>JAPDVU010000009.1:71042742-72392742 GCA_026230045.1 Corynorhinus townsendii
AATAACATTAATAAAAAGGTGATAAAAAGCACTGTTTCTATTTTTTTCTTTTTTTCCAAAAAAAGAAAGTAATAAAAACTTAAATTCTTTGTACCAGTTAAAAAAATGTATAAAATTTACATCTGTGCAGTGGAGTTGTTAAGTTCTAGAAACAGTCTATGAAGCTTTAGTTTTAGCCTAGTAGAACAACTGTTAGAGACAGACATATAATTTTTATGGAATTACATGATAACCATATTCGGATTTCTAGAAGCATTTTACAAGTATTGCAATCATTGAGTAGAGATAATCATGGTATTTTCGTCAGCTTGGTACTTTTTGAAACATGACTGTGTTATGTGAGCAAGCTGCAATTTTTCAGTCTGTGAGAGCCTGCCCACTCCTCTCCCCCCCATTCTTCCTGGTCCCCAGTGATGATCTCAGATGATCTCAAACCAGTAACTTTAGCTCTGTCTACAAGGCCCAGGACACTTGTCAGAAGGAAGCAAAAATGTAGGTGTACCCTCCTCCTCCCTGAAGAACAAAGTGTGTGTGTCCCCCCCCCCCCAGCACCTCAGACGCAGGGCCAGAGCGACACGGCCGAAAAATTGCAGTTTGTCCGGATTACTTCTGTTTGAACGCCTTCCATGTTGTCCTGTTTACAAGTTAACCTGAGTTGGGGTATCTGTCACGGGTCTTCCTGTTTTTGTATTTAAATGAAACAAACAGCAGCAAGCTGTCCCCAGTAGTTTTGCTGCCCTAGTTAAGTCTTCATGTGTACAGTGCCCGCCGTCTGGCAAGCACTTTAGTAAGTTATCAACTCACCGCTGTGAACCTGCCAATCCGCTGTAACAACTCTGCTTTCAAACAAAACCAAACAAAACTTAAAAAAAAAAAAGTGTTTGTGATACAGCATTCTTGTCATCCTATGTGCATGCAGTAAGATCGGTTGGATATTAAACCATCAATAAAGTTTCACAAGATTTGAAAACCAAGTTTCTGTAGCTTCGATATCTAAGGCAGATGAGGGTTGTCTTGAACCCAGAGAGAAAGGGGGGAAACTGCTTAGCAGCCCAAAGCGTTTCAATCTTCTTTCAGCAGGCTTCTCTGGGTGGGGGAGGGGCGGGGCAGAGGGGTGTTTTATAGCATCACTAAGACATTCTCATTCCCCCACCTGGGAAGCAATGTGATGACAGTTGATGTTTTGAAAGGCAACGATTTATTAAAATACTATGGCATCCTACCCCGGAGGGGGGGGAGAGAGAGAGAAAGGACGGGGCTAGGGAGAATAAACAGATTTCTCCCAATTGCCTCAAATTTCACACTCCAGAATTTGCATTGTATTTGGAATCACAAACATAGAGTTCTTACTGTGTTGGTTAAAGTAAAATTAATTTGCAGTTTTGATTTTCATTGATGAGCTGTACTTTTCCCCCATGACTGTATGTAGTTTTAATAAAATCATTTAGAGCAAGTGGGTGCCAACTGAGGTTGCAGATCTTCTGTCTAGGCACTCCTCCAAGATGCCAACAAGTCATTTTAAGATGTATGTCAGAGATGTAAACAGACATTTTGGATTTTTTAAAACAGTATTTATTTGGAATGTTTTCATTTATCTAAATAACTATTGCTATTATGAATTATGAAAAAAAGATTAATATCATGTGTGGCCTATAGTGACTTCTTAACACACACATCACGCAATCTGCAAACCCAGAAAATGTGTATATCTGTCTTTAGAAATTAGTGTTTATATCACTTACAGTGGTTTGTGAATAAAGAAAACTGGTTTGTAATATCAAAAAAATAAAAGCTTAGTCTGAAAAGGTACCTGTGAGTTGGTGTTAGTCCTTTGGCTTCTGCGTGTTTCTTTCAAGGGTGTGTCCAGCAGGGGGCGTGGTGTGGGCTGCCCAGGTGAGTAGTAGGCTGCCATAGCCACCGGTGGCGCCCCCTTCAGGTGCACTGCCTGTGTGGCACACAGGGCTGTTCCCCAGCATGGAAATGTCAGTCTTTGGATTAAAACAAAACAACAAAAACAAATTGTGAATTTCAGTGAAGCATCTGTACTAGTGATCAATACAACTCTGGGGTAGGGGGAGGCTTGTATGATGAGGATGAGAAAACCAGTAAATGCTAGGATTATGGAGTACTTACTATGGGCCACAAATCCAACTTAGGCTCTTGTGCTCCTTATTTCATTTAATGACTTAATACTTCTATCAGGGTGATCTACCCCATTTAGTTATCTTAATAATATCTTCTGTGTCATTCCATTATATTAATACCCCATCAAGTTTTCAATATGTGGGGTCTGGAAGCCGATGTTGGGAGTTTGAATCCCGATTCTGTCACTTGCTAGCTGCAGCCCAGGGCAAGTTAAACCAGAGTTCTGTGCTGCGGTTTCCTCATCCATAAACCCGGATGGATAGCAATCCGTGCCTCTTAGTACTGTCATGTGGAATAAATAAAACAATCCATGCGACGGGCTCACAGCTGTACTTCACCAACTGTAAGCTACCGTTACAGGGAGGAAACTGAGGCACAGAGAGCTTAACTTATCTGAGATCACATGTCAAGCAAATGGCAAGGCCCGGATCCCCAAACCGGCATACTTCATCCATGGGGGCTCTTTTCTCCAGGCCTGTGAGCATTCAACTCTATAAATAATAGGACTTACCCTGAGTGCCTCACACAGTTTCACAAGACAGGTTGTCTTACTAGCAATTATCACACCACGTCAAGTATACTTAACAGTCCCTTCTCTGTAAACTCCTTGTAATATAGAGAACTGGGAGGGTCATAGTCAACTTCCATTGCCCTATGTCAATTGGTCCTTGAAGGCAGTATTACCCTCCTTTTGTAAATGAAGACAATGAGAATTAATAAATCATATGATTTGCCTGAAGTCATGTCTAGCGACTGTGGGAAGAGGTCCCATGAGGATCTCTCTGAGCCTGGAGCTTATCCTTCTTCCAAAATTCTGCTCCATTATTTATGATGATGGTGGTGAGGGCGGGGGTCAAGTTAAACCTGGGCTTCTAGTACTCTCCTTACAAAATATGTGAGGCTGTATCAATTAAAGCAAAGACGTTATGAGCTTTCTCCTGGCATATGGCAAGGAGAAAGATCATTATCTCCTAAAATGCTGGCTTTCTAATTGAGTCCCCTCCCTCTCCAAATCAGAGGATGGAAGCATAGATGTGAAAAGCAGTCATTTACAGAATCTCCAAAACCAGGCTCTTCTCTAAAGTGAAGGTAAGCCTATAAATTTCATGTGAAGTGTGAAGTAAATAAGAATGATGGCGTAACTGAAAGGGATTCTTCAAAGACTCCGCCAGTGGATGCAAATGTGTGTCCCCTGCAGTGTGGGCAGAGGTGAGCAAAAAAGCCCAGAGGAAGCCCATTTGCGAGGCACATGACTGTATCTAAATTGAGGCTGTTATCTGTGTTTTTCATGGACAATGCTCAGGGGGTAGAGCTTCATCCCACCTGCAGTTTTTTTCTTAAAACAATATTTTAATGAAACAGTAAGACCTTCTCCACATTAGAAATAAAATAAAATAAAACAGTGCAGGTGCAGTTCCATCGCTCAGACCACCGTCTCAGTCCCGTCCCATTTTCCTACTCAGCACCCGGAGGAACTCAACAATGTATGGTGACGTTTGAAGGCTGTTTCTACTTCCTGGAAAGCAGGGGGCTCTGTGAGCACTCCGCTATCCCAGGCAACCGAACATGCACACATATGCATGTACTCATGCACTCGTGTCCACGTGCATGCTGCACATGCACACACACAGCAAACATCCTCTACTGCTGTGGCAGTGCCCCTCTGAGGTGCCATCCCACGACCTCCTCTCTTAGAAACACCTGATAAGCTTGTTTGAAAAGCAGATTCCTGGGCTCCGTCTGCTTTGGGCACTTCCAAGTTTGAAGACCACTGTCATGTGGGTGGGACCACCTTCGCCAACTTCCTGAGGGTGCTTTTGTTAGGTTCTCCCTGCAGATCAACCCTCATCACGCCAGCAGGACCAATCAATGTGTATGTGCAGGTGTGTGTGCATGCCCATATTCACTCGAGCATCTACCTACCTGTACCTATATAAGATGCACATTCTCAACCTTGCTCATGACCACCTGATTATTTTCTCACCAATAAAGTTCAGAATCAGTACTGAAAATAGTATTCTCAGAAGAGATAGAATAGTCATATTCCTGGGAAAACACAGAAAGCCTGGGGTGTTTGTGTGTGTGTGTGTGTTTTTAAATTCGCTATTGGACAATACATGTGCTCCTGCACACACAAATATATATGACTAGAGGCCCGATGCATGAAGATTCGTGCAAGAATGGGCCTTCCTTCCCCTGGCTGCCGTCACCACCTTTGCTCTAGCCAGAGCCACCTTTCCACCTTCCCACACTGCCCAGAGGCCTGGAGGGGCTGGAGCAGTGTGGAACGCCCCACCCCCAGCCACTCGGTGCCTGCATATGCAAATTAACCCACCATCTTTGTTGGGTTAATTTGCATATGCACTCCTGATTGGCTGGCCGCAGAGGTATGGTCAATTTGCATCTAACTCTTTTATTAGTGTAGATATCTTTAGGAGATTTGTGTGTAAATTTGGCAGGTGCAGTCTTTTCTGCAGGATAGGACAATCTCAGGTGCCATTGCTGAGGCTTCAATCTGATGTTCATCTCACAGCCCAAAGCAGAGCCCTTCAGTTCACTGGTGAAACTGGGGTTTCCCATTGCTCTCATCTGACATCCCGAGGGATGTAGACTTGGGGTTGAACAGGAGTACTTGGCCCCTTGGCACTTTGGGAGAGTCTCCTGGGAGAACCCAGTCTTACCTCATAGGCTGCGTACTCATCACCCAAATGGAAAATTGGAGGTGGGCCACTAAATGGGTGTGAAAGTCTCTGTGGCCTTGCAAATTAGGCTGCTTTGATCACAGATATCTGGGGTCAGATATCAGGGGGGGGATGATTTCTGGGCAGCAAGGCAGTATTTGGAAGAAAACACCAAGGATTCTTTTAACAGTAATGGAGTCCCTTCCTAAAGGGAGCAGTGTTGTAGCTTATATTGAGAATGAAACAGGTAATAAGAAGACTGGCTAACATGTTTCACTGCAGTTCCAGGCACTTTACAAAACACGTATTCAATCTCTCTGCTTATATGCACACACCTGTCTGTGTATAGGCACCTGTGTGAGAGTCACCTTGAAAATCTTAGCCTCTGTGCTTCAATCATCTCATCTCTAAAATGTGGATGGGAACAGTACCTCCCTCCAGGGTTCTCATGGGAATAAGATGTGTTCAAAGATGCACAGCACTTAGCCTGACAGTAGTTTTTTCTATTAAATCATTTCTCTACTTATCTGCATAACTTAGATGAATCCATATACATTTTGGAGATTCAAATAATATGTATATGTCTTTTCTCTGATATATAGCATGATTACACAGACGGAACTATACAGCTGTGTACATCTAAAATAAATCTCTTTATACACACAGATATTAAATACTTTTTAATGTATAATATTTTTATTTTTATGCATTAGCATAACTACACTGTATTAGTGAACCATAAACATAGATGCTAATTCTTATAAAAGCACTTAGATCCTGACAGAGTAAGCCATCAGCAAATGAGACTTATTACTATTATTATCCCAATTAATTCTCCCAAACTGGCAAGCGAGGTACTATCATTATCCCAGTCTGCCCACAAGGAAGCAGAATCTCCAGCAACCCTGGCGACATGCCCAAGGCACAGGGCTCCAAGTGGTAGCACAGAGCCATGGGCATGGGCTGCCTGACGGCCAAGTTCTTGCTGCTACAATACTTCACTCACACCTTGGCACTCACTCCTCATGGCAGCCCAGGCAAGCACTTCGAAGAGCTTACAAGGGTTGGAAGTCAGAGCCAACCCCAGTGTTCCCAGCTTCACTGCACACTCACCCGGCTTTAACAACTGCCAAGCCGGAGGGAGCTTGTTTAGCCGGTGGGATAGCAGGAGTTCCCAGGGTCCAGGTCTGAGAATGCGGCCTCCCTGGCATAGTCATCCCTCGGGACGCACAGCAGGGGCCCGTGGCTTTGACACTCAAGCTCTCTGAGTGACACAGGCAGATGCTGCATTACCTGAAGGAAGCAAAAAGGCAATGAGAGAAGAGAAGTCTCCAGGCTCAAGACAAGAGTAAAAACACAAGGGCTTCGAGGCAGAAACTAGAAGAGCAGAGACCCGAAAAGTAGGGTAATGGTGGTGCTGTGGGCAGGTGGTGGTTGGCAGTGTGCAGAATGCAAATTGGCAGTTCATCAGCATGGAGGTCCTAGCAAACCTTACAAGGAAAGTTAACAACGACAACAAAATAGTAGTAATAATCCAAACAAAACAAAACTCCCCAGAAAACCCTGCCTGAAAGCAGGCGGCAAGGACTGCAAAGAAAACCCTTATGCTCAGAAAGTCAGACTCTCTGCAGCCACGCCAGGAAGTCGTCTAGAACTGAAAACAGGTCAGAGTCACTGCCTGCAGCTGGCCCTTTATCTCCTCCAAACACTCCCAGGCGGGAGCCATTGAAACCCATTACTAAGCAGGATTTCAGCACCACGCACACTGCTGCTCAGCCAGAAGGGCTGTCCGCACCTGGGTGCAGGCTGCTGCTTTCTCCATTGTTATTTTCCTAAACTGCGGACTTGTGATGTATTGTTCTTTTGACTGTTTCCTTCCTAAAGAACGTGTGTGTGTGTGTGTGTGTGTGTGTGTGTGTGTGTGTGTGTGTGTGTGAGAGAGAGAGAGAGAGAGAGAGAGAGAGAGAGGACATGAAGGACATGCTTTGTGAGAAAAGGGGGTAAGAAGGGGGGAAATAACCCCATAAAACTTTCAGTGTCAGTTGCAACATTCTGATGCTGAAATTCAAAATTGTTTACAGCTTGCATGGTAGAAGAAAAATATAAACTCCTCCTCTCGCTTTGTATCACTTTTCCATCACCTAAAAACAAAACAGAACAACTCAGCCTGGCTGATATTGTTATTTCCATTAGGCATCAAAGAAGTAGCTAGGCAGTAGCTAGAATGGAGAAATAGCAAAATTCAGTGGTTAGAGGTATTTTTCCTCCTTTTTTTCCTCATTGATTTCAGAGAGGAAGGGAGGAAGAGAGAGAGAGAGAGAGAGAGAGAGAGGTCAATGATGAGAATCATTGATTGGCTGCCTCCTGCATACCCCCTACTGGGGGGAGATCGAGCCCACAATCCAGGCAAGTGCGCTTAGTCGGAGTCGAACCTGAGAGTCTAGTCCACAGACTGACACTCTATTCACTGGGCCAAACCAGCTAGGACTTTTTCCTCCTTTTAAAAAAGTTTCTAGATGAACCTGAGTTTTAATCCTGCCTCTGCTATCTTCTATTGTCTTCCCAGCTGTGCAACCTTAGGCAACTTAATTAGCCTCTCTGGGCTTGGTTTTCAAGTGGGTGAAATGTCTTACTGAGAATTCAATGAAATTGTGTAGCACCAAGGGGATTGGTTCCGGGAAAATCACTCACCTTCCTCTTGGGGGCAAAAATGAAGCCCCATGTTAAAAAGTGAGACATTGGATGTTTTGAGGTTGGACTTGGAAAACTAGGGAGGATGCTGTACTGTTGACACTGAAAATCTTCATGGCTTTTTGGCGTCTGTGTGGGCTCCAGTGCAGTCCCTAGGTACTACCTGGGAGACTCCACTCTGGGTTTGCAGGTCTGCACAGCACATCCCCAAATGCATAGCACACTGACAGCATGAGTGCCATCCTGCATGGGAATCTCAGCGCCACCACTGGGTTCCGGCCGAGGCATTTACCCACATGAAGGCCCACTTCCTCAGCAGTCACATAGAGGAAACGATTTTACCACCTTGAAGGGAGGTTGTGAGAAGTAGTGCGAAAACACACATAAACTGCTATGAACCTAAAAGATGTTCTTTCTTGACCCTCTTCTCTCCTGCCCCTTCATTAGCCTCAAGATATATATATATATACACACACACACACACACACACACACACACACACCCCTGGAAATTTCTGTCACTTCCTGGCTTAGAGGATTTAAAATAAAACAAACTGCCACAAAAAGGACAAACAAACTTTTATAGGTCCCCAAGACCCACTCTTTGCCCCATAGACATGGGGTGGTAGACCACAGGGACTCCTCATGCCACGGAAGGAAAACAATAGTCCCAATTAAGCCGGACTCAGAGGACTTATGTGAATATTTGGTAAGTTTCAAATGCCAATCATGCTCCGAGTCCCCTGCCACCAATGTGGTTTCTCTCCTGGCAGAACACTGTGTCCCACCATATCCACGTGGATCCGTGTTAAGATTGGGAGGGCAAAAGTAATTTATGAAGGCAGCTTGTAGCAGCAACCTCGCCCTTGGGGCAAGAGGTCACACCTCATCCTAGACTTTCCAATTGGCTACAACCACTTTCCTTAGTACCAGACCCGACCTCTGAATTCCTGGATGCCAGTACCGTGAAGGAGGCTAATGTTCTCTTCTCTCTCACATCGTGTACCAGGATGCTGTGACAGGGCAAGACACGGTGGAACTCACCTTCTGGTGTCTTTAGGGGCTAAATCTGTTCTCTCCAACTCTATTGGTCTTTACAGGTTTTTACAGTATAGGAGGTAACACCCGATATTTGAGAATAGAGATTTCACAGAGCTCCACCCTTGAAAAGCTGTAAGGTGTGGCAGCATTGAGCCACATCCCCTCCTGGTTAACAAACAGAGGAAGCTGAGGAATAACTGCCTCCTTAAGACAGAGCAGTGCATAGTCCCTCAGTTCTCCTAAAGCCCACTGCCTGATGCCAACCCACCGACAACTCACCTAGGAGTTGAGGTGAGAGACCTGCAGTCTGGGGCAAGTTTACTGGACAAAGATAGTCTAATCCCATTGGCTGGGAGAGGAAAGGGCCAAAGAAAGTCATATTGTAGATGTGTAATCACCAAAAGACATCTGACCTAGAAAGTGTAAAGGAGAGGGAGACAGGGACAGAGACAACAAGAGGGGAGAGAGAGAGAGAGAAGAGGAAGGAAAAGAAAGATTGGAAAATTCTCTTTCCACCCTGATTATCTAATATTACAGATTTGAGTGCATGACAAATTCATGTGTTACTTCTTCCCTAGTAATCTTTATATGGATTTATCACATTTAAATTTTTATCCAAGCTTGTATTTCTTTCTTAGTCTTGCCTTCCCTGGTATGTTTCCTCCTGCTTTAAACTGGCACTGTGCAATAAAAATATAATGCAAGGGCTGAAACTGGTTTGGCTCAGTGGATAGAGCGTCGGCCTGCGGACTGAAGGGTCCCAGGTTCAATTCAGGTCAAGGGCATGTACCTTGGTTGCGGGCACATCCCCAGCAGGGGGTGTGCAGGAGGCAGCTGATTGATGTTTCTCTCTCATTGATGTTTCTAGCTCTCTATCCCTCTTCCTTCCTCTCTGTAAAAAAATCAATAAAATATATTTTAAAAATATATATATATATATTTAAAATTACACAGGAACCTTGCATTTTATATATATATAAAATGCAAGGTACCTGTGTAATTTTCAATGGTCCAGCAACCTTCTCAAAAAAAGTAAAAAGGAATCAATAAAATTCATTTAAAGATAATATATAATAATTAATATGTTATATTAATAATTTTAATATTATATTGTATTTACCTGAGATAACTATCATGCCAGTGCATTGCTGATATAAAACTGTATTGCAGAGATGTTTTGCATTCTCTTCTGCATGCTAAAGCTTTGGTATCTGTTGCAAATTCTACACTCACAGCCAAATGTCAAAGACTCAGTAGCCACATGTGGCCTGTGGCCCCCACACTGGACAGCAGCACAGCCTCAGACCATCGACAAACCCTCCAGGCCACTTCATCTACAAATCTCATGCTAAGCTAAGCTCCAGGAGGGAGATTCCAGTAAGTCCAATTGATCCCTTGGGCGATGCTGAAATGTCCCCAAGTTTTTCAGAGAGATCAGAGAGCTGAGTCTGGGAGGTGCCCTGCAGGTCCCGGCAAAGCTCACCTGCACCGACAGCTATCCTCTAGGGAGGCTGCCACTTATTTATTTTACTTCTAGTTGTTGCCACCAATGCTCAGATTCTTGAGAAATAACCTGGTACATAATAACAGCTTGTTTGGGGGAATTGTACCACCAAGTCAGCAAATCCTAAGTCACAGAGGATACAGACTATGAACTGGGAGAGGGTATCAAGAGGGTGACTTAGGAGCAGTGGCTCAGCAATGCCTCTGCTCTCCATGCCCCAGCCCCAGCCCCACCCCACCCCCTCCCAAGGGGTAGGAGCTCCATCTCTTTATTGGTTCTTACTTCACTCATCAACAAGTTCCCAGACTGCCCCTGACACAGTGCTGAGCACTGGGGACACCAAAATAGGCTTAAAGTATGGTCACGGTGACGCATTGCCAATTTACCTGACATACCATCATGTGTCCACCCTACCCTTGAGCGTTAATTTCTATTGCTGTGAAATAAATGGTCGTATATTTTTCAACTCAAAACAGACCTTTATTACCTCACGGTTTCCGTGAGTCAGAGGTCTGGGTAAGAGTGGGGTGAGACCTCTGCTTAGGATCTCCTGTCTGAAATGGAGGTGCCAGCCAAGGCTCTGATTCTCATCTGAGGCTTGAGAGCACCTTCCAAGCTCACCAAGGTTATGAAAAGAATCCAGGTCCTTGCCAAGGTAGAGCTGAGGCCCCCACTTCCTCACTATCTATGGCACTCACCTTCTGTAAGCCACCTACACTTTCCTTCCATGTGGCCCTCATAGAAAGGTTATGAGGTGGGTGTTTGCCTTCTTTCAGGTGAGCAGAAGTGTGCCTCTTGAACTTTTTCACTTTCTTTTAAAGGCTCCTCAGATTAGGTCAGGCCCACCCAGGATCATCTCCCTTTGGGTTCACTTAAAGTCTATGGATTAGAAACTTACTCAGGGGAGTGATATCACAGTTACAGGCTGCTCTCACATTCAAGGGGAGGAGACTGTACACAGCATGTTCTCCAGGGGGTAGGAATCTTGGGGACCATCTTGGAATCCTGTCCACCACACTATGTCTTGTAAATCTGCTTATTTTTATCAACAACATGAGGCATCATCATTTTTGTGATAAGAATGGCTTTATCTGATCTTTCAAGTTATTCTAATTTCTGGATAAGAAAAATCAAAGCTCAGAGAAGCAAGAGAAGGCTGGCACGACTAGAAATTGGTGGAGCCAGATTAGAAGCTTGGTGTTTTTTAACAGGGAAGTCTATGGAGGGCCCCATGCTCCATTGAACTGTCACTGGTGTAGCCCCCAGGATTTTAGGATCAGTTGCCTGGCCTTTTGAGACACAATAAATATAGGCCCCTGTATTGCCATATGACACATTACCCCCAGATTTAGCCATTTAAAATAACAAGCATTCGTTATTTCACAGTTTGGGGGTCAGGAATCCAGATACAGTTTATCAGGGTCTTCTGGTTCAGGGTCCCTCGCAAATCCCAATGACAGTGCAGGTAGGGAGGGGAAAAGATCAGCTTTCTCCCAGGTGGTTAGCAGAATTCAGCTCCTTGTGGATCTATGGACTGAGGGCCTTGCTCAGAGGCCTCCCCCAGTTCTCAGCTCTGTCATTACCCAAAGGGAACTTACCCCACAGCAGCCTTCTTCATTACAGAAAGCACGAGAAAGAACAAGGAGAGTGCCTGCAAGGTGGAAACCACGATCTTTGACTTTATGACATTCTCAGAACTGACATGCTTTCCCTTTTGACATCATCTAATCTTAGAAGAAAGTCACTAGGCCCAGCCCACACTCAAGCAGAGGGGGCCTGGTGTGGGTGTGTTTAAGAAGCTCCACATAAGAAACTTAGGGTGATGAACTCAGGCAGGAAGAGAAAGCTACACAGATAGCTATCATCACTATGATCCCCAACCAGCCCACACAGTCCCGTAGGAAGATGAGCCAAACATGTCCCAATTCTAAGTTCTTTCCGGTGACAAGACTGGTGGGTACAATAGGTTAGGCACGGGACATGCACTTTGTTTATAATGACCTCTGCCAAAGTCAACCCATGCTTGCTTAGGTTAACACTTTGATTTGTAATCCAAATTTTTCTCTTCATGATCTCATCTTCCCTCTGTTGCCCCAAAGTTCTTCCAAGCCCCTCCCTAGAACTTTCCTCAGGGAATGTCCCATTTCTAAAGGGTTTGCGTTTCATTTTCATAAGGTTCTTCTCTTGGAACTTCCATGAAGAGGGGTCACAGATCTCGAGGAAGCATGAGTGAAATGGAAGAAGTGGAGACTTTGATGCCTCCATCAGAATCACATGGAGAGCCTGTTAACAAGGCAGATATCTATAGACCTTTCAAATTTGGGTACCTCTGGTTGAGTCTTGTGCTCTGCATGCAGCCTAAACTTTGAGAGCTACTGCCTTGGATCACATAATTCAAGGTTCCCAGATACAACTGGACACCAGAATCATGTAGGATGCTTTTGGAAAATATCCATGCCAAACTTCATTCCCGGGGGCTCTCTGATTTACTTTTTCTAGGTGGGCCTGGGCTGCTGTAGTTGGTGAACTCTTACTGTCCCATTGTCATTTTATATATGAGGAAATTGATACTCAAGATGGTAAAAAAAAAAAAACCAAAAAAAAAAAAACCTGTGCAAGCAGTGAGCTAAAAAAAAAAAAAAAAAAAAAAAAATCCAGGATTCCAACCCAGGTCTGAAGGTTTCCAAAGTCCATACTCTCTACTGCAGTATAACCCCCGTCTCATGGTTAAAAAGTAGTTTCTAATCGCTGATAGAACTCAAAGTTGGGAAATTGAAAGTATAAAAAAGTAGAAGGTAGAGACCAATTTGCCCTCTGTGGTCAGTCTTTTTATTTCTTACCTAGACCACTTATAGGAAGAACTTTCTATGCAACGTTAGATTAGTAAGATTTTTTTTTAGGTGCAGGAACAGAAACCCAACACAGCAGCCAATAGGAGAAGGAGGGAGTTATTGAGCCCTGAAGTTAGGGTTGTCTGATTTCACAAATATGCAATGTCATCAGAGCTCTCCTTCCCTCCCCCACCCCTCTCTCTCTCTCTCTCTCTCTCTCTCTCTCTCTCTCTCTCTCTCTCCATCCCTCTCTCACTTTATGTTTAACCTTCATATATGTCTTTGTACTTCAAATTGGCTCCCTCCAATTGTTGGGGTAACTGCCAACTGGCAGACTCCAGTCTATATTGTTTAGCTTAGAAAAACAGCTTAAGTATTGGATTCTTTCTCACAGAAACCAGGTAGTGAAGACCTAGCCAAAGTCAGGAAAGAATTATGATTGGTCCTCTTTGGACCAATCACTGTGCCTTGGAGAAATGGAGAAGTCTAATTGCCCAGGTTTGTATTAGCATCAAAATAGAAATTTTCATCTTTAGCTCATAAAACAAGAGCTGCCCCTCCAGGGAATATGAGTGTGAAAAGAAAAGAAAGGGAAAGAAAAGAACAGGAAAGAAAAGAAAAGAGAAGGGAAGGAAAGAGAAGGGAAGGAAAGGAAAGAAAATAATTGAAAAAAAGAAAAGGAAAGAAATGTCCCATGCCCCTATGTTGATGAAAAACACAGGTATATGCACTCTGTAGTGCATGATCTTGAATTCCAGCCCTGGAACTTGACGGCATTATTAAAATACAAATTTCATTCCAGATGTGAACCGAGTAATGCTAGAATACCTCATTCCCTCACCAAACTTTTCTTTTCCATGTCTGTGCTCATGAAAATGGGGAAGAAACACAGTAAGTAAGACTCCAAAGCATAGTTGAAATTTAATTTTCTCAACATAACCATGACCATAGCTGTTAAGAGTAAGCATTCCCTCCATCTGGGAAAGTGCTAAGCGAACTTTTGAAACCTTGAAGAAATGAAGACCACAAACATTGCCCATCCCAAATCACTCTTATGGAATTTGGCTGCCTGCTGAGCTAATGACCCACTGACTGGGTTTTAGGCTTTTGAAAGCCAAGTTCTAACATCAAACTTTCATCTCAGACATAGCAGCCTGTCTCTAATGAATTTTTTATTTGTTTACTCATTGCTTCTCTGGGATATAAAAGTAACACTCATCTTTTTAATATTAAAAATAAAACTTTAAATAAGGGCCTAATCCAATGCCAAACTGTTTAAATTTACTACATCCAAGACCGCTTTGCTTCTGGAGAAACTGCTCTCTGAAATAAAGGAAGATGGGACTATGGGGAAAGAGTGACATGCCATAAGCAAGTTCTTCTTCTTTCTAATCCTTTTGCAAGCATAGAGGTAAATTATTCATGTCAGACTGTGTACTGTACATCATGTGAGTCCCAGGAACACATCTGCCAAACAGCTGTGCTCCCTTTCTCAGGAGGGGCAGCTCTCAAAGACTTCACATCACTCTTCTCTCTGCCCTGGAAGCCCAGGCTGTCGAATCTCGGGGATTTAGAAACCACCAATAAAAGAAGGTGCCATGTGGAGAAGTTTGGCATGGGAGTGTCCAGATGCTACTCAAGGGAAGCCTTGCACCCAAAGGGCCAGAGTGTATCCAGCTGAGCTTCCATATGTGGGAAAATAAAATACAATAAATAAAATACAACCAGCACAGCAACATCCACCAGGGTATGGGATTGCTATAGGGAGAGCAAGCAGATCAGTGATGACCCAGGGCCAGGGTGGGGGTGGTGAGGAAGCAGGGAGGATTACAGAGGGACAGTAGGAAAACCTGGGTGGGGGATAGGGGTGTTGGATAGGTTCACTCTCTTGATTTCAGTGATGGTTTCAGTGATATATACATAGATCAGAATTGATCAAATTGTAGATTCTGTGTGTGGTGCATTTTATGTCAGTTATACATCTATAATAATAAAAGCATAATATGCTAATTAGACCAGACGTCCTTCTGGATGACCTTCCGGACGAAGCCAGGGCTGGGAGGGAAGCCTGGGTCTTGGGTGCCAGAGGGAAGCCGGTGCCGGCAGCCAGTGGAAGGAAGGCCTACTCTTGCACTAATTTTGTACATCAGGCCTCTAGTTAATAATAAAAGCCCAGCGACCATTATGGTGGAATAACCAGAATGACCAGTCACTATGATGTGCACTGACCACCAGGGGCAGATGCTCAACACAGGAGCTGCTCCCTGATGGTCAGTGCATTCCCACAGCTGGAGTGCTGCTCAGCCAGAAGCCGGGCTCACTGCTGGCGAGCCCAGGGGTGGTGGCGGGAGACTCTCCCACCTCTGCAGTAGTGCTAAGGAGCAGTGAGCCAAGCTGTAAGGAGCAAGCAGGCAGGCAGTTAGGAGCGAAGAGTCCCGGATTGTGAGAGGGATGTCCGACAGCCAGACATCCACTGAGGGGACCTGGATTGCAAGAGGGTGCAGGCTGGGCTGAGGGACCCTCCCCACCCCCCATCCTCACTGCACAAATTTCATGCATCGGGCCTCTAGTACATTAATAAACCTGTAGACACATACACATGGACTAAGAGTCATCGTGACTGGTCTTTGAATCCCAAGTCTGCACTTATTAGTCCAGTAGCCATGTATATATGTAATTCTATCTCTAAAGCTCAGTTTCCTGATCAGAAAATAGTGATAAGTACTTCATAGAGTTGTTGTGAAAATCAATGAGAAAATGAAAACCCTAGTGTTTCTACAAAGAAGCATTCAATAAACCATATAAACCATTGATTGTTTTAATATGTCTCTCTCTTTTTCTGTCTCTCCCCCTGTCCCACTCCCATCCCCATCCATCATAACTTAGACATATTTTCCTATATTTCTACTGGGAATACTGTTAATCATATCGACTCCAGTCTCTGAAATGTACAGGATCTAGCAATAATGCAAAACCACATGTGTCCATGTATAAATGTTTTGTTTTTATTTTAATTTTTAATATATTTTTATTTTTTTATACATTTTTTTGTTGATGGTATTACAGATATCTTCCATTTCCTCCCCTTTCCCCCCTCATACCAACCTCTTACCCCACACCCCAGGTCTTCATTACCCTACATGTATAAATGTTAACACTGACAGAGCAGGTTGGCTGTGAATGCCTTCTATACATAATTCTGATGTATCTCCAGCCACCCAAAGCTGATTCCTGGATCCAACAGTTCAAAACTGTGTTGTTCACTTGAAAAAATGTTCTGGTTGGTTTCATAGATGGATTGCTTCATGAAAAAGATATCATGGAGTTTTCTGGGAATGTACACCAAGGAATTAGCACTGATGACATTGCACGCGCCTTCCCTCAATGCCAGGAAAATGCCCACTGCCTTCTGGTGTCCCTGCATCTCTCCAGCAAGTATTTGAACATATATAGTGACATTGTTGGTAGCATGTTCACTTTGGTGAGTGATAATGGACATCTCCCTCACACTCATACACATCAGTTAATCAGTTAACATTAAAATTAAAAGTGAAAATTCAATGCTTTTCTCCTAAGATTAAACAAAATAAAAGGATGTCTGTTTTCATTACTTCTATTCAAGATTGTATTAGAGGCCCTAACAAATGCAATAAGGTGAAAAAGAAAATAAAATCAAAGTTATAAAGTTTGCAAGAAAGAAGTAAAACTCTATTCACAGATGACAGGATTTTGGATGTAAAATCCTCAAATGAGTCTACAAAACAAACAAAAAAGATGCTATAACTAATATGTAAATTTAGCAAGTTGTACAAGACCAAGTTAATATACAAAAATCAACTGTATCTCTGAAAAGAACAATTGGAAAAATAATAAGGTAAACATTATTTACAAAATCAAGCAACATTTTATATCCAGGTAAACTTAACAAAGGATGTGCACTGAAAACTGTAAGCTATTGCTGAGAAAGATTATCAAAGACAAACGATGAAAACTATGCAATATTCATGTATTAGAGGACTCAGTAGTATCAAGATGTCAGTTCTTTCCTGATTTATTTACTCATTCAGTGTCATCATATTCAGTTTCCTTAAAGACTTTTTGTAAAAAGTAACATGTTTCTAAAGGTACAAGGTGGGGCAATAGTAGGTGATAAGTATGCAAAACAGTGTATTCCCATATTATTATTTATGAATTATTGTATTATTTACCACACAAACAACTGTAAACCAACTTTTGCCCCACCCTGTATATTGAAAGACCAAAAAGAGCTTAACTAATCCTGTATAATAAAAGGCTAATATGCAAATTGACTGAAAGGCGAAATGACTGGTCGCTATGACATGCACTGACCACCAGGGGCCAGATGCTCAATGCAGGAGCTTCCCTCTGGTGGTCAGTGCGCTCCCACAGGGGGAGTGCCACTCAGCCAGAATCCAGGCTCATGGCTGGTGAGTGCAGCGGTGGTGGCAGGAGCCTCTCCCACCTCCATGACAGTGCTAAGGATGTCCGAATGCAGACCTAAGCCATCAGTCAGACATCCCCCAAGAGCTCCTGGACTGCGAGAGGGTGCAGGCCGGGCTGAGGGAGTCCCCCTGAGTGCACAAATTTCATGCACCAGGCCTCTAGTTTTGAATAAGAAAAATGTAGAGAAAACAAGTTCTAAATTGCTATAAGGAAGTATCTTCATGACACTGCTTCTCAGAACAAACAAACAAAAAAAAAAATCACTAGCTGTAACAGAAAAGAAATAGGGCCTGATCAAAATTTTAAATCTCTATCTTTCAAAAGGCACTAAAAATACCATAAATAGGCAAGATGTAGACTGGGAGAAAATATTCACAACAAATATATTTGACAAAAGACTTATATCCTGAATATATTAAAAAGAAAAAGAAGCTCCCGTAACCCATTTTTTTTTAAATGGGCAAAACAATTAATCATACATACACTTCACAAAAGAAGTATACCAATGTTCAGTCAACTCAAGAAAAAGTTTCTAATATTATTTATCAGAGAAATACAAATCTCTAATGATAAAAGCATAATATGCAAATTGACCAAACAGCATAACAACCGTCCAGATGACCTTCTGGATGACCATGCTATGACACACACTGGTGCCAGGCCAGCCAAGGCAGATGCGATGTGATTGGTTGGGGGGCCCTGCCATCTCCCTACAAAGGGATCACCATGGGGTGATCAATGGGGGAGCTCCATGATCGATTGCCCCAAAGAAGGAGGCCCAGGCCACCCTCTGTTGGGTGATTGATCATGGAGCCCTGGCTGGGTGGGTGGGGCCTCCCTCTGCTGGGTGATCAATCATGGAGCCCCAGCCAGGTGGGCGGGGCCTTCCTCTATGGAGCATTCGATCATGGAGCCCTGCAATCAATCACCCACAGAGGGAGGCCCAGGCCACCAGCCAGCAATGCTGTGGCGGGTGTGTGGGGCTGGCCAGCGATCACCCCACAGAGAGAGGCCCAGGCCAGCCAAACAATCACACCCCACACCTGTCACCCATAGAGGAAGGCAACTGGTGGCAGGGGAGGGGGCAGTAGCGACACACAGATGGCAAGCAGTGGCAGTGGCTGGAGCAGGGCCAGCTGCCAGCAGCTGGGTAAAGAAAGGTCCAATAGGCCATGATCAGTAGCCAGGCCTAGTGACCCTACCCAAGGGCCCCAGATTGTGAGAGGGCACAGGCCGGGCTGAGGGACACCCACCCCCGGTGCATGAATTTTGTGCACTGGGCCTTCAGTCCTATATAATAGAAGGCCAATATGCAAATCGACTGAACAGCAGAATGACTGGTGGCTATGATGTGCACTGACCACCAGGGGCCAGATGCTCACTGCCGGAGCTGCCCCCTGGTGGTCAGTGTGCTCCCACAGGGGGAGCGCCGCTCAATCAGAAGCCAAGTTCATGGCTGGTGAGCACAGTAGTGGTGATGGGAGCCTCTCTTGTCTCTGCGGCAGTGCTAAGGATGTCTGACTGACGGCTTAAGCTTTGGGGCTTTCCTTACCCCATGGTGAGTGGGCCTAAGCATTCAGTTGGACATCCCCCAAGGGCTCCCAGGGTGCAAGAGGGCACAGGCTGGGCTGAGGCACCCCCCCTCCCCGAGTGCATGAATTTCGTGCACTGGGCCTCTAGTTAAAACCAATATGAGCCGTGGCTGGTTTTGCTCAGTGGATAGTGTCAGCCTACATACTGAAGGGTCCAGGGTTTGATTCTGGTCAAGGGAACTAGCTCAGTTGCAGACTTGATCCCCAGTTGCAGTCAGGTTTTGTGCAGGAGGCAACCAATCGATGTGTCTCTCTCACATTGGTGTTTCTCTCCCCATCCCTTCTACTCTCTCTAAAAATTGATGGAAAAATGTCCTTGGGTAAGGATTTTAAAATAATAATAATAATAAAACCAAGATGAGACATCTCTAGAATAGCAAAATGGTAAAAGAGTAGCCCCACCACAGGATGGCAAAGCTGTGAAATAATTCACATACACTGCTTGTATAAGCATAAAATTGGACAATCACTTTGGAAAATTGTGTGGCAATTTTTTCAAACAAACGTTCATCCACTATTTGACCTAGCAATTCCTTCCCTAGGTATTTAACCAAAAGAAATAAAAACATATGTGCACAAAACGCCTTTTTGCCACATTATCTTAATTAGTTCAGCCTATTAAATGAGGTAACATAGACTGGGTGGCTTAAATAGCAAACATTTCTTTTTCATGGTTCTCAAGGATGGAAGTCTGAGATCAGGGTACCAGTGTGGTGGAATTCTCGGTGATGTCTTCACATGGCCTTTTCCTGGTGTGTGCATGCACAGAAGTAGAGAGAGAGACAGACAGACAGGGAGAGAGAGAGAGAGAGAGAGAGAGAGAGAGAGAGAGAGAGAGACCTTAATCCCCTGTTTGTTCCACTTTTTATAAATGCACCATGGAGTCGGGCCTAAGCTGGCAGTCAGACATCCCTCTGGCAGCCCGGGATCCCTCGGGGAATGTCCGACTGAGGCTTAGGCCGGCTCCCCTGTGGTCACCTCTGTGGAAGGGGGGGCACCAGGACCGCCATGGCTGGCCTGGTGGTACAGGCTCGCTGGCCCCGCCCCTTGCCCACTGGTCATTCTGCTGTCCAGTCTAATTAGCGTATTAGCTCTTATTATATAGGATAGCCCCAAACTAGAAATAACCCATCAGCAGAGAATGAATACAATGGAATTCGACATATAATAGAATACTACTCGGCAATAGATAGATACCAAGAACTGGAACAAAAATAAGGATAATCCTCAAAAATACGTTAACTAAAAGAAGCTGAACAATCAAACATACTGTTTGATTTCATTTATATTGTTCTAAAAAAAAACAAAGGGAATCTGTGTAGAAATCCAGTCAGCAGTGCCTTTGGCGGGTGGGATGTGGCATAGGTATTGACTAGGAAGGCAAATGAGGGCTCTTTCTGGAAGCCTGAGCGTATTATTATCTTTACACAGGCACAGGAATTTGCCAATGCTGGTTGATCTGGATTTGTGTGTTTCACTTTATATATATTATACCTTTAAAAAAAATACCTACTGCAAGGCCTCTCAGTGATCTGCAGTTCATCAAGTCTTAGAAGAATCACCATGGAATTCCTGAGCACATGGTTCACATTTCTAATCTCTTCACCCAGCCAGAAGGTATGGACAAGGTGGGTAATGCTTAGAATAATAACATACAGTCTGAGGGTCATAATGTCATGAGATAAGGGGGAAAGAGATGTCCCTTTTTAAGTGGCAGTCATTGTCTATGGGTCTGGGGAAGGCGGTTAGCTGTGCCCACCAATCAGTACTCTTGCTGGGTTATGACAAGTGAACTCAATTTGCACCCAACTTCACAAGAGGTCACGGTTTCCTTCAGACAATTTTTATACCTTGTCTATTGTAAATAATTCTCCTGCCTTCCCATGACCTATAACAAACCTCAGCTGAGAGTTTACGAGAGTGTTCTGGCCCTACCCCTTGGCCAAGCAATCAAACAGAAATCAAACTACACAGGTTTTTAAAGTAGCCACAGTTTACTGAGGGCACAAGCTTTAGAACTCTTCATACCCAGAATGACTTATTTGGCTCCAAGCAAGTACCATAAAAATACGGTGCTCTTTTCATACATTAGTTATAAGACAAACTTTCCCAAAATGACTCAGCTCATTAACTGAGGATATTTCTCAGTAGATTTGTCATATTAAAAAGGCACTGTGTCTACCATGCTAATCAACTGTGCTGCACTAAAACTCCACGCAGATTAATTAAATGCATTACTTGCCAAAAAATGTGACATATATACAACACACACACAGAGGGGGTGGGGGGGGTGAGGAGGAGAGAGAGAGAGCTTTGGAATAATGGAATAATGGAAGGGAGCAAATTACTAAGAGTTTTCTGTCCCAGAGCCATATGCTTTTTAGTTCCTGGCTACATGATTTTAAACAGAACTGAATGAAATGATCCCTTCACAGATGAACCAAATTCTTCTTCTGCAAATAATAGCACGATGACATGCTTGTGTCGTTGGGCCTTGCCACACTCCAGCTGTCTGGAACTAGGGTGAGCATTGGCTTTTTTTTTCTTTTTTAATATATTTTATTGATTTTTTACAGAGAGGAAGAGAGAGGGATAGAAAGCTAGAAACATCCCCCACTGGGGATGTGCCCGCAACCCAGGTACATGCCCTTGACCGGGTTCGAACCTGGGACCCTTCAGTCCGCAGGCCAACGCTCTATCCACTGAGCCAAACCGGTTATGGCAGCACTGGCTTTTAATTTTAGTTTTTGCCTGGGACAGTAGAAATGAGTCTGTCACCTGCTCTCACAATCTCTCAGAGAAAAATATCAAATGAATGTCCTAAATGAAATCTTTGTGCACACCTATCCCCACCCATCCCACCCCCAGTCCGTCCAGGACAAATACTCATGATCTGAATTTAAAACCTCACTCTAACATCCTACTCCTCCCTCCCCATATTACTAAGCTGACCAGGTAGCTAAATCGCCAAAGATTGGCTTTAGCAGTAAAACTGCACCCCTCCCTCAAGGCACTTAGGGAGAAGAAGACCCCAGAGACATTGCTGGGCAGGGTAAGAGCACCAAGAGTCAGGCCTCCTTTAGTCACTTCCTACTTGAATAATTTTTAACAAGATAGCCTCTCTGTGCCTGGTTATCTCATTTATAAATGCGGGTTGTTATGAGAAGTACGTAAGTAAATCTATGTGAGATGCTCAGAACGGCCTGACCCCTGCCGTCCTCTGGGCCTCTGCTCCCGACCTGGTCAATAACCCAGGTGGCTTCCTGCAGGCCTGCCAGCTCTAGCACTGCAGAGCCACCGGGTGGTTCCCTGCACCCCGGCCCACAGGCTAGCACCCCACCCCAGTGTCACAGCTGGGAACTGGCAGGAGCCCACTGCTGAGTGAAACACCATTCCAGCCACTTCTGGATGCAGTCGACATTCCTTCCTCACCGTGTGAAGCACCATGTCACTGTGTTTAAGAACGTGAGATTTGGAGCAAGACAGAACGGCATTCCTTTACCAGCTCTCACTTATCAAGAGACTCTAGGGAAGCGTCTCTGGGCCTCAGGTTCCTCTTTGGTTAAATAGAGATAATAACACTCTGGCATCAGCTGTCTGTCGTAGGATCACATGTCACACATGTGAAGGTATGACACACTTGGCACAGTGCGTCTGAAGCATTTCATAGATGATTTAAAAGAAATAGTAGTAATAGCAACAGTAACATTGCCAAAAGAAACAAGTATATATGCATTTCAGACAGAAATGAAAACATAGCAATTGTAGGAAGTAGAAATACTGACCCTTAAAGAAATGACAGGTGGTGTGATAAAAATGGAGAAAAACTGAACCAGGTTCTGTCATTTCGTAGCTCTGCAACACTGGGCAAGTCTCCTGCAAGCCTCAGTTTCCCTGTTTGCACAATTGGAACAATGTCACATTTGGAAACACAAAATAGGCATTGGGTCCTCATAGGGGCTATATGGAAGCCACCACAGTTGGTCTCCAGGGAGCACTCCAGTCCATGGCTGTCAGCCCCTATGCCAGATACGGCCTTGTGTACCCATGCGGGAATGGCTCCCTGGCACAGAGGCATCACTGAAGAAGCCAGCAACATTGATGGTAACCAAAAGCAGGAAACACTGACGCGGAGAGCTGAAGAGGAACATTCATGAAGCTGGAACAGGAGTGCATAGGAGAGAAGGGGTCATGAACAAATGTGTCAGCCTTGCTGCTTGTGGTACCATGTCATAAGGGTACGTTCCTGACCTTTTCCTTTTCCACCTGAAAATTATGAGACAGAGCCCAGAGCTACGGCGGCTGTGGTTGCAGCACGCAGAGAAAGCTTGTTGGGAGATCACGTGCTCATTCAGGGAATTATGAAGGATGGGCAAGGAAGAGAGAATATTGATACCATTTTATTTCTCATTTTCTATCCCCGTTACCCTTACACCATGAGCACCTGGTGTTTTAACTGAATCTAGATAGAGTTAGGTTTCCGTCCACCCAGATATTCTTTACTAATAGGGAGTGACTAGTAGAATCGGAGGGATGGATCATGGTGCCGTGAGAGAGAGCAGGGGCTTGCTTAAGTAAACTCTTCAGTTCCAGTCCACTGGAGAAGACAAGCAGATGACGGTGCGGTGTGATGTGTGTTCTTATGGACAAGAGCCCAGCTCCTGAGAGCAAACAAAAGAGGCAGACCTACTGTGCACGCTGCCCTCTCTGGGCTCCATGTCCAGGCATTCACAGAACCAGCTCTGTGCTGGGGAGACACATCCATCCTTTAGTTCCACTTGGCCTGTGTAGGGGGTAAGGTGGCCTGTGAAAATAGTTTTTGAGCCTTGAAGGATGATGAAATGTGAGGAGGGCATTCCAGATGTGCAACAGCAAGAGTACGCGTGTGTGAAACAGCACCTGGATTGGGTGGCAAGACTGTCCTGGGGTGCAGGGGGCAGTGCCCAGGGAGGCAGGAACTGAGCCAGGGTGCTCAGCAGAGATCCCGTTGGATCCAGTAGAAAACACTCCACTCTGTGACTCCCTCTCTAACAGAGGAGCTGGTTTCAAGGTGTCCATTGCAAGGGCTGGGCCAGGGTTCAGGCTGGCTTCTCTGAGCAGCCGGCCGCCCAAACCCAATGGAAAACAAAGCAGATCTTAGTGCACCGGCTTAATGGAAACATGAGCCATCTGTGGGGGTTCCTTCTAGTTCACTTGCTTCATTGGCAAGTATTAAACGGCCCCGTACAGAACCAGAGAAATTATGGAAATTGGTATTAACATTAAAATCAGAGTACAATTAGAACATTTCCCTGCATAATTGTTTGGCAGGGCCTGTGGAGAAGCGGAGGGCTTCCAGTGCTATGATTTATTGGTCACAGGTTGTCTGACTCTTGAGAATCTTTAGGGCCAGGAACACATTCTGGGGGGCTGCCCCTGAAATGACAATGCACTTGGACCAGGGTTAGCCACTTACATCATCCTTGTCTAATTCCTGGCAACCCTTCATATGAGCTGCAGTAGCAGCTTTGCAGACGCCAAACAGAGCTCCATCCAGAGGAAGGGAGCGGGCACAGACACTGGAGAAACCTCTGGGCCACACTCCCGTCTCCTTGTCAGAGAAAGTGTACCGCGTCTGCTTATAATTAGCACTCCAACAGGCGTCAGAGAAAATGGCTAATCGCTGACATGGCCCACAGTGCTTTGCAAGTAAACACCATATTGTAATAGACGTGCAATTAATTACACAACACTCTGATCAAACATGTTCAAAATGAAAATGGGGGTGGGAATAAATTATCAGATGTGCACGGCCAAATCCTCCCAATTTTTTTTTTCTCTAAGAAATAATAAATGACTAAACTCCTGAATGTCAACAAGCTGTCTCCAAGCATCTCTTGGCTCCAGGCCTGCGGCTGCCACTGTTTCTGGGAAGTTCTGAGTCCCTGGACCAAAAGCCTCATATATATAAACTCTAGACCTTGGCTATCATAGCATGTATCATGGGGACCATGCTCACTTTCCCCCGTACCAGGTAAGTGCCCCATCTCCCAGCATCTGTAGGTTTTGGTGACTCATTACTCATGACTGTTCCCTTCCCTAAAAAGTGACCTTGAGTGGCGAGAGCCACCTCTTTGAAGATGCCAAGGGGACTATGCACACCTCCCCACTGGAGTGATGCCACCCAGTGCCTGAGTGATGTGCATGTGTATCAGCCCAGACCCTTTCCTGGTGGTGGGAGAGCGCGAGGTGCAGCTGGCCCTCTGGAGATCCCGATGGGATCTGACTGCGGCTCAACTTCTCTGGAAGCCCCATCTTTGTCGAATTTGTTATTCGGTCCTATTCTTCCCTCACTCTTCTACAGCTTTCTCTGAGTTCCTTCACTCAATAATTCACTTACCAGGAGGAGAATGGAACCCAACTTAAGATTACTATCATATCTTAAAATTGAGGATTGAACTAAGTATGGTAGATGTTCATCGTGTTTTGTGTTTATCAGATGCATATTTACAAAAATGCAATAGAAAGTTTCCTTTGCTTGTACCTATATTTTCTGAGTCTGAAGAGTGAAGGGTGATTGGAAAAAGGGGTATTTGCACTGAGCTGGATGGATAAGAGCAGTTTCAGAGAAAAAAACAACACAGAGAATAAAGTAGGATGAAGATAGGAACTCAACATTTGGAAACTCGGCAATCAACTCAACTAAGCAAATATTTATTCAGTACTTACAGTAAGTCAAGACTCATTTAGGAAACAAACCTCCAAAATGTAATTCCTGCCCAGGAAGGAGTATATTCTCTACTGAGGTAGATGGGCACAAGGAAATGAGATCACAACAACACTTACTGAGCATCTACTACTAGCCCCATAACACTCATTTGAACCACAGTATGAAAATGGGATGGAGTGATTTATGTTATCATCCCTTTGCACATGAGAGAAATAAATTAGGCTCCCAGAGGTTAAACCACTTTGCCGATGTCACTCGGCTAGCAACTGGTAAAAATGTGGCAATCAGGAGCCCTGGCAGGTTTATTGATAAGGGAATGACAAGATTCGATGAGGCACAGAGAGGTTACATAAGAGAAAAGATGGTCTCATAGCTCTAAGTCCCAGGAGCAAGGAAGTACACCCAGAAGAGGAGAGAAGCTTTTCACTGTGTAATATCCAAATTGGCAGACATCACTGATAAACCAAAGACATTGGCAAAGCTTGTCTGCTTCACTTTATGTGCTACAGTCTCATTGCTTCTACTGGGAAAACTAATAACATAACAAATGAAACTATTGTTCAGTTTCATTAAAAATAAATCTGATAAGATGGGCAGAATTGAATTAAGCAATCTCAACAGAGTTCTCGTTATTGTAGCAAACGAAATATTCTCTCTAATAGAATAAGTCCTAGTTCATTTTGGCCGGCTTGAGCAGCTCCTTGCTATAGATTTGGTTTCCAGCCTTTGGCTCCAGGCATCCTTGCACTAATGTTTGTATTAGCAGGTCATTGTAATGGATCAGCTTCCTAGATCTGGCAAGGGTTCTGGATGGATCAGCATGACAGGTGCAGGGGCCTCGGTTACCCTTGGCAGACAAAAAACTGTCCTCCCCTCCAAAGAAGTCAGATTTAGGACTTTGGAGCTTGCAAGAGAGAAATGGCCCTTGTTTCAGAGAGGGGAAGGCTGGGCTAGCATCCTTGGTGGGCTGTTCTTGGAGTCATGGCTGGGGAAAGCAGCCAGTCGTGTGCCTGCTTATTTTGGCTGGCTCTAATTGAGCTTGGTGCCAGCAATATTTCTATTTCTTTGCCCTGGCTGAAGTCCAAAGGCTCAAGATTGAATAACAAAAAGGAGCATGCAGGTATTTTTGTGGACACACACACACACACACACAAGCACATTCGCATTACATCATTTTCCCAAAAAAGGGATTTGATAGGCTGATAAATACACACAGAAGCAGGAAATAGAAAAATTAAAGAAATTGATGTTAAATCTAGAATTGGATAGAGAAATAATATTGATTAATATTGACTAATTAATAAAATATATAAACAACTGTGTGGCTGAGTCACTTTTTAGAGGTGGACTATAAATTTGCTCTGAATCCACTAGCAAACATGGAAACATCAATAAACACACACACACACACACACACACACACACGCATATATATGATTAGTTCATGATTTATAATATTTACTGGATAAAACCAAACAAGGTGTTAAGGAGAAGCACAGTTTCTTCTGGTCCTGATGACTGAAAGCATTTTTTTAATGGTGCACACTTATCAACAGGAAATGGAATTAAAATATTAATGAGTGGATGAATGAATGACTTATTAATTAATAAGCAATTGATGCCTCATAGATGACAAAGGCATTAAACCAATTCCAGTGCCTGGAAGCCTTCTTCCAATAAACACTCTGCTTGCACACCAACGATACACTCACTGTTTGCTGAGACAATCTCTGCTCTGAAGTTCTTTCTATTGAGTCCTTACAGCAACAGAGTTGGGGTGGGAATGTCTGTAAAGGAAGAAATAGAGACTTTGCACTCACATATAAATTCAGATTTTGCACTTGCTACTTTCCAGCTGAGTGACCATGAAGAAGTGACATTACCCCTCTGAGCCTCAGTTTCTCCATCTGTGATATGAAGGTGCTAATAGCCATTGAACCATTAGGATTAGATATAAGTATGTGGGACTAGTTGTGTATAGCTTGAGAAATGTGGGTTTATTCTTTCAGTTCACCCACAACATATTAATTAAACATGCATGTGCCACTTCTAGGTGCTAAGGATGCAACAATAACCATGGGAGATGAGGCGCCTCCTCCACTGGAGTTTACTAGACCCTCTGTTCAGACTGATGACATTCAAATTGTCCACAGATAGAAACTTCACACAAATTTATTCATGAGCTTGCTTCTAGAATGGCACTAGTTAGGCATCACCATTTTATTATGATTCTCTGGTGTGAATCTGACAAATCTCTATTTCTAACTTTGTAGTCATAAAGTTAGTTTTATAACAATGGAGGACAAACTTGTTGGTTGGCTGGGTGTCTAACTAGATGTAAATCTGACCTCCAATTATCTCTTCATCACTGTGGTTTAGAAGGTCATCCGGGCTAATTAGCATATTATGCTTTTATTATTATAGATTGTATTATTTTTCCAGACAAACAACTGTAAGCCTACTTTTTCCCTACCCTGTACAAACAGAATGGTGATTATCAGAGGCAGATGGGGTTGGGAGTGCAGGGGGAATGAAGAGGGTTAACAGGGTCAAAAGTATGGTGATGCAATAAGACTAGACTTCTGGTGGGGAGCACACAATGGAGTATTCAAACTGTCCACCTGAAATTTATATGATGCCATTAACTAATGTTACCCCAATAAATTTAATTTTAAAAAGAAGAGTTTGGGCTTCCGACTGGTTAGTGCCTCTTCCACCTATGACAAACAATGATTTGGGGTTTCTTTCAGCCATGTGATGCAATTCAGGTGGCTGTAACCAAGCTTGAATTTTTTCAGTCATCCAGATCTACCTAGTAACCATTAAGTGTTAGGAAACAATCCTTTATTCAAAAATTTGGATTTCCCCACCACATATGAAAAAGCATGTGGAGTGTGGTGCTCTTTTCCATTATAGGAAGTCTCCCTTTTGAGTCAAGAAAGGAGCCCAGTTCTTTGCAATGCTTGATAAAGACAATTAGATCTGACATAAACCAGAACCTGATTTCTTAAGACCTGATCTCAAGCCATGCTTGAAATATTTCCTTTACTAACTCATACCCACATTGGTTTGGGCAAGTTTACAGACTTTATTTCTGAGCTTAAAATAAACTGTAAATGGGTCAGCAGCTTCCAGGAACAAATCATTGACTCTCTCTTACTCTTGTTCTTTCTTAGATACACCTGCATTGCTTTCTTACTTGTATTTCTCTGATTTTTAGAATATGACTTTCAAAGTGCTGGAAGTAATTGCATTTCTCTCACGGAGAGAAATCAAAAGCAAATATAAACTGCTCTCTCAGCTCAGTTCCAAATCTAAGCAGACCCAACTGCTGTTGGATATTGCTTTGTATGCTAAGATGCAACATCTCTTTGAGTGGAATAAACAATGAAAACTTCCAAGTGGTTTACTGCTGCTAACACATTACTGAGCTGGCAAAATTCACAAACCAATATTGCAAAGTAGCCCTTGGCACATGAGATTTTTAGCAATTCGTACTCTCTGTCACTATTTCCCTTTTCATGCCATCTGCAAAGCATACCCTGGTTTTCTTCTCAACAAGAAATTTGTCTTTCTGGGCGGTTGATCAGGAAAAAAAAAAAAAAAAAGGAAAGAAAGCACTTGCTGGATTGGTTGATCAGTAGAGAGAAAGTGCTACCTTAGCATCTCAGAGTGGACAGTTTGAGGTTTATATAGGACAGATGTGGGAGGTTCATATAAAAAGTAAGAAGTGAAATCTATCCCTAGCCGGTTTTGCTCAGTGGATAGAGCATCAGCCTGCGAACTGAAAAGTCCCAGGTTCGATTCCAGTCAAAGGGCACATGGCTGGGTTGTGGGCTCGATCCCCAGTGGGGGACTTGCAGGAGGCAGCCGATCCACCATGATTCTCTTTCATCATGGATGTTTCTATCTCTCTCTCCCTCTCTTCCTTCCTCTCTGAAATCAATAAAAATATTTAAAAAAAAGAAGTGGAAGCTATCTCATTCCAGCTAGGATCTACTAAATATCTTTCATCTTCACTAGAAATGATTATATTTAAAACCCCATTGCCTGATTAATTGGATACAGAGAAGTAACAGTGTCATTAAATGAAAAGCTCTCTCTTTGGTTATTAAAAATTAAACTTAATTCATACATGCACGATGGCTGTATAAAAGGCCATGAATTGGGAGTCAGGATATCTGAGACCATCTACTTACTAGCTCTGTAACCATGTGCAAGTCCATGCCACCCTCCTTTGATCTTGGTGTCATCGATCAGATAGTCAGAAAAGGTCTTTCCGGCTATCTTTTGAAGTGCTGTGACTTGTCAAAAGGAGCATTCATTTGTTCATTTGTTCAATAAACATGTATATTATGTGCAGGGTACTGAAAGAGGCAGACAACATTCCCAATATCATGGAGCGTATACTCAAGGAGAAGGGAAAGCTAATAAATGAGTCAACAAATACCTGAGCAAGATGGCCTCAGACAGGAGTAAGTGCCAGGAAGGATCATGACAGTATGGTCTGATAGAAATTAATTGGCATGGTTTAAGACTAAGGTTAGTCACACATTATGTTGCCTATTCATCAAGACAGGTGGTTTCTAACAGGGGTAACAGTGCCTCCTACTGACATTTTAGGGTTCTGTGTGGTAGTTTGCTATTTTAGAGTGTAGCTGTGCCAGATACTTGACATGTTGAAATACAAATTATTTTTATTATAAATTAACTTTTTGTTCTCTTATATATTACATCTTGAGTGTTTATTGTAGCCAAGATTGTGCAGGCATGTCTATAATTTATGAATTTCACTTCAGGATTGTAAAAGGGGAGTGGAGACACTATTTTTTATAAGAGTAGGCATTGAGTCTGATAGGCTTAAAAATGATTCATCTAGAACTTTTGTAACCAGAATCATATGGAGCTGCATTCTTGTGCAATGATCAATCATTTGGAAATAAATTTCTGCAGAGACTAAGGGGCACAGTTTTTTTAAAGTAGCAACTTTCAGATGCTTGTCTTCCCAGATAGAACACTCGTCTCACAGTTTCTTACAGCAGGTATGGACTAACCACCTATACAAAAGTAACCTTTCACATGCTATGGAAGAGTATGTCAAGTATTTATGGGGCTACTTGTATTCTTATTTTAACTAGGTGAAAGAACAGTGACGAATAACCCTTTTTTCCTACATGGGTGGTTTATTCACAGGCCTGAGCCAAATAGGACTGATCAGAATCATTCTCCAAGATTTGTCAAAAGAAACAGAGAAAGGAATTAAGCATCTTTCCAGGAGTAGTAAATAGTAGTGAGGGGTGGGTATAACAAGGGGGGTGGTCATAAGATTCAGGAATTGTTAATAGACATGTTTCCCTGCAGAGAGAGAAAGCCTGTTTGAAGGGAAAGATTGAAAGTGAGATAGAAAGAGGTATCTTTACTCTTTCATTAATTTTTTTAATCAGTGATATTTTTCACACTATTACATACAAGCCTTATGCTGACTCTGGAGATACACAATGTCTGCAGCTGGCTAAATAATACCTCTCTTCTCCTCCCTCAATCTCCCCCCTCTCCCGAAAAGATGCTCATACCAGAATCCCCAGAACCTTGTGAATGTTAATTTATATGGGGGAAAAGAAACTTTGCAGATACAATCATGTTAAAAATTGTGTGATGAAGAGGTTTTCCTGGATTATCCTGTGATCCAGTGTGATCACAGAGGTTCTTAAAAGAAAGAGACAGGAAGTCCAGAGGCAGAGAGAGGTTGAAGAGGCTGGTGTTAAAGCTGCTGGCTTTGAAGATGGTGAAAGGGCCACAGACACAAGCTGGAAAGACAAGGAAACAGATTCGCTCTTAGAATCTCCAGAGGGAACTCTGCCCCACCAACACCTCACTGCAGCCCTATGGCCACTGTGGACTAATTTGACCTTTGATCTCCAGGACTATAATAAGAAATCTGTCTTGTTTGAAGCCGCTGAGTCTGTGGTCATTTGTTATAGCCATCATGGGAAATGCAAAGTGCCTGACTTAGAATCTCTGATGTGCTCATAGGCAGACATTCTGGACATCTGTAAACAATCAAAACAAAAATAGTAGAAGCCCCGTGATTGCAGATGAAATGATGAAATAACAGGTGGAAAAATTAAAGCCTCCATTTCCAGTTGGTCCCTAGGCTCAGCTAGGTCCTTGCGGCCATTCAACGCTGGCCCAGTGTCCTTTCATAAAACTCCTTTGTTCCCTAAGCATTTTTTCAGTTGAGTTCTATCTCCATCAAACCAAAGAGCCCTGCCTAATATGATCTGCATTTAAGGTCCTACAGGGGCTCTGATGCCTGCTAAATCAACCTGGAGGCACTTTCTCAAGAAAGTCTTAATGATGTTTAGCATAACTAGGCTGTTCTTACAGGAAAAATGTGTTTCTGCAGCGTAGAAACATTTTGAGCAACAACAATAATTTTCTGTGAATTCCTTATTAGACAGGCAGTTCCACTAAGGAAACCTTGTTATGCCTTGGGCAAGCTACTTCATCAAAATTCCAACTTACTCATTCTTTCTGGTTCATTCCTGGTGTTCACTAAACACCTACTACTAGTATGTACCAGGCCAAATGAACAATGAACAAGTCCAAATTCCCACCAAGAGTGAGTGAGAGAGATTCCACTTGAAGAAATTATTATAATATAGTATGAAAATAACACTAGTCATCAGTACTTATGGCCACATTCTATGTTAGCCAATGTTCTAAGCAATTAAAATGCCTTCTGTGTTGTAATGATCACCAATGTTTAGTAGGGAGCACCATTATACCTACTTTACAAAGAGGAAACTGAGGCACAGTTAATATGCCCAGCAAGTGATGGCTTCAGGCCTTGCATCCAGGCTCCAGGCCCTGGATCAGGTACTGCAATCTGCTGCCTTTGGGAAGAAAGAACAGGGGGCCACAGAGGCATAAGGTCAGGAGCATCTTGGGAAGCAAAATTGCTGGAAGAAGCAACAAAGGGTTTGAGTTTCTCTGGAGGATTACGAGTTTATCAGATGGGTTGAGGCTGGAGTTTCAGGCAGAGGACAGCTACAGGGAGTGACTCCTGGACTGACCGATTCCAATGGGGATTTGACTGCTAAGCAATGAAGTTGGAGGAGTAGGCAGGACCCTGTGTGCATGAAGAGTTTTGCATTCCAGGCGAAGGGGTGCCCCTTCCGCCCTTTACCCTATAACCTTTGTCCGTGGCTCCTGTAAGGTGCCTCACTGTTTTAATCATTTTTCAGCACCTGGTTCTAGCAGGTGTCTTATTATCTCCCACCCACAATGGGTTTCTTTTTCTGCCTGGCTGACTGCCTGCTGTGGTAGCCCTATTTCTTTTCCACAACTTATGAGAACTCAACTGGAAAGAACAAGGGTAGATCCAAGATATCAAATAGTGTTGTCATGGGTCTCATTTGCCATCTTTCATCTTGGCTACATACCAATGCTTTCTTTCCAAGTCCTGATAAGGGCCATTCACTTGGGCTTTCTTGTTTCCTTGCTTGCTTTGGCCATTCATCCATCTATGTAGTCATTCAACAAACCTTTAGCCAACATCTACCATGATACAGATGCTGGATAATTTGGGGACACAGAGATAAAGAAAATATAAACTTGCTCTCAAGTAGCTAAAGAGAAAGAAAGAAACATAAAGATTATGCATAAATGGCATGATGTGAGGGGCTGCAGGAGCAGCAAGGGGACTCACTGATTTCAGCAAGGACAAGGTATTGAGGGGGCTTCCATACCAGTTTACCTCTTAGCTTCCAACCTACTTTTTTATACTCTGTGATGTGATACTGAGTCTGGGTAAACCACATTTCTGCTTTGCCAAGTGGCTCCCGGTGAGACCCTACACATGGGGGTCCCCAAGGGAGCCTGCAAAACTGGGGGAGCAAGAAGGGACTTGCTCCTGGCTGTTAGGTTAGTACTGGCTTCCTCTCTGCTTTCTGTTTCTATCTCAGCCATCCCAGCTGGATCACTCTGCTCCGTTTGTTCCAGTGGTAGCAATTGATTCCAGTTTTTAGTTTCTCCAGGAATCACACAACCAGCCTCACTATATCCCCTCGGAGACCCAAGCCACACTTAGCCAGTGCCCCCTCCTCAGATAAGAACCCCCCACCCCTACTTCTGAGCTCAGAAACCAGCACCAGCCAAGGTCAGTCCCAGCTCGGCAGGACTCCACCTCCAAGCCTTTAAATTTTAATAATTCCAACCTCTTCCCTTTGTTCCTCCAGCCCTACGGGTGGTAGCTGCTCACCTGTGATATCTAGAGTTCTTTCTGCCTTTTTAGTTCAATACCTACTTAATAATTCTTTCTATTAAGTCCACTCTGTTAAGCTAACGGGTGTGAATTCTGCCTCCTGACCAGACCCTACTGATACAGCTTCCAAAGAAGCTTTGCTTACCACAGTCCTAAAGGATGAGTAGATCCCCCGACAAGGAAAAGTGTTCAGGCCAATGTTTGAAGGAGGGAAGAAAAAAGTACAACTCAGACTTTTGTTTGGGCCCAGAGGGTTTTATTTCAATTTGACCACACCGCCTTCCAACTGCAAGGGCTTCCCAGTCTTCTTATACAATGGCATGAAGAAAAACAATGCTTATAAAACACGCTGAGGTAAACAAAGAAAGTTGTTTTTATCCAGACATGACTGGCCTGAGGGCTGTGGTGCCCTTAGATCCCATCCCATCTCTCTGCCCTGAGGGATTCCCATCCCAGCATCCTAGATGGGGAATCCTGGCAGACAATTCCATCTCAGAGAGGAAGACCTACCATGGGCTGTGTGTGTGTGTGTGTGTGCCCTCCAGGATAGAACTTAGTGTCAGCCTGGAAGTGACCTTGGAGATGATGCTATCCATGGGCCCCTTTTGCCCGAGAAGAAATGGAGGTCTGTAGGTTTGCAGGAAGAATGTGATCTATCCAAAGTCCTAAGCACTTCACTTTATGGTACTTTGTTATGGTGACCCTAGGACACGAATATAACTATAATTTAAGGAGCAAGACAAAGAAACAAAAATGAAAAATAACAAGCATTGTTGAGGATACGGAGAAATTGGAAGCCCTGTGCACTGCTGGTGGGAAAGGAGAATGGGCAGCTGCTCTGGGAAACACTTTGGCAGTTACTCAGTAGGTGACGCAGAATCACCATAGGGTCAAAAATTCCATCTCTAGTTTTATACCCAAAGAAATTGAAAATAGGTGGCCAGCAAAAACCTACCTGAATGTCCACAGCCTCACTGTTCACCACCATCAAAGGTGGAAACAACCCAAATGCCCATCCAATGATGAATGAGAAATACAAACAAAACATGGTATCAACATGCAATGAGATAATACTTAGATATAAAAATGAATAAAGTACTGACACATGCTACAACATGAATGAACCCTGAAAATACACCACCCCCTAAGAAAAACAGATGCAGAAGTTCACATATTGTATGATTTCATTTTATGAAATAAGCAAAATAGGTACATGTATAAAGACAGGAAGTACGTTTTAAGGTGCCAGTGGGTGAGAAGAGAAAAGTAGAAAAATTACCTAATGTGTATGGAGTTTCTTTTTGGAGTGATAAAATGTTTTGAATTGAGATAGGGGTGCTAATAGTACAATGTTGTGAATGTACTAAAGGCTATTGGATTGTGCATTTAAAACGTTTAATTTCATGTTAGATGAGTTTTACCTCAATATAAAAGGAAAAACACAAATGATGGCCGAGTTTTGGTAAAGCAGTATGGCCAAAGGGAAAGAGTATGGTTACATATTGGTTTTGGAAAGATAACAGAGATTGGAGAAAGATGGGCAAGAGTTGAGAAATAAGAACAGAGTCTACTCCCACGATCTAGGTAAAAAATAAAAGTCTGAAATAAAGTTGTGGCAGTGAGAAATAAATTTATTTAAAAGATACTTATAAGAGCCTTGGCTGGTTGGCTCAATTGTTTGAAGCATAATCCCATGCACCAAAAGGTTGCAGGTTCAATTCCTGGTCAGGACACATAGTTAAGTTGTGGGTTCAATCCCCAATCAGAATGTTTGTGGAAGGCAACCGATTAATGTTTCTTTCTCATCTCTCTCTCTCTCTCTCTCTCTCTCTCTCTCTCTCTCTCTCAAATCAATACAAATCAATAAACATATCAAGTGGAGATTATATATATATGAGAGAATTGTTGGGATAAACAATTAAATAATTATAGGGTGACTAAGATCTGGTGTATTTGAATCTTACCTCCACTACTCACCAGCACTAAGATCTAAGCTACATCTCCTTATGTGAAAAACAATTGGGATAATTATTATTTATTCCTATACATTTCAAGGTATCCTAGAAAAGAAGTCTAGAAACTCCAGTGGAGAGATCAAGGCTATGTCTCAAAGGAGCTCATTTTGATCGAGGTTCTCAAAGACGACCCAAATCACTAACATCCGGTTTTCTGGCATCCAACACCAAAAGCACCTCCAGAATTGTCTGCAATGTGTCACTCTCTCAGCATTGTACTCTTGAGGATGCCAAGTTGTCTACCATTTATCCATGAGGGTAAATCAATCTGCAACTGACTCAGAGACTACAGGCAAGAAGGAAATTAGCAAGGATGACCTGAATCAGTGAACGGGGTTAAGAGAAGGAGCCATGTCAAGTTCACAAGCAAATGTCTGAAGATTCCAGCCAACCTGCCCTAGCATAGCCATGGAGTCCACTAGCAACAAAGTTTGCAAAATATTGCTCTTTGTCTTCTGACTATATCACCCAATTTTCATGGTCTATTACACTTTATTGAAGAGGTGAGAACATGGGGGCTTCAGTTGCGGGTGGACTGAATTTGTGGTGTCTGTTGCATGTCCAGCTGGAGATGTTTAGCTAGAAGCTGGGTGTGCATGGGTTGACTTGCATGGGTGCAAGTTGTGGGATTTTATGAGATACTAGAGGCCCGATGCACGAAATTAGTGCACGGGTATAGTCTTTAGGCCTGCCCTACGATCAGGGCCATCTTCCCCAACTGCCCACAGCTGGCCCCACCCCCCGCCGCCACCCTCCGGGGTTCCCTGTTAGCCATAGGGTGATCAGAGCCTGCTGGCTGGGGAAAGGGACCAAGAGGTGGTCAGTGCACCTCATAGTAACTGGTCCAGCAATCATTCTGCTGTTAGGGTCAATTTGCATATTACCCTTTTATTATATAGGATTCCAGAACAGACCCTACAATAACATGAAAGAAGCAGGTAGAAGGAAATCAGTGAAGTCAGTCAGAAGGTGGTTAGGATGAGCAAAGAAGAGTAACTAAGGAAACATAGTGTCATGGAAACCAAGAGAGAAGAGAAAGTCAAGACTAGGCAGCCCTGCATGTCTGCATTCTCCTATACTCCATGCCTGGCATCCTAAATCTATTCATAAAGCGGTGGAAGCAAGTTAAAGATATTAGAAGGCAGCAATGAAATCAGAATTGCATGGAATGTGTGTTACCGTGGAAGCAGGAAAATGAAATTAATCTAGAGGGAAATACAATCCCATTACTGCTGGTCGCTCCAGCTAAAGCACATTTCTTGTAATTCTTCAGTAGCTGAACAAAGTTTAAACTCTGCATTCTCATCAAAAGTCATTTGCCTTTTTAAAAGCAAGAACATAAAAGAAAAACATCCTCGTAGTCTCCCCCTCTGCAGTCCTCGGCTTCTAATTCTATTTTTTCAGTGAAGAAGCCTAGGAAATTGGATTTTGAGTGTTGAGGACACAGTTCAAAAGTTTCCAAACCTGGCATGCCCACTTTGCTGGGGAAGAATAATGGGGTCGGCTTGCCCCAGCTGCTTGAGGAGTCTCACTCTATTGAATTGAATCAACTTTAGACAACTGGATTTGAACTGTGACTTGAGAGCAGAATGTTGTGAATCGAGCTGCTGTGTGAACTTTTCAGCCTGGACTGCTGACACATTTCCATGGAAGCCCTTTAAGCTGAAGGGCTCAGACCTCAACTGCCTTCTTCCCAATGAGAATGCATTTGAATAATGGTGCAGGCCCAGGGGTTTGCATCTCTGCACAGCAGCTCGGCCTCCTTGGCTTTAGGGCTGCTCTTGCTGACTTTCATTTTTAAATATAAAAAAATAGAGATAAAAATAAAAGAAAGAAGCAAATAGCTGGCATGCAAGTGCATTCTTTTGGAATTGGGTGCAATCAATCTATGCATTGGCAAGTGCCAGGGCTTTAGGCCATCCACTCAGGGGGTCTGGAGGCTGATACAGAAATTGGTTCTGAGAGATTCCGTAAGCCATAGTCAGAGTATATTGGGTTTTTGCTGTAGTTACTCTTCATTTGTTTGTTTTGTTTTTAAAATAATAAAGCAAAACAGAATTTATCTGGATTTCCCCCCACATATATTTTCAAGAACTACCTGCAGGAAAATTGATTTATATGCTCTTTAGGGGTGAAAACAAAACAAGCCGAAAATCTTAGAGATGATATTGGCTATGGCCCCTTTGGAGGTTATTTACTTAGAAACCACCCAGCCAGGAGTGGGGAGAAAGGTCAGCTGCACGCAGTTGGAAAGAGCATGCCTGAACTTGGAATTAGAACCTGTTCTTACTTAGGACCCTTGCCAGGGAAATTGTTCTGCCTCTCTCATTTACTCTCACTCACATAAAATAAGTTCAAGGCTAAATAGCACTTTTTCAAAATAAGTTTTTGACTCTCCAATCTAATTTTACAGCACTTCTCCATGACAGCACTTTTTTTTTTTGCGATAATTTGCTTACATTTTTCTTCAAAGCTCCTTGAGGGCAGTGAGCAGACTTGTTTTGACCCCATTGTATCCCTACTATGTGTCCTACGCTTAATGCAGGTGTCTGATCTGTACACATTCATTATCTGTGGCTTTGGGCAAGTCATGTTACCTCACAAACCTCCATTCTGTAAAGTGGGTAGAGTGATGCTTACCAGCAGGTGGCTGGGAGGACAGCAGATGAAAGTGTCATACACATTTACATTATACTTACTTAAACAGACTTTACCATGTCCCCCATATTATTATTTTATTTTTTGTTTGTTAGAGGAATGCTGCTTATTATGTGGAAAACAGAAAACAGCAAGGAGAAAAATAAAACTCATGCTATTGCTTCCTGATTCAGAGATAATGACTGATTGTTTTAAGCTACTAAGTTTGTGATATTTTGTTATAGCAATAGTAGGAAACTGATACTGGCCTCTGCAATTGACTATAGTTTTCTCTATCAGTCACAAAAAAAAATATGGGAAAAATGGCTAATAGGTGAAGAACGTGTAATTTACATAATTTCACAGAGGACTGGTGTAAATGGGAAAAGGTAAAGTTATTTGTTTTGATATTCCATTGCTGGAGTAGCATTCAGCAAGAGCTGTGAACATAATTAGAGGTGACTGGATTCCTCTCTCCTAAAAGAATGTAGGCAGTTAGACAGACATGAGCAGAGCAAGGATGATGGGCCAGGTACAGAAGATCACCACGGTGGAAAGCCCCGGGTGCCTAGCAACAGGCAAAACTAGGGAAACAAGTACCTTGGCCCCAGCATGACCTTTCCTCCCCTAGTTTACCTCTGGTCCTGGGGTTTAGACCCCCTGATCTTTCATATAGCTGGCCATGGGGTTCTGACCCTCCCTTGACATGTTGCTAGACCCCCTTAGAGAGGAAACAAACAAAGAGGGGCTGGAAAATAGCTCTCAAGCATTAAGCCCCTAGGACAGTGAGGTTCTGACCAGCATCAAATACATCTAGGCTTCAGTCCTGTTTCAGCTCCAGGCCCAGAAAAGCAGCGAAACCAGACAAGGGACACCATGGCTGACCTCAGGACCAGCTGCATTGTCAAATGACCCCCTGCCCTGGTGCTGACCAATCAGTGATGACCTTGACCCTGAAAGGACACACCTGGAAAGCTGATGAATATTCTATGGAGATCCTTCCCTGGGACCTCCCCTAAATTCTCCACCCTTAAAAGCACTTAGGCTGGAGGACCCAGTGCACTCTGCCTGGAAGCACACCCCAGCCTTCCTCCACCCCCGCACAACCCCCGCCCCCCTCTCCACAAGGCACGTTTTTCTTGCCTCTCTCTTTATCCTAAGCTCCAAGGGCCCTTCTTTTGCCTCTGTAACTTGTTTCCTGAGCCCATGTCTTCTGCCTCTGTGACTTCCTAAATAAACTTGCTCCTCAGAGTGTTGGCTCTGAATTCTCTCCTAGCCAGAACTCAAGTATGGAGGTTGCTGAACTAAGGTCCGGTCTGACTCTACTGGCCTAACACCTGATGCTAGTCTCCCTGGTGCCAACAGAATGACTGCTCTCTGATGACCCCTGCTCAGGGCACTGCTTCCTCTCCCAGCTGTCTCCACCCCACCCTCACCTTATCTTTATCAGAGTTGCGGGCTCAGTAGACATATTAAAAAAGTAAAAACCCTTTAGATCTTTTTCTTTCTTAAAACTTTTGTTGTTGTTCCTGGAACAGAGACTGAGATGGAGAGAGAGAGAGAGAGAGAGAGAGAGAGAGAGAGACAGAGAGACAGAGAGACAGAGAGACAGAGAGAGACAGAGAGAGACAGAGAGAGAGAGAGAGAGAAGAGACTTTTCAGCAGTATTTTGTAGTTCAAGGTGACAGGAACCATTTCAGGAAGTGCCAGGATCCCATCCTGGCTCAAGTGTGCCACTTCTCTTTGAAAGACTGTGCTCTGAGATAAGCGGCCTCTTGCCTCTGATTTCCTGCATAGCTGGCTGGAGCCTCTGACTCAGCCTAAGCAAGAAGACAGGCTGCAAACCCTTTGAAAAATAAGGGAGAGGAAAAGGGAGCTTTGGGAAGAAGAGACAGAAGGAGGCTTTGGTGTTCATCTTGTCCAACTTCAGAGAGTTGACACAAACCAGGACATTGTCATAATTATAAAGGGAAAAGCTTAGGAAGAGTTCTCTTTTGATTTTTTTTTCCTGTTTGTTTTTAATCTTATAGTGGAGCTGAGGAAAGAGCAAAGAATGGCACTCCTGTCAGAGAGAAAGAAGCAGAGATGAGGGTAAGGATGCTGACAGTGCCACTGTTTGGCTGGGCTTTTAAGAGTTCTGAGCTCTGGCATGAAATTGAACCTCAATAGGGTTTAAACAAATATAACCCTGTGCGCTGACAAAATAACTAAACCTCTTGTACAGGAAAAATATCCTTTATCTATACGAAGTCAAATCAATTAAAAAATGACCAAGTAGTGAGTAGTGAGCATCTTTTGGTTGCTCCAAAGGCACAAGTTGCAAATTGCCAGAGGGATTTTGATAATCCTATTCGCTGTATTACAGGTGCTCACCATTTTCTGTTTTCAGGTAAAACATAAGCTCTCAACCTCACTGCGCCTCCAAACTCTGCTACTTGGATCCCAGGGCACCAAAATTAAGATGGAATCAATTTGCTGGCAAATGCAAAAACTCATGCCCATTCAGTGAGAGGGCTTTCTGCAAATTGTCTGTACAAGTCTGGAAAACTCTGAGTTGCCTCCACCCAGTCTATGCCATAACCAACACAACCCTAAGCCCATAGGGAGGAGAGCGATGGAAAGGAAATGTCTAGGAAAGGTAGATGAAGCTCAATTCTGACTCCTTTCTCTGAGTTAAGAAACAAATTCCAATGCAGTAAATTCAAAGATCTAACGGACTTTGTTGAGGGACTCACGAATCAGGCAGCAGCATCCCTTCTAGCAACCAGAACAGAAGGGTGCTCCAAGGGGTTGTACAAAATGGAAGGTTTTTATAGGAAGGGGGGGAGGGGGGCAAGGGAGTTGTTAACAAAAGAAATGACTGTTTTTCAGACCCACACACCTTTGGGGGATGGGAATGGCCAGGGTTTTTGTCATGCAGATTCTTTCTTCTTTCTCTGGGTTGGGGGATGGGGCCAGTGGAGAGGGCCCATATAACACATTAGCTTATTGGTGTTGATCAGAAACAGGTTGATTATATTTCTGGAAGAAGTTGAAACCGCAATTAGGTCAGATATTAAATCTAGATTTGGTGTCACATGTGTGTTTTTTTAACTTTATTTTTATTGTTGACATTATTTCAGATGTCCCCACCCCCCCTTTGCCCACTTCCATCCAGGCCCGCCTTCCTTCCCTCGGCCATCACCAGGCTATTGTCTGTGTCTATGGATTATGCATGTATGTTCTTTAGTGAATCCCTTCACCTTATTTCATCCCATTCTCCTCTCTCTCCGCTGACAGCTGTCAGTCTGTTCCAAGAATCCAAGGTTTTTTAGCAGGAGTGACACCATTTTAGCCCCGTGGTTTTCTCTTTAACATCTGAAAGGACTCATCTATGAAAATTCTGTCACTAATTCCCTTAAGCTCCAAACTTAAATATAACAAATAAACAAACAAACCAAAAAAAGTCTAATTTCTTGATTATAGCTGCTTGATGAAGATGAACCATCTCTTCACCTTTTTTCTTTATCTTTTTTAAAAATATGTTTCCACTGATTTTTTTTTAGAAAAAGTGGAAGGGAGAGGGAGAGAAACATCTATGAGATAGAAACATAAACCAGCTGCCTCATGCACATCCCCACCGGGGATGGAGCCTGCAACCTGGAATAGGGACAACACTCCATGCACTGAGGCACACCAGCCTGTCTTTACCTGTTTTCATCTATACCCTTACTACAGAAGTCTGGAACTGGGTTGGAGCCTGAATGTATTTTTATTTTTAATAATTCAATTAGTAGGCAAAAAAAAGAAAAGAAAGACATTATGCAAATAAATGACCATTCAAAGTCAGAAATTGGGGTCAAGAGGTGGAGGTTGAGAAGAATAAAGATTTGGAGGGTTTTTTTTTTCTTGTCAGAGTTCATCTCCTGTTTTATTGTAATATTAATTTCCTGTATATTATTGATATTCAAATTCAACAAACTATCTCTTCTTATCCCCCATATTCCAGCTTAATAAATGTTCTTAAAGGACACCTCTGGATTTTTGTGTTTTTTTGTGGGTTTTTTTGCTTCCAGATCCAGACCAGGGACTGGCAACATTTTCTGTAAAGGGCCATATAAATACTAAATATTTCAGGCCGTAGTTGATATGCACATGAATGGGTGAGGCTGTGTTCCAGTCACACTTCATTTATGGATAGTAACATTGCATACAATGTTCGTGTGTGATGAAATACTGTTTTTATTTATTTTTATCAGTCATCTGGCAGCAGGTGGAGTTTGCTGACCTCTGCTCTATATTCCTGGTACTTTTGAGTTTGGTTTGAGTATCAGCAGCACCAGTAGCTGAGAGACTTGTAAAAATAGTCTCAGCTCCCTGCCCAGATTTAAAGGATCAGAATCTGCATTTCAATAAGGCCCCAGGCGATGCCCAGCAAAGGTTGAGCTACATTGCTCCCCACCAATGTTTCCCAGCTGGACTCCTACAGAGGCCTCCGGAGCCCCAATGCAGATGCCCAGAGCCTCCCTCCTCCCCGCAAAGTTCTGATTCAGAGTATTTGGAGCAGGAACCAGGGTGTGTGCTTTACAGGTCTCTCAGTTGTTCCTCCCAGTATCTCAACCGCAGGATTGCATTTTGACAAAACTCTCTGTGAAGCCAGCCCATGCAATCAGTCCCTTTAGTCCTTCTACAACCTGCAAAGATTTGGGAAAATAGAGGTTCCTGAACATCCACGTGGCTGTGGAAAATAATGATAAACAGGAGCAGTTTCCTGGATTTGAACTTTCTGACCACACTATACGTTGACCACCTAAGCAAAGGAGCTGCCTGGAAAACAAAACCAAACTAAACCAGTGTGGCTGTCAGAGCTATTCTGTAATCCGTCCTGATAATTCTGGACTCCCCTGTCCCCTCCCCACCCCACCTTCTTCAGTCACTGCCTGCAGGAAATTCAGAAAGGATTACCTAGAGACTTGGTAAAAATGGGCCAGCTTCCCTGGAATCCAAATAAATGTAACTAGAACTCCATGGAGGACAAAAAAATTGTAGGAAAAAAATAGAGAGAGGATGAGAAAGGTAGGGGTGGCTAGAGAGATGGCTCACCCTTGCTTTAAAATAGCACATCAGAATGAACTACATCTGGTTTGCATAAGCACGGATACCAGGTGTAAGGCGTTCTGTGAATAATCGCCTCTGGCCGATGGAGTGGAATATGGCACATTATCAAGAATAAATGAGACAAAATATTCCAATTACAGACTCATCCGACTTCTCTCCGTCTCACGCCAAGTGTTTGTCTCAATGGTTCACGCTACAAATTACCCCCCTGCTAGAGGAGGGCTGCCGAGTGAGCAAACAACTGTGGCTTCTGCTTGGAGAGAGAAATGGTTGATTTTCTTTCCCATGGAGGGCTGGTGTCTAGGGAAACAAGGTGGCTGGAGCAGGTGGTGGTTCCCCACGAGGACATATTGCATTGGGTGGCGAGATCGCAAATGTGGCCAGTGAGGAGGAGAATCAGAGGACAGTGACATAGACATAAAGCTCTCTGAAGAGTAACATGGAAATTGCAGCATGATTTAATCTACTGGAGATCAAAAGCATCCATGACCTAATTAGCAAACTAGCGGTATTAATTACGGTATTCAAATAAAGCCATGTTTTTAAAGAATGCTGAGTAATATGGGGAAGATGGTTGCAGTGAAGAAAAGATAATAGCTTTATTATTCAGCAGAGCAGCTACCAGTGATTGAATCCTAACCACATGTCAGACACTCTGCAAAACACTGTATGAGCATCACAGTTTTTAACTCAATCTGCGAGGTAGGTGCAATTTCCTGGCAATTTCAGAGTCAAATAACTGGCCCAAGGTCAACCCGGCAGCAGGTAGTAGTCCTGGGAATTAAATTCAGGCCTGTCTGCTTCCAGAGCTGGGGCCTTTCCTCCCTGTATTACAATACCAACTTCACTTTCAATGGATTTAAAACAAAGAGAAAGAGATGGGAACAGTGGTTGTGTCTGGATTAGGATTAAAGATAATTATTTGCTGTGTTCCCTTGGTTTTTATAAATTCTTTACATTGTTTTCTATATACATATCCTTCAATAAACAGATGAAATTTTGATAATCTGAAAGATATTATGGAGAACCAGAAAAAAATAAAGCTTAAAATATTGTTTAATTTCTCTTATTTTATACTTTTAATTTCTGAATGCAAAGTGACAATTTGTGATTATAGTCACGTCAGTTTGATAAGTGAAGATATAACCGATGTACTTTAAAAAATATATAAACAATTCTTCTGGCTGTAACTGTTGTCACCTTCAAATACTAAACAAATGGACCATATTTAGGATTATGCTTCAGTCAAAGGGACAGATTTGGGGACCCACTGACTGGGACGTACCCATTACACACTAATTCAGTTCATATATTTTGGGATATTTAGCCTGGGCTGTGTGGGAAATGAAGAAACTTTTTCTCCCCTTCAAGGTTCTTTTGCCTGGTCTAATAATTAAATTGATATGAGACAGATTAACAAGAGAAAATAACCAAATTTAATTACATATATACATACAGGAACCTCACATACATGAAAAAGTCAGAGACCCTCATATACATTCAAGGTTCAGAGACTGGAAGTTAAAATGAGGTATATGTGACATTTTTTGCCAAGGATGAGAGTAATTAGTTCAGTAATTAGTAATTTGCCTTGCCTAATAGATAGGTCAAAAAGGTTATCTCTGATCATCTTTATTATGAGGCAAGACCTCTAATTTAAATTATCTTAGGTAGTTAGTTTTCTGTGCAGAAGTTTCTTTTGAGCCTGCAAGGTCTTGGTTGCCCTTAGCTCTCCAGAGCACAGAGGCTTATCTTGGGGTGACTCATTCTGAGTCCCTACAGTTACTTAAGGACAATATGGCAAAGTGGTTAAGTTGTGGGTTCTAAAACCAGGATACCTTTGTTCAAACACCAGTTGGGTGACTTTGAGCACTTGCTTTAAGATGTCTCAGCCTTCTCATGTGTAAAGAGGAAAATGAATATATATCTAATTGATAAAAATCAATCGGAAGTCGAAAACCAGGATTACAGGCTTCATTAAGGGAAAGAGACCTGCTGGGCTGTCTCACAAGGGGAGAACAGCAACACGTGTAGAGGTGAACACGTGTTTTGAAGGGAGGGATGGGAAGGAATGGGAGCTTAGTGTACTCAGCACACACTGATTGGTGGCTTAATGTATGGTCCATATAAGGTGCATAGTTAGTCACTCAGGTACTTAGGGAAAAGGGCTTAAGGTATTTGGCAGGTGCTGATTGGTGGTTCAATGTAGTCCATATACAGTGCCTGGTTAGGTTCTCAGGTATGTGTAGGCCGCGGGTTACGTCATACTCCACCCCCCAGTTGGAGGAAGGAAGGATCTATCACTAATAACATGGTTTTGAAGGTTAAACATACTTATACATGATAGACTGATTCCAAAGAAAGTGTCATGTAAGGAAGGGTGATGACCACAGTATCTCTAGTGTCACCCTTCTCATTTTAATCCTGCTGCAGAGCAAAGGGGATGTTTCATCTGCCCTCTTATGTGAACACTGGCCCCATGAGCAGGAGGCACTCCTCCCTCTCTTCTTCTATCGAGAGTTGGTGTCCACCTGGTCTGTGCAGGCCCTGTGAAGGCACAGGAGGCAGTAGATGAAGACAGCAACACAACACACCTCCGGTGGAGTTTTTATTTCTTTCTGGGAATTCCTGAGGGCCCTCTGGCTCCTGGAGTAAAAGTACCTCCCCTCTTATTTGCCATCAACAAGCTTAGTCTTTGTGAGACTAGGCCAGGGAACATCTTCTTTCCTTTCCACATATGACCTAGCAATTCATTCCTAGCTATATACCCCCCCCCAAAAAAATGCAAACACACATCTATGTGAAAACTTATACATAAGTGTTCATATCAACATTATTCAAAATAGAGGAGAAGAAGAAGAAGAAGAAGAAGAAGGAGAAGAAGAAGAAGAAGAAGAAGAAGAAGAAGAAGAAGAAGAAGAAGAAGAAGAAGGAAGAAGAAGAAGAAGAAGAAGAAGAAGAAGAAGAAGAAGAAGAAGAAGAAGCAGCAGCAAAGCCAAATGTTCATCAACTGATGAATGGATAAATAAAAAGTACTACATCCATGCAATGGAATAGTACTCAGCCTTGAAAAAGAATCAAAGTATTGATACATGTTACAGTATAGATGCTCCTTGAAAATATTGGGGTAAATGATATAAACCAATTTCAAAAGACCATACACTATGACTCTATTTTTATGAAATGCCCAATATAAGCAAACTATAGCAATAGAAATTAGACTAGTGGTATCCAGGGGCTAGAGGTAGGGGGGAATGGGAGTGACTACTAATGGGTTAAATATATTCATATTGCATAGGTGGGTTACATAGATGGTGTTGTATAAGAGATGGTTACATATTTTTGGGGGGAAGAAGTGATACAAATGTTCTAAAATTGATTGTGATGACATTTGCACAACTCAGTGACTAAATAAAAAGCCATTTAAATGTATACTTTAAATGGATCAATTATACAGTATGTCAATAATAACTCAATAAAGTTGCTATTTTCTTAAAGTCATAGGTAAAGATTCCAAAGAATCTTGGGGATAATTTTTAAAGAGCAGTTAAGTCTTAGTTTCTTAGGTTGGAGTCCCTTTCTTCAGTGAAACAGACTCTATCTATTATTCAATAAAAGTTATATTACTTTTTAAAAAAATATATTGATTTTAGAGAGGAAGGAAGACAGAGAGAGAGAGAGAGAGAGAGAAGCAACAATAATGAGAGAATCATTGATCAGCTGCTTCTTGCATGCCCCCCACTGGGGATCAAACTGAGACCTCCTGGTGCATAAGTTGATGCTCAACCACCGAGCCACACCAGCCAGACCAAGGTTGTATTACTTTTTAAAGAGCTGGCAGGGAAGCCAGAGAAGCACTCCAGGATGGACTTGTGATAAAAGTAAAGATCTGGGGCACTCGAGTTTCTGGAATCATTCTGAGCCACGAACACCAAGTGAACAGCACATGACTGGGTCAGAGCTCAGAAAGGAATGAAACGCAGGGGCCAGGTCTCAAGTGAGCCTTGATGGCCAGGTGAAGAGATTTGCATTTTATCATGATAGAAACAGGAACAATGGAAGTTTGGAGAGCAGGATGGTGCTTTATGAATACAAAAATATCAGCTGGTGCCAAGGTGCCTGGCCTCCATACCAGCATTCTCCACACTCTGCAGCCTCTCTTCACCTCCTCGCAGAGCAGTTTCCTGATGGACAAAAATGAGCTTCAAACCTTGTGCAGGAGCTGGAGGCCCCGTCCCCTGCCCCTCACCACCCTCTCTGGAATAGGAAAGGGTCAGCCTGTTCAGGTGTGCTCACTGTTCTCTTTCACCTGGACACCTAGGCTTTCTTCCAGAAGACAGTGCTCGGCTGGTTTATTTTTTTTTACTTGAGCAACATGCATTATTTAGCAGCAACGTTTCGAAAACATTCAAATGACCCTTGTAAACACAGTTTAAACATTTTTCTGTCAAAGGCCCTGCTTCTCTTTATAGCAGTGGGATTTCAACATGCAGAAGGAGCTTGTTCTCTTTTCCTTTGGTGCCAGATAAATCTTAATTTTGTTTGGCATGTGGCAAATATTTAGTTTTCCTTCCCCAGTGCTAGAAGACATTTACACACGCTGTGGGGTTATTTGGAAAGTGTCTTGGTGATTGTGAGTGTTTTCATAGAGATCATGAGGCCTTCACGATTCTTGTTGAATTAAGATTTTGTTTTTGGTTTTTAGTGAGTATTTAAAAATGATCAAAAGTGGAATGCTTTTATCACCTGAATGTTTTGGGTATCTGGAATGAGGCAAAACCAAATCTAAATGAAAGAGAAATCGTCTAACTGTTAATTTTCTTAAAATGTCCTTACTCCCACCTTTTATTTAGTGCTTATTCTAAAAATAGCAACATCATTTGTTAAACAAATACAGGAAGCAGTTGTGGTAAGCAAAGTGAGAACCTGAGCTACCCATCTTTTTTTTTTCCAAGACTGCTTTGGAGGTGGGATAAGGAATGGACTGGAAAAAGAGACATTTCCCTTCTGTTAGTTTCAAACACTTCCAGAAAAAGCTTCAGCTGAGCACCAAAACTCAAGCTGATTATCACAAAGAAAATTTCCAGAGGAGGACAGGAGCCAGAGGAATGGCTGGATTATTTTTAATGCAAAAGTATGAATACTATTTCAAGAAACCTTCATCCATGTGGGCATGGTAACTATCAAGGAAGTGAGAGATCATAGAGAAAGATACAAGTTGTTGAGTCAAGCAGATGTGAGTTTAATCCGTGGCTCTCCCACTAACTTCCTGTGTGACTTTGAACATGCCAGCTAATCTCTCTGGGCCTCAGATGTCTCCTTCAAACAGTAAAGAGATGGTGAAAACTAAAGTTCCTCTCCTTCCTTCCTTCTGTCCTTCCTTCATTTGTTTTCTCAACAAAAGTCAATTTTTGTTCTCAGTACCAGCAATAACCATGAAAAGAAATTGCAGCCCAGCAAGTGTGGCTCAGTAGTTGAGCGTCAACCTATACACCAGGAGGTCATTGTTTGATTCCCTGTCAGGGCACATGCCTGGGTTGTGGGATCTATACCTAGTAAGGGGCATGCAGGAGGCAGCAGATCAATGATTCTCTCTCATCATCAATGCTTCCATCTCTTTCTCCCTCTCCCTTCCTCTCTGAAATCAATAAAAATGTTTTTTAAAGAAAAGCAATTGCAGAGGTTACATGGAGAGGAGTAAGCCAGTGAACAAATTAACAAGAGAATAAAGGGGATCATTTCAGATAATGATGAGTGCTATGAAAAACATAAAATATGTTAATGGCATACTGAGTGATAAAGAGATAGTTACTCTTGATCAGATGACTTAATTAGTCCTCTAGAAAGATGTGATAGTTCAGCCAAGGTTTGGGGGATGAGAAGGACCAGCCATGCAAAAGTCTGAGGGAAGAGCAGGTACATGGTGAGAGCAATAGTCCTTGAAGTGAGCACTCGTTTGTGACTCTGCTCAGCTATGACCATCTCTGATCAGGCACAGAACTGGTCTTGGAATCCAGCTTTCCAGCCTTTTGTTCTCTCAGTTCTCCCAGGCAGCCTCTTATTTAAAGGTCATTATAGCACATGCAATTGCCTACTCTGCAGGGATGGTTGCCCTGTGGGCACTCCCAGTCCTTGGTGGTGCTTTTGGTCTGTTCAGTGTTGGAGCCTCCAGAGCAATCTGTGGAGGTAGATGTGTTATATGGCTTCCTCATTGGGTAGGAACTTCTTCTCAATGAGCAGGAGTTTTTACCCACAGCTGCTTGGAACAGTGCAGCCTTTACCTTCCCTATGTGTTGCTGGCATTTGTACCATGGACAGTGGGAAAAACAAACACTTGTTACTACTACAAAATACTACTCCCGAGGGGTGTGAATGAAGGAGCAGGAATCTGTAATTCTTTAGTCTGAGCCGCTGGGTGATCCTCTGCCTTGGGGGCACCTATAGCCTAGAAGCTAGGGACATGGCCACTTAATGTGAAATTCCTGAGTTCAAATCCTGGCCCTTCATTGCCACCTGGGTGGCCCTGAGCCAAATAATCAACTTCTCTGTGCCTCAGTTTCCTCCTACTCAAAATAGGGGTAATAATAGTTATCCTATAAGGATTCTTTAGATACAACGAGAAACGTGTTTAGCACATGCTTGGCATATAGTAAGGACTCAGTGAGTATTAGCTATTGTTACCGCTCTATTTATTCTAAGAAGCAATGTGAGTCCAAATTTTAATCTCTCTTTCCTTTTCTCCCTCCTTCTTTTGTAACTGTCCATTGTTAAATATCTTTTGACACTTCTCAGTCCCAGGCCCTGTGTTTGATTTGGGGCATGCAGAGGCAATGGCGAGAGTCCAGGAGCATGAAACAGTGAAGTAAGATGGCTTTAGTGTGTAACTGCTTGGCTCCTGTCACTTATTGATAGGATTCTCTGAGCCTTAGTTCCTTCTGGGAGAGTGAAATTTGTGCCCAAGTGTTCCTACCATGACTAAGCCATGATTTTATTAATTTACAGTCATATCCTCAGCACTGAGTACAATGCCTGACTCACAATAGTCAATAAACAAAGGATCTTTCAACACTGCCATCACCAATAACAAAAGCAACAAAATCATGGTGTCTCATAGTTTGGAGATGCAATTAGCAGTATGAACTATTAATAGTATGAACTATTTCTTTACACATGAATGTGACACCCACCCACTGCATGCAGTATTTCCATAATTTGAACAAATTGACATCGTTTCCTTTTTTCACCCTCTAGAGCTCTTTGCTTCTCCTCGTTCAACCCTTCATTTATTCACGACACACTTATTGGAGGTTTACCATGTGCCAAACACTGTGTTACAACAACAGAGATATGGTTCCAATTCTCTTGGAACCTTCAGTCCTTTGGAAGACACAGATATTCATCAAAGAAGGATACATCAATAAATGCAAGATATGATGAGTTTTCTTTTAATGTGAAAGGTTATGATTTGTACTTCTCTACTGAATGATGATGCTGAGAATCTTCTAATGTGTTTGTTGATGATGCTGAGAATCTTCTAATCTGTATATAGTTTTTGGAGAAATGTCTATCTGTGTCCTTACCAGTGACCTTTCGGTGCATGGGATGACTGTCCATCTTTTAATTGGGTCTTTCTCTTTTTGTTGTTAAGTTGTAAGCATTCTTTATATATTGAGGATACTACATCCTTATCAGCTATATGATTGCAAATATTGTCTCCAAGTCTGTGGATTTGGATTGTGTTTTTACTTTCTTGATAGTGTTTTTGGAAAGGAATGAAATACCAATCCATGCTATAACATGGAGGAACCTTGAAAACAGTATGCTAAGGAAAATGAGCCACACATAGAATCATATTTTATGATTCTACTTATATGTAATTACCTAAATAGACAAATTCATACAGAGGGAAAACAGATTAGTGGTTGCCAGGAACCAGAGGAGGGGGAAATGAGTAGCAACTGCTTAATGGGCAAGAGGTTGCCTTTCAGGGTCATAGAATTCTGGAACTAGATAGTGGTGATGGTTGCAAAACATTTTGAATGTACTAAATGCCACTGAATTTTTTACTTTAAAATGGTTAGAATGGTCAGTTTTATTTTCTGTATATTTTACCTCAATAAAATGCCAGGAGCACACAAAGAGACCCAACTCGCCTAGTGTATGGAAGAGCTTCCATGAGTAATAGTGCTTGAGCTGCTACCAGCTGATTGCAATCTTGCTGGCGGGTCTCGGAGAAAGAACAAGGTCACTTTGTGGAGACGGATGATGGTGGAGAAGAGACAGCATGTACAAAGACCCAATCCCTGTCCTACTTTGCACTACAACTGCAAGTGCACCTCTTTGATCCTACTTATTGGGCTCTAATCTCCCTGATGTCACTGCACCTCAGTGTACAAGATGGAGTGTAAAGACCTGTGAGAATATTGCCCTATTACCACTCCTCCAAATATTATAATCTGAGCAACAATAACAAAAATGGGGACACAGAAATGAACACTTATTGTCATAATATAAACTATTCATGTTCTAAATTCACTACCCCCAAAAGAAGTAACCTTTGTTTATTGGCTTTGGTGTATTATCCTCACTTTAGGTAATCAATTAATTTTATTTTTGGCCAATTGTCATTATGAAATATTTCAAACATAGCAAAGAGCACAGAATAATGTGCACCAATCACCCACATACTGACATCTAGCTTCAACAAGTGCGTGTAATGCCAGCTGAAAAATGAAGAACTGGGAGTCATCGATGCCAGGTGAAGAGAGGTGAAGAGAGGACATGACAGTTCAGATCCAACCTCTTCAGCATTGCACAGTTCTGTGGGTTTAAGCTGACCTGGGACTGGCCCTCAGAAAGTAGAATCCTCATCTTTGAAATGGACATAATATCGTTTTATCCATTTATCTAACATAGTAGTTGGCATATATGTGTGTATCTGAGTAAACAGAGCGATGGATGAGGTGATTCCCAAAAAACTCCCCTGTTTGGAAATCATAAAATTATCTGCAAACAAAAATGTCACTGATGTTTACAAGGTATTGAATGCCCTCTTTCATGCTGCTCTTTTGCCGTCAGAAAGTAAATGAACTACTCCACTTTGTTCAACATCTCTGCAAATAAATATTTGTTAAATGCTTTAGTAGTGATGGTGGTCATTTGCTATGTAGAGACTGTACTGGACCCTTCCCAGTACAGGCCCCATGTGAGTAGTGGAGCCCAGTGATATTATAATTCCACTCCCAAATTTCTTGAAAAACTAAAATGGGTAGTGGCATGAGTTCCCAACTCCTGAGCCAGATCTGGACCAATTCTATAACAACGTTTCCATGTTACTAATGTTTGTGCCCTGGTGGATGCCCTCCATTGCCCAAAAATATGCAATCACTTAATTGCCATAGCAATCCTATTATATTACCATTACACAAAGTCTAGTGGGGAAAGCTCAGAACATGTTATTAGCACTGAAAGGGACAATTTACTGGATTTTGCTAAATGCCATCGCTTCCCAAAAAATGAATCAAAATTACTTGCTTATGCACATCTTGCTTTAATATTCTGGTCAGTGAATGTGGGGGAAGCTGCTACTTGTGGTCTGAGTTGGTTTCAACAAAACTGGCAACTCCAAGGATGCCAATCTTGTTCATCTCCACCATGTTGGGGCATGTCAAACACGCTACATTTGTGAAAGGCCCCCTGATCTTCAAACAAGCTTGAGTAGAACTTTCTTGAGAAAATGTGAGTTCAAGAGAAAGTTGAATTTTAACATGGTTTCTGAATTATAGAGGCAATATCAGTGAAACACAGGCATATCGAACCATTGGACTGAAAATAGTGCAGATCAATAAAAACGGATCAGATTAACTCCAGGTACAATTCTGGAAAACCAGTGCCAGTTCTGTGAGACAGATCATCTTTATATATAAAGAACACCTGCTGGGAATATCTCGGAGGAGATCCGAAGTACTCACTGGAAAGACTACATGCACCTCTATGTTCATTGCAGCATTATTTACAATAGCCAAGGTTTGGAAGCAGCCCCAGTGTCTACGGCCCAAGTGCCCATCAATAGATGAGTGAATAAAAAAGCTGTGGTACATTTACACATTGAAATACTATTTGGCCTTTAAAAAAAGAAAATTTTGCCCTTTCTGACAGCATGGATGGACCTGGAAAGCATTATGCAAAGTGATATAAGCCAGTCAGAGAAATAAAAGTACCATATGATTTCACTCACATGTGGAATCTAATGAAGAAAAGAAACTAATAAATGAAATAGACTCACTGATAGAGAGAAGACTGACAGCTGTCAGAGGGGAGGGAGATTGCAGGGTTGGGTGAAAAAGATAAAGGATTAAGCAAAAATATGCATATATATTATTGCATATATATGTTCTATATATAATATGTTTATATTATACTAGAGGCCTAGTGCATGAATTTGTGCATAGGTGGAGTCCGGCCAGCTCACACAGATTGGGGCCTAACGGGGCAGGCTGGGTGCGGGGGGGGGGGGGGGCCAGGAGAGGTTGGCCCGCTGACCCCACCCTTGATTGGGGTAGGGGGACTGATAGGGGGGAAGGGTTGGGGGTGAGAGGCTGAGGGAGGTTGGCTGGCCAGCCCTGCCCCCATGGAGCCAGAGTTGGCTGGCCACAGTGCATGTCATAGCAACTGGTGATCCGATCATTCTGGTCGTTTTGATTGTTCCAGTCATTCTGTTTGCTTGGCTTTTATATATATAGGTGTGTGTAGGTGTGTGTGTGTGTGTGTGTATTTTTCATGTATAAAATGATGTCCTGACTAGCGAGTCTTTCAGACTACTTGGCAGTGTCTTCACTTGTCTCCCCATCTGGTGCCTGTTTTCTCACCACTGTAAATTGAAGGAGTCATAACAATGAACTGCTTTTGAAGAGCTGCACCAAGTTTAAAAAAAAAGAAAAGAGATGTGATCTTGCCTCCCACTCCCTCCTTCTCCTTTCCCCATATTTGCCATGTGGTTTAGATTTGAGTGGACGGGTCTGTCTTAAAGTGCCACAAAGCAAAATTAAAAGCCATTCAGGTTGACTGTTACAAACCCTTTGCATGCAGAAAACTGCAAAGACTTGAAAAGGAATGTGAATAGCATCAGGACCCAGGATGCAGAAGCTTAGCAGGGTGACAATGTCTCCAAGTAGAGTAAGGAGAATTTGTACAAGCCTTTGGCTCTCTTTGATTTTTTTTTTTTTTGAAAGCATGAAGAGGCTTCATATTTAATGTATAGTATTCTATAAGCTGCTCTGTGTGTACGTGAATGTCCCAGATAATCCTGACTCTGGTAGTTTAGATTTTACATTGCGGAGGCAACAACTATTCCAGGATCTAAATACTCAGACTGGAGAGCTAAATCCAGGAGACTGAAAATGTAGCAACAATTTTGCAGTGCTGGTGGCATTTCCCCTGCCTATAAAACCAATTTTAGCTGCACAAAGCCCTCCGCACATTGCACTGGGGAAATGCAGTGGCTGCACATTAAGCTGTTATGAATAATTGCTGCTGGAATGGAATGAAACGGAAACAAATTTGCATTTTATTTGCACTCTGTCTGCAATCCCATGCCATCCGGACAGCAGTCATGCTCTGTGCATCTCTGCAGAAAGGGGTGTGGGGTTCTGCCAAGCATTACCACACGTGGATTTTTAGCTGTGCAATCATTTGAAACTGCACTGTTCTTCCCTGACACTGGCCACTGAACATTATAATATAGATGGCTTACTTCTATGGAAGAAAATATAATCCGAGTCAAGTCTGATTGGACTCAGGCACGTATCTAACTCTCCCCTTGTAATTCAGAGGCAATGAACCTAGGGAAAGAGCTGTCAGGCTGGCCTTGGGGACTCTGCATATTCCTTAGCTTAAGGAGCCATGAGAGTTACATTGACTGACTTTGGCATTCGGCTCATAACTGCCCGGCAATGCACCTAATTTGGAGATAGATGCTTTGATATTATCAGTGTCCACAGTAGGAAGCAGTAACATTTTAGGGAAGAGGATTATAACAGTCCTCACTACCTGCCCAGTGCCAGGGAATGACTGAGAAAATGATCACACAGCCTGGACTGTATTTGTGAAGCCTTTAGAATGGTAGCCATAAGACCATACAAGAAGGATAAAAAATGGTAAATGTGGTGATCCGTGTGGTGATATTAAGGTAATATTCATTTGTACTTTTCTTACCTTCTATCTACCCAATTTTCTGTAATGTAGGATGCCAGGGACAGTGCCATTTTTATTTTCATCCCAGGCACACACAAAAAGTGGCGTTTTTCAATCCCTTTGCATCTCAGTGAAACCATACAACTTGTTTTGGCCAAAGGAATAGGAGAAGAAGGTGGAAGTGATTGTGAAGCCTGGGTCATAAAACATTTGGCATGATCTGCTGTGCCCTCTCAATCCCATGCACGTGGCTGGAAGCAGAGCCCCAGTGTGGGGAAGCCACATAACGGAGCCTGGGTCCCTGCATGACCATGTAATGGAGCCTGGGTCCCCGCATGGCCACCCAGAGGACAGCTGCTCAGGATGTCCCTGCTCACTTCTGATTTACAGAGAACAGAAATGTTGTATTACTACCGAGGTGTGAGGTGGGGGAGTTCAAGTATTTCGTGTTAACCTACTTTGAATAAAAGATTCAAATGTTATGCTATTTCAATGCTGTGCACAAATGTCACGCATTTAGATGGGGCATGGTGACCTTTTTGGAAATCATGCTGGGAGAGTTGGACTGTGAAGTGGAAGCAAAGTCCCCTGTTTCAATCCTGGATGATGGCTGGTGAGAATAAAACCAGCTTCCTGCCATGGAATGCATGGCACCATTCACTGTAGGCACCCAGCACATAGTATGGGATTGCCAAGATGGCCCCACAAGAAGACATTATCACTGCATTCTAATGGTGGGGAAATGTGGGAAGGTGAAAGTCACACAACCTAAGTAGGAATGCCAGAATTTGAACTCAGGTGTGTCAGATGCCAAAGTGGATACTTGTCAGGACTGCCCTACCGAGAAATGTGATGCCAAGGGGTTCTGGCCAATGCCAGTGAAAAAAAAAAAAGTATCATCACTGAATTGTCACCTATTGAGCTTTCTGTGCCCAAAGTGCAGTGCAAGGTATTATAAGGCAGCCAGAAACCCTTGTGTGGTTGCTATTTAAGGACTTTAGAAAGTAACTAGAGGCCCAATGCACAACACTTGTGCACTGGAGGGGTGGGTGTTCCCTCAGCCCGGCCTGCATCCTCTTGCAATCTGGGACTCCTTGGGGGAAGTCCACCTGCCAGCTTAGGACCGCTCCCCACAGGGTGCAGGATTAAGCCAGCAGTCGGACATCCCCGAGGGATCCTTAGCGCTACCATGGAAGCGGGAGAGGATCCTGCCACCACTGCTGTGCTCACCAGCCATGAGCCTGGTTTCTGGATGAGTGGTGCTCCCCACTGTGGGAGCGCACTGACCACCATGGGGGCAGCTCCTGCGTTGAGCTTCTGCCCCCTGGTGGTCAGTGTGAGTCATAGTGAATGGTCATTCTGCCGTTCGGTCAATTTGCATATTAGGGTTTTATTATATAGGATGGCAAGTAGGAGGCACAGTTTAGTATCTCCCTTCCCCAGGTTTTATACATCTGCCCGGCCATTAGCTAAACGGGAAGGAATTCATTTTATGAATCAAAGCCCAGAACTTTCACTGGATATGGGATTGAATCAGTGGTCTGTAGGGAAATGTTATACCACAGCAATCAAGAGAGAGCTTCCGTTTATACCCAGCTCAACCACTTTATTAGCTGTGTGCACTTGGACCATAGGACTTGTTGTCACTGTAGCTCAGTTTCCTCATCTGTAGAATGGAATCTATCTATCTATCTAGCTAGCTAGCTAGCTAGCTATCTCCTATCTAATAAAAGAGTAATATGCAAATTGACCATCACTCCAACACACAAGATGGCTGCCCCCATGTGGTCAAAGATGGCTGCCCCCATGTGGACACCAGATGGCTGCCACAAGATGGCCAGCAGTGGAGGGCAGTTGGGAGTGACTGGGCCTGCAGGGGAGGGCAGTTAGGGGCAAACAGGCTGACAGGGGAGCAGTTAGGCATCAATCAGGCTGGCAGGGGAGTGGTTAGGGGGTGATCAGGCTGGCAGGCAGAAGCAGTTAGGGGCAATCAGGAAGGCAGGCAGTCAAGCAGTTGGGAGCCAGCAGTCCTGGATTGTGAGAGGGATGTCTGTCTGCCCTCAAGTGGTCCCAGATTTGAGAGGGTGCAGGCTGGGCTGAGGGACATCTCCCCCCACCCCCTATGCACAAATTTTGTGCACCAGCCCTCTAGTATAAATATAAAAGCCTAAGTGACCATTATGACCGAACAACTGGAACAACTGGTTGACCAGTTGCTATGATGCACACTGACCACCAGGAGGCAGATGCTCAATTCAGGAGCTGCCCCCTGGTGGTCAGTGTTCTCCCACAACCAACCTCCTGAAGTCCCTCCCCCTTGGCCAGCCAACCTCCCATGGCCCCTTCCTCTTTCCCCCATTTCCCCCCCCCCCATCAGCCCTGATCATCAGGGGGCTAGCCAGCCAACATCCCATGGTCCCTCCCCTTAGGCCATGATCAGGGTTCCCGGGGGGGGGGGGGGGCAGCAGGCCAACCTCTTGCAATCCCTCCCCCCAGCCGGCCAGCCCCCCTATGGCCCAGATCAGGGGGGGCCGGCTGGCCAACCTTCCAGGGTTGCTCTCTCCAGCTGGCTGGCCCCCTCCATAGGCCTCGATCATAGGCCAGACCAAAGGACCCCACCCATGCATGAATTCATGCACCGGGTCTCTAGTGATGCTAATAACAGTATTGACTTCGTAGAATTATGACAGAGCACACAAAACTGGGACTTGTATGGCACAGGTTCAAATACTGCCCTAGTGATTCTTTGAGCTCCTGTTGTGGAAGGTTCCCAATGATACCTACCTCCTATTATTCATACTCCTCTCTCTCCAGCCCCTAAATCCTTGAGTGTTGGCTGGGCCTAAGGACTGGCTTCTGTTGAGTTTCTTTCTATTGACAAAATGATGGAATACTACTTCCAAGATTAGAAGAGAGTCCTCTCTCTCTCTCTCTCTCTCTCTCTCTCTCTCTCTCTCTCTCTCTCTCTCACACACACACACACACACACACATACACACACACACACACACTGATAAAATGACTACCATGTTGTGAGCTGCCTTATGAAGAGCCCGCATGGCAAGAAACTGACATGCCTTCAACCACCAGCCGCAGGGAACTGAGTCCTGTTGCTCATGGCATGTGAGTGAGATCAGAAGTGGATCCTTCCCCAGTTGAACCTTGAGATGAGACCTCAGTGCCTGGCCACTGCCCTGACCACAGTGTGCAGGAACTGGCTTTTCAGAAGACTCAGCTAAGCCAAGTCCTAAGTCTTGACCCACACAAACTGTCAGGCAATGAGTGTGTGTTGTTATGAGCATCTAAGTTTTCAAATAATTTGCTAAGCAACAGTAGATGACTAATATACTCTATAACATGCTATTCTTCAATATCCAATCAGTATCAGATTCTCTTGAAGATTCAGAGAGGATAAGGGTTAATCAGCAGGGCATGAAGGAGAAATTTCTGCCTCTGGCAGAATACCATACCAACAGCACCCAAATTCCATCACTAGTAATTGTAACTGCTCTTGCTATAGTTAACTTTCCTATAAGCACAGAAGTCCTCCTTGTCCTCAGCATTCAGGGAGCACAGCACCAGGTGGATGTGAAAATCAGTTAAATCCAACTGAAATCAAATGTAATGCACACTATTATATTTACCTTGTAGTTTTGTCATATTTTTTAATGTACTGTTTTTTCTTTCATGAAGATAGTTACCTTTTTCTGTGTCAGCTTATTTTTATAGTATTTGGTTAATTTTCACAAAACCTTGTGCAGTATTATTATTTTTCCCATTTCAGAGATGAAGATATTGGAGCTGAGGGATAAGTCACTTGCTACTCAATCAGGAACTGGTGGTGCTTGGAATGGAACATAAGAAAGTTGGATTTCAGAGATTCTTTAAAATAAGAGAGAAACCAAGATGGCGGCAAAGGTAAGCACCTAAACCGCTGCCTTGCACAACAATTTCAAAACTACAACTAAAAGACAGAGCGGACACCATCCAGAACCACAGGAAAGCTGGCTGAATGGAAATTCTACAACTAGAAGGAAAGAGAAAAGCTCACGGAGAACTGGAGGAATGGCAAAGGGTTGAGGTACGGCAAAGGGTCTTTGTGCACGCACAGAGGAAGGGCAGCTGAGAGCCTGGCTGACTTTCTCTGGTGGGAGGGGGAAGGAAGCCCCCGACTGCACTGAACTCCAGTTCCAACTGCACTGAACCCCAGTTCCGAGCGAAACCCCATGGACCCAGGCTCATACAGGGAGAGTCTGAACTGTCAGGTAGAGAGAAAGGCACTTGGAGACTTGGAGACCCTGGGGAGAGCCGGGGGGGCCCCAGCGGGCAGGGGTCTGGAGGCGCGCGCACACAAGTGCACACAAAGACTGCAGAGGTAGCCACAGGCTTTCCCTAGCAGAAGGGAGTCAGAAGCTCCTGACTGCACTGAACCCCAGTTCTGACTGCACTGAACCCCAGTTCCAGGCGAGCCCCTGGGGACCCATGCTCTTGCCAGGGGAATCTGGACTCTCGGGCAGAGGCTCGGGAGCCAGGGAAGGCAGAGGTCGCGCGCACAAGGGCAGGGTTGACGGGAAGCCAAGACTGTCTGCTCCACCCTGAGACTCCACCCCATCTAAGCTGAGCACAGAGGCTTTTGTAATTTGGCAAGTCTAATCCTATAAGGCTGTCTCCAGCACTGAACTTCTCCCAGCATAGACACAGCTGATCCTCACAGCCAACTGGCCTGGAGGTCAATTCCTCCCAGTGATACCAACAACAATCAAGACTTAACTACAACAAGGCTGTACACACAGGCCACAAAGGGGTACATCAAGAGTGTCCACCACAGGTAACTGGGAGGCCAACCCACTGGGCCATATAGGAAACCTAGCACACAAAGCTACCCTACCAACTCAGGGAAGCAGTGAAAATGCGGAGACAGAAAAACAGATCACAAATGAAAGAAATGGAGGAAAACAAATGACTGGATATAGAATTCAAAACCATGGTTATAAAGCTTTTCAAGAATATCCTAGAAAAGGCTGATAAATATAACAAGACCCTCAAAGATATGAAAAAGGACCAACTAGAAATTAAACATACACTGGCTGAAATAAAAAATATTATACAGAGACCCAACAACAGACTAGAGGAACACAAGAATCAAGTCAAATAATTGAAATACAAAGAAGCAAAAAACACTCAACTGAAAAAAGAAAAAAGAAAAAAAAAATCCAAAAAGTTGAAGATAGTGTAAGAAGCCTCTGGGACAACTTCAAGCATACCAACATCAGAATTATGGGGGTGCCAGAAGAAGAGAGAGAGCAAGATACTGAAAACCTATTTGAAGAAATAATGACTGAAAACTCCCCCCACCTGGTGAAAGAAATAGACTTACAAGTCCAGGAAGCACACAGAACCCCAAACAAAAGGAATCCAAAGAGGACCACACCAAGACACATAATAATTAAAATGTGAAGAGCAAAAGACAAAGAGAGAATATTAAAAGCAGCAAGAGAAAAACAGTTAATTACCTACAAGGGAGCACCCATACGATTGTCAGCTGATTTCTCAACAGAAACTATGCAGGCCAGAAGAGAGTGGCAAGAAATCTACAAAGTGATGAATAGCAAGAACCTACAACCAAGATTACTCTACCCAGCAAAGCTATCATTCAGAATTGAAGGGCAGATAAAGAGCTTCACAGACAAGAAAAAGCTAAAGGAGTTCATCAGCACCAAACCAGTATTATATGAAATGCTGAAAGGTACTCTTTAAGAAGAGGAAGAAGAAAAAAGTAAAGATAAAATTTATGAACAACAAATACATATCTATCAACAAGTGAACCTAAAAATCAAGTGAATTAAAAACCTGAGGAACAGAATAAACTGGTGAATATAATAGAATCAGGGACATAGAAAGGGAGTGGACTGATAATTCTCAGGGGGAAAGAGGTCGGGGGGGGGGGGGGGCGGGTGCAGGAAGAGACTGGACAAAAATTGTACATCTATGGATGAGGGGGGGAGGTAAGGGTAGAAGGTGGGGTGGGAACTGGGTGGAGGGGAGCTATGGGGGGGAAAGGGAGAAACAATTGTAATAATCTGAATAAAGATTAATTTAAAAAATAAATAAATAAATAAAAGAAAGTTGGATTTCAAAGCCTATTCCTTTTACTTGAAGCCACTCTGAGGGTAGAAAGCACATCATCATTATTTTTGCCTTCCCAACACCACATGGTCCATTCCCTAACACAGAGTGGGTGCAAACATTAATAAAATATTTATCCTTAGCCAATTTGGCTCAGTGGATAGAGCGTTGGCCTGCGGACTCAAGGATCCTGGGTTCGATTCCTTGTGCCTTGGTTGCAGGCACATCCCTAGTAGGAGGTGTGCAGGAGGCAGCTGATCGATGTTTCTCTCTCATCCATGTTTCTAACTCTCTATCCTTCTCCCTTCCTCTCTGTAAAAAATCAATAAAATATATTTAAAAAATAAAATATTTAACAAAGGTTACCAAAAAAAATCCACAATTTTGATGTTACATTACCATAACTAGGTTCATTTACTTGTGTGAGTAGAGGGACATTTTCATTTCCTACTCAACATACTGAGGCTGAGTTCACACCTTCTGGTTCTGTCACCACATGTTATCTATTTCAAAGAGCATAACAGTCATACTGGCCATCTCTCCCCTAAACTGTTTCAGTAAAATAAAGATATTTAGATTCTCAAGAGAGGTCTTCACATGAAAAAGAAAAAGCAAAGGCAATTTCTGGCCTCCTTCCTGTTAGCTACATATTCTATTCCAACTTCTGGAATTCATATATTTATTCATTCATATATTTATCCATTCATCCATCCATCCACTCATTCATCCCCACAGGGTGTTATCTGCCTGAACTCATCACAGTATTTAGATCTGACAAAGAAACTGACACAATCTTTGATTATGACAAACTCAGTCAGATTGAATACATTTTGTTATTTTAGAAGATTTCCCTCTAATATAAAATAATATTTGCTAATTACAACAAATGATTAGAAAAGACAGAATAAAAACATTGAAAGAAGAATCTCCTTTAATACCTCACTTAAATATTAATAATAGCTAATTAACATTTGGTTCTATTTCTTCTCAGACTTTTCTATGCATATTTTATAAAGATGGTATACTCTACATAGTAATTATGACTTTTCTTTTACTTAATATGTATTGTTTATATTTTTCATTTTATTAAATATTCTTCTACAATGCCTTTGTCTGCAAAATGTTCCACTTAATTGGTCTGCTGTACTTTATTTAATTGTGTCTTGAAGTCATTATTCTTAATATTATTATTATTGTTCAAAAATGTGTAATAATGAGAAAGTGATATTGGCAAAAGTGTGGGGAACTAACCTCTGCCCCCCAAATTTCACCTGGTTTATTTCTTTTGCATTAGTTTCCAAAATTACTTTTGGGCATCTTGACACATCTTTCATTTAAGTCCTAATTATAGTACATAATGCAACTCACACCTGTAGAGATAATGCTTTTATTGGCATTAAAACTAAAGACATCAAAGAATCATATCGGGATAAAATGTCTATTTCTAATTTAATAGAATTTCAATTAAAGCAAATTTGATCGGAATGAAATCCCATCATAACTGTGGTGTGTGTTTTTTTGCATAGTGAGTGAAATTATTCTCCCCTAAATTGAAGATTAATAACATGCTTTTAATGTTAAATGTAGCAATTCAAGCATTAGGTTGCAATTCAAGTTCAACATCACTGAGCATTTTATAAACTTCACATTTTAACATCTCTGAAAAGCGCTCTGAGGTAAATGCATTAGCGTTAAATGCATTAATGTTATTTTTCTTTATAAATGAGCTTATAACAGTGTTGTTACCTTCATTTGAATATTTTAATGAAGGGGTAATATAGGGAGAGTGCTCCATTTGCACAAGGTAATTGTTTCTTCCCTGAGTGGCTAAACTTGGGCAGAAAGTGGAATTTATCTCATTGAAATTCTATTAGGACTGCATGGCTGTTGGTACTTGTCTGGAATCTCTCATTACCTGGAAACGGGGGCTTTTTGTTAAAGCCCTTCTGTCCCATGGCATCCAGTCTTCTGCCTCCCCAGGGTGTAATCTCCATCTTCTGGCATGCCAAGGACCACAGCAAACTTTTGGTATCTTGTTCCAAGTGTGAACAGGCACAGCACTTAAAATTTATCCAGATGGGGAATTCTGACTTACATAGATTCAGACCAAGTTGGTTATAATTAATCCAACTTTGCAGTAGAACCTAAAATGAGGAAAAGGTACACAATAGCTTTTTTTTTTTTCCACAATAGCTTTTAAATGTGGCAAATTACTTGCAAAAATGGCTTCAATTTTCTCTCTTCATTGAATCCATTCCATTTACAATGCAACATCAGATTCTTCTTTCAAGAGATGGTCTGTTTTCCACTTCTTGAATCTACGCTGGCCTTGCCATTGGCCTCACCCAACTGAGTGTGGCAGAAGTGGTATCTTGCATGAGTCCACTCTTGCTCATGGGCTCATGCCTCCCTAAGAGAAGAAGCCTAACCTAGCCTAGTAGAGGACAAGATCCTGTTGGGGAAAACCAAGGTGCTTCACCCAATTGTCAGCCACCCACTCCAGCAGAGACACCCAGGCAAAATTCAACTTTTAAAAGACTCATGAGGGAGCCCAGTCAAGTTTAGAAAAGCCACCCAACTGAGCCCTGCCTAACTCAACCACCTGTGGTTACAAGCAAAATAAATGCTTATTATTTTAATCCATTAAGTGTGAGGTGGTTTGTTACTTAGCAACAGATAACTTTCATAATACCTTTACCCTTCCACAGTCTTTCTGAAGGATCATGGATTAGCTAGTGACCTCTTTCAGTTTGGTTTTTCTCCATTGTAAAATGAAAACAATCAGTTTACTCAATCTGTCTTGAATGAAAGATCATAGATATAAAATATTTAGTACAGTGTATGCCACAGAAGGGTGCTCAGAATGTTAGCTGCCATTGCTGCTAATGCTTCCACAATCCATTTTCATAACATATATACAAACATTTCCATTTGTGGCTGAGAGCATGGGTTCTGAAGCTAGCTGCCACAACTGAATTATTGACTCAGTTATTCCCAGTTGTGTGACCTTGAGCAGCTTACTAAAACTTCTATGCCTTGGTGACTTCATCTGTAAATTGGAAATAATGATAGTACCTACCTCAGAGGATTGTTTGGATGATTGAATCAGTTAAAATAGATGAAGTGCTTAGATCCTAATGGTATATTTTAGATGCTAAATAAGTGGAATTTATTATTAATAATAATAAATAAATATGTAGGTTTCTCTACACATCTAAGTGGAAAAAACTCTATCCACATTCATTATCTCATGGGTCTTCAGGACCCAGTATATGACTATTTTGTTAAAATTTTTATTATGGAAATTTGCAAATATATACACAAGGAAAAGAATAGCATTAACCTGGTTTAACTATTACTGAAACTCAGTAATTGTCAATATACCGTCAATCTTGTTCTTCTCCCCCCTAATCTACTCCTCAGTCTCTAGGTTGCTTAATTGTAAATGCCAGGTATCATATCACTTCATCTGTACATATTTTGGTATGCATCACTAAAGCATAATCTTAAAAATCAATAACCATATCCCATTTTCACACTTAAAATTTAACAAAAGTCCCTAATATAATCAAACATACCTTTTGAGCCAGGTTTCCCCCTTCATTTCTTTTATCTTAGTTTTATAATAAACTAGAGGCCAGGTGCATGAATTTGTGCACTGGTGGGCTCCCTCAACCTGGCCTGTGCCCTCTCGCAATCCAGGACCCCTCAGGGGATGTCAGACTGCCGGTTTCAGCCTGATCCCACTGGGATGTAGTAGAGCACGAAGTGGCAGGTGGCCAGGAAGGAGTCCAAGCCCAGGCCTAGAGCTGCGCTGTTCTCGCTCATCCCAGCCCTGCTGTACCTGCTGCTACTGCTTGGTAAGCTCCCTGAGTTGCGCAAACACTGTGGGAGCGCACTGACCACCAGGGGGCAGCTTCTGCATAGAGCATCTGCCCCCTGGTGGTCAGTGTGCATCACAGTGACCAGTCAAATGGTCGACCTGTCGAACTATTGACAGGTTGCTTAGGGTTTTATATATATAGATTAGATGATTTGTCATGTAGTATTTTCCAGTCTAGGTTTTATGGATTACATTTTTATAGAATATTTTAACCTGTTCCTCTGTCTCCTGTGTGTCCTATAACTATATTTGGAGTTTTAATCATATTCAGTTCAATGACTTTTTGGGTCAAGACATTTATAGATGGCCTTGGGTACTTATGTTAGAAGGCACATAATGTCTGGTTCTCTCCATTTTTTTGTGCTGATCAGCCATTTATGATTATTGATGATATCCACTAATTTATTAGATTTTTAAAGTGGTGATAGTTTAATTCTGCCTTCTTTGTTCACTGGAATGTAACTAGATTAAAATCCCCTTCACAACTAATTATTTATGCTGAGATAAGACACAGCGTGTTATTAACACTTACCTCCACCTTGTCTTTTTTTTGTTTCTTTAGTTAACCATGTATTGTAGAGATAATTACATGGCAACAATTGAAATATTTCTCATTCTTTTTTATAGCTGCATAGAACTCCATTTGTGTGGCTATATATGAAAAATTCAATCAGGTTCTCATGAATGAACATTTGGGTTGTTTGTGTCCAATCTTGTGATATTGAAAATAATAATGTGATAAAATAGTTAGAGGCATGTAGGTATTTGGGGTTTCTGTTTGTTTATCATGGTCAATTTTTTATAGTCTGTAGCTTTCAGAGCCTAGTTGGAGACAGAGAGAATGCTGTTGGGGGAAATTCAGTTACATGTGTCTTTGTGGTAAAGGCGGGGGTAGTCTGACATTCAGAGACTGTAGTACCAGCTTCAACTCTTTTCCAAGATCTCCAAATTCCCCTGACAAAGCTATGAATTCACTAGTCCTTTTGCTAAGATTTAAAGAATCTGGATCATGGGAGGGAAAAGTGACTCATGGAGCAAGTGAGTGAATGCCCCATTCACTGGGCTCTCCCTCTAACTCTGGCTTTGCTTATATCTACTCAACACAGACTACAGGACTACTTTCATTTAGAAGAATCCACAAAAGAAAGTCAATTGCTAGTGCTGCTATTAAATGTGTAGAGAAGACAAGGAAGTCAGAGCAAAGGAGGGATAACAGAGGAAGGGGCTTCATTATATCTCACAAGGATAGACCCAAATACAGGAATTTGTGAAGGCTTTTTTATTCTTTCTTTTTTGAAGGTATTATAACATATTACTTACAAATGTCATGGACCCCCTCTGTGGGATTTTCCAATGGTCAGAAACCCTGGGGTCTTAGGATTGGAAGAAATTTAGAGATTCAACAGTTCAGTTCAACCCCTCACCTAATATATTTATTCTCAAACACACGGATGCTGCATAAATACATAGAGAGAAGATGCTCTCCCTAGAAACCATTAAAATAAAGGTCCTGTTCTTCACTCCAGGTTGAGTTCTGTGCCCAAGCCTGTAACTATGTAGTGTTTCTATCTACATCAGTGGTAATCTCATCTTCAAGGTGCATCCTAGTCCTTTCCAAGGGTGCAGCTACTTAATAGCCAACATCTCTTCATGGAAAAGGAACTCTAACCAGAGCCACTGGGCCATCATGTGCAGCAGGCTCCGCTGCATCCACCTTAGGTTAGAATTCAAGGAGATTGAGGAGTGTGTGTCTCTTTGCCAACACAGATGACTCACTCTAATGAAGGGTTGAGTCGGAGATGCAAGAGGATCCAACATTGGTGAAGCAATTGAATATATGTGACTTTGTATCTGTTAAATCATATTATAAAATAAGCAGTCTGAGGTGCTTGACAGTAAATTATCTATGAACACGTGCTATTTTTCAAGATAGTATTTCATGCTACTATGACTGATAATACAAATGGCCACTAGATATTGAGTTTCTACTATGACAGGAGTTTAAATGACATCCATTCAAACAATTCTGCAAGGGAACGAAATGAGGACAGGTTAAGAACTTGGATGGATTTAGAGACAGAAATTAGCCTAGTTCTTTCTGATTCCAAGGCCCCCTTTAACCATTGTTATATGACCCTCTAGTAACTTCTTCTATAGATTTGAATTGTACCTGGACTCCCCACCCACCCACTCACCCCCAGTTGACTTTTAAGCAATTAGGTCTGTAATCCTAAACTAGGTGAGATGTTTTCATTAAACGTGGCTGTTTCCCGGCAGTAGGCTGTCAGCGGGTAACTGAAAAAGTAGGTAACATAGCCTGCAGTACACTCACTGTAGCATTTTTATGCAAAAGAATTGCTCTTAATTAAATGCCTTGCCCATGTTTTGATTTTTAATTTTCTCTTCTAATAACATAAGGTGCCATTTCGAGCAAGGTTCAAATCAATATGCCATCTCAGTCTCTCTTAAATGTCTTGCCAACTCAACTTAATTGTTATCAAATTACCTGTCATTTAATAAACCTGTTTTCATCTTGAATCAGGGAACAACAGAGGGGTGAGTGCCCCCACCCACATTCTCCCTCTCTTTTTTGATGATGCTTAGCAGAGAGTGGGTGGTCATTAACTTCTATCTGCCATTTGTGTGTCGCATTTTGCACAACGAAAAATGGACACAGGAATGTCCTCTGGGCCACACAGCTTTGTTCCCTGATTTTGTATTGTTGTTTCTTGGTGGCACTTATCCACCTCATAGCTTATAACAAAGTGTGAAAATAATTTTAGTTCCTATATTGGCTCGAGACACCTGTTTTTCCTTCTTGAATTTCACTTGCTCTTACTCTTTTTTCTCACTCGATGGCTATCTCAAGGTTTAAACCTCCTAGAGAGGCTGAATTTTCTCTCCACCCTACACACTTCTAAACACTAAAAAATAAAGCTTCACATAGCAGAGATTAGTTAGGAAGCAAAGTTAGCAGCAACTACTTTCACTGTGACTTTTACCTTCAGAAATTTTAAATTTCTTTTTGTTGTTGGGATGCACCTTTGAAATGAGACATTGAACTGAGAATTTATACTTTAACATAAACTCGGATTTTGTCAGGTTCAGCCCAGATTCTGGACTTAGCCAGAGGAAACCAAATGACCTTGAGGAAAGAACATCCCCATATCTGGATGTTCGTGATACAAATTTAAAATGGGGTTGGTGTGCCATAGATCCACAGGGCTCCCAGAAGTCACCCTTATGTTCTCCAACAACAGATAAAATCTGCTTTTATAATGAGTCATACAAGTGGTTATCCATAGTTACAGAATCCTGTGCTTGGTGATCTATAAGTTCCCTTCCAGTCTACAAATCTGTCAGGAGAGAAAAGATACCTAAGGTCCTAGCACAGTACTCAAGATGGCCAATGAAATGAAGAGAAGTAGCTCAGTCAACTACAAAATGTGCTATGGTCTAACTTGAGTGAAATTGGGTTTCTTCAGAAAAAAGAACTCATTAGGCTCGTTATGGAGGATAGCATCTTCAGCTACTCAAATAGTTCCGATACTATTTGTGTTCCTTGGACAGAATAATGCCCCCTCCTTCCAATAGCTGAGAGATGCTTCTTGCACCAAGATGTTGTATCAGAGTTACTAAAATTGTGACAACAGCTACAGTTTATTAGCTAACCATTCGCAAGTCATCGTTATGTTCTCCAACTCACTTGACATCTGTGTATTCATTTAATTTTTCACTTACCAACTAAGGCTAATAATAATACTTACCACATTAAGAGGATTAAATAAATTTATGTATAAAGCTATACTTTTAGCTATTATCATTATTGTTCATAACATTTGTCACATGAGAAATGTGACATACTCAGAGCTGTCTTGCCCCAGACCCTTTATCCATTTCACCTCTCGGAGTGCAGATACACTCAGGACACGCAGGACACATACACGCAGGTTTCTTCTGTCCTTCATCATTGTCATTAGAAATTGTGAAAGGATGAGCTTTTAAAGGCTGAATGAGTCCTCCAATGTGACAGCCGCTGGATGGACCGAGAGCCCCAGGCCAGCCATGGATTTTCAGCACTCAAAGACCCCTAACCCTATTTCATGATTTATTGATCATTAGTTTAAGATGTTTAAGTATCAATGGGTGGAAAACGCATTTTTCTATTTGGCTGAAAATGAAAATGCCTCCTCACCCAGCCACCAGAAAGAGTACTGGCATCGCTGAGAGGCATGTCCAGATGATATGTAATTTCAGCAGCCTTCTCCTCACCCGGCACCAACAAGAAGTTCTCACAAAAGTCAAACCTGAGAGCAGGACATGGATTTCTTTGTGTAAAATAATTCCGGAAAAAGGATTTTAGGACCAATTTACTATAACCTGTCTTACTATCTATAAAGTGAACTGAAGTTTTAATCTCTCTTTTTTCCATAGATTATTATTTTTAATCAGGGACAAAATGAAAGCATCTGTAACCATCCTTTATTTCTGTAAGCATTGACTGAGCAGTGGTACAGACACTCCTGGCCTCACATAGAGAAGACCAAATGTAATCAATCCATAAAGTAACATGTGAAACAAGGATCATAGCAAACAGTGACTGGGCACCCATCTTCACTCATCTCTGTATGAGGAGCCATTGTATACACAGCAAGATGCTGAGTGGAGTTTTGCCTTATTCTAGCATGAGGTCTAAGACAGCACATGCCAGAGTTCTCACACTTCTAAATAGGCTTTTGGACCTAATGATGTGCCTAGAAGAACTAGAGAGAAGTACATTTTTCTGGCACACGTGAAACATTTACAACAAAACTGGCCAAAGTAAGCATCACCACTTCCAAATAATTGGTGTTATAAAGACCACATTTTTCAAATTATAATTTAGTTAAAAATTGTTACCAAAGTTAACTAAAATAAATATAGATTAAGAAATTTAAAATATTACTTCTAAACCACCCATGGGTCACAGAAGAAAACATGCTCAGTATTTTTAATGTATTTAGAGTGGAATTATAATTAAAATACTAGTTATCAAAAGATGAAGGATAAAGCTAAAGTGATACCCAAAGGGAAATATAGAGCCTTAAATTATATGTAATAAATGAGCTTCACATGTAACTTAAGACATTTAGAATACAACCAACACAATAAACCCAAAGAAATCAGAAAAAGAGGAGATAATAAAGTTGAAAGCAGGAATAAAAAACAAAAATTACCATAAAAAATCACAAAGGCAAAAGTTGATTCTTTTAGAAAAACTAATGAAAATTAACAAACTCCTTGATAATTATTTACAAAAAAAGGAAAGGTGATGTCACAAATGCATAATATTAGAAATGAAAAGAGACATCACTACAGATGCAAAAGATGTTTAATAAGTTGCTACTATTTGTGAAGAATATGGTCACCACTAGGAAGAAAAATAATGGGAATGGGAGGAAACAGGAGAATGCCTTTTCACTGTACTCATTTGTGCTATTTAAATAATTACAACTTGTGTTCTTTGCCTATTAAACAGTAGAATTAATAACAGGTTTGCTTGAACATAGATTTTCTTAAACAGCATTGCATAGTGGTTTTCCCTTTACAAGGAGTTGAGTGTGGAACATTAAGACCTACCTCACAATGACCCTGTGAAATAGAGTTCATGATTCCCATGCTGTAAATGATGAAAGCAAGGTTTAGAGATAGCAATGTGCATAGTTAAAGTAGAGAATGAGGATTGATATTTACTATTTCTTAACATTTAATTGTGAAAAAATTTAAACTTAGATCTAATTTGAAGTAAGTTGTATGATGAATTCCATGAATATATCACCTAGATTCTAAAATACTAATTTTACCATGTTTGCTTTTTCACACAATTAGAGGATTAAAATTTGATTTTTTTTATCCTATAAACTATAGATTCTATATTCTTTCTACCACACCCAAACAAAAAGATTTATAATTGCTAAGGCATTTGTGTATGTTATAAAGCCAGATAACTGTTTCCAAATGTTACTTTAAGACATATACAGAATATTGCCAGCATTTTGGGAATAGGCATATGGCTTCCTAAAGTATCTTGAGAGCAACTATAGTCCTTTCACTATTTCTCTTCTACATATTGATCATCCATACAGTTTATGTTTCTCCTCCCTTTCTTTGACTTATTCTTGACATGTCCAGCCAGTTTCCTTCTTTTCTCTTACTCCCATCTAGTCTGCACCTTTTTGCAGGAATTAGGAAAATTCCCTCTGCCCAGAGCCTTCTGCAAACCCAGATGGGCAAGCAAGAAAGATGGCAGCATTAAAATTCCTTTGGAGGCTAACATTTAATTTCCCTCAGGGCTCAGCCATGGTTATATTCTTATGACATTCTTTTCATATATTCTTGAAGCAAATATAGGCTTTTTTTATTGCCCTGAGGAACACAGTGTTGTGACGGTTAACTTTATGTGTGAACTTGACTGAATTGAAGGGCCCTCAGAGACCTGGTAAAACATTTCTAGGTGTGTGCATGAAGGTGTTTCTGGAAGAAGTTAGCATTTGAATCAGTAGGCTGGGTAAAGAAGATCACTGTCACCAATGCAGGTGGGTGCCATCCGATCTATGGAATAGAACCAAAAAGGGAAGGAAAGGTGAATTTGCTCTCTCCTTTAGCTTGGACATCCATCTTTCCTCCCCTTAGATGTCAATGCTCCTGGTCTCTGGCCTTCAGGTTTGACTAGAACTACACCTCTGGCTTTCCTGGGCCTCCATCTTGCAGACAGCAGACTGTGGGACTTATCCTCCTTAATCTGGTAAGCCTGTCCCTCCTAGTAAATATCTTTCTACATATCTACATATATCCTATGGGTTCTGTTTCTCTGGAGAACTCTGACTAATACAAATGCCAATTGTTGTTGTTTTCATTGTTTTTTAAAGTTTCTCACATTCCACATATTAAAAGCCTAATATGGCAAGTGTCCAGTGATACAGTTGGTCATTCAACCAATCAAAGCATAATATGCTAATGATATGCTAAGGTCACTCAACTGCTTGCCATGATGTGCACTGACCACCAGGGGGCAGACGCTCAACGCAGGAGCTGCCCCCTGGTGGTCAGTGCACTCCCACAGGGGAAGTGCCACTGAGCCAGAAACTTGGGCTCACCCATGGTGAGCACAGTGGCGGTGGCGGGAGCCTCTCCCGCATCCACAGCAGCCTCTCCTGCCTCCGCAGCAGCACTAAGGATGTCCAACTGATTGCTTAGGCCTACTCTCTGCAGTCAGTCGGACATCCCCCGAGGGCTTCCAGACTGCAAGAGGGCGCAGGCCAGGCTGAGGGACACCCCTCCCCACCGAGTGCACGCATTTCATACACCAGGCCTCTACTAGATAATATTTTATTAACCTTAATCTAGTTATACATTACGCATTTATTGCATATCTACCATGTGCTAGCCACTGTTGTAAGCATTAGGGTTACAGTTTTGAACTAAAAAAAAAAAAGCGCAGAGTTATCACCATTAAAATTAATTGTCATCTTCTTTTATAAGGTAGACATTGTTAACTTTTTTTCAGATGAGAAAGACGCAGCTCAGAGATCTCAAGAAGTAGTCCAAGCCTGGCCTTTTTGGTTCAGTGGTTGCGTGTCAACCCATGAACCAGGAGGTCAAAGTTCAATTTCCAGTCAGGGCACATGCCCAGATTGTGGGCTTAATCCTCAATAGGGGGCATGCAGGAGGCAGCAAATCAATGTTTCTATCTCATCAGTACCATTTCTATCTCCCTCTCCCTTCCTCTCTGAAATCAATTTTTAAAAAAATTTTTTTTAAGGAACTAGTCCAAGAGGACCTCACTAGAAGTTATAGCAAAGATAGAACTCAGAGCTGACTATCTCTAAACCCTGGGATTATTCAATAGCACACACATGCTTTTCACACTACCCTGAAAAAAATCAATCCTGAGGCTCACGTTTAAACCAAACTTTGTTTGGATCAGGGCTAACCTAGAGAGGTACAGCCTCTTTTCACATGGCCCTTGAGCTAAGAGTGCTGTTTTCCATGTTTAAGCATGTGGAATAGTTAAAACAAAAACAATACAAACAAAAAAGAGTATGCAGCAGATGTGGATGTGGTCCTGCAAAACACAGAATATTTACTATCTGGCTCTTTAGAGGAAAAGTTTGCCCATCCCTGACTTGGCACCAACTCATTTGTCTATAGTTCTCTGTTTGTTTTTTAAGAAGGTGGCTTCTATGCTTAATAAATAGCCACCACTGTCAATTACTTCACCCATTGCCTCCTGAGTAAATAAATGCGTGCTCACAGCCTTCCTTGGGAAGGTGGCTTCACACATTGTTATCCTTCCCGAGGAGAGGACTGGCTGATCAGAGGGAAAGTGGATGAAGAGGGAAGCCATGCTGTTTGTTTAAAGCGCCCTCACCAGCTAATGGAATTTCTCTCTCCCCAGTTATTGAAATCTGTGTGGGAGAGGGGAGGTTTGATGGAATCAGCACTTTCAGAGACTTCGACAGCAACTAAATTGGAAAAATGCACCAAACCTCGGGTTTCAGCGGGCTATCGACTTAATATAGATTGAGTCAGGAAGAAAAATATTGCACAGTGTGCAGTTTGCACGTCCCATCATCTCATTAAAGACTGCGCTAGGGATAACAGGGTGCCTCTTTCCCCCAGCTCCCAGCTGAGTGAGTCAGTCATGCCAAGGATAATAATATACCATTTCATGGCACTTTGGAGGAACGGCCATAATTCAGCGTGAAAACCCGCTTTGATTATTATTTACAAAAATAAAGACTGCCCGTGCCTACGAGCACTTGGCGTTCCCACCGCGGGCCACTCCCATCTCTGTCTGCTTATAGCTGACCCACGCGGGGAGATGATAACAAATAGTGGTTTCGCAGTCTCTCCCAACCTGTCAGCTGCCACATTATTTAATTACAGTTTTCTAGCTTCAGCACTTTGCCCTTACCTGGAAATGTAAGTAAAATGTGTCAGGAAAAAATAAATAAATAAATAAATTACAAGTTGAATCAATAGGAAAGAACCGTGCAAATTGGCATCACAGGGGATATCTGTTTATCCAAAGGCTTTCAAAGTCATTTAGACCTTCAAAGGAAGGAGAAAGAAAGACAGAAAGAAAGAAAGAAAGAAAGAAAGAAAGAAAGAAAGAAAGAAAGAAAGAAAGAAAGGAAGGAAGGAAGGAAGGAAGGAAGGAAGGAAGGAAGGAAGGAAGGAAGGAAGAAAGAAAGAAAGAAAGAAAGAAAGAAAGAAAGAAAGAAAGAAAGAAAGAAAGAAAGAAAGAAAGAAAAGAAGAGGGGAAGTTGGATTGGTGGTGGGAACACCAGGGTGGTACCTGTCTGCAAACAGCCCCAGCCTGGGTCTGCCCTGCCTTCATGCAGAGCCCCGCCATTAGCCTTCGTGTCCTTTTCCAGGGAAGGCGCCAAGATGCCGTTTCCTAAGTGGAAAATGTAAAAGTGATTTTTCACCTTGAGAGAGAAGTTTCCTTCTGGTTAATGCTTACTTAGGCAAGACAACACATTTCAAAAACAAACAAATTGAAGGCACTTCTGCCAAAACTCCACTCAGACAGAAAGGAAGATGGGCGAGAACACCTCTCCTGCTTGGCTAGAGCTAGAAGGAGGGCTGGGTGGAATTCTGGGATCATCTCAGAGAGTAACTGCAGCCTCCCTCAGGTCCCAAAAGCGCTTGGATTGTTATTTTTATAGATTAAGCAGAATTGAAATGTGGAGGGTGTGTACAAGTAACAATTCAGCTCCCATTTCCAATGTGGGCGGTGTTTTCCCCATGTACCACCAAGCAATTATCTGACTCCAGCTGAGTGTCCTACAATTTAACTCAGTTCTGACACTATCAACCCAGAGATAGCATCAGATTCCAAGGTTAAGGGTTGGTTCAGTCTCATAACTCTCCCTGTCCCCCGCCCCCCGCCACACACACACTTTGGCATACTGACCTGTCCCAAGTCCAAGTTGTCACTTGTATTTCTGCCTGCCCAGCTATAAATTGGAGGTTCCAATGATCCCCTCCTTGGGTTTGATGAATGTGTTAGAGCAGCTCACAGAACTCAGAGGAACATTGGACTTACTTGATTATTGGTTTATTATAAAAGGATGTATCTCAGGAACAGCCCGATGAAAGAGATGCATGGGCAAGGCCTGGGGAAAGGATGGGGTGTGTTCACAAGTGTCCATGTCTTCACAACCAGGTGCTCTCTGAACCCTTGATTTTGTGTGGAGGCTTCATTGCTTAGGCATGATCAATTGAATCATTGGGCATTGGTGATTGATTCAACTTTCAGCCCCTCTCTCAGGGGGTGTGGGACTGGAATTTCCAATGATCCAATCACATGGTTGGCTCTCCTGGCAATCAGCCCCCATTCTTTCCAACATCACATCATTAACACGAACTCAGCTGTGGTTGCAAAGAGTTTGTTATGGATAGCTAGACTCTTATTACTTAGATAATTCCAAGGGTTTGAGGATTTCTCTTCTAGAAATAGCATGAAGACCAAATACATATTTCTTATTATAAATCACAATATCACTGCATGTATGTATGAGAATGTCTCCAAACTCTTTATGTTCTCCCTTTGAGAAGAGAGAGATGAGACTGCAGATCCTGAAGATCCCCAATAAAGATAGTGCATTGGTCAGGAAAGATTTATCTCTAAGAGGGAAAAAAATTCAATTTTTCTGGAAGGAATAACAGCAATGTCAACTGGGAAGACTGGTTGGAATTCCAGTGGTGTTACAAACTTTATGGTTTCATCAATTTCTCTTCCCTCTCTTCCCATCTTCCCTAGAGTTCTCCTTCCTCTTCCCAGTTTAGTGGTTCTCTCTGTCTTGACTTTTTTCCTTTGTGTTTTGAAAGGACTCCTATTAGGAGCTGAAGTCAGCTCCAAAGAGCCCAGGCTCCCACTATCAGAGACTAGGATTCACAAAGGAGAGAAAGAGTTTTTCTCCAAATAGCAGAAGATAATCTCCCACAGAGGCTTGGTGATTCGTCCTGCTTGGGTCAAGGCCCTTCTTTTTGAACACTCATTGTGTTATGGAGGAAGAATACTAACCTATAAGACAGAAGAATGATGCCCACCTCATAGGGCATCTGTGATGATTAAATGAACCCCAAGCTGTAGAACATGGACACAACGTGTAACCTACAGTGAGCCAATCCAGGTCTTATAGACATTACATTAATTTTGGACCCACTAGACCTCTTTTTTCTCCACTAATTAGAGTGACCATCTGTCTTGGCTGTCTGTGCTTGAAGAGTTTCCTGGGACATGTACTATTAGTGATAAATTTACCCAATTTGGCCAGGACTCCGGGTATTCCTTTTCAATTCTTTCAGTACTAAAGCTGTGAAAGTTCTGGGCAAACACGATTAGTTGATCATCCTTCCACTAATTTATATCTCCTGGATCCCTTCCCCCTTTGTTATGGATCATTTAATGTTATCATAATTTTAAAAAACAACCTTTATTCTTGTCTTTTGCTATAAGAATAATGGTAGAGCATTTAGGAGAGCCAAAATTCAAAATAAAACCTGTTTTAAAAAATCATTAACCCCCTAGGGGACCTTTTTCATACATGCTTTAAAAGAATGCCTAGAAAGTGTATACACACACGCCTTGCTCCTGAAGTGATGTATCAATAATGCTGTCATCTATTTCGAGTTTTGACATTATATAGATCAATACCAAATTAAAATGACATGGTAGTCATAATAACTGCAGTCTTAGGATTAGTTTTTAAATCAAAGAAAACATTTACCAAAAGGAAATTTTAGAATATATTTTAGCCATCATATGTTTTTAAGGGCCTTAATATTTTCATGGAAATCAGTCAAAATTAAAATGTAAACAAATTGAAAATTTTTTTAAATGTTGCATCTACTGCTGGAAAAATATCACCAGCTGGGAAATCCTATATAATAAAAGGCTAATATGCAAATAGACTGAACAGCAGAACAACGGGTCACTATGATGTGCACTGACAATCAGGGGGAGCACAGCTCAGCCAGAAGCTGGGCTCACAGCTGGTGAGCACAGCAGTGGAGGCAGGAGCCTCTCCTGCCTCTGCTGCAGCACTAAGGTTGTCCAACTGATGGCGTAGGCCCGCTCCCCTAGGCTGGCAGTCAGACATCCTCTGAGAGTTCCCAGACTGCGAGAGGGCACAGGCCAGGCTGAGGGACCCCCCCCTCCCAAGTGCACAAATTTTGTGCTCCAGGCCTCATTATAAAACTGCTATAATGCTAAAGAAAAAGGGATGGGATAAGAGACAAAGGGAGGGAAAATGGGAAAAGTTGAGAGTGAGAGGAAAAGTAAGGGAGAGAAAAGAAAAAAATTTACAAGAATGAAAAGAGTGAAGAAAAAAAGACAAAAGAGAGCAAAGAAGATGGAGAAGAGAAAAGGGAAATCCCCTGGATCCTCTTCAACCAAATTCTAGGGAACATCTTCTTGCATTAAGATAGTGTTTATTTTAAATATATATACACATATATATGTATATATATATATATATATATATATATATATATATATATATATGTAGTTGCTTTCAGAGAGAAAGGAAGAGGGAGAGAGAGATAGAAATATCAATGATATGAGAGAATCATCCATCAGCTGCCTTTTGCTCACCATCTTCAGGGGATTGAGCCTGCAACCCAGGCATGTGCCCTAACTGGGAATCAAACCATGATCTCCTGGTTCATGGGTCGATGCTCAATCACTGAGCGATACCAGCCAGGCAAATTGTGTTTATTTTAAGAATTATATAAAATTTTTCTTATAGAAGTTGTAATTTAAAACTCTTAATGAGATCTTGGAATGTCTTTATCCTTTTAATGAAACATTATTTATTTGGAGGAGGATTGTAGTAAGAATTCTATTTAGAAAGTGATATTTTAAGAAGTCAAATTTCTCAAATGTTCAGTATGTCTAAATATTGGAAGCTTACTAAATGTATCAGAAAATGGTAAAATTACATTCAGTATTTTCAATCCATAATTCCTGAGGGCTTTTAATAGGGCTTATGAAATAAATTAACAAGCTTATTCCTGACTTTATTGTTGGAATGATGCTGCAATGCTTTGAGGTAGAGCAACCATCTTATAACCATGAGAATGAGAGCCGTATTCTAAGGATGCATAACACAGGGGATATGCTATATTAGTTCTAAACTGCACAAACCCAGACATCTTTTTACATGATAAAAATGAACTTGGTCTTCCACTTCTGAACATGAGGGCATAAGAAGGACAAGCCTTAGTTTTCCATTATAATGATAAACAGTAAAAAAATTAGAATACATATATTGTATATGTATACTATATACATTTCAATTATGGAAAATATATTTTATTTTATGACAAATATGTTCAGACATTCAGATGTCAAACAATAGATTACACAGGTCTGGGATCTTAGACGGAAGGGAAAAATCTGAGTTGTACCCTAGCTTTCTCCATTCATCATGAAAGGATTGTCTGCATCATGGACACATGGAAAGAGAACCCAAAAAATCTCCAGTAGTCTCACTGATTTGAAAAGACGGAGATCAACAAATACTTGGGGAAGGCTGATGGGGCTGGAGGCTGTGAGGTATAGTTTGAGAAGAAGGAAGTTATGCTGGGATCAAAGAGTGTGAAGTTTCAGTTATGCAGAATGAGTAAATTCTGGCGATATAACATACAGCCTAGTGACTATAGTTAATAATACTGTGTAAATGAAATTTGTTAAGAGAGTAGATCATAAGTAATCACACACACACACACACACACACACGAGAGGTGATCATGTGTGTTTATGGATATGTAAATGAGCTTGACTGTAGTAATCATTTCACAATGTATATCAAAATATCATATTGTGCACCTCAAATACATTAATTTTTTTAAAATAATACAAAATAAATATGTTTAGATATCAGAAGTAGAAGTCTATTCTAAAACTGATTTTTCTCCAAATTAAGTTGCTGAAAGTTTGTAATAAAATATCTTCCTCCTTTTAAGAAACAAAAGAATAAGAGAGTTATGCTGAAAATGAATGCCTCATCTATGTATGGGGTCCCTTTGAGTATTGGTGAAGCATGAGCCCACAAAGCTGTAGAGGAGAATCAAAAAAATGTCTGGGCAAAGAGCAGGGGAATTGCAAACAGAACAATTCCCAATGAGCATAAAGTGTGGGGAGATGTTCAAACTTCAATCAGAAAAAAAAGGGGTGGGGGGAGAGTCCTCTGTTGATTATCTGGGGCATTCAGTGAAGATGCCAGAAGGTTCATAACTTAATAATAAAGCTGAAATACCTCTGAAGTTAAGACTTTCCAATACTTGCCCAAGGAAAGATGGACCATAAAATAAATCTCCACAAATTTAAAGGTCTTTCAATGTATAAATTTGACAATATCATAAATGTAGCCCTGGTGGCTGTTTTTTGTTTTGCTTTTTTTTTGTAAAAATTGACAACTCAATACTAAAATTTATGTGGAAATTCAAAATATCTAGTTAAAATATTTTAATAAATACATTTCTTTCATATATATTAATAACTAATATGATTAGTAACACAATAAACATAGGCAAAAATTTTGAAGATACACTTCACCAAAGATCTAAAAATGACCAATAACCACACAAAAAATGGCCATTGTTATTAGCTACCAGGGAAATGAAAACATTAAAATTACAATAAGATAGTATTAGATACCTATTGAAGTGGTTGAAATTTAAAAGGACTAACAATACCAATTGTTACCATGAATATGGAGCAATTAGAAGTACCAAAGAATGTAAATGGTATAACACTTGGAAAACATTTCTGAGGTTTCTTATAAAATTAAGTACAAACTTACTATGACCCAACAACTCCACTCTTAGAAATTCATTCACAAGAAATGAAAACACATAAACACATGTCTTCACAAAGACTTGCATGTGAACATTCATTGCACCTTTATTTATAACTAGAGGCCCCGTACACAAAATTAATGCACTTGGGTAGGGGTGGGGGTCCCTCAGCCTGGCCTGTGCCCTCTCGCAGTCTGGGAGCCCTTGGGGGATGTCTGACTGATGGCTTAGGCAGACATCCTAAGATTGCCGTGAAGGCAGGAGAAGCTCCCGGGACCACTGCTGCGCTCGCTAGCCATGAGCCAGGCTTCTGTGCTCCTCCTATGGGAGTGCACTGACCACCAGGGAGCAGCTCCTGCATTGAGCGTCTGCCCCCTGGTGGTCAGTGCACGTCATAGCAACCAGTTGTTCCACTGTTCAGTCGATTTGCATACTAGCCTTTTATTATATAGGATATCCTAACACCAGAAACAGCCAGGTTATCTGTCTATCAGTACACGAATGGATAAACAGGTTGTGGTATATCCATGCAATGGAATACTATACAGCTATAGCATAGCTATCTGTAGTTTATTCCAGAAATGAAATGAACTGCAGATAAATACAGAATTATCAAATCATTATGCTGACACAGAATACTACCAACTAAATGAAACCATTTATATGGAACTCTAAAACGACAATCTCTACTGACAAAAAACAGATCAGTGGTGAAAAGTGAGGTTGGTCTGGGGAAATTATTGAAAAGGGTCACAACTAGACATTTGTGGTTATGAAAATGTCTAGATATTGATTGTGATGGTGATTACATGCATGTTTATATTTCTCAAAGCTCATGAAATGTATGCTTAAGCTGGGTACATCTCAAAGTTGATTAAAACTCTTACAGGGAATTATGACCTAGCTGCAGACCTATTAATCAGAATATGAAACAGTATAGAAATTGAGCTCATTATTTATACTAAACACACCTACATACACAGAGTTGAGAATGAAAAGAAATAATCCAAAATGAAATATTTAAAACTATTTGGCAAGGGTGGCAGAATTTGGACAATTTTATTTCCTGTTAAAGTTTTCTTATTTTTATGTTTTCTACAATAAATTATATTGTTTTCATAATCTGAGATAATAATGAAGTTGTTTAATATTCTCATGCACGATTATGTGATAACATCTCATGGCTGGTTTTACCTGTAAATTCCTGTTAACACCAGTGTAGGATTTGGATGACCATAGGCAGATTAAACTTGCCAATGTTAAAAGCCCCTCCCATTTCTATCATTTGTGGTGATGTTTTCACCTCTGGCTCAATAACCAACAGTTTCCAGTGTCACCTCCCCAGAATACAGGCTTTCACTGCAAGTGTACCCGTGTGACGAGGAGGACTTATGAAAACAGACTGCCAAGACCTCCCCCGGAGTTTCTGACTCAGTGATTGGAGCTCAGGGAGAGCCAAGGTATAAGAAATTTACAGATGAACTATGAATTGTTGCCACAGGATAATAAATGGTAGGTATCCATTTCCTACTGTTTCAAGTCATAAATTAGAGGTTTGCCTGTTTACTTAGTCCAGAAAAAGTCTTAATTTAAGAAATATCACTATCCCTATCATGATCTTCAACAAAAGTAAGAAAGATAATGCAAATACCAGTTACCAGTAACAGTGCAACTCTATGCTTGAAAAAATAGACTTAATTCATAATCTGTAGAAACTACATAAGCAACTTACAACAATTGAGTAAAAAATGGCTTCTTTTTTGAGGACTGCTCTGAGCTCATTATCTTTTTAGTATTTATCCTTCTCATTACACAGGAGTCACTTCATCAATAGCACTTTAGGCTCAGCTTTAAATACTGGATAGTAACTATGACTCCATTATCCGCAGTGCCCTCACAGTGTTTTTCCATCTCGACTTCTCCCATACCCAACACTGCACTTGGTACTGACTAATAGTGACAGCAGATAATGTGTATTAAGAGCTTGCTATGCCCCAGCACTAAACACCTCACATATATTGATGCATTGCATCCTCATAACCGCATTATTGGAGCGGTACAATGATGTCATCATTGTCCTCATTTTACATTGTAATTCTTGAATTCTCTCTCAGTTTGAGGAGCCAGTTCCCTGCCTAATCTGCCTGACCTTGGGTTCAATATGTGTACTTCACAACTCATTTGCTTTCCATTTGACCATTTCCCCTCCTCCAAAATACTATGGTGGGAGAATTTAAAGATGTGAAATGTTATATTTAATTGAAAAATGGGGCTTAGGTGAGAAAATTTAAAAGTAATGTTAAAAAGCATAACATTTGATCTCTGAAGTCCTTGAAATAATGGGAAGTGGTTGAGGACTGAGATTCCTAACATGAGAATTTGGAAATGATTTTATTTAATCATTCTTTAAAGTGAAAACATGGCACCCCCATATAACTCTGGGGCATGGACTTCTCATTCCTGTCCCCAGAACAGGGTGAGGGCATCTGGCACCCGGATCTCTACTATGGTCCTCTGAGTTCAGGAATTTTGGATTTGGTTTCAGAATTCAGTAGTTTGGTTTGGAATCAACTTGAATTAAAAAACATTTTTGAGCTTTATTGAGGTATAATTATCAAATCAAAATTGTGTCTACTTAAGGAGTATCCATCACCGCATGAAGTTACCGTGTGTGTGTGTGTGTGTGTGTGTGTGTGTGTGTGTGTGTGTGTGTTTGGTGAGAACTCCTGAGTCTACTCTCTTAGCAAATTTCAAGTCTACAATGCATTATAACTATAGTCACCATGCTGTACATTATGTTCCAGGACTTACTCATCTTAACTGAGAGTTTGTAGCCTTTGACCAATATTTCCCAATTTGCCCCACCCCCAACCCCTGGCAACTGCCATACTCAATCAACTGCAATCTTCTGAGACCTTCTTAACTTGGCTGATTCTCCTTGGAGATAAGTATCGGAATCAATTTTAGGCAAAACTTTCCTGACTTGTATTTAGTTTATATAGATTGCCCCTGACCCCACTTACGGAGAGGGAGAGAAGTATAAAGATGACACAGATATAGATATATTGATATACATTGATGTAAAACATTTGTCAGAAGAAAACTCAAGGCACTTATGGTGCATATAAAAAGAGGACATCACCCTGTGATTGATGGCTCAGGGAATGACTGAACATCTGAAATGACTCCTGAAGCAAGAGGATAAATCAAAATAGGTGGGGACAGGACTACCAGGCAGAGGGAACCACATAGACAAAGGCTCAGAGGCAAGAATTTAGCAGAGTGTATTTGGGAGCCAGAAATTCCTTTATCCTGCCTAGGGAGTAAAGTTTTTGGCAAGAGATAAGGCTGGAGAGGGGGTGAGAGGAGCTCATGAAAATTCTTGCATCCCTCCATCTTAAATACTGGGCTATGGACAGGGTGGGAAAGCCATCTTCCAGGCAAGCCCCTTCCTTGGACCACCTCTAACACAGCAGGGCTGTGTGTGCAGTCAGTGTTTGAAAAGCTTTTCCTTCATGTTTCTTGACAAAGAAGGTTTTGCAACATCACTCACTACATTAAAATGCTTTCTTAGCTTCAGGGGACTGAAAGCATTTTTATTATGTTCCAACATTATTTATCCTTCCTGTACACAAGACTGAAAAGCAGAAATCCAAAGAGAGAAATCCTTCTAATGTTTAAAACACAGTTGTGTTCCATTTGTCTGCTATCACAGATATAGAAAGATAACAACAACCATGGCAGAGGCCTGGTGCTTGCCCCCATCCTCCCAGAATATATAGATGGGTGGAGACAAGCTCTCAGGGATACACCGCTACTCAAATTTGAGCCTGCATTCTCACCTAAGTCTCGAAGCTCCATTTCAACAGAATGCATTTCAGACCTGTCTTCCTCTAAAAAGCCCCATCCATTCAGGTCACACTGTCTGCAAGCTCATCCGAGGACAGTCTTGTATCAGAAGAAAATAATCTCACAGGTGTAACAATGAAACAGTGCCAGTGGACACTAATTCATTTGCAGGAAATATATAAATTCTTACTCTTTTATAACAGAAATTAATTTTTATCAAAAGTCTCCAAATTGCCTTATGACAGAAGCTTAATCCAAATCAATTGAAGGGAACCTGAGTTGAATCAGTATTTTTCAGACAACTCGGGGGTTGTGTCTGTGTATTTTTAGAAGGGTCACATGTACATTGCAGAAGAGATTTTTGATACCTCATAGGTGGAAGAGACTTGATACTCCTTCATGATTGCCTATCCCTGCTAGAATCTGCATGGATGGATTTTTCCACTCCTGGGCCAGCTGTAGGCATCTATTCCAGTTGGAAACATCTGAGTAATATTTTCCATCTGGTCCCCAGCTTCCAGGGCACTCTGTGTCTTGTCTGCCCCAAGGCTGATGACTGGTTGGGTCAGCCATTTGTCCCCAGCTCTTTCTTTACTCCTTCCCGGGACCACAGCAGGCTCAGTAGATTTCTCTTGGGCTTCCTACCTTGTAGGCCCTGGTGCTTTTTCTGCTGAACTGATGACAAATGAAGCCATCACACAACTTCTGGGTGAGGCCTGATGCCTCCTTGGATTTCGCCAAGGGAACAATGCACAGGTTCCTTCTGGTCTTGGGTCCCCACTCTTATCTGGGAGGTTTTCCTTCCACAAGTGGGTTTGTTGACCTAAAGAAGTGGACAGAGTAGGGCTCCTCCTGGAAAACACACTACACACTCTCTTCTAATTTGATTGGCTTCCTCCTCATTCAGAATCTTAGCTGCTGAAAAATCATCTTTCTCCTCAGTTCCTAGCATGTTATCATGTGTACCTACAGTTTTTATTTCTTCATTCATTCATCCACTCATTGCCCATTCCTTTCCTCTTTTCTTGAATAACCCTCAAATGCTGGTTGTTGTGGTTATTGTGTGTCTTTTGATTTGTATGTTTCCATGCAAAATGTGGATGAATGTTTTGTGCACATGCTTTTTAATTTATATAGATACTTTGATTATAGACTTAATTTTGTTTGTGATTTTTTTTTAATTGAGCAGAAATACTTTGCTTTCTCTTCCATCTCCCCCTGTGTCAGTCTTGGGACTTTTAATTTAGTTTGGGCAGAAGAAAATAAACTGGATAAGACATTGGCCTTTAATTCTAATAAGTTTAGAATTAAATCCCACTATTTTCTATGACCTTCCTCTTCTCAGTGGAGGCCCAGTCTATTTTAAGTTAGAAGAACAGAAACAAGGGACAAAAATTAATTTCAGAAAAGAAAATCCCAGAAGTTAAAACTTTAAAGAACTACCTTACCACATGACCATTGTACAATCACATGTATGCATACAGTCCAACTTCTAGATTCTTTATGCTAAAGCAGTGGTCAGCAAACTCATTAGTCAACAGAGCCAAATATCAACAGTACAACAATTGCAATTTCTTGAGAGCCAAATTTTTTAAACTTAAACTTCTTCTAATGCCACTTCTTCAAAATAGACTAGCCCAGGCCATGGTATTTTGTGGAAGAGCCACACTCAAGGGGCCAAAGAGCCACAGGTGGCTCGCGAGCTGCAGTTTGCCGACCACTGTGCTAAAGCATCAGCACTGTTAGCAGACATTTCTCTTGGCTACACAGACCACCTTTCCTACTACGATGCAGCCTTGATATATTCTAATCTGAACACAGTCTTTCCACCCCAGGTCCTGCAACCTAATGTACTTGGGCATAAGCATTCCCAGTTTTTATCAATCAAACATTTGAAGAAAATCTGGACTCACTTCCTCAATGGGATTTCAAATTAACATTTGTGTTTAGATTGTTCCCAATCTTGCTCTCATCTGATTTCTAGGTTGGGTGAGTTCCTGTCTATAGTCCTACGTACACATAATAATGGCACTGCAGTGCTAAAACAAAGACACCAACTTTGGAATAAAACATGTGGTTCCCTCACTTGGCTCTGCACAATTTCCTCAGTAGTGAACTACAGATAACAATTAACAGTGCTGTAGTTAGGATCTATGAACTAATGTGTAGGAAACGTTTAACACAGAACCTGGCATGTAGGACCCTTGTTATTATTTGCAGCATTATTCAATGCCCTATGCTTTACCACTTCATTGATATGCAGCTCGTCTCTACAGTGGCCAGGAAATGTAATAGGGTGAGCATCTCCTGTGTTGTGTGACATTTTTTGATGTAAGTAGAAAAATGGCCTCCTCATAAGGAAGGGCCTTCACCTACAGAACAGCTTTAAAATATTGTGCCAGACACTGCAAGTAATTCTAGCACATGAAGTCTGCGATGTTGGGAAAAGCCTGGCAAGGCTATTTCTCTGGGGCTCTAGAGGATTCGAAAAGGTGCACAGTCTTGACCTTACAAAGCAACGGCACAATTTTTCTCCAGCAAGAAGCATGGCTGCACACCTCGGATAAGACCCAGAGGCCACGGCCCCAGGAAATTGGAAGCTTGGAAAATAAGCATTCAAAAGGTGAAAATGCTTCATCTGGTTATTAGCAGAGGAGAGAAAAATGTTTGCCAGAAATCGGGTCTGCAGCATCCACATGGATATGTTCAGTGTATCCAGCTAGGTATCCTTTGCTTTTGGTCTGATCGTATCTCCTTTGGGGAATGAAGCTGAGGGTAGGAGGTCCTTGTCCTGCATCATAGAGATCTGTTGAATCTGAACAGGGTTTGAGTGGGGTACAGGTGATGGTGGATTTCCCCTGGTTATTAAAAAAATGTATATTCAAATAAAAACAAGGAAAACATAGAGAGATCTAAAGAAGAAACTAATTTATCATATACCTGCTGCCAAGAAACAGTCACTGATGATGACATCCTATTGTGATCTCTCTCTCTCTCTCCTTCTCTCTCTCCTCTTCCCTCTGTTTATATATTTTTGGAAGTATATTTTTACATCATAAATATAACATTTTAGAATTTTATAGTTCAATAATTTTTAGTAAATTTACTGAGTTGTGTGACCATCGCCATCATCCAGTTTCTGAGCATGTTCATCACCCCAATAAGATCCCTCTTGGTCATTTATAACTAATCTTCATTTCCTTCCCAACATCTGGCGACCACCGATTTCCTGTCTGTCACTATGTACCTATCTTTAATAAAGAATTTCATAAAAATTGAATCATACAATATACAATCCTTTGTGTATGGCTTCTTTTACCTCACAGAATGTTTTGAGCTTCACCCATGTTGCAGCAGGTATCAGTACTTCATTCCTTTGTCAGGCTAAATACTATCCCATTGCATGGAGCTACCAAAGTTTGCTGGTCAAGTGACCCACTGAGAGGCATTCAGGTTGTTTCCAATTTGGGACCACTATGAAGTGTGCTAAGAACATTTACATTTATGTGCTAGTTCCATGTTTTCATTTCTCTAGAGTACACGCCTAGGCATGTACTAGGGATCACTGGGTCATCCTGTAAATTTATGTGTCACTTTTTAATAAATTGTCAAACTGCTTTATATACTTGCCAGCAACATAGGTGGGCTCCTTTTTCTCTGCCTCCTCAACAAACTTGTTAGTGTCTGCCTATTGGATGTAAGCCATTCTAGTGGATGCCAAATCTATCTGTATCTCTATATGACTCTATTTAATCCAAAGAATCATTAAGGTGAAAGGCTAAGAAATTCTTACCTATCTTGTTGCATAAGGAAACAGATCATGCTTTTCTGCTGTCAACAGAGTTTTGCTTTTTTTTCCTCAGTTCTTTTTTTCATGTCTTCTCCATTAACAAACTCATGTGTATGAATACATATTGTATGTGTCATAGTTTAAATTACTCTGAATAAATCTGGCACAGCCAATTGCTGGCACAGGTGGGATGCTCTGCCTTCTTATGCCCATGCAGACCTCACAAATCATTTCTACTGGGTGTACATGAGGCCTCAGAAGCTTTTCCAGTGCAGAGTTCCAAGCAGCTGTTATCAACCAATTGGTGATGGCAGGAAGGATGAAATCGATTTAGCATGCTTAATATATAAAGATGTGGATATTGCTTTTTCATCAATTAAATTTGTAAGCATGTAGTAAGCATTCTTCATAAAATAATTTTAATGGTCTGTAATAATCCATCTTATGAACACATTATAATTTATTTAACCATTCACCTATTTTGAGTATATAATTATCCCCTGGTTCATTTGTATTATAAATAATGCAGCATATTTATACATCCTAGAGGTAAAAAGGTTTTTGAGTCTTGGTGCACCGCTGGAGTGTTCTCAGGATAACTTTAGTTTTTGCCCCATTTTTCTGATGAGTGGAGATCCATGCTGGTGATAGTTGATCTTCTTCTTGAGATGCCAAAAAGATGAGAATTTTCTTAAGTTTCTATTGAACCCTTGGAATTTATGTGACCTGCTTGTAAGTTCTTGCTTGGTTTATTGTGTAACTAAACTTATTTTGGTTTTTCTATTTAAAATGGCACGGATAATATTTGTCCTCTTCTGGGTTCATAGTCCTAGAAATAGGCCTCAAAAAGTGGTAAAAAAAAAAAAAAAAGAAAGAAAGAAAGAAAAGCCCCAAACCCAGGACTGTGGAGTGTTCTTTTAGGAAGATGCAGGCAGGAATTAAGGTGGTGAATATAGCCAGCCCGTTCCTCGGGAAAGAGGGGATGGGCTTGGCTCAGTGTCCTGACTCTCCAAGCAGAAACAAACAGAAAAGATGGGAAGAGAAGTTGCTGGCCCCAACTGAGGGGCAGGGGCCATTGAGTAGGGTCAGAGGGCTCCCTTTCACACCCTGCCACATGCTCTGGTTTCACTTTTGATTTCCAGGAATTATGGCCAATTCTGAGACAAGCCCCGAGTCATGCCCATCAGGGACTGTGTATGCCACACTGTCCGTGGGGTCTGAACAGACTGATAGATATCAATCATATCCAGGAGCAGAGTGGTGGGCAGTATATCAGATTTCCCTCTAAGTCCTCTCCTGTTGTTTTGTCTTAGACATTTAGCTCTCTATGACTTAGCTTTTCTTAAAGAGTTCAGGCAAATAAATGGAGCCAAATGTCATTTACAAAAATTTTCATTGTTATTCTTCACTCTCAAAGGCATCATTATAGCAAATTTACTTTAGCTGTGATTTATATAGTCAATTTTGGTTATATCAGAAAGTAAGTGCCAGGAGGGCAGCATGCTCTGCTGTTGACCACTGTACTCCCAACACATAGTAGGTGTTCTAGAAATGTTGTTGAGTGAAAGGGACAATGTATGTGAAGGTTTTTAGTGGTCTTACCCCAAGCAATAGAATACCCATGACACAGTGATTTCATTCCTGGGTATATGCTTAACAGAAATGAACACGATGTCTTCCAAAAGACAAGTTCAAGGATGTTTCTCAGGGCATTATTTAGAATGTCTGAAACTACTTAGAGCTCTAATGTTCATCAACAGCAGAAAGGGGAGGGAACATGGGCACATACAAACTCATCAAACTATGCACTTAGATTTATAGGCTTTGCTACATAAATCTCCATTTTTAAAAATATATATTTTTATTGATCTCAAAGAGGAAGGGAGAGGGAGAAAAAAACATCAATGATAAGAGAGAATCATTGATTGGATGCTTTCTGTACACCCCACATTGGAGATCAAGCTCATAACTCAGGCATGTGCCCTGACCAGGAATCAAACTATGACCTCCTGGTTAATAGGTCAATGAGCCACTTTGGCCGGGCTGTAACATTTTTAAAGTTTGATTCTCAATATGGCATTACAGCTTTTCCTTGCCTGACTCTTACCTCCCTCAATGTTCCTATTTTGTTAAACTCTACTCTCAACAGTATGCCCCTGAATATGCCAAGTATTGTAACACTATCTGGATTCTGCATGTTTTATGTCCTCCTCACTACTCCTTTTAGCCAGCAAAACTGCTCCATATCTTCAGATGCAACTTTAGACATCATTACTTTACCAGATGTAATTTTCCATTATTTTTCTTTGTCTCCCTTTCCCCAAGATTACATTACCCAGGTGGGCTTCTTCTTGCCTTCACACATTGAGTATTTACACCTAACCCAAGCTAAGTAAAAACTGCTTGTGTTTTAGTCTGCCTCTCCTCCTAGAGTTTGAAGTCATTGCATGCAGACATCCACTCTGGTTCCCAGCTGAGTCCAGCTTACAGTCTATCACCAGACACTTTGTAGGTGTGCAATCAATGCCCATCAGATTGAGTTCCATATTTCTCCTCTAGAAAACGAATATTTAGCAGCAGCAGCCAGACTTTTCTCTTCCCGAGAGTGTTGGTGTTTCTAGGGCTTTTGCTAATGCCACGTTGACATGTTCTTTGCGCAGGGCCTGTTGGAAAATTAGATCAGGTGGCTTCCCCACTGTAACATATGACACTTTTCTAATTAGGGCAATGTTTAATTTACTGTCTCATGGCTTTTTGAATAAATATAAATTGTCATACTAAAGTGACAGGTGTAAAACCCAGGATGGCTGTGTTAGAGAGGTTAATCTGCTGTTAATCAAATCAGTTCTGCTTGACTTTCTCCCGGGGAGTGAGAGATAATGGCTCTGTTTAACTGGAGATTAGCCAGCTTTTGGCTTGAAATCCCTCAGGGTTCACTTGAGCCTCTTTGTGTCTTGTTCAGAATGAAGATATCAAGTGGGTCCATAATTGAAGTTGGGACCTTCTCCCCCTATGGCATCCCATGAAGTGAGGACATTTTCCATTGGGCCTTTCCATTGCCAGAACATTTTTTTCCCCTCTTAATCCAGTTAGTTATGGAATATTCTGAAATGTTACTATGAGTCCCCCTAAAGTTTTAAATCCCTGCCAGCAATAAAGTTGACTGTTTTCACTCTCAGTGGTGCTGATCACAGCAAAACCGGGGCACATAGCCAGGATGGGGAGCTGGCCTTGTCCTTAAGGTGACCTCATGAAGGTGTTTCTGGTCCAGAAAGAGAGAGGCTCCAGCCAGAGCCAATGAAACTGTTGGCACAAGGAATTGTGAGATTAAGACACATTAGCAGAATTGATTTGAGATCTAGGAGAACAAGTAGGTTTTCTCCTTAATCTTTCCCAGGACCACATCATGTCTTTGATGTGAGGAGAACAGCCATTCTTTGTAACCTCAGGGATTTTCAGCCTCAAAAGCCCTGGGGTTCTTATAGTCATCAGAGAGATCATCAGCACCGTGGTGGGCTCCAGCTCTAGGCATGAGGCAGCATGGTCGGTGGCTGCATAAGCAGCAAAGCAAAACAGATGCTGATGAGAAGAAATACCCTGTTCTGGGACTCATAGAATTATCTTCTGAAGATTCTGGAGAAATTGAGTTTCATTATGCAGATAGTGGAAGAGCAAGAAAATAGGAAGCATCACCAGTTGTTTGAACCACTCATTAATGGAAGGTAATAAAAGGGCATTATTAAGACTGAGGACTACAGAATCAAAGTGCTGGGTTCAAAATCCAGCTTACTACTCAAGTTATGTGACTATGAGAAAACCACTTAAACATTCTGAGTTTCATTATTCTCATATGTAAAATGGGGTCGTTTGGGTTAAATGAGACAATATGCAAAATGCACTTAAAACTGTGCCTGCCTATAAAGATAAGCATTCATTTTCACCATTATAGTCATTAAAAACTGTCATCATTATGACCTCATCGTTACCATAATGACCATCAGCATCACCACCATCAGCAGCATCACCATCATCATCAGTATTATCATCACTATCACCATCATCAGCATCAGCACTGTCATTATCATCACAATCATCATCACAATCTTTCCCATCATCGTATTATAATTCATCACCTTTGCCATTATAATTAGCATCATTTTCAGTACCTATGGAATCAGTACCTATGGAATAATCAGAACTAAGGAAAGTAAAATCACATTGGCATTATCACCTCTATTTTATAAGTAAGGAAAACATTGACCAGAGTTAGAGATGTACCTGAGACCACACAGTTAATCAGGACTAGGGCTAGAATCTGAACCCAGTTCTTTAATGTAATAAAATCTAACACTTTTTCCAAAAAAGAGGGCTGTTACGGAACAAAGAGCACACGAAACAGGTGACTGAACAACAACAGTAAATACTGCAGAATAATATATCTCCATTAATGTAAGATGTGACATGATCACATGATGGATTGGTTTCCAAAGAAAGAGTATATTCCTAATAACTTGAATTTTGAGACGTATTTTTTTTTATTTCCCACCTACAGATTAATGATGTCATAAACACAGATGTATTCTCTTGCATTTTTCCAGCCAACATCACATTGTTAATCTCCCCTGTGACCCTGATTTGTCTCTGGATTTTGGAGAGGCAGAACAATGTATCCACTTATTTTCCCGTAACTCACACAGCATGGAAAACAAATAACTGGTCTGGCATGTCTGAAGTGCTGTGTTGTGGGCAAAACAAGGAGGCAAGACAGTCTTGCTCTTCTATTTATGGACTATAAACCCTTTACGGTGGCATTGATGAAGGGTTTATAGTCAGTACACAAGCTGGTTACCCCATAAATTGTAATGTTATATGATAAACTGGGGCTTTATAGCAGTAGTAGATATCAACGAAAAAAATGAGTTGGAGTCTTAAAGGATCTATCATTGAAGATACTTGCCACAACTTTAAATATTCAAGCTTTTTTTTGTCTTCATTTCATGCAATCATGGGATAGTTTATGTTCTCCTGAGTAGGGATTTATGGATTCACCCAGAGATCAACTGTGTAAAAATAAAATAAAAATAAAAACAATGGAAGGCACCCTGAATGGTGAATGGCATAGTCATGATGTGGATAAGAAATAGAAGAGAAACACTGAATTATTCAAACATTTGGGTTTTCCATTTTTATACTGACAGGTAACAGGTAAGTCCTCCTCCAGTTTGGGGCCTGCTAATATGCTAAGACATCGAGAAATGGAAAATATTTACAAGGGAAATATGTTGAACATAACTTAATTGCCTCGAGTTTACATTAAAGCTGAAAGCAGTAAAATGTCAACAAATGTTAATTTCCAGGACTCTCTAATGGGCACACACTCTTTCAGTTCAATTCTGTCCTTATTCATTATGGAACTGAAATTGCTAATATTTACTTATTACTTATTTATATTTTCATTTGAAAGTAAAAATAAGCTCATTTGCCATAATAACAGCTAAATATTTCCAGTGCTAAGAAACTATCTTTTAAAAGATTTCTATTAATGGCCCCTCAGAAGAAGAAATCAGAGAGTTTTCACTCTTTGCCTATAAAATTCAAGGAAAGTATCATTAACTTGGGACATGATCATCACTCACTTTGAAGCTTACTTAGTACTCCAGAAGATAAGGGGCCCTGAATTCACAGAGGCAAGGAATGGCTTGATGCATTGGCTGAACCTATCCTGCAAACAATGAGAGCTAAGAGGATCTACCAGAAGGTAGGAGTTCAGCCTCACATCACATTGCAAGCCTGACATCATTTGGAATTGACCTGCTAGAACTAACTTTTCCCAAAGCTGAAGGGACTGTCCACTTTAAGCTCAAATGCCCAAGTCCCTCCAGTGAAATCAGTAGATGCTTTTTGGCAGATATCAGAGCCTGAATTATCATAGATTGCTTATACCTGAATTCCTAGAGGCTGTAGGACACCATTTATACTCTCTCAATTTTCTCAAAGACCTTCCACAGACCTAGAGATTACCCTTCACCTTGGCCCAGCTATATGACTTCCCTCTCCACAGGCAGCTTTGGCAAGTCACTCCTGCTCTTGTCCACCATGACCTTTTCTAATTAATAACCAGTGCTAGAAAAACAAAACTTCCCAGCTTTCCTGGGACTGAGGGATTTCCTAGGACAGACATGGAACTTTCAATTTTAAACCCAGAAAATTTCCAACAAACCAGAATGTGTTAGTCATACTACCAGTGACTCTGAATTACTAGGAATGGCTGAGATACAGAAATCCTATTAGCAGCTTACACAAATCTGAATGAGACTCAGAGGAGAGAATGAGGGGGTGACAAAGGTATAGAGCTCTGTGTGTAGAGGAGCACTTATCATTCAATTTTGTGGGTGAGGGGCAACTATCCAACTGATGGGGTCTAGAGCAAAGAAGGATAATCAATATTGCCTTGGATGACAATGCTGATGATTACATATGGCTGCCTGGAATTGTGTGTTAGGGAATATTCTGAGGCTATTTAACAAAAGAAACATGAATGGCAAGCTTCAAAGAGGAATGGAAAATGACAACAGCAAGAATCTAGATAGATAGATAGATAGATAGATAGATAGATAGATAGATAGATAGATAAAATTGACTAAGAATTGGATGCAATGACCCTTTAAGTATTAATTTAAAATTAACTTTAAAAAAATCTAACTAAATAAAATAAAAGCAGTATCAACCAGTGAAAAAAAAATGGGAAAGCACACAAAACTTTGATAGCAATTGTTGTCCTTTTTCTATGCATAAATATATTCTAAACAAATAACACTGCATATACTGCTTGCCAACCTATTTCCTTTTTTTCTTTTGCATTGTTCTTGGTAACTGGAATTAGTCTTGTTCAAATAAAATGAGATATTTTGAATAATATCTCTGCCATTAAATATTATTCTACATATTTATTGCAGATGGCCACAGAGAATATTTTACATAGAATATGCCCAAATTTGCTTCACAGCTCTCCTATTGTTAAAAACCTGATTGCTAATATTCACCCACTTTTTATCTACAAACATGGCCATTTCAAATTATTCTGCCTAATAACACATTTGACCCTACCCCAACCTAATAACACACACACACACACACACACACACACACACACACACATATATATATATATATATATATATATATATATATATATATGCCCAGCGACTGAATGGTGGAACAACCAGCATGACTGGTCAACTAGTCACTGTGATGTGTACTGACCACCAGGGAGCAGATGCTCAATGCAGGAGCTGCCCCCTGGTGCTCAGTGCGCTTCCACAGTGGGAGCACCACTCTGCTGACCGGGATGAGTGGCACTCCCACAGCGGGCCGATCTCCGCAGCCCACTCCCTCACCAGTGCACAAATCCCGTGCACTGAGCCTCTAGTCTATTTATAAGCATAAAGGCAATGTGCATTCTTGGGACTAGGGTCTGCACACTCCCATGGTCATTTCCTTTGGGGAAGTTCCTGATAGTGAATTTACTAATTCTAAGGATAAATTCTCATCCTAAGGATGAATCATCACATTTTAATGCTGGAAGGGGTTTAGCCACTCTTAGAATGGAAAAGGAAATACTGCCCCTGAAGTTTGGTGACTTGTTCAGAGCTGGGGACACTACCAGCACCATAGACAGCAGCTTCCAAAGTCACCTCTGCTAACTGAAGTGCAGTGCCCCTGCACCAGCCCTCAAATAAATCAAAGCACCTGATTTTACTTGCCAAAGATGCAGGCCTGATGAAGACAAGTACGGGCATTTGTGTCCAACACTGGGAGTGTGAGGCCGTGGGGAAAGAGCAAAGTTGGAGTGCTCTGTGATGCTGCATCAGAATGAGATTCTTCCAACTGTGAGCATCTATTCACATTCCATCTTTATCCATGTATTACCTATATTTATGACTTATGTTAGAGGGCAGAGAGTACAGAGCAAAGTCTTTAAACTGTCTCACTGCTTTCATTTAAATAAGTGCATTCAAAAGTATATTTTTAAATCCACGCCAAAATCCACAAATTTTTTCATGTATCTTTAAATATTATTGTGTTTTTAATTTCATCCATAGTCCACCAAAAGTCAACCTATTTTTTTAATTATACATGGAAGATTCTGGTAAACACTACATTCAAAGATATTCTGGGTTCTTTTTTCTTCTCCTAGCATATAATAAAAAATAAAATCTGATGAACATGGTTTGGTTTTCAACCAAACTGCATATTTCAGGTATTTAGAATCGAGTGATAAATACAGTAATTGTCTCAGAGTCTTTCCAGCTTGGAGAAGCCTGTGCTCCGAAAAGTGAAGTGTTAGTAATAACCAAGTCTTGCTTTGTTGCTGCTCTCTGTAGCCTCTTCTTCTCCCTCACCCCTGCCTCTCCCTCTCTCTCTCCCTCTCCCTCCCCCTTTCCCTCTCCTTCTCCTTCTCCCTCTTCCTCTCCCTCTCCCTTTACTTATCTATCTCCCTCTCCCTCTTCCCCTCCCTCTCCTTTCATCATCAGGAAGACAGATGTTGGTTTGCAAATTGGCCCTGTACAATAGCATATGGAGTGAGGGCAAGGAGAGACCTAGGAGAGAGGCAGGTCACTCCAGATGGGCAGGTGTCAGGGTAAACAAGCAAGGGAACTTTCCTAGGAGGCTGTGTCCCAGCAGCCCCAGGATGAGTAGGTCTCTATACCACCTGCCAGAATCTCAAAATTTGTACAGAGGCCTTAACTGAGTTCCATCACATATCCTATCCCAGTGGTCAGCAAACTCATTAGTCAACAGAGCCAAATATCAACAGTACAACAATTGAAATGTCTTTTTGAGAGCCAAATTTTTTAAACTTAAACTTCTTCTAACACCACTTCTTCAAAATAGACTTGCCTAGGCCATGGTATTTGGTGGAAGAGCCACACTCAAGGGGCCAAAGAGCCGCATGTGGCTCGCAAGCCGCAGTTTGCCGACCACTGTCCTGTCCAAATGGTCTCTGCAACACCTTACTCTCTCAAGGCTGCAAACTGGAAAATGGCTCCTGGCTGAGAACCACTACTTTCTCAGCACTGACATGATAGGATCTTGCTAAGAATTCAGAGTCTCAGGTTCTTCCCAGATTTCGACCTGAGGTTGAAAACTCCGCTGACCCTGAAAAAAATATTAATCATTAAATCAATATATCAGTCTTACTATTCAGGTGTGAACAAGTGTAGATGACCTTCCTTGACTCAGCCAAAGGATGTCAGCATCATGATAAATCATTTTAGAATCTCTCATGTCGTTTTGAATAGGCTGGAGCCATGGTAAACTGTTGTTCTCTCAACCTGAACCTCAATTGGAGCCCCACGTGGCATTAGTCTTTGTAGTAGTAGAAAGAGACCTGGGAATTAAACAGCCTCCCTAAATGATCGTGGATAAGGGACTTACCCTCCATGAACTTCTCGCTGCTCTTCTGAGAATAACATAAACCTATGCCTACAAATTGGCCAAGACGTAATAAGAGCTCAGCGAGTGCTAGCTCGGATGCTATGAGTTCTGTGATCTTGGGAAAACATGTTTAAAATCTATGGAAATCCTTTTTCTCATCCTTCAAATGTGGTAGAGATACCTCTGTATTACATGAGAAAACACACTTTTTAGACCCTTAGATGCCTGGCGCTTGGAAATGCTGACTAAACATGTGTTATCTTCATCATTATCCTTCATGATGTATGTATTTAGATTGGTCTTGACTTAGTAATTTGGCCTAAATGAAAAAAGAAACCCGTACTGCTTCTTGTCTTTTCTACTTTTCCTTTCCATCCCCCCCATTCATAGAGTTGTCCTTTCTTTGTCTCCTTCTTTTCTCTGATGTACCGACAAAATGTCATCCTCGTTTCATTTGGATATTGCATCATTACCATGTTCTTAATGATCATCTCCCCCAATCTCTGGCACCAGAAAGGAAGAGGGATTTGACCAGGGAAGTAATCTTGGTAGTAGGCCAGAATTGTAATCACCGGGAAGAAACCGGCAGCCATCAGAGTCACCGGGAAAGCACACCTGGAAAACAGGTGACAATGACATGATTCCACGAAGGAACAAGAATGGGGGTGGGGATGGGACTAACGTGTGGAAGTCAAATTTAAAGATAAAAGATGGCCAAAGGCCCTGTCTCCCTGAGACTTCCTAGCTCCAAACAGCCAGATCTCTCTGGAGGCAGCTGCCTAACACATTAGATCCCATGTCTTCACATGCATTCCCAGATTTAAATCTATGGCTTTTTTTAAAAAATAGATATTTCCAAAGAGCAAATTAGCTGGCAGCTTCCCTCTCCCCTCCTTGTCCCACTCAAAGTCAGAGACTCCTCTGCAGCCTCTCTCTGCTGCACAGAATTATGCAACTACCTTCTAAATTATAAAAGGGAAATCTCCCCCACCAACTGCTCATGGCGGGCCGGATGCATAGTGCTGCAAAACTGGAACAAAAATGTAAAGAAAAGAATCCCGCAGAACAGAGGGCAAGCTGCCCACAGACGCCCATCCCAGGGGCGTCCATTGAAGGTAGAATGGCTTCCCCAGTAAATGAAGCCAGTGCAACTAATAAACTCAGGCGCTAATTGCTGGCTGCAGATGTATTAACTGAAGCAAATGCGATGCCGGCAACCATTAATTATCTAATGAGGCCAGCAGTCTTCCGATGAGGTGGGGGCTGATTAAATATTAAAGGATGACATATGGAAAGTGCCAGGAACAAAAGATTTCAATCTGAAAAAAAGAACGAAGGGGGTGTTGGGCGGGGGAGGGAGGGGGAACGGGGCAGGGGAAGACACCTGGTTTCTTTCTTTTTCTTTTTTTTAAAGACAAAAGCTACCCCTGAGTCTGAGAAAGGTAATTAAAGCCCCATTGCTAGCGCAAGTCTCTGAATTCTGTAAAACCTGACTTCTGAAGCTTTGGAGCAGATGAAAAGGTTTCACATTAAAAGGGGGTGACAAAAACATTCCGATGAAAAGGCAGTTGCCTTTTTGTTTAACCCTTAGATCGAGGGTGAATGCCTGCTGGATTCCTGCTGGTGAGCTTTTTCTTCCGCTCTTCATTTGGCGGAAATGAACTTCCCAATGGAAACGACCTAGGGAGCATGTTCCTGGGCAGGGTCCCTGTGGAAGGCATCCCCAACTCAGTCTTTAGGCTCCTCTTGGAGGGCTTGCATATTAAACCAGACAGGAGTGGCTCTCAACAGGATACTAGCAATATGCCTGCCATCTTGCTACGCCCTTGACACATGTGATCTCATTTCACCCCCCCAAACAACTTGCAAGACAAGTATTCTCCCCCATTTCAAAGGGAAAACATGTAAAGCTTAAAGGGTAAAATGACTTGCTCAAGGTTATGTAGCCAGTAAAGAGCAGATCTGAGATTTAAATCCAGGAAGTTTATTCTAATGTCTCAGCTCATAACCATTATGTCACACGCCCCCTCCCACCCACGTAAGAGCAGTTTAATGATACCTGAAGCGTTACTTGAGTGACACCTGCTTCCATTAGAAAAGGAGGGGAGAGATTTAAGTGGTTTCCTGACTGTCCCTTGAGAAGGCCCAACTTTTAAGAGTGATTGAAATGTAAGCAGAATGACATCTTCTGTGAAGCTGTCTCTGGCCCCAAGGAAGAGTTGGGTGACCAGATGTCTGATTTTCTGGGTCTGAGGTGTTTCCTGGGGCAGACAGGACTTTAGTGCTCAAATTGGGATAGTTCTAGACAAACCTGGATGGCTGACCACCCTAGTAAATATAGAAAAATGTTTACCCTAGTAAATATAGAAAAATGTTTAAGCAGGTCCTCTTAATTTAAAATCCCAGCTATGTTTGGGTGGCATTTTTACCAAGTTTATATCAAACTTGTATTTAAGAAAGCTATAAGGGAGAGGCAGAGCGGTAGTAAAAAGATGGCCTTGGGAGTGACTTGGGTTATGGTGCCCACATTAGTCATTTCTTCCTCTAGATCTCAATTTCTAATCCAGAAATTGAAATGATTGATGATGTGATCAACCTCTACATTTTCTTGCAACTTTAACTTTCTACCAAGTTCAAATGGGGGGAGAAGGAGTATTTAAATCATTGTCATTAATGACAGTACCAACATTCATAGAGTACTTTACAGTTTGCAGAGTGCTTTATCTTGCTGTATCGAATTGTATTCTATGCATTCTTGAGATATAGGCAAGCTTTTGGATGATATATTGAGAAAAGTAACACTCATTAATTTGGAGCTGTTATAAAAAAGTTATTAAAGCAACCTGCATTAAAAATAAATCAAGGTCGTAAGTTAAAACCACAGACATTTCTCTCTCACCATTCCAGTTACCAAACATTGCACACTTGTGTATTTTAAAGGAGGCAAGATAAATTTCAGAAAATCCATACTTAAAAGTAGCTAATTGCTTCTTCGTACTGGTGAAAAAGAACCCGGTTTTCTTCAATCAGCTCTCTTCTCTTCCCCAAATGTGTAGCCCAGCATCCCCTAAAGTGTATTCTAAAGCATACTGCTTCAGCGAGATGCTACAGGAAAAAAAAAAAAAGACTCTATACTAAATACAGATACATTTAACAACATGGATGAATCTCAAACGATCATTAGGAGTGAAAGAGCCGATTGGTTTTTGAACAGGTGAAACTAATTAGTAGTGAGAAAAATGCAAATGGTGGTTTCTGCTAGGTTGGTGATGAAAATAATCAGGAAAGTGGTTTTCTCTGGGTTAGTGAGTGGGAGTAGAGATGGACTGGAAATGCCCATTGGGAAACCAATGGTAATGAATTTGGGTCCTACAGATCTATGCATGTGTCAAAGTTCTTTAAAAGTTTAAATTTAAAAGTTTAATTTAATTTCAGTTTAATAATTATTTAAAGTTCTTAAAATTTGTACAGTTTGCTTTATGTAAGTTTTACCTTAATAAAAATAGAATCATAAAATAAGATTAAGTCTAGTTAAAAATATACATGCTAAAGTATGTATGTTTGAAAAGTACTGAAGTGCTACAATTTACTTTGAAAGGCCTCTAAATATAAGATGGATTGATGAATGCATACAAGGATAAAAAGATGGATGGATGGATAGATAGATAGGTAGATAGATAGATGAATAAAAAGACAAATAGATGAAAAAATGGATGGATGAATAGATGATAAATAAACAAAGTTTAAATTGTAAAATCTAGGTGGTGAGTACATGGGTATTCACTGTACAATTGGTTTAATTTTTTCATTTGTTTACAAATTTCCATAATAAAATATTGGGTAAAAATAAACAGATCATAACTTCAAAAGTGCTCTATAGTTAGGAAATGCCAAATGTTATTTATCCACACAGCTAAAGCTTTAAGTCTTTTGGTTAAAACAAAGTAAGTAAGCTTTACTTAGCTTAATACTTCTAAACATATTTGATTATGAAACTCTTGCTTTTGTTTATATTTAGTTTGTATTTGTGGTGCATCTTTAGTTCTTACCACCCTTTGAGGCCTACTATCAGAATGCAGCATTAACATGTAAATTCAGGTATCCCATAAGAACATGTGCTATTTAGAATGTGTCAAGTCTTGGTTAGGATATGGTAGCTATTAGAACTGGGCTTCTTCCCAAATTGAGCAGAGGTGTTTCATATTTTGTGCCAGAGTTTGCTCACCTGTATGTTATATAATATGGTCCTTCTTGTAGGGATTTCAAGAAAAGTAAATGAAGTAATTATGGAAGATGGCTACCTAACAGGAAGAATAAATGATTCCCATAAAATTCACTGTTACTTTTGAAAAGTTTGAGCACTGAGTAGTGTAAACAAAGATAAATCCACACCACAGCACACTGCAGTGAAAAATTAAAACAGCATTTATTCAGAGGAAAATGTATAATCCCCACAGAGAAAAGATAGTATTGTACAAGTAAAAATATGGAGATTAAGACCAAACTTATCATTCACCTCAATGAAGGCCAGAAGAAAATGGAATAATACCTTCAAAAGTCTAGGAAGAAAAAAAAACCTAGAAATTACTCATATGCTCATCAATAGTAGAATGAATAAATTGTACCATATGCATGCAATGGAACAGTAATAAAAAACAATGACCAGCAACTATATCCCAACAATGTGAATGGAAGAAGCCAGACACAAAATAGTATATACCTTATTATTTTATTTACATAAAGCACAAAAAGAGAGAAAGTTAACCCATGCTGTTAGCAATCAAAATATTGGTTATCATTGTATTGGTGGCAGGAAGGAATGAGAATTAGTGACTGATAGAAAATGTTTTTGGTTATTAGAAATATTTGTTTCTTGATCTAAACTTTAAATTCATAAGAGTTGCACTCACCTAGCTAGATAGCTATGAAGCTCCCATATAAAATTAAGAGACTTGGAGACAAATCCAAACATCTGGAATCCTTAACAGATAAGTAGACTGAGAAGGAACTAATCACAGAAATAAAAGAAGAAAACTAACTGAGCTGAAGAAAAGCATGAATTGACAGACGAAAAAGATTCACATCTTCTCAGGACACACGGATTTACACACTTCTAGTCAATCCTAGTGAAATATCCAAGTCTCCAAAAATAAAAATATTTTTTCCATACTTGTTTATGAGAAAGTCGGATTACAAACAAAAGGACTATGGTTCAAGTATTTTACATGTAGCCAAAATATGACTGGCATTCAATAGCAGTGAAAACCGTATTTGAAGAAGTTGGCTAAGGAAGGACTTCAACCAGGAGAAATGAGCCAGAAAGGAATACCTCTAGCTAGGCAAAGGCAAAGTATTCAACATGGAGATGGGCAATGAGTCCTGTAAATGACCTAAACAAAACACAGAGGTTGAGAGGATCAGAGGGACAGGATAAAGGATGTTCCACACCTTGGAAGGGGACAGTTAATGGACAAAAAGGACAAGCAACAGCATGGGAGACAGGGGTCATTATTGGCACATGGTATGGTAGAAAATATAGGTTTCAATACCGCTGTTTAGAAAAGAAAAGCTTGTGGGAGCAGCAATCTAAATCATTAAGAAGGAAATAACCACAAAAAGTTGATTGAAATATTTAGAATCAAGGTTGGTTGTAATCCAAACCTTGGTGTGGAGGTCAGCAGATGTGTCCTGTGGAACAGGAATGTTGCAAAGCATGGCGGTGGTACCTTTGCTCTGTGGAGAGAAGGCATAGGGAGAAAACACGCAGGAGAAGGGAGAGTTCTTTTCTTTTGTGTTGAGAGCTATGGTGAGTGGACCTTGGAATACAAATTGCATTTTCAGAGAAGGAAGTTGCAAACATACCCCCCCTCCCCTGGGCAGTTGGAAAAAGACTGCTGTGAAATAAACGCAACAACCCACAGCTGCAAATCCCTTCAGTGTGACTAAGGTGCTGGGAGGTTTTACTGGCAAAGAGGGAAGTGTCAACTTCTGGCAAGCATGTCACCCCCAAAACCGATTTGCCTGAAGTGTGGGGACGATCCTTCCCCAACCCACATTTTATTTTTTGATAATCCCCCTCTTTATTATAATCTCCTTAATATCCATCTGTTACCCTTTAGGCAGAGGCTTCTTAAACTCGAATATCAGGCTATTTTTGTCACAGAAGAATATGTAAAGCAACAGAAAACAGTTTAATGGATTTTGGAGCCCGTGGCCCTCTTTAGCATCATTTCCATAATGAAATCCAGTTACAGGCATCCATGTTGCCACAGTTGACTGTTCACAAAAATGAGGAGTGAATATTTCCTTCATGTAAAATATCCCTGCAAAGCTGAGTGGGAGATGGCCACCTGGAATAGTCATCTGGAGGATTGTTCCCTGATGTTTGAGTCAGTGATACCCAGTGGCATTGGGGGCACGTATTTCGTGCCAGGCTTCTGTGAAGTGGGCTAATGGAAATGGGTTTGCATGGTACAAGGTGTAAGGAGAAAAAATTCTTTTCCCTGGAGGAAATCCCACAGATTTCATGAGATAATATTGGGACTATACTGCAAAGGGGCTCACAGCCTTGATGCTTGTCCATATTGCAGGACACATTAGATAAATTGTTTGTTTGTTCTCATTAATAAATATTGTCTTCAACCCTTAACATAATAGCCTACGTGGCTGAGAAATATTGGTCCTGTGGGTCCAGGGCTTGGTTAGCTGGAGAGGATTTGTGTAGCACAGTGGATAACAAAACATTTTCCTACAGTTTTGAAATCTGCAATGCCTCAGTCATACCCAAGGTGATGCAAATTTGAAGGAGTGCAGGAACTTGAATCCAGGCTATGTTTGAATGATGGGAGTTGGCTGGGTGTTTTGTGATGTTTTTTTGAAAGGTCTGTTGAGTAATTGAGGCAGCCTATAAATGCAGCCTGCACCCTGACCATCTCCTGGTCCAAAGCCCATGATGGCACCCAACTGGCCTCTTAAATGAAGGAGACCTCTGGTCCTCTTTCAGGAGAGCCTGACCCAACAAGACAATTTCTTGTGTCTTGAATGACTAGCATTGCATCGGCAGGAAACTATGGGCCAAATTGTTGTCCCTCTCCTGAATGAGAACACTACAACAAGGAGGGGTAATTAAAACAGAGGCTGAAATAAATTGAGTTCTTACTCATGGGAAGAATTTTTTCTGTGACCTCACTGGTTTTTAAACCATGTCTATAGCAATTTTTATTGTGATCCCCATTTTAAAGAAGAAAAAACTGAGGTTCACGGGGACTAATTGATATAGCCAAGCTTTACTATGAACCAAGTGTTGGCACTTGTCCTAGGGCTAGCTCTGCTGGACTCTAAGCCCAAGCTACTAAAAAGTTTCTGTTCTATTGCTTTCTTAGTGATGAACAAAATCTGACCTGTTTTCAGATGGTGATATTCAATGAGAGATGGCAGGCCTTGTCTAAGGACATACTGACATACTGGCAGTTGAGGTTGAAACCTGAGTCTCTTGGTGAAAAGTATTCTATATAAATGTAAAAGCATATACAGGTGGAACCAACTATTCCTGGGGAAATGTGTCCCACAGGAGGTATTCTCTACTAACCACAGAGTGAAGTTGACTGCATTTCTCTCCAATCCTATGGTATTGCTGGAACTATAGTGTTTTATTTTTAAAAAGAGAATGTGAACAAAACAAACAGTAGGGTTTATGCTGACCTCCTGGGTCAACTTAAGGAACTTTTGCTCTCATTAAAACAGGCTCTGATTGGATGCAAAATAAGCATCGACTTAAATGGTGTGATTTGAGAAGTACCAGCAGTGGCCTCACCATCCTCACATTATTTTCTCTGCTGCTGCTCAACCCTGGGGTCTGACTCTTCTTAGTTAAAATATGTAACTATTTATTCACTCATTCTGCAGGAATTATTTTATTTAAAAATAAATTTTAATAACATAAAATTTAACTCCATAGCCATTTTTTAAGTGTGCTTTTCTTTGGTATGAAGTACATTCAGATTGTTGTGCAATCCTCACCACCATCAATCTCCAGAACGCTTTCAACTTACAAAACGGAAACTCTGTACCCATGAAACACTAACTCTGCATTTCTCATTTTCCAAGTTCCTGGTAACCACCGTGCTACATTCTGTCTCTATGAGTTTTAATACTCTAATGGAATAGAAGTGAACTCATACAGTATTTGTCTTTTGATGACTGGTTAATGTCACTTTATATAATGTCCCCGAGGTTCAGCTGTGTTGTAGCTTGTGACAGGACTCCCTCCCTTTAAGGCTGAGTGATATTCCATTGATTGTACATACCACATTTTGTTTATCCGTTCACCTGCTGATGGATAAAAGATGAGTTGCTTTACCTTTTGGCTATGGTGCATAGTGCTCAATGAACATGGGTATGTAAATATATCTTGGAGACCCTGCTTTCAATTTAAAAAATATATAATTTTTATTGATTTTTTTTTAGAGAGAGGAAGGGACAGTGAGAGAGAGAGACATAAATGAGAGAGAAATATCGATTCGGCTGCCTCCTGCAAGCCCCCTACCTGGGATGGAGCCCACAACCCTGACATGTGCCCTGACCAATAATCAAACCTTTTGGTGCACAAGACAATGCCCAACCAACTTAGCCACACCAGCCAGGGTCCTGCTTTCAATTTCTGGAGTATATATCAGAGGTGGAAGTGCTAGATAGTATTGCAATTCTATTTTTAAGATTTTTAAGGAACCTCTATACTATTTTCAGCTATAATTATACACCACAAGGATACAGAGATGAATCAGCCATGAGTGCTCTAGATCACAGGTTAGTTGGGGAGGCAAATAAAGAGAAACATATAATGACAGTAATTGGTATGAAAGAGGCTATGAAGGACTGGCTAAGAGAGCTGGGAGCTCTGAAGAGGGTGTGCTTAGCTCCTCTCAGAGATAAGGGGGCTTCCAGAAGCTGATGGCATTTGAAGTGAATCATGAGTGTGTGTTTGCTAAAGATGGAGGCTTTTTATCCTGGAGAAGAGATGCCTCAGGATTTTGCCTTCAAGTCTCTCAAGAGCTATTATGTAGAAGACTGAGCAGATATCTTCTGTGTAACCCCGGTATGCAAGGGAGACAGATTTCAGATCAATACAAGAAAGAGATTGCCAAAAATTAGAGCTGTCCAGCCCTAGTGCAGGCTGTCAGAAAGCAGAGATTCCACATCACATTTCCAATGACAACCTGTCAGAGATGGCAGGGAAAATCCACGCAGCAGTTAGAGCAGAATTGATGATTCCTGAGGCCTCTCCCAACTTGTGGTTTTGATTATTCTAATACTGACTCTACTGAAACATTGCTTAAGATTCAAATTTATTATTATACATTTCCTTTAAATAAGGTTGTACAGATATAGCTATATTCATATTTATCTGTATATATAATATTATAAAATATAGTAACATATCTAAATATATATATATATATATATATATATATATATAAAATATGCAACTTCTTTGTGACCTACAATAATAACAGCTATCATTTATTAAGCAACCTACTTTATGCCAAGGACTGGTTCAAGAATATTATGTTTTATTTCATTTACTCTTCATATTAACCCTATGTATTGCATGCTATTATCAAGCCCACTTCACAGACCTGAAACCTGGGGCATAGAAGCTAAGTGAAGAACTTGTCTAAGCTCACACTGTTGATTGAACTCTAGCCCTGGAGGCTGGACTTTGTGCTAAACTGTCCCTATAGTGTGTATGCTATACTACTCTTGGTAGAGAAATTTTTAAATAATGGTTAATAAATGCCGCTATTTCATAAATTTTCTCCACAATCTTTTGAAGCATGTGTTGCAATACTTTCATTGAACCAGTGAGAAAATAGAAACACGTTAGTTGACCGGCATGTCTGTGAAGCCAGGAATGAAGGCAGAACTGTCTGCCTCCTAAAACTATTACTATCCCTCCATGCCAAAGTTCTATCAGGTAGTCTAGCATCTCACAAGATCAGATTACAAAATAGAGAATGGCATACCATAATTTGGACAGTGTTTACTTTTAATTCAACCTCCCCTCACCCTACCTCCACCCTGCCAGAAGAAACCTGTTCTTTGGCTGTTTTGTGTGTAGATAGATGTAATTTGACTGCCTTTCTTCCAGCAAATGGATCACACAAAAGGCATTATAGAGGGCTTAGTCATAAAACGGAATTTTTTTTAATTTTTAATGTTTATTGCTGGAGAGGACCAAGTTGAAAATCAAGCACATGGGTCTCACGACTTTAATCAGGAGGAAACTTGCAAATAGATTTTTTTTTTTACTTGAAATTTAACAACTTGGCAATTTAATTAACTTTTAAACACAACATAAAGCAGCCTGTGGGATTTTCTGCTGTCATACTTAATTGTGGCAAATAGCCTATGAAGTGGCAAGAAAAACAGATGAGACACCTTTATGGTGGAAGAGGCATCATCTGTAGCTACCAGTTAGAGGATGTTGTCACAGTCCATCCCCAGCAGATGTAACTCATGACTTGAAAATAGTCCTCTTCTGCCTTTTCCCTAACAACAATGGCATCACAGCAACCATTAGGAGAAAATAATGCTACGATTCTGTGGTGGCAGAATTTATGTCTGGTGAGTCCTAGGGAGGACCTGTATATCCTTCTAATTAATCAATTATTTCCACGAATATGTCTTAGATACTTACTATTGGAATAATTTTAAGCAAGGAACAAACAAACAATATCCATGCTTCCAAAGTACTTAAAGTCAAGAGGGAGGACATATACATTAATCCAGGAAAGAAAAAAAAACCTCACAACCCTCTTTCCCATTTACTGAGCATCATTGATATGTGCTCTCTGCCAGGAGATTTGCATGTTATTATCACACTGAATTCAGGTAGATCTTATTATTCTCCCATCATTTAAAAGAAAGGAGACAGAAAGGGGTTATATAAATAATTTGAAGTCGCAGAACTAAGTCCTTGTATTCAAATGTAGGTTAACACAACTAAAGCCACTAAGCCAATGTTTGCCAAATTTGAGTTATGTCCATGCCACAGTTACCTTTTTTACTATATCCATATATCACTTGAACTAGTGTTTATTTGCTATTTTTTCTAAATAAAATTTAGCCCTATTTTTAGCAGCGGGTGTTTTAGGTTAATGACTTGATTTAACCAAGGTCACATGGCTAGTACATGACATTTTTCATTCACCAACTCAAAGGGGGTGAGAAATTTTAGAACATGAACTACTATCATAAGAACCTTATAAAATTTTAGTCAGTTTTATGATTTTCCATGTTTATTGTTTCTTTTCTCACTGTTTTCCCTGGAGATATTTTAAGATAAGCAAAATAAGGCTAATTTTGGGGGAACTAGGAAGAAAGCCACAGCTGGAAAGTCCAAATTATTAGTTATATAAAATTAGAAAATAGAGAAGTTAAACAAATTTTTCTAGGGTCATCCAGGTAAAACACAGTTTTTTCCAACTCCAGAACTGATGGCTTAGACTCTGTTACACTTCCTATTATAACCTCACCATCTCTGACTCATCACTTACCCCATCTCAACTTTCTTCCATCAGACTGTGCAGACACCTTCTCTGATCACCACCTCCCTGGATCACACTGAAAAATATCACTAAAAATATCTATAGGCCATACTCCTCCAAGAACTCCTGGAAATCATTTTATTGGTAATGGCTCTTCCCCAAAACTTGTGGTGGATTTTTCAAATAAAACTAACGTGCTTCAGTCCTGGCTGTGTGGGTCTTATTGTTTTTGTTATGATCATTAGATACATTAAAAAATAGGTTTTCCCTAGAAGTCATCCTGCATGTAACAGTGCAGTTATCCTGCAAGTATCTTCATTGAACATGAAAGGGACAAGTGACCAGGGATCTGTCCCTGCCCTGGATCCAACCCAAACATCTCAGCTTTCTTTTGTTCCATGTGTTCAGTTTCCAAGTAACCTAACTATGCTGTTATTGTTAAATCAGTGTTCCATGTCTTAAAGATAAAGTTGGATGAGTACGTATCTAAGATGATTCTTTTCAAATAAGTAGAAACTGATGACCTGAAGGAGAGTAATAGGCTTGTCCATGTTGACAAATGACATGAGAGGCAAAGCTGGAACCTAGACTGAGCCCTTCTGTAGTCCTTCCTTGACACCATGATAATATCATGGAATATACTTAAAAATAGGGAGGGAATAGCCAGACCCTTTTTTCTGCATGGCCTATTTTTCTTTGACAGGGAGTAGATTTCATGAGTAAAATGAGAGGTTGTTCTTAATGGTTTCCAAGGTCCCATACAGATCTTACAGCCAGTGATTCTCTCTCTCAACTTTTCTTTTATTCCCTGATGGTATAGGGATGTAAAGCAATGCACTACTGTATAAGAAAAACTTTCAAAGTCTTAGTGGATCCTAAATAGACTTGTTTAATCTACACAGGGATTTGAATCCTCACGTAAGACATTTTGCTTAATTAAGCCACATTCAAACATGAAAAAGTCATGTTCATACAAACGTAAGGATCAGATTTACAACTGCTGAGCACCTAGATGGTATGGATTAGTCTCAATTAGCCACATCCTGATTCTTGCTGGGAAAAGGTCACCAGATATTTCAGTCCTTTCCATACTTAAAATTCAAGTCAGCCAGCTCAACCATGGTCAAATGTTTAATAGGATACCCGGTTTATCACAAAGCCTTCATGGAGAAAGTAGGATTCCTTCATTCACTTAACAAATTGAGTTCACTGTGCCACCCCATATATTAAATACAAGGGATATACATTGATAATGAAGACCAGTTTGCTTGCTGCTTCTTGAATATTGCAGTTTAATGAGGTTTCAGGAAACTGAATACTGATAGAAGGGACTAAGCATGATCATCTGGAAACCTCGGAGAATAGATCTCCTTCTTAAGATTACTTATAACTTTATTATTTTTATAAAAGATGCATGATAAGTAAAATATACAAACAGAAGACATTTGCAAATCACCCCATATATTCTCATCATAAAGAGCCATCATTGAGGTTAGGTGAATGTCATAGTAAATATTGTTTTATGAATAAATGCAGATTTAAGAATAGACAAATACTTTAAGCAAACATGCTATTTTTTAAATTAAAAGAGTCACATTTTATGGTACTCAGAATTAAAAATGGAAAAATAAATGTGAATTTGAAGGTACAGCTAGAATTCAAATAAATGGTTTTTTATTGCAGAAAGTATAATTTCCTAAAAGGCTCTCTAATGCAAAGAAAAGATATTACAAAAACATTAAGAAATTGGAGTCATTATTATGTTTTAAGCTACTTTTGCTTTTTAGATGATGTCATTGGCTGTCTGCTATAAAAGATGAAGCTCTTGAAACAAATTTCTCCCAACTTCTCTTCTCCACAACTTCCAATTTTTTATTGATATTAATTTTGACATTGCCAAGGATGATGACATTCTTATTTGGTTCTGTAACCATGATTTTCATAATTGCCAAATATTAGGACCATACTGAAATAGAGATATTGTTCATAGTTGTTTGGCCACGGTCTCTTCATTCCTGAATTCGTTGTGCTAAAACCTCTCATAAGTGCTATCAAACATTAATATGCAAGAGGACAATTTGGGGAACTTGTTAAAATGCAGATTATGATTCAGAAGGTTTGCATGGGGGCTGATATTCTGCCTTTGCTTCTAGGCAATGCTGATGCACCAAGATTCTATAGTGAGGTCTAATTTTCCAAAAACTCATTTCCTGAGTTATTTATGGAGACTTACCATGTGCTGCCTTTAGAACCAATAAATTCATGGGCTGGGATTATTTCTGAATCACATTTGTATAGATACTAGTCCATTTTCTTCTAGAATTGAATTTGATTTTACAGAAATTTGAAACCAGCCAGAATTTCACTCTTTGTAGATGATTTTCTTTGTCTCCTTAAAGACTTGGGAGGGAAAGTCATTTTTTTTTAAATTTTTACTGTTCAATAATGCAAACAAAATGTCTCATATAGATCATTTGATTTTACAGTTTCTTCTGGAATGTGTGTGTCCTTTAATTGTACAAACTATGTTTTGTTTTCCTTTTCAGAAAACTTTTCTTGTATTATATCTTGCAAAACTTTTCCTTTCTTCTGTTCCATTTCTTGAATTCTCTCCCAGAATAGTCATTCTCTTTATTTTAAATAATTTTTATTTGTCTCCCACAACAAATATCTTCTCTGTGAGTGCTTGAATCTTTTGGAATTTGTGTCCACATCCACCAAGTTTGTACCAAGCCTTTCTTTTAGATCATAGCTAAAGGATGCTTATCTTTCCATGATATCCTTTCTTATTCCTCATTTTTCTCCTTGTGTGTGCTATCTCTCATTTATATTTTTAGTCATCCTTTCATCTTATCTTTGGTTTATTTTTATTATTATTATTACTAGTGGCCCAGTGCATGGACTTGTGAACATTGAAAGGAAATTAATTAGAAGAAATATTTTAATATCGCCATTTGCCCTTTCTCTATAATAGAAGTATCAACCAAATTCACAATCAACAATGACAGATCAAAGCACATGCATGTGCTTGGTGCCAGTGAGAGTTTTATATGTATCGCGCATGTGCGAGTCAACTTAGCCTTTTATATATAGCAAATAAACTTGCTTAATTAAACCTGCTTTCTGATTTAACCTTTTTCCAGCCCAGTGAAGCACCCCAACTTCTCTTTCAGGTAATTGTCAGCAACATAGCAGTAAATATCAACACAAAGCAGATTATTATTGTAGATCATGCAGGGAGAACAAAGGGTAAAATATTTAACTGCAGCAGCGTTTGACTATATTCTGTGCAGTGAGAAAACCTGAAGTCATTTTCAAGGTCCACCATTTCTTATTTCTTTTCAACTGGGTCAAGTTTCTAAACTTTCTAAATCTTCATTTTCCGGCTAATGAAAAGAAAATAGGATTCCACTGAGTTTTCTATCTACCTACTCCAGGACTTCTGTGAGGATTAAATGAGATGAGGCACATGAAAATGCTTTCACAGACATTTGGTTAAAGTATAAAATGTTTGCACCTGGCTATAAAGCAAGTCATGTTTCTGGGCTGAGGAAATGCAAGGAGGCTAGTCGTTAGGGAGAGGAAGCCAGGTGTTGCTACATGATGTCATTACCTGAAGCCCAGTGACCATTTCTGGGCTGGGCTGGGCTGGGCTGTGGGCCACATTTTGCACCATCGGGTCTTGGCAATGTCGGCTGTGATTTGGTGGGGTGTTGCTTTGGGGTGGTCGTGGGGCCTATGTCCCACTTGGGGGAAGCCAAGTGTTGCTTTGTGGCGCCGGGTCCGTGGTGCCGCTTCTCTGTAAATAGCAATTGCATGTCATGGCAGCTCCTGCATTGAACGTCTGCCCCCTGGTGGTTAGTGCATGTCATAGTGACCAGTTGAATGGTCGGACACTTAGCATATTAGCCATATATATACACACACACGCCTCTGCCTGATGCCCCTAACTGCTCCCCTGCCTGCCTGATCACTCCTAACCACCATATATATATATATGTATTCTAGTTAAGTTAATCTAGTGTTTTGACACATTTCTTTAAATCTTTTTTTTTTGGCTGTGATGTTAGATATCCTTCCAAGTTGAGCTCTTTTTTTTCTTTTTTCAATACTTTGCACTTACTTATTTAGCTCTTCTCTTCTTCCTCTCTCCCTAGTTTTGCATTGCAATTTTTATCTCCTCTCCTTCATGCTTGGACAGAGCTACCCAGATCTTCTTTTGTTTTCATGACATGGAGATGATTTCTTGAGTCCTTCCCACTACAGAAGGGACTGCACACTAGGCTACAGTTGAGGGCTGAATATCGAGTATTATGTCTGCTTCTTCTTGCAGCCCAAGGTTGTATCCTGAGGATAAATGCTCACCCAAAGGAAAGTGCTTTCTCTGTTAGAAATAGTGCTCTGTAAGGACTCCCAGGTTCTGTTAAATATCCCAGGCTTGCTCATTTATGGTCCATCTTATTCCCATGTGGAGATGCATTCAAATTTATGCTCATCTTTTAATTCATTTCCCTCATACAGGGTCATGCTCGTTTTTTGCTTCCTTTCATTTTTTTCCTTCCAAAAACTCTTACTACATTTTTCCCATCAAAAGAGGGAAAGATTACAGGAAACATCCACTGCTTCTTTGTATTTAATCTTTCCCCATTTTCACCACTTCCTCCAGGTAAACACTAATCTCCTTTGGTTCATCACTATAGATTAAAACACATATGTTCATATATATATATACATATATATGTATATATATGTGTGTGTGTGTGTGTGTGTATATATATATATATATATATATATATATATATATATATATATATATATTAGAGGCCTGGTGCATGAAATTTGTGTGCGGGGGCTGGGGGGGGGGGGAGAACTCAGCCCAGTCTGCACCCTCTCACAATCTGGGACCCCTTGGGGGATGTCCAACTGCCTGCCGGCCTGATCGCCCCTAACCACTCTGCTGCCTGCCTGATTACCTCTAACCACTCTGCCTGCCTGATCGCCCCTAACTGCTTACCTGCCTGCCTGATTGCTCCTAACTACTCACCTGCCTGCCTGATTGCTATAACCACTCTTCCTGCTTGCCTGATGGCCGCTAACCACTCGCCTGCCTGCCTGATGCCTCTAACTGCTTGCCTGCCTGCCTGATCACCCCTAACTGCATCTGCCTGTCTGCCTGATGCCCCTAACTGCTCCCTTGCCTGCCTGATCGCTCCTAACCACTCTGCCTGCCTGATAGCCCCTAACTGCCTTTGCCTGCCTGCCTGATGCCCCTAACCACTCCCCTGCCTGCCTGATTGCCCCTAACTGCCTCTGCCTCAGCCCCCATCACTGTGGCTTAATCCAGAAGGATTTCTAATTAGCATATTATGCTTTTATTAGTATATATATATATATATATATATGCATATATACACATACACACACAGGGTTGGGCAAAAGTAGATTTATAGTGTTATGTGAAACATAGTTTATTCTTGTATTATTTTTATTAATTATTGTATTCTTTTCTATACAAACAACTGTAAACCTACTTTTCCCCCACCTGTATATATGCACGTCCTTGAAATCCATCCATGTTGGCTTCTTTCTCAGTATTACTTTTATTGATGAGTTATATTTATTGTACTTATGTTACACAAGTTGTTTATCCATTTCCCTTTTTGGGTTGTTTACAGTTGGGGTGTCATTATGAATAAAGCTGCTATTCATAATAACCATTATTATGATTATTTGTGTATAGGCTTTTGTGTGGACATGTTTTCATTTCTTTTGAATAAATACTAGAAGAATTGCTACATTATATGCAAATGCATGCTTAACTTTATAAGAAATTGTCAGTCTGTTTCCGAAGTGATTTCACCATTTTATATTCCCACTAGCAATGCATGTTCACTTATGTAGTTCACATATGTAGTTCATCTCAACAATGTCTTGATTTTGAGATCCTACTTTTCTAGGGGATTTGTGGTGTTAAATCTGGCATGACCAAAGAAAGCCACCAACAAAGGTAAGGAAATAAGCTTAAATACATTTTTTTAAAATGTTCAGCAGATTATATATTTTTTATAATAAAGAACTTACTTTGTAAAAAATAGGAGGAAAAGTTAAGGATGCCCTCTCAGTTTGCTCCTCCCCAGATATTGAAAGCACTGCCCATCAGACAGCTTCTAGGAGGTCCTGGTGGGGTAAGAGGATGGCCACATTTGGATGCTCTAATTCAGGAAACCATTTCTTGATATGTGTAGCACCGAGGTTTGGTTTTATCTTGCTAGGATGCTTGAAGGTGAACACTTTTGCTCTTGATTACATTTTACCTTTTCATTACATTTTAAGAGAGGAATGTTATATCCTACAGTGTCAATCCACTGTTTTAAGATGAAAGATCCCCATGCTTTTGTTACATCAACATGGTATTATTTTCTTGACAGTCCATATTTCTCCACACACATTGCACTAGTTTAAACAGGCTCTTTCAGCACTTACCTCCATTTCTGGCTTACAATGCATATTCAGGAATGTTTGCTGGATTAATGAAAGGAGTAGGGACAGAGAGGGAGATCTACTGAACCAGCCTTGTCTTGCTTCATTTAATTTTTACAAGAGCCAATAATAAGGCACAACCTATTTCTGCCTTTAAATGAAGATACCCACATCTATAAAGAGTTTGTGATTTGTTGATATGAACAGTAATGACAGAACATGGTCTCAAATGCAGGTCATTATTAAGCCATCGCTCCTGCCTTCTCATTGAGACACAGACCCAGCTACCTGGGAAAAGTGGAACCAGCCAAAAGGACCATCTAGTTCATGTGTGGTATATCAAATGGCCCAAGGGCTAGATTCCACCCACAAGCGTTTTGTATATCCTTTACTTTAAAAAATAAGACATTAATTATCAGTTATAAAATATTCATAGGCATTCTGGGCAGCCCAACTTAAGAAATTGGAAGCTCTAGCCACGTTGGGACTGCAATCTTCACAGGGACCACTGAAAATGACTGGACAACAGCCTTCCCTTTGAAAGGACATGTGCACTCTGCAAGTCACCACAGCCCCCTCCCTCTGGTGATGCTTCTCTGCATACCTAGCTTTCATAGGCATTTGAGTTTGCAGCCCTGACCCGAATAAAACAACCCAGGCTCTCTACCCTCCCAGACTTCACACAATGTAGGTGCATCATGGAGTAAGAAATCTCCAGTCCTCGGGACATCCCAGTCTTGATTAGAGCACCATCACAAGAGGCCTCCCTGACACAGACATTGTCCCTGAGGATTCCTTAGGCCCTGCCTCAGTGTTTGGAAGTGTCACTTTATTCAGCAGGCTCTGTAAAGACAGTGATCTATGAAGAAGGTGTGCAAATCTTGCAGGAGCAGCTCTGAGTGGAGGCTCTGGTCTCTAGGGGAGGCTCAAGGAGAGAGCAGGCCTGTGTCTTGTGAGGTTGTTTTCTCTCCAAGGAGAAAGGATTAATGAGAGCCAAGGAAGGTCTGTCCCCGGGGTCCAGGGGGAGTGCCTATGGAGAAAGGGGCTGCCAGGCTTCCTCCTCCTCCAAGGGATGTGCTCCAGAAGAGCAATGATGGGAATCATTACCCAGATTAATGCTCCAGGGACAACCAGCCTCCCTCCACCTCTCCGCTCTGTCAGCTGTGAGCTGACTCGTCTTACTGGGGCAGCCTTGCAACCCTGGATCTGCATGTGAGGTTTCTCACATTTTCCCAAATCAGGAAGTCCCCTGTGTAGCTTGTTAATTGCAAGTGTTTAATGGGGATGGACCAGAGTTTGAGAAAAAAATAATCAATGTAGAACTTTCTAGAAAAGGCAAAATAATAAAGACACAGAAAGCAGGTTAATGGTTGCCTGGTGCTGGGAGTAGGTTCAGAGTTTGAGGAAACTTTTTTGAGAATGTTCTAACACTGGATTGTGGCGATGGTTGCACAACTGAATGTATCTACTAAAACCCATCATACTGTACACTTAGAATGGGTGAATTTTGTGGTATGTAAATTAAACCTCAATAAAGCTGTTAAACACATACACATACTGAAGTAATGATAACATAAGGATGTGATGAGGAAACAATATACAAAAATAATCAATGATGGTGATAATGGTAGTGGCTGTAAGGATGATAGCAAAGAATTACTGAGCAGTGCCCATGGGCCAGATGCCAAGCAAAATTCTTACATCCATTTGTCCTTATTTCTCTCTTCTCCCCCTTGAGGTATGTTCTTATCACCATCCTCACTTTGCAGGTAAGAAACTGAGGTTTGAGAGATTAATGACTTCCTCATGGTGCACAGCCACAAAGGGGAAGACTGAGATTTGAATGCAAGTGATCTGATACCATGGATATAGTCCTTTACTAGTTGATGAATTGATTCAGTTGCTATGAGACTTAACATCAAACATAAGTAGGTCTGATGTGACTAACTTCGAACTGCCTGAACTGGAGCACCTGCCTTCATCTCTCTAAGCCTCCGTTTTCACACCTGCAGACTAAAGAGACAGTACCTATCTCACAGGTTTCTTGGAAGAAAGAAATGAGATGACATAAGATATGTAAAGCCAGGTACACATACAAAGCTCTCCAATAAGTGCAGGTGTTAGAATATGTCTATCCCTTAGTAGAGTTGTCAGTGCATCATATGAGCTTTAAAAATATCACTCAATGTTGATGTCATTGGTTTCTCTAACAATCATGGGCATTCACACCTACCCAACACTAGGAGAGTCACTGAGTCAGATCTTACAGGAACAACAGGACACCGCCCTGCTTTCCAGGAAGGACAGACACATACACTAGTAACTGCAGTAGGATGCCCGTGTGCTTCACAAGGCAGAGCTGTGACTCAGCTGGCTCTTCCTAGGGTGGCACAGACACAGAGGTCACTGTCACATAGAGACGGAGAGTCTTCGCAAAGGACAGAATGTTGAGTTAGTCCTAGAACAGGAGTCTCCTGGTAGCTAATGTCTATTGTTTTGATGCTTCCAGCATCTGTTCCAACCACAGGCGGGTGCCAAAGAAACAGTTTCCAGATCTGCAGATCTGTAGAAAGCCTGGCTTCCTTTATGCTGTAAGGCTGCCTTATTTGTTTGGGGAACTTTGTTCCCTTTACCTCATCTCTTTCATCATGGAAATCCTGATGGCTGCATTCTCAGGGTGGGATTCTCCAAGTGCAAGTGTACCTGGGATGTCTTGGCTGCCTCTGGTACCATCGACCCCCTCCATGCCTACTTCCCGAAGCTGCTGTGCAAAATACAGCTTTTTGGGCACCCTTGAGTCCAGTGTTGTGACTCTGCATGTGACATCTTTCACATAGTCACTGTTGTGATGACGCAACCTTTCATGAAAAGCTGTTCTTCTACCTGCAGAGTGATTTCAGAACTTGTACAACCCACAAAGTCAGGTATTTCTAAGTGACTGTAAGGGGGGTGGGGAGGGCTGTTTCAGTCCCCAAAACACAGAGCTGCTGGCTACAATAGGCACCTGTCTTCTCTCCCTGAATTTTTCAATTCAGGGGAAATCTACTGAAGGTGAAGTTGACTCTGCTAGCGTCATTTAGGGAATAACAGGAGCTGGAGTGGCTTAGGAATTGCCTTCTTTCCATTTTAAATGCAGGAGTTAAGGCAGCAACTTAGAAAATGGTTCTTCTAATTCTTAATAATGGCTATCTGCCTTCCTCAATCTGATTGAAAGTAGATGGGAGTAAAACACTGCAGGCCAGGACCCAGAATACTGTCATTGTCTAAAGCAGTGGTCAGCAAACTCATTAGTCAACAGAGCGGCAAACTGCAGTTTGCTGACCACTGGTCTAAAACATAGACTTAGGAAGGGAAGAGAAGGAGATGCTGATACAGACTGGCTTCTTTCTAATGTCCCTGTCTCAGAGGTGTTAAATGAGAAGGGGACTGGCCTCTTGCCATGGGCTTGTGGTCATTCATAAAATGTGTACATAAATTACCTGATTCCTCATTCTGCTGATATTCTTCCAATTGCCTTAACAGTCCATAAAAATGGCAATGCCTTCGGAAACCATTAAATGTTCAGCTATTTAGCCCAGCAAAGCCTCCTGGTTTAATAATTTTGTTCATTTAACAAATACAATTTGTAACCAAGCAGATCTGATTCTGAAGTCGGTTGGGAAGTTAAGCTGCCTCCGCAGGCCTGTGCACCCCCTCTCCGGGAGGAAGTACCCCTAGTACTTCGCTACTGGGACTATCTGAGCGCCTGCTCATAAAGCCAGCTTCTCAGCAGGACTAAGGAGTTGGGCTCTTTTTACATAACTTAAAATGTGAGTTTTTTCTGCTCTTGGTTTACTTGGAACATCCTAAAGAATTGGATTCACCCGAGTGTTCAACAATTAATGCAAATAGGTGGGCTGCTGATCACTAAGCATTCTTTTAACTGATTCTGGCAACGCCTTCCTCCTGGATATCAGCTACACCTTGAATTAAGTGCAAAATCAAAATGAGCACTAAGAGGGTGGAGCGTGGGTTAAGTATTTTGTGTCCAAAATGGAAAAAAAAAAAAAACAGCCTGTATAAACTGTAAAGATAATTGACCGAGAAGCAAGTGGTAACATTTGGCAGGAAAGGTGGGACGAGGTGGTGAGCCTGTCCTCAGAAGGACTTAGACTTTATTCACTGAGTAAAGAGGGTCTATGAAGGTATCTGAGCACCAGGATGGGGTGAATAAATGAGGTATTTAACGTAAACTACTTAAAATAATGCTGAACATTGGAAAATGCTCATTTTATTTATTTTTTTAAAATTTAATAAATCTTTTTTGTTCAGATTATTACAATTGTTCCTCTTTCCCCCCCCCCCATAGCTCCTCTTTACCCTGTTCCCACCCCACCCTCTCCCCCCGCCCACTGTCCTAATCCATAGGTGTACGATTTTTGTCCAGTCTCTTCCCACACCCCCACACTCCTTTCCCCCTGAGAATTGTCAGTCCACTCCCTTTCTATGCCCCTGATTCTATTATATTCACCAGTTCATTCTGTTCATCAGATTCTTTATTCACTTGATTTTTAGATTCACTTGTTGATAGATATGTATTTGTTGATTATAATTTTTATCTTTACCTTTTTCTTCTTCTTCCTCTTCTTAAAGAGTACCTTTCAGCCTTTCATATAATACTGATTTGGCATTGATGAACTCCTTTGGCTTTTTCTTATATGTGAAGCTCTTTATCTGACTTTCAATTCTGAATGATAGCTTTGCTGGGTAGAGTAATCTTGGTTGTAGGTTCTTGCGATTCATCACTTTCAGTATTTCTTGCCACTCCTGTCTGGCCTGCATAGTTTCTGTTGAGAAATCAGCTGACAGTCGAATGGGTGCTGCTCCCTTGTAGGTAATTAACTGTTTTTCTCTTGCTGCTTTTAATATTCTCTCTTTGTCATTTGCTCTTGGCATTTTAATTATGATGTGTCTTGGTGTGGTCCTCTTTGGATTCCTTTTGTTTGGGTTCTGTGTGCTTCCTGGACTTGTAAGTCTATTTCTTTCACCAGGTGGGGATAGTTTTCAGTCATTATTTCTTCAAATAGGCTTTCAGTATCTTGCTCTCTCTCTTCTTCTGGTACCCCCATAATTCTGATGTTGGTACGCTTGAGGTTGTCCCAGAGGCTTCTTACACTATCTTCAACTTTTTGGATTTTTTTTCCTTTTTGCTTTTTCAGTTGAGTGTTTTTTGCTTCTTTGTATTTCAATTCTTTGACTTGATTCTTGCAGTCCCTCTAGTCTGCTGTTAGGTCTCTGTATAATATATTTTTTTTTATTTCAGTCAGTGTATGTTTAATTTCTAGTTGGTCCTTTTTCATATCCTCAAGGGTCTCACTAAATTTATCAGCCTTTTCTAGGAAATTCTTGCAAAACCTTATAACCGTGGTTTTGAATTCTATATCCAGTCGTTTGCTTTCCTCCATTTTTTCCATTTGTGATCTGTTTCTTTGTCTCTGCATTTTTGCTGCTTCCCTGAGTTGGTAGAGTAGCTTTGTGTGCTAGGTGTCCTATATGGCCCAGTGGCTCAGCTTCCACAGTTACCTGCGGTAGACACTCTTGGTGCACCCCTTTGTGGACTGTGTGTACAGCCTTGTTGTAGTTAAGTCTTGATTGTTGTTGGTATCACTGGGAGGAATTGACCTCCAGGCCAATTGGCTGTGAGGATCAGCTGTGTCTATGCTGGGAGAACTTCTGTGCTGGAGACAGTCTTATGAGACAAGACTTGCCAAATTGCAAAAGCCTCTGTGCTCAGCTTGGATGGGGCAGAGTCTCAGGGCTGAGCAGATAGCCTTGGCTTCCCCTCAGCCCTGCCCTATGAGGCCCTTGGGTCTCAGTGTACCTTGGTAATCACCGCAAGCACCTCTGAGAGAAAGCCGCTCTTGACTTCCACCTGCTGCCAGACAGTCCAGTTTCTCCCCCAATGAATCTGGATTCCCAGATTCTCGCCCGGAACTGTAGTTCAGTGCAGTCAGGAGCTTCCATCTTCCTCCCGCTAGAGAAAGCCAGCGGCACACTCAGCAGTCAGTCCTCGCTGTGCTCACTCACACGTGTACCTCTAGACCTCTGCTTTTTGTGGCTCCCTTGAGTTTCTGTGTGCTCCTCTCTTTTTCCAACAGTCCAGACTCCCCCCATATGAGTCTGGGTCCCCAGGGTCTCACCCGAAACTGGGGTTCAGTGCAGTCGGAACTGGAGTTCAGCGCAATCAGGAGCTTCTGCCTTCCTCCCACTAGAGAAAGCCAGCAGCACACTCAGCACACCTCCAGACCTCTGCCTTTCGTGGCTCCCCTGAGTTTCTGTGTGCTCCTCTCTTTTCCCGACAGTCCAAACTCCTCCCGTGTGAGTCTGGGACCCCAGGGTCTCACCCGGAACTGGGGTTCAGTGCAGTCAGGAGCTTCCGTCTCTCTCCCACTAGAGAAAGCTAGCCAGGCACTCAGCCACCCATCCTCTCCACGCACGTGTCTCCATATCTCAGCCTTTCACAGCTCCTCTGAGTCTCCATGTGCCCCTCTCTTTCCTTCTAGTTGTAGAATTTCCACTCAGCCAGCTTTCCTGTGGTTCTGGATGCTGTCCATTCTGTCTTTTAGCTATAGTTTTGAAATGTTGTGCAAGGCAGCAGTTTAGGTGTTCACCTATGCCACCATCTTGGTTTCTCCTCCGAAAATGCTCATTTTATATATCAGTTAGGAGGGGGAGGAGAAGGATGGTGATTCATCAAAATAGCTAGCACATAGTAGGGGTTCTCTGTTATGTGAGTGAGTGAGTGAGTGAATGAATGAATGAATGAATGAATAGGCTTGGTGATAATATCAGAAGCCAATTTATTAATTGAACACGAGGACTTGGAACTGCCAAGTACTTGGGATAATTAGCTTGGCCTGACCAAGGGAACTGTAGGAGATGCCAAGTTATTTCCAAAAGTTGCTGGGTGAGCGTGAGATTCTGAACAAAGGCTAGGGGAGTGCTTTTGTTTTGTTTAATATTGGAATTGGCAGCTTCATATCACCAATTGGTGATCTCCAGTGATATCTATCATCACACTCAGGTTAAATGAGCCCAGATGTCCAGTACTTTTGGTTGACTTGCTAGCAATTGATCTACTTGGCACAGAGCCTAGCTGGATGCTAACACTTGAGTCTGTAACTCTTCTGTCCTTAACCACCATCATCTACTTTTGAAGAAATTACCCTTTATCCTAATACATTTATTCATGCTCAACCTGCAGTCCTCCCCACTATTCTACTTCATTAGACCCATATTGTATGCCCTACTTAATTTTTCATGTATTGGTGCAATGTTTTAAACTTCAGAGGGTGACCTTATTTCCAGGCCCTTCCAGGAAGAGGCCCACTCAGACTTGCCATTCTGTCCTGTCTCTAGAATAAATCACACAAACGGACTAGACCCAGTGAGATTACAAAGTCAAAGTCAAAACGTATTTTGCCCAAAGTCATTCTAGACCAAAGACAGTTCATAGACAGTGAAATGACTATTTTTCCTTTAGTTTTGTGATCTGAAAGATTTATGGGCCATGACTTTAAAAGCCTATTTAAGTTATGTAGAAGAATGTCCTGATTTTTAGATGTATGCTGAAGAATTTAGAAATGAAATGTCATGACATCTACAACTTACTTTCAACTGAGTCAGCAAAAGCACGTACGCATATACATATATGAAGATAGTATATTGGTCAACTTTTATAATTGTTGGCTCTGAGTGTTATGTGCATGCATTGTACTAATCTTTCTATGTCTCTCTCTGTTTGAACATTTTCATAATATAATGTTGAAAGAAATTTCAGCTGTGATTTAATTCCATTTTACACATCTAAAGAGGTGTTCACGCTTTTTCTTTCTCCTATGATATTGACTTTAACCATCTTGATGTATGGAACACTAGAGCCTCATTCCACCATCCAGTTACACTTTATATTTTATTCTTTTATCCTCTAATAACTATTTTGTCCAACTCCCTTCGCCTAGAACATGAATTTACTTTCTGCTTTCAATGTAATTTTACATTTAATAAGAGTAGGCTTTCTTTAGCTGTTTCTATTCATTGATGTCTTATTTAATAAATCAAACCCATCTCTAGCCTCTGAGATTAAGCCCATCCAACACTCAATTTCTCATTAGGATGGGAACATCTGAAACTTCCCCTGCTAGGCTGCCACAAAACGACTTTGCGTTTAGTGACGGTGGCCTAGAAGTTACATGGAATTAGATCTGACTCAATTTAGCTCACTTTGATCAGAGCCTCTTAACATAATTTTCAAGTGTTTGACCCAATCAAGATCATGAAGTGGAAAATCTGAGAAAACTTGATTATTGAACAACTATTGGAAGATGTTTAGAGAAACGGCATTGCATGGGGGCATTGCTACTAGTATGAGTGAGACAACACGTGTCAGAATCAACTCACCAGAAAGGCACCTTGGTGTCACTCCCCAGAGAGGACATAGTTGAAGAGGGAGAAGAACACTTATCTCGCAGAGAGAAACAGAAAGAGAATAATGGTTGTGTTAACAATTTCTTCTTCAGAGACTTACTTCTCTGAGCATGTCTGCAGTAACTGATGATGATGGCATTGGATCTCCCAGGGTTAGTGAGGTCTTATCATTGGGGAAGACCTTGACCAGAGGAAGTTCCACTGAAGATTTGCTGATTTACTTAATCTTCATAATGATGCAAGGTTAATGGAATTGTCCCCAAGTTAAAGGTGCAGAAACTGAGGCTCAGAGTTTTGAGTAATTTTCTTAATGACACACCTGGCTAGTTAGCAGCCCGGCTGGATCTTCACGTTGGTCTTTTGGACTTCAGAGTCTGAGCTCTTAGGAATAAAAGGAGAACTTAGAAATCACATCCTCCAAGCTTTCTTTCCCTTCCTTCCTAACATTCCCTTCCTAAACCTTCTGTTTATGCATTCATCAGTGGATAGGCATTTGGGTTGTTTCTACATTTTGGCTATTATGCTGCTACACATATTCATGTGTAAGCATATGTTTTCAGCTCTCTTAGCTATATACATAGGAGAGGGACCACTGAGTTCATTGGTAACTCTATGCTTAACTATTTGAGAAACTGCCAAACTGATTTCCATAGCAGCTTCACTATTTTACATTCCCACCAGCAGTGAATGAGGGTTCCAATTTCTTCACATTCTTGCCAACATTTGTAATTGCATCTTTTGATTATAATTATCTTAGTGGGTGTGAAGTAGTAGCTCATTGTGATTTTAATTTGCATCTCCTTAATGACTAATATTGCTGAACATATTTTCATGTGCTTGTGGGTCATTTGTCTATGTTCTTTAGAGAAATGTCTGTTCAAGTTACTTGCCAGTTATCAATTAGGTTAACTTTTTATTGTTGACTTTTAAGCTTTCTTTATATATTCTGAATACCCTTATCAGATATATGATTTGCAAATATTTTCTTCCATTCTGTGGCTTTTCTTTTCATTTAATAGTGTCCTTCAATGCCCCAAAATGTTCAATTTTGATGAAGTTCATTTTACTTACTTTATTTTTCACAAAGATATACATTGATGTTTTAAGAGTTTTATTGTTTTAACACTTACATCTAGCTCTTTGATCTGTTTTGAATTATTTTTAGATGGGGTCTAAATTCATTCTTTTGCACATGAATATCCAGTTGTCCTCACATTATTTGTTAAAAACACTATTCTTTCCCCCAATGTATAGTCTTGGCACCCTTGTCAAAAATTTCCTGAATTTACTTTTATAGATTCTTCCCAATTTCCTTATTTAGTAGGTGAAGTATATACAGTATAGTAGTTATGTTTTTCATATGAACACAAGCAAGCAATTATACATATATATACAAGTACATATGTCATATACACAGAGTGGCCAGATTATTATAATCTCTGAATGCATAATAATCTGGCTACTCAGTGTGTATGTGTGTGTGTGTGTGTGTGTGTGTGTGTGTGTGTGTATATATATATATATATATATATATATATATATATATATATTAGAGCCCCGGTGCCTGAATTCATGCATGGGTGGCTGGGGTCCGGCCAGCCTGGCCAGGGGGAAGGGACATGGGCGGTTGGCCGTCCTGCCTGCTGGTCAAACTCCTGGTTGAGAGAACAATTTACATATTAGCCTTTTATTATATAGGATATACACTGAGTGGTCAGATTATTATGTGTTCAGAGATCATAATAATCTGGCCACTCAGTGTATATACATATATACACTTATATGTGTGTATATGTGTGTCTGTTTGTATATATATAAAATTTTTTTCAAAGATCATAATCTTTTGGATTTATACCTTTGACAAATGAAACCCCAACCTGATACTGTGCTATTTGAGATTTGCGGATACAGCTAAAGTTGGGCAAAATGGTACAGATCAGAGTATATTCAATATAGCAATTATTAATTCTACACTAAAATTTCTTGTCTTCTAATGGAACTCACTTATACCTGCCCTTTTATAGCAGTCTCTCCCTGCTATTACCATAAAATTTGTTGAAGGGAAACATCATTTGTCGCAGCAGAAATATCACCTGAAGCCATGGAGAGAGAAATCTAGCATTGAAAAGCAGGCTGGGAGAAGGTGCAGGACATGGGAACCTTGGCCCTTCTGGGTCTGTTTAAACAATAGGCGATGCCTTTCTGTATTTAATATGCTAGAACTGGGAAAACTTGAAGATGATCTTCTCTCCCAGTGTTCATCAGAGGGGCTGGGGCTCCAGGAGGGGAGATAAAGCAGCACAGCAGAATGAGAGAACAGGAAAGTAGAGTCACATTGACTTGACTTTAAATTCTGTTCTTATCCTTTTGCTTATCTCTGTTAACTTGGTCAAGTGACTTTACTTCTCTGAACTGTTTTTGTCCATTAGTAAGATGGCATGATGTTATTTTCATGGAAGATCTCTAAGGACTACTAACAAACTTTGTTGAATATCTAGCTTAATACCCATAACAAGGAAGTACATAATACAAAGGTGTTGTTATTATTATAATTATTATGTAGTTCTCAGTAAACCCTTTGGCTTGGGAACTTCTATTTAGTTCATAGATATTGGCTCAAACATCACTTACTCGAAGGAAACTTATACAGGACTTTCTCTCACCCCTACACATATGCATGAACCTCAATTCTATATTTGTGTCCCTCCATCTCAGTGTCAGAAAACCCAGCACTTTATTCTTATTACTTATCAATACTGTGTAATTATACACACACCATTTAAACAAATGTCTAATTTACTTTTTCCTATTTTTTGTTGAAATATATATTCATATAAATGAATGCCACTCATTATGGTGTGGTCCTATGAGTTTTGACAAACAAAATAAAGTTATCACCACCAAAGTCAAGTCACAGAACATATAGGACAGGTTTATCACCCCTGAAATTCCTTCATATCCCTTTATAGTCAATCTTTATCCCCACTCCAACCTCTTCCAAAAAGGTATATAGTTAGATTTTTCAAAAAGCTCTTTCAAAAATGGATTGCATTTTTATGTAGCCTTTGAGTATGCATTTGATGTTCACCATGTTGTGTGTATCAGTAGTTCATTGATTTTTGTTGTTGAATAGTATTCCATTGAATGGATGTACCAGTTTGTTATCCATTCATCCATTGAAAGGTGTTTGGATTCTTTCCAGATTTAGATGATTATAAATAAAACCACTGTAAACATTCATGTACAAATTTTTGTGAAATGCTAACTTTCCATTTCACTTGGTGAAATACCTTAAGAGTGGAATATCTAGGCCTATCTGCAGTATATTATTTCCTAAAAAAAAAAATACCTACGGCAGATAGAATAAAATGTTGGTTTGATAAATAAGAGTTGTAAAACCATAATATTCTCTACACTTTTCTAATGCTTAAAACATTTTACTAAAAATAAAACTCTCAAAGTTATAAGTCAACTCAACTATTCAGGTGATAAAAGTACTGCTGATTATCTCAAGGTATGCACATGGACTTTGTCACAGTGATAACAAAGATACTAATAGTTTTTCTACCTAAAGATACTAATAGTTTTAACCATTGCACTGAAACCACTTAGTGACTCCATAAGTAGGAATGAATCAGCCTTATCAAGAGCTGACAAGGCGGCCCCTGACTCCACATAGATGCTCACAAGTCTCTTCCTCCTTACCTCTTTCCTTCTTCCTTTTCCATCTCCCCTCTGCCTCTCCCTGACCTAGGTGCCATCTTCACTCTCTTATTGCTCTTTTCCTCACACCCATTCTCCTAAAAGGAGCTTTTCAGGGAGCGTGGAGAATCTCCAAGGCATTAACCTCTCTTACGAATATAGGTCATGACAGTAACCCATGAGCCCTATCCCTGGCTGGGGTGAAGTGGAGAATTACAAGATAAGGGCATGGAGACAGAAAACCTGTGGTGGTAAGCCAGAACAAAGAGGTAAAGAAACAGACAATCACATCCTACCACATAATTATCAGGCAGCAAAAAATCGGGTGGCCCCCACCAGCCATCCAGAAGGTGACAGTGGGGACACTTCCAGGCAGAAAATGCTTTTTATAAAGTGCCTTTGGATTATATTTCAGAAAATGGCATTAGCTGTGATGGTGATTAATGGTCTCTTAAGCTTACAAAACATTCATCAGGTTAGCACTCAGGCCCTTCAGGTAATGCAAAGAGTGAACATTGACTGGAAACATGAAATATGGGCCAGTTCACCATCCACTAACTAAAATGTTTCATCTGGTAATCACTCTGGAGCAAGATTTATTTTGGGTTTCACAAACATCTTTTTCGTTTAAATTAGATTTAAGGGATTCTCTCCCGCCATCCTCTGACTTCTTAGAGTTTAACATTTGCTGGCTTCTTTTTTTTTTCATTAACCCTCTCGGAATCATCTTCCAGGCAAATGTTTCCAGGGAGAAAATTATATGTGGAGCTGAACACACATTATTAGCTCCACTGGAAGTTCAGGATGATGATATGCTTCCTGAGAAGTGGGCTGAGAGTTTCTTAACTAAAGGGATTATGAGGAAGTCTTGATGTATCATTGAAATTTGAATCATTGTACCAGGAATCCTAGACTTGATTTGTGAAGCTCAGGTTGGTCATTGTCTCTATGAGGACCCACTTCTTGGTTCTGTCCACTGCACCCAGGCAATCCACATAGGACTCACTCACAATCCAGACAGGACTCTCCTGTTAACATCCATGAAGGCATTCATGACAACTTTCCACAAGCCTTTTCTCACATGCCCATCACCAACATTCTCTCTGTGCCCCCTGATACCAGGAGGTTCATCTCAGTTATAATTGAATCTCCATTCCCTCACCTTTGCTAGTGTCTGGCACATAACAGACACTCACTAAACATTTGGTGAATGGATGAAATAGCCTTTCTGAGTATAGTATATTTGCTTGAGCCCTGAGAGAGTGAGAAAGAAAGGAGGCAAGAAGGAAGGAAAGAAAAAAGGAAAGAGCCCTAGCTGGTTTGGCTCAGTGGACAGAGTGTTGGCCTGCGGACTGAAGGGTCCTGTGTTTGATTCCAGCCAAAGGCACATGCCCTGATTGCAGACTCGATCCCCAGTAGGGGGAGTGCAGGAGGCAGTCAATCAATTATTCTCTCTCATCATTGATGTTTCTATCTCTCTTTCCCTCTCCCTTCTGCTCTGAAATCAATTTAAAAAAAAAGAAATATTTTTTTAAAAAAGGAAAAAGGAAAGAAAATTGTATCCCATGCAAATCTAAATGAATACCATTTTCAAGATAATAAGAAATGGCTTAAAGAGAAAATTTTGAAAGAGGTAAAAAAGAATCTTTAAGATAGCTGAAACTGGTTTGGCTCAGTGGATAGAGCATCAGCCTGCGGACTGAAGGGTCCCAGGTTCGATTCCAGTCAAGGGCATGTACCTGGGTTGCGGGCACATCCCCAGTAAGGGGCGTGCAGGAGGCAGCTGATCGATGTTTCTAACTATCTCTCTCCCTTCCTCTCTGTAAAAAAATCAATAAAATGTATTTTTAAAAAAAAAGAATCTTTAAGATAGGAAGCAAAATAAGATAGTTTCAAATATAAGATTGTACATTGCCAATGATTTTTCTCTCTACTATTATACTTATTTTTATTGAGTCTTCGACTATGTAGTCTCCCAAGGCATTTCTATAGACAAGCTTTAGCCAATTTTTGGTGTTCTGCTATAAATAAAATAAAAAATAAATAAATGAGGTGGTGGTGGCAGCTTTTAGGCAATGCTCTCTATAGTCTCTCTTTGAGAATCACAAAAAGCAATAGCATAAATAATTATCTGAGAACTCCTATCCTAATGATGGAAATATTCCAGTGCTTAATTTTATTGCACCCAATTTACTCAATTACTTCTGGCAACCTAACCCTTGTTTTTCATAAACATATTTATTAATCAAGACACTTAAAATTGAAAGCAACAGAAACCCAGTTCTAACATACTTAATCAAATAACAGATTTATTGCACCAAGTAATTGCATCGAACAAGGGTGAAGTTCAGGCATGGTTAATGCCAATGATCAAATAACATAATTTGTCAGTCTCTAGACTGTGCTTTCCTCTGTGTGCAGTACATTCTTTGAAAGGCTCCCCTGGAATGGTTAAAACATGGACAATACCAGCTCCAAGCTTTCTATGAGAGCAAAAATTCTCAGAAGAGAGGGAATAAAGTTGTTTTTGAATAAATTTTAGGAAAAGTGTCAGGGTGTCCTCTCAGTAACCCAGATTGGACACTATCACTGTGACTAGAATAATGTAATGATGTAATATTTTTATTGATCCAACTTAGATTAAAGGAGCACAAAATCTTGGAGTGGATGGATGGTGCTCCCAAGAAAAGCAAGCATTTAAGAGGCTGTCTTCAGAGGGAAATAGATTCTGAAGAGATAATTTCATTTCTCCCTTCCACCCTTTCTGCCTTCTTCCTTCCCTCCCTTCACTCCCCTCCCTCTGATACATTTTATAACCTCAGGGGTAAAGGGTTATTTCCCAAATAGCCCCAGTGCCAGCAAGGCCTTCTGAGATCTTTGTCTTGCCAAAAAACAGCTCCATGCTGAATTTGCAGAAAGTTTTAATTTCTCCTCTGGAGCTCTGAACAAGGTTATTAAGAGACCCTTTCAAGTTCTCCCTCTGGGAAACTCTACAAACAGCTGTAGTGAAAGGAAGAGGAAAGAAGCACTGAAGTGCCTGGAGCTCAGGCTGTGCACCTTGCAGAAGCTGAGGGCTTAGGGCAACCTCGAGGTAGAAGCAGCAGCAGGCAGGGGAAGCTGGGGGCCGGAAGATTTTCAGCAGAACTCATTTTTGATTGGATGCCTGCCAGGAAGTACCCTATGAGGCCATATTAGTGGACTGAGAATAAGGTTAATTTCCAATAAAGACTGTAATTTGATTTTGGATAAAGATTGGGTGGTCAGAAAATACTTTATGGTGATCAGGAAAAGGGTGCTGTTTTCTCAACTTGGGGGAACACCCCCACCAAGGGTCTTCTTGCTGGGTTTGATATTATAACACGTGCTCCCATTAAGTGCTCTGAGTTTTGGGCCTCCTGTTTTGTACGAAAAGCACAAGTCATTGCAGGAGCCTTGACCAAGAAAAGCATGGTGTATAGAAAGTTCACTAAGTTGAAATTCTTTGTCATATCCATGGGTAAGGCTCCCTTTTGTTTGCTTATCCTGGAGAAGACGATCTCTAGAATCCCGTCTAGATGGGAAATTTTGGTTTTCTAAATATTTGTAATATTTTCCTTAATGCTGGAGACTTGATCATTATTTTAACCACTTCAATCATTTTAAATGTTATCCCACACCAGAATTCTAGAAAAATATAGTATTACTGACATTTTAGGGATCAAAACATAAAGCTTAGAATTTAGACATTCCATTTGCCACAATATTCAGCCTCCCTCTACCCTGTGTTCTGGTGAGTGAACTCTGCTTCACATTTGTAAATGACGGTATGGGGAACCACTGCCTTTGCTTTGCTACCATTTATCTTCCTCCTTCAGCCATGGTCACATTGTTCCTTTCTGAGAGTCCATAGCTCCCACAGATGCTAGGAAATCACATGTCTGAGCAGCTGGAGCGTTCCTGGGGCAGGGTTTTGGTCAAATATGGTAATTTTACAGTTCATTGTATTGTCTTTAACTAAGGTGTCCCTGCTCACCCTCCCTTCCTTCCTTCCTTCCTTCCTTCCTTCCTTCCTTCCTTCCTTCCTTCCTTCCTCCCTCCCTCCCTCCCTCCCTCCCTCCCTCCCTTCCTTCCTTCCTTCCTTCCTTCCTTCCTTCCTTCCTTCCTTCCTTCCTTCCTTCCAAGGAAGGACTTTTTTGCACAGCATTTCCATTCAACAAATGTTTTCTCATGTCCATTGTGGGTAACAACTCCCTGTACTAAGTGAAAGAGAAAAACAAAGATGAATAAGACAGTCTGTGTCCTTGAAAGGGTCAAAAACTGGTGAGGAAGACTTACTTGGATATACTCATTGTAATAAAAATCAGGCTATGATAAGTATTCTGAAAGAGATATTTTAAAACTATGAGGGAAGGAAGCAGAGAAAAATATACTCTGGATGAGTAGGTTTCCAGAGAAACTACTTGAACTTGGCAGTGAAGGATGGATGCTGGGAGATGGGGAGAGGGTACTTTACAGTGAAAGCAACCAACGTATGCAAAATTATAAGATTAGGGTGTCTGGAGAACAATGAATAAATGCTTCAGCATGGGAGGGAGTCTATAACAATAGGGGATGGGAGAGATTAACCATGGGGTCAGAATTTGGAGGGTCTTAAGTAACATTCTTACTTCAATTTGCAAAACAGATCATGAAAAGCAAGTGTTTAATAGACAGAATTCTATAGCCTGAGTTGGGAGGACAATATATAGGGTACTTGCCCTCAAGGGAGTGTAATAAAGCGGTATGGCATACAAATTGCTAATTGCAATAGAATGTGTTAATTACTTCTCCAATGCAGATTTACAGAGAAGTATTAGAGCAAATATCTAATATCTAGTGAGGAAGAGAGGAAAAAGTGTTCAAGAACAAATGGGAGAGAAAGATGGAGGTTTTCTAGGCACAGAAAATGCTATAAGCAAAGACTTGGAATCATGACAGATTCTAGCATGTTTGGGGAAATCGTGATAAATTCAGTATAGACCAAATGTAGACTAAATGGGGGGCAAGTAATGGAAGTCAAGTCTAAGAAAGCTTGTGCTGAATGAAGAGAAGATGAATGCTTAATTTATTGAAAAGTGAATTATAATTTTTTAAAATTGCAATGGATTATATTTGATCACACTAATATTCAGTGCCCATTTTAAATGGTCCATGATGTGTAGTATATAATCAGCTCTCTACATATATTATTCCTTATAATTTTAAACTCAATTAATTTTCTATTTTGTATTGAGGAGCATATGAATAGACTGTATATGTAATAAAATGAAATTTTATCTTCAATATTGAAAACTTTTGTAATGTAGACCAGCACTGTACAGTAGAATGTACTACAATAATATAACTGTTTTATAATATGTTATCTGATATGGCATTCATTTGGTATGTGCATTTATAGAGTACTTGAAATGTTACTAATACAACTGAGGAACTAAATGTTTTATTGTACTTAATTTTACTTAATTTAAATTTAAACCTAGGTAGCCATATTGCGTAGCACAGGTGTAGACAAAGGAAATATATGAAAATCAGTTTAAAATTTGACAGAAATAGATACTCAAAGCAATGGTGCAAGAATGCACAAGTGAGACAACTTATTGGAAAGAACTTTGTCAAGTGGGAATCCTTTCTGGAAGGGAGATGGAGAGAGAAAGAGAGCCTGGACATTCTCTTTTGCTAGAATTAATTACCTTTTAGTTAGAGTCATTGAACAAGCCAAGTTGAATATTGAAGGACTTTGAAAGCAATAGAAATAAAACAGTAAAATTTAAGACAAAGCTTAAACCCCAACCTTAGTGTGTGTGTGTGTTTGACCTCTAACAAAATTATCTTAGAGAAAGATTGTACACAATCCAGGATAAAAATAAAATAAAAACCTGTGCCTGAGATGAACATATCTTGCTTCCACTGTCTGTCACCCCTTCCCCATTCTTCTCATAGAAGCACCAAACTTTTGGGGGAACCTGCCATTTCCACATTCCATGTGGCCCTCATAAAGCATTAAATCTCAAAACCTGGGCTTGCTACAGGTCCCAGAACTGGTCAACAAAAAAATTCCCACCACCCTGAACTCAATGATTGGTCCAGGGATAAACCAGTCCAAGCCAACCAGAAACTTCCCTGGAACTCTTTCTAAATTTTTCTCTGAAGCTAAATATAAACATATTATAGATTTGGATTGGCCAGTGATCATCTTGTTGATTGTCAAGGAGAGAAGTCAAACAGAGGCAGAAACAGAAATATGGAAAGCACTGAAGAAGTAGTTCAAATCCCTGTATTTCCTGTGCCACTTCAGAAATTCCTGCTTATGTGAGGTAATCTATTCCCCCTTTATACAGGACATGGGTTTAGTTGATTTTTGTCGTTAGCAAACAAAAGCCTTTACTGCCTAGCTAGTGTGGTTCATTGGTTGAGTGTCCTATGAGCCAAGAGGCCACCAGTTCGATTGGGCTCAATCCCCAGTAGGAGGTGTGCAGGAGGCAGCTGATCCATGAAGTTTCTCTCATGGATCTCTCTCTATCCCTTTCACTACTTCTCTCTCAAATCAATAAAATAAAATAAAAAATATTTTTAAAAAGCCTTCACTAATACATGGGCCCATGGGAAGTACAGATTTGATAGATGCTTTTCCATTAACTTAATCTAAATTACTTGCCTTTGACAGACAGGTAAAATGATGGTTTTTATTTACTAATGGAGGGTTTTGGAGCTGAGTAATTTTCATTTATTATTATTTTAGGAATTAAAGAGCAAAAGAAAAAAAGTAGAAGGTAACTCGGACTTTTCCAATATTTTGACAACTGTCATATTAATATATTGAAATAGGTGTCCCAGGAGTATCCCTTCTATTTTAAAACCCCTAAAGTTCAAATATAGTCCCAGTAATTATGACCACACTAACTTCTTCACTCTTTACCACTGACATATGGAAGAATTGTATTTTGAAACAGGAGTTGTGGTCAGTTTGCCCATATTCTGATAGAGCAATCAGCTGTCTTGACAGGCTTGGCTCCACCCTCTCGTTGGGGAGAAGCTGGGGAGCCCTCATAACTCAAAGTAAGCATTCCAGGTGATTGGCATTTATTTGGGAGATAGGTACAATACTTACCTTAGCTTGGAGACCTCTAAGCCTGCTCTGTGGACTTTCAAACATGATATGCGTTCCTAACTGAACAAACAACCCAAAGTGAAAATTCCCTACAAATCAATGTAATCATGTAGAAAGATAAACCATGGAAAGAAAGATTCAGGACAATTGCACAATGTGAGTACATTTCCATGGTAAGAGAAGGAGAAATGACAGCATTGTCAGGATAGATCCACAGAATATGGGATTAAAGCAGTTAGGAAAGTGGGGAGACTGAAGCATGACTTTCAGTTTCTGGCCTGAGAAACTGAGTACAAGGATGATCATCAGAACTATGCAATGGGCATGGCTTCAGAGAGAGGTTATGGGGAAAGAGATGAGAGGGGAGGGGGCAAGGGCAGAACCTCAAGCAGAGGGAGCTTGAGAAGAGGAAGGACTGCCAGGCAGATATAGTCTCCTGGAAGTTAAGCGAGAAGAAGGGAGGTGAGAAAAATGATGGCAGGCATTACGATCATTTTGTAATGAAGAAAATTAAAGCTCAGAGAGACAATATTACTACCCATAGTTAAAAAGCAGCTAAGTAAGGTCAGGGAGTCTCCAGTTCCAAAGACCACCCTCTTTCTATTATATCATCTGTCTCATAATGAGACGTGGAGGAAGGTAGGGTCTCAGAAAACCTATTGGTCGGTCAACACTTAGAATAACAAGTTGTGTGATGCGGATGCGAGATGGCATTTAATGAAAGGGAAAAATCAAGATGATAAAGGATGACAAATGACAAAAAAAGAATATAAAAGAAATCTTATGAAGATGGTTCTATGGAAGCATGGGAGACTATACTTTTACTGGACAGGAAGTGGAAGAGAGAGCTATTTGTGCTCTAGAACTGAGAAGGGAGCTTAAATATGGACTCTACTATTTATCTATGTCATAAAGTAGAGGATCTCAACTGGGGAGGTGGTGTCCTCATGGCAATGTCTGGGGACATTTTTATTATCACAACTGGGGAGCAGGTGCTACTGGCCTATAGTTGGTAGAGGCCAGGATGCCACTTGGCATCCTGCAACACACAGGGAAACCTCCCTACAATACACTCCTGGCAAAAATGGCAAAAGTTCTGAAACTGAGAAACCGAATCATAGCTGGAACATTTCTTAAGCTCTTTAGAACTATGTTTCCTCAACTATAAAGCGGGAGTTACAATGATACTGGTTGTTTCCTGGGCAGTTAGGAATTTAATGAGCTAACACATGCAAAGCAGGGTGCTAGTCAGTCCTCAGGAACATGGTCCTCATCATCATCATCATTTTTACTTTTTTGGTGTGAGGAGCCAAGATGTTGACTTAACCCAGACATAAGGGCAGGGCTTCATGCCAGTCAGGAGGAAGGTGGCTTTATGAATGTGTGCCAGGGTGTGGTTTCCAAGTCCTCCTTTGTGATGACTGGTCAGGTCTGGAGGGCAGTAGAGGCTGTGTTTTGAGATGGATGTCCTGGCTTCAGATATAGGAACGCTCTCTGCGGAAGGGCCTTCCCGAGTGGGGAGAAGTGCTGACCATCACCTGCATCAAAACCAAAACACTTCTGACAGAAACGCTTTCTGGGCAATTGAGAAGATTCCGTTCTGTGGCTGCTGATGGCGTGCTGGTCTGTGGCAGGACGGATAGAGAAATTTTCCTTGGGGGACACTTTCTATCGAAGGAGAAAAGCCAATTATTAACAAATGAAAATACGTATATTTAGATAATTACATCTGTGATACCTGTGCATTTATCTCTTTTCTAAGATGGCAGAAAAAGAGATTGAATAGAACCTGGGAAGTGTGATTCAAGGTCCGTGTGTATGTGTGCATGTGTGCATGTGTGTGTGTGTGTGTGTGTGTGTGTGTGTGTGTGTGTGAAACAAAAATTACCTGCAAAACAGCTGGGTGAGAGAAGCACATTTGAAAGATTCCTACTCTAGTCAGACTCACTTAGCCCCTTAATCCCTTACATTGGCAGTTGAATCTCAAGGACGGGTTCTGGTGCACAGAGGAGCAATAAACAAACACAGCCCAGGGCTCCTGGCATCATGGAAAAAAAATCACCCATTTCTTGTAAATAGATTGCAATAAAACAATAGCGACTGAACATTTAGTGGAAGAGAGAATCAACCAAGAGGAACTCTGACTTGGTGCCCTTTAAGCTGCAGAAACAAACAAAAGAACACTGAAATGGACTCAGATGAATCCTTTAAAGACAACCAGCTTTTGAAGGCTTATTAATCAACCTCGCGGGCAGACTTTTAACTGGAGCGGAGGTAAAAGCAAATAATGAAAAAATAGTCGATCAATCATCCAGAAGATGTGTGTGCCAGCATCAACAAACATTTTCCCACCCTGCCTTGTTTTCGTGTCCCTACGCTGGTCAGATTTAACATCTGTCTTTCACAGCCTTGGTAAAAGAAAAATGAAGATATGCTGCTTGTCATGGATATCTCTGGCAGTCTTCTCAGAATTTCCTTCTCCTTCCTCTTGTCCAGCAACACCTGATCTTTATTCGGGGACTTCTGTGATTCTGACTTACCCTCAAGAAGAAGGGTGTGGGTGGGTTATTCATTGCCACCCCTCTAGCAGCAGTCATTGGTTCACCTATGGCAAGAGATCCAAACTGGTCTTTTTTGTTATGCCAGTTAATGCATTCGCCTCATTTTTAGGTCAGTTCTAATGGGTTTTCTATTACTTATAACCAAAAGAATCTTGACATGCAGTGATCCCGTATTTTAGCGTCTCTGCACGATTAGTGTTTTAGTTTCTTTGCTGTTTTTTGTTGTGTTTTTTTTTATTGATTTTTACAGAGAGAGGAAGGGAAAGGAAGAGAGAAAGAGAAACATTGATGCAAAAACGGAACATTGATCAGCTGCCTCTGGCAGGCCCCTTCCTGGGTTTGAAACCTGCAACAGGATATGTGCCCTGACCAGAAATCAAACTGGCAACCCCATGGGTGCATGGGATGACGCCCAGCCAACTGAGCCACACCGACCAGGACTAGTGAATTCGTTTTCTATTGCTGCTGCAACACACCACAAACTTAGTGGCTGAGATAGGGCACATTTATTATCTTACAGTTCTGTATGCCAGACATCTGACTCTGGTCTCAGTGGACTAAAATCAAAGTGTTGGGGGAGCTGGGGGCGGGGGGTTGCTGCGTTCCCTCTAGGAGGCTACAGGGGAGAGTTTGCTTCCTTGAGTTTTCCATTCTCTAGGCCTCCCACATTTGTGGACCCTTTCTCCATCTTTCAAGTCAGTGATGTAGCATCTCTAGCCCTGCTTTCATGGGTACATCTCTCTTTGACTCACTTCCTTTGCTTCCCTCTACTTTAAGGATTCTTATAATTATGTTGGACCCACCTGGATAATTCAGGATACTCGCCCTATTTCAAAGTCGGGTGTTTAGCAAACTTAATTCCCCTTTGTCATGTAAGGTAACCTGTCCGCAGGTTCTGGGGATTAGGACCTGGGCATTTTGGGGGAGGTCATCTGCCTACCATATTTAAATTACAGCAGTCCCCCCTTATCCACAGGGATACACTCCAAGACCCTGAGTAGATGCCTGAAACCACGGACAGGACCAAGCCCTATATATAGTATGATTTTCCTAACATACATACCTACGGTAAAACTTAATTTATTAATTAGACACTATAATTGAGAATAATAACTAACAATAAAATAAAACAATTAGATTATGTCAATGTAGTCTCTCTCTCTCTCTGTTTCTCATAACCAATCTGATAACCAAGACAGCTACTAAATGACTGACAGGTGGAGGGCCTATACAGTGTGGACATGCTGGACAGAGGGATGATTCAGGTCTTGGGTAGGAAGAGAGAGATTTCACCATGCTACTCAAAATGGTTTTTCAATTTAAAACTTATGAATTATTTATTTCTGGAATTTTCCATTTAATATTTTCAGATCTTGGCCAACCACCAGTAACTGAAATCTTGGAAAGTAAGACCCTGGGTAAGGGGCACAACTGTACTGGGGAATTCCTCCCTGACACACAAACTGCCTCTACATTGGCTGAAGTAGTGGAGATTTGGAGTCAGATAGAGACTTTAGATCTATTTCTTATAAAGTTTGGTGTTTTGACATCACCATTTTTAAATGTTTATATTGCAGTACTTATATAGGCATTATTTTAAAAAGGTTTTTTTAAAAATTATCAAGCATTGTATAATACAACATCTCTGGCCTCCTCCTAATCTCCTATTCTTAGGGTGAGGAGTGTTATGGACATGAGAGACTCAGTGCTGGGAGATGAGGAAATTAAGAATGGGGTGGGCAATGGTGTGTCTTCCCCCATAAGCAGGAGGAGGTCCAGGCTACATGGGGCCTGAAGGTTATGCGATTTTCAAAGCCCTCTTTATGGAAAAAGCTATAAAATGATGAGCAAAGGTGTGTTACAAAAGTGGATATTTATTTAGGATGAGAACATAAATCAGAACAAATTACAAATTTTTACAAGCTAACAGAAAGCACAAACATCACCAAATCCAGAAAAATGATGTAATATATTCTATTTAGTATCTCTCTGAAACACCTACAGAATACTGTTTCCTTTGATTGCTTTTTTCTTAGGACAACAATTTGTATAATATTTTTATAGAGAGAAAACAAAGATATTTGTTTTGGTTGATTGAGATATATTTCTATTGTTATTGATAGTTGTTGTGCTTCATAAAGCATATGACTTCATATACACTCTCATTGTTTGTATTACTGCTACAGGTTTGTGCCCTAAACATAAGAATTTTGATGATCTGTTTAATATGATTCCTAGCTTAAAAAAAAAAGAAAAGTATACAGCATTTAATTGTATGAACTATATTTTTCTAATATATTCCTATTTGTAGTCAATTCCATTTTGAGTGGTTATTAAAGCCAGCCAAATCAGTGACATACAATTTTCTAGCTCTAATAATGGGAAGAATTTCCCACAGACTATTTTCCACCTCCCTATGTTACCAACGGGCAAAAGCTCCCTTTCCAGGACCCCAAGTGGGATTCTTTTTCCATTCAGTGTTCCAAAGTCAATTACCAAACCCAATTACCAAACTAAAAGTGAGTGTCAACAGTGCAAGCTTATTTAATAACTAGAGGCCTGGTGCAAAAAATTTGTGCACTTGGGGGAAGGGGGTCCCTCAGCCAGCCTGTGCCCTCCTGCAGTCCAGGAGCCCTCGGGGGATGTCCAACTGATGACTTAGGCCCACTCCCTGGGAGCGGGCCTAAGTCATCAGTCGGACATCCTTAGCGCTGCCATGAAGACGGGAGAAGCTCCTGCCACCACTGCTGTGCTCGCCAGCCATGACCCTGGCTTCTGGCTCCCACAGGGGGAGCACACTGACCACTAGGGGGCAGTTCCTATGTTGAGCGTCTGCCCCTGGTGGTCAGCGCGCGTCATAGCAACTGGTAATTCCGCTGTTCAGTCCATTTGCATATTAGCCTTATATTATATAGGATTAAATGACCAGAGAATAGAGAAGCCTAAGCATATTGGCTCTCAGATCAATTTCTCATTTGTCTTGGGATAGGAAAGTTGTAGATAAAGGAAGGTAAAAATGAAAGAGTGATTTGGACAGATAAGGGGGAGGAATATTCATGACTTTTCTGGGAAAGAGGTGGTGGTTTCCTTGGGATCAGAAAACCATCTCTGTTCTGTCCCTTCATTGTTCCCTTCCTATCATCATCATCATCTTGGAAGGATCCCCCAAATGCATGTGCTATCAAAATACCATCTAACACAAGGGGAAATGTGATGAAGTTTAATAGAATATAATTAACAGTCTTAACCAGGGAAAGTATTTTACCTTCAACATTTTTTTTTAAATGCTTGACCAAATAAAGACATTGCCAAGCTTCCTCCCAGGGTCTTGGAAAGAGCCAGTGTGAGTGAGTCCTTAAAGCCTGTGATAAGATTCAGGAATTGTGAAATGTTCATAGATGTGATAGAAGAGAGGGAAGGGGGTGAAGTTTTTAATTCATGAATTACGTGACCAACTGAAAGTTTGAGGAGCTGCAATTTATTTACCAACTGAGTTGAAGTCTTCCTGTGTCTAAATCCATATGAAAAAAATCCCAAATAGATCGTTTATTCACTTTTTCTCCCATACTTTAGCATTTTACCTTTTTTTTTTTAAAAAACCTTGTCACATTCAGGAGCTTGTTAGAAAGCTGTTTTTTTAAGTTTGCCCATAGTGTCTGGCCTATTTAAGGTACTCATATAATGAGGGTGGGGGGGTGTGTATATGTGTGTGTGTGTCTGGACTAAAGGGTCTGTTCACCTGGGCACATCAAAGCCCAATAAGACATGAACAGGAGAGGAGAAACCAAGATGGCGGCATAGGCAAGCACCTAAACTGCTGCCTCGCACAACAATTTCAAAACTACAACTAAAAGACAGAACAGACACCATCCAGAACCACAGGAAAGCTGGCTGAGTGGAAATTCTACAACTAGAAGGAAAGAGAAAAGCTCATGAAGAATTGGAGGAACAGCAAAGGGTTGAGGTAGGGCAAAGGGTCTTTGTGCACGCAGAGAGGAAGGGCGGCTGAGAGCCTGTCTGACTTTCTCTGGCGGGAGGGGGAAGAAAGCCCCCGACTGCACTGAACCCCAGTTCCGACTGCACTGAACCCCAGTTCTGGGCGAAACCCCATGGACCCAGGCTCATACAGGGGGAGTCTGGACTGTCAGGTAGAGAGAAAGGCACTCAGAGACTCGGAGATCCGGGGGGAGCCACAGCGAGCAGGGATCTGGAGCCGCACATGCACCAGTGAGCACAAAGAAGCTTTCCATAGCAGAAGGGAGTTGGAAGCTCCTGACTGCACTGAACCCCAGTTCCAGGTGAGCCCCTGGGGACCCACACTCTTGCGGTGGGAATCTGGACTCTCAGGCGAGGATCGGGAGGCGGGGAAGCCAGAGGTCTGGAGGCATGCATGCGTGTGCAAGGGCAGGGCTACAGGAAGCCAAGACTGTCTGCTCCACCCTGAGACTCCACCCCATCCAAGCTGAGCACAGAAGCTTTTGCAATTTGGCAAGTCTAATCCTATAAAGCTGTCTCCAACACCGAACTTCTTCCAGCGTAGACACAGCTGATCCTCACAGCCAACTGGCCTGGAGGTAAATTCCTCCCAGTGATACCAACAACAATCACAACTTAACTACAACAAGGCTGTACACACAGTCCACAAAGGGGTACACCAAGAGTGCCCACCTCAGGTAACTGGGAGGCTGACCCACTGGGCCATATTGGAAACCTAGCACACAAAGCTATCCTACCAACTCAGGGAAGCAGTGAAAATGCGGAGACAGAAAAACAGATCACAAATGAAAGAAATGGAGGAAAGCAAATGACTGGATATAGAATTCAAAACCATGGTTATAAGGCTTTTCAAGAGTATCCTAGAAAAGGCCGATAAATATAATGAGACCCTCGAAGATATGAAAAAGGACCAACTAGAAATTAAACATACATTGGCTGAAATAAAAAATATTATACAGAGACCCAACAACAGAGAATTGAAATACAAAGAAGCAAAAAAACCCTCAACTGAAAAAGCAAAAAGAAAAAAAATCAAAAAAGTTGAAGATAGTGTAAGAAGCCTCTGGGACAACTTCAAGCGTACCAACATCAGAATTATGGGGGTGCCAGAAGAAGAGAGAGAGCAAGATACTGAAAACCTATTCGAAGAAATAATGACTGAAAACTCCCCCCACCTGGTGAAAGAAATAGACTTACAAGTCCAGGAAGCACACAGAACCCCAAACAAAAGGAATCCAAAGAGGACCACACCAAGACACATCATAATTAAAATGCCAAGAGCAAAAGACAAAGAGAGAATATTAAAAGCAGCAAGAGAAAAACAGTTAATTCCCTACAAGGGAGCACCCATATGACTGTCAGCTGATTTTTCAACAGAAACTATGCAGGCCAGATGGGAGTGGCAAGAAATTTTTAAAGTGATGAATAGCAAGAACCTACAACCAAGATTACTCTACCTAGCAAAGTTATCATTCAGAATTGAAGGGCAGATAAAGAGTTTCACTGATAAGAAAAAGCTAAAGGAGTTCATCACCACCAAACCAGTATTATATGAAATGCTGAAAGGTATTCTTTAAGAAGAGAAAGAAGAAAAAAGTAAAGATAAAAATTATGAACAACAAATACATATCTATCAACAAGTGAACCTAAAAATCAAGTGAATTAAAAACCTGAAGAACAGAATAAACTGGTGAATATAATAGAATCAGGGGCATAGAAAGGGAGTGGACTGATAATTATCAGGGGGAAAGGGGTATGGGGGGTTTGCAGGAAGAGACTGGATAAAATCGTACACCTATGGATGAGGATAGTGCGGGGGGAGGTAAGGGCAGAGGGTGGGGTGGGAACCAGGTGGAGGGGAGCTATCGGGGGGAAAAGGAGAAATAATTGTAATAATCTGAATAAAGATTTGTTAAAAAAAAAAAAAAAGACATGAACAGGAGCTGGCAGCAAAGAAAATAAGGATTTATTTTTAGGATGTGCCCCGTACCTGGAGACACAGGTGAGCTAATGTTAAAGATCTGGCTCCCTGGTGGTTTCCAGGGGATGGGTTGTATAGGGAAAAGTCATTAATCATGGTGACTAGGGATTAGGGTTGTGGTCAGGGTCATGTTCTCTACTGATTGGGCAGGGGGTAGTTGATTATTGCATCTGGTCCTGATGTCAGCCATGACCTTGTTTCATCTGGTTTCGTTAGTGTAGGTAGCTAGTTAGTATTAATAAAGGAAAGGAGTAGAGGGAATCACATAAAAAACTAGGGAGCTGAATGGGATAGTAAGCCTGCTTCACTATGAAGCTACAGCTTGATGCACTCCCTAGGGAACTGCTGCATCCTCTGCCCTTGGGACCTAGTCATCTAAGAGGCAGGAAGGATCTGTATGGGGCAGGAAGGATCTAACCCGGATTACCTAGAAAGAGGGATAAAACAGCAAGGGAAATTCTCTGCCTAGGACAGTGGTCAGCAAACTGCAGCTCACAAGCCACATGCGGCTCGTGAGCCGTGGTTTGCCACTCTGTTGACTAATGAGTTTGCCAACCACCGGATAGGGGCTTAATCACAAGGAACAACAACAGCCTGTAATTATTGGAATTGAGAGTCTAGGTCAGTGATCAGCAAACTCATTAGTCAACAGAGCGGCAAACCATGGCTCTAGAGCCACATGTGGCTCGCAAGCCGCAGTTTGCCGACCACTGGCCTAGGGCATGCCCAATAGAAGCCAAGATGGCACAGGGGGAAGTGCTTCTACTTTGAGGTAGGTGCAGTAAGAACTAAGATGATGACCATAAGGGGGAGTGTCAGGCTGGGAAAAGGATCAGGTTGGATAAGGACACAGAACCCAGAAGATCTAGGAAAATAGATTGGTTAGGAGGAAGCCCCCTCACAAGCCCACTAATGACTGGGAAAGAGGTTGGTCAGTTTGAGAAGCCCAAGATAATATAATAATACTAGAGGCCTGGTGCATGGCATTCGTGCACTGAGGGGGGGCGGGCAGGGTCCCTCAGCCCGGCCTGCATCACCGCTGCTGTGCCCAACCATGAGCCAGGCTCACTTAGCACTGCCATGAGCCCAGCTTCTGGCTGATCAGTGCTCCCCAAGTGGGAGCACATTGACCACCAGGGGCCAGCTCCTGTGTTGAGCGTCTGCCCCTGATGGTCAGTGCGCATCATAGCGACTGGTCGTTCTGCTGTTCGGTCAATTTGCATGTTACTCGTTTATTATCTAGGACAGTGGTCGCCAAACTGTGGCTCATGAGCCACATGCGGCTCGCGAGCCACCGTTTGCTGCTCTGTTGACTAATGAGTTTTCCGACCACTGAATCCTAGACTCTCGATTCCAATAATTACAGGCTGTTGTTGTTCCTTGTGATTAACTCATTAGTCAACAGAGCAGCTGATCTAGGATAACTAAAGTTTAGGCAAGTCTCTCTCTCTCTCTCTCTCTCTCTCTCTCTCTCTCTCTCTCTCTCTCTCTCTATCTCTCTCTCTCTCTCTCTCTCTCTCTCTCTCTCTCTCTCTATCTCTATCTCTATCTCTATCTCTATCTCTATCTCTATCTCTCTGCCTCAATAGCCTGAATTCATTCCTGCGTTCCTGATTTCTCTCTGCAGCAGCCTGGGTACAGCAACACAGCTGGAGTACAGCAGGGAACAGAGATTAAGCTAGCCTTATGGGGACAAAGACTGAACTGGACTAAGCTTTGAACTGGACTAAGCTTTGGCATGCACTGTGTGGACAAAAAGGGGCCACATGCTAATCTGACTAGTTTAGGAAAGGCCTGTGTGGCAGCCTTGCAAACTCAGAGACTTAAAGTAACCAGGTCTGAAAAGGATGGTCTGAAAAGAAAACTTTAAATTAGAAGAATTTTATAGTGGGTAGTCATGTCCTAGGCCAGTATCTTCCCTGACAAAAGTCAACTTCTATCTTTATTGAGTCTATTGTCTATTTGCATCTAAGATAACATACTTGTGGAATGTCAGGATAACTTGTAACTTCCCTTTTTCTGGACCCCTCAGGGCATGACAAATGGCTCCAGGGTGCAGACCGCAAATTCCCTCCTTGTTATTGTTATCATATTAATTGTTGACTGTTAACTATCCTATGCCCACCCCTATAAAAGAAACTTATGTCTATCATTTTATTTTTTATCCAATCCCAGAGATTTTCCCCTCTACCTCCCTGCCCTTTACTTTCTCCCACCTCCCTAATCTATTACTGATAGATCCTCCCTTCCCCCAACTGATGGACAGAGAATGATGTAAACTCCACCTGCAGCCCGAACATTCCTGAACACCTAACCAGGCACCTTATATGGACTGTATATTGAACCACCAATCAGCACCTGCCAAATATCCTAAACCCCGATTTCTAAAGTCCCTAATTATGTGCCTTATATGAAACCACCAATCAGAGTGTGCCAAGTACCAGAAGCCCCATCCCTTCCGTTTCCTCCCCTCAAAAGGTGCCTTCACCCCGGCACGTGTGCTCTTTTCCATCTGGAAGATAGCCCAGCAGGGTCTTCTCCTCTAATAAAGCCTGTGTCCTGGTCTCCGGCCCTCTGTCTCATCTATCAATTACCAATGGATTTCATGTAACCCACTTACATCTCTTCCTTTGATGGTAATTTATAAAAATAGGTGAAAAACGTATTCTCCGGAGCATTGAGATTCTGCTTCATGTTTCTTATGTTAATAACTGAACCAATGATTTCTGGACCTTGGCCTTTCTTCTGGGCTTGATGAAGACAAGGCTGGACTTCTTCCATAGCAGGTGGGATAAAGATGAGACACGGGGAACCTGGGGGCAATCATTTATTTCAACCCCAATAAATCTTATCACCACACTTTATCCTTCTATGTGTGGGTACCCAGAAATGCTTTTCCCACAACTCTGTTTCCACTGGCAACAGTTTCATCACTTTTCTTGGCCTGGAGCTGAAACACAATTGAGGCCTAGATGTTATCTCTAGTTTGATCAAAACTGTGGGGACAGCAGATGTGAGGCTTTGTTCCTAAGATTATTTGGTGCTGACCAGAACCTCATTGTCCTGAGGGCTTAATGCTTAAGGGAATGGTTGTGTGAGGAAGAAGGAGGCAGGTGAGTCAGGGTGCTGGGTTAGACCAATTTGGATCAAAAGGAAAGAAAGGAGAAACGGTCACATTAAAGAAATGAAGTTTCTACACCGTCACGGTAGTGTGCATGCTCTCCTGGGAACAATGAGAATTTATTATCGAGCCAAGTGTGTTTTACAGGATGAGTTTTTCCCCAAGATCCTGGTGGAACTTCCTCACCTGTCCATTAGACATGAGCAGACGTGCACTGTAAGGAAACACACATAGGTCATAAGTGAGAACCACTCCACAAGATACAAAATACTGTACACTATCTTTCAATGAATAATCCACAACACTGCTCTCCATTTTAAGAAATATTCACAGGGTATCCACTATGTTGCGAGCACTCTACAAGGCAATTGGAAGAAAACAATGGGCAAAACAGAAAAATTCTAAGAGCTTTGACATGAACCAAAATGCTTCCTGGGTGTCCTGTCTGACAGTCTCCACATCACTATCTCAGACTTCCCTGTCTTTGGGCGATTTTACAGCTCTGTAAATTGTAGGAAACAGATAGCAATGCAAATGACTCCTGTTCATAGAAATGCAAATTGTGTCCCATGGAATGCAACTGATCTTGCCCTGTGGATATTGACCAGTTTTGCCTCTATTTGTAAATCTTTTTTCAACATTTCTGATGCTTATATATTTTTCTGCCTTTTGGATCCTCCTTTGAAACATTTGTCAACATCATATGGATTCTCTCATTAATGAAGAGTTAAAAAAAAGTTTTGACATACATTCATGTTACAATTGTAAAAGAAAAAGGATTTTACCATTTTTAAACATTTACCCTTTAGTAATACAACATGGGTTTCAGGGAGGTTACAGCCTGAATGGACATTAACCACATTATCTCCTACAACTACACACTGGTAGATCATTAAGTACCCCAGAGAGCCTGTAACTGGGGGAACTGTCTTTTTGATCAGGGAAGAATCACCATGAAAGTGACATAGGAGTGGATCAAGTAGGAGTTTGCATGGTGTGTACAGGAGAAAGGAATTTAGGAGTGAGCCAACCTGTCATGAAAACCGCTCAAGATCATGTTTCCCAGATTTGTGACCCTGGGGGAGAGGAAGCTTTGGAAAATAATTCAGAGAAGCTGGAACATTTGGCAGCTGCCATTGTCTGTGCTTCATGATAAGAGAGTCTGCCAGTAAGCCACCTTCAAATGGGATGGGGCCAGAACCTGGGGACTGGCTGTCTCTCACCTCCCTTCCCTAAGATGAGTGGTCCAACCACTTGCTTTGATGATCAGTCAAACAGTCTCCTTTGAAATGCATTCATCCCAGGCCCTGCCTATGATGCCGCATTTCAGAAAATGGTAGCATCATTAAGAGAGACTGAACCTGGTTTTCCTCTGTGACCAACACAGGCCTTTCAAAGTATTTTCATCAAATCCCCTGGGTTTTTAATTAGCAACATTTCATGGTTTCCTGACCATTTTTATTCTGGAACTTGACTCCGGTGATTTCAGAGAGGAAGGGAGAGGGAGATAGAAACATCAATAATGAGAGATAATCTTTGATTGGCTGCCTCCTGCACGCCCCCTACTGGGGATTGAGCCTGCAACCCGGGCATGTGCTCTGACCAGGAATCCAACCTTGACATCCTGGTTCATAGGTCGATGCTCAACCACGGAGCCACAGCAGCCAGGCCAGGTGAGTTCTAGTGCAGACACTTGTACAGGGATGCCCTTCCCAGCATCTGTTCATTACAGCCTTTCACTACTTCTCTACCCCAGTATCATCTCAGAACAGTCTTTCCAGATGACCCTGATACTGGACTAAAGGGGCTCATTTGCCTGTATGCATTAGGGCCAAATTGAACTTGAACAGGAGTTTGCAGCCAGGAAAGTAAAGGTTTAATTTTAGGAAATGTTGCCACGCCCAGACCTGGCTCCCTGATGACTTCTAAGGGATGGGTTATATGGGGTGGGGGGTGGGGGGCGCATCATTAATCATGGTGACTGAGGGAGTTAGGGTTGTGGTCTCTATTGATTGGTAGGTGCTAGGATAGGACATTCAATTAAATTTGAATTGCAGGTAAATAATTTGTGTTATACAAGACACTGGGGGGGGAGGGGTGAGCAGGTGAAGGCACGTACTGGGGGGTAGGGGAGGCGGGGGGGAGATCAATAGGGGGAAAACAAAGGAGACATACATACTACTATTTGTAATACTTCAAACAATAAAAAATAAAAATAAAAATAAATAAATAAATAAAAATAATTTGTGTTTTAGCGTAAGTATATCCCAAATACTGCAAGGGAGTGTTAGGTCAGAGGAATTCCAGAAGCCGATGCATGCAACCGATGGTGACGCAGATAACAGACTAGTGCACCAGACAGATGGTGACACAAATGCTGATCCCTTCCTGGAACCCATGACGGACCAGTGCTGCAGGTGGCACAGATATTGGCTCCATTCCTGGAACCCCTGCCCGCGGTGGAAATTCCATCATCAGCTCATGGTCCTCCACCCTCACTGAACACGTGTATAAAAAAAGTTCCTCAGCTCCTGCCCAGCATGACTTCCCCGGCCCTACCCTCAGGACCGGTGAACCTCGCTTGGGAGTGCAAGATTAAAAGTTCTTCCTTTTGACTGGTCTGGATTCTTTGTCTTTGTTCCCTGTGCCATGAACCTCACCTTTGGTGCCAAAACCCGGGAGGGTGTGAGCACTACATCTGACCGTTCACAGTCCGAGGTGCCCCCCTCTCCTCTCTCTCTAGGATCCTCCAGCTTCTCCCCGGCTGGGCAGCATCAGCAGTAAGTCCCGGCCCATGCCAATCCCTGACTGTTGTCTGGCATCTCTGTCCGTAAACCACAGCCCGCATCAGAGATTGCCTCCAGACTTCTCCAGGAGGGGTTCTGAACCTTGGGAGGTAGCAGAGACGTCCCTGCCGCCCCTTGGTTCTCCAGCCTTTTGGTCTCCATCCGGACCCTGGGAGGTAGTGGAGATGTCCCTGCCATACCTCGCATCCCGGTCCATAGCCTTGTCTGAATGACTGGGACGCTGGTCCTTTAACCTCAGCTACTGACCTCAGGTATCAAGCATGGGTAATCAAAATTCTAAAAACCTGATCTGAGCACATCTCTAGGGTGCCTGCTCACCAATCTGGCTAAGCTAGGCCTGTCCCAGGATCTGCGTCCTAAATGCCTCATTTACTTCTGTAACGTGGCATGGCCTCAGTATGAATTGGACAACAGGTCAAAATGGCCCGAGAACAGGACTTTTGATTTTAACATCCTACTGACCTCAGTAATTTCTGCCCGCAAACCAGGAAGTGGCCTGAGGTCCCATATATCCAGGCCTTTTTCTATCTGCACTCCCATCCCTCCCTCTGCTCCTTCTGTTCCACAGCCCAGGTTCTTCTTGCTCACGAGAAACCTCCTCTACCTACTGATATCCCTCCACTTTCCGCCTTATCTGAACTCCCTGAAAATCTTTCCTCCTCTCCAACTCGTCCACCTTCCTACCCAGACCCTCTCCCCACAGCTTCTTCCACCCCGCCGTCCACTCCCTCCCTTCCCCCATCCTCCCCCACCCAAATTTCTCTTTTAGAATTTCCCCAGATAGCCACTCACTTCATCTCACAGTTGGCCTCAGATATTTGGAAAGAGTTAAAAGAGGCTGAGGATGGCCCTCAGACCCCCGTCCAAGATCTAGTGAACATAGCCTTTAAGGTTTTTTAATGCCCATGAGGAGCAGGCAGAGTTGGATCGGGAAGCCCGCCTTCGACAGAAGGTAAACCTGCAAACCCAAGCCCTGATTGCAGCCCTATGGCCGACAGCAGCCGTGCATGGTCCCAAGGGGGCTGTGCATGGTAGGGGTGCAAGGAGAGGACTAAAGCCACCTGGAGGATGCTTCAAGTGCAGAAATGAAGGCCACTGGGCAAGGCAGTAACCCCAGCCCTGGGCTCCAACCAAGCCCTGCCCAGCGTGTGGTCAAAGTGGCCACTGGAAAAGTGACTGCCCCTGGAAAAATGATGGACCCTCTGCGTCTCAGCATGGAGGGGCCATCCTTCCAGGTCATGACCTACCGTTGGCCATGCTGGGACTGGCCGAAGACTGAAGATGCCCAGACTCGACGACCCCCATCACCCTTGCTGAGTCCAGGGTAATGCTCAAGATAGTGAGTAAGCCGGTCTCCTTCCTGGTTGACATGGGGGCTACCTTCTCTGTCCTACCCTCCTTTGCAGGGCCCCTTTTCCCTTCCACAATCTCAGTCAAGGCTATTGTCGGCAAATCCACCTGCCTGCTGGCTAGCAGGCCCCTTCCCTGTCTCCTGGATGATAGCCCTATAACCCACTCATTCCTAGTCATGCCTTTGTGCCCTGTGCCCTTTTTAGGATAAGATATCCTCACCAAACTAGGGTCCACTCTGCAGCTCACCCAGAGCCCTTCAGCCTCTCTGCTTCTTCCGCTCCTGTCCCCCTCCCTTCACAGGAATGCCGATCCCCCACTGCCTGCGTCCCTTGTCGACCCAAAAGTATGGGATACCTCTACCCCGGTGGTTACTGGGCACCATACCCTGGTCAGGATCAGACTTAGGGACCCACTCACTGAGCCTTTAGATCCCAAGGCCAACATTCTCACCCCTTTAATGATCTGAAAACTGCTCTGACCTCAGCGCCTTCTCACCCTGCTCCCCCACTCCACCCTTCCAAAGAACAACTTTCTTGCAGGCTATTATCAGAAACTGAGATCTTTATCTCTAGGAAAAATGCGGTGGTTTAAAATTCAAGCAGCTAGAGGCCTGGAAACAGGATGGGGGCCTGCTCCCTCCTCCCCCTGCTTTTTATACTTAAAGGAAGGTCTGAGGCATGGTTATGCATTTTTGAAGGACATAGAAAGAAGGTTTGAAGGCTAATTTGAAAGTGTGAAATTTGTGAAGGCTGTATATGTGATGAGAAATGTTGAAAGAAAGAAGTTTAAATTAACTATTTACAAGAATTGTAAAAGGGCCATTTTACTCTGAGCAAGAAAGTGAGGCTTCAGTCTCCAAGCCTGGCAGGACAAGGTTGCTGGATACTTCTTAAGCTAAACTAGAATATTCACAGTGTCTAACTTCTTATCCAACTATCCAGGTCCCTGGCTTCCACTACTCCTTTCCTTCCCTTTCCCTCCCACTTTCATGGCAATACAATCTCAACCACTCATCTGTCACCTCTTATTGGTAGCGCCATGGCAACTACCCTCTCAGCTTGGAGTATGGAACCAGGAAAAGGAATCTCATACCCTACTGCCCACAATCATTGGGTGAGGTTGAGAGGGTCAATGGCCTCCTTAAAGACCATCTAACTAAACTCTCTCTAGAAATCCGCGGCTCCTAGCCAGATCTCCTGCCCATGGCCCTGACCAGAATCCGGGCTACACCAAGGAGCCCCACCTTCTTAAGCCCTTTTGAACTCCTATATGGGAGACCCTTCTTGCTCAACCATTGTCTCCCTACTGACTCTCCTCTCCTGGCTACCTATCTTCCATACTGTCTTTACTCAGGCAGCTGCTCCAGGAACAAGCTGACAGGTTTCTGACCAAGCCAGAACCAGCTGACCAAGGCTCCCGAGGACCAGCCCTCCAGCCGGGGGACTCAGTCCTCCTTAAGAATCTACATCCCAAGGCCTTGGAGCCCAGGTGGACGGGACCTCACACAGTAATCCTCACAACCCCCACCATGGTCAAACTACTTGGCAATCTGTCGTGGCACCACCTCTCCAGACTCAAGAGGACCCCGGAGCAGCATGACTTCTATAAATGTGAGTGTTGGGCCCCACTAAGGTCCACCTTAGCTGCCCTCCCTCTACTCCTTCTCCTCCAGGCCCTGGGCAACCTACATCCACCCACTTATGTGTGGAGGTTCAAGGTCCGTGAAACCTACGACCAGGACAGCACACAAGACACCCGGCATGTGGGATCTTAGGACTGCCCTCTGGTCAGCTGCCAGGTGGAGATCCTGATTGCTGTCGACCTCCGGAAGAATGTTGCTACTACATCAATGAATCCGGACTGGCAGAAAAGAACGTGCAGATCCTGACCAAGCTGAATGAAGAGCTACGTGCAAGACACTCCCGGGACAACTCTCTTTTTGGCTGGTTCCAAAGCCCCCTAGCTACCTGGATCCTACCCATGGTAGGGCCCCTAATTCTCATCTGTGTCTTTTTTCTCCTAGCCCCCTGCCTCCTCAAATTTATTTGCTCCCGGATCACGGAGATGTCACGGGTGACTGTGAACCATCTCCTGTTCCATCTCTGTACTCGGCTGCCCTCTGACCTGCCTCTGCCTGACCCTAGCCTTTAAAAACCCCCTTCCCTCTTCGCCCCTGGTCAGCAGGAAGTAGCCAGGACGATTTCGCTGCCCCCTATCACCAAAAGGCTGGGATGTTAGGTCAAGGAATTCCAGAAGCTGATGCCTGCAACCAATGGTGATGCAGATAACAGACTAGTGCACCGGACAGATGGCGACACAAATGCTCGTCCCTTCCTAGTACCCATGACGGACCAGTGCTCCAGGCAAATGGTGGTGCAGATATTGGCTCCATTCCTGGAAACCCTGCCTGCGGCGGAAATTCCACCCGCCCTCAGCTCATGGTCCTCCAACCTCACTGAACACCTGTATAAAAAAAGTTCCTTAGTTCCCTCCCAGCGCGACTTCCCCGGCCCTACCCTCAGGACCGGTGAACCTCACCTGGGAGTGCAAGATTAAAAGTTCTTCCTTTTGCCCTAACCGGTTTGGCTTAGTGGATAGAGCGTCTGCCTGTGGGCTCAAGGGTCCCAGGTTCGATTCCGGTCAACGGCATGTACCTTGGTTGCAGGCACATCCCCAGTAGGGGGTGTGCAGGAGGCAGCTGATCGATGTTTCTCTCTCATTGATGTTTCTAACTCTCTATCCCTCTTCCTTCTTCTCTATTAAAAAAAAAAATCAATAAAATATATTAAAAAAAAAAAGTTCTTCCTTTTGACTGGCCTGGATTCTGTGTCTTTGTTCCCTGTGCCGCGAACCTCACAGGGAGATACTTTTACTAAATAAAAAAAGATATTGTCTATATAAAATTTGAATTTAGCTTTATTTAATTTGTAAACCCTACTAGGAAGCCTTTCAGGATACAGGGAACATCTTTTAAAAGCTCTTCATGTTCTTCCCATCTCCAGATTCCATTAAACGTATCCCAAGAGACTGAGACCTCATAGAACCATATTATTACTCAAAGGGTGGGCCTCAGGCCACCAGCTTATAACTTTGCAAGAGATTCCAAAGATAACAACTGTTTAACTCATTCAAACAAAGATTCCCAGAACCCATCTAGACTTACTGAATCATAACTTCAAAATCTTGGGTGGGAGATTTAGACAGTAATCTTGCCCTTTTAACGAGCAACTCAGGCAATTCTAGCGCACACTGAAGTTTGAAAATCTATGGCAAAGGAAAAAACTTTGCCTTAGTATGGAACTTTGGGGCCTGATTCTTGAATGTAGAGAGGTAGGAAAAAGTTAAGAACTGGTGCAATATTGCCTCTGTTTTCTTCCCCTTTAGATTGAGAGCTCTTAAAGATCACATCTATCTTTTTCACCCTTCTATTCCTACTTACTAGCATAGTGCCTGGCATATCACAGTGCTCAGTAGACATTTGTTGGATATAAACAAAGAGAAATATGAAAGTCGATTTGGGATAAGAGTCATTCAGCAAACTAGATTCTTTCAGCAAACAAGATTTATTCTGCACTTATTGTGTGCCAGACACTGTTAGAGGATGAAGATACTATTGTGGGCAAGACAGGCCACGTTCTGTAGTCTTATTAAATCTGTATTTTATTAGGAATATATAGACCATCAATAAAACAGGTTTATTTCTAAAAGCAATAGGCACAGTGAAGAAAATGAAACAGAGCATTGGTTAGAAGGCAGGTGGGTTATCTCTCAAACATCTATTTCCAGATTGTGATTTTATTCAGATATCCACCCAGTGAGTAGACATACTCTGATTAGTAACCAGTTATGCTAATCTCATTCTCCTTGGCAGTTCTGGGTACTGTAGGGGTGAGCAAGTGAGCCCGTTCTGGCTAATGAGACCAACTCTATGGCCAGGTCAGGGCTTAGCTGAAGTTTCTTTGCTCTTAAAATAAAATACAGAGAAGCAAAGGCCTTTTTATCTCATGGGCACTGTTGTGTTGGGAAAGGATGCTAGAGGACTGCAGCCATTTTATGGCCATAAGAAGGAAATTGGATACCTGATGATTCACTGCGGAGCTAAATTCACAGATGAGTCAACTCCAAGGCCATTTACTTCTATTATGTGGTATAATCGATCTTTCTTTACTTTCAAAACTGGTTTGAGTTGAGTCATCTATACTTGTGCCAATGCACCTGACTGGTGCAATGACATTAGACATCTCTGATGTGGGGATATTTGAGCTGAAGATTTATGTGATGAGAAAGAACTGGTCCTCTAAATACCTGGGAGCAGTGAGTTCAGGCAAAGAGGACACCAAGGCAAAGGTCTAACACTGGTAATAAACTTGGTGCATTCAAAGGCTTGATAGAAGGCCAGCATAGGTGGAAAATAGACCTTGCTATATGAAGCCTTTAAGATCCCAAAGATGAAGGCAAGGGCCCAATTCAACACATGTGTTAGACTAATGTCACCTCCCAAAGATAGTCATACCCTAATTCCCAGAATTTGTGAGTGTTACCTTACATGGTAAAGAGGACTTTGCAGATGGGGATTAATGTAAGGATTTTGAGACAATCAGATGATCCTAGATTATCTGGAGAACCCAGTGTAATCTCAAGAGCCCCTGCAAAGGTCCTTGTAAGAAGTAGGATGATCAGATAGAGAAAGAGAAGGAGATGTGATAAAAGAAGTAGCCCTGTCAACATCTTCACTTTGGCTCAGTGAAACTGAATGTGGGCTTCTGAGCTCTAGAACTGCAAGGTGATAAATTTGTATTGTTTGAAACCACTAAGTCTGTGACAATGTGTTCTAGCAACAATAGGAAATGAACACAATAGGGCGTTGTGTACCATGCAAGGAGCTTAATCTAAGTATGATGGAACCATTGAAAGGTTGTGAGCAAGGGAGTAATATAGCAGGTATGGAAACTGACTGTAGCAGTGGAAGAGTAGAATCAGATAGTATTGCAGAAGTGAGAAGAGGGGCTATTGTGGATGTGGACTTACAAGTAAAGGTGGTAACAAGTAGGGTGACCAAACATTTTCATTTGCTAAGGATTGAAGGTACAGAGAGTTCTATTTTTTTTTAATTCTTCATTGTTTAAAGTATTACATATGTCTCCTTTTCCCTCACTATTGACCTCTCCCCATCCCCTCCCACTCCTCTAGCACATGACCTCACCCCCCTAATGTCTGTGCCCATTGGTTAAGCTTATATGCATTCATAAAAGTCCTTTGGTTGATCTCTTACTGCCTTCCCTCTGAGGTTTGATGGTCTGTTTGATGCTTCTCAGTCTGGATCTATTTTTGTTCATCAGTTTATGTTGTTCATTATATTCCACAAATGAATGAGATCATGTGATATTTATCTTTCTCTGACTGGCTTATTTTGCTTAGCATAATGCTGTCCAGGTCCATCCATGCTGTTGCAAATGGTAAGAGTTCTTTCATTTTTACAGCAGTGTAGTATTCCATTGTGTAGATGTACCACTGTTTTCTAATCCACTCATCTGCTGATGGGCACTTAGGCTGTTTCCAAATCTTGTAAATTGTGCTGCTATGAACATAGGGGTGCACATATCCTTTCTGATTGGTGTTTCTGATTTCTTGGGATATAGTCCTAGAAGTGGAACTGAGTCAAATAGGTGTTCCGTTTTTAATTTTTTGAGGAAACTCTATACTGTTTTCCACAGTGGTTGTACCAATATGCATTCCCAACAGCAGTGTACAAGGGTTCCTTTTCCTCCACATCCTTGCCAGCAGTTGCTGTTTGTTGATTTGTTGATGTTAGCTATTCTGACGGGAGTAAGAGGGTACCTCATTGACATTTTTATTTGCATCTCTCAGATGATGAATGACTTTGAGCATGTTTTCATATATTTCTTGGCCTTCTGTATGTCCACTTCTGAAAAGTGTCTATTTGGATCCTTTGCCCATTTTTTTGATTGGATTGTTTATCTTCCTTTTGTTAAGTTGTATGAATTCCCTGTAAATTTTGGAGATTAAACCCTTGTTGGATATAACATTGGCAAATATGTTCTCCCATGCAGTGGGCTTTCTTGTTGTTTTTTGATGGTTTATTTTTGCTGTGCAGAAGCTTTTTATTTTGATTTAGTCCATTTGTTTATTTTCTCCTTAGTTTCCATTGTCCTGGGAGCTGTATCGGTAAAGATATTGAGGAGGCAAACCCATATTTTGTAAAAACTACTGTTTGGAATTCTCTGCTGTTTTTTTAGACAGACTACAGACTCTTATTCTAAGAAAACTTACTTGCTTTCTAACATGCTTTAGCCTGCTTGAATAATGAGGAAGATAAACTTAACTGTCTGACCTTGTAGGCCACAGACTAGATATTCCCATACTCTCAATGCCATGCCAGGTGCATTTTTTAATTGGATAGAACTGTGTTGTTTTCAAGGCCAGCAGCAAGATAACCACTAAGTGCACAAAGGGCTGGCTTTTTAATAAAAAGGGAAGTTCTGCTTGTAGCTGGGGCTTAGAATTTGAGTTCATTTTCTCTAAGCCACCGCGGTAAATAAAGTGTTTCTCCAAACTCTCCGGCATTGTTTGATTATTCCGGTTCTCTGTAACAATATTGCTATGACATATGTCTGATATTTTGTTGCCCATGGATTCTTCTAAGATTTCTATTTTAAAACAAAGACAGTCCTGGCCAAACATCTAGATCTGCTTGGAACAGAGACAATTGTTGAGATGTGGACTTTTGTTGCTCAAGTTGGGAAAGTCCCAGGCAAACCTAGATGAGTTGGTCACCCTAGTGAGAAGTGAGTGAGTTAGAGTTATATGTAGGAGACAGAGCCAACAGAACTGGCTGATTTGTTCAGGATTAGAGGTAAAGAATCTGGATGATCCCTTGATTTGGGCATGAAATTGGATGGATTATGACTCCAATTAGGGTACTGAGGGGGACTGGGTAAAGACCATGTTGGAGGATATTAGAAAGGCCAGTTGGACCCCTGATATTGGGGTGTTGGAATGCCTGTGGGAGAGAAGAATGCTAATAAAAAAATTGTTTTGTGCCCCAAAAATCAACTTATTCTACTTCACCAATTGGCTAAGTACCAGCCATGAAGTTGTTCAGTCCAGAGGCTCTTTTTGCTTTGTTTGAAAGAATCGTGACAATAGCTACATCCTTACAAATTGAGTTTGTCTTCTTAGGTGTTTGCTAGAGCGTTTTTACAAAAGGGCTTAATCAGTTCCACATGAATTAATGATGGCTATCAAATGGGGGAAAGAATGAATTCCAAATAAATATTTATCGCATAATTGAAGTTGCAAGAATCCACTGTGAATAAAATATATTTGTATTTACAATGCATAAATTCAATGGCGACATTGTGGGCGACACAAGGCTTTTTGATAAGAACCCTTGATGATAAGAACAGTGTTAAATTAGTAATAGTGTGAATACATTTCTTAATTATGTCACTGGCATTGTGCTCGGGAATATCATTTGCAATAAATTGAGCCCCATTTGTATGCATGCAGCGCAAGGAGAAAGTGCTGTATTTTGAAAATTCTAATGTACTCATGGGAACACAGGTTAATGTCATCTACTGCTTAAAATTAGTCCCTGGTTTCAAGAGCTTGCAATTGTATTAAGACTTACCATGTACTCTTTTTATCAAGGTAATAATTGCTATAGATTTACATATCCTGCCACAAGCAGAAACATGGACCCTTCAGGGCTTTTTGAAATGGGAAGTAGTTACTAGTATATGAGAGTTGTGGGCAAGAAATATTAAATACCTCCTGTTTATAAAAGTAATTTTTGCTTATCAAAAAGATGGTGAAATAAACAAAGGTAAAATCACAAAAATGGGAGCTATCCATGAAGTGGGTTGGATAGTGACAATCCCCCTCACCCCCCCCAGCCCCCCAAAAATATATATGCACAAATCCTAATCCTCAGGACCTCTGAATTTGGCCTTATTTGGAGGAAGGATCTTTGCAGGTGTCATTAAATTCAGGATCTTGAGGGATGGACCCTTCATGTAATGATAGGTGCCCTTATAAAAGAAAGATTTGAGATTTCAGATACAGAGTATGGACTAGTGGTTAGACTTGTAGATCTTATGGAAACACTACCTAATAGAACACAAAATTGAGGCAGAGACACAGGGAAGGTCGTGTGAAGACAGTCTGGCAGAGATTGGAGTGATGAGTCTACAAGTCAAGGAAAGCCAAGATTTACCAGCAGCCCCCAGAAGCAGGGGAGAGGCATGGTACAGATTCTTATTCAGAGCTTCCAAAGGAACCAACCCATAGACACCTTGACTTCAAACTTCCTGCCTCCAGGTCTGTGAGATAGTAAATTGTTGTTGTTTTAAGCCACCAAGTTTGTAGTTATTTACTATGGCAATGAATACAATACGTATCTCTATCAATGAATACAATACGTATTTCTATCAACTGGAGAAAAATATCTTGACCTCTACATAAGACAGAGATGTGCTATATGAAGTAAGTAGCATTACAGACCCTGTTTTATGAATAAGGAAACAGAGGCATTGAGAAATTGAGCAATTTGTCCAAGTGGCATTGCTAATAAGTGATGGTGCTGATTTGAACCCAGGTATACAGGCTCTAGAACTGTGTATGTATGACATTTAAATAGCCACTAGTCACATGTGGCTATGTTTACTTTTAAATTAACCAAAGTAAAATAAAATGTAAAAATTCAGTTCCTCAGTCCCAACAGCAACATTGTGAGGATGCAGTAGCCGCAGGTGCCTAGTGGGTACGTACTGGTCGGGGAGGATTATGGAACAGTTGCACCAGTTCTCAGAGTGCTATTGGACAGTGCTTCTATAGAGCTTGTGATCCTAAACCACTACTCCAGGCTGCCTCACAGGGTAATATGTGTAAAGTGCTTCCACAGTATCTGGCAAAGAGTGAGATTTCTATAGAGCATAATTATTGTCATATCTTTCTAGATTTTTTTCCTGTGTGTTTGTATGTGTGTGTGTGTGTGTGTAGTCACCTATGTGTGTGTGTGTATGGGGAATGGGATCATTATATTTAGAAATCTAAGTTTCATGTGGCGAAGGACATACTGCACATACAGGCAGCTCTGCGTCCTATTTCTCCTCTATACATAATACATTGTCAGACCTTCTGGTAGATATTTTAACTCTTTGAAATGAGAAATTCTTGTTTCTGGACACTGCATTCCTCTCTAGGCACCATGGAATCTCTTTCTTAGAAGCACAGTGGCTGGCTATCAGAAATGGCTAGAATCCAGAATTAGAGTAGCATGCCACGGTAGCCAAACTGGTTAAACAAGCAGGGTTCTCCAATGTAGTGTAACCATGTGTGATAATGGATAATTATGACTCTGTAATAATTGGCTCTGTGCAATCGTGGAATTTATGTAATAAACTCTGTATAATAATAGACTGGCTGTGTAATACTTAACTCTGCTTAACAATTGACTCTCTGTGTACTAAGTGACTCTGTAATAAACTACCTGTGTAATAGTTGACTCTGTATGATAATAATTACCTTTGTGCCATAAATGACTGTGTGAAAATTGACTCTCAGTGTAATAATTGACTCTCTGTGTAATAATAGACTTTCAGTGTAATGATGAGCTTATTGAGTGATAAAGAACTCTCTGACCATAAGCACAAACCTGAAAATGCTTGGACTAGTAGAAATTTTAGTAATAGTCAAGCCACTTCCAGTTGCAGGTAACAGAAAACCAATTCAAACTACCTTAATAGGTCAGGAGGAGAAAGAGGAAATCATTAGCTCACACACCTGGGAAGTCCAGAGGCTGATTGGCCTCAAGCCAACTAAATCCATGGGTTCACATGAGGACCCCAGGACACTATGTCTCATTCTATTTCTTGGCTCTTTCCTTTATTTACAGACTAGAGGCCTGGTGCATGAAATTTGTGCACTGGAGGGGGGGTTCCCTCAGCCCAGCCTGCACCCTCTCAAATCCGGGACCCCTTGGGGGATCTCCAACAGCCAGTTACTGCCCCCCCACCTCCACTGGCCTGGTCACCCCACCCAGCCTGTGTTCAGTCGTTTGGTCATCCCTCACTAACCCCCCTGCTGGCCTGATCACAGGCAGCCATCTTGTAAGGGCATGAGGGTCAACTTGCATATTACCTCTTTATTATATAGGATTGGTCCATTCTTCACATGTGGAAGAATGACTCCTACCAACTCCAGCTTCCATGGCACTTGGAGTGCCTGATCCCAGGGAATACAAGAAAGCAACCCTTTACTCCCAGCATCTGTGTCAATTCCTCAAATAATGTGGCCAGCCCACACCTGGGACAGTAGAAGCAGGCACCTTGATTGACAGGTAGCTCATTATCACAAAACGAATGGATGGGAAGCAGAGCAAACAAGTAACAGCTGTCTCCTCTGTTCACAGCCTGTGAGCTACAGCCTCCTGGGGGTGTGCATGAGCTGTGTGAATTTGTCCCAGCAAGTTCTTCAATCCTTAGGTGAGCCAGCCATCCACTCTTTTTAGAATAGGTGACTAATATCTGCATATATATCTGGCTAATTTTCAAATAAGCATAAATGTGTTTATGAAGGATATAATGCAAAGTCATTTAAAACATCCAACTTATGTTTTATCTTTATGAATTTTCTCAATCAGTGGTCACTAAAACTACTACCTGTAGAATTCCACAATATGGTTTTCTTTTTAAAAGTTTCTCATGAGATATCTACAAAGCATGGAAATATAGGAATTTAAACTATATATTTGGGCTTTTCAGTGAATACTGTTTTCGTAGTGAAAGCTTTACAATGTGGATGCAAATTTAGAATTCTTGATTTAAACTCAGTTGCCCAGACTGGGACAGAGAAAGACTGTCTTAAGCACCTTCTTTTTGTCTGGTTCATCCCCACTTACTCCTTCAGATCACAGTACAAGCATTGCTTCTTCTCTGACTTTGTCTATATACCATTGGTAGTATCTCTTCTGTTTCATTGCATCACCACCACCTCCACCTGCATATATTGCAGATATCCATGTGATTTTGTGAACTTTCTGCCTTCTCTATGAGACTCTCAATGCTAAAACAACAGGACTGAACCAGGATTTTACCCTGGTCCCTAGCATACTAGCTGGGTCCAGCTCAGAACCAAGAACAGACCAATGAGTGGAGCCCACTAAATACTACTTGCTGAATGGATGAATGAATGCATAAGTGTGTAAACACCAAAGGGTAATCACAGGGTCAAACCTAATTTTCTTCTCACAACCTATAAAATCAGAAGACAAAAGTGCCCAAATTCTGGTGATCTCCAAGAAATAGGCGCTAAAAGGTTGTACTGGGTGACACCTTTCCACTTCATAGGCATTTTTTGTTAAATTTACAAATTCACTCAGAAGAAAGAAAGGAAAACAAACAGAGGTGAAGGACAGGGACTCCTGGTGAGGATAGGGAAAGGAAGAGACTTGACTGATAGAGAACTTGAACACCATTGTCTAATTATAAAAACAAAACAAAACAAAACAAAGCAAAAATACACACACAAAAGAACACTAGTTTTGCTGCCTACAGAAACAGGTATCTTAAGTCAGATCAATGTAAAATTCACCCAAGAAACCACTGTTTCTGGCATTTTCAGTGGAGACCAGAACCAAATAGGTTAGTAAGTTATGGCTGGAAATGCCACCTTCCAAACTCAGAACCACTGCTAGTAGATAACTCCACATTAACCTGCTCAGCATTCCTGCTCCTTCTGCTGGAACAGTAGCTCTTGCTGATGGGGAACCCATTCCATAGAATTGGTCCTGGCCCTGTCTTCCACCTACTACAGCATATGCGGCCCAGACATAGGGCTCCTCTCATTGGTCAGTTCCTGGTTCTGAGCTGGACTTGTGACCTGAGCTGAGCCAAGCAGAATCTTCTCAGGGACTTCTCTGCCAAAGCTAAGAATGAAGTCACCCTCATTGTGATCTTTTGGGGAGGCTACCCTGCATCATGCCTACTACCTGGGTGGACATACCTGGAGAAATGTTTGCCTGATTGTTTTCTTTAGGCCTTGGATCCAGAGTCAGTAACATCCCGGGAGCCAGCCAATGCATTTTTTTTCTATTGTTTTGCTTGAGTTGGGTTTTCATCACTTGCAACTGTTAAAACATCTGTAGCTTATTTCATGTTAATGTGGATTTAAAACATTTATTGCCCTGGATAAGTAATATTTTACAATTACATAGACCAATAGAACAGTTTTGTAGGCCTCTCCATGACGGATCTAAAACCGGCTATTACATAGTTCTCCCATGTTTTAGATTTTCATCAGTATCTGCTACAGTTGTTGAGTGGCCCATAAAACAGTGAAACCAGAGAATGCCTTCACAAGGCATCCTGAAAGCATGTTTTGTTGAAAGCTTAGGGAGAAAGTGGGACATTTTTCATGTCTCTGGCAGCTCCATTATGATGCATTTGGACATCTTTTGATAAAATTACTAGGCATAAAAAGTTTGAAGCATTGAAGATTAATTTTCCTCCATAAATATATAGATCATAGTCAAATTCTATACGACTAGTTTGGCCTAAAGCAAAAAAATATTTTCAGTGTAATTTCATGGCCACATGGAAACTGGGAGAACAGCGTTGAAAAGGCTTTGGTGGATTGCACATGTCAGGTGAACATTCACAGCCTGATGAATCCAGCAGACACTGCTGCTAAAATGGAGGCTTTGTTGTTGTAAAGTTAAAAAAAAAAAAAAAAAAGTTGGGAGCTGGTACAGAAGTGAAATTAAAGTAAAAGAAAATAAATAATCCATATCTCTTCTGTTCTGTTTAAATATTAAAGTGTCAGCTGCAATTTTGAAATGACACAAAGAGGCTTGCTGAGCTGAAAATGTGCTTCATTTGTTGGGTTTCCGTGCTGTCTGAACTGTAATTTCAGCTAAGGATGATTTTGTGATGTGAGGTGCCTGAGCTGTGGGGTCTCTTACAGGTTGAAAGACAAGCACATGTACATGGGATGGTTTTTACTTCTTCCAATTTCTCTCTGACTTTCCTACCTCTGCCTGGAACCTGCTGGTGCCCAGTACAATGGAGTCACTCTTTCTAGTTGAAATAGAATTCCTTTTTAATGCCCCCAAGTGCATTGTTTTCTTTGGCTAACAAGTTGTTGCATTCTTCGTGAAATTCCCAAGGGCCAAGAAGTGAGTGGCTGAAGCACTTCCTCTCACTTACCTGGGGCCATCAAGTTGCCAGCTAAGGTCATCTGAAATCTTCACACATGCATGGGTGGCTATCTGTCTCTGGGTAGTGGTCTCTCTGTTGGAATCATCACAGGGGGCTTTGAGAGATAGAAATGACACATCAGGCAACCCAGCGTGGTGTTATCTGGCTATGTTCTCTCCCTGTGCAATATGCCAACCTATTGAGGAAGCCATGAAGGAAGCCATGAAGGAAGCCATGAGGAAGCCATGAAGGAAGGTCAAGAGGCAGTGACACTCTGCTCTTTCTTGAAAGGTAGATCCAGCATAGGATTTTCAGGAGCCATGGGGCTTTGGTAAGGAAGCAGGGAGGAGGAGCTGGCATGATCAAAGCAAAGTACATAGAGTCAAGACACTAAACTACACCCATTCTGAAGGCAGATGTACAAAGGGTAAGACTCAGGGTGAAGAATTTGGAGAAGGGCTGACCTATAGATTGGAGCTAGTAGATGTCAGAAACAAACAAGGAAGATCACCACAAATGGCTTTGTGGTATCTATTTATAGTGAGACTTACTTTTTTTATATAGGTTTGTATTGATTTCAGAGAGAGGAAGGGAGAGGAAGAGATAGAAACATTAATGATAAAAGAGAATCATTGATCAGTTGCCTACTGCATGCCCCAAACTGGGGATTGAGCCCACAATCCAGGCATGTGCCGTGACCAGCTCATAGGTCAACACCCAACCAATGAGCCACGCCGGCCAGATGAAACTTATTTTTTAACTTTAGAATTCAATTCCTTTGATTAGGGAATTTCTTATCTTATGAATTATTTGGAGGGGGGTAAGTTGTCTTACAATAAAACATAAAAATCTCAGGATAGTCATTTTTCCACACCTCTTAAGTTAGGAGACGGTTTCTCAATATCAGTACTGTTAGCATTTTAGACTAGATAGTGTTTTGTTGTGGGACTGTCCTGTGGACTGTAGAATGTTTAGCAGCATCCCTGGCTCATATGAATTGGATGCCAACTGAATCCCTTCCCCTGGTTGTGACAACAAAACTGCCTCCAGATGCTGCCAAATGTGCCCTGGAGGCAAACTGGCTCAGCTGAGGACCACCAGTGTAGAGTGTGGTCCAAGATCTAGACTCAGCTAGTCAGATGCATGCTTTCCAGAACTGGGATCTGGACCATCTGTGGAGCTGACACTGGGAAGTTGACCCACAGTGTCAGCAGCACCACAATCAGAACCAGCACTACCCAGTTCTGAAATTATTACAAGATACAGGGTCTTTGCAAGAGACCCGACAATGTCTAGGAGAGCAGAGCTGATTAGATTTGACGTCAGTGATGTCACCAAGCTAGTTCGGGATCATGATTTTGGTGGGAACACAGGCTACCTAACTTCTCCTTTTCCTGGCTATCTTTTAAGTCTAGCCCTTCATCTTTTCTGGTGACACTGTGAAAACCCAAATAGTCTTTTATTAAATCCCTTTTGTGCATAAAGGAGCTAGTTCTGCTATTTAAACTAAGAACCATAACTGTTATACCAGCCATTACACTTTCCTAGAAAATATGGAGATCCAAGGATGTAAGGTAGATTGGTTAAAGGTCATGCTGGAACAAGAGTCACCTAGCTGGATTCAGACATGAGGTCTAAAAGATTTTAAATGAACCCAATAATGTCCCAGGAGTCATCTCCCCCTCCAACCTCCCCCTACCCCATTGCTCCCCTCTACCTCACCTTCTCTCTGTCCCTTTTGAAAATACACAAGAAAAAATAATGCCTAGGCTCTCTTGGCAGAAAGCCTATATGTTTAGGAGTGCATCTGAGTTTATACCCAGGTACATGATAGCTGGTGAGCTTCAGCCTTCTCATCTACAAAATGCAGGCAAGCCTTCCAGGATTAAAGACAATCTATTGGAAAGCTGTGCAAAGACTCTATTGTTTTCGCCAGCTCAGCATCCATTTCTCTCTCTCTCTCTCTTTTTTTTTGCTACATCATGCTAATTTTCCCCTTTAGGGAAATCACCTCAGTGTATATGGTTTCAGCCTCCTGGATTCAAGAGTGAGAAATGGATCCAAACCAACCAGTCAGCATTTTCTAAATCTTAGACCACAGTGATTTGCCCTGGGGGTGGTCTCACAACTGAAGTTGATCTAATCAGAGTCCACTTTTGGACATTCACTGAAGCAAGCAGGACAGTTTCTGAGAGCTATAAATGCAAGCCTGGAGTTGCTGGCACCCATAGTGACACTGGGATGAGGGCCCAACCTGAGGATAGGGAGATCAAGAGGAAAATGCAGCAGGGAGAAGAAGAAAGTGAAACACAGTCTTGATAATGGCATTCTAGGCTCTGGATCTAGCTATACCTGAAGCAGGATCTAGCTTTGAAATTCCCAACACATTCCTTTTCTTTCTTAGGAAAGTTTGAGCTCAGTTTCTGTCTCCTGCAGCAAAGAGGAGCTGAGTTGCATTGCCTCCTAGCACGTGATAAGTGTTCAGTACATCGGTACCAGCAGTGAAAGTATCATCAGTGTTTGAGGAGCTAATCATAATGACTGTTCTTTTCATTTTTTCCCCAGAATCTGCTACAGGAGGCATCAATAAGCATGTATCAGAGTGGAGTTTAATTGAATGAATGCACGGAGCACAGTCTCAGGACAGGATATGATGAATTTCCATTTGTCAAGGCTGAGCATTTAGGGCAGAAAAATCTTTGGGGAAAGTGAACTTCTTATACTTTCACAGATGACACTTGCACTTCTCTTTAACACTTCATAGCTCTTCAACTCTGTGGAGATTAAGCTTTGTAAGTACAGGAAGGTTTCAATGCTTTTTGGGTAATAAAATTCCAACAAAGGATACCAACCTGGGAGTGTTGCCCGGGGCTCAGTCACAACTCCCTTCCCCTCCAACTCTGCCACCCTGAGCTCTTCCATGATCTGTGGCATAGAATGCCCATATTTAAAATCACTGCCAAAGGCCCTTCAGATCAATATTATTCCCCCTGTAGCATTTCCTCGCATATTACGTTAAAAAGACGAATTCCTTCGAGAGTGGTAAAGATGTTTTAGTGCAGAGTATATATTATGAATGTTTCATTGTTATTCCTCAGGATTTATTTAACATTTTACTCGACAGTCCCTTTGGATTTTTGATTGATTACTAGGCAAATTAGATAAGAAAACTCTTTCTGTAAGAGAATCCCACATAGCATCGTAGCAGTGGTGGTGATAACGATGAAAGCCAGCATTTATCTAGCCCTTCTTGTGTCAACAACCACACTAAGCAATTTGCATGCACTGTTTCCACCCCTCGCAGAAGATACCGTTATCTCCATTTTACAGATGAGGAACTGAGGTTTAGAGAGTTCCCGAGTCAAGATCAGAGCTTGCATTGGGTCTGTTTCACTTCAAAGCCTGTATTCTTAATAAATGCGGTCTTCACATCCACTAAATCACCCTAACATTGCCCGGTTTCAAGATCAAATAAGTTGAGAAAGCATTGCTTACTCTAGACCTTCTCTTTGGGATTCACACACGTATGACCCAATTCAAGGTTCTGAAACCTCCTCTAAGGAAGAATCCAGTATATATATTTATTTTACAAATGCTGTTGGAATTACTTGATTCTGGAGCCAACCTTTCAGTTTGTTGGTTTCTTCTTATAACAAAAGTTAATATACTGAGGGTGATAATGAAGCAACCTGGACTTGGACATCACACCATTACTGCTCAGACCATGACAGAATAGAACAGATGGCCTGATGTAGACATATGGACCCCAGGTGTGGCAGGAGATGTTCAGGTTCCTTGAAAATCAAACCACAATGATTAGATTGGACTCATTGTTCTTTGTTCCATGGACATATCATCCTGAAAGATACATGGCCCAGTGCTCTTCCTGAAGACTGTTAGTGGCTGGAGGATGGCCTAAGCCAAGCATGTCAAACTCAAAGGCTAACATGAGCCAAATAAATGATGCATGTGGCCCGCGGGCTGCTAGTTGGACATGGTCGGCCTAAGCAGTTGCATCTATATCTGGGTTTGAAACAATAGATCAAGTTTGTAGTTCTAGTTGTTCAGTATTTCAATACATTTGTAAGCCATTAGGATTGTTGGTGCAAGATGTTTTGATTGGGTCAATGGTCCTCAGAGGGAGCAATTTTGCTCCTCGGGGGACATTGAGCAATATCTGGACACCTTGTGGTTGTCACAAGTGGGAGGGCTGATACTGATGTCCGGTGGGCATAGCTACTTATTCTACAATGCACAGGACAGCCCCAGAACAAGCAATTATCCAGCCCAAAATGCCAACGGTGCCAAGGTTGGGAAACCTTGAGCTAAACTATGTTGAGATAACACCTAAACCCTACAATCTCAGAGCCTTAACTCGACATAAAGTTTTCCTTGTTGTTATTGCTTGTCCATTTACACAAGATCTCATGCTAACTTTTGTAGCTTGTCAGCTATTCTGAGAAATGCTCCTCCAAGTGGTACCTGATGGATATTGGCTTCCAAGCTTCAACATCATGTAGTTTCATGGTGAGCCACACTCACCAGCCATCCATACAGTGAAAGGAGTTGGATGGTTATGCAGATCATTTAGGTTCCAGGCCCAGAGATATTGTACATCCTGTCCGCCTACATTCTGATGGCCAGAACTCAGGAGCGGGAGCCTACCCACCTTCAGAGGTGGCTGAGAAATAGCCCACCTGCATTCCCAGAAGGAAAAGGAAATGTTTGGATGAACACTTTGTATCATCTTTGACATGCATGGAAAGTTCATTTTGAATAAATGCTGTATAAACAAGAACCAAGAGCCAACATGTTTACGCAGCAATTAAACAATGGAAGGACCTAATTTTAATTTAAGAAACTTGCATTGTCGTTGAGAAAATAGCTCTAAGACCCTGCATCAGGATTCAGGCAATAAGATGAACATTTATTAACTACCCGCTATCGTCAGTCCCTCGGAGTATGTTATCTTTGAGGGACAGGTAGTTATTATGCCTGTTTCAGAAGTGAGGTATGTAAATCAAAGACAGATTAGAAAACCCTGTCCTATCTTCAGCATTTTTCACACCAGGCTTTGTCACACACTGTTCCTGCAACATGATCTTAGCCAAAATAGCCCCATGAGCTAAAGCATTGGAAGAATTCACAATCTCCTATTTTCCTCTCAAAAAGTCACAACATTTATTAGAATATTTAAAGCATATGAGATGTCTTGTTTTAAAGAGACCAATTAGAACTGTTAGATGAAAGAATCCTGTATTTTCATTACACACACATTAATATTCCACACAATTAACGAAAACAAATCTTTGGAAACGTTGCTTTCTCACAACATTTCCATTTTCAATTCGGAATTTAATTTTACACTCACACACATGCATATAATAGGCACTGTGCTGCCGAAAGCATTATTTTTGGGAAGGGGCATTGTGTACCCACCATGATACAAGCTGGGAATTCAGAGATGAAGCACTGGTTAGGATGCTCTCCTTCCCTGGATGCTCATTTCATCATGTATGATGGGGGGAGGGTACTGAGTTAGTTCGTGGGTGGCACATGGATCTTATCTCATATGTCAAATCAGTGTTGCTTGTGGCGGCCTAGGACAATGTGTTGAAGGAGTCTGCAGCCAGGTGCCACCGAAGGAAGAATCCCCTGAATGAGTCACGGCATCTGCCAGGAGCACACAAATGTCCATGCGCTGTAAACTTGCCATCTCTGAACTAAAGGAAACCTACGGCCATTTTCAACTCCAATGTCCTCTGATTCAATTTGATGTAAGAAATAGATAAATTGCATTCTCCTACTCCTCCCTACACATAAAAGGTGGTGGGGAACAGGGTGGGTACTGACCTAGGCATAACTTACTAGGCCCATTGAGTGTTCTAAAATCCAAGTACAAGGAGAGGGTAACTCCAGACAGATCAGAGAGATGCATTGCTGATTGAAGCTGCAGGGCATTTTGAAAGAAGGCATATTTGAGCTGAGTTTTGAAGGGTGTATAGGATCTTGACAGGCAGAGGTGGAGGAAAGGCAGACTCGGCAAAGAAATAGCATTCCAGGAAGCTGACAAAATAGTCTGTTTGATAATGGTTGGTGCCCTGACTGGTGGAAGCACATTGGACTTTGGACATGGAACAGGGGCCAATAGAGACAAAGAGAGGAAGAGACTGAAGCCAGGTAGATGGGGGTCAGGTTGCCATGCTCCCTGGGTGCTGGATTCCAGCAGTGGCTGACTTCCTGGAGTTCCCACAGCAGTGGGGCCTCATAGTGACAGGTGTGATGCTGACTCTAACGGAGTAGGAGAGAGAAAGCTATGCCTGCAGGTGGCCTGTCCCCTGCCCCACTGATGACAGGGCTGGCTTGTGGCTTCTCTCCCTTCTGCTTCCCACACCACCTGCTTCCCCCACCACCTGCTTCCCCTACCACCCCGGGCTCCTTTCCTGGGCTCCTTTGCCGGGACTAGGCCCAATGAAACATTTCCCATTTTAATTTCAGCTCTGCTGGGAGGAGCTCTTTTATCTTGGCTGCTACTCTGCCATCAAAGTACACTCAACATTGAGTAGCTGCCCGCCCCCTCGCGGTCCTGTCCTCCCCAGCATCCCTCCTGGAGGTTTTAATGCAGAGTCTCAGAAGACTCGCAAGGGGGCTGCTTTTGACTGATCAGTCAAACGCATTGCTTCACAATTGTCAGTGGAGACACAGGCTCCAGACATGAAAGGTAAAAACGAGATGCCAGCTTGGTTTAAGATGGAAGTTTGGGCTGGATCTTTCCCTTCCTCTTTCAACTCAGAAAAAAATAAAGCAAAATAAAATGAAAGCATTCCCCTCTCAGTTCAATCAGTGTATTGTTTTCTTGTCTACCCATCTTGTTCCATTTCCCGAGTGAATTTTGACTTATTTCAGAAGTAACAAAAGCCATCTAACATTTGCTGGGAGTCCTCTGATCACTTTATGTACATTCTAGATTCCATGTATATTAACCCCTTTAGTGTTAACCGCTGTCTTATGAAGTGGGTATTATTCTTAACCCCATTTTACAGATGGGGAAACTGAGTCACAGCATGCTAAGTAGTCTGTCCCATGTAGCTGTTAAGTAATGGAGCTGGGATTTAGGATTTAAAAATCCCTTCTTGCCTGGCTGGCATGACTTAATGGTTGAGCATCAACTTATGAACCAGAAGGTCACAGTTCGATTCCTGGTCAAGGCACATGCCCAGGTTGTGGGCTTGATCCTCAGTGGGGGACATACAGGAGGCAGCCAACCAATGATTCTCTCTTATCATTGATGTTTCTATCTCTCTCTAAAAGCAGTAAAAATATATTTAAAATTTTTTTTAAAATCCCTTCTTTTTGCCACGATGCTGTGCTGTATCCCTGACATCTCATTCTTGGGGTGACATTCTATAGGTTGATTTATGGGGAAGAAATTTATATCTTTACATTGGAACATTTCCTATAAGGAGGGGTGATTATCTCCTGGATGCATGGACCAGGGGTGATGAATGACTCATTGATTAAATAAAACCAAAATATGTGGTCGCAAGGATAGAGATCACCTTTGAGGGAGGTCTCTGAGGCTTGCCTGATTTGATCTTTCAGTCTAGAAAATGGAGATGTTGCAGACCGAGCTGTGAATGTTAGAGCCTATTTATCCAAAGAACGTTTCATCATATTAGATACCAGCTCTTAATATTTTTCTCAACCCTAAACCTTGGCTAGAGTTAGAGAAAGTGAATTAAATGAGCCCAGCCCTGCTTCCTGCATGGTGCTGTTTTCCAGAATGCAATCTTAGTTCCTACCCTGCTCTGCCCCCAAGGGTGAAGAGTCTTGCCTGTTTTCTTTGTCCACAGATGCTAATCACAGACAGAGCTTATTTATCCTCCTTGGCTTTTAAAACTCAATACAAGTTCCAGGTCCTCTCTGGAACTAGTTGAGCTCTATTTTTAACTTTTTTTCCCCAAGGTCTCAAGTATATGTTTCTATGACTTCCAGTCTCTAGTAATCATATCACAATCAAATACATAGTGCATCATCTTGAATATTATTGGAGTGTTGAGGTAGCTGTGTAGGAAGATGACAGCGTGATACTGAGACTGAAGATTTCAGGGTGCTCCCAATGATCTCACTCCGTGGTACTGGCGCTGTGTGTGGGCTCCTCCCACACGGAATCCGGTCTGGTTTCAGGGACTAACAGCGTGTAGCTTAGGTAGTGGTGTGTGACTTCCAAGATTAAGTCATCAAAAAAAACTGTGGCTTCATCCTGTGTTCTTGGATCATTGGCTCCCAGTGAAGCCAGCTGCCTGCTGAGAGAGCCCTCTCAGGGGCGATTCTCCAGCCTCGGCCAAGCCTTTCAATGCTGCAGCCCCCGCTAAACCTCAAAAGACACCCCAAGTGATAACCACCCACTTAAACGGCTCCCAAAATCCTGACTCACAGAAAATGTGAGAAAAAGTAAATGTGTATTGTTTCTGATTCACCAATTTTTAGAGATATTTTGTTATTCAACGATAGATAACTGGTCCCTGGTCTGAATTTGGAGGAAGAGTTTCCATTTCCAATTTTCTGCGCAACTGCCCAATCATCCGCCTCTAAGACTGCTAAAAAGATCTTTGAAAGTGCCAGCCCTTGATTTACAATATGCCGCTGTTTTTCATGCTTCTGAGGCACTTTTGTTCATCTTTGCTGCAACTTTATAAAGTTAGCTACATTTTTTCAGGTGAGCAAACTCACGTTCAGAGAGACTTTGTTGCCAAAGAGCATACAACCAGTAAATGGGCGGAGCCAGAATTTGGACCTAGTTGGCCTAGGTCAGTGGTCGGCAAACTGCTGCTCACCAGCCGCGGTTTGCTGCTCTGTTGATTAATGAGTTTGCCAACCACTGGACTAGACTAAATGTTACCATGTAGTTGGAAGCTGTGAGGATTAGGCAATTGTGGCATATTGTGTGCAAAGAGGTAAAGGGTAGTATATGACAGTGGTCGGCAAACTCAGTTAACAGAGCCACAGTTTGCCGACCACTGGCTAGGTCAATGAGCCAGGTTCTTTTTTTTTTTTTTTTTGTTAATTTAAAATTTTTATTGTTTAAAGTATTACATGAGTCTCCTTTTTTCCCATTGACCTCTCCGCGGCTGTTCCCATCCCCCACCACATGCCCTCACCCCGCTACTGTCTGTGTCCATGGGTTACGCTGTTATGCATGCATACAAGTCCTTTGGTTGATCTTTGAGAGGTCCCTTCCCCCTCCTGCTTTCCCTCTTAGGTTGGACGTTGGACGGTCTGTTTGATGCTTCTGTATCTCTGGATCTATTTTGTTCATCAGTTTATGTTCTTCATTATATTCCACAAATGAGTGAGATCATGTGATATTTACCTTTCTCTGACTGGCTTATTTCGCTTAGCATAATGCTCTCCAGCTCCATCCATGCTGTTGCAAATGGTAGGAGTTCCTTCCTTTTTATAGCAGTGTAGTATTCCATTGTGTAGATGTACCACAGTTTTTTAGTCCACTCATCGGCTGATGGGCACTTAGGCTGCTTACCAATCTTAGCTTTGGTGAATTGGGCTGCTATGAACATAGGGGTGCATATATCCTTTCTAATTGGTGTTTCTGGCAGCTGATGAGATAATTCGAAGCCAGGTTCTTAATTACAGCACCAGATCACCTTCCCCCTGCAACTGTTCATGATTTTTTGCCACGCCCTGGGATCAGTCTTTAAGATGCATTATCAGGTCTGACCCATGCCACTGTGAAGGTCATTTTGCAGACAAGGAAACTGTGACATTGGCAGTAAGGGCCAACTTGCATGCCTCTGTTTTTTTTGGGGGGGAAATATGATCATCCGACAAAACCTGCCACATACTTGAGATGGTGACCTTTTTCTCGGTTATCCACAGTGATTGGAAGCGTACTAGGCATGTAGAAAGGGTTTATAAATTACACAAAAAGAAGAAAGGAAGGGAGAGAAGGAGGTGGGAGGGAAAGCAGGAGGAAGGGAAGAAGAGGGGAAGATTGAAGAGAGAGGGAGGGAAGAAGGAAAACCTGATAATTACAAGATTCCCCTTAAGTCGGAACTTTGAATAGGGGCAATGAAGAGATCTGTTGGCTCTAGGGCAGGGTGGAGGAACGTTACAGACTTTAAAAAGGACATGACTTTAAAAAGCATATGATATGCACCTGGCAAAGTGGAGATCCTAGCAATATGAAGCATGCTTGTCCCATTAATAGAAGGCCGATCCTACTTTGCTCAGCCCATTGTAGGCCACAGGGAAGGCTGACTCAGTACTGCAGATGATATTTCCTGTCTTTTCCCTTATTTTTTAAATAAAAATCTGGATTCTTATGTGCAACCTCCCAATTTTTAAAAGTTGACAGATGTTCCTCTTATTTTATTTTTTAAACACTATGTGGGCCGAGCCCAACATGTCTGCATGTCTGGCACATCCCACAGGCTGCATGTTTGTGGCCTGTGTTGTAGAGAAACAAAAGGACAGGAGGTGGCCAGACTGCTAAGGACCCACTGCTAAGACCCAATGAACAAAGAGAAAGGGAAATCAAGAAGACATTGCTTGATTTCCCTTCCACCTCACAACTTACAACCCAAAGTCTTGCTGGTATTGCCACTGGCAGGTGGACTGGGGTAGCACTGGGGAGGTCTTAGAAGCTTGTGGGCAAAGAATAACCAGTGACCTAGCCTGGCAGCTCTTGACTTTGTACATTCTGTTCTTGGGGTGAAAAAGTGTTGTCAAAACAGAAAGGAATTTCAGGCCAGCCCCCTGGCAGGACATGAGCTACATTCCTTGTTAAAGCAGCACCTGATCGCTAACAGGGTTTTTAAAAAAATATATGTTTTATTTTTCTTCTTTTCCTTTTTGACTTTGGGACATAAGGAATGGAACACAAACTGGCATTGAATGATATCCCTCCCGACTTTGGGTGATTATGTTCGTTAATAATGATTATCACTGCTATGCAATATTTGCATGATAAACTATAGACATCTGGTGAAGTGTGCGAGTGTGTGTGTGGTGTTTGTTAGGAAACAGAAGCAGGCTAAACGCTGATGAAATGTGAAATATAGCGGCTCAGACTAAAAATAAAGTCGGCAGGCTTTCGAATTCCTGCACGCCAGCGATTCTGCAGGGCTCCTGCACGCTGCCTCAGTTACCGTGGAGACACGTGGCCGTGCCTATGCAGAGCAGAGCACACGCTTTGTGGGCCTGGCCTCTGGGGGTCCCAGTAAGGAATTTCATATGTTTAGAAATATTTTGTAATAAGGTCCCTGGTGTCATTTATTAGTAATAAAATGTACAACTGCTTTCATCAGCATCAACCACAAATTTGTTTGTTTATAGAAAAAATACAGCATACTTTCAGGAAAAGATTGTGTGTGTGTGTGTGTGATTTATTTCATTTATACATATATTTAAATGTGTGCATACATTTTCATCTTCCTTAAATTGTTACCTTACAGTTTGATTTTTGTTCTAGGAAGCCTTGTCCTTTCCTTTCTTTAACCTGCAGAGTCGCTGAGTTTCCTAAATGATGTACAAAGCAGCGTACATTTCTGAGGCCACGTTTAAGCACCGAAGCAGCAATACACAGAAGGGTGCTCGAACTGCGAGGTTTGCAACGTGTTTTCTGGTGAAGTGCAGATTTGGGATAATGGCTAATTCTCAGCATCACTGCATCTGCATTCCAGGATCTCTGGGAGGGACCCCATTATCCAATTGTAAATGGGGTGTTGTCTTAGAGCCCGTAGAGTGACGTTTGTATCCAGGGTCTCCACATGAAGAGGTGACTGTGATTTTTTGTTGTTTTGCTTTTAACCTGCTTTGAGTGGCCGGGAGGTGTGTGCCTTCTTGGTTTTTTCCCAAAGTGTTCATCTAAATGTCTTGGGTAGCAGCGAATGAAATGCTTTTTTCTACTAATGGTTTTCAGGCTGTTTCAGGAAGGCCTGCGGTTGAACACTCCCTGGTGGGTTCTACAGAGTTAGTGGGAGGATGTGCATCCCAGCAACTCCAGATAGCCTGGTTCTTTCTGTGCAAGTCAATACACTTTCTGCAGACGCCCTGGGCCACACCGACTTATCTAAGCTCCAAGCCTGTCTTATAAATTGGGACTGATGTCTGGTGGGGCTGGACGAGGTTTGGTCCTGCCATTCAGCAGACCCAGGATGGATGACGGGCTCTGCAATGCTCTTAATTAGTCTGAACCTTTCCCTCATCTGAAAGCCAAGAAACTTTGAAAAGACTAAAGAAGCCCTGCTGGCATGGCTTTGTGTTTGAGAATCGACCTATGAACCAGGAGGTCACGATTTGATTCCCAGTCAGAGCACATGCCCCAGTTGTGGGCTCGATCCCCAGTGGGGGGTATGCAGGAGGCAGCTGATCAATGATTCTCTCTCATCATTGATGTTTCTATCTCTCTCTCCCCCTCCCTTCCTCTCTGAAGTCAATAAAAATATATTAGAAAAGACTAAAAAAGATAGAGCTATATAAGGTTTCTAAAGCACTGCTGATAACAAAGTAAAAATATAAAAGATAACCATCAATAAAAGGTAAACTAAGCACTTTCTATGTGTCGTGCACTATGTTAAGTGGTTGATATGCATTTTCTTGTTTTAGCCTCACCATAGTCCTTCGAGATGATAACATTATTATTTCCACTTTATAGCAGTAAGAAAAATGAGGCTTGGTGAAGCAAATATTTTGCCTAAAGCCAGTGGAGCCAGGATTCAAATCCAGAGCTGCCTAAATGAAGGACATTTTTTACACTTGCAAATAAATGCAAGCACAGTTGTTATTAACAAGAGAAGTGATGATGCTAACTGGAACATTTACCCTCATAATTTTTGAGCGTGGAAGAGGATGGAATTGAGGAATTAAAACCAGTCGAATGAATTTCCTAGGAAATTTGCTAGTTACGGAATGTTTTTCAGAGCAGAGATCTCATTCACAATCCAAACAGTGAAGAAACAAAATAGATTTGGGGTTTGGCAATTCCATATTCGCGTTCAGAGCCAAGCACACTGACTGCTTTAGGACGTCAGTATGGATAACTCTGATGCTGTCTCCGAGGCCGCGCTCTCTGGCCTTGGGGTGAAGGCTAAGCAGCAGCATTGCGTAGAAGTTGCATGCTCCAAATTGAGATTGCCAGTGACGGGGCAGACGAATCTCATGCTAATTTGCTCATTTGCTCAAAAGAAACACGGTTTACAGTGTAGATGAAGTGTCAGAGCATCCAGTCAATGTAGCAAGCACCTGGTTCTCCTCCACTGAGCAGCGTGGTGATAAGTTCTAGGACTTCGAAAATAGAGACCATGTTCTTGCTCTCAACTGGGTCCTGGTCTAAGGCAGTGCTAACCTAAGGACTTCCTGTGATGATGAAAATGTCTTACATCTGCATGACCTACCAGAGCTCTGGAGCTCTTGACATGTGGCTGGTGTAACTGATGAACCAATCTTTTATTTTACTTAGTTACTTAAATATCTAATTTAAGCAGACATAGATGGCTCATGGTTACCATATTGGATAGCGCAGACCTGGGTGATGAGATAGGGGAGCAAACCAATGACGATGACAAGGCTTGTAACCTTAGAGTTTGTAAGGGGTGCTAGAGTCAGCAGCCTTCACCATTGTTAGCTCTGTGACCGTGGGAAAGTTACATAATTTATCTGACCCCAGAGCATGCATCTGTGAAATGGGACAGTTATGATAAAATAAGGATGGGCCCTTGCCGGTTTGGATCAGTGGATAGAGTGTCATCCTGAGGACTGAAGAGTCCCAGGTTCGATTCTGGTCACATGCCCAGATTGTAGGCTCAATTCCCAGTAATGGGCATGCAGGAAGCAACTAATCAATGATTCTCTCTCATCATTGATGTTTCTATCTCTCTCTCCCTCTCCCTTCCTCTATGAAATCGATTTAAAATATATATATATATATATATATATATATATTTTTTTTTTTTTTAAAGAAGGAGGATGGGATTGCTGTAGGGGATATTCTACATAAAGCTCATAATAAAGTTTAAAAGAGTTTTGATAAAATACTAGCACACTAATATTATTATTATTTTCATGTTTATCAATATTTGTGTAATAAAAATATACAGGTCACTGCAAGGTCATTGAGTTTAGGGCAATTCCTAGGGCAGACATAGAAGGAAAAATCAGGACATAATTCAGGAGAGGGTTGGCATTTAAGTGTCATTGTTCACTATTCGTAGATACACAGTGCCTCACCCAGAAGAGGGTGTTTCAGACAGAGGCTGTGCTTGGGGAAAGCACTGGGTTTTGAATGATCTGGTGTGTGTGGAGAGTTGGAGAACCACAAGGAATGAGTCTGTAGCTTTTGATAAGAGCAAGGTCGTAGAGTCTAGCAAGCACAGTGGGTGTCTGCGTGTATCTTGCAGATAACACTGATCAGCCACATGTTTCTACAGGGAGAAGTGAGATGTGATTTTCATAGCAAAATACAAATCTGACTGCTCTGGGGAATGAATTAAGGGTGAAGGAGGCTGAGGACAAGAAGATCAGTCAGAAGGAAGTCTGGTGCAAGATGGACAAGACTCTTGGTTGGATTAGTGGTCATGGTGTTGGGGAAGGAGTGGATTTGAGAGACGGCTAAGAGAAAAAATTAGCAAAATTTTCCAGGAAAGAGAAATTAGGATTTTAAGCTCAGAAGCCAGAGTTAGGTAAATAACAACAACAATAGCATTGGTTAATATGTCCATTGTACTCTGCATTTTACTAAGTGTTTATCTTCTTCAATTTTCCCTATAATCCAACAGATACCTTGACAGTAGAAAGCGACGACGATGCCTGTGAAGTGCTTAGTCAGACTGCAGTGAGCTCCTGAAGTCTCAGATGTTGCTGGATACAAGCCGAGGCTGTTGCTGTCCTTGTTGCTTTGTTGAGAGAAGGTGGATTTTATCCACTTAAAGAGATAAATCCTGCCCAGAGAAAGGCCTTGGTAGATCATAGCACAAAAGAATAAAAGAGATACTAAGAAAACATCCAGAGAGAGCCTCTCACATCCAGGCTGAGATCCTGCCAGGAGCAAGGCTGCGAGCTCCTTGGAGTGCCCTGCCTGCTGGAGATGCTGCCGTCAATTTCTGAGGGATCTCTGAATATGTAACTGATCATCGGCCTCAACCTGTGTGTGCTTCCTGTCTGGTATCTGGGTTGTGTCTTTATTTGGGCTTATTCTTAATGCACAAAGTGTAGTGAAAATAACTCTGGCTTGAGGTTAAGCAGGAATGGATCTGCATATCATTTCTATTCACTGGAGTTTTTATTTTTATTTTTTTCTTGTTTATTTGATCTGGCAGGTAGATAAGGTGAAGTAAGGAAACTTTTTTTATGTTGTAATTTTTTCCTCACCTGTTAAAATGAGGATAGTATTGTCCATCTTAAGTTGAATATATCCTAACATATTTTGTGGAAGAGAGAGACAAAGACGGGCAGAGCAAGAGAGGGAGAGAGAGGGAGGGAGGCAGAGAGAGAGAGAGAAAAAGAGAGAGAGAGAGAGATTTATTTTTGCTCTGTTGCTTTCTGGTATCTCTATTTTTTTTTTGTGCCCCTAGACTTTGACTTGTAAATCAAGGCAGGGCATTAAAGGATTCTACAAGGCACTGATTAATGTTAAAACATCTAAAACATCCTTCAAGGCCGCTTGCCTTATAAACATGTCAGCCAGAGATAGCTAAAAAGCTGGCCTGACCAACACTCTCGGCCTCAGAGCTGAAATGTATTTCTAAGACCCAACCCGTGGGCCCTGAAGCTTTGAGCCCATCTCTCTAGGATGGGCTGGGCTGACAAATCTTCCCTTTGATCTTGTTCACAGCTCTGGACCAGAGTAACTCCGGTAGTCATGCCAGCAATGGCCAATGTGCCCAGTGGGCAGTGGGTGCCAATGTTGGTACCTTTGTTTTCAATTTCAGTTTCAGAAGCTTTAGACATGAGGTGAAGAGGTGTCTATAGCAGGAAAAGGCTTGCATCATGGTCTTAAAATCCCTGCTTCCTCTAGGAGCCAGTTTTTCTTATGTCCATGATCATATCTAGCCACTTAGGGCCTCTTCTGCCCTGATTACTCATTCATCAGGCAGCATGAGGGAATGAACCATTCCACACAAATTAATTTCCAAGTATCTCAAGTTTGCCCCTTAAATGACCAAGCTATTTGTTTTTATTTTACCTTTTCTTAATTTGTAGAAACATTTAAAATGAGCATTTCACTTTTCCCTTTTGCTTCCTTAAGTAAAATTCATCCAATTCAATATAAGTTTTCTCTAAGGATTCAAGGCCAAAGGTCTGGCACAGTCTTTGTTGAGTGAGTGCAGTATGACAAAAGAATGCTGGGGGTGAATTCCGATGGAGAGGTGGGGCTGTCCTGGAACTAAATGCCCCCAAATGTTCTCACCTTTTTTAACTACAGTGTCTGCTTTTTGTGTAGTTTTTAAAATTATATATATTTTTATTGATTTAAGAGAAGAAGGGAGAGGGAGAGAGCTATAGAAACAGCAATGATGAGAGAGAATCATTGATGGACTGCCTCCTGCATGCCCCCTACTGGGGATCGAGCTGGCAACCCAGGTGTGTGCCCTGACTGGGAATTAAACCATGACCTCCTCATTCATAGGTCAATGCTCAACCACACCAGCCAGGCTTGTGTAGTTTTAAAGAGTTGCTCTGTCCCTCCCTGTAAATCTGGCATCATGGTTCACTTCTCATTATCATCAACTTCCAGCAAAATCCCTTTCCTCTTGCAATTTTATCTGCTTCCCAGTGTAAAACCAAATTACGAAGGCTCATTATCATTGTGATCCATGCAAAAGTAAGTAAACTTTGAGCAAAAGTATGGGCCAAGTTCCTCAGTCAAGGCACTTGGATCCTGGAGGACTTTTTTTCTGAAATAGTCACTGGCCACCCTGAAGCCAGACTGTTTTGTTCATTGTGATGACTGAGAACTGAGAGCCCATTGCTCAGAGTGAACAAAAACCTGCGGACAAGCATTGCCAGAATTTCAATATGTGTGCCATTTGTTTGTTTTGTTTTGTTTACTTATAGTCATATGAGTATCAAGACTCTCAGTCCTGAAGGATTAGAAGGCAAGAGGGGGAACTCTGCTGTCAGAGAGAGAAAGATACTTGAAGACGAGTGATGCAGAGACAGTGCTATCTACTGGAAGGTAAAGTTAATCAGTGCAGCATTTTTGTAGAGAGTGCAAAGCTATCTTCACACTATTCTGATTGGAATCACTGGGGCCCTCCCTGGTACCCACGTAGAAATGGGTCTGAAATCCCATTAAAGATGTATCCTCTTCCGACATGCCTGTCTTACAGATCCTCCTGGGAGGCTCAGTCCTCACAGCACACACTGGCACTTTGCTTCACTTCCTTTCATTTTGTGGAGATCCAGGGCCATCCAGGCCCCTCCATGAATCTCTGTTGCAGTGGGAGCTGCTAATTCACCGGGAGGAGCTACTGATGGCCACACTTACCTTTAAACAGCAGGAGCAAAGGAGGGTGTGGTTGAGCAAGTATCAGAAGGAGAAAAGGGATGGAAAAAAGAAGCCAGAGACAATAAATATCAGTTTTGCCATGTTTGCCATTTTGCACAAGACTGGCCTTGGTTTCATGGGAATCTCCTTTGGCACTTACTAGAAGGCTGGCCGGCCTAGGAGTCCATGAAGTGAAAGCTACTGTGTTCAGTCCTCTAGAGTCGACCAAAAAGGTTGTCTAGTGAACAAAAGTTTCGAAAACCTTATAGAAAAAGCTACTGCCTCCCATGATTACTGGCTTCTCAGGTTTACTCCCTCCACCCTGCCCAAGTAGAGAAATACTGTTTTTGCCTTTTTCTGAATACTTTGTTAGAAGTCTGCCACTAACATGACAGTTAAATGCAATGTGTGACCCTGGATTGTATCCTGAATTAAAAAATACTGTAAGATGCATCATTTGGGACATTTGTCTAAATTTAAATAAAGACTGTGTAACTGATAATTATATTGTATCAACATTTAAAGTTCTTAAATGTAATCATCTGTTATGGTTTCATAGCAGAAAGTCCTTGTTCTTAGAAGTATTTGGTAATAAAGATCTTGATAGCTGTGACTCATTCTCAAATGATGCAGGAAAACATATGCACACAGATAATGCATGCATCTTCATATGCACATGTGTATGCATGCACATACATACACTGAAAGAGAGAGAGAGAGAATATTGAAGTACTAACATATTAACAATTGTGAATGTCAGAGAAGGGTACCTAGATTATTGCTGCATCCTGGCAATAGGAAAGAGGGGGCTCCTCAAGGAAAATTTAGGTCCCATACTTAGATAAGAAGAAGGGGATGCGGACAGGCAAAGTAGTAAGTATCCAGCTCACATCCTGTCATTATAAAACAAAATTTTAAAAAATTCTGAAGCATTATCTTCAATGTCTGCCTTTAACTAGCATTAAACTTGGAGCAGCACTTCGTGAGCTCAAAGCAACCTTTGCATCTGAGATTCTATAAAGCCATTCCAACTTCGTGTTCCTGTTTAGATGAAAGACAGTGAACGCACTGGCTGATCTTAACTCACACATCATTTAATTTAATTGACTTGAGTGTTGTTCTCACATAAAATGCTACTACTTGGATTATTTTAAAAGACATTAATTTGTCATAAAAAAAAATATCAGACGGTAGCTTTATTTTTTTCCCACCAGTTCTTTTTGTGCCTGTTTTATTAAATGCTTAGCAACAAAAGGTTGCCTTGGGTAAAAGCTTCTTTGCCAAGATAAAAATAATCTGAAATTTAGATGTGTCTGCAGTGATCATGGCAGTGTAAATTAATTAGCCACGCTGAGCCTGAATCAGCATCTCTAAATTGATCTTGCTTTTATGCTGCTCTGTTTTCTAAAATTCGCTCACCCTTGAAAGTAGCCACTCTGAGTATGATTTTTTTTTCTAATCAGAAAACACAGTTGGCAAGACATTTTTTTTTTGGGGGGGGGGTGAAGTTAATAATCCATTAATAAATACTAGAATTTGGGGTTTTGTGCCAGTGGCCAAACTGAAGGCTACCTGCTGATGGTGAGGAGATGAAAATGATGGATTATTTTCATCCTTGGGGAAGTTGACATTTTGGTTCAGGTGTTAAAATATGTGCTTGTACCAAACCACAAGCAATGCCATGAGTCAGGATGGTTTTCATTGCCAAGAAAGATTTCTAACAGAATCAGGTAGAACTAGCAGCTCATGTTGGAGGAAAGAAATAGTCTGAGAAGACTTTTGAAAGAGTAAAGTTGGAATGACAGTTTTGTAGGTGTCCTGCAGGTCCAGCTTCCATGATAAAACTTTATAGATCTATATTTTAAAGATTCTTAAAAATTGATTTTTAGAGAGAAAGGAAGGGAAAGGGAGAGAGAGAGAGAAGCATTGATTTGAGCAAAACATCCATCAGCTGCCTCCTACATGCTCCCTACCAGTGATCGAGCCCACACCCCTATGATGCAGCCTGACTGGGAATTGAACCAGCAACCTTTCCATGCACAGAATGACATTTAACCAGCTGAGCCACACTGGCCAGGGTGGGCTATAGATTTTTTTTAAAAAAACAATTTCAATAAGGTATTATTTATATAATTTAAAACTCACTGATTTTAAGTGTCCAATGATTTTTTAGTAAATTCACAGAATTATGCACCCATCACTACCATAGAATTTTATAATATTTCCACAACACTACAAAACTCCCTGTAGCTTATTCTCAGTTAATCATTATTCCCACCCCCAGTTCCAGGCAACCAGCAATCAATTTTCTGTCTATAATTTGCCTTTTCTTGCCTGTGGATAAATGGAATCACACAATATGTAGTGTTCTGCATCCAGCTCCTTTTCACTTAATGATTTTGGGGTTCATTTTTGTTATGCTATGAATCCCTATTTTTTTTTTTTTTATTTCTGAATAACATTTTATTATATGGATAGACCATATCTAACTTATCAAGTCATCAGTTGACAAACATTTGGGCTGTTTCCACGTTCTGGTTATTATGAATAATGCTGCTATGACATTCACACATCACATATGAGTTTTTGTATGGATATATGTTCTTATTTATTTTAAGTAGATACTTAGGAGTAGAATAGCTAGGGCATATGGTAAACTTACGTTTAACTTTCAAAGAAACTGCCTGTCTTCCAAAGAGGCTGCATCATTTTCTACTCGCACCAGCAATGCCTGAGATAAATTCACCTATCTTGTTTCACTTAATTATCATGTGAGTGCAGTCAGGGTAGGGGATTAGATGAGGGACGGGAGGTGGATTGTCTTGCCCAAGGTTGTGCATCCCATAATTGCAGAGGCTGAGTTTTAACCTACATTTGACTGATAACAAAGTATTTTCTCTCTCAGGATTCTGAGGCACACTTTTAAGTAGGGCTTTCAAACCTGAGTTCACAGAGAAATGTGGATTGATTGATAATGTCTGCCAACGATAAGTTGAGGAGATCTTGTGGCAGCTGTGCTGCCTTTTGCCATCGCCAGAGGAGCCCTTGTCCCCACTCTGCAATTCTGTGGGATTTCTCCCTTGATTCTTCACTGTAGTTGTTTAGCTTAGAAATAAGATTATTTGAGCATTATTGTCTTCTCAGCTCCGCCAACATAGGAAACATTCCCTGACTGTGAAACTCAATGCATTAGATTATACTTTGCTGTTTGTTGAAAGAAAATCCAAATCTAAAGAAAGGTTAAAGCTCATTTTGAGCCCAGGTTTGGGGGCTAGTCCTGGAAGTAAAATTTCAAAGGATTGAGACAATAGTCCAATAAATAGTAGTTTATTTTATTTTATGTGTTAGAATCAAAGGAGAAGACCTAAGAAAGGTTACATGAAATCCATTAGTGAAAGAGTAAAGAGGCGGGAGAAAAAGCAGGGAAATATCTAGGGTTGGGTTAAAAGTAAAATAGAGAGTTATGTTCCCTTTACTAGTACATTGGTGGGTGCAGGATAGTTAATATTTAACATAGTTTACAGAAGAACGCAGGTGAAAGAGAACAGTGAAGAATGTTGGGGTTGTCTATATCCTTGTGCTGGGATGTTTGTCTTTGCTGGTCTAGTGAAGCGATCCTTCTGGCATTTTAAGTAAGTTATTCTAGACGCACATAAAGAGTGGACAGGGTTTGTCCCAGGTAGACATTAATCTATCCCATAGGCCTTAGGACATGACTTCCCTTCATAACCAGCTCAGCTAGGAAGTTTGCTTTCTGATAAAAATATCCCACTGGTTATTTTTTTTTTGTTTTTGAGCTTGTCAGACTTGCCAGGGAGTCCTTGTTTTTTGTTCACTGGTTTTTTTTCTTGTATCTCCTCCTGGGATGAGGACAACTGGTGGAGAGATGCTCTATTCTGCTCAGTGCCCCTCTCCAATAACGGCGTCTGGCTTAGGAAAGATGCTCAATGAATGTTGCTTGGTTGAAAAATTGCAAGAATAAATGGGAGCATAAAATTAGATTTCTCCTTCCCATTTTAAGCAAGGTAAAACAAAGAGGTGGAGACTTTGAATAACGTCCCATATACACAGAGCCAAAGGAAGATGGAGTGGAGCCTTGAGTCTGCAAATCCCTTAATCATTGGGCTCCAGCTCACTTCTTGAGTGAAATTGGCCTCAGTCTGTGACTATTAGACGATTGATGTGGGCTGTTAGATTCTGCTGATGCTGGGCTATGCTGAGAGGAGTGTCTAAGATGCATGGCTCCCTCTTGGATTATAATGAAAAGCCTATAGTTTGCATGGTGTGCAGAGAGGAAAATAAGCCATGAAATATTTTTGAACAATATTTAAAGAAAAAATAAATAAAATATAATATTTTGACCCAATGCAGTGGGTTTCGGGGTGGCCTGTGAATATTGTAAAATTACATAATCAACAAAGAAGGATGCAGCATGATTTAATTCATACACCATGATGAATAGGCCCACATCCCCCTTTCTCTCACCTTTTCTCTTCCTTTATTTCTCTCTAGCAGCAAAAACAATAAAAAAAGGTTAACACTAGCCAATACCAAATGATGGAACAGGGGACTGTCTTCTTTTCTTTTCCCATAATTTTCAAACTTTTCATTAAAAAATAAACATTAATTATGGAAAAGAGAAATATTATTTTTAAAGCTCTAATAATCTCTGAAGCAGCATGTTTTCATTGGCAGAAATGCACCAGGAGCCAAGATGATATTAGATCACAAAAGTAGTTGGATGCGAAGAATATTTGGGATCACGGCTATGAACGCATTATCTCGATTCTCGAATCCCCTGAGAGTTTGGTGGTTGAGATCTTAAGCAGCAGAGGTGAAGGTAGGAGCGAGTGGGATGTCACAGGAAGAGTGGCCTGTGCAGGGGCTGGCGGCAGGACCCAGCCTGGGGAACTGGAGAGATTGCAAGGCAGCATGTCAAGACTTCAGGATGTGGATCACTGCTATGTAAAGTGCAGGTGAAGAGGCAGGTGTGCACCAAGCTTTATAAGCCTCATGAGGGATTTTTGGGATATTGTGTAACTTTTTACTTTTATGTTATATCGAATTTATGGAAGAGTTACTGGATAAAGAACAAGTATATCCTTAATCCAATTGAGTACATTTGGTACAAGTAAATTCTTTACAAACCATTTACATTTTGTCCTATTTGCTTTATCAGTGTCTGTATCCATCTGTGTATATGTATTTACCCATATGTGTGTATGTCTATGTGTATACACAGATATGCAACATACCATACATATATATGATTATATTATATTATATTATTTATTTATTTATTTTAGAATTTATATATTTCACCTAAATCATTTGGGGTAAGTTGGATTGTCACAGCCCTTTATTCTTAGATTCTTCAGTGTTCATTTCCTAGAAGCAAAGATAATCTCTTACATAAACATAACACAGTGATCAAAAGTAGGAAATGAACTCTGATGCAAAGTTATTATCTAATTCACAGCCTATATTCAAATTTTGAGAACAACCCAAATATTGTCCATTATACCTTTGTTTTCCTCAGTTTGAAATCCAGGATCATGCTGAAGAATATGGGTGGATTGTTATATCACATATCTCTCACTTTCCTTTGGTTTGATGTTTTCCATGAATAAATTGAGGTCATGTTATTTTTGTGGTGGTGTGGTGGGGTTTTTTGGAATGAATACCACAGAAGTGATGTTGGGTCCTTCTCAGTGAAGTATCTCAGAAGTCACGTGACAGTTTGGCCTGCTATTGGTGATACTGACTCTAACCACTTGGCTAAGGTGTTTTCTACCAGGTTACTCACTGTGCAGTTACAATTCCCCCCCTTGTAATTAATATGTGATTGATGGGGAAATTCCCTGGGACTAAGGAAATATCCTGTTCTCCGTTAATCATTTACCCAGTAATTTTAGCATCCAATAGTGATTTTCAAAGTTTGCTATTCTTTCAATACTCATTACTTGTCAATTTAAGTTAAGGAAGGGCTTTCCTATGTCCCTATTGGTTAATCCTATATAATAAAAGGCTAATATGCAAATAGACCAAATGGCACTAAACACAGGAGCTGCCTCCTGGTGGTCAGTGCACTCCCGCAGGGGGAGCACCACTCAGTCAGAAGCCCTGAGCCAGCTCATGGCTGGCGGTGGTGGGAGCCTCTCCCGCCTCCACTGCAACGCTAAGGATTTCCAACCAACGGCTTAGGCCCGCTCCCCCAAGGACAGTGGGCCTAAGCCATCAGTCAGACATCCCCCTAGGGCTCCCAGACTGCAAGAGGGCATAGGCCGGGCTGAGGGAGCTCCCTCCCCAGTGCACAAATTTCATGCACTGGGCCTCTAGTGTATAAATATCATTATGGACTCATGGATCTTTATTTTATTTAATGAGTGATAATCCATTTCTATGATTATTTTAATGCTCCAATTGTCCCAGAGTTAACTAGTGGGGGCCAGGTAAAAGGGCTTCAACCTTTACATGTGAGGTTCTCTCTGTGTGTACATATGTGGGTCTGTGTGTACACATGTGAGTCTGTACATGTTTGGATCTGTGTGTATGAGTGTACATGTGTGTACATATGTGGATCTATTTGTATGTGTACACATATGGGTCTCTGTGTATGTAAGGACATAGATGAGCCTATGTATTTACATGTGTGGGTCTATGGTTATGTGTACATGTGTGGGTCTGTATGTATATGTGTGTATACATATGCTCTATGTAGATACATATGTGGCATCTCTGTGTGTACATATATGAGTTGTATGTGTATATGTATGGGTCTCTGTAGGTATGCATTTGGGTCTGTGTGTATATGTGTACATGTGTGGGTCTCTGTGTGTTCACATGTAGGTCTGTTTGTGTGTACATGTATGGGTCTCTGTGTGTGTACACATGTGAATCTGTGTGTATGTGTGTACACATTTGGGTCTGTGTGTGTGTGTTTCTCTGTACAGTTCTTCGTGTCTCTCTTTTATCTGTATAGTTTCCTTAACAGTGTGCACTTGTTCCCCAACAATTGTACCTTGATGCTTTTGGAAATTCTCTGAAATATGTTTCCTTTTACTATGGTAATAAGCCTTCAAAAAATAATTGAATTCAGATATTAAATACTGTAAGAACTATCATTTAGCTTCTGATGAAAATGTGCATTATTGTGTTTGAAATGACAAAAAAAAAGCAGTGACTTCCAACAACCTCTTTTTTTCTGCCTCCTGTGAAGTCTTAGTGTGGAATAACTCAATCCCTTTCAGACTGCATTCTCTGGGATGTGGGAAATAGACCCAGAGCCATTATGCAGTGATAAGATGTGGTTTCTAATTCTGCAGCCCTGCAGGAATCTGCTCCATTGTCAGTTTTATCACTTTCCCTGCGCCAAGTGTTTCTAGTAAGGACAGCACAACTCACCATGGTGGGAGGCAGGACAGGAATCTGACCTGAGATTTGGAGTGATCCATTCACTTACTCATTGTTGTTGATGACATATGCTGGACATTCTGTGTGGTGCTGGGGATACAACACCCAGTAAGAGTGAAGAAGGATGTCCTACTTCGCAGAGTGTGTTAACAGTACCTTTGGTCTTGGTAGGGATTTTCATTTTGATAAAACTGCTAAACTTCCCTGACTCCCTAGTTCCTGATCTGTGCAGCCAATAGGGTGGTTACAAATACAAGTAGGGCATAGCACAAGCTCCCTGCTTAGGCACAGTGGGTCAAGTTGGCCCACATTTTCTTATCTCCTCCCCAAATGGCATTATTATCATTTTGCCATGGGGTGTCCCTCACCTCTCCTCTTGGTTGATGCATGAGCTCTATGCTATCTTAGCAGTCCACTGCACCTTGTAGATTTGTACTCTAAGGTAGTTAGAGAATCCCAAAGTTTTAGTGTTTTATGCAGAGAATGCTGGTCATCAGATGCTAGAAGCTTTCCAAAAACAGAAGGTAGGAGATGGTAGAGGGAGATGGTAGAGGGAGAAGGGAGGCAAGCCATTTTATCTTCTTCCTCTTGATGCTTCCATCCTGCTTCCTCTTCATAGGATGTGGGTGGTTATGCATAGAACTGGGAAAGAGAATTGGGAGAAATTCTGAAAGTTCTGATGGGTGGAAGCATTCTTGAACCTATATCAGTCTTATTTGGAAAAACATACTCAGAATTAGACTGGAAGAGTTATACTAACTATCCCTTTTGTAGTTTTCCATGGAATGAAAATATTAAACTATGCCACCTACATCTCAGGGATCTGGAAGTTTTCCTTTCTTGGCTTCCCTTGCAGCTAGGTGTGGCCTGTGACTATATTCTAGCCCAAGGTGGCAGTGTCCTGAGGTTCTTCTGGCAAGCCTCCTTAAAGAAGAGGGACATGTCCTTTCTCTACCTTTCCTTTTTCTTGTTGGCTGGAACCTGATTGAGATGGCAGGAGCTGAGGAAGCTCTCTGCAACCATGAGTTCTATATGCCAAGGATGATGGAACAATAATGTAGAAAAAGCCATACAGCTGCTATACCCGTCCTTTTTTAAATGATCATGGCATGTAATATTATATATATATTTCATGTGTACAGCATTATACTTTGAAATTTGTATATACATATACTATTCAGCCCCATAAGTCTAGTTACCATCCATTACTGTAAAATAGATTCCCTTCGCCCTAACTGGTTTGGCTCAGTGGATAAAGCATTGGCCTGAGAACTGAAGGGTGCTGGGTTTGATTCCGGACAAGGGCATGTACCTTGGTTATGGGCACATCCCCAGTAGAGGGTGTGCAGAAGGCAGCTGATCGATGTTTCTCTCTCATTGATGTTTCTAACTCTCTATCCCTCTCCTTTCCTCTCTGTAAAAAATAAATAAAATATATATAAAATAGATCCCCTTCATTCATTTACCCTCCCACAACTTCCTTCCCCTCTGGCAACCACCAATCTGCTGTTTGTATCTATGAGTTTATTTTTGTTTTGTTATATCCTGATTTACCAACCTCTGTCCTAGCTTTACATGAGGCAGAAATAAACTGATTTCCTTTCTTTCTTCATTCCTTCTGTTTTGTTATATGTATATAGCTGAACCTCTCCATACAGTCATATTTTAAACAAAAAAACAGTCCCAGAGAGGGTTTGCCACTTAAACACTTTGCTTTCCTAACTTGAAGTACAAATCTCTCCCAATAATCTCAAACTGCCTTTTGTTAATTCTGAGTCAGGTGTAAAAGGTAAATATTGGACATGAGAGAGATATGTCACTGAGATTGATAGAGAACCAACAGAAAATGACAACGTAAAGGAAAAGTCATAGAAACATGTCTAACGCACTATGGATATTCTGGAACTAGTGAATATCAAAAAAATTAGTAAATTTCTTTCTCCTTTTTCTTTTTTTTAAAGAATACAGTAGGACAAATTGAGAGATTAATCCATCAATGGAAATTGATTTTCTTGAAAATGGCTGGCCTCAAACAATTCCACCTACTGACTGGTTGATATAACAAGTTGTGAGCTGAAATGAAGTGGAATAACTTCGTTTTGCCAGAGTCCCGGAGGGACAAATGTTTGTAAAGTCGAGGTGAGTTCATGATGATGCTTTAAAAGAAAATTCCTATAGAAGCTTGGTCTAGAAAAAGTAGGATCATAATGGCTCCCTCAGATGTAACACACAATTAAGTGACATTTACTGCCAAACTGGCCTTCTTTTTGTGCTGTGCTGACATTTTCTTTGTGTTTAAACGTTTTGATTTTAAAATGGTTTATAAAATGGGTTTAGTACCTGTGGTGAGAATCTACAGGTGAAAATATTAGACTTGGGGTTGATCGGCTTAATGTGAAACAATAACCTTAATTGTTTTCTGGTTTTCTGTACTTTTTAGAGTCAGGGCACTGTTTGAAAGGTCCTCCTGGGGAAGCAAGTGTCTGACTAACTTGGAATGTATGCTGGAGAACTTCAGTGTGAGTCTCCTAAATTCCAAGAAACAGGAAGAGTGGGAGCAATCCAAATCCAATTTGTTAGGATGTTGCCTCTTTGAGAAAGCCTGCCTTGATAGCACAATGTTTGCTTATCTGACCCTCCCACATGCTCCCAGGCACCCCTCGAGGATGATTGTCAGATCATGTCTCTGTTCAACCTTCACTATGACCATATTAGGCATCATTATGGTTGTTGTTATTGTCTTTTTATTATCACTATTTTGCAACTGTTTAGAGTTTTTCAGTGATTTGCTCAAGGTCACACACAAATAAATGCAAAAGAATTTAAAACTAGAATTTTTTTCTATCCAATTAAAGACAATGAAAAGTCACGGAAATAAGGGAAAATTCAGAGGCCTGAAGATGGGAAATTCAGAGGGCTAAAAATTCAGCAATGTATGCCAAAAGCTTTCCAATCTACCTAACTTTAAGAGATCTTAAATGTTCTCTCCACAAAAAGATAAATAACTCTGTGAAGTGATGGATATGTTAATTTACTTGATTATAGTAAGATTGGAGTCCCTCAAGGATTTAGGCTGACACATCCAGCAAGTAAGAGGGGAGTTTTTAGAGGGAAAGGGGATGGGGCCACAACTGGGGAAGGTTGGGACTCAGCTTCCCCTGTCCTTGGGGTTGAATTTTATGCACCAAAACCGCAAGGGGCACAGGTTGGGGGATGTAAGTGTTCTAGAGTGATTAGATGGAGTTCATTGTTCTTCAGCCTGTTTGGCCATTGTTATCATTGGCCTGCTGTCTCTCCCTCGCCCTTGGTGTGGCTGCCTCCTGTTGTGCTTGATGGGGTGACCACAGGCTATTCCATAAAATGAGGCTGGGGCCACTTTCTTGTTCGTGACTTTCTAGTCTGCCTGAGCCAAATGTCCTCTGCTGGCCTTTCAATTATGATAATCATTTCACAAAATATACATATATCAAAACATCACATTGTATACCTTCTATATATACAACTTTTATTTACCAAGTACCCCTCAACAAAGCTAGGGATAAAAATAGACTCAGAGAAAGTATTGGGAAATTCATTTCAGAATTTGTTTAGAGTTTATCCTGTCTCATATTGCTCTCATGTTGATTGACACCTGCCATTATGTGGTTATGCTGAGAAGAATCTTTTAATGATACAAATATAAGACATAATTTAATACCCCCTTGTACTAAACTTAATAAAATACTTATTACTTTGAATATATATAACCAATGAACTATCATTCCTATTTTTAGAAATTTATCCTAAAGACATCATCAGAAATGTATTAGTTTTGAAGGGAGAAAAGAAATCACAGATTCGATTTAAATAAATATATATGATCATAATTGTGCATTTGTTCATTGTTGTTGTTTTGAGTGCTAAAAGAGCAGCTAAGATTCACTCTCATCCAATGATAGGTGACCTTTATATGTAATGAAGCTATTTAAGTGTTTGCAATGCAACGGAATTCTGAGGTGTTCCTTGCTATGGATGTTCTTTAAGTCTTTGAATGCCTGTAATGCAATTTGGGTATTAGCTTCTCTTGGCTGTTTTGCTCTGTATCCACAGAAATGTAAGAGGCTAACAACATACCAACATGCCCTTCCAGAGTTCCAGTACCCCTGTGACCTTAGGCAACTGTCCTTAGCCTCACGGGGAGGTCTTGGGCCACACTGGCACCTCCCTGACATGCATTTATTCTCTCTTCACATTTTCCTTCCCCTCAAAGCCCTGTAATGAGGAATCCAGTATAAAGCAATTAGACAGTATACGATTGAGGTGGCTGCCAATTACGAACTGAATTGAACTGAAGTCTTATTAGACTAATAAGGTTTTCTAAATTGGACTTGGGGATCTTGGTTCTTGGTGGTGTGAATATTCGTGAGAGAAGTTGCCCAAGTATTTAAAGTGAGTTCACCTAAGGGTAAATGTTCACCTTGGATGAACTGGTGTGAGCTTTGGAGCCAGAGATAAGTGGGTTCATCCTCACATCCTGCCACTTATTAGCTATTTGACCTCAGGCAAAAGCAATTTAACTTCTGACAGTCTCCTTTCCTGTCTGTAAGTCGGCAACTGAAAAGGAATTTCTACCCAACTGAAAAGATTGTGATGGCCATTAAATGGGTAAAAAAATTGCACAACACTTGCTATTTTATATGAGTTCTGTTATCATTCTTAACTTAGACATGGTCACTTAATCATGCTACACAATAAACAATTAAAATGAAATTATATTATTACTCTGAAAAATATCTCATATTCTTGGACAGCTTTGGAGACAGGCTGACCTACATTTGAATCTCAGCCCCAGATAGCAGATGCTGACTATTTCACTACTCTGAATCTTGTATTATCTCTTCAAAAAGACTAAGGATAATAACAAAGAGTAGTTATGTCTTGAGATAGTGTTGTGAAGAGTAAAAAAAATAACAACTAAAACACACTGCCTGGTTCAGAAAAGGGACTTATTACTGACAGGACCAAAGTATTATTGAGATCATCATTTTCAATAGAACTTGAAAAAAATGGGTGCAAATTTTTCCCATTTGAAGTTGTCCAAATATACAAATCATGTGGACATTGGGACTATTCAGGTTATGTATAACTCTGTATTTTAAGGTTAATTTAGAAAAAATGAAATCCAATTAGTTTAAGAATAGTTTTTGTCTCATAGAATGGTTAAATGTAGAATTAAAGTCAGATTCTCACATATCTGAATCCAGGAGCTCAAACCTTGTCAAAAAAAAATCTGTCTCTTCATCTCTTTGCTCTCTTCATCTTTGATTATATAATCTCCAAATGTGCCTTCATATTTCATGTGGAAAGTAAGATTGTGTCTACCAATGCTCAGATATTAATTCCGGGAAATACTATGCTTAAATCCATTTTTTAAAAAAATGCTTTTGTGTCAGCTTGAGTTACTGAAAGCAACTATGGTGCTGAAAGCAACTATGGTGCTGGCCAGGCATCCTGGCCTACATTGTCTCTAATTTGTCACTTAGCTCCTGACGTCTGCCTGCTCTAATCCTACCAGCAACAGGATCCTCTACCCTTATGATCAGCAAACTTCTATTTTAGAAATTTTCTCTAAAACCATATTTTCTGACAATAGGAGATGAGAAGGGAATTAAATAGAACCCTGATATCTAGTGTTGGATTTTTCCTTCCTTAGGACAGAGAGAGCAACTTTAGCACAACCTGGAGAAGGTCCATTTATTCTGAAAACACATTTCACTAGGCACTGGGAAGTGTTCTTAACACTAGAGAATCAGGAAGAAGATATAACAGTTGGTTGTGTGGGACTTCCACCTCTTGAGCGACAAAAGTTATACAAAGAATCAGAGTTCCTTGCCATGAGTGCTATGATAGCAGTCAGCGGAGGGACAGATGGAGTAGGTGCAGCTGTGCTTGCAGATTCTGAGTTTTTGTGGAAGAGCCGTTCCATGATCTGGGTGTGTAGAAGGCATCCTGCCTTTAAATGAGGAGCAGGACCATTCCATACGGTTAGTTGCTCTCCCACCTGTGCCCTATTGGGCAGGTCCGAAGAGCAGCTTTCTCAGAGTTCCACTCGTCTCCTGGTACAGTCATCTCATGCTGACCCCAGTGGGCCCATATGATTAAACAGAGGAGAAACAAAAGCTGGGGAGGGGGAATAATGAAAGAAAAGAAAAGGAAGACCCGAAACTTGTTTACCCAATGTCGGTAATCCCAATGAGAAGAAATTGAGCTGCCAATAACTGAGTATGGCTCTCTGATGATATAGATTAAACCAGAAGGGCCAACAGTAAACAAGATGAACTTCAAAAGAGCAGCGTCTCTTCTCTCTGGGGACTTCCATTAGCGAGTCACCAGATAGGCAATTACTGTACAGTTCTTGTAATGACCGGGATCAAAAGCAAGCATTCTGCACAGTAGGCAGTCAGAAAACAGCAGACAAAAAACTGTGAAAATATGCCATTAAATCTTAATTATTCTTCAAAGGAAAACAAGTACAACCAGGGGGCAGAGGAGGAAGGAATATTCTCAGCCTTACTAATGCTTGGGGCTCAGGGCAGTAGTACAGCTACTGTTTCAACTCTCCTGTTTATTTAGAACTGAGCATCTCACTCTGTCTTGTGTTGGGCTAAGGCAGTGGTCGGCAAACTCATTAGTCAACAGAGCCAAATATCAACAGTACGACAATTAAAATTTCTTTTGAGAGCCAAATTTTTTAAACTTAAACTTCTTCTAATGCTACTTCTTCAAAATAGACTTGCCCAGGCCATGGTATTTTGTGGAAGAGCCACACTCAAGGGGCCAAAGAGCCACATGTGGCTCGCGAGCCGCAGTTTACCAACCACTGGGCTAAGGAATTTGGTTTATATAAGCATCCCAGTTTCTCTGATCCATATCTTCTTCTGGAGTATATGAAGGCTGTGGTATCAGACCTCATTTCAGACACAAAGTCTGCATTAAAATTATTTCTTTTTTATTGATTAAGGTATTACATATGTGTCCTTATTCCCCCATTGCCTCCCTCCCCGCACCCATTCATGCCCTCACTCCCCTGGTGTGTGTGTCCATTGGTTATGCTTATATGCATGCATACAAGTCCTTTGGTTGATCTCTCCTCCTTACCTCCACCGTCTCCTAACTTCCCTCTGAGGTTTGAGCATGGAAACTCCCATATGACCCAGTGATCCCACTTGTAGGAATATATCCCAAGAAATTAGAAACACCAATCAGAAAGGATATATGCACCCCTATGTTCATAGCAGCACAATTTACAATAACTAAGATTGGTAAACAGCTTAAATGCCCATCAGCAGATGAGTGGATTAAAAAAAAATGTGGTAATCTACACAATGGAATACTACACTGCTATAAGAAAGAAGGAACTTTTGCCATTTGCAACAGCATGGATGGAGCTGGAGAGCAGTACTCTAAGCAAAATAAGCCAGTCAGAGAAAGGTAAGTATCACATGATCTCACTCATTAGTGGATTATAATGAACAACATAAATTGATGAACAAAAACAGATCCAGGGACAGAGAAGCATCCATCAGATGATTTCTTTTTTATTATTAAAAGCAAATAGCTCACCATCCAGAGTTGACCACTGTTTACACTTGGACACAGAGTATTCTCTTAGCGCCTGTGGAAATAATATCCTCTGCTCTGGAATTCACAAGCATCGAGGGTCATGGTAGTCGTGTGTCATTTCCCTGAGGCTTATATTGGAGATGTTCTTAGTTGGTGCACGGAAGCCACTGACATGCCAAACTCTAGATGTGGTACAGGCTAAATGAAAGCCTTAAAGAACTCAAAAGACATTGTTTGATTTTTAATACTGTGTGTGTGTGTATAATCTAGATTGTGCAGGATAGGTAAATTTAAATTCTATTTGGATCACTGAGCACTATGATTTTAAATAGCTATAGAAGAGGCTAGCCCTGTGCTGCCAACAGACATGCAATGTAAAACACATACGCAACTTTAAACTTTCTAGTAGCCACATTACAAAATTAATTTTGATAATATGTTTTATTTAACCCAATACATTAAAAATATTAGCATTTCAATATAAAAATGAGCAATGGCACACTTTTACATTTTTTTTCTGGTACTGTCTGAAGTCTAGTCTGCATTTTATACTCCTAGCACATCTCAGTTTAAACAAGACACATTTCAGATACACACAGGGCTGGAGGTTATTATATTAGACCATGGCTAGACTGTGTCCCAGTTCCATTCTGGGCCATTTCCACCTATAAACACTCATTTAAAAAACGGCCATACACAGTATAGATTCCAATGTAGGCACTATGTGACTCTTACCAGCTTAGCAAAATAAATTTGACATCGTATGACCTAAAAGATGTAAAACTGGAAACAGAGAAACCCGTGATAATTGTCAACCTTGAAAACAGTACCGAACAATGATGAATGTGGTCTACTGGGTCAATGGGATCCTCTCATTAGGGAATTAAAACTGAGGCAAAGGGAAACCCTCAAGCCTTTTTAAGCTCCCTCACCCTCCATCCTCAATTAGAAGCACTCATAGGGAGAAAGGAAAAAGGGCAGAGCAGTGTTCCAGGGCATTTACTAGTAAGTGCTAAGCATCACCAAGGTGCTTATGAAAATGCAAATTTCCAAGCCCCACTCCATGGTCCTCATTCAGTGTGGGGGTATTTGTTTTTGCAGCAAGTACCCTTTCCAATTTTTAAAAAATCATTATAGAAGCAGCCAGTGGAGCCTTGAGATGTTGACTAAGGAAACACACAACCCTGTCACCTTGTTTGCTGAGTCACCATATTTACCCTGTGATCTCTCATGTTTGGGGCAGGAGAGAGAGAATGAGAGCAATTTCTTTCCTGCTTCTCTAATCAGAACATTGAATTCTCCACAATAACTCTACCTTCACTGCACTGTGTGGTTTCATGTGTAATGTGGAACATGGTTATACATTTTTTATTATCCAGATTTAATCCCAACAAATATTTCCCATATTCCTGATTTGTCCACAGCCCATTCACAAGCTTTAGGTCATTGGGAATCAAAAAATCAGGTCTCAGCTCCAAAGGTATTGAGCAGAAGACTGACCAGATTTCTCAAGAGAAGACAATAGCATATGACTACAGTTCATGAGGAGCCACTAAAGATCAAGAGATGGTTGAGAAATATTATTTGCATCCTCTTTGCTCTTCCACAGCTCATTGACTCAATAATCAAAATATGACTATGAATAAGAAAGCTTAATTTTTTCACTTGTTCATATCATCTTCACATGATTCCTTAACCTGACCAAAGAGTTCTTCAGTAAGAAAATAAGTAACCAAACCTTGCTATTATTACTGTTGTATTCAATGGTGCAACCTCACATTTAATAACTCACCCTCACTGTATACAGATAGTTCATAATCTCATGCACTTTTATATATAACATAGATTTGAACAACTATGATCAGGAAGCATTTCCACATATATTCTCTCTTCTGACCCTTGAAACATTCCTGAGGCTGAAAACTATCAGGCTTGGAGAAAAGGCAGGAGTGGCAGAGAGGGGTCAATGGGGGGAGTGGGGAAGGGGGACCTCTGTAATACTTTCAACAATAAAGTTAAATTTAAAAAATAAAATAATTAATAAAATTAATTATTATGTCAAATGATGGGGAAAATAAGACATTTTGGATGGGGGGGCCTAGCAATCTGAATCTGTGCCAGTAACCTAATGCACATTCTTGATAGCCTATAAATAAGTCACTGCCCCTTTCTCCACAATCTGGTCTAGCAAGACCTGTTTTCCTAATTACTCCCAATTTACAAAGGGGCCATAAACAAAGACTGTAACAGCTTAGCTACAGGGGAGGTCACTGACACCACCCAGACCAGGCATTTAGACAATCTAACTTCCCCTTCTAACTGACTCAGGGGGGTTGTGGAAGCCCACCACAAAGGCCTGGTAGTTAGGGAACAGGTAGAAAACAAAAAAACCGAAGGGTATAAAGAGGAAACTTCCTCCATATTGGCTTACTCAGGATTTGGAGAACTGACCCCTGAGTCATTGTACTAGTACATGTGAAACATCTGAAAATAAATGGGTTAACCTGGACCTCCAATTACTCCTGTGTATTTTTCGGTCGCCTGGTAACAGAGTAGGGCTTGAGCATCAGAAATCCCTTTGCTTCATGGCACGTTCCAAGTCCTTTGCTCTCCAGTGGAGATGGTCAGGCACTGTTGGTTCCACATTCACTGAGATAAAGCAAACTCACTACCTGGAGCCTGTGCTAAAATTAAGCATCCATTGGCTACATTATCTCCAGGAAGCACGTAGGACACATCAATATGGAATAAAGTTCATAACTAACTGTGCCCAGCTCTATCACCTGGCTAATGTGAACACAGAGATGTGAGAGGGAAAGTGATTTCACTAAAATCTTATAAGAACTCAGTCTCCTGTCTTCTGGTCACAGGTGATTATTTTCGCCCAGATCAATCAATTCACCTGCCACCTCATTGTTAATGAGCCATTGTCTAGATACTTGAATAAAACGCCAATTCCTTTCCCAGACTAACTCAGCTCTGACTAAGCTCTGGTCCATACCTACCCCAAGTCTTAGTATCTACATCTTCTGATTCTTTTTCCTTTATTCACTTCTTTGAGCCATAGTAGCCTTATTTGGTCAATGAACATAATACTTCATTCTCAGAGCATTTTTGCTACTGTTCTCTCTGTCTTCAATGCCTTCCCTTGGTTCATCTATACTAGTAATAGATTCCTTCCCATCCTTTAAACCTCTGTTTGAAGTCACCTTCTCAGAGAGGCTCTTCCTGGGGATCATATCCAAAGTTGCCCACACTCTCCATCCCATTACCATGTTTACTGTTCTTCTCTTAATACTGATCACCATCTGAAATAACTTTCTGACAGGGGTGTTCAATTGATTTTCATTTTTGTTCCTCTCCCCTCAGGCTGCAATCTCCAGGAGGATTTTATTATCCTTCTATCCCCTGTATCTGGAACAGAGCCTTTCAAATAGAAGATGCTCAATTAATATAAGTTGAATTAGTTAGTAAATAAGATGCACCTTTATGTGGATGGGAATATTTCTTGAACACAGGACCATCCTGAATTGAATATCTGTCTTAGTTTATGCTGCTATCAAAAGGTAGTTTAAATAACAGAAACTTATTTCTCACAGTACTGAAGGCTGGAAAGTTGGAGATCAGGGTGCCGGCATGGTCAGGCTCAGTGCTTGTAGAGAGCTCTCTTCTTATGATCTCTCTTCCTCTTCTTATAAAGCCACCAATCCTATCATAAAAGCCCCACCCTCATGACATCATCTAAACCTAACACCTCCCAAAGGCGTGTCTACAAATACCATCTCACTAGGGATTCAGGATTCAACATAATGAGCTTTAGGAGAACACAAACATGCAGTTTGCATCAATAAATTCACTCTTTCTATAAATCTAAATAGCTATATATCTGTAAGCATACGTGCCTATAGATATACCAACATATCTACACTAATAAAAGAGAAACATGCAAATTGACCATACCTCGGTTATGCCCACAAGCCACATCCACCAGCCAATCAGGAGAAAGTATGCAAATTAACCCAACCAAGATGGCTGCAGCCACAGAGCGAGCAGGAGGCTTGCATTTCCCTGGCGATGAAGAAAGCCAAGCTTCCTGGCTTCCACTCAAGGCTACAAAGTTTCAATTATAGACGATAAATAAATCCCAGATACCAGAGACTCTGCTTGGGTCACGGGGGGCATGGCAGGCCTGCAAACCACCACAGGCCCCTCGCCCAGGCCACCCCATGCTCCAAGGGATCCCCCACCCTGATCTGGGACACCCTTCAGGGCAAACCAGCCAGCCCCCACCCATGAACTAGGCCTCTATCCTATCTAATAAAAGAGTAATATGCAACTTGTCCATCACTTTAACACACAAGATGGCTGCCCCCATGTCGTCAAAGATGGCTGCCCCCATATGGACACAAGATGGCCACCACAAGATGGCCAGCAGGGGAGGGCAGTTGGGGGTGATCAAGCCTGCAGGGGAGGGCAGTTACAGGTGACCAGGCCAGCAGAGGAGAGAAGTTGGGGGCAACCGGGCCTGCAGGGAAGGGAAGTTGGGGGAGACCCAGGCCTGCATGGGAGAGCAGTTAGGGGTGACCAGGCCTGCAGGGGAGGGCAGTTAGGTGTGACCAGGCCTCCAGGGGAGGGCAGTTAGGGGCAATCAGGCTGGCAGGGGAGCGGTTAGGCATCAATCAGGCTGGCAGGGGAGTGGTTAGGGGGTGATCAGGCTGGCAGGCAGAAGCGGTTAGGGGCAATCAGGAAGGCAGGCAGGCAAGCAATGGGGAGCCAGCAGTCCTGGATTATGAGAGGGATGTCCAACTGCCCTTTTAGGCCTGATCCCAGTAGGATCAGGCCTAAAAGGGCAGTTGGACATCCCTCGAGGGGTTCCAGATTGAAGACCGTGCAGACTGGGCTGAGGGACACACCCCCCATGCACAAATTTCGTGCACTAGGCCTCTAGTATCTGTATATCTGGAGTTCCCTTCCTTAGGATCATCTGATGAGCTATTCAGTCATCTTCAATGTTTTAGAAGACATCCCACTCTTTTTTAAACATCAGCTGAGGATATGTTTATTGATTTTAGAGAAAGAGGGAGGGAGGGAGAGAGGTAGGGAGGGAGAGAGAAACATCAGTTGGTTTCCATCGAGAAAGAGAGAGAGAGAGAGAGAGAGAGAGAGAGATCAATTGGTTTCCTCTTATACATGCCAGGACCAGGGATTGAACCCATAAACTTTGTAGGGTACAGTGTAGGGGACAATGCTCTAATCTGGTCACCCCTAACTGCCCTCCCCTGCAGGCTTGATCACCCCCAACTGTCTCAAGAGTGTAGGGGACAGTGCACGTCCCTCTATTGATTCATGCCCTACTTTCTCAATGTCCAGCACATAGCTGCTGCATAGGTTTTCAAGCAATACAAAATTCAGCTCTTCAATAATTACCATTTTGGAACTTTTTGAAAATTTAATGACAATTATGAAATAAGTAGAGTCTTCTTTTAATGGTATTAATTTAAGTTTCAGATCACCAGCATAGAGAAAGCACTGTTTCCTGGATCATAAAATGTTAAACCAAATGATTTGGTCCCTATCATTTTTGTAAGGGAAGTGACTTTTATGGGATTAAAAATAGCTACTTCTCCAGGATCACCTTCCCTCTCTCCTTTCCTCCCTCTGCATTTCTTTCTCTTCCTCTATTTCCTTCTTTTCATTTATTTTCTCCTCTCCGTATTGCTGCACCCCCTTTCTGAAATACTGAAACCACTGTCTAAAATGAATGCGCGTTCACATTTCTCGATGGGAAAGTGATTCCGGAAAGCTCACTCTTCAAGGCCATTTTTAAAAGGAAATCCTCGCTTTCTCAACTCAAAAATCACTCCCACCAGAGGTACCTTAGGAATAAAGAAGTAATCACTGTGCTCCCAGTTATGCAAGAGACTGTATTTTTTACAAAGGAGCTTACCTGGGGAATAAAAGTATTCTTTTTCACTGAGTTAAATGTTGTGGTTGCAAGTGGCTATGCTCTTTATGCTCTTTATTCAGGGGAAATATAGTTTCCCATGATAACCCCAGTACATAAATACAGCTCCATCCGGAAGGGAGGTAAAACTTATGTGATTTAATACTATTCAACTGACAGAGCACCTAGATTATAAAACACAAGAGAACAAAACAAAGGACAAGTGAATGAGAGAGCAAACAGGGTGGCAGTTGGTTTCTGCTTTGTGCATGGAGGGGCCCTGACACTCAGGGGCAAAATTCAAGTGTGTATTTTGACTGGAAACGTGGCAGCAAATCCAGCTTTATGGGCATTCTTGGGAAGGCAAAGAACTCATTCCCACCCTGCCTCCATGTGGATACGTTTTTGCTTTGCCTCCCAAACCTCAAATGTGTCCCTTGTGCCATTTGGTAATGAATGCCCAGTGCTGTGACAAGAAGGCCAAATAGCTTTGTTTGGTATCCATGGAGTTAGCAAAGAGATTAACAGGGTCTAAAGGAATAAAGAACATCTGGAAACACGGGCTTTGCATTTTCCTTTCATCCTGGGTGTGTTTGAAAGCTGAGCATTGGGGATTGGAAAACTGAATTTACTTTCACGTTGAAGTCTAGTACCTCTGTGACTCAGGCAAATAGGAGAGGACTGGTCGAGTCTCTACTGGCCACACTTACAGCCAAATGGTGACTGAGGTGTAGTTTCTGTTTCAGGATGGCTAGTCTAAGTAGTATGTGGAGGAGGAAGTAGAAAGATAAAATTGCAAGGTTTCATTTATTTTTTTTAAATATGTTTTTATTAATTTTTAGAGAAAGAGGAAGGGAGAGGGATAGAGAGATAAAAATATCAAGGCAAAAGGAACATCATCAATTGGCTGCCTTTTGCATGACCCCTACTGGGCATCCAACCTTCAACCCAGGCATGTGCCCTGAGTGGGAATTGAACAGAGACCTCTTGGTTCCTGGGTCAAGCAAGGCTCAACAACTGAGCCACACCTGCAGGGCTGTACGGCTTCATTTCATTCCAGCAAGAATAGATTGAGAATTCGCTGTACACTAACCACTGCTATAGGTGCTCTGGGGAACAAAATGAAGTCCTTTTCTTGCCCTGATGTTGATAATGAGGGAGGCCATGCATATGGGGGACAAAGGGATATATGGAAAATCTCTGTACCTTTTCCCTCAATTTTGCTGTGAACCTAAAACTACTCTAAAAAATAGGAAGTCTTAATAAAAACAAACAAGTAAATAAATAATCTATAATAATAAAAGCATAATATGCTAATTAGACCACACGTCCGGGGCTGCCAGGGAAGCCCAGGTCCCGGTTGCCGGAGGGAAGCCAGTGCCGGCAGCTGGGGGAAGGAAGGCCTACTCTTGCATGGGTTTCGTGCATCAGGCCTCTAGTTGTTGCATAAATGAATCAGGTAAATATAAAAGCTAACTGATTTTAAAAGGATGGAATTGTTCTGTCAAAAGGTAAAATGAGGCATATTTAAAATGTTAAGAGCTTATTTGAGCAAAAAATCTATTTGAATCGGGGCAGCATCCAATCTAGCAGTGAGAAGGGACCTCTGAGAAGCTGCACAACATAAAACGCTTTTACAGGCAGGAGGGAGCAGGAGCAACGCTAGGCCAGCAAAGAGTGGTCAGGTTATCAACAAGTCACCTTCCTTTAGGGCTGGCAGGGGCTGTAAGACAGCTGACCTAACCAGTGCTGATCGAGTGACTCCAGATCCACTGGTTTAAGGTCCCCTTTCTATGAAAGCAGAAACCATATTAAGTCTCCATTTGGTGATGTGGGGCTTAGCATAAGTGATTCCACATTGGGCCTGTTGTCTTGTTTTTAACGGTTCCAATGGGTAGGCTCTAGAAGAAACTGAGTTTGGGCATGGCCTTAATTGCTGAAACAACTTTTGTAAATTATAAGATTGACATCTTAAAATGAATTAACATTTGGAAAAGAAAGAACAAGTGACCAGGCTGGTGGTTCCGTTTCCATGGAACCGCGAGTGTTACTGACGTGCATTCTTTCTTTTATTTCCACGTGTCTCTCTATTATGGCTGCAAATCTCCCCTGTGCTTATGATGCAAAACATTGCTTTTTAGAATTAGCCTGCATGTGTGCATGCTGTCAGGCAAGCTTTCATAGGAATTATTTTCAGTAAGAGTGTTAGGTACTCCATAAAGTCACCCAAAGCATGATTTACTATAGTATTCAATGACTTGGATTTTAAAAGACAGGTGAGTGTGAATCAAGAGAGGGGGATAAGCAGAGAACCAGAGGGAGGAAAGACAAATGGCCCAAATGGAAAGCGTACAGGCCAGGATGGGTGAGCATGGACTCGGGACAACGAAGGCTTGATTGAGAAAAATCTTTGATGTTCAAGATATTCCTCGGCCCCCAGAAACCCATCAATGTTGCAGAAAGAGGATGGAAAGATTTGAGCAGTGGTGCATGTGTAAGTGGGTCCTGGAAGATGTAGATTTTGACTAGAAGGAGAAGAAAGAATACAGGTGAACATTTAGCAAATGAGATCAGTCAGTGCATGAGAAGTGATTGTCTTACAAAAAGCCATTCTGCCACAGGAAAAAATAAATATTTTGGTCTCTGATTTGGAGCCCCCAAGGTCATTTGACTCCTGGACATGTTGTCTGCAAGCAGAACAGCATACATGCTTAATTACCTCTTGCTACACATTTGAGACTTATTGTCTCTGAAGCAAACAGTGACTCTGGGCCCTGCCTGGGGACTAAGAGGCCTTTCCTTTCTCACCGCAGGCATGATGGGGACTTTTTGTCACAGCATCTGGCCTCCCAATCTGGGTGCTCGGATTCCTCCACACTTCTCTTCCTAGAAGCCCCAGCAGATGAATCTCAACACTCCAGTAAAACGTTGGGCAATGCGGGCGTATTGGATGCAAATGCCAGCCCTAACCACTCACCACCCACTAGTCGCTGTTGTTTATAAATTTCGTCTGTGCAGATACATCCTCCAAAGTCCTCTTTGTAACAACAAACAACAACAAAAGAATCCCATGAAAGATACTTTGAGAAAGAGAGAGAGACCACATTCACTTTTATTACAGTACATTGTTATAATTATTCTTTCCTTATTGTTGTTGTTAATCCCTTACTGTGCCTCATTTATAAATTAAACTTTATCACACATATGTATGTATAAGACGAAACATAGTAAATACAGGATTCAGTTTTATCTGCAATTTCAGGCATCCACCAGGGGTCTAGGAATGTATCCCCCATGGATAAAAGGAGGACTACTGTACTATCTGATCCTTCAGGAAAATAGTTTGCTGTCCCTTGCTCTATTCCATTCTCTTTGCTATTGTAAACATCCTGAACTCATTCAACCAATACATATTTTGTCAATATTTGGATGAAGAAGGTTCCGGGGTATCCTCTCTAAGGTATTCTTGTGGATCGTGCCTGGTTTCATTGTCTTTGACCTCATTCACAATTCTGTATGTTGCAGAAACCTGGTACTACTGCAAGTGATTAGCCATAGAAAAGCAAATGAATCATGTCCACTTGAATGCACTTGAGCTCTGCCCTATAGATAATTGACCAGTTTTGCTGCCTGGTCTGAGTCTACTTGCAAATTCATTTCAACATTCTTGGCTGCCTATAAAATTACAGTATTTTAATTTTCCTTTGAACTGGTTGTAACATCTTACTATTCTCTTTGTTAATTAATGAGAGAAATATAAAATCTTTGACACATTCATTTCACATTTTTGTATATAAGCCATGATTTTATTTTATGTTTTTAAAAAAGTGCCCTTAAGAATTTCTGTAGTAAATATATATACAACTAAAATCATTTGCTGAGTCAGGATATAGAGGAGTAGGCCTAAGAGGAAAGCCTTGACCAAATTGCTTTAGTTTGTCTCCTGACCACACTACTAATTAGATGTCTATTTTTTATTTTATTTTATTTATTTATTTAAAATATATTTTATTGATTTTTTACAGAGAGGAAGGGAGAGGGATAGTGAGTTAGAAACATCGATCAGCTACCTCCCACACACTCCCTACTGGGGATGTGCCTGCAACCAAGGTACATGCCCTTGACCAGAAAAGAACCTAGGACCCTTCAGTCCACAGGCTGATGCTCTATCCACTGAGCCAAACCAGTTAGGGATTATTAGGTGTTTAGAGTTAGGCACATCTCTTGACACCTCTGAATCCCCATTTTCTCTATAACATGGTTATTAGAACAATTCCTTGTATGGTTGTAGAAGGATTAAGCAACATCACCCATGCACAGCATCTAGTGTTCAGTAAATAATCTAGTAACTTCACTATTGTTGTCATCATCATCAATTGCATTTTAACTCATCAACTGAATGACATTTTCAGCTTCCACCTGGTGTTACCTTCTGCCAGCTGCTTGCATGCAGCCCCAGGGGCCTGGTTCAAGTTCTTCTAAAGGCAGAGCCTGAGACAAGACCTGGAGCAGGAAGATTTTGTAGAGAGATACCTGGATAAAGGAATGAAGGTGCAGAGAGAGGGTGAGACATTAAGGGAGAAAAGGGGTGCCTTTTTTCTTCCACGGAGGAACCACTGAGGGAAGCTGTAGCTCGGTCCTGCTGGGGACATGCTGAGCTCCGTACATCAGAGTGCTCTTTCCAAAGACAGCAGCCCCCATTGCTCATTGATTTCAGGTGTCATCCAAGGACAGCAACTCCTCTATGATTTCAGGCTACCTAGACCGAGGGCTGAAACAAGCGGCTGTGTCTTTGGATTAATCGTTGGGGCGAAATCAGGAGCTCCAGGAGGGATTCTGTGTTGGACATGGGAACTGTCCATCACAGTGAACACATGGATACTCAGAGACAGGCAAGGGGCTTGGCAGGGGCACAAACGTGTCTCCTACCCCACCACGGACAGCAGATGACCAAGTTCCCTGACCAATCCCCCTCACTCCCCAGCAGTATTCTCTGGGTCTCCGCATCCCTCAAGGGGCTGGAAGGATAAAGGGTGTAGCACAAGGATCTTTAGCAGCAATTGCTGGATACAATTGGGTGAGCAAGTTAGCCTTTCGGTGGTGGGACAAAGACGACTCCTTTCCATCTCTTCTCCAGAGACCTATCTGGCCCCAGGAGGGAGGTTTGCAGAAAAAGCAACTGAACTTTCTGATTTCCCCTGTGCAAGGCTTCAGGGAGGGCTTTAGGGAAGTGGGGAGGGAGCCTGTTTCAACCACCCCTGTAGCCAAAGCTGTAGGAGGGAGCTGGCTGGGCTCTCCAAGCCTTTGGGTGGCTTACAGCAGAGGAGGGGGGTGTAACCTTATGTGATAGTTACTTCTCCTCTTATAACTTCTCAGGTTGTCTGTTCCAAATCTGCATTTTAAATGTGTGACATTTTAAATTCACATGTTAAGTAGAGTGGACTGCTGGTGCTGTAGCAGCTGTCACAGATTAGCCAGTTACTAACACTCTGCTAGACCCTCCCGAATGCTGCAACAAAAGCAAAACCGGAGGCAGTAAGAAGTTCAGCGGTTGTCAGGGGGTGGGAGAGGGTGGGCGGCGTGAACATGTGGAGCCCGGGGGATTTTTAAGGAAGGGAAAGTGTATAACACTGGAATATTGGATGCATGATATTATAGATTTATCAAAATCCATGGAACTTTACAACACAAAGAGCGAACCCTAATGTAAGCCAGGGAGTTTAGTCAGTAGGAATGTATCAAGATTGGTCCACACTAATGCAAGATACTGATAACAGGGGACTCCCTCAGAGGACGTTGTACTTTCTGCTCCATTTTCTGTAAACCTAAAACTGCACTGAAAAATCAAGACCATTAATGGAAAGAAACACTTTCTAATAGACCCTTGCAGGTGGTCGTGTTGCCTCCTTGTGACAGAGGAGGAAAGACGGACTCGGGACACCACACCGCTTTAAAGGGCATCATCAGGTTCACGTGGTTCTGAAAGTCATGTTCCTGCCCTCATGCCTCTCACCTGCCTCTTTACTGGCCTCCCGCCTTCCTGTTCAGCGCTGAGAGTTGCCTCTCTTCCTCACCGGCTCTCCCTCTCTGTTTTGACCCGGCCTGGTCCCCCAGCCCCCTGCCAGCAGGCCTGCAGTCCAGCTAGCTTTCCCAGGGAGAACCAGCCCATCAACCCGAGGCTTTCTAATGAGCCTGTGAAGTGCCATCAATCCTCCGTCCCCGTCTCGCTGAGCATCTCAGTGCAGTGATATACGGTCAGTCTAAGTGCTGCTGGTTTCTGAGAGCTGGTCGAGGGGCAGCCCTGGGAGCCCGGCTCATTCAGTTACCCTTTCGCTAACTTATAATTTAGCTGACACAACTCACTGCTGGTTTATTTGTCTCAAATGAACGTCAACTAGTACAGAGGCATTTGGGAGCTCAATGAACTAAATCATCACGTGAATTAGTTAGATCTCACTGGAATACAACAACCCCCGCCCCTTCCTTTTCCCACTTTTTATTTTTTAACATTTCACCAAGAGCCTCCCTCCTGTTCCTGACACTTCTAACCCCTCTCTCAGTCCTCTACCTCAAAACAATTTACTCTGGATGGAGCAGCAGAACTAAGAATATAATGCTCCAAATATATAAATAATAATGAGAACCTTTAATAAAATCCGACATAAGTTATGCAGCAGACATCAATTACAATGGATTTTAAAGGTTTTGATCTAGAACCCGGGTGGTGTTACATTTAGACTAATAACTGTAACCATGATTTATGTGTTTGCCACCAAAATGGTTTCAGTGCCTCGATATATGTCCAAAGTAAAATTTATAGTCTGCTACAGAATGTATAAATAATGAACAGCCATATGTCATCACACATTTAAAAATGTGACTCCTTCTGCAACGGCAATGGGGTAAAATGCATTAAAATCTTAAGTTCATCAGGAATCAACTTATTTGGGAGCACTTTAAGGAATGTGCACACATGCAAACACTGATTTAATATATATTTTTTTCTGGGTCAAAGAAAAATGGCTGTTGTAAAAATGACAAACACTCTTGGGAAACCTCGGGAGTCATCACATTAAACAGAGGCATGAGAGAGGAGGAGGACTGGCTTGAATGTAGACAGAAAGATGTTAGGAAGAATTTTCCTGACTCTGCTGTGACCTCAAGTTATTATGAAGGCCTTTAAAAGGGCCAAAGTAAGTGAAATAAATTGATGGTGGCATTCCACCCTACAGTGTCCCATGAAGTTCACACAAAATGTATGGAGACTGGAGAGTTGCCACTGATGAAGGCTGAAAGCCTGTTCACTTAAGTTGAGTCCTCCAGCAGTGGTAACCGCTTTGAGGCTCAGCTTCTTCCTCTAAAAATGGGATAAATAAGCTCCGTTCGACAGAGGTGCTGGGAAGGATTAAAATTAATAATACAGGTTGGGAAATCAACTAGTACAGAGGTGCTGGCACGGGCAGTTGGTGCTCAGTACCAGTTCATTCTGGCCTCTTCTGTAGAGCTCCCTCAGTGGATGGTAAGTTGTTGGAGATATGAACCGTCTCTTATTCATGTTTCTCTGTGTGATGCCTAAAATAGGGCTGGTGGTTAGCAAATATGACTGTATCCCTGCTGAATGAACCAACCAATCAATGAAGTTGTTTCCATGGCTGTAATAGCCACTGTGGAAGTCCGGATGTCGGGAAGAGAACATGGTGTATATTTGAGACCATTGCAGAAAATTAAGATGGCCTCATTAAAAAATGTACAAAAGTATAAAAGATTGCCTCCTTCAACGCTGAGTCATTGTCACAGTTTAATCTTGGACAATCAAAATCTTTTTAAAAAATGATTCCTCACCTCTGTGGGTTCCAAATATACTAAAGAGAACATACTCTTTCTTTCTAATTCCAATTCTCATGAATACATGAGTCTAAAGTGAAAAGATTTAGTAATGATTATTGGGAGGGGTCTAGTGCTGAGGCTGCCAATGTGTTCCCTCTCTCCCCACTAAATGCAGTCTCCAACTGCTGTGTTTTGAGGTCTTCTCTTGACTTTAATGGTTTCTATTACTTTCTTTAAATTTAATTTCCAAATCCCACCGCTGTCAGGTCTTAACTTGCATTAGTTCTCTTAATTGCTATTCAGAACTGGAAACCTGGTAGGTGTTTCACGTATCTGTCACCACACAGCAAATTATTCCATATGCATTGGTTTGAAACAATTCATTAACATCTCCCATGGTTCTGTATGTTGACTGGGATAGATGGCTTTCACTTTGGGTGTCTCCTGTGCTTCTAATCAGGTGGCAGCTGGGGCTACATTGCCTGATGGTTCAACTACACTAAGACCTCCAACATAGGTCGTCACGTGGCTGACGATTGCGGCTGGCTGTCAGCCAGATGCTCAAGCTGGGTTTAAGGACAGGAGCACCAATACATGGTGGCTTGGGCTTCCCACAGCTGGGTTCTCAGAAAGAACAGCCCACTAGCAAACATCCCAAAGGATCCAGGTGGGTGTGATAAGGCTTTTTATGGCCTACCCTGCATCACTTCTGCCTTATTCTATGGGTCAAATATGGGAGGACACAACACAAGGCTGAAAGATGGTTCACTGGAGGGTCATTTTTGGAGACTGACTTCCACATAACTTGCTAAAATTGAATCTAGATATTGAATGGGAGCTTATCAAGAACTTTGGGGAGGGGGGTTTTCCTCAGTTTCAATGCATAGAATTATGCCTTTCCTTTTGACTTCAAAGCCTTTTTCTCTCACCACTTAGCTTCTGATTATTTGTCTATCAAGATTGCCATTTACATGATATCTGGGTAAGGGGGGCTCAGCAGCATTTTGAAGTGAATTGACTGTTAGATAAAAGTTATTCATGTATATTATACATTCCCTGTTGCAAGAAACTCTTTACTTCATTGGCTTCACAATCTCAGCTTGTTCACTTCCTTCTGTTTATTTCCATGTTGGGAATTAATTTTTTGCTGGCTCAAATCACGTTTTTTTATAAGTTAGCATTTGGATTAGCGTATGCTTATGTCTGTTTTGTGCATGAGAATTAGAGGAAGATAAAAGAGCACTTCATTTAGGTATTTTTCTAAGCCTTTATCTTCATAGGACCAAATAACTCGTCGGTATAGTGCAAGAAAGAAATATCTTTCACAAAGGCAATTTTAGGTTCTGTAAATCATAGATAAATGGAAAGAACCCAAGCTTTAGGGAATCTGTACCATATTTCATTTAAATAACACTCCATTTTAAAATCATCTCCTTATTTCCTTCCCTTCTATAGCTAAATCTCTGTGGCCATCCATAATCAATTCCTAAGTATAGATTTCCTTTGTTCATTTCTATCTTTGCCTCATCCACTGAACAGTCAACACCCATATGGTTTGTAACCACTCTTTCCTTCTACACACTATATGGGTTTTATCTTGCTTTTCAGAATCATGCAGCATAGCACAAACATTGCAAACCATCCAATTGGCTGGTGTGATTCCCATGGAAACAGGGGTGTTCCTACTTGCTCCTTGTCCTCCACAGCTTCGGCATTGGTTTAAAATTAAAATCAGGTTAAAATCACACTGAGTCCTCTTCACAGTGGTACAGTAAAGAAAATGCCTACTTTGACTCTGGATAGGTCTGCATTTACAGCCCAGAGCAGTCACTTTTAAGCTTTGTTGCATTGGGCTAGATACCCCCATTCAGTGAGCCTTTGTTTCTTTATCTGTGTAATGGGAAGAATAAACCCTCTCTCCAAATGTGATCAAGAAGTTTAAAAAAGAAACTGTACATTCAGGTACCTAGTTCGGTGCCTGTAAGTGCTTCTGGTCTTGTTGACTAGGTAGGCAGGCACCCATATTCATCAAAGTCCCAACAGGGGAAAGATACATAACCAAACTGAGTGACTTGGGGAGCATTTGTGAAAGGGGCTAGTTACCAAAAATCAGGGTAGGTTTAGGGAATACTGCAAAGGATAGTGCAGTGTTGGGGTAGGGGACTAGTAATAGTGTGAAGCAGGGGGGCGGGATGGAGGAGGATGATGCCTGAATATGATCTATGAACTTCAGGCCTATGGCTGCAGTGAGTGACCTGGAAGGGGGATCCAGGAGACTAAGTATCCAGCTGCCTTCATCTCCTTCCCTCCAGTTCTGCTGGTGCCTCCCACGCAATGAACCAACTCTGATGCCCAATGGGAATGGTAACCTGTGGTCCACATAGATAGAGCAGGAGGAAGAGGGATAAGAATAAACCTGGGCATGTGAACAGAAGATATTTAGCAAAGCTCCCTACTCTCAAAAGCCAGTGTCTTTGATCACCTTGAACTTAACCATCACCAGTCTCAGGTTACACTACAGGCTGAGGGTTTGGGCTCATGAGAATGGCTGTCTTCACCATTTCTTCTCAACCTGATGTCCACCATGCCTTGAGGTTCCAAGGACATGCTGCTGAGGTCTTGGAGTTATTAAGGAAAAGTTTTATTTCTGTCTTAATGACAATCTGAATAAAATAAGAACATAGTATGGATCACCTTATAATTCCACACAATTTTTTTGTGTGTGTCTCCACTCAAGTTTGGCCCCAATTGCAGTACGATATGTGGTAGGGATGAAGGTTTGCAGTTAATGGGAAAGAGTGAGTGTGCTCATGGCGCACGATGGTGTAGAAAGACACAATTGCAAATGCCTCGCTCCAGAATCCAAGGTCACGGCCTCCCATGAGTGGGAATGTTTGATGCACATCATGTTTGTTTGCACTCACATTGCAATGTTTCACAAGCAGTACCCTGAGAGACAGTTTTTGTTTCCTGACTCCAGCAATAATAGGATTGTGTGTCCATTTAATTCAGGTTTTAAAAAGCCACAAAGCTAACCTCATCTCCAAGTGAATGAGTCAGCTTTATGAAAAATCAAGTGGCCCCTCATGAGTCCATTTCAGTCAGAAGCAGAATTTTCAGTTACATGTGGCGTCCTTATGACTTGATCGTTCCAAACTAGCAAATAAAGATTCAGGAGACGGTAATGTCACTATGCATGTATTAGGGAGTGGAAGTATTCTCTATTACTATCACTGAGATCAAACACTAAGAGAGATTAAAAGTAGAATAGTTACCTGAGGCTATGTTTTTCCACGGCTTAAACCTACAGTGACAATTTATTTCTAAAAATCCCTCACTTTAAATGAATGAGACTAATTTAGATTTTGTTGGTATTAGAGCTTGTGTGCATTCAAGTTGTAAAATAAAATTATTTTTAAAGTTGTATAAGGGGTACAAGCGTGAGAGTGTATGCCTAGGATTAGGGTTCGGGTTAGTGGTCGCTCATGTTCAGTGCCTATAGAATTAAAGATATAAAAATAATTCATCGTCACTGAAGACTCTCATTTTTTTCCTCTCCAAGTTATCTTGACAATACTAAAGTTCAGGGACTGCTGTCAGTTCTTTATCTTTTGGGCTGGTTTCAGCAATGATCTTCAAAAGTAATATTGTGGCACCAGGTTCCTCATGCCGGGAAGTCAGGATCAGTCCCTGACAGAGCTCCTAGATACACACAAAAACCAGCCACCCCCTGCTCAGCCAACCCTGCTCCCAGCGCCAAAGTCCCTTTCATGGAAAAGGAAGTTCACTTTCATCCTTTGGAAAGTGACAGTCTGCATGGCTTCCCACCTGGGGAGATGTAAACATAAAGAAAAGTCAACTTGTTCTGGAGTGGAGCTGTCAGCCTAGGGACCCTCTTCTTAAGCACGCTGCCCGGCATTATTGGGAAGTTATCTAAAGTGTCACAGAAAACATCATTGATTTCTTAGTCTGTTTTGTCAACTAGTCAATAAACCTTGCTTTTTCCTAGATTTTCTTTTTTTCTAGCTCCCTTCCTCTCAGCTCGTTGGAGTTCCTATCATCTCTCCCTTCTCCTTGTTTCTTCCTGTCTTTCTTCTGTCTCTCTTTCTCTGGCTGTCTTCCTGTCTCCTTTCTCTTCCCCACATTTCATCACCTCCTTCTCTGTAGTGGTGATAAGCCATTACAAAACCTTCACATTCATTCTGACTTAGCTAAATCAGATCCATGATTTCTCCACATGACTCTTTTTATTTAAGACTAGAGGCCCAGTGCACGAAATTCGTGCATGGGAGTGTGTGTCCCTCAGGCCAGCCTGTACCCTCTCCAACCTGGGACATCCCTCTCACAATCCAGGACTGCTGGCTCCCAACTGCTTGCCTGCCTGCCTTCCTGATTGCCCCTAACCGCTTCTGCCTGCCAGCCTGATCACCCCCTAATTGCTCCCCTGCCAGCCTGATTGATGCCTAACTGCTCCCCTGCTTGCCTGTTTGCCCCTAACTGCCCTTCCCTGCAGGCCTGGTCCCCCTCAACTTCCCTCCTCTGCAGGCCTGGTCACCCCTAACTGCCCTCCCCTGCAGGCTGGATCACCCCCAACTGCCCTCCCTTGCAAGCCTGGTCCCTCCCAATTGCCCTCCCCTGCTGGCCATCTTGTGGTGGCCATCTTTGACCACATGGGGGCAGCCATCTTGTGTGTTGGAGTGATGGTCAAGTTGCATATTACTCTTTTATTAGATAGGATAGAGGCCTGGTGCACAGGTGGGGGCCAGCTGGTTTGCCCTGAAGGGTGTCCCGGATCAGGGTGGGGGTTCCCTTGGGGTGTGGGGTGGACTGGGCAAGGAGCCTGTGGAGGCCCTGGTATCTGGGATTTATTTATCTTCTATAACTAAAACTTTGTAGCCTTGAGTGGAGCCAAGTCTCCTGCTTGCTCCATGGCTGCCGCCATTTTTGTTGGGATTTATTTATCTTCTATAATTGAAACTTTGTAGCCTTGAGTCGAGTCCACAGCTGGCCAGGGTGTGCAGAAAGCTTGGTTTCCTCCATTGCTGGGGAAACCCAAGCCTCCTGCTCACTCTGTGGCTCCAGCCATCTTGGTTGGGTTAATTTGCATACTTGCTCCTAATTGGCTGGGGGTGTGGCTTGTGGGTGTAGCAGAGGTATGGTCAATTTGCGTATTAATCTTTTATTAGATGGGATACAATAAGGTTGATGTTTATGTAACAACACTACCTTTTAGGCTGGTAGAGATGTTTTATGCATTCATGGTTCATCATGCTGTGTGTTGCCCAGGACAGGAGAGCTTTCCTGTTCCTAACCATTCTCTCTTGTATGAATGATTATAATAAGCCATTAGCACATTTCACCATATTCCAAGCTTCTTCCTAAAACCCAGAAGGGTTCTGGGATCACACCTCAATGGAACTCTCTTTCCACCAGACACTGTTTTGTATGTTTGACAATAGTAATTCATCTCATTCCCACAACTCTGTGAGGTAGACTCTGTTATTATCACCAATTAATAGGTGAGGAAACCGAGGCCCTGAAGGTATTCCCTCCATTCCTCTGCTTGTGGAGAAAGGCCTGATGCTAAATGTCTCAGACAAATACTTGATCATCAGCTATTTCACTTTTTGCAAAAGAGACTCCACCCACAGAAAGTGCCTGAAACAGTGCTGATGCCTGTCACAAGCATCTCACAGTTGGGCGTGTTCACCATCCACCCAGTGTGCCCAGGGTACCATAGCCCTTGACCTTCCCAAGATCAACAAACTAATGGCATCCTCTCTTATATTTTCAATCTCTCTCTTTCCCCACATTTTCCTCTTAATACTACAAACATTCTCAAGTCTATAATTACACTCTCTCTTCTTTTCCTTCCTACTCCCTCATCCCCAAGTGACCATCATGTATTAGTCAGGATGGGCTAAGCTTTGCTGCAGAAACAATATAATAGTCTTGTGGCTTATCACAACAAAGGTTACTTCTCACTCACACTAGAGGTCCACCTGGGTCACTTGGGGCTCTGCTCATTCTAGTTGTTCAGAGATAGAGGCTGATGAAGACTCCATTCTAACCAATGCTTCATGGATGATGGTGGCAGAGAGGAGGGGGCAAGGCGATGACCTGACCCTCCTTTTCTTCTTTCTTCTCCTCAGCCATTTTTAAGTGTACAGTTAGATAGCTAAATATATTCACATTGTTGTGCAACTAACAATCCATGTGCTTCTTAAAGAATAAAAATGATGGTCATCATTTTTCTCTCATGTTTCACATTCAAAGGAAATAATTCAAGGTAAAAATGTGTTACTTTTTCAAGCCAAAGAATCAGAAAAATGTCAAGGTCCTAGTGTTTCTGTGCATTTTCTCTTTATTCGTGTAATGGAGTGTACTATCAGAGATCTGTGAACCAATAAGAGCTAACTGTGAATCACTATATTCACATTATAGTTTTTACTACACATTTATATTAACTTACAATCTATAATAATAAAAGGATAATAATACTTCCGGAGGTCCATCTGGAAAACCTTCCAGATGAAGCCAGGGTTGCAAGGGCCGAGTCCCTTGCATGAATTTCGTGCATTGGGCCTCTAGTATGTATATAACAGAATATTTGCTGTTTAGTATTTCAAATGTCTTCTAAAGAAAGATGTTGGGAAATGGAAGAGCCTTTATTTTCCAGGGCATTTTGATGGGTTTGGAATTAAGATTTGCAGCTAAAAAATGATATGTTGAATTTCTCTCTTCCCTCTCTCTCCTTTCTATATCCCTTCTTCCCCCTTTCCTCCCCATTCACAAATATGTATTGAGCCTTTAGTATGTTGAAATACTAGTTCTTAGAAGTGTTGGGAATAAAATAGTGAATCAAGCAAACAAGGATCTCAGAAAACCTATTTCTTCATGGGGAAAGGAAAGTAAATTAAGAAGCTTAAAATGCACGAGAATATCCTATCTAATAAAGAGGGAATATGCTAATTGATCATCACACCCTCACAAAATGGTGGTGCCCACAGTCAATAAAGAGGAATATGCTAATTGACTGCCACACTCTCACAAGATGGTGGCACCCAAAGCCACAAGATGGTGGTGCCCAGTCCCCTTAGCCCCGCCTCATCCAGCCAGAGTCCCCCAGTCCCCTCAGCCCCACCTCATCCAGCCTTAGTCCCCCAGTCCCCTCAGCTCTGCCTCATTCAGCCTGAGTCTCCTAGTCCCCTCAGTCCCTCAGGGGAGGGGAGTTGGAGGTGATTGGGCCAGCAGGGGAGGGCAATTGGGGAAGATCATGCTGGCAGGGGAGCAGTTAGACATCAATCAGGCTGTCAGGGGAGTGGCTAGGAGGCTATTAGGCTGGCAGGCAGAGTGGTTAGGGCCAATCAGGCAGGCAGGCAGGTGAGTGGTTAGGAGCCAGCAGTCCCGGATTGTGAGAGGGGTCCCACATTGGAGAGGGTACAGGCCAGGAATGAGGGACACACCCCATGCACGAATTTTGTGCGCTGGGCCTCTAGTCTATATATATAAAACCTTAATATGCAAATAGACTGAACAGTGGAAAAGCAGAACAACCAAACACTGAAAAACCAGTCATTATGACTTGTGCTGACCACCAGGGGCATTGGCTGCAGCAGGATGGTGGAGCAGGTGAGTGGGGGTGCCAGACCAAGGTGGGATGCCAGTTGCTGTCATTGGGGTGAGCCTCTGGTGGTTACTGAAAATTCTTTGCCACCGGGAGCTCACACCTGCTCCCGGTGCCGGCCCCACTTGCACCTGCTGCCAGCTCTGGAGCTGCCACTCACACCTGCTACTGGCACCTGGCACTGGCCCTGATCGCTCAGCACCATCAGTGGGTGCAAGCAGCAGCTGCTGGCCCTGATTGCCCCTCAGGGCTTCTCCACCTCCCCCTGCTCCTGAGGGGTGATTGGGGCTGGCAGCTGCCTCTTGCATCCTCTGCAGGTGATGGCCCTGCTAGCACCTGCTACCGGCACCAGCTCTGTCGCACCCACAGCCAGAACCAGAGCTGCCTCCTGCACCCTCTGCCAACACCCAGCACCAGCCCCGATCGCTTGGCACTGTCAGTGGGTGCAAGTGGTGGCTGTTGGTTCTGATCGCCCCTGAGGGCTTCTCCACCTCTGCCTGCTCCTGAGGGGCAATTGGGGCTGCAGCTGCTGCTCACAACCATTGATGGTGCTGGCCCCACTCGAGCCCGCTGCTGGTGTCAGCCCCAATCGCTCCACACTGTCAGCAGGTGAGAGCAGGGCCGGGGCCGGGCCGGCGCCATCAGCACATGGGTGCAGCAGTGGCGGGAGCAGGGCTGCCAGCAGACAGGGGATCAGGGCCATGGTGGGAGGGGCTGGGCGGGGACACAGAGGATGGGCTGAAACCTGCCCCTGTGCCCACCGCAGCCTCACAGCCCACAGTTCCTTTCAAGGTGCACGAATTCATGCATTGGGCCACTAGTCTAATAGAAAAGAGAAAATGAAATAGGAAAATGAGACAGAGGGTGACCAAGTGGCAAAGGAGAGTCTTTCCAAGTAGGTACCACTTGAGCTGAGGCCTACTGAAAACAGGGTCTAAGAAGAGCAGCATTTTAAGCAAAGGATGGAACAGATGAGGAGATGGGGTTGAATCTGATGCATTTGGAAAGCAGAGGGAAGGTCAGCATGGAGGAGAGTGGCAAGGGAAGGAGTGGGCATACCAAGAAAACTTTTTCTCCCAGGTCTTAAAAATATTGTAAAGAGTGAAAGCTGATGAGAATCCAAGATGGCGGCGTAGGTAAACACCTAAACTGCTGCCGCGCGCAACAATTTCAAAAATTCAACTAAAAGACAAAACATCTATCACCCAGAACCACGGGAAAGCTGGCTGAGTGGAAGTTCTACAACTAGAAGGAAAGGGAAAAGAGCATCAAGACGTGCACGAGCACTGAAAAGCTGAGGTACGGAGGCGCGTGATCCGGGCTGGCGGCGGGCGTTGCTTTTTTCAACCCAAAGGGAGACAAGCCCCCGATTACTCTGAAATCCAGTTTCTGGGGAGACCCGGGGGACCCAAACTCCTACGGGGAGAAGCTGGACTGTCTGCCAGTGAGGGGGGCTTACTTGCACAGCTGCGCGCAGGAATAATTGTATACAGCACTGGGGCACGGGACTCCGGGACGCCCTTGGGGACACAGAGCCGGCTAACTAGCAGCCATTGCTGTTTGCCACGCCCTAGCCTAGTGACACCCTGAGACCCCGCCCTGCACAACCTACAAACCCACCCAAGCTCCAAGCAGCAGCGTTAGCAGAAGAAAGCCCCACCCTATCGCAGCTTAACCTAGCAAACTTGCAGCCTGGGTCAGACAGCTCCAAAACCTCCAAACCCCAAGCAAAGAGGAGAAAACTGTAGCTCTCACTGTAGCTCCTGCTGGATGGCCTCAGACAGTAGCTGACCTGCACCCCATTGGAGATCCAGAAGCCAGTGTACCTAGTGGTCAGAGTGAGACACCAGATTTCAACTCCTCACATCCATAAGTGACACATTCAAAGGCAGACTCAGTGAGCACCAAAGCCCCACTGAAACAAGTCCTGCCCCATAAGTGTGTCTTCAGCGCAGCAGTTCTTCCATTATAGACACAGTGAGTGCTCACAGCTAATTGGCCTGGAGGTCAATTCCTCCCAGTATACCAACAGCAATTAAGGCTTTAACTGCACCAAGTCTTTGCACTCAGCCCACAAAGGGGTGTACCAAGAGTGTCCACATCAGGTGATTGGGGAGGCTGAGCTACTGCCCCCTATAGGTCACCTACCACACAAAGCTACTCCATCAACACAGGGAAGCAGCCAAAATGAGGAGACAAAGAAACATGTCACGAATGACAGAAATGGAGGAAAGCAAACTACTGGATGACATAGAGTTCAGAACCACATTTATAAGGTTACTCAAGAATCTTCTTAAAACCGCTGAGAAACTTGATGAGACCTTCAAGGAGCTTAATGATAATGCCAAAAAAATGGAAAAGGATCAGTCAGAAATGAAGCATACACTGTCTGAAATAAAGAATATACAGAAACTCAACTGTAGATCAACGTACCCCAAGAATCAAACCAAAGATCTGAAATATGTGGAAACAAAAAACATCCAACCAGAAAAACAAAAAGAAAAAAGAATCCAAAAATATGAAGATAGTGTAAGGAGCCTCTGGGACAACTTTAAGCGAACCAACATCCGAATTTTTGGGGTGCCAGAAGAAGGGAGAGAGCAAAATATTGAAAACCTATTAGAAGAAATAATGACAGAAAACTTTCCCTGCCTGGTGAAAGAAATAGATGTACAAGTCCAGGAAGCGCACAGAACCCCATACAAGAGGAATCCAAAGAGGACCACACCAAGACACATCATAATTAAAATGCCAAGGGCAAAAGACAAAGAGAGCATATTAAAAGCAGCAAGAGAAAAACAGTTAATTACCTACAAGGGAGTACCCATACGACTGTCAGCTGATTTCTCAACAGAAACTATGCAGGCCAGAAGGGAGTGGCAAGAAATATTCAAAGTGATGAACAGCAAGAATCTACAGCCAAGATTACTCTACCCAGCAAAGCTATCATTCAGAGTTGAAGGTCAGATAAAGAGCTTCACAGACAAGAAAAAGCTAAAGGAGTTCATCACCACCAAACCAGGATTACATGAAATGCTGAAGGGTATTCTTTAAGGAGAGGAAGAAGAAGAAAAAGGTAAAGATAAAAATTATGAACAACAAAATGACATCAAATACATACCTACCAACAAGTGAATCTAAAAATCAAGTGAATAAAAAATCTGAAGAACAGAATGGACTGGTGAATATAATAGAATCAGGGACATAGAAAGGGAGTGAACTGACGATTCTCAGGGGAAGCAGGTGTGAGGGGTGCAGGAAGAGATTGGACAAAAATCTTACTCCTATGGATGAAGACAGTGGCGGGGGGTAAGGGCCTGGGGTGGGGTGGGGAATCAGGTGGAGGGGAGCTATGGGGGGAAAAATAGAGGAACACCTGTAATAATCTGAACAATAAAGATTTATTAAAAAAAAAAAAAAAAGAGTGAAAGCTGACCACCTGATCATCCTGCCTGAAATTCCTTGAAACTAACAAATCATTCCTAAAAAGGAGAGAGCAGTTAAGGGGCTGGGTCTTTCCTAGGGTGGCCTCTTTCAAACACTTTTCTCCACTTGCAAGCTGTAGTGGAAGATGAATTATTTGGTTTACCCTCATGGAATATGGACATGAGAATTGATGATGTAGTGGAGAGTTGGGAGGGGAGAACTGAGGCAGGAAATACCTTTACTCTTATACTGATTATGAACATCACTTTGTGAGTCCAGACTCCGAGCCTGGATTCAGCAAGTACAAGTTTATTCACAGGAATAACAAAGGAGCTGGAATCTAGACCAGCTTGGAAGATCCAATATAAGTGACACTGTGTTTAAAAATGAGCCTTTGTTAAAATGCCTTTTTAAATTGTGGTTTATTATAAAAAGAAACATGTTTATTATAGCCTGAAGCAGAAAATGATAAGAAAACACATCCCATCTAGATATAATTAGTAATAGCTCCTTTGGGTAATCCTCTCCAATGCATGTTATATTATCTTTTCCCCTCAAAATTAGATTATACTTTATATAGTAATTCATTTTTGCATTCATTCAACAAATATTGACTCAGCCCCTATGGTGAGTCAGATGCTTAGGATACAGACTTGAACGAGACAGATATTGCCACTGAGCTCATGAGGAAATGAAATAGGGGAGCCATCTTATAAAAAATATTTTTAAAAATCCAGAAGACTATCAGTTTTATAGTGGCAAAGTAAAAATATCCACTCTCCTCTCAAATATCACCCCAAAACAGCAATAAGAGAAACCGGGATGCATACTCCATTTTTTAAGAAACCAGGAAAAATCGTTAGCTCATGATACGGATAGGGTATAACATGTCATTTCTCACGGTTACATCCCTGGGTGGTGTTGGCCTCCCCTCTCCTTGGCCAGATTACAGTTCCATCTTCTACAGACTGTTAAAAACTTTTGTTCACTTAAGTCCTATATTCCTATGAGTCCTTAACTTAATTTATTCCTTTCATCTCATTTGAAAGCATTTCCAGAGAAAAACCCAATGCACATATGGCCAACCACCTGTTTAACCAGTAGATCCAACATAGTGTTTCGAATAAAATAAATATAATATTGTAATTGCACTAGAGTATAACAATCATTCCTTAACATCATCAAATATCTAATCAGTATTCAAATTTCCCCAATTATTGCTCAATGTGTTTTAGTTTTTCTTTCTAGCCATAGAGCTTTTAATCTGATCTTTCAGTTTAACAGTGTTTCAGGAATATATTTCTGTGCCAATAATTATGAGTTAATCACCATCCTAATGAAAGAACAGTAGTTGGTGTATAGATAAACCATAAGTGATGTCACTATTTGCTATTTTGTTACTTCAAATAAAACCATAATGCATGTGTGGGTAGGTAAATGTTTTTACCCATTTATGTCCTTAAGTCCTGTTTATGTAAGCATCCATTATTCAGTAAAGAATGGATACATGTAAAAGGTGTTAGGCAGGTCTGACCTAACTAGCACTATAATCAGCATTTTGGTTTTTCTTGACCTAGTTCAGCGATAAAAAATGTCATCTCATTTTTGCTTAATTTGTATACGCTTCCTAAAGAGGCTGACCTCTTTGACATGTGTTTATTGGCCATTTGCATTTCTTCTTTTTCTTTACCAACTTTCTTCCTATCCGGGTTTAATCTTTAGACTTACTGGTTTGAGTGCTACTTTGATTGTAAATGCTTCCCTTGGGGGAATAAAGCTAGAAAAGGACAGGTTAGAGCTACAGCCCTCTGTGGATAGATGGGCGGGATTTATAGAAATGAGTTCCCTGTCACTACCAGTATTCAAGGAGAGGTCTTGCTCCTTTGATGGAGATGTCATAGGACAAATTCAAGACTGAAATGTAAGAATGAACCAGTCAATTCTGAGGGTTCTTGAAATCTTAAGACCTTTCTGTTAAATTAAAGAGATGGGTTTAAAAAACCAGTTACATGATTCCTCAAAAATCTTAAAATTATAGAACTTTTATTATACAAAGGATGGGTCCTTATAGTAGCTAGTTACAATGCTGCCTGGGTTTCAAACTAAAATGACAATAAATATTAAACACTTAAAAAACAACAACAAAAACACAATTCACTGTAATGTATCTCATTGATAATGAAGATTGTTCTAATTAAGAGGTAGATATGGGGGGAAGGAAAAAGAGAGAGAAAGGAAGAAGAAAAAGGAGGAGGAGGCAGAGGAAGAGGAGGAAGGGCGGGAGGGAGAGAAAAAAAAACGCTTCATTAACTCCTCTAGTGTTGGCTGGAGTCACTGGATATAAACTTGAATTTAAGTGTTTTTAGTTAAAACTCCCTTCCCTGCGCGCCCCCCACCCCCCCTCCTCCGTGTTCTTTTCAGTGGCCAGTTTCTTTAGCCTCTGAAAATATTTACCTGGAATAGGTATCAGGTTTTCTTGTCAGCTGAGTGCCATTGTTAAATTTCAAGCTTCAGAATCAAACAAGGACAGCATCATAGCCTCGAGAATTAAAACCCTCTCAAGGATGACTTTCCAGGGCACTCATCCAAATATCAGTGAGAAAGCCTCAGAGGTGTAACTTCTGTTCACCAGCGGCTCTACCTAGTTTTCAGAATGTGTTCACCTTCCTGATACCCCTTCCTGAAGGCAGAATGCATGTCGCCATTTATAAATGGTGTCACTGAATTTATGGTTGATTCTGCTACTTTTCAGTGCTAGCGTGATTTTATCCTGGAATCTGGACTTCCGGCTATTTCATTGCCCTCATAGAATGCTCAAGCACATGTTATGCACCGGGATCATCATGTCTACTTTGCTAATCTAGCAGGGATTTTAGGAGAGCAATTAGGTGTAAGGTTTGAGACGAAGCAGGATACAACACACAGAGTCCAGGTGATTAGAAAGGGGGGGGGGTTAATCTTGCGCTCCCGGGCGAAACTTGCTGGTCCGAGGGTGGGTCAGGGAAGTTCGCGCCAAAAAGGGGCGCAGGCACTTCTTTTATACAGCTGTTTAGTGAGGGGAGGGCGGAGGGCATGAGAGGTGTGGAATTCCGCCTCGGGCCAGGGGTCTAGGAAGGCGCCAGTTATCTCTGTCACCATCTACCTTGCATATGCATGCATAGGCTCTGGACTTCCCCCCTGCCTTGACCTAACGTTAGGTTTGAATACTATGAACCTAGTAATGATTAACCTTATTCCTTATGGAGAAAAGCAACCCGATATAATGATACCGAATTTTTGGATTCTTTGTCTGCTGAAATGGAAGAATGAATCCACGGACAGAAAGTGGTATAGCAAAGGTGGAAATTTAAGAACAAGTACAGACACCCACGTGGGGAGAGGGAAAGAGTCCCACAGAATGGACTCCCACGTGGGGAGAGGGAAAGGTCCCACTGAGTTCCTTTTCCCTATCATTTATAAAGGCTGCCGTTCCTGTGTCCTGATATCCCCTCTGATTGGTCAATATTCCCCTTCGTATTGGTTACTATAGTGATTCCTGAGGCCTTCCTCCTGCAGAGGCCTTCCTCCCGCATAGTCCTTCCATTCCTCTGGGCTTTCTTCTTTTCCATCTGAATGAAGGGCTTCCTTCTCTTTATTTTGTAAATATAGACCTTTCTTGGCTACTTCTAGTTCCCTAGTCTTATGGAAATATACCTGTTGCTGCTTCCTTGTCTTATGTAAATGCAACTGTTGCTGCTCCCTTGTCTTATGGAGAGGTAGCTGCACCTGGCTTCCTTGTGTTATGGAAATGTACCTTCACCCAGTCTGTAGCCCTGTGTTTTTCCATGGACCCTGATTTAAAAAAAAAAACCCTTAAGCCTGCCTATGTCCCCCTAAAATTTTTGCTTCCATAACATGTGGCTCCATTAGCTGTGCTTGCAGGACAGATTCACAGAGGAACATGGCACATTCAGGGGTTAATTTCTGACTCCTGTTTTAGGACAAGGTTGACTAAGAATACTTTCACAGTTTATCTGTTGCATATAATAGCTTCTAAAGAAAATCATGGAAGGATTTTATTCTCTGAGTACACCAAAATGCTGTTTTTGTGAAAATAAAATCTCCAGGGGGATTTTAAAAAATTAGGTGACATATGTCTCCAACCATCTTCATCTGGTAAATATTTGGCATTATCTGATTGGTCATTGAGGGTGTCCCTTTCTAAATTTCCATGTAGAAATATGGTTCACTTAGAGGTAACAGATCCCCAAATGCACTCATCTCCCTGCCCATCGTGGACTATCTGTACCCTTGCTGGTGGTGAAATGCAGGATTTTATCCTTATCCAGACCCTTGCTCTTCTGTTTAGAGGAAACGAAGTCATTCCATGGTTTCCTGTCTACTTCTAGATAGCGGGGCAAGAGAGAAAAATGACGTTGTGACCTTTTTAGTGTGATGGGCAATCATTGGCTCCAGAAAGTCTGAAGTAGATAGAACCGTCTCAATTTAGAAACTCCCAAAAGCAGACCCTAGGAAAAAATTCAAGTACAATTAGGGTAGTTGGGAGTTGAAGAACGTATCAGACACCAGACAGCCATTGAGGAACTAAGAGAGACAAAGGAAGTTAGATGATTAATGGTGTATGATAGATCCTCCCTTCCCCCAACTGATGGATGGAGAATGAGGTAAATTCCACCTGGAGCCCGAAAATTCCTGAACACCTAACTAGGCACCTTATATGGACTGTACATTGAACCACCACTCAGCACCTGCCAAATACCCTAGTCCCCCCCTCCCCCGATTCCTAAGTCCCTAATTATGTGCCCTATATGAAACCACCAATCAGCATGTGCTGAGTACCCTAAGCCCCATCCCTTCCCTTTCCTCCCCTCAAAAGGCGCTTTCACCCCTGCACATGTGCTCTTTCCCCATTTGGAAGGTAGCCCGGCAGGGGTCTTCTCCTCTAATAAAGCCTATATCCTGGTCTCCAGCCCTCTGTCTCATCTTTCAGTGTATTACCAAGTCAATTACCACTGTGGTTCCTAGAGATTAATCACTCTGGAACTCCCTGGCCATTGGTGTAGGACACACATCTCCACACCACTCCATTCGAGAGGTGAGGCTGAGGTCTTCATGCACCAACTCCCTCCCACCAGTGGTTGAGGATACTTGGGGGCAGGGATAACTCCCCAAGTCTTCCACTCTGCCATCCAGTAGGCAGTGTGGGCATCTGTGGCTGAAGAAAGCCCTCAGGCAGTCAAAGGCAGGTACCTGCACGTGGGAGGCTGGGCAGTTTGCAGGGATGCATTAAAGATGAAGGAATGTGGGCAGGACATCAACATGTGCTCAAAGGGTGAACTTTTGCCTTTTCCCAAGAGAGATCTTACTTGGCCTTTAGATCTTAAGCATATCTATCCCTTCTCTTGGCATCTGTTTCCTCATCTTAAATGGGGGGTGAGGGTGTTGGATGAGGGGACATTGGAGCGAAATTAAATAGAATCCTGTCCCATGTTTCAGAAACTTGGCTGTGCTTGTGTATCACAAACCTGGCAATTGCTTTAGAAACTTGCATCTCCAACTGTTGGCTAACTTTGAAAATCCTTCCTCGAATTCTTGATTGGGATCTGAGACTCATTGCTATCTCTCCGTAGATTAAAGCTGCTGGTGCTTTCTGCAGCCTCGTGAAATTGCTCTTAAAAGCAGCAAGATGAGCATCAAATTGTTTTGCCACCTAGCATGATTTTTTTTTTCCAGATGCAATCACCAGTTTAATCATGTTCATGTTTGTAAAAGAAGAGCTTTGTGTGGGTAGTGCACTTTAAGAAATTTGGGGAAAGATAAATCCAAATGGAAATATATTATCTCAGCCCTCAGCTGTGTTGGGTTTTATTACTGTTATGTTAGCATTGCTGGTTATCTGCCTTGTAACTCACCTGTAAAAGTGGAGACAACAAAGTTGAAAATCAAAGTAAGTGTTACATTTACTTGGAAGCTTCTGTGAACTTACAATGCCCCCAGCCCAGGGTGGCAACTGACTCTTTGAAAACATTAGCAGTGCTGTCTCACCCAGTTTCATTGTATCTTGCCAGTAATCTAGCCACCATTTGTATCAAGTGAAGAGAATCTTACCTGTATTAAAAGACTGACTCTTATTAGACGATGTCCAATCTTGTTATTCTTTGGGTTCTTTGTCCCTCATATGTTCACCAAAGGAAAAAGGATTAAAAAAAAAAACCAAAAAAACCTGTAGTTTATCTTCAAGACAAAGATATGTATTACTATATGTATTACACCCAATCTAATGGATATCTCTTATTGAAACGGAATTTTTGGACTGGAACTCGGATTCTTTGTCCACTGGAGTTGAAGAATGAATCCACAGACAGAAGATGGTATAGCAAAGGTGGAAATTTATTAAAGAACAAGTACCCACTCCCAAGTAGGGAGGGGGAAGAGTCCCACAGTACAGACTCCCATGTGGGGAGGGGGAAAGGGTCCCACTGAGTTCCTTTTTCCTATGGCTTATAAAGGCTGCAGATCCTGGTGCCTTGATATCCCCTCTGATTGGTCTCTAGTTCCTTAGACTGGTTACTCTAGTAACTCCTGGGCTCAAAGGTTGAACCTCACATGGGACATGTGAAGTTCTCCCACCCTCCTTCCTTACTGTTTTCCTATTCCCTTTGGGCTTTCTTCTTCTCCTTCTGGATGAAGGGCTTCCTTCCCTTTATTTTGTAAATATAAACCTTTTACTGTTCCCAGCTCCCTCATTCTATGGAAATGTGTCTGTCCCAGCTCTTCAGCTCCCCTATTCTATGGAAATATACTTCTGCTGCTCTGCAGCCCTGTACTTCTTCCATGGTCCCCTTAATTTCCAAGATTTCCTAAACCTGTCTTTTTCACCCCCCAAAATTCCTATTTCATTATAGTAGATATAATACATTCATTAGCAAGATGAATTTTATCCACTAATGGGATTAAGACTGTCACACACTGCATTGTCTTCTTTTAGCCATCTGCTTTGTCAACATAAAAAAAACCCCACACGTGCACGCGCACAGACACACACACACACACACACACACACACACACACACACACACACACATACAACACATTGAAACCTGTAAAGAATTTTTGTGAGTTTATTTGAGCCAAACTGTCGACATATGCAGGGAAGCAGAACCTCAACGAACTGAGATAATGCTCAGGAGAATGGTGGGTTACATTTGTATTTATACATTGCCATCAAAGGTGGGACATAGGTGGTTTACATGAAATTCATTGGTGATAGATTAAGGAGGTGAGATAGCAAAGTGGGAAAACCCCTGGGATTGGATAAAAAGTGAAATGATGGACACATAGGTGGGTGCAGGAACAATTAACATGATAATGAAGGAATTTGTGGTATCTGTCCTGGCGCCCACCACATTTGGTTGTGCCCCAAGGGGCTCCAGAAAAAGGGAAGTTACAAGTTACCCAGACATTTCAAGAGTATGTTAACATAGATGCAAAAGACAGATAGGCTCAGTTAAGGTAAAGGTTGACCTTGTCAGTGAAGATACTGGCCTAGGATATAACTGCCCATCATAACTGTGTTTAATTAAAGTTTAATTTCAGACCATCCTTTGTGGTTACTTTAGGTCTCTGAGTTTGCAAGACTGCCATACAGGCCTCCCCTGAGCTTGTCAGGTCAGCATTGCCCCTTTTGTCCACAGCTTAACCCATACATTGTTGACTTCAACACCTAGCCCCCTGGCCTGTGACTGAGAAAGGGCATTCAGTGGCTGATGCTAAGGTAGGGAGTTGACAATGACTATATCCATAATCCTGGCAACTAAAATAATCACTCAGATTGAGCAATTTGTAATTTTTCTTGAACTGGAAGACTATCACTTAAATGGTTCCCACCAATTGGTTGGTCCCAGCACATGATAGAACTGTTGACAGAATGAAGCAAGCTGGTTTGCTGGACTTTAGGAGGAAGGAGAAGTTTGGAACTGGCCTCTGCTATTTTGGCATCACTCAAAGTCACAAAAAAGCCGGGGAAGAAAGGGATTAATATGATCCAGGAGAATGTATGTTTGAACAAAAACACATTCCTTTATCTTTCTGATCCAAAGAAGCAATCAATGCCTCTTTACCTGAGAATCAGGTGTATTTCCTTGATTACTAAGGCAGGATGAATGTGCCATTGTAGTTATCAAGAATGGTCAGTGAAAGCTTTGTGTGCAGGCTCTAACTTCTGTTTTGAAACAGGTGTTGCAGGTGAAGAATGCACAGGAAGCAGCAAGGCCTGAAAGGTGAGGAGAGCAAGCCCCCAGGAGGCGGAGGGAGTTGGGGAAGGGCCCTGGGAGAAGAAGCATGGCCCTCCCACAGCTAATGGAGGAAGGAAGGAAAGGTGAGAAAGGCTCATGCAAGTCTAGATATTTTGTCTGTGAACCAGGACAGGAAGAGATACCCAGTTTAGTTTCCATGTAGACTTTCCACAAGAAAACCTTTACAAATCCTCACTTCATCTGATCAATGAGGGTAAAATTCCCATGACCACTGGTCCATGTTTCTTGATTGGGAGGAGCAAATCTGTTTAACACCTACAAATAAAGACTCATATCTCCTTCCCTCTCCTATTGCTCAGTACAATTTCTCAGTAGTATAGCTAATCATGTCTTCTAAATCTGTTTCACTTTTCTGTCTCTCTCAGTTGAAAATGAACCAAGAGGCAAAGAGAGATGATGCGTTTTCACCCTCAAATGCACCAAAAGTCCAGTGGAAGGTCAAAGGGCATCTCAGGAAGGGGAGGATCTTTTTAAGTGCACTGCAGAGGGTGGGGTGAAGACTGGCAGAGGCACCAGGACCTCTGCACACTCGGAGGGCCTAGTTAATAATGGTACCTGAATGTGAGCACTGGCCTATGTCAGCCCTGTGCTTGGTTAGCCACAATGATGCATAGACCTGGTCCTTGACCTCAAGGAGCTTCATGCTGAGTATTTATGAAGGGTGGGAAGTGGAGATATGTGTGTGAGTTAACTTCTGTTGAGAAGGAGCAGGCCGGCCCAGGACTGTGTGATAATTCCAGGGCAGGTAAGAGTAGAAGGGGAGACATTACATCCAGGTAAGAGAGGACTTCATAGAGGATATGGCATTTGAGATGAAAACAACAGGAAAAGAAGGATAGTGGAACCGTTTTCAGACAGAGGGAGCATGGGGGCAACATCCCAGAGGCAAGACAATGCATGATTTTTCGGGGAAGGGACAGTGTTTCACTGTGGTTTAAGCATTGTCCTTCCTCTATTTCTTAGACAAATCAACTAGAGCTAGAAAGTTCAAGTGACTGACCAAAGTCTCAGGGTTAATGATGCATAGAACCTGACCAAAGGCTCTTTCCACTATACCACCCACAACCCCAATCCTACTGAGTCACCATAAAATAAGGACCCATGTCACTGATTCTTCTTCAGCTATTATCCCTGTCTTCTTCCTAAGTTACATAATTGTGAAGTTGGAAGTGAAGAGAAATGAAACCTCCCAAATCAGGGCAAAGGCACCAGATGTCTTCTAGCTCCTGGACACAATGGGGAGTCTCTTTAATGACTTTCCTAGTTCTAGCCTCCTCCCCCTGGCATCTTGGTGTTGGCTGCACATATGGTGCCTCTTCCTTCTCAAGGGATTGCTTTTACTGATATCATTTCCTGTCACAACCTTAATATTCTTTTAATGTACTGCACTGCTTGCTGCAGAGCTAATCCTTTATCCCTTGTTATAGAGGCCTCGTTCCAAATGCCAGAGCAGAGACTCATGTCTCTGAGCTAAGAGCAACACTGCCTTTGTATGTGCATTAGTTTCAAACTTTGACTTTTGAATGATGGACATAATTTTCTGGGTTGTGAAATCACCAGTTTGTATGAGGCATGACTCTATTAGGCTGTTTGGGTGGCTTTCCACTGCTAGTGATAACAGCAACAACAACAACAAAAATATACTCTGTTTAAAAAAGTAATTTCCTGCAACTAAAACCCTCAGCCATAATGTGGACGACAGGTAAAGTTGAATCAAGTAGATCACCAGTATCACCAATGGCAAATGTTCTTCCCAGCTCTCCATTCTGCCTTCCACAGTATTTGTTCTATCCTTACCTTAGGCGCAATATTGGTTCCAAGATGTTTGCCATCAGTAAGCAGGACTATTAAGTTTCACAGTTTATAACAAGCAACAAAAGAAACTTTTCCACCCAAAGATCCCCATAAATGTCTTAATTGCATTGGCCTGAAGTGTATTATATGCCCACCCATGTGATGTGACTGCCAATGTTGTAGTATACCCCAAATCTCACAAAGGATGCCTCAATCAAGAAGTCAAATTATGGAGTCATTTATTAAAGGCCAACGGCTTACGAGGGGGCAATCAGCACTCCAAATCTTGCAGCCCTGAAAGGTTCGCCACATCTGGCTTATATGCAGAATATCACAAAGGTATCGATTACATCTTTGGGTTTGGAATGAGGAACCTGATTTGCACAAAGCAGTTACAGAAGCGAAATTGAGCAAGTTAGTTATCTATAAAGATTAAGTATAGTTTGGGGTCTACGGATCACTGAATCAAAAGAAACACATTATCTGGAGCCACTGAGGCAATTTAGAATAATTGTGCTGTCCTGGTCTTGGGACCACTGAGTCAACTGGAACACATTATCTGTAGCTACTGAGGCAAATTAGGGTAATTGTGCTGTCCTGATTCCCAGGTACAGAAGAATGTGCTTTGATAACCAGTAAGATCACAATCAATGGGATATTCAAACCACCATCCATGGAGTATTCAATCAATTGGGATAGCATACATAAGTTCAGAAAATTAAAATAACTTTTCTATTGTTTTAGCAAGCAAATAAGTACAGAACCCAAAACAACAGGGTTAAAGTTAAAACTGCAGTTTCTACCTGAGATGATTGCTACCATACTTCATGCCCACCTATGTAATGTGACCAGGGTAGGAGGTATGCTGATTGTCTTAAGGCCAACAACCAAAACCTCTGGTTCAGACCTTCAAGCATCACACCAAGAAAGGAGACATGAATGCTGGAGAGGTCAACAATGAATCAGCATGGGCTTTGGGGAATCATTATAGGGGTAAGAACTTAGAACCCAAATGCTTACATGTAAACATTAGCCCCATCACTCACTACTAGTGGTTTTGAGAAAGTTACTTAATCTCTTTAGTCATTACTTCCTGCATTTGTAAAATGGGATTAATGTAAGAACACACTAGTTAATTGAATTTTAGGAGTTAAATTCTTAATATGGCATTCAAAGTCCTTCGAAAGACTAAAATAATAACTAAACAAGAGAAGTCTTGATTATTTAATATCCTCTGTAAGCTTTGCAGTTGTATAAAACACTTTATTTCACTAAACACTTTGATGCTCCTTAACTGCTTTGGCCATGCATAACAACCTGAAGCATGTGGGGAAGGACTCTTGCACCCATCTTACACATGAGAAAACCAGGGTTCAGAGTAATTCAGTAACTTTCCTGAGTTAAACATACCAATTGATTGACAAATTTGGTCTGTGTTCAGAACCCTTTGCAATATGGAGTATGGATACTTGAGCTCGTCACTTGTTTTTTCAAGGTTTGAAATCTGCACTGCCCAATATAGTGTCTATAAGCCACAGGGAGTTACTTAAATTTGCACTAATTAAAATTAATAAAATTAAAATATTGGTGTGATATTGTCCCCATTTGGGGTACAGAATTCCTAAAAACTTGGAATTTCCACTGGGAGCATCTTTTGTTCTAATTTTGGTTCTTTGACCTCCGTTCCTGACACAGGGCTCCTGAAACCATTATAACGCCCTGGGTGACAGGAGTGTCTTTGGTCTAATGAGGTCACTCTCGGTGGATCACTCCTGGGTGAGGGCTGGTCAATGGGAAAACCAAACCAGGATTAGGCACTTAAAATTTTCAGCCTCGCTCTCCCATTCTTGTGATTAGGGAAAAGGGCTGAAAATGGAGCTAATGATGGATCCTGCCTATGCAAGGAAGCCTCCATAATCTCCTAAAAGCATGGGGTTCTGGGTTGGTACACAGGTGGAGGTGCTGGGAGAGCAACATGCCCAGACAGGGCATGGAAGCTCTGCGCCCCTTCCCACATACCCTGTCCCATGCATCTTTTCCAGCTGGATGCTCATCTGTATCCTAGCATAGCCTTTAATACACTGGCAAATGTAAATAAGTGAACCCAAGGGAGGGGTCATTGCACCATCTGATCACAGGTCAGAGACATAGGTGATAACCTGGACTTTTGACAGGTGTCTAAAGTGTGTGTGTTGGAGTGTTGTGGTACTGAGCCCTTAACCTGTGGGATCAGACACCATTACTATCTCTGGGTGGACAGTGTTAGACGAATTAAATTGCAATGTTGCATCCTTACGGTAGGCAACCCAGCTACTGTCACAGAGAACTGCTTTTTGGGGGGAGGGGCAGTGTCGTTCATGTGGTGATTAGAAGTAAAATGTTCTGTGTGAGTAGTAAAGGAGAATTACAGATAAGAAACACATTTATGGAAGAACTTGTTTTTTTCCCCTACTTAGGAAGATGGATAAATGGGTTTTCCTTTATATTCAGTGCCTCAGTCATACTGGCCACATTGGCTAGGGAATGCTATATTGGTCAGTACAGATATAAAAACATGTCCACCATCACTGAAGGCTCTGTTGGTTGTTCTAAACCAAGACACATATTAAACACTTCATATCTTTTTATAGGCACTGATGGGAAATAACAGGGTTAAAGTCCTTAGCCAACATCCCTTCATTGCCCTGGATAGGTTAAAAGGCAGGTAGATTAGAACAGTAGGAGGATTTAATGAAGTTGAGAGAATCAATAAAAGAGAGAAGATGCTGCTGACCACCCAAAATCCTTTGTGTCCATGCCATATAGGTGTCATTTTATTGAATGTCAAAATACAGTAACGTAAATAATAAAACCTGTTCGATTTTATGAAGAGCGAGTTCTACTTTAGATAAGTTTCAAACTCTCTTTTCTCCCTACTACCCTCGTCTTGTCTTTCCATCAAGAAGAAGAAGAAGAAGAAGAAGAAGAAGAAGAAGAAGAAGAAGAAGAAGAAGAAGAAGAAGGAGAAGAAGAAGAAGAAGAAGAAGAAGAAGAAGAAGAAGAAGAAGAAGAAGAAGAAGAAGAAGAAGAAGAAGAAGAAGAAGAAGAAGAAGAAGGAGGAGGAGGAGAAGGAGAGGAAGAAGAAGAAGAAGAAGAAGAAGAAGAAGAAGAAGAAGAAGAAGAAGAAGAAGAAGAAGAAGAAGAAGAAGAAGAAGGAGAAGAAGAAAAAGAAGGAGAAGGAGGAGAAGGAGAAGAGGAAGAAGAAGAAGAAGAAGAAGAAGAAGAAGAAGAAGAAGAAGAAGAAGAAGAAGAAGAAGAAGAAAAAATCAGTTCTTTGAAAATCACCATTGTTAGCAGCAAGCAAGGTCTACAGTACAGAAATGGTAAGCAGAAGGGGCATGGCCATTCTGATGTATGCATTGAAAGCTACAAGGAGCCTGGCATCCTACTTTGGGAAGGTTTGGAACCATCTCCTTATTTCCATGCCAGACCATGTTTTTATAATTAGCTCCTCTAGAAAGGACTCCATTCCCAAAGCATGTCGTGAGCTGTGGACAAACCGCACACACAGAGGGTCTGTGGAAAGGAAATGTATGGAGCCTCTCTGGCAACTGCCCCTTCCTTCTCTCCTTGGCTTATCTTCTGCACAGGCTTCAGATGTGCCTTTTGTCTCTGTGTGCATATGTGTGTGAAAAGGGGAAAATTGTGTGGGTAAGTAGAGGTGTCATCGAACAAAAGAAATGTTTCCTCTGGTTAATCTATTACCTGGATGGCCAAAGCCATCTCTGGATGACAAGAACTCCGCCTCTATTTCCCCAAAGCACATTGGCCTTCACACGCAGGTGGGCAGGGAGGCAGCTGGGTTGCTCTGGCTAAGGACAAGCTCCCAGTTGCTCCCTATCTCTGGGAGCATTTTCTTTGGCTCATCCTTGACACAGTCATGGGAAGTTTTTCTCTCCATTTGAAGGTTTTTCCTTCTATCCACTTTCCATCAAGATTTTATGTGTCTCTGATCACCCCTTAAAATAAGACGAGGCAAATGAAATCTTCATGTGCATCTCTATGCCTGGGTGCAAAACATGCTACACACTTGGTGAACCAAACAGGACTTTCATGACCTTTGCATGAAGGGGGAAAATGTATTGAAATGAAAGAAATGCAATGATAACAGCTTGCTTCCTCCCAAGCATATTTATAGAGAATATTGCTTTTAAATAATCATGGCTTTTTAAAAAAGTGACATCTTGCCCTGGCTGGCATGGCTCAGAGGTTAGAGTTAGATTTACATCATGTGCACCAAAGGGTGGAAGGTTCAATTCCTGGTCAAGGGCATGTACCTAGGTTGCAGGTTCGCTCCCCTCCTTTGTCAGGGCACATGCAGGAGGGAACCAGTCAGTCAATGTGTCTCTCTCATCTCTCCCTCTCTCTCTCTCTACTTTCTCCCTCTCCCTCCCTTCCAATCTCTCTGAAAAGCAATTAAAAAAAATATCCTCAGGTGAGGATTAATAAAAAAAGTGACATCTTTCAAAATAAATGAATAAAAACAAAATCAATGCAAACCAACCAAACAAAAATAGGTCTTAGTATATATTTCAGGTGGTTTAACCTGCTTCTTTAGTTAGAATTAGGAAACTTTTACAGAGGAGGGTCCCAAGTGTCAATGTGAGCTGACCTCTCCCTGCCCCAGAACTTGAATACAGCCAGTCAGGGAGCACTAGGACCTTCACCTAACAGTGATGCCTGCAAATGCAGCTGCAGGATTGCAGGTGGGCAGTGGGAGCTGGGCATGGAGCTCCAGGATTCCAGGTGGACAGTGATGCCTAGACATGGAGCTGCAGGATTCCAGGTGGACAGTGATGCCTGGACATGGAGCTGCAGGATTCTGGATAGTGATGCCTGGACATGGAGCTGCAGGATTCCAAGTGGACAGTGGGAGCTGGGCATGGAGCTCTGGGATTCCAGGTAGACAGTGATGCCTGGACATGGAGCTGCAGGATTCCAGGTGGACAGTGGGAGCTGGGCATGGAGCTCTAGGATTCCAGGTGGACAGTGATGCCTGGACATGGAGTTGCAGGATTCCAGGTGGATAGTGATGCCTGGGCATGGAGCTGCAGGATTCCTGGTGGACAGTGGGGGTTGGACATGGAGCTGCAGGATTCCAGGTGGGCAGTGGGGGCTGGGCATGGAGCTGCAGGATTCCAGGTGGGCAGTGGGGGCTGGGCATGGAGCTGCAGGATTCCAGGTGGGCAGTGGGGGCTGGGCATGGAGCTGCAGGATTCCAGGTGGGCAGAGGAAACATTCTATTCAGACTTTAATTAGGGAATTTCACACAAATCAATGCCTCCTTCTCCTGCCATTGGATTGGCCACCCAGCACTGTTGAAAGTGAACTGATGACACAGTTGCAATGAACAAATCTATTTAGAGCCTAGTTACCTTTGTGGACCATGGGTGCCTGCTGGGGATCCGGATTCCTCTAACTATCTTGCTGGCACATCACATAAAGTGGAATTCGGAATCTCATGACTTTGGGCCATATTCTAAGAGGAGGTATATTTGAAAGTACTTGATGCTGGGACCTAATTCTGATCTGATCCAGGTAATATGCAGACATCAGTCTCTCCTTCACTGATCAGCTTCTTCCCCTTCCCCATATTCCATTAGGTTCTCTCCCTCCAGCTCATCTATCCTCCAGTGTTGCCTCATGTGAATATAATAGCTGAAAGGAAGGCTGCTACAGGTGCAGTGAAAGCTATGGATGGGTACAAAGAAAATCCTTACTCTCATGTCTCAGCAGACAGCCTTGACAACCCCTTTCCCCCTCAGTATCCTCAACTGTTACGTGCAGAGATTAATATCTATGTTCTGGGGACAATTGCTGTAGAGAAATCAAATATGCAATAATCACAATTGAAATGAAATCGGGCCATCGGATATGACAAGCACTATTGGAATGGCTTCACCTGCCTTGTTTTTACAACCACCCTACGAAATGCCCATAATTGTTGCCATTTAAAAGATGAGACAGCAGAGGCTCAAAGAGGGTGAGTGACTTCTTTGATTTGTAGGTGTATTCAAGTCTAGACCATGTGATTTTTAGATCATGAGCTCTGAAATACTGATACCATGAACAGAACAGAAATGTTAACACAGGAAAAGCCCTAAAACACTGTCTTTACTTTTATTTGTAATACTCTAGTAAAATTTCCAGCTAGAAGTGGATTATATTTCTAAAAAATACAATGTAAGTCATAATGAAATGACTTTTATTTAATAGGTGATACTCCAGAACACAACATCCAACATCTTATCTACTAGCCTGGCTTCAAAAGACATTGCCTACTTAACATAAACTCTATTAGGGCAGGAGGGAATTTTAGAAGGTGCTGAGTACATTTATGGCACAGATTGTGGTCATGATTTCCTGGGTGTATACTGATCTCCAAACTCATCAAGTTGTATGTATTACATACATGCAGCTTTCTGTATGTCAATCATACCTCAATTAGGTGGTGGTTGTTTTTTTAAAGACATTGGCCAGGTTTGAAATAGCACTATACAAATAACAAAGATATATTATTTAAAATTTAGGTAACGATTTTCAAAATATTGAATCTAGGTTTGATTAGAGAATGATGTGACATGTTAAGAAGTTATAGCAAAGGAAGGCAATGATCTTAAATGCCCAGTCCCGAGATGAAGTAAATTAGGCAGATGGAGAGGGAAGAGTGAAAAGGTGATCCTCTCCCCCCTGACCTTCACATCTCTCTTTCCCTGTTTCACGCCTGTTGTTGGGAGGAAAATGAAGAGTCGTACTCTTGGATGCTCAGAGGTTCAGCTCCTCTTGACCTGTCTTTGAGACTCTAGTAGAGAACAAACCCCTGAGAGCTTCCTATTAGAAGTTTCTTCCTTCCCCCTCCAACCCAGGTCCCCATGTGACTTAACAATGTTGATGAATATGTTTACATAAAAGAAAGCTATAAGGGCAACATTATCTTGGGAGAATAGTGTTATTGTTATTCAAAACATTTAGCCAATACAATTATCAGTGGTAGAAGGCTCTTGGAGATCACGTGATTTAGCCTTTCTAGAGAGGGAACTGATTTGTCCTTGGATGAATACCTACTTAGAGACAAAGCTCATGGTCTAGGACACTCAGCTACAAAGAGTTAAAATTCCTGGAATTCGTTTATGGACTCATTGATACATGGATCCACGCATCTAAAAAATATTCACTATCACTCAGACCCTGTTCTGGTTACTGGGATTCCCAAGTTGAACAGCATATATGCTCTATCCTCAAGGCACAAAAATAAATGACTGATTCTTGATGAATAGAGATTCTAACAGACGCATGTGCAGTGTTGTTACCTCATGAGGTGGTAGCACTGATGGGATAGCAGAGAACCTTCAGGCACACTTACAACCACAGTGTTCTTGTCCAAGCTCTGTACAGAGATGGAACAACCCCTGTCCCAGTTCTTGAGAGCTCACAGGGTAGCAAGGAAGATAAGACTCCAAGACAGGCAAGCCTTTTGCAAGGGAGAAAATATTAAGTGCCACAGACAGGTCTAAACAGGGGGCTGCGGATTCTGGAGAAGCAGAAATGCACCCTGCTGGGGGGATCAGAAGGCCTTCCTGGAGGAGGTGGTATTTGATCTTGCTCTGAAAGTATCTCCAAAACTTCTGAGCAGACACTGAGCTCCGGGGTGCCAGGCGTGGGAAGATCCCACAGCAAATAAACAGTAACACATTCAGTTTGATTTTGTCCCTGGCTTCTTGGTGCACATGGCATTATTAAGCTCCTAAACATAAACATATTCCTTTTAAAATCCATCTTCAAAGTCGACTGGAGTTCCAGGCCTTGAAGACTTGACATATCAAAAGAAACTTGCTGACACAGACTGGAGTGTGGAGCTTGATCTAGTCTAATATATGGTTTTAATGTTTCTCATTTTGCAGCCTTGCCAGCTACCATCGATCATCCACTGTCACATCTAAGTTTCCTAAATTACTGCTTTTTAACTTTTGTCACTTATTCAGCAAAGAGATATATTCAAATAGCTGCCCTCCCTCCGCCCAGCTAGTCAACTCCCGGATTGTATCTTAATATTAATAGTGAGAGAAGGAGAAATAAAAATCTTTGTTTCATTCAGGATAAGCAGAGTCTTATCTTGAACGAACTCTGGAGCATTTCTGGATAAAGGATCAAAGGAAATGATTCCCTCTTCTTTAAGATGTGGGTGAGAAGTAGACACCGGCTGCTGGACCTTGATGGGGAGGAAATTGGGACATGGTTAGTTCTGCTTTAGCTTTAGTCTTGTTTCTTATATGACCTCCAGCTGATCGGCTCCACAGCTCCATTAGGACTGACTTTCTGGCCTGACTTGGCCTTTTCAATCAAATGGAAATGTCTGCTGGTTGGTGAAGTTGTGCGCTAACCACAGGATAATGTGATCTGACTACACTTGTCATAAATTCACCACAGGCTCTGCTTTTTTCAAAATCGGTTCCAGTTTACAACTCCTTTTTCAATGTGCTACATGGTTAGCATTCCTTTTTACTCTCAAAAGTGTCTTGTGCACAGCCAGTGTGGCTCAGCATTTTAGCATCGACCTATGAACCCAGAGGTCATGGTTCGATTCCAGGTCAGGGCATATGCCTGAGGTGCAGGTGTGAGCCCCAGTAGTGGGTGTGTCAATTATTCTCTCCCCCACCTCCCCCCTCCCCCCGGATATCAATAAAGAAAAATAAATTTTTAAAAAGTGTCTTGTATTAGACAATAAATCGTATGGTCACCCTACTCTCAGGAGAAATACCCTCAGTAAACAGAGCCACCAGCATAGCAGAGAAGGTACTGAGGGCTGTCCCCTGGTTGTGGGCAAAGCTGGTCTCTCCACTTACCCGAGCACGAGAGGACAATGTGTGTTCCAGGTGCTCTGTGTGAGTCTCCCTACAGACCAGGTTAGCAACATGAAGCCCAAGAAGGTACTTGATAAAGTCCTTGGCACTTTTCAGAGATGAATCTTCCAGTAATAGCATTGAAAGCAACTCATGTGGCTGGGGCATATTGTGGAAGTGACACTTTCCAATGGGACACATATACTCAAGTCTCCTCCTACTTTCTGCTCATTTCATCTCCATCACAGGCACCACAGGCTACCTGTCCATGTTTTGAAAAAGGACTGAGGACTTCTGATTCCAGCTAAGATAAAGTTAGCACACTCCAACACTCCAATCTACCTCCTCCTTCTCCCCCCCCCCATCACCTGATTAGAACTAAAAAAATCCAGCTAGAATAAATGAAGAAACTATCCTATGGCTCTGGAAAGTAAATGATTACAGGAAAATTAGTTGTCCTTTTTAATTAAAATTATTTTTTATTATTATTATTGAAATAATAATAAAAGAGAAATTTATTTTCTTTTATTATTTTTTAAAAAGTTTATTACACACACACACACACACACGTACTCCCACATCCAAAGTTAAAATTAGTTTAACTTTGCTTGTTACTATACTTTAAAAAAATGGTTTCAAACTATATCTTGCTTTAGGGACTTTTCCCCAAAATTAGGCTCCTAAGTTAAGCCCATGGCGGTTTGTTCATTTTCATTGCGGTATGGGATTCCATGGTATATATACCACACATTACTTATCTGTTTCCTTCTTTAGAATTTGGGTGATTTTTTTTCCCTAGTTTGTTTGTTTTCACAATGGATAATGCTGCTATGGACATTCTTATGCATGTTTCTGGGGTGGACACGTGATAACATTTCCCTGGAATGAATTTGTTGTGTGTGCATTGCTAAGTTGTGCAGAATATGTAACTGTTACAGTCTAATGCCAACTTGTTTTCCAAAGCATTTGGACGAAATTATACTCCTCTCAGAAAAGTGTAAATGTATCCTGTTTCCTACCCTCATTACTGTTAGTGTTCTTAATTTTTGCCAATCTGTTGGGTGTAAATATTCTCATTGAGACTTGCTTTTCGCTGACCTGCTTTTTACATTTTCTCATATCCTGTAATACATGAAAATGATACTATTTTAGCCTTTTTCTGCAGTAAGTTACAGCGAGGCTTCTCTGGGCTGATCTGGAAGTAACTGACACCGAGGATCTGAGCACTGTAGTCCCTGAGTGGACATGCTGAGGACTGAGTTGATCAATATTTCATTCCGCTAACAAACAAATGCGTTCGGGGAGCTCTTGATAAGAACTAATGTGAAGAGTGGTGTCCAGAAGAACTGGAGAACTGTCTAAAGGGCCCATTAATTACCTACCTGACAGCTCCTAGCTCTGTATGCACTCAGATTACTTCAGATGCTGGTGGGAACTCAGTATGAAAACTCCTTCTGAGGAGCTCATCTACTTGACTTATTTCCTGCTGAGGCTGGTGGAATGTGCAGTTGTAAACATCTTGGGTTCTTAGCATCAGTGAGGCAGTGTATCAGCCTTGCATCTCGCAACCCTGGGATTTTTGTTTCGTGGGACAAATAAATCTATATTTCTCAAAGATATTGTCTTTGGTTGCATATAGCCCAACAGGTTCTTAATTGGCATCCAGCTCAATAATGTTGGGCACTTACTATTGTCCTGACACTAGATGTCTTACTTAATTTATACCAATGAATAGGGGAAGAATATACCTCTAATAACTGTCACTAAACAGGGATATGTACAAAGAAAAATAATGGTATTAATCTTTACATTGTTCCTGAGAGCCCTCTAAGTGTCAGATGCCTTATGCTTATCATTTTTAATGTTCTGATGAGACAACAGGGCCATGAGTATAGTTTAGTCCCTTGACCTTGAGCTGAGTTCAGCCTTACTTAGATCACTCAATAAATTTGAGACAGTTTTGTCAGGCTTCAACCCCACATTCTTCCTCCTAAGATTTTCTATCCACTCTATCACTCACCTGTCCCCTGGCTCACTCTTGCAGTGAACGACCCAACGCCTAATAGAAAGAAAATCACTGTGAGATGATTAAATGGATCACTTGAAATTATGTCTGGGAGAAGCAAGTCTGAGGGACAGATTCTGATACTGATAATTCAAGATAAATGCTGCTAGTGAGAACTGTGCACTAACCATAGATGGTGCTTTGGTATAAAATAACTATATCCACAGGTGGGTGTCCATGCATTCTGATTTCTCTGGAATATTTCTGGTTTATATCTGTTTCTGCATCCAGATAGTGGCTCTGAGAACTCTCAAAAGTGTCCCAGTGGGCCATGCAAAGTTTTCCTTTATATAGAAAATATCAGGATGATATTCTGTCTGAACACCCAAGTACACGAAAGTCCTGATTTATACTGAGATTGAATCGGTCATGGACTAATGTTTCCACTCAGTTGTCATCATTGTCACCAGCATGTTTCTTTGATGAGATAAAGTGTCACCATGGATGTTTGCACATTCCTCTATTTTTTTTGCAGCTGAATTTGTCAAGGAAATACAGGGTGTCTGGGATTTTTTTCTTCTGCTGGAAATTACTTGAAGTTGCAAGAAACTCCTCTAAGAATTAACTGAATACTCTAATCACACATAAAGGATTCCCACTTTGCAAGTAGCTTCCCAGAGTCTTTCAAAGAGATGACATTTAAGGAGCTAGAAATTCCTCAGCATTGCAGCATTTGACATGTGGCCAACATGTAGTTATCTTTCATTCGGAAAGCCAGGGAATACATGGATAATATAAAAAAGTAGAAAACAGCCCATATTTTAGTCTTACCTGAAGTAGAAAAATAGAGAAATGTACAAACCTAATAGTTCATTTTCTAATTGAGCATGACATTAGAGATAGGAGGGTATGTTACTATTCAGGGTTAAGTGGGTGGTTTCTCAAGTCAAACTGCCTGGATTTGAAATGAGATTCTCCCACTAATCAATCATCCAAGTTATTTAAGTTATCTATGAAGTGGAAATGTTAATAAAACACAGAGACTTGTAGTGAAAAATATATGATAGAAGACATGCAAAGCACTTGCGACAGGACCTAGCATATAGTAAACACTCGCTCTCATCATTGTTAAAGTCAAAAGGAGTCAGAATAATATGTTTGGATTCTAAGGATAAAGTTTCAACCCTGGGGAAAGAGATATAAATATCTCCCTCTGTATCTTCATAGGCAATTAATTGTTTTTTATGTCAACAAAAACACCAAAATGAATATTTTATAACCATGGGGGAAACTGGGTAAAGGGTACTGGAGATTTCTCTGTACTATCTGGAACTTACTGTGAGTCTATAACTATTTCAAAATAAAAGTGTGGTGTGTTTTTCAAACCTCAATCTCATCCAGTTTTCTTCATCACTTCTGTTGCCAGTCCACTCTGAGCCACCTTCACCTCCATGCCATCTCTTCCTTCCAATTCACTAGAGGCAGAGCAATCTAAGTGGCCTTTGGAAAAGTCAATTGGTCATGATACTTTGCTCCATGAAGCCCTTCACCTCCCCACTGCTCTTTTCTTTCTTTTTAATTTTTTTGTTAATCCTCATCCAAGGATATTTTCCCATTGATTTTTAGAAAGAGTGAAAGGAATGGGGAAAGACAGAGAGAGAAACATCAGTGTGAGAGAGATGCATTGATTGGTTGCCTCTCACACACCTCAATCAGGGCCAGAAATCGAGCCTGCAACTGAAGTACGTGCCCTTGACCAGAATCGAACCTGGGACCCTTCAGTCCATGAGCTGACGCTCTAACCACTGAGAAAAACTGTTTAAGGCCCCACTGCTCTTTTCCTGAATAAGTCAGCTCTCAGTGTCCTTCAAGGCACATCTTGTGCCAACTCACCACTAATTTAATAGACTCAGTATAGACTTTACTTGTAATTCCCTAGTCAAGCCAAGCCCTCTTCTGCTGAAGGACCTAAACATGTTCTCTTCACTATCTCTCTGCTCTTCTCCTGTTTAAATATTTCTCATTATTCAAGTCTCAGCTTAAAGGGTACTTCCTCCAGGCATGTGAGCTCCAAAGCTGCACTTCCTATACACCTATTTCTTGCTTAACAACTTTAGCTCCGGAAACCATGCCACTAATTGAAAAACAGTCAAATAAGTCTCCATTAATTTTAATGGCAAAATTATTTTTAGTTTTGTATCAATATATAATACACAAATGGGTTTAATGCTTAGCTTCATCTGCACTTGAGTATCTGCATATGGGAGGGCCAACAAATTATATGCAGATTGTTGACTGTGTGAATAGGGGACTGTGTGTTGTTCAAGGATCAAGTGCATATTCATATGTATGTGTTTATGTATATGTACATATATGAATTGATAATATAAACATGAGGATTTGGTATCAGGGTTATGTTGGCCTCATAAAATGTGTTATGAAGTATTGCCTCTTTAAGTTTTTGGAAGAGTTTGAGAAGGATAGATTTTAAACCTTTTTTTTTGAATGTTTGATAGAATTCACTGGTGAAGCCATCTGGTCCTGGCCTTTTATTTTTGGGCAGGTTTTTAATGGTTGTTTCAATTTCCTCATGGGACATATTTAGATGTTCCAATTCTTCATGATTTAGTCTAGGAAGGTTATATATTTCTAGGAACTTATCCATATGGTGGGCACACAATGCAATATACAGATCTTATATCATAGAAATGCACACTTGAAACCTATATGATTCTATTAATCAATGTTACTCCAATAAATTTAATAAAAAATAAGAATAATAAATAAATGTGAGGAATAAGCAATAGTTTAAAAGTAAATAATCTTCATGTGAAAAGTCATATAATGAAGATTTCACAGATCAAAGGATAAAAAATAGTTAATAGTGGGTAGTGGTTAAAGAAGCATTCTCCTTTCTGTATCAATGGTCTACCACTTGCAGGAACTAATAACTATCTTTTACACAAACGGCATTTTAAAGTTAGAGCACTGAAAATACATATAATGCAAAATAAAGGCTAAGCACAAAAGAGCTCTGTAATGCATAGAATAACACCAATGGACCAAAGATGGATTAATCTCAGATGCTACCTCTTCATCCCTAGATGGTTTGCTCAGTGGTTAGAGCACTGGGCCTGTGGACTGAAGGGTCCCTGGTATGCAAGATGTTTGGGGCTTATCTGAACATGGAGTACAATTCAAATTTGGTACATATGAAATTCTCTGACTAGAAATTCTTAAGGAGAGCATATTGACTATAATATCTCAATATAACTTCTTATAGCCCAGTACCTATTCATGTGTTTGTGTGTAAGAAATCATTATATTGGAAGAAAGTTGTCACTAAGCTAAAGGTGGTATGGATTTTCAAAATAACATAACTTCAGAAGCTATGACTACATAGGTAATACATGCATGCAGCTATGTACAATGACTTGCAACTTTAGAAGTCACTCACAAAGTAGTCATCACATAGGTAACTCCACAATTAGACCCTTACTGTGTTCCCACCACTAGAGAATAAACTTCATGAAGGGGGGTTACTATTGTATCCCTAGAACCTGGCACAATGCAATAAACAAGGTCTTGAGTGGCGAGACATGGTCAAGAAGAAGAACCAGGAAGAAACAAGATGGAATTCAGAGCAAGAAGTCAGTAAGTTAGGGAAAGGATGAAGAAATGGAATATCCTACATCATACTATGAAAGGAAAGGAAATAAAATGTGTGCCAGACACATGTATGACCTGCATTATTTTACATCTAAACTGCCGTGTTTATAGTCAATTGTTTTGTATCTAGACTCAAAAATAGGGAAGATGTCACCAGATCTAAGAGTGATGTCCATCTTCTTCTCTGTCTTCTTGTTTTTCTGCAACATTTGATTGTGATGTCATCACAGGAGGTTCAATGACTCAAGAATTGGCTTGGGTATTTCCCAGGCTGGGTTAATCCTATATAATGAAGAGGTAATATGCAAACTGACCCTCATGTCCTCACATCACAAAATGGCCACCCCCACTTCATCACAAGATGGCCGCCCCCATGTCATCACAAGATGGCTGCCACAAGATGGCTACCCCCATGTTGTCACAAGATGGCCGGCAGGGGAGGGCAGTTGGGGGTGACCAGGCCTGCAGGGGAGAGCAGTTGGGGGTGATCAGGCCAACAGGGGAGGGCAGTTGGGGACTACCAGGCTTGCAGGGGAGGGGAGCTGAAGGGGACCAAGCCTGCAGGGGAGGGCAGTTGGGGGTGACTGTGCCTGCAGGGGAGCGGTTAAGGGGCTATCAGGCTGGCAGGCAGAGTGGTTAGGGACAATCAGGCAGCCAGGCAGGTGAGTGGTTAGGAGCCAGCAGTCCTGGATTGTGAGAGGGATGTCCGGCTGCCAGTTTAGGCCCTATCCCACTGGGACATCAGCAGTCAGACATCCCCTGAGGGGTCCGAGATTGAAGAGGGTGTGGGGGGGCGTGGTAAAGGAAACCCCCATTGCACAAATTTCGTGCACTGGGCCTCTAGTATATAAATAAGCAATGCAAAAGGTTTTGTATGCAGTTAGCCCAGAATGTGATGCCACAACCACATGTATGCTAAAAGATTGGTGAGTTTCTTGGTATCCTCTCTCCTGGTTCTGGCACATAGGGCTTACACAGCTCTTTTAGGGTGCACTGGTTTGGCCTTTCAAAGCAACAAATTCAGTTACATTCAGCAAATACCCTCCGTGTATGCCAAGATCATTTTAACCCAAGACAATGCTAGAGCAAAACCACAGCATGGTGTCTCCTCACACTGGCTGAAACAAAATGTGCAAAAATTTTGAAAATGACCTTTTTAATGAAGACATAGGTTGGAACTGGTAGAAAAATTTTATTCAAGTGCCTTTCAAATTAAAAACTATTTTCAATCTAGTTAAATCTCCTCTGCCCCACCCTGACCCCCACCCAAAGGGAAACAAACAAGCTTGACCTATCTTGAGCCAAAGTCACACTGTTCTGGCTGTTAAGAATATGATTAGCTTCTGAAAGTGACTGATGCCCTGGGTTTTCAATCATGTTAGGATTCTGGAATAATGGAATTTCTTATGAGGTCTACAAAAAGGTCTGATAGGCTTTCCACAGCAACTTCCTCCCCCTTCCTGGGAACTGAATTTACTTCTGCCAATCAACTTCTGTTTACTGCTATGTGAATGTACAGGTTCATGGTTCAGTCTGTGTCAAAAGATCTGAAAATTAGTGGTGCATTCAGGACCTCTTTTGACTTCAAATGTCAACTGATCTCTCTTTGATAGAAGTTTATTAGTTGCTCTAGCATTAAAATTTTAGACAAATATCATTTTTAAATGAGAATCGGTGTCAGCCTAGAACATAAGTAACAATAGAATCACATTATCCACCCAGGAACCTAGATTTAAACCTGGGACCCACCACTGACAAGCTGCTTTACCTCAATGAACTTCAATTTAATTGTCTCTAAGATGATGACGATAGCAATATCTACTACAGCAGAGCTCCTGGCAAGCAAGGTTAGTAGTAGTACAGTGTAGCAATGTCATGCTTGCTATTACTCTTATTGCTGTTGAGGTTTTTTGAAAGAAAGTGTAAGACTTCACGACCACCTTCCAATGAAGAAGATGCTTTGGATGAATATGCTAACCTCACTTGGAAGGAGTGAAGATGTTGAAATACAAGTCATTTCCTTTAAATTTAGAGGCATATGTTGATAGAGATTGAGAAACACTGTCATTAGGTTTTCCAATTACATGTGTAATCAAATCAAATGCTACCCTTATATTTTAAGCACGCTTTCTGGGATAAGCTCTATGCCCTTTTCAAAAGAAGCTGTAATATTTGGTTTGCATTTTGGGGTTGAATCCATTACCCTATTAGCATTTCTAAACACCTGGTCATATTGAATTTTTTAAAAAAAGGTATATTTCAGTTTGGCTTCCAGTAGGGCTTAGAAAGCTTCTACTCTACAGACCTTCCCACAAATCTAAATGATAAATTCTGGACAAATTAAAATACATGGAAACAAAAGCAGACATTCTTAAAAGGAGTTGTCACTTGAAAGAAGAGAATTACCTGGGTGAGTTTCCCACCTTTATAGCACCTGGCTGATGGCAAGCATCCTTCTGTGCCATGTTGGGCAGCTAAACCCACAGTATGTCTTGACAAATAAATTAGAGGATCAAATTTGAGGCAATTGCACCTTCTGAAAGTGAGGAGGGTTCCTGAAAAAGAGAGAATGTGAGAAGGGGGACATTAGAACATGTGCATAAACTTTGCCTGACTGTCTAAATGACCATTAAAACACCCATGCACAGAGCAGGCTATAAACACCCAAGCCAAAGATAAAATAAGGGAAGTGAGGTTTGAGTTGCCTCCCATGAGGTTAATTTTCTGCTAAAATAAATGAATTTAAAAAATCAACATGTTTTGAAGGAATATAACATAATATAGGGTCTCAATAATACAACATTCATATAATACCCATACCAAAAAGGAAAATGGGCTTGATTCTTTAAAGAGAAAATAATGTCAATGAGACCAGGCTGAGATGATTAATAGATTGGAAATAGCAGGAAATTATTTTAAATTATCTATTGCCACTATATTTGATGATGCAAAGAAAATAGTTAATAATAAGTAAAATATAAGAAATGTCCAAAAAGATTCATAAAGCTTTAAAAAGAAACAAATGGATATTTCAGGTACAATATTTGAAATTAAAATTTACCATATACACTTAACAGCTATATTAGAAATGGCAGAAGAAAGAGTCCATAAACTTGAAGATTGATCTGTAACTCAAAAAGATGAAAGATTTAGAAAATGAACAGAGCCTCAGGCATCTGTGGGACAGTACAAAAGATCCAACGTATGTATAATTGGAATGCCAGAGGAGAGGGAAAAAGAAATGTGTCATGATTTTGGGGGAGAAATAATGTACTAGTATACAAACTTTTCCAAGTTTGTAGAAAAATATGAATTTAAAGACTAAAGAATTTAATGAAACCAATCCAAAGTAAATGTAAAGAATACCACATCCAGATATCCAGACACATCATAATCAAACTGTGTACAGAAAAGGCAAAGTTGGAAACAACACATTTTCTGCAAGGAAATAACTGTTGCTTTCTTACCAGAAATAATAGAGTCCAGAAGAGGGTAAAGCATCATTTTTAAAGTGTTCAAAGAAAAAACAAACACACATCAATATCAATCCAGAATTCTTTTGAGCTATCCCTCAAATTTTAAGGTGAGATAAATATATTTTCAGATAAATGAAAACTAAAAGAATTCATTGATAGCAGAGATGCACTATAAGAAATGCTAAAGGAAGTTCCTGGGCTGAAGGACAATAGTACCAGTGGGTAACTCAGTTCTTCAGGGGCAGAATGCTGGTAACAAATATTTGGGTGAATATAAAATACAATTTTTACCCAAATATTTAATTTTTCAATTACAGTTTACTATCAATATTTTGTATTGGTTTCAGGTATACAACATATTAGTTAGACAATCATATACCTGACAAAGTGTTCACCCCAATATTTCCAGTACCCACCTGGCACCATTACATAGTTATTATAATATTATTGACTGTATTCTCTATGCTGTACTTGACATCCCCATGACTATTTTGTAACTACCAATTTACATTTCTTAATCTCCTCACCTTTTTCACCCAGTCCCCTAGGCCCCTTCCCCTCTGGCAACCATCATTCTGTTCTCTGTGTCTATGAGTCAGTTTCAATTTTGTTTGTTCATTTATTTTGTTCTTTAGATTCTGTACATAAGTGAAATCATATGGTATTTGCCTGCGTTAATTTCTTTAAAATATCTATTTCAACATTTTATGTAGTTCTTGAAAGACAATAGATGCTTAATAATTGGGACTTGAATGAAAAAAAATGGGCATTGAAGGAAAAAAAAGAAATACATGATCTTGGCCACTTTAATTCTGATAGCTAGTGTACTATTAGAACTCAGACATGTATTATCATAATAAGCCAAGGGGTCACTTTAAAAATACTCCTTGAATATCTACTAAATACAATGGACTTTGTGTGTCTTAAATAGATTATGATATTGAGCACGGCCTAACATAAACCAGATGGCACAGTCACAAAAGGCAATTAAAGGTAATTTAATGAATGAACTCCTTATAAGACATGATAAATCAACATGGGGATGTATCCTGATGCTAGCAACAAAGGGAATGCCATCATCATCCTTAGATCATTCCCCTGAGGGGCAAGTGAAGAAAGTAGCTGCCAAGCCTCATGAGATCTATAGATATATAAGACAGCTCGATGGAAGACATGACCTTGAATAGAGGAACCACTGAGCTCTAAACCATAGTACACCATAGTCTAAGCAGGAAGGAGACCTGGCAATAAATACTGGAATCTGTATCTCCTCTTCCCATATGATCTCCTGCTGATCTCCTAGCAGTTCCTCCCATTGACTCAACTAATGGCTAGAGGGCAAGGAGGCCCAGCTGGTGCAGCCCCTTGGGGCCCATAGCCTTGTAGCGTTTCAGCACATAAAGCAGGCTGTGGCAACAAGGAGGATAACCAGAACAGAACAGATCACGTCCCTGGAATCTAACAGTTAAATCAGTCTAACTTATTTAATAGTTAAATAACAGGGCAACAGGCCGGGTGTTTATCAGCAACCACTCACATCATCCAATGTTGGGAGACCTCGTTTAAGCTGTTCAGTGAAACTAACATTGATTCCCTGAATATGAGCATTTTCAATGCAGAGTCAAGCAGGTTTTGGCCTTAACATCGACATCAACCTAGATATATCTAATCCCAAGAAAACAGGATGAGGAAAATGAAATTCTTTTGCCTAGGATTATATAGCTAGTTATTGTGAGAACAAGGACTGGAACCAGCTTTTCTGTACCTCACTTAACATTTCTGCAGCTCACCTAGCATTCCAGCCACTATAACTTTAAACCTATAAATATGAGCATTTTATTTTGGTTACCAGGGGAAATATAAATTCCTTGCATCCTGGTTTTAGGTTTATCTGACATTTCTGGTATGTTTTTTCAGCTATCAGTGGAAGCTATGATTCATAGAGCACACATATAACTTTAAATCTGCCTTGTTTTCTCAAAATCACCACCACTATCCTAACAACCACAATGCACAGAGTCCTTTTTAAATGCTATCTGTTTTTTAAAAATGAAAAAAAAAGATGTTAAAAAAGCATTAGTTCACTGATTTCTTACAAATGCCATGTGAAGTGGGTAGTATTATTCCCATTTTACAGATGAGAATGGAAGCACCAAGAGATGGAGTAACTTGTCATTTGTGATGCTATTAAGACAGGGGCACAGCCAGAAGTTGAACCTCTATAATCAAAATCCTGTGCTGTTAGCCATTCTATCACCTTGGGGGTAAGTGAACTGAAACTGTGCCTGACCTTGATGGCTGGTGACATATTAGCACTGGGCTGATGGAGTGGGAGCCAATTCATAATTTATCTCAGGGTAAAAAAAAATGCTCTCTCTGACTCGTGGCTGACAACTGAACCCTTTAGCAGTATCAGGGGGAATTATGTTGGAAGAAAAATGGCATGTCTGTGAATACTACATTATCTTCGGGTCCACTAAATTGATTTTTATTTTCAGAGATAAAACATTTCCACGGGTTCTGTCCAGATTGGCAGGATGCCGGGGACAGCTGAGCTTTTCCACCCACCCTTTTGGGTTGGTCCAAGTCTTCTCGTTTCAGAGGCTGCTCAGGGAAGCTCGCGGTGTGAAAAGCACATAGCACTGTTAGAACTTAAGTATGGATTTGAAGGATGTGATGTCTCTCACACTTCTTATGAAAGAGGCCCCAGTGTAGGAGAAATAAAACAGAAGGAAGGTGCTTTGCTTTCATCAGGGAGAAATAGGGACTTAAGTAACCTCTGCAGCCTTCTTGACTGGCCGATTCCAATATCTTCTTTAGTCTGCACCTTTGCCATAAATATTCATAAAGCAAATCAGCATGGCAGCAAGAGCCATCATGCATTGGACATTTTTAGGTGCCGCGCACTGTCCTGAGCACATTGTAGAGACAACCTCATTTATCCTTTGTAACAAACTGGTGAGGTTGATTCTATTATTAGCCACTTTATCCAGGTAAGGAAACTAGTCATTTAGAAAGGCATAAGCATACAGCCAAGCAGCTAATTGCTAAGGTTGAGATTCAAATTCAGATCTGATTTGACTTCAAAGATTGTTTGTAATCCTCGTTGCATATTTAAGCTACCTATAGAAAAATTAAAATACACCAATACCTAAATCTCACACTCACAAATCCAATACTATGGATGTGTATAAACGCTGGGCATACTAAACAAACAAACAAACAGAACACAACACTCCAGATGATTCTGGTGTATATCCAGAGAAACCAGAACACGAAATTTGTGAATACCTCGTAACAACAAGCAAAGCTTGCTGAAACAGTGAAGCAGCCAAATAATGGCGTTTACCTTCATAGTTCCCTACACACCATAAAACCTTCTTATATCAATAGGTCTGAATTCCTCCAAAGATGAAGATTTGCTGAATTGTATCTAGCAGCCAAGATCTAAGATTCACTTATAGTTTTCAATTTATGCAGCAAGTAGTAATATTCTATCTTGGTTGCCCCATGATAATTCAGAACCATCCACAGTCCTCCAGGCAATGTTCAGAAAGATCAGACCCAAGTAGCCAAGAGGGAGATTTTCTGTCACTGACAGAATGCAGCACAGCAGCCCTGTCTCAAGCCTGAGAGCATCTTCACCAATAGAACAAGAAGAGACCACCAGAAATCTAACCATTCACTGTATTAATTAATCCAACATTTAAAGAAGCTCATCAGAGGAAAGGAACAATTTTCATATTAACTGTTCTGGTTAGAAAAGGTGTCCATTTCTATATGGCAATGAACATCAGATCTGCAAGAATATTCAGTCACCCAGCTTCAGTCAGTTGAGCGAGAAAAGTCTGCATCATTATCAAAGGACAGTTGAGGAAGTGACAGCTCCACAGATCATTATGAATGACACTTTGTTCAAAGGAACTGCTTCATTGTCCATTTTTATAACTAGCATGGCCTTCATGGGATTTCAATTCATGGGAACATGTCTTGATTAAAACAGATTTAGATCTAAATAAAAGATACCTAAATGACAAGGTAAGTGGTCTGGCTGTCCACTCATTAGTCATCTCATAGACTCAGAAAGCCAGAATAGAAAAAATGACTTGGTTTCAGAGATCTATATTTACCAACAATCAAATTGTTTGGAAAATGAATACTATGAGAAGGCACCAGAATTACTTAACTAGTTCTTCCTCCATTTAAAAGAAGTCTGTAATATTTCATGAATAAATATATTATGGATTTATAAGTTATAAAACAATAATAAAACATATAACAGTGCACTGATCAATCAGCAAAAAAGAAAGAATATCACCAATACTTTTGAAGCCTCCCTTGGGTATCCTATCTTGGACGAACCTTCCTACTTTGAACCTAAAGATACCATCTCCTGAATTTCATGGTCAATCATGTCTTAGCTTTTCTATAGAGTCCTACCAGGTACTGCTAATTCAACGTATTATTCACTTTTCAAGTTTGGGAGCCTTATAGGAATAAAATCATACTGTACGTATTCTTTTAATCCTTGTTTTTATTTAGATTTAGCTCAAAGGAGCCTGTGGGATTAATCTATGATGTGTACAGATAATGTTTACTTACTTCATCTCTGCATGATATTTCAGTGTGTGACTATGCCAAAGTTTATCCACCTGTTCAACTATTGTTGGATGTTTCCACATTTTTTAAAATGTCCTTCAGGAAACAATAGTGCTAACAAAGTTTAAGAGGTTCTCTACAGTATACATTTTTTAAGCAATATGAAATATGCCTATTGTATTCTAAAGTGATTGCAAATATTCATGCTCCCAACCAGCAGTTGTATATGAGTGCCCATTTTTTGTACTTTCAAACTTTTAAATTTTATCAAACTGGCCTATATTAATATTTTATGCTAACTTTCACTTGCATTTTTCTGATTACCAATGAAGATGAGTATCTTGTTCTATTTGATAAGAATGTCGACTCAAAGACTTTGTCCATTTTATTACTGGTTGTTTGGTATTCCCTATTGAGTCTTGGGGAATTTTATTGTGGATTTTATGTGTTGCTAACTTCTATCAGTTTGTGGTTTGCTTTGGGTTTTATATGTTAATGTTTGTGTTTCGATAAACAAAAGTTCTAAATTTAAACATGGTCAAACTTACTGACTTCTGCTCTGTGGCTGTGATTTTTGTCTTGATTAGGAAATGTTACTTTGTGTTATAAAGACATTCTTTTTTCATTTTTTACTCCTAAAGTTTTAAAATACTGTCTCTTATATTTAAACTAGAGGCCCAATGCACAAAATGCATGCAAGGGGCTTGGCTCTCGCAGCTGCAACGACTTGCCTCGGCCCTCGCAGCCCCAACTTCACCCAGAAGGTCATCGGCTGTTAGAATATTATGCTTCTATTATTATAGACTAGAGGCCCAGTGCACGAAATTTGTGCACAGGGGGAGGAGGTCCCCTCAGCCCAGCCTGCACCCTCTCCAATCCGGGACCCCTCAGGGGATGTCTGACTGCCAGTTTAAGCCCAATCCTGGGGATCGGGGCTAAACCTGCAGTAGGACATTCCTCTCACAATCCTGGACCGCTGGCTTCTAATTGCTCACCTGACTGCCTGCCTGCCTGGTTGCCCTAACTGTCCCCCCGTGCTGGCTTGGTCGCCCCAAACTGCCCCCCCTCACCAGCCTGGTCACTCCCAACTCCCCCCCCCCCCTCCTCCACAGCCTAGTCACCCCTCACTGCCCCCCATGCCGATCTGGTCGCCCCTAACTGCCCCCCTCCCACCAGCCTGGTTGCCTCTTACTGCCCCCCCTTCCCCCCCCCCCAGCCTGCTTGTTCAGTCATTTGGTCATCCCTCACTAACCCCCCCCTGCTGGCCTGGTGGTAGGCAGCCATCTTGTGAGTGTGTGAGGGCTAATTTGCTTATTATCTCTTTATTATATAAGATATGTAACTCTCCTGAAAAAAAAACAAAAAACACAGCAACACCCGTATGAGAAAAGAAGAGTGTGGCTATTTGGGGAGCATTGAGAAAGCATCACCATGGGCGGGAAGGGGGAGGAGCCACACAGGAAGAAAGTGTCAACCCTACCTCTGAACCTCAGTCTGCAATCCTCAAACCACCCTTCTCACTTCACACTATCCTCTCTTCACAAACAGAACATTGGACATTCAGAAATGTTAAGCATCTGATCTGAGTTCTCACAGCCAGCAGCAAAGCCAATGCCCTGTTTATCTATCTACACAGGGCCACCCCCCGGCTGAGGAATTTGGGCTTGATCAGGGAAAAGTTTCATTGTTGTTGAGCTAAGAAGGAACCTAATAGAAAGTGTTCATATTCTGTTGTTTGTCTTTATATTTTTTTATGCAAGACTGACCTGGCAGTATGAGCAGGAGTCTTCCAACTCTGCATGCCCTTCCGCTAAGTGGTTTCTCACGCCTGAAATCACCACCGCATCCCTCAACTCATTTGCCTTCTCCAGTGAGTCAATTCTGATTATTTGAGATGGCATAATAGCACTCTCCTTTCCAATAAGAACTAACAGGCAAATAGCCCCAGTCCCTCAGCAGTTGGTGTTTCCGTCAGAGTAACAAAATTAATACATTGGTAAAGCAGCCAGTGGAATCCACACAATTATATAGCTTACTAAGCTGTGAGGCATCTTAGAGAGAAAATGAGAATGCCCAAAGGCCTGTCATTTTTATTTTTTAGTCATTATTATATAAGCTGTCTTGAATCAGGTAGCCATTCTGGTTTTCACTTCTATATCTGCAGAAGCACGTTTTAAAAATAGTGATCATTTTTATTTTAAAATTAGTACCTCTATCACATAAATGTAAAAATAAAAAACTTGAAAAGATTAAATCAATTTTTCTCTTATCAAGCACAAGTTCTGTTAACAGTTCAATGAATTTCCTTTTTGTTAATTTTCTGAGTGTTGTAATCATTCATTGTATAGAACTTTAAATTCTAGTTTTGATTCACCCAACATTATACAGCAAATACAATCTATCTATAAGTATATAATAAGTAGGATTACATGATATCACATGCTTTTTAAAAGCATTTCAAGTCACTAGATAACATACCATCAAGTTGGTGAACAAAATCACACATAACCCTTTCCTAAAGTTGGAAATCTAGGCATTTTCCAATGGTTTGTTCTAATGAATAAGGTCAATATTTAACACTCTTGCACATTATAGTACTGGGACCCCAATGTTTTGAGTCCATTGGTCTGCACACACAGGTCTAAAGAAATGCATGAGCAGGAGTTTGCAGCATAGAAAGAGAAATCGTTTCATATTGAATTGGCTATCTGGAGGCGGAGAGCTAATGCTTAAGGCCCGGCTCCCATTGGCATGTGGTTACAGATTATATAGGGGGGAAAAATCACAAGACACTGTGGGTTAGGGGTTCAGGGTTGTGCTGGCAGCTGATTGGTTGGAGGTGAGGTAAGGGTAATAAATAACTTCAGCTCTGAGGTCTGCTTTGGGTCCCTCTGTCCATTCTCATGGGAGAGTACCTAGGGAATCATTCCACCTTAGGACTCAAGAACTGAAACATAACGTAGGTCAAGAGGTTATCTTTAACCTGCCAGAGGGTCAGACCTTGGCACCATTAGTCAGGTCCCAGCTACTGTCTTCAGTTGCCTCAGGGGTTGCTGATTATCTAGGACAGTGGTCGGCAAACTCATTAGTCAACAGAGCCAAATATCAACAGTACAACAATTGAAATTTCTTTTGAGAGCCAAATTTTTTAAACTTAAACTATATAGGTAGGTACATTGTTATTAACTTAATTAGGGTACTCCTTTAATCGCACTGTACGTGCACGCCTGCACGTGGTATTTTGTGGAAGAGCCACACTCAAGGGGCCAAAGAGCCGCACGTGGCTCGCGAGCCGCAGTTTGCTGACCACTGATCTAGGAGAAAGGCTGGGTCTCTCAGAAAGAGAAAGAGAGAGAAATATTTGACTCCTAGAATTAGGATTTAAAGCTAAATGTAATCAAAATCATAAAGACTCTCAGTTTCAATTAGTTTCATTTTATTACTTTGATCTTCATAATTTAAACAGTTTATGTCTGGCCAGAGTTAAGAAGCATATTAAAATATTTCAAATCACTACATGACATACCATAGTTGGGAAACCAAACTCCTGCCTAACTATGTAGCAGCCAGTTGGCATAGCTATATGAGACATTAATATTCCCATCCATTTTTAAAGTTTTTTTTTAATGGTTTTTAGAGAGAGAGGAAGGGAGCGGGAGAGAAAAACATCTATGTAAGAGCAGAACATCAATCTGCTGCCTTCTACATGCCCCCTACTAGGGTTTGAGCCCACAACCTGGGCATGTGCCCTGACCAGGAATTGAACCAGCAACCTTTCGGTGCATGGGGCCTAACCAACTGAGCCACATTGGCCAGGGCAATATCCCCGTCCTTGACACAGGAATCAGATTGCCCCCTATTGTAGGATTGCTGGGCAAATAATTCCATGCCTGAGAAAACCCTCTTTATGGAAATGCAAATGAAAGGCATTATAAAGACTTTATCCAAAAGACAGATAATCCTCATACCTAGGCGGCTGTGCTAAATATTACAGAACAAAAATGAAGCAAAAAACAACAACATGTTAATTCTGTGTGAATAGGTACTATATTAATAATAATAAATGGTAATTCTAGATTGCCAGATTTAGGAAAATTATTTTAATTATATGTTTCACCATCTGGATGACAGTACTGCGTGTTTACACAAGTTTTCAATTAGTATTTTGAGGAAGTGCCAAGAAAAATTCTCTCTGAGCGTTAAATTTCTCTCTCTTCTTTTACAATGATTTCCGTTTGTTTTCCCTTTAACTTTAGGGTTTAAAAGGCCTATACCTCAGGCAGAGTGAGCACTGTGACCATGATAGCCGCGTCCACAACCTGGGGATGAACCCTGGCTCTGCAACTTACTAGGGAATAGTTTGACTTCTTGGTGCCTCCGTTCCTTTATGTATCAAACTGGAAGAATATAAGCCTATGGAAATAGCGTTGAAATAAAGAAACAATATCACAAAGAGGATCAAATTCTGGCACACTGCCTGGCCCTTAACAGACGTTCTAAACAAAACATCCCTTATGAACAATGGCAAGAGGGATGTTTTGAAGATTGCAAAGCTGTTCTGGGCAGCACATCTAATTGTATCCTCTCATCAACCCTGTAAACTGCAGAGGGTTCGCCCTCCCGTTACAAAGGTGAAAGCCATAGCTCAAGAGGTTAAGTAATGCACTTCTTGTCCTTCAGTTTTAAGTGGCTCCAAACTGAAGCCTACTTTTCGATTCTATGTTTGACTTTTTTCCTTACTGAACTAGGTACTTTCCCAGTGCAAGTGGTTTGTATATAAGAGATTTTCCTAAGAACAGGTTTAATGGAAGATTATGTGAACCAGATTTAAAAAAAAGAGAGAGAGAGCACAATAGCTTACACTCACACGTGGCACTGCACTAGATGTTTTTGTTTTTTTTTAATCTTCTCATGTACCATATACTTTAGGCTTGACTCTTCTCAGGTACCACACACAAAAAGACAAGTTTCTGTCCTTTGTTACAAGTGCTTAAAGGAAATCAAGAATGAGGGTCATAGCCCTGGCTGGTGTGGCTCACTTGGTAACCAAATGGTCCCGGTTCGAATCCCCGTCAGGGCACATGCCTGGGTTTTGGACTTGATCTCCAGTGGGCAATGTGCAGGAGGCAGCCGATCATTATTGCTCTCTCTCTCTTTCTCTCTCTCTCTCCAATAAAAACATTAAAAAGAAAAGAATAAGGGTCATAGATGAAGGGTGAAGCCCTTCAAATCTTCAAATATGAATGTCTCTCTTAACCTCGCCTTCCTTTAGGACACAATACAAGGCATCCACTGGTAACACCTGGCAGAAAGCAATGATCGACTGGTGAGATATGGGCAATAAAGTTATTTTAAGGTGTTTGCGAAAGATTTCTCTGTAAGCATAGACCTGACTTGGCAATGCAAAGCCGAGCCTCTCCACACACCAGGGAGGAAAAGATGGTAACAGGGGATCCTCGCCTCGCTCCTAATACTGAGTGATTTGCAATCTGAACGTGAAGTTGGACTGGAAAGGAGAGAGAGATAACAAGGAAAAAATATTCAATTTGAAGTTGCCTTCAAGGAAAAATGTCAAGCCGGAAAATGATTTTATCAGGTTTGAAATGCAAATGCAATAAAATCCCTGACATATTTGGATTGGCAAAATAATATATTTCAGGATTGGGTGAAGAGAGGCTTCTAGTGCAGGGGAAGTCGTGGGGAGTGACTGGCTGCCTTTGGAATATAAAAATCACATCCTAGAAAAGAAACAAAATCCCTAACACTGGGTCATGGCTGTATAGGATCAACGTATTTAGCCTTAGTCTAACCTTCTTCTATGATGGTATCCCCACTTTTCTATCACGGGGAGACATAAAAAAGTTCTTAGAGCAACATGGTCTCTATTTGTTTGTATCCCTCTCTATTAGACAACTTTTGGGTGTCTGGGCATCCTACAGTCCCTGACTTTCTGCCACCCTCAGAGATGGGCTGCTGTTGACCTGTGCATGGAAAATGACATTCATTACCATCCCCCTCCCCGACTGAGTTGGCTCCACCCGGAGTAACACCTCATCCAACAGGAACGGTAAGACTGTCAATCATTGATGTTTCCAATAGGGGGCCGACTGGGGTGAAGGAGTTGTGGAGATAAACAGGGCTTCTGAAAGAGTAAAATAAAACAGATCAGCAGACACAGGGGAACCTGAGAAACAGAGCAGACACTCCATGGAGCCCCACAGCAGTGGAGGCAACCTTAGCCAACAATGCCTTTCCAGGTCCAGGTGTGAGTCCCGTGGGGCTTGGCCATAGGCATGGTTTCCTCACCTTCGTCTGTCAGGTTAGATGAGAATGGTCTTGACTGATGCAATGTTGCCCATCTTGTGCAGAGCGGTGCCTCGATGCATTTTTGTGAATACATAGAATAACAGCACTTTTATATTTATTGCTGATCTTGAATATTAACTTGCCTTTTTTAAAACAAATCCTCATCTGCATATATGTTTATTGGTTTTAGAAAGAAGAAGGGAGAGAGAGAAACACTGATCGGTTGCATCTCATACTCGCCCTGACCAAGGATCAAACCCACAACCTAGGTACGTGCCCTGACCAGGAATCAAACCTGCAACCTTTCAGTGTATGGGATGATGCTCCAACCAACTGAGCCACACCAGGCAGGGCAACTTTACTTTTAGATCTTAGCATCCCTGGTCTCTAATAAATCCAAAAGCTACTGTTCTCTGCCTTCCTTCTACTTAACAATAGTGTAGATGGTTTTTTTTTTTTGTTTTGTTTTGTTTTTTAAACAGAGCTTCCCAAGTAAATCCTGTATATATCCAAGGAAAAATTATTTGGTGTCACTATGCTTAAGTAGTAGGTGGCGTAACTTCATGTTTGGAAATTACTAGCTGGCAATGGAGCCTCATGAGCAACAGCTTCATGGGCCTAGGTCTTGGGTCTCTCTTGGGCCTGGCACTTTGCTGGCAAGAGCCAGAATCAAGATTCAATGCTTTTTTAAATCTGCCTCTGAAGCTTGAGCGATGTGCTATTCTGTATAAAAAAATAATGGTCCAGAAGTTCTTAGTTATATCTGCAAGTACAAGGTGAGGAGCATCCAGGAGTTTGCACAAACACTGCTTGTGTAGTAATATCAATAAGCATGTGATGCCCTAGCAGTTTTGGCTTAGTGAATAGAGCGTTGGCCTGCAGACCGAAGGGTCCCAGGATCAATTCCAGTCGAGGGCACATGCCTGGGTTGCGGGCTCAATCACCAATGGAGGGCATATGTGAGGCAGCCAATCAATGATTCTCTCTCATCATTGATGCTTCTATCTCTCTCTCCCTCTCCCTTCCTCTCTGAATTCAATATATATACATATTTAAAAATAAGCATGTGATGACAGCACACAAACAGGAAAACAAAAACTTCAGTGGAGTAGTGACCTGTGTTAGGTGGGGAAATGACTGGAATGAGAGAAATGCCATACTTAGTGTGCAGGGACCCCCAAAACCTGGCATTACACATTCAGTCTGTATAATATCTTCAAGAGAGGAGGTAAAAAATGCCTAACACTGGGTCATGGCTATACAGTCGTAGAAGGTGAGCAGAATGGGGAGAATACTGGAAGTTCATCATAAAAAAAAAAGTCAAAGAAAATGAGAAATGTTTTTTTTGAGAGGAGAGGCTTTTAGAAATATAATTATCTTCTTTAATATCAAAGCCTTAGTTTCCTGGAAGAGAAGATAAACAGCGAAACTCCGGGCTTGTTACTAGGACCCTGTGGCTAGAAGCGAAGGGAGACAGAGTTAGGAACCGCATCAGAATGATGCTCCCATAGTCAGAAGCTGTGTTTCCCAAATCTCAGCCATTTTTGTACCACCTTCACTGTACCTGCGGAACACCTGTGCTGTGTGTGCCTGTCCATTTTTCTTGAAATTGGATTTTTTGTATTAAATATCAATAAATGCATTTGAAAGGGATACCTTCTAAGCATCGCCATAAATGGAAAATGGGTGCCACTCATCATTAATGAGAGTAAAGAATCCAAACAGAAAAGCAAGATAAAAAGGAAGTGTTATGGAATTCCAGATGGTCTGAGGGCTGCTGCCTCTGTGTCCAAAAGGAAGATGGAGAAGTGTTGGAGAGGTGTTAAAGACAGGGAGTACTGAGATCCCCTTGCTGCTTGAAATGCAAACGAACTAAGAAGGAGATAGTTTTCACTCTAGGAGTCATTAACATCCTTTACCTTTTCATCCTCTCTATCTCTCTTCTCCTTAGAGGGGCTCCCACACTTTGGGAAACACTGACCAGGATGTCCAATGGTGGGTCACTTAGCAAACAGGGAGTTTTGAGTCAAAGAAGCATTATACCAAAGGAACTTCAACAGATTTGGCAGGGATGATGCTGAGAAGGTTACCTGGCAACAAAGTACCTGGAACTCTCTTGGCTCAGGGCAGTGATGACTCCATAGGTTAGTGAGTTGGGTTTGCTATAGAAAACCCAGATTGGCCTCCACCCCATCCCATGTGTGAGGCTCCTGGGCTGCTCTCTGCTGCCAGAGTGTTGATTATGCGCCACAATTAGAGCTTCCTGTCTTCCAAGACAAATGTGAGAGGGGCTGTTTGTGACGGGGCTGGCAGGCATACAAATCCAGCTGCACGGCGCTTGTGGCAGCCCCTCATTCCTCAGTGTCACCGTCGATCTTGTAGAACTCGCATTGTTTCATTTTCCTAGCGATGCAGTAATGATTTCCTACTGATTAAGTGGGAAATGGTGCCAACACAGGGCTGCTCTAGTGGTAAGGAGGAGCCCTGCGTGCCAGTTCCCAGAGGGGCAGGTGGTGCCTAGGGAGAATTCATTGGCCTCTGCACTTCTGCTGCACAAATCAAAAGAGTGGATAAGGACCAGGTGCCTCTCCTTGATGGAGATTCTCTGGGAAGGGGAAATATACCCCCCCACACACACACCCCTCTTTCCTTCTTACACCTGGACTCATAATAACATTGACACAAGACCAGGTTAACAGGGGAGAAACCAATGTGATAGGTGCACACAGGAGATCAGAAATGATGTTCCTGAAAATGATGAACCAGCCAGCCCTTTATACTTCTTGGACAGATGATACATGGTTGAAGAATTGACATGGCAAAGATATCTAGGTTCAGGCACTCATTAGTGATGACTCTAAGCAAAGTTTGGGCTTGGGTTCTAAATTAGTGAAGGAGTAGGAAAGTGTGTTTCTGTAAGCTCACTGGCCCTGGATTCCTTATCTGTAGCACCAAAGGTGTCACACTTAGCCACCCTGCAGCAGGAAGGGCACCTCTCACAGGGAGATTTACCTCTGGCATCCAAGGAGACAAGGGAGGGCAAGTTACCCTTTGGGCAGCAGTTGCTGGTCAAGTAACTTTAATTCGATGTAGTCAATATGCCACTGTGAGCTGTTTCAGGGTGGCCTGCCCTGGGCCCTGACAAGATGATGAAGGACACATCAAACACAGTGGAACGTGGTATGGTCCTTGCAAGCAGAAGGAGCTGAGCTCAGAGGCCAGACCTACCATATAACATTAGGTAAGTTTGGGCAAATAAGTGATTCCATCTCTTTAAGCCCCAGTTTCTTCATGAATTAAATGAGGTTAGTAAAATGACAACTCACAAGACCCTTATGAGAAGTGACTGAGATAACTTCAATTAAGTGTCCATAACACATCTGGGTAGCTCCTCTTAGCCCTTTATAATATACTGACGCTGTAGGTAGAGAAGAGGCAGGGATACCCCTGAGCTTGCCTCATCAGCTCACCTGCACATTGCCATTCCCATAGAAGATGGGGCTGAGAGTTAGGAGAAAGTGCTTTGTGTAGATTTTGGGGTAACTAAGATAAAGAAACCAGGTCTTTCTCCTAAATTTGCAGTGGCTCATTCATTTGTTTGGCAAATATTTCTATTGAGCAACTACCATATGCTAGGCACGGTATTATCCCTGTGGATACATCGGTGAGAAAGATACACATCATCTTTGTCCTCAAGGAGCTTGTAATCTCCTGGGATGGAGAAGACTCGCCTTGACTTAGTAAAAGCACATGTGCTGAGGGTTCTAAACAGTGACAGACACAATGGGTGTCTCTTACAGGGAGATCAGACAATGTCTGCAGAGTCAGGAAATATTTCTAGGAGTGGGTGACTTTTTAATCCAAGCTCTGAGTAATGAATTCATTCAGCTAAGTGGTGAGGCGGGGTGGGAGAGGGAAGGGCTGGATCATCAGAGGAATAAAAATAAGTCCAGCCTGTCTAAGGGGGGCCTCTCAGCACAGCCAAATTTTCATTTTGCTGATTACGTACATATTTTAAAACAGCTATTTAATATCATAATTTCATGGAAAAAAAGAACATTGTAACACCAGGAAAATAAGGAGACATCATTAAATTAATGTCAGCCCTTTGAATTAAATAAATTCAGTGTTATAAAACATGTATTTGGTTTTGCTCATTTTTACTTAAAAGTGTGTCTCTGACCACCAATGTTGGTTTCCAAGAGAAGTAGAGAAAGGGCAAAATCATTCTTAGTAAGTAGAGCTTTGGGTCCCAAATTGATAACTTGGTTTCCACCAGCAAGGTGACCCAGAAGATGAATGAATAGCAAAGACTAGCATTCATTCAACGATCATTTTTGAGCTCCATATGTGTATGCCAGATGCTGTGTAAAAGAACAGTGGAGACTGAAGAAGTTAACATTCACCCCCAAATAAGTGCTTGGCTCTTTCTCTGTCCCGTTGCTAGAGTTGGGGTGGAGCCAATATCACCTGAGTTGAGCTACTTGATTCCCATCACAGCCATCATTACATTCAGTGCACCACTGGCTCCAAATGTTCTCAGAGTAGAATCAGGACTTATCCTAACAGGGTTTGGGAGCTAAGCACGGGGCAGATTCTAGAGAGCTCACCATACTTTGGAGACCAGCCACCAGCGTTTGGGATCACTTTGTTGTGAGCCCTCCCACCCCAGCTCTCTGTGCCTCAGATGATTTTCCCCCTTGGCTGCCCTGCCCCAGTACCATGAAGCTGTTGCCTGTGCCTGGGGAAGGCCCTGTGCATCTTGAAGGGTATGTCTCAGCTCTTGGCCCTGCCCCAACCTTTCACCAGCCATTGCCAAACACTCTGTGCCTTGGGTTTTCCCTCCACGCCTCTGATCTTTAGCAGCCCATGCCTTGCACTCTGAAAAGGATCTGCAGGCCTTGGAATTCCTCTCAGCCTGCCTTCCCTCCCTTCTCCTAGCCTTCCATGTGCAGCCTCTGTGTACAAGGGAAGCCCCTAGACCAGTGGTCGGCAAACTGCGGCTTGCGAGCCACATGAGGCTCTTTGGTCCCTTGAGTGTGGCTCTTCCACAAAATACCACAGCCTGGGCGAGTCTATTTTGAAGAAGAGGTGTTAGAAGAAGTTTAAGTTTAAAAAATTTGGCTCTCAAAAGAAATTTGAATCGTTGTATTGTTGATATTTGGCTCTGTTGACTAATGAGTTTGCCGACCACTGCCCTAGACCAATTGTCCTCAGGTGGGCACAGCTCAGCCTCTGATGGGAGCCCCATGGATTCTGATGCATCATGCTGACCACAGGTCTGTGGAAGTTTGGCTGACTTCTCTCCATCTGTAGCAGGATTTCTCCTTCTCCTGCCTTGCCCGGGGACAAAAGATGCCACGAGTTTCTTCTCTCCTATACATAGCTCAGGCCTTTCTGGATTTTAGTTTATTTAGGTTTCCTCCCATCTCTAGAACACTCTCTCTCTTCCCCGTCCATCCCCTCCCTTTGCTTCCCCTTCTCTGCCCCTCTCACCTCTTTCAGTTTCTTTCTTTTTCTCTTTCTCCCTCTATAAAGCTTAGTAGACAAAGCCAAATTCTACATACTGCCCTCCTCAATGACATTTTTCTACTTCATCTCCAGAGGTAATAATTTTTAACGTGTGGTCCACATCTTATATACCTTGATTAACCATAAAAACATAAAGCATTGTAGAGTATGACTAATTCAGATTAAGGGCATATGCTATGCATATCATCCTGAAATTGACTTGGTTCACTCAAGATTCTGTTTTTGAGAACTATCCATGCTAATTAATACAAGTAGACCCAGTTCTTTGAGTTCATCTTCTATTCACTTCTCCATTCTATGAACATGCCACTATATATTTATCTATTACCATCCTGATGCATGCATGAATTGTTTTTTCTAAGCACTGAGGATATAAACATAGAAAAAGGGAAAAAGTAACATTAGGTAATTTGAGTGCTGTTTTGCATCAGATACTATTCTGGGAATGTGGACATAAGGAAAGATATAATACATTTACAGTCTAGCGGGAGAGACAGGGAGGTAAGCCATAATTGAATTTGCATTTTAGGAAGATTAATCTTGCAGTATGTAGGGCATATGGGAAGGAGTGTCTGAAAACAAGGGAACAAAATAGAAATGGTTTGTAATGATCTGGAGAGATCCAGATGAGGCACTGAAGAAAAATCTGAATCAAAGCAGGGATAGTGACTAAGTGAGAAATAATGCAGACATAGGACCATGTAGTTAATACAACGTGGTAGCAGAGGTGGGAAGTGAACTCACACTTGTTTTTCCCCCAAACTTCTGCTTGGCCCTCACTGGTATGGATCACTTGGTTGGGCATGGTCCCGGACACTGAAAGGTTGTAGGTTTCATTCCTGGTCAGGGCACATGCCAGGGCTGCAGGCTTGATCTCCAATAGGGGGTGTGCAGAAGGCAGCTGATCAATGGTTAGCTCTCACATTGATATTTCTCTCTTTCTCTCCCTCTCCCTTCCTCTCTTTCTAAAAATCAATAGAAAATATTAAAGAGAAAACAAAAAACACCTCTGCTTGCCCACCAACCCAAACCACATGCTGACTAGACAGGAACACTTTATGGAGAGGAGAGACAAGATATTTGGGATAAAATAATGTGTGGCCCACAGTGCCTTGTCTTAAGGAGCCTGGGAGACTTAAGAAGTCCAGTGGGAAAGATAAACATACTGACTTTATAATATAGAGCAAAAGTGTATTGTCTACTGATGTGTATGAGCATTAATGGGCACAAAGGATGAACAGCTGAGTCAGATGGTGAGACAGAAGGGATATTTCCAAGGTGGTACCACTTCAGCGGAGACTACAGGACAAGTAGGATGGAACCAGGAAAAGAAAAACTATAGGTTCAATCACATTCTAGGTAGAAGAAAGAATTTGCAGAATTATATAACCAAGACAACCAGCTACATGGTGACTACTATGTGCCAGGCACAGGTCTAAGCTTTCACCCTTATGACCACCCTATAAGATAGGTATTATTATTATTTCCATTTTCTGAAGAGTAGAGTGAGGCCTAGAGAGGTTAAAGTTCTTGCCCAAAGTCATACACCTGGTCAGTGACACAGAGAGGAATTAAACCTTGACAGTATGGCTTGGGACCAGGATCTCAATCCCTGTGCTGAGTCAACCCGCACTGTGATGAGTCGCAGCTCAGCACAGACACAGACAGTGGCCTTCCCTTCTACTCAAGATGCAGCAGGGTTTATTGGGTGAAATGTCTGATCGGAAGAGCCAAAGGGGGAGAAAGTAGGCTTGGGGTGGGGAGAAGTGAGGGATATCTCAGTGAGAGAAGACAGCGTGGGTGTGCCATGGGAGCCCCGAGAAGCAGATGGTAGGAAAGGGAGGTGGTACCTAGATTCAGTATTAAAATATTCATGCAGGCTGCTGCTGCTGCTGGGCCGGGCTGCACCTGATGCTCCTCTGGTCCCTGTTCTAAATTGCACTGTGGTGCATGTGACCCCCCTTCCTGATCATTTCTCTCACTTCCCAGTCTGCATAATCAACTATTTTCTAAAGCTTTTTCATCTGCAAAGCTTCGAGGCCCCCCAGTCTTAGAGCACTGTGTGCATGACATATTCCTTCCTCCCTCTTCCTTTCTCTCCTCTCCCCCTTCTTCCCACACTGGATATGTTTTGTTACCACTAAGAAGACATGGAAGTGTGGGACTGGTAGTTAGAGACAGGGATCACCTATAAATTCCCTTCTCTGAGAGCTTGCAGTCCAGTAGAAACAACAAACAAGTAAAAATAATTCCTCTGGCCCTACCCGGTTTGGCTCAGTGGATGGAGCATCAGCCTGCAGCCTGAAAGGTCCCAGGTTTGATTCCGGTCAAGGGCACATGCCTAGGTTGGCGGCTCAATCCCCAGTGGGGGAGCCTTCAGGAGGCAGCCAATTGATGTTTCTCTCTCATCATGGATGTTTCTATCTCTCTCTCCCTCTCCCTTCCTCTCTGAAATCAATAAAAATATATTTAAAAAAATAATTCCTCTGTGACATCAGGAACTTGGGGGCTGAAGAGATCTTTCCTTTTTATACATTGCTCAAATTGGAAGAAAGCTCAGAAAGGAGTTTGTCTTTTGGTTCCTATCTTTGTGTTTCAGACCTCAATGGTCTGCCTAGAGTTTCTGAATATATAGCTAGCCTCGCCTGAAAAATTAGGAAGTCTGTGATAATATTAGAAGATTACTATCACTATGATGAATGAAATACAAGTTCAAAATAATACCGAAGACTTACATTGCATTGCCTATTCTCTGGCAATTTTTCTAAGTGCTTTCCAAATAGAAACTCATTTGGTCTTTGCAACCATCTCATGAGGGATGCACTATTATTTTCCTCCACTACAGATGAGGGAAATAGAGCATGGGGAGACTAAGCAGTTGGTCCAAGGCCACGTAGCTATTAAGTCCACAAGATGTGCACCCAAATGTTATGACTCTGGACACTGTGCTTTCAAGCACTGGGAAATATTTCCTGTTATTTATCCTATCTAATAAAAGAGTAATATGCAAATTGATGGTCACTCCAACACACAAGATGGCTGCCCCCATGTGGACACAAGATGGCTGCCACAAGATGGCCAGCAGGGGAGGGCAGTTGGGAGGGATCAGGCCAGCAGGGGAGGGCAGTTGGGAGGGACTAGGCTGGCAGAGAGGGAAGTTGGGGGCAACTGGGCCTGCAGGGAAGGGCAGTTGTGGGGGACCCAGGCCTGCAGGGGAGAGCAGTTGGGGGTGACCAGGCCTGCAGAGGAGAGCAGTTAGGGGCAATTAGGCATCAATCAGGCTGGCAGGGGAGTGGTTAGGGGGTGATCAGGCTGGCAGGCAGAAGCGGTTAGGGGCAATCAGAAAGGCAGGCAGGGGAGCAATTGGGAGCCAGCAGTCCTGGATTGTGAGAGGGATGTCCGACTGCCCATTTAGGCCTGATCCTACTGGGATCAGGCCTAAATGGGCAGTTGGACATCCCTTGAGGGGTCCCAAATTGGAGAGGGTGCAGACTGGGCTGAGGGACCCTCCTCCCTCCTCCGCCCCCCTCCATGCATGAATTCTGTAAATAAATAAAATTACTGACTACATAAAAGTTGTATTTTCTTTATTTTCTCAAGGACTAGCTTCTTAAAAAGTTATCTGAGTGCCTGAAAAATGGTTTGGGCCTTAAAATAAAGCTCTTGCACTAAAAAAGATTGGTTTCTACAGATTTTTGTTCAATCTCTTTTATAGATGAATAAACGTAGAGAGGAAGTGACTTTCCCAGGATCGCAAAGTAGGCTAGTAACAGAACCTGGGTAAGGACCCAGGTAGTACAGAAAAATATTGGTGAATATACGTTTTGAGACAGAGACAGCCACATTTAAATCCCAGCTCAGTTTCTAGTTCACTCTTCAGGTTGGAGGGCATTGCTTATTTGCCCTCAGTGTCCATTTCCCCATCTGTAAAATGGGACTAACATTATATCAACCTCACACAGTTGTTATAAGGATCAACTGAGACAATGTATATAAGGGCCTAATTGTACCACCTGTGCTGTTACTGGTATTATTGTTGTTGTTGTCATTAGTTATTTTAATTCATCCAAATCTCCTCAGCTTAAGTCCAATAGTCTTTCCAATGTGTCAGATAATATTTCAGGAAAAATAACCAGCATGTATGTGCTCCCACCCCCTCTAGTCTTCATGATTAGAAGCACCTGCTATAGTCAAACAAAATAGACTCAATTACTTCTTAGCACCAGATTTGAAATGACCAGGCTCCATGAAAGAGGACACAGTGTTCTTAGTCCTGGCCAGGTAGTTCAGTTGATTAGAGCATCATCCTGATATGCCAAGGTTGCTGGTTTGATTCCCAGTCAGGAAACATACAAGAATCAACTAGTGGATGCATAAGTAAGTGGAACAACAAGTCGATGTTTTTCTCCCTCTCTCTCTCCCTCTCCCTCTTGTTCTCTCTCCCCACTCCCTTCCTATCTCTATAAAATCAATCAATAAAAAAATATTTTTAAATGGACACAGTGTTCTTGCTCTGTCAACCACTAAGGACTCGTGATTTTGATTGTCCAGCTTTCCTGCTGATTTATCGTGTTTCAGTCTTTCTTTATTCATTTATATTTTTCAGATAATTGGCAAAAGTCACCTAAAATAAAATGCCGATGTACAGTTCTAGAATGAGAGTTTAGAAGTCAGCGAAAGACTTCTTCATTGTCACATGCTCAGATGCAAAAAGGAGGGGTGTGGCAGAGCCAAAGAAAGAACACAAATAATAGGAAATGTGGGTTCTCCTTGTGTCATGGCTGACAGATCAGTTTTGTATCCTAGTGTGAAGATCCTAATGACATCCTCCTTCCTTTGGGATCCTAATGACATCCTCCTGGTCCAAAGAGGCTCATCATTCTGCAAACGATGAGAACGTGTGTCTGCGCTCACGCTGGAGCCTCAGAACCTGCAGTGTGGAATTGCACTTGTCTGCTCATCTATGGGCCAAGCTAGTTCAATATTTTTCACGGATCTCTGGTTTCTTGAAACAATTTCCTACCTGCTTCAACATTTGTCACATTTTCTTCTCAGTTTCCTTCTGTCATGTTTGCTGCTTTCTTTCCTTCTCCGGCTTATGGAGACATCCATCCTGCTTGAGGAGATCGTCAATAAAAACGACCCGGCTTGGTGCTGTGATTAGCCGAGAACAATGCTCCGCCTGGCCCCAGTGTTTGCCAAGTGGGCGTTCCCTGCCTTTACTAGTACTGCTAGCATTTCAGATGTCAGGAAGTGATTTTCAAATGATAAATGATTAAATCTTCCTATAGTAAGAGAAAGTTGTAGCAGTCAGTGCAGACTTTTACCCCCAATATTTTTATTGATTTTTAGAGAGGAGTAAAGGGAGAGGAAGAGAGGAAAACATTGATCAGCTGTGTCCTGCAAGCCCCCTAACCCTATCAAGACTGAAACCAGGGCATGTGCCCTGATAGAGAACTGAGCCAGCAACCTTTTGGTGCACAGGACCACACCCAAACAACTAAGCCACACCAACCAGGGCCAGGCAGTGCCGATTTTTTTTTAAACAAACACCTCTATCACACCGAGTGTGATAAATCCATGGTTCTTCATAAGCCACTTGGGCAGGACCATAGGGTTGCAATGAGCCACTTATGGATAGGGAATTGCTTGGGTGTAGGTCAGTAGTGGGCATTCACCTATTGTCTTGCCCAGTATCTCTTCTCTTATTTTTCTGATTACTGAACATGCCTTTGCAAAATTTCTCACCCTGACCCATCTGTCTTCTAACCATTGAAATGGCCATGTGACTGCAGCTAATTGCTCAGAGCATACTATCCTCCAGGACACAACCACTGATCCAGGACCATGGCTATAACCCCAAAAAGGCCAATCAGAGATTGATAAGGCCCCAAGGAAAGTAAGGATCTCTCTCCTCCCAAGACTGTGAGGTCTGTAAGTCTGAAACTCACTTGGAGAAGCTATGATTGAGAAATAAACCAACAAACAAACAAAAAAAATGGATCTAAGAGGTAGGAAAGGGAGAGAGAGAGAGAGAGAGAGAGAGAATATAATTTGAGCCCCTGCAGGAAATTGTACCTGAATTCATTTTCATACAAGGAACGTGCAGTTGCATGAGTCATTCCCACTCTACTCCCTTTGCTATTGTCATTTTATCTAGTCTTAGCTGGCTTTCTGTCACCTGCAACTCAGAATCTGAACTGATTTGCCAAACATCTGTGTGAAGGTATGGTCAGGCTTCTTCCCCAAATCTCACTGCCAGGCCAGAGACAGGTTGAAGTTGGTTCTACTTTCAAATATCCATGACTGGCACCTAAGGTCCTGAAGTGTAGCGGGAAGGCCACTGGCCTAGGAGTGTAGAAGCTGAGCTCTAACTCCCGCTCTGCCACCGCCTTGTGGTGTCACTGTGGATGCTGCTGCACCTCCAAGGGCCTCCGTTTCACTTCACTTGTAAACAGATTGAAATCATGGGGGCAGTCATCAGGCATATTGGCTGTCTATAAAAGCATAATGATGGTGAACCAAAAAAAAAAAAATCCCATGTTTCAGATTCTTGGTCTATAAAAATAAAGATGAAAATAGTAACTGTCTCATGGAGAATGAAAAAATGCATGTATTTAGCATGATGTCTAGTATATAGTGAATCTCAATACATGAAAGTTAATGTTATTACTTTACTGAGACTTGGGGAGAATTGATAAATATTCAAGACTTAGGATATTAGATGTATAAGCCCAGGGGGACAGAGAGAGAGGGAGTTGGCAGTCATTTTCCAGGGTATTCACAATGCACAGATTCTATACTGAATCCCATCTCTGACATTATCATTAAGTGGTCTTTTGATTGATCAGATGATTCTTACTTCCTTTTTCTACCCCCCCCTCTTTTTATTCAACAATTTATTGCATACATGTAATGTGCCAAGCGTTTTCCTATGAATGAAGTATAAAACAGAAAAATCACACACATCTTTCCCTCTTAGACGTTAATAATGAATGTAGCCCCTATGATGATTCGCCCCAGAACCACCACACACATCACTTTGCCACAGAACACTCAGACTGAGCTCTTCTCATGTGTTTATCTCAGTCTCAATGCTCCCTCTGCTTCCAGAATTTTCTAGAAAAAATATAGGAGGTGGCAAACCTATATGAGCTAGTGGTGCATGGACAGTAATGCATGCATTTTCTAAGTGTTGGCCACTGCAATTGTAGAAACAACCGGTACCTGCCCCTAAGAGCAGCCCCACACCTTGTTTACCTGGCAAAATTAAAATAGATACAACCAAAAAGGCACCTCTTCATTTGCCCCGGACCTCACACTGCAAGCCAGGTCGGCTGTGCCTGGCTCTCCCTGTGACAAGGGTGAGTTATAAACCAAGAGCGGCATTTGTTCCTCATTCCTCTCCCCTGTACGCCTTGTGCTCCCAGGTGCCTGTGATGGAGATGTGATTGCACTTGCACAGAAGGAGATATTTTAAGACCTGCCAAAACCCTTGGTTCAGAGCTCGCTTTCCCAGGCAGCGTGTCTGAGCATGGAGACTGCCGTGAATTATGGAGACCTGAAGGGGTTTGCCAGGAGGAGCCCGTCGTGGGGAGGCGGGAGGGGGGTGGCTAGGGTGGGCTGCAGCTGGAGTCTGATTCCCTCCCTCCTTCCCACCAGCTGGCCTGTAGCTTCGGTGTCTCCTCTGGGAAGGGTAGGATGGACCTGGGGGCGGGGGGGGGGGGGATTTGTAGGCACTGAGGATTCAGGGCACTCCATTTATCTTTCATTCACGCTGAGAAACAAGACATGAGCAGATGACTATCCAGATAATCTGGCTTCAGATCTCAGAAGCAGAGTTTTTAAATTAAAATATGGGAGTTCCAGCATTAAATAACCCAGATATACCTTTAAATTCAAATATGGGAGTTCCAGCATGAAATAATACAGACAGATGTGCCTTCCTTCCCATATGGAGACAATCACAGAGTTCCAGGCTCTTTCCAAGTGTGTGCGCAGTTAATTCTCACCACAATTCTATCTTTATCCCCAGACAGAGTTGGTGAAACTGAGGCACATATACAGAAATTTGCATGAAGTCACATATCCAGAAAGAGTAGAGGCAGGATTCAGACCAAAGCGGGCCTTTTTCAGGCCTGCACGCTATACACCACACGATGAGGCCTGTTGCAGATAATGATGATGAAGATGAAGATGAAGAAGATGGTGATGATGACTCCTTGTGCGAAGTGCTCTGTCTGCCTTATTTCATTTATTCTGCCTCAGCAATACCACCAGCTCATGGTTTGATCCCCAGTTCACAGCTGTGCACGCATTGGGCTAAGAGAAGCTAAAGGATTTGCACAAGGTCACAATTAAACAAATCAGGATCAGGATTTACACCTCAATCTGCTCCACTCCAAAGTCCATGCTTTCTAAAATGCAGGGTAGTGTCTTCAGGGGTGCACTCAGCGACTGTGACATGAAAAAAGGTCCAAGACCTTCACAAATTCTCAAGTTCCCAAATGCCACCAGAGCCACACTCAAGGTTCCTGGTGAACGTGGTAAAGCATGGCTGAAGAAAAGCAGGCTGCCCTGCAGAAAAAGTGAGTCTGTAAAACAGAACTGGATTTCTGTCTAAGAACCACCACTTGCTTAAATCCCTGCCCTCTCTCATCCTTTCTGTCTCTCACAGGAGGTGGCTGCCCCATGGGGGCCATTTCTTTCACAAAGTAATAAGTTGAGAGCTCCGAGTGTGTGCTGACACTGGGTGAACAACAAGGATAGAAAGTAGAGGACTTAGCTTGGCAGGCATCACCCTGTAATCCCTGTTCAGTAAAGAGACATTATGACACAGCATGGGCCTAAAAATAGAGAAATTATAAATTTTGAATTTGTGAATACATTCTGATAATGATAACATTAGCTATTATTTAGGGGAAAACTAGAGCCAGGTCTCAACCTAATGTCTACCTATCAAAGACTGATGGACTAACCTACAGAAAATCCATGCAGGGGAGTACAATACAGCAGTGAAAAGGAATGTGAAATATCTCCATGGATTGCTATGGAGTGACCGCTGGGATATATTTCAAAATTACAAATCTAAAATGGAGAAATGTATTTATAGCCTGGTGCTACCATTTAAGAGAGAAAGGGAATATGTGTGTGTAATAACATGTTAAAAACAATGAAAGGACTTTCAAAATTCTAAAATGAGACAGAGAGAAGGGAAGAGAAAACAATGGGAAGAACTGGGATAGGATCTTTTTTTTAAAATTATAGACTCATTTGACTATAAATTAGACTCTAAAACCATGTGAATATTTTACATAATCACAAAACAAACTTATATTTTTTAAAAACGATTCCTAAAACATAACACATGTGCCTGATTGTGTGAGAGGTTGGGGGCTTACACACTGAATGGGGCAACTACATGGTGGCCTTAAAATAAGTTTACTCTACACCTCTTACAAGATACACTCTCATCCAAAAAAACTTGGGGAAATTTTTAAGAAATCATATTGGTGGTGCTAGTGTTTCTATTGTCACTCTGGTCTGTTGTGTGTGTGGTGTGAGATTAAAAACAAATAAGTAATTATATTGGTTTCATTGGGAACCAGGGTTTTTAGCATAGAAAAAAGAAAATACAGATTATTAAGGTTAGTCCTGGATTTAATTTATAAATATCATCCCCCCAGGACAGTGGTCGGCAAACTGCAGCTCACGAACCGCGGTTTGCCGCTCTGTTGACTAATGCGTTTCCCGACCACTGACCTAGACTCTCGATTCCAATAATTACAGGCTGTTGTTGTTCCTTGTGATTAAGCCCCCAGGAGAATTAGAACCTAAATATCTGAAGCATAAGCTTGCCACCGTCACCACCAATGCCTCAGGACTTCTGACCCTGGACAGAGGGCTTGTTCTGATAGTACACTACTCTTTAAGGTAGAATCTAAAAGTGTCAAGTGAAAAGATGTCCCTTGAAAAAGAAATCATTGGCTGTGTGGCTCACACCCCTATTAGTATTGCTGTGATTGCACATGTATCTCAGGGTATACAGGGAGGGTAGCAAGTAACTATCAACTCTAGTTTCTTTGGCCCACCCATTTGATGACAAACTCTCATCCACTGAACTCTCAGTCTGCTAGTTAAAACCATGATGAATGTCAAAAGTGTAAAACATAGCAGAATTAAAGGCGTGATGAAATACCCAAAGGCAAAAGCTATGGAAGACCATCAATTCATCCTGAATGATTAAGCCATATCTTGGTTACTTTCTGGAATGACTAAACCTTAAATATCAAGGTGAAGTATATTGTGGAGCTTTGGCATCAGGTAGACCTAACCTAACATCCAACATTTAAGAGCCTGTTATTTAGCAGTCCAGAGCATCCACTCCTATGGGGGTCAAGTGCAGATCATTGTGCCTTTTACTTGGAGTGGTTGTGAAGAGTAAGTGAAATGATGAGGTAACATCCAGATCTAAGGTAGATGCAGTAGACACTCAACATCTTATATAAAATAGAAGCCTAATATGCAAATTGTCCCTTTGAGCTGTCGTTCACTGGGAGACCGAGTTCAACTACTCACTATGATGTGCACTGACCACTAGGGGGTGGCATGGAACATGGAGGGCATTGGTGACACTGCTCTGGCAGCGGGTGGCAGTGGAGGTGCTGCCAGCCCTGATGGGCCCCGAGGAGAGTGGGATTGCAATGGGATGGTGGAGCAGGTTAGTGGGCCATGCCAGGCCAAGGCAGGTGCGAGCAGGGGCCTGATTGCCCTGCTGATTGCCCCATAGATGGTGATAAGCAGTGGTGGCAGGGGGCGGGGCCACCACCTGGCTCCCAGGCACTGAGGGAGCAGGGCAGGGGGCCCAGCCCTGATCAATCATCCACAATCGAGATGGTAGAGCAGGTGAGGGGGTGGCACCAGGCCAAGGCGGGGTGTCAGGTGGGGCTGCAGGGCTGTGAGGCTGGGGGCAGGAGCTGGGGCCCTATCTCCGCAGGCTACCCCAAGGGATCCCACCCATGCACGAATTCGTGCACTGGGCCTCTAGTATTATAATAACTAGGTTATGCTTCAGAATCCAAGGCCAACTAACATACTGTTGCTGCCCTGGAGTTCTGCAACTCACCTAGCTTCCCATTTAACACTTTCACATCTAAAACAGGTTTGCTAGGCAAATCACTGGCACTTGAGGAAAATGAGAGTAAATGTTGAAAAATAACTTCATGTTGAGCTGTGATTGTCATGAAGGGTATTTGACAAATATGTACCATTTTTACCTGACTTTGAACACATGGTAGAACTTCATTTCTTGAGCATGATGCCATTGAATTAGAGCCAAGTGATTAATACTGTCCATTGAATTGTCAACCAAAGTAATGTTAGTGGGTGTCACGTCCACACTGGAGATTTTAATTGCTGGCGAAAGACTCCCAGAGCTCTCTCACAGCACAGCAACCACCTGAGATGCTCTAGACGATGACTGGCCCATCAGCCTGAATTCCCAGTTAACAAAACAAGCAAGGTTCTGAAGCTGAGTTGTGTTGGATATTTAGTGAAAGCAAGAAATCAAACTTTTTTCTTTTCTAAGCTGCTGAGATTTTTTGGAAATGCTTGTTACCACAGCATCACCTAGCCTATCCTGACTGATACACAAATATCAATCAGAGTTCGGTCAATTGGTTTTCTGTAACTCAATTAAAGTAAGTTCATTTTTGTTTTACAGGGACTGTGTTATGGTTACCCTTGAAAAAAATTTAGATCCACTGAGCAGCATTGTATATTGATCATCTTATTCCAGATTGTTTTATATCATAGCACCTATCAGTAGATAATAGAAATGCAGCCAAGTATATGTCTCCCAAAGGGATATCCTTATTGCTCACCACTCTTCTTAAGTATTTTGTTCACTTTAGGTTTCTTCTTCCTCCAACAAATGAAGCTTAGCCTCTGAGCCTTTGCACTTGCTGATCCCTCTATCTGAAACATATTGTCTTCAAATGTTGAAATAGGTGGCTTTAAGTTCTATGCGTAGTTCATTTCCCCAGATAGGTCCTCCCTGATTAACCCAGGCATTATTATTTTACCCTGTTTTATTCCCTTCATGGCACTTAGTACTAACTGTATCTGTTTTATTTATAATAATTATCTGGGTTCCCTCCTGAACAAGACAGCACTTTCCTTTAGCTTGTTCATGGTTAGAAAGAAAAGACAGTGCCTCAAACCAAAATGACAGACAGAGATGCTCAAGAAATATTTCTTCAATAAGTAAAGATGAGAATAGGAGACACATTTTCTTCTCTATCGTTGCTGAAGGGCATATCACCATCCCCACTCCACCTTTACTGAGGACTTTGGGTATGTTCTACTGAAAAGTCAGACCATTTGTGAGGTTATTGTGTTACTTAAACACTCAACTTCCCTCTCATCATCTCAGAGCAGTAGGGGCTGCATTTTCTGACAAAGATATCCTTCCCCTCCTTTCTCTCCTGATGGTTCTGAAATTTCCTCTTCATCAGGAAACATATGCTCTCCTCTCTCCTAATTTCATCTCAACTTCATCGGTCACAAAAACTCTCCTGGGAGTTCTATTGTTTGGGTAATTGAAACTTTGCGAATTTTAAAACTTTGCTTCAGTCACTCCACTTAGATGCCCGTTTCTAAGTAATTTCTACTTGGTTCCTAGAATACAGGGCTTTCTCTTGCTCTCTTTGGAATGACAGCTTGCCAGGACTTGCTAGTGGCCCCTGGCCATGTCGTTGTAAAGGAAAGTAGATAGAAATATTTCTTAGCAAAATTTTATTTATTTATTTATTTATTTATTTATTTATTTATTTATTTATTTTTATTTCAGAGAGGAAGGGAGAAGGAGAGAGAGAGAGAAACATCAATAATGAAAGAGAATCATTGATTGGCTGCCTTTTGCATGCCCCCTTCTGGGGATCGAGCCCACAGTCCAGACATGTGCCCTTGACCAGAATTGAACATGGGCCAATGCTCTATTCACTGAGCCAAACCAGCTAGGACAAAATATTTATTTTTTTGGATGGTGAAGCACAGGTACACAATGGAAGAGTTAATATTCAAAGAAGATATTTAACAGTCTCTGCTTTTAGTCTCGTTGCTTCATTAAATGGTGGCAGGATAATTCCATTTGGGTAATTTGACCCCCTGGGGGTACATGGAGCCAATCACTTCAGGATATCAGTGGTGTGAAGACGTGCAAGACTCATGACGACTAGTCCATTAGGCATCTGTCTTCTGGGGAAGCTCTTGCACTATTTATCGGCTATTGCCCACTTCTTCTCTTTCCTTGGAGGAGACAAGGTAAACATTGGGACTCAATATACACTGAGTGGCCAGATTATTATGATCTCTGAATGCATAATAATCTGGCCACTCAGTGAGTATATATATATATATTAGAGACTTGGTGCATAAATTCATGCATGGGTGGGGTCCGGCCAGCCTAGCCAGGGGGGAGGGGACATGGACAGTTGGCCGGCCTGCCTACTGGTCAAACTCCTGGTCGAGGGGACAATTGGCATATTAGCCTTTTATTATATAGTATATACACTGAGTGGCCAGATTATTATGCATTCAGAGATCATAATAATCTGGCCACTCAGTGTAGACACACTATCCTGAAAAGGCATTGATTTCAGGGTAGAGAAAACGTTCCATGCTCCGGACAGTGTGTAAAGGGCAGCTCATATTTGCAATAATATTACACATGTATAGAGCAGTCTCTACTTTGATTTGCAGTAATGTACACACATATTCCTACTGAAAAAATTTTCAAGTCCCTGTTCACCAAGGCACTTTCCAAAATCAATTATATTGCCCTCTCAGAGGTCTATTTATAACTTATTTCTGTGTATATGTTTGTGTGTGTATGATATATGTAAAATGATGAGGAGAAATTTTAGAGGTAAAAAATATATAATAATGATTATGTTCATTTAAGGTTTTTCTCAATGCCAGACACTGTATTAGTGCTTTATCTGTGGTATGTTTTATCACTTAATTCTCACAATAACACTATGCAAAAAGTACCTCTTTAAAAGTAAAGAAACTGAGGCACTGAGGGATTAAGTAGTTTATTCAAGACCACACTGCTATGGAGGAACTAGGGATGGACCTGGGGAGTTTTAATCATGATTTTATAACTAGAAGAGATCATAAACTATATAAAATTGTTGCCTGCTGGTTTTATTTCCTTTAACTCTATAACCAAGCAATTCTTCTTAATGTTATTAGAAACATATTATTTGAAACTGTGCACCTTTCAATTGAACAGATGTGTTACACTTTCCTAAATCATCCTGTGATGTTGAAGATGGTGATATTAAGAGGCTCTGGGGAAACCTAGACCCTCAGAAATTGTTATGTGTGTTTTTCCCCAGGAAAGAGATCATAGTTTAAAAATTTCTCCAAGGAGTTCATGACCCAGAAAAAAACAAGGCATAATAGAAAATGTTCATGTTTCCTCATTTATTCTTTAAGGTTAATTTTCATGTACACAGTCAATACCTATTTCCTAACAGTGATCAAAGCCCTGAACATAGTGATGAATCAGACATGGTCTCCTTTCTCCACGATCCCCAGTGGCGTCTGCACACAAAGTTATGATGGCCCCTTAGTTGTGATGAACCTTCAGGCTGCTCTGGCCAAACCAGCCTGTGGTATCAGTCTTTTTCTAACTTAACCCAGCGTCAGGGTCACAAAGGTCAGCACATTACTGGTTTTAAATTAGTCCCTATAAAAGCTATAATACTTCCAACAAGAAAGATAATTTTTTAAAAAGACATAAAAATAAAAAAAGTAATTAGTCCCTATCTATTAATGCTCTCCCCATTTGTATCAAGTGTTCCTTAAAGGCAAGGACGGTGCTTTCCCCATTTCTGGCATCTCTACCTGGAATTTCTTCCAGTGGAAGCGGAGGAGGAGGGCAGATATCAACTGCTCAGTGATGTTCTTTGAGCATCTTCAATATGCCTGGTGCAGGGAAGACAATCTGGAGGAAATGGATTCGAACCCCCACAGCTCTACTTCCTCACTGTATTACCTTAAGTGAGTTGCTTTACCTGTCAAGTCTTCATTTATCTCACCTGGAGAAAAGGAGAGCCCTTCTCTACCTCTGATGATTGTGTGATAATTAGAGATCACGTATGTTCAGTGTCCGCCACATAGGAGGCTCTTGGCAAATATCTGCGCCTTTTTTTTTCTGGGTCTCACCACCCATTGGTTGGATCAAGTCAAGCAAGGAACTGTTTCTCTGCCTGCAGCCCCCAGAGGGCCCCTTCCCAGCGCTGAGCTGGAGCCAGAGAGTGGCTTTCCCCCAAGTCTTCCCAGCTCCACCATCTGTGCAGCCACCTGTTCTCTGACTGAGAGCTTCCCAGCTTCCTGCTTGCAGCCCCGCTAAGCAGGTGTGGCCAGCGACTGCTTCCTCTCTGCTTTGCATGCCGCGTCTGATTGTGTTTGACAGGCTGCTCATGCTGGAGAGAAAAAAAAAACCCCAACATGGATTGGATTAAATGCTCTTTGTTTAGACCTTATTAGCCAACGAGGCTGTTGCGTAATTAATTGGAGAATAAACTGTAATCTCACACGGAGGCAGAAACTCTGCCCCTTAAAGCACAGCCTTGCTTGCATGTAGGATGACAGGGTGCAGGTGTACAGTCCTAACATGTTGGTGGTCTTTGAGGAAGAAATGGGCATAGACAAGGAGAGAAGAGGACAATAAAGATGTCCTTTTCACACAGACCTTCATTCATCCACTGGACACTAATAAATGAGGTCACCTTGGCAGGTTGGTTAATCAAAGATTGAGTTTCCACATTTGTGATGATTAAATAAAACAAAACATTTAAAGAGTTTAGCACAGCCCCGGCCACTGTGGCTCAGTTGGTTGAGCGTCATCCTGTGTACCAAAAGGTCCCAGTTTGATTCCTGGTCAGGGCACAGTTGGGGGTTGTGGGTTCAGTCTCCATTTGGGGTCATACAGGAGGCAGCTGATTGATGTTTCTCTCTCTCTCTCTCCCTCTCCCTTCCTTTCTCTCTAAAATCAATAAATTTTTTTTTTTTTAAATTTAGCACAATGCCTTGCATGGAGTGAACACTCAATATATGTTAGCTAATATAAATTAACAATAATAATTATTGTGGGTATAGTTAAATGGTAGAGGGTTTATCAACAATAATTATATGCATTACTATAACAATATAACTTATTAATATATGATTATTTTATTATCATTATAATTACTATTATTATTAACACATACACTGTTCAGAGAAGTCCCTCGAGGACCAACCCTTCTCAAATTGAGCTTCTGATATTTTTAAATAATAGAATTCCAGAAACTTCTGGAAACTGCTAGTCTTATCTTCCTATTTAATCTCAATTAGCACAGAGAGAAGAAATGCCTTGTCCAGACAGAAACAGGAATTCAGTGGCAGTAGTGGAAGGATTAAGTGGGCTGGTCTACGCTTTGTTCTTGATAATGTAGAACAAGTATCAAGAAACAATACAAATACCCCTTCTTTTTAAGATCGTTCTATTAAAAATACAAGCACAAGCAAACACATTGTTTCTATTCACCCATTCATCCCACTTTATTAATCTGAACCTTTTTTAGTAAAAAAAAATATATATATATTTTTTTATCAAAACAAAAGCAAACTTCTGCATGGAAAAGGAGTCCAATCTGCCTAGTGGGGCTGAGATGGGTCATCACAGCCCCTCCCTACTTTAAAATATAGGTCCCCCCCACCCCCACCCCTGCTCATCTTCCTGATGCCTGAAATCCCTCCTGACAGCTGTCCTTCCTGGTCCCATGGTAGATATGCAGCAGCCATGTGCTGAATAAGTGAATAAATCCCAGTTTCTCCTTATACTGACGCCATCCGCTGTGTCCAGCTGCAGCCTCCCGGGGGCCACATTTATGTTAGCAGAGCTGTATCTGCTTTCTTTTGGAGAGCTTTTGCATGGCACAGTCTTCCCATGCCTTCTTTTTTTTTTCTTTTCCCTCACAGAAGATAGTGTATTTATCAAATGGGGCTACTGGAAAAAAAGTGATTAAAGTAGAGCAGGTGGGTCATAGTGCTTTTGCATGGATCAGTCACATAATTATCAGACTAGCTATTCACTATCACCACTTTGCACACCACATCGTTTTATTGTTTTTCAGAACAGTCCACTGGATGAAGGAGAAGTAAACATCCAAATGTCCTGGTTTTTGAGACTTGGGATATCTCAAACTTTCAGATACTTAAACTTGGCTATTGGTTTCCTTTTGGATGACATCAGCTAATGTGTAAATAGGCAAGGCTGGTTTTGTTGTTACCCCTTCTCCTTCTCCTGCCTCTTCTTTTCTATGTCTCAGATACACAGCACCCTCTTGTTGTCCTAAGTGTCTGACCCAAATAGGCCTGCCTTTCACTCTACAGAGCATCTTCTTTCTTCCCAGCATCATTCCTTTTGGGTCCCAGCAACACTCAGGTGGTGAACTAAATACACTCTAAGGTATGAACAGAACTAAATTCTTCCACGGTGAATTTGGTAATGCTAGCTCTCAGAATGTTCTGAGAGATATTGGTGAAGGGATTAAGAAAAAAAAAATTCATAGACAACAGTACTTGATTACCAGAGGGAAAGAGATTGGGGGAGGTAAAAAAGGGTAAAGGGGCGATGAATGATGATGGAAGGAGACATGACTTGGGGTGGTGAACACACAATGCAACATGCAGATGATGTATTATAGAATTGTACACCTGAAACTTATATAATTTTATTAGCCAATGTCACCCCAATAAATTCAATATTTTAAAAAATTAGATCATCAAGAGAATATCCAAAGATGACATTGCTCAGAAAATATTTCCCATGCCTTTATTTTCAACATTGATTTACCGTCACATCTAAAGAGTATTTTTGTAAACAAAATATATCAGTCTCTTCAATTCTGACAATGTTTGTCTTTTAAATGGATTAGCTCACCTATTTACATTTCATATAATTTATGATATATTTAGGCATAGCCACCACTGTTCAATTTTCTCTATCTCATTTTTCTATCTCTTTTCTGTCTTTTATTTCTATTGGGATATTTTTCTTGTGGTGTCCTCTTCTATTGATATAGTAATTATGCGTACTTTTACTATTCTTTTAATAGTTAGAGATTACAGCATGCATCTTTGTCCAAAGTATTTGAGATACTGCTTTTACTCTTTTTCTGATATTAGAACCTTAGATTAGATTAGATTAGATTAGATTAGAACTTGGCATTACAACTTGCCTTTTGTTATATCATTGTCATATATTTCAATTTTATATATATTTAATTTATTTATTTGTTAATCCTCTCCTGAGGATATTTTTGTTATTGATTTTTAGAGCGAGTGGAAGGGAGGAAGGAGTGAGGGAGAGAAACATCAATGTGATAGAGACACATCGATTGGTTGCCTCCCTCACTTGTTCTGACTGGGGCTGGGAATCAAACCTGCAGCCCAGGTACATACCCTTGACCAGGAATCAAACCCAATACCCTTCTGTGTGTGGACTGATGCTCTATCCACTTAGACACACTGGCCAGTGCAATTCTACATATATTTTAAATCACATAAGACATGTTTTATAGTCAATAGATACATTTGATGCATATATATTCAAATATATTCTTTTTTTATTGTTCTTAATTACTTCCTGCATTTTCATGCTTCCACCTAGAATAATTTTTTTCTGAACCAAAATAACTCTAATTTTAAAGTATTTATTTTAGTCTAGGTCTGCTATAATTACCTCAGGCTTTGTTTTCCTGACCATGTCTTCATTTAAAAAATATATTTTGGCTTTTACAGAATTCTAATTTGGCATTTACTTTTATTCAGTGTTTGTATTCTGATTTCTATCTTTTCCTGAGAATTATCTGTCATAGTTGTTATTTCTGTGAATATAATGTTTTTCTCTGTCTGCTTTTAAGATATTCTGTCTTTAGTTTTGAACAATTTTACTATAATGTGACCCAGTGTGATTTTCTTTGTATACATCTTACCTGAGTTTGCTGTGCTTCTTGAATCTGTGGGTCCATGTCTTTTATCAGTTTTAGAAAAGTACCGGTCATTGTTTCTTCAAATATTGCTTCTGTCCCTTTATGACTGTCATCCAATTCTGATAATCCTGATACATGCACATTAGATCAAAACACTGGATCCCCTGGGCCACTCTTCTTTTCTCTTTCTGAGCAACTGTCTGGATACTTCCCACTGACTTATCTTCTGGTCCATTGATGCTCTCTTGGTATAGGACTGCTTTGTGAGCCCAACATTATTGCAATGTGGATTTCATTGTTTTCCAGTTTAGGGTTTTCCTTAAATTAGTTTCTCTATATTTCAGTTGTCTTTCTAGATTTTCTCTCTTGTCTTTCATTCTCTGAACATACCAATCAAAGTGGTCCATGTTTGATGTACTCTCTAGTACATGGATCCCTTCTGGTTTATCTCTATTGTCTGTTTTGTCTACTGGCCTCATCTGTTAATCCACATGGTAAATTTTGGATGAATGCTACACAATATATATTAGAAAAAAATTGTTGAGTCTTTGGATGATGTTGTCTTTCTCCTAGAACTATTTATTTATCTTCTAGTGGGAGCAGATCATCCAAAAGCAATCCAATTTGAACAAATATGGTTCAAAGTGTGCTTTAACTTTCTAAGGATGTTTCTGTTTCATTTGAGTGATCCTCCAGGTGCAGTCCTTTAGCAGCCCCGATGGAAGGCCTGCATGTTCACCGGAGCTCTTCCACTTTGAAGACTTCTGCACCCCGACCTTTATCTCCCCTCAACTTGTTCGCTTCTCAGCCTCCCAGCAGTGACTTTCTGCCCCTCCTTCTGTTCCTACCTACAAATCAACAAATAATTCAAGGGGGAACTCAGCTTTGACTATTGGGTCCCATTCCTATACTTATATTCTGTCTGGGATCTTGTCCACTTGGGTCATGGCTGTCTGGATAATTCTGAGTTTTTTATTTGCTTTTCTGTTTGGCCTCCACAACCCTATGAGAGTGACAAAAGTTCCAGTCCATTTCTTTGACTCTTAGCGATGTTTTCTGCTCAGATTCTCCAGCTTACCGGGCTCACCTCAGTCAATTTCTTTTCTCTCTAGAACAGCACCCTCCCAGTCACAGCTGCTCTGATAATGCTTTCTATGCTTTCTCTTATAACACAATATTTTTAGTTGATCCTGGTGGGAGTGTTAGTCTAATTTAAACTTGTTTGTCAGAACTGGAAATGAATATTTGGGTCTACATTTCAAGCTGTGGAATTTGTCAGAATCTCACATTTCTAGTGAGGACACAATTCTCTGGTGTCCAAATTGAGCCCCAGAAACCTGAAGGTAATGTCCCTCTAAGTCTCATGGTCTTACTTGGGAACCCCTCGAATGAAGCCCCATTTTGCTGCAGCAATGGAAACACGGAGGAAGCTTCTGATTTTTAAGAATGCCATCTGGTCCCCTGGCAGCTTTGCATCACACCCTTTTCTCTTCGGGGAGAACGCCTTGTTCCATATGTCCCCCAGACGACAAGCTCTGCCTAGGGCCTCTTTCCAAAAGCAAGCGCAATTCCCACATGGGCACTTTGAGAGTTTGTTTCTCCAGCCTTCCTTGGGAGGCATTCAAGGTCAGCTCTCCTAGCTGATCAGAATGAAGTCTGTGCCTTTGGAATGCACAGTGCTGGCTTCTGAGAGTCAGGTCCCTTCCTCAAGGCCTCAGTTTCCTTATCTTTCAGATGCAGCCAAGGTTCTGGTCCCTTTCACATCCAACATGATAGATTTGAAACCACTTATTTCCTCATTTCTACAGTCGTCTGTCCTGGCTGAGTTCTCTCACTTAAATTCTGACCCAGTCCTCTGCCTCTGACATATCCTCTCTTGCCCTAGGTAACTGCACACTGGTGTTTCTTTCCCTTACTCTCTCCCATCTCTCCCCACCCCTCCAAGTCAAAATGGCTTCTACATCATAGTTCCCAAACACACACTGCATCATACTGGCATCTCAGTGTAATATTCAGCCTCTTATACTTTCTTTTTAAAAAAATATATTTTTATTGATTTCAGAGAGGAAGGGAGAGGGAGAGAGAGACAGAAACATCAATGGTGAGAGGGAATCATTAATTGGCTGCCTCCTGCATGCCCAACACTGGGGATCATGCCCACGTTGTGCCCTGATTGGGAATGGAATTGTGACCTCCTGGTTGATAAGTTGATGCTCAACCACTGAGTCATACTGGCTGTGTCAGCCTCTTACACTTCCTTCACAGGGACATGGACTCATTGAGGCCCTTTGAAGATCAATTTATAAATAATACACCCTTAAAATGTGCATACTCCTAACCCTTAAATTCTAATTCTAATAATTTCCCTCCAAATATACTAGCCAGACCACTGTATTGCAACATGGGTCACAATAAAGACCAGAAAGAAACCTAAATAATCATTAATTGATGCTGTTTAAATAAATTATGCTGCTCTAGCAGGAATGCTATGTGGCTCTTTAAAGAAAAAAACAACAACCATAAGGTGGACCCTTAAGTGCTTTTATGGAGCAATTTGCCAAGATATCTCTTTGAGTGTAAAATAAAGAAGCAACTTGCGCAATGGAAGAATGCAAACAGGATAATCCTTTTAAAAGTGACAGAAAAATATATTATACATTTCTTTCCACAATAAAATGTGGCCTCTATGAGTTCAAAGACTCTGTCTTTTTTCCTACTCTATCCCCAGTATCTATACATAATAGGTGCTCATTAAAATCGTTTGCTTAATATGTCAAAAGGAAGGGTCTGTGTGGTTGAGGTTCTGGGGTGGGAAAGAGACTTTTTTCCACAATTTACTCTGAATACCCCAGAGTGGAGAAGCTCCTATTGGCCTCATTTCCACCTCCCCACCATGCCTTCTGACCTCTGGCCGCTGCAACCCCCTTACTCTGTCTAGAACACACATGTGTGGCCACAGCCTCTGTTTCCTCTCAGCTCTTCCACTGCACTCCCACTCATCCAGCCTGAATCACTGACTCTAGCCCCTTTGTTGCAAATGTACTTATTTGTTCGTCTGGATTTATTTAGTCCTTTTCCTCAGCATCTCTCGGGTTATCTATTCCTTAACTACAATGCTCTCCCTATAAAGGCTGCACTGTTCTACCTGGACAAAGACAAACTCTTACTTATCTCTGCATAAGGAGCCCAGGATGGTACTCAGCAAAGAGTAGGTGCCAATCAGTGCTTAACAATGAATGAGTTTCACAAAAGCCCCCAAAACAGTCCGTATGCCCATCAACTGATGAATGGATAAATAAAACATGCTATATCCTTACAATGGAATGTTAGTTGGCAGTAAAAAGAAATAAACTAGCAATACACATTGCAATGTAGAGGAACTTTGAAATCATTATGCTAAGAGAAAAACAATTAGTCACAAAAGACCACATATTATATTATTTAATTTACACGAAATTTCCAGAATAGGGAAAGCTATAGATACAGAAAGTAGGCTGGTGGGTTGCTAGGCTGGGGAGGATGAGGGTTGGGGTGAGGTGGAGCAGTAGTGATGGCTAAAGGGTGTGGAGTTCCTTTTCGGGAAATTTTCTAAAAATTGATTAAGTGGTGGATGCATCACTCCCTACAAATACTAAAAGTCATCGCATTATACACTTTCAGTGGGTGAATTGTTTGGTATGTGAAATATATCTCAATAAAGCTGCTTAAAAATGGAAAAGAATGAGTGAGTGAAGGTGTGAATCATGAACCAGGTTAATACAGGTTAATGGGGTAGCTCCCTAGGTAAAAGCAAAATAAAACAAACAAAAAACACCTGTCTCACCCGACTCGCTAAATTATTGAGTTATTTACACAACAAACACAATCGGGTTTATTATGCACCTCCACCATGGCAGGTCCTGGGGATGCAAAGTGAATAAAACAGAACTGTTCCCTACCACCACAGAGCTAATTGCGTAGGATGATAGCCTGATATTTAACAAGATATTACCCAGAGAGATTTATTATTACTATTGTTGCTGCTGCTGTTATTGCAGTTGTGTTAAGAGCTAGGAAGGAGAAACAACCACAGCTCCAGTGGAGCGTATAAGAATATTGCTTGTCCAGTCTGGAAAGAGCCCCGGAGGTCAGGTAATTTTCAGCCTCGTACCAATCCCGCACCTGGGCAGTCTTGGTAACACCATCGGCCACTCCTCGCACACTAACTGAGCCTTAAGTGAAAGACTGCAGAGCCAGGCGGTGTGTGGAGAAGCCCTGGCCCTGTCACTGCGGGGATGGACGGCCCTACCTGGGACACTGAGGAAGGCCCAGGCACGTGGCCCTGCCGCCCATCCTCAACACACACCTCTGGGTTCACCTCCCAGCGCCCAGAAATGTGGATAGATAGCTTTAATTACAGGGATCCTTCAGGACACTTCCAGGCCTGCGCTGATGCATTTCATTTCCTTCTGCTCTGGGCCCTGATGCCGGCTGATATAACTCAACAGAAGATTTCCCCGGGAGGGATTTCGAAAACTAAACCTACAACTTCGCTGACACTGCAAGAACTGTATGAGCGGGGCCCTGTCGGCCTCCTTTTTTAAGAGCTGCGATTTTCAGTTCCAGGAGCTCATGCAAATGCAAATCTACCAGGCCAGGCTTGGACTGAGACTCCTGCATTCCCCACCGGCTCCAGGATGGATTCCAAATCCCTACTGTTTGTTGCACACACAGCCCTTCGAATCCGGCCCTGTTTGCCCCTTCCCCGCCAGCCACTTTCCTGGCTCACCATCGTCTCCACCACTAGCACTGAGGCATCCTCACTGGGTACTACACTGCACTTACCCCTCCGCGTGAATTATCTCATCTCATCCTCCAACAACCCTCCGAGGCCAGGCATGTTGTTATCTCCATTCTACAGATGAAGAAAAATGGGACTGAAATAACTTCCCCAAGTCTCAGAGGGAATAAGTGGTAATACCCGGATTTCAACCCAGGCAGTCTGACTGTGATTTTAATCACTTCACCATTTCGCATGAGCAATACCAAATTACTTGCAATTCCCCCAATGTGCAATTTTCTCATGCCTCTGGGCAAGAATGGATCTGTTTATACAGTTTTCGAGGCCCTTCTAAAAGAAAGGAAGTACTAATACAAATGCAGATATGAATGGGAATACTTATTTTGAATAATAAAACGATGGCAAATTACAAATTTTTAAATGCTACAGCACACTGCAAAGTTTAAAAAATCCAGAAAATAACAGTTTCTATGATCTTCTTTTTGACATGTATGCTCATCACATGGCTTTCTTACTTTGTTGTTGTTGATTTTTTGTTTGAACCAATCAGTTGCTTCTTCATATGCTCCAAATTTTGTGATGTAATTTTTTACCAGGAGAATGGAAGGATCCTTCCATCTCTTCTCAAGGGCAGGGGCTGGAACACTGAGTCTGGAGCCCAAGTCAGGACTGTGAAGAAGCCATCATGGTTGCTTACCTATTGCATGTGGTTGCTTTCTTGCTACAGGAGGCAGAGTTGAGTGCTCATAATAGAGAAGGTATGACCACCAAGTCTCACATATCTACTCTCTTCCCCTTTTATAGACAACTAGAGGCCCAATTCATGAAATTCATGCAAGAGTAGGCATTCCTTCCCCCGGCTGCTGGCACCGGCTTCCCTCTGGCACATGGGACCCCAGTTTCCCTCGCAGCCCTGGCTTCATCCATAAGGTCGTCTGGTCTAATTAGCATGTTACACTTTTATTATTATAAACTAGCAACCCAGTGCACAAAATTCGTGCATGGGTAGGGTTCCTAGGCCTGGCCAGCAATCAGGGCCAATCTGTGGGGCAACCAGCGGGGCAATCGGGGGGGCCCTGCAGGCACCCACCTTGGCTGCAAACTGGGGGCAGCTGCTGCATTGAGCATCTGTCCTCTGATGGTCAGTATGTGTCATAGTGACTGATTGTTCCACTGGTAGTTCCACCATTTGGTTGATTTGCATCTTAGGCTTCTATTATATAGGATTTGGCCAACTCTGCTCCAGAGCAATGGTGTCTAGGGGGAGCCTTTAAGAAAGGTGCTCAGAAACTTACTTTCATTTCTTTCTCCTTACATACTTTGTTGCCTCTGGGCCAGAAATGTACCTCTGGTCTGGATCCCTCCTTTAAGATTTAGCTCTGTGTCCTCTAGAAAGCATTTCCTGACCCCTTTCTTTCTTTCTTTCTTTTTTTTTTTTTAAGTATATATATTGATTTCAGAGAGGAAGGGAGAGAGATAAAAACATCAATGATGAGAGAGAGTCATTGATTGGTTGTCTCCTGCATGTCCCCTACTGGGGGGGGGGATTGAGCTCACAACCTGGGCATGTGCCCTTGGCCAAATTCGAACCTGGGACCCCTTAGTCCACAGGCCGACACTCTATCCACTGAATTAAACTGGCTAGGTCCTGACCCCTTTCCACCAGCCCACACCAAGGGCCACTCTTCTCTGCTCCTATAGATCCAATTAAAACATCTTTCAGTTGTTATAGGAAAAATAATTTCTTTGAGCTCCCCTCCATTCAAGGTTGGGAAGATGATGGTGTGGTTTGGTCAGGATTGAGTATCCCCAAACTGTGAGGCTAACACTGGTTTGAAAAGACTGACACAGCTGGCTGTTTGCCTCATATCTATTCTCCCTTACTTAGTAACAGAATGTGATTTTATTCAGAGCATTGTGTTGACTCAAAGATTACATTTCTCATCTTCCTTTATAGTTGTGGTCAATGAGATATAAGTGGACATGTTCTGTGGAATTTGGGAAAAGGTTACTACTAAGAATTGCCTGGGCTTGGAGTTAACTCCTTTTCCTGTCATCACTATCTTTCCTCCTTTAGGCTTCTTATAATATTGATGCAATGGCTGGAACCCCAGCATCTATCTTGAACTATGAGGAGAATTTGAGGGCGGATATCAGTATTAAGGTTAGCATAAAAGATAGTCTATGTCCAAGCTGACCTTTGGAGCACCCTGAACTATCTTACTATCAAACTACTTTTAACGTTAATAACTGTATCCTCATGAATTCAAGCTACCATAAATGCAACAGTAAATGGTACAGGAGACTAAGAAAAATATAGGACGTTATAGCTAGATAATGTAGGCACTAAATATCTGATAAGAATCAATTCTTTTATTTCACCAAGTGGGCTGGATAAAGATACCAAATTTCTAAAATACCATAGCTCCCTAGCTCCTTTATGCAATAATAATTGACTTCTTATTTATAAGCAGACCTGAAAGTAATGTCTCTTTTTAATTAGTTTCCTGATGACTTCCTTTTTCTTTTTTAATTAAACAATGCTGCAGACTAACTTTTGAAGGCTAAAGACACTTTAATGGATATGATCTGTCTGCCTTTCTTTTTCTGCCTGTATTCATTATAGGCAAATCAATGAAAATTGATAAACTCATGATGGAAAAAAAAGGAATGTATCTGTATTCATTACAGGGGGTTAGAGATAATAATAAAATGAAATGTTGTTATAGTGAGATATAAACCCAACCTACAGAACTATTCAATATGAGAATAGTTAGATACATTTCATTACCGTGATTGAGAGAAGCTCAGAAGCGGAAGCCAATAATTTTTAAAGTCTTGAGCACAGGCTTATGCTGACTATACAGTTCAATACGTTAATTGACAATAAATCCCACTTGCCTCTAAAAGGCACTTGACTCGTCATTTTCAAGATGGTCATGATTTTTTATGATGCGGAACTTTTAATTTACAGGGATGATAAAAATAGATTTACTTCCAGCCACTTGTATTTGATTTAATTACCTAATCAACTATAAATCATCTTACTATTGAAGAAGTGATTTAACATAGATGATATTTGGCTGTCATACTTTTGGGTTACTGCTAGGGAGAGTTTGGGGAGTAGAAAGGAAAGAGACCACGGCAGGGTGAACCTTCTACACTTTTCTACAAAGTCTGACAGAACTCTGCAGAGGTGAAATTGGATGGTTTGGCTTCATCTTCAAAAAAGGCACTGAATTGGCATGTTACCTATTTATTTCTTAACCAGAGAGACCTTGCAGGGGTGTGATGGTGTCATTAGAGAGGGAAAAATTCAGACTGCATTATTTTTTATCATTTCCCAGCTCTTACATGCTATCATATTGCTCCTAGTGACAAGTTTGATGTGAACCTAAAATGGTAGTTAAGATTGACTATGGAAATAGAGGCTCAGCTCAGCAGAACCTGCTAGATTAAATGTCTGATTGATAGATGATGGTTATGTATGATTAAAGAAGAAAGGCGTGGTTTTCTGGAATAATTGGAAGTTCTGAAGCCCCACTGTCAGAAAACCTGCTAGAATGTCTCTCTTCCAGCTTAGTCAGACACCTCAGACACTCCCTTTTACTATTTGCCTCTCTAGGAAGTCAAAGTCTGCAGTCTTTTTGTGACCATATGCTAATTACTAGCCACTTGCTTCTAAAAGGAAAATCTCATCTTGTCACTTGGCAGCTCAAAATTCTTCAATGGTTTCCAATCATTCTCAGGATAAAGTCCAAACTTTTAGGCAAATAATCTCCTTGACATTCAGACTTTTTGTTAATACTCCCCCATACTATACATTCTAAACATTCTGAAGGTTTTTTAATTTCTGGTAAATGATGAGTTATTGGCTGGCTGGCTGGCTGACTGGATGGATGGGTGGATGATTGATCAATAAATGGATAGATGGATAATGTATGACAGATGGATGGATGGATGGATGGATGGATGGATGGATGGATGGAAAGATGGATGGATGGATGGAAAGATGGATGACTGGCTGGCTGGTTGGCTGGCTGGATAAGATGGATGGATGCAAGGATAGGTGGATGAAAGCACTGGCAGATAGATTGAGAAATAGATTAATTAATGAATTAATTTTCCTTCTCATTCCTAGAGGTATTTAGACCTAGTGACTATTTATTTATTCACCATTAAATAAACCCATATACCCTTGATCCAACTCATTCTTCTCCATCATATATCTCAGACATGTCAGTGTGTTTGAATTATATTTACTTGCCAGGAACTGGGGCATTATGCCCTTTGGTGAAATTTAACCTTACTCATGGTTCTACACTGTCATCTTGTTTTACCCTCTGGGGAGATTTGAGGTCCTAGTAGTGGACACTATTTTCTCTAAATCATGTTACACTTAATTATTTCTCTCTGACAACCAGGCACATGTTTCTTAGCTTTTTTCTATTCCTAAACTTCTATTTTCTTTGGTGTCAATACTTAATACCTCTTAATTAGAGATGGCAGCAGTTATTGGCTCACATGTACAGCCAAAATGAGTGATCCATTCTGAGCTGAGTCAGTCAATAGGTTTTCAACTTCTAACATGAGACTTTTCCCAAGGTTTGCTGATGATCTCCAAAGTTAATTCCTCCTAAAACTCATGTCAATTTTATAATAATACAAATGCCTTATACAAAAAAAGTTAATAATTTTCAAGGCTGTATAATGGATAAAACTGTTTCATCATTTTATTCCATTTGCATGGATACATGGGATCTATTCTTTTGTCTGATTGAGCTTTATATATTAAACTAAGCAAAGTTGTAGAACTTAGATTTTAAATATATGTGTGTGTTCATGTCTATCATTGAAATGAAGATATAATAGCTCAATTATGTCCTAATATAAAAATACTATTCTAAACATAGTTATTTTTGTACTAGATGCCTGACTCCAGTCCAAGAGCATAAACCCATATTTTCACAGAATGGCATTGATATTGCCCAGGTCATTTTGTGTTTTGCTTTGTTCATTTCAGTTGATCAAAAACATTTTCCATATTTGCACACAGTTTTCATAATGATAATTGTTAAAACTATGTTTTTATTGATTTTAAGAGAGAGAGAGGAAGGGAGATGGATAGAGAAAGAGAAAGATCCTAGTTGGCTGCCTCTTGCATGCCCCCTACTGGATCGAGCCCACAACTTGGGCATCTGCCCTGACCAGGAATTGAACCAGTGACCTCTTGGTTCCTAGGTGGATGCACAACTGCTGAGCCACAGAAGCTGGTTTATAAAATGATAATTTTTAATATCTGAAAAATATTTATTATGTTGATGGAACTTTATTTAGTTCATCATTCTCCTATATATGGAAAAATTTATTATTTCTATGTTTTTGTTGCCATTGTTGTCATTGGAGAGAATGCTACAAAGACTTAAAAAAGATGTTGAATATAGACAGTCTGATTAAAATTTCTCATCAATTTTTCCCTTCTCCAAAGAGTATCTGATTATCTCAGAGCTCATTATAGCCTTAATTTCTATTTTCATTTTCTTTTTTCACAGTTTTCACACCTATTGGTTGCCTCTGTTAATACTTTATAGTTTTCCATTTCTCTAGTTTTAACCTTAAGAAACATATTAAAGGTTGTTTGTAAAATAACACAGATTTGGAGTCAAATCAACATGAATTTAAATGCTCCACCTACCACTTAATAGCTGTGAGAACTCAGAGAGGCGATTAAATATTTTTAGACTTCAATGTCCTCATCTGCAAAATGAGAACAATATCTACATTAGGTTTATTATAGAGCAAACTTTAAGAAACTTTGGTTATTACTCTTAGCGTTTTATTGCCATTTTGTTTGAATAGGTTTAAAAGGTTGAACTCAGAGAGAGTAATATGAGGTCTAACATTTTAATGAAGAAATTTTTTTGTTTGGTTTACTTGTCTGCTGCTTTTCTTTCTACTTTCCTTTTAAATAACCAGAGTACTGTGCCAGCAATGGGATCAATTATAGGATGCACCTAATGAGCTGTAGTAATCATTCTCTGAGATTTTTTCCCCCCATGTTATTACATAATAGTCATAAAAAACAAAGTTTAGAATACCTGGCAATGAATGGGTATTTTACATTTTTTGTAACCATGGTGATTCATTGAAATGGTTTTGAAATCTTTACTCTTGTAAATAACATCGTGGTCAATAACTCTGACTATAAAATATTTTCTCGGAATCAGTATTATTTCCTCAGGATGAATTTCTGCATTTGGAATTACTGTGTCAGACAATATTAACTTGATTCATTTTGAAATCATTATGTTTTTCTAAAGTATTCTACTAATTTTTTTCTGCCAGCTAAATCCTCTTAAGTTCAATAATATGATACTAGAGGAAAGAGGATAGGAAGCTGAAAAAAAAAAAACAACTCTAGTACTTTAATAATGTAAGATTCATGATCTGGGAAATGACAGCTGTGCTTTCGTTTACATTTTGTTGTTTCAGTCTTTGTTGATATATGAAATAACCAGATCAATATTGTTTTCATAGTAAAAAATACTGTAACTTATACAACATATAAGCAAAGACATATAAATTAATCTGGAAAGTGATATTATGATGGGAGGGGGAAATATAAAGGACATTTATCTTACTAAAAATTCCATAGATTGGGCTAGAATACAATATATCTTGATCAGGTTCAGTATAATTTTGTCTTTCTTTGTGTGGATAGCAAATGTCAGCCAAACAGTTGCTGGCTTAAAATGAGATCCTGTGTTAAAACCTGTTGTTTCACAAAAAAATATTTGCTTGTGACTGTTGTTATTAAGAACAGTGGTTTTCCTTTAGCTCTTAGTGGTGAAGTTCTTCTGGACAAGCATATCAAAATTTGGGGCTGTGGGACTATCCAAGCTTAGCACTCCTCCCCTCCCCTCCCCTTCCCTCCTCCTCACTCTCCTCTCCTTTCCTCACCCCTATTCTGTCAAATGTTCACTTCTGCTAATGAGTAGTTAATGGGTTTGGGCATCAATGAAGACACCAGCACAAACAGGGCTGTTGGATCATGGGATGGCCTGTAATCCACCACCCCCCCCTGCCCCGCCCCCCGCCAGCCCCTAAGCCATTTCCTAGTTTTCCCAGTAGTTTCCTGGAGCATAGAGTGTTTAGAAATGTGGCTCTATTTTAAACCACTTTATCTGGCTTCATCCTCTCCTCTTGGAATTGATAGCATGTTGACTCAGAGTCATAATGGTAACTTCCTCATGAACATCTGATGTGGTGAAATTAACAAAGATGAGAACTCCCCAATAGTTGAAACCAAGAAATGAATTATAAAAATGTACTTCAGTCACAATACCAGAGAGAATCCGGTTATGAATTAGTAACAGATGGGAAAGGACTATTCACTTCCAGTTTTCCATAAATGTCTATAATGCTTGTTCTGATCATAAGTTTTTATTTCTTCCAGATCTTCATTATGATTCTAGCAAGATTCACCATTAAAAAATTATGCAAAGCTCGGGTGTATAGATGCCATTTCTCTCTCTTTCTTCCCTTTCTGTTAAGAAAAAAAAAAAGGTAAATAATAATTCAGGTGAAAGATATACATATCATTTCATTCATTGTTTACTTCTTTTTGTATTGCAATACAAATGGTTATACATTCCCATAAACCACTTAGTCAAGAGTATTTTTTAAATATATATAAACATCTATGCTGTGAAAGGGAATTGCTAGTTAATGGAATATCTTTGCCTTTCTCACCCATACTAACTTTCCCACAACTTTAGAAAGTAAAAATTTTTAGTGTTTGCAGCAAACTCTTGGTGTAAAAAAAAACTGTCTCCATCAACACTGTGCCTTGATACTAGTATCAGGCACAAATACAAGCCTTCTTAGATTTCCTTCAACCCCTTCCTTCTTTGGGAAAGTACCATCCGACTTCTAGGCCACTCACCTGCAATCTTTGCTGGTTCCATTGCCAAACTCCCTGAGTTGGCTAGGGCCAAGGTTGAAGCCCTGGGCCTAGATGACCCTCATTCCCAGTATGCTGACCCCTGAAAACCTCAAATCATCCATCCACTCTGGTTTTGGATGGAATGGCACACCATGAGACCCAGCCTCCTGAGCGATATTCAAGGGCAATGATATAACCTTGAAGTGTGGAAAGTTGGTTCCCCATAAGGTAAAACTTCAGAAATAGGTGTAGAGGACCTGAATAAATAGTCCTCCTCTTCTCCCAGCATTATGGAGTCTCCTCCCAAGTGCAGTTCCTTCTCGCAACCCTTCCTGAGAAAGTCCCTTCTGCAGAGCCACCATGTTTGATGAGCAAAACTGATGGGTCCCTCCATAGCTTGTCATGAAGTGGTGGCCATCCCTAAAATGCAGTGCATAGTTATCACTTCATCACTTCCCTTGCCTTGCTTCCATCTTTCCCTTACCTGCACTATCCTGAATTTTCAACGCTCAAATAAAGCATTAACACTTTAATCCTTGCCTCAAGCTCTACTTTCTGGATGGGCCAACATCTACCTTAGACTGCATAATTATCACCACTTCTCCCTTTCCCTTGTGAAAATTATAGAGCCACCTTCTCTCTAGAAGGGAGAACTTTGGGGAAAATGGAATGGAGTTGTAATAGGTTGAATAGTGACCCCAAAGTTTTATGTCCAGCTCCTAATCCTTCATACCAGTGAGTGTGATCTTGTTTGGAAGTAGGGTCTTTGTTGACAGAACTAAGTTAAGGATCTTGAAATAACATAATTCTAGAAGTAATGTGGACCCTAAATCCAATGATGAGTGTTCTTGTAAGAAACAGAGGAGAAGATAGAGACTGAGGAAAGGGCCATGTGAAGAGGAAGACAGAGGTTGGAGTGATATGTCTACAAGACAAGGAGCTTCAAGAACTGCAGGCAGCCCCCAGAAGCTGCGATAAAGGCATGGAACACATTCTCCCTCAGAGCTCCCAGAAGAAACCAATCCTGTTGACACTTGGATTTTAGACTTTCGATCTCTAAAATGACAGAATAAACTTGTGTTGTCACCCAGTTTGTGATTCTTTGTTATAGCAGCCCTCAAAAATTAATACCGAGAGGATGAACATTTTTAGTTAGCTTTTCTCTGAGGGGAGAAGCACTGGGATTGACTTGACTCATGCTTCCCTTAGATTTGGGAAAATTCCCGCTATTAAATATCACTCAGGTCCCTTTGCAGATATATACTTCTCATAAGCAACATCTGTTAATTTACAGGCCATGAAAGAAGATAAAGACTCTTTGGTCTGCAAGTTGGTATACCCTGCTTTTTGCTCAGCCACGTGAACTCTCCTTTAGACTAAAATTCCACCTCATTGAAGCTCTATAGCTGTTCTCTGCAATGTGGTAGACCTGTGCTTTCCAAACAGAAGTCATTTTCCAACCTGGTGAACTCCTATTGATCTCCCAAGAACTAGCTCAGCCCAGCTAGTATTGCTCAGTGGTTAAACATCATACCATGCACCAAGAGGTCATAGGTTTGATTCCCCGTCAGGGCACATGCCCAGGTGTGGGCTTGATCCCCAGCAGGGGACATGCAGGAGGCAGCTGATCAGTGTTTCTATCTCTCTACCCCTCTCCTTTCCCCCCTCTCTCTCTCTCTCTCTCTCTAAAAAAAAAAAAAATCAATAAAAATTGTTTTAAACAGCTCAAATGTCACCTCTTCTATGATGTCCTCATAATTTTTCCCAACCACTGAGCATTCCTTTGTAAGTAACACATTTTTAGAGCATTCTTCACTAAAAATTATCAATTTAATTTTCATCTCTTCCACTAAATTGATGTGCATTTCAAGTTTAAGGTGTGTGTGTGTGTGTGTGTGTGTGTGTGTGTGTGTGATCAGAAGCCCATACAAACCTATATAAAATAAATGGTGGATCTTGTTCTCAAAGTAGGATTCTTCAAATGGTGTCTAAGAACAATTCTAAGTTCAGAAATTGTATGCCTTTCATACCTTTTTCCTTTGAACTAAGGTGCTTCTTCCCCTTAGCCAATCTTCCTTCCTAAAGGCAGCACTTTATTTGTGGAAGTGCTTCTAAAAATTGGGGGCTGGAGGGAGAGGGGGAAGAAAATGATATGGTAGGCAGTTAGACAGGCATGAGCAGAGTAGGAATGATAGGCCAGATACAGAAGGTCACCGGGGCAGAAAGCTCTAGGGTGACCTTTCCTCCTCTAACATATTGCTGGTCATGTAGTTTGGACCCTCCCCTGACCTTTCCTCCCCTGACATGTCACCAGCCACACAGTAGATTCTCTCAGAAGAGGAAGGGGAGCTGGAGAATAGCCTCATATAACTCCCATACAAGTCCTTGCATAGCCACTCCCTTCAACATTAAACCTCACGACAATGAGGTGCTGACCCACATCAAATAATCTTAGGAGCAAAGCCTCAGGTCTGTTGACCATAGAGACAGAATTTTGGTCAAATTGAAGATGATATCTAGGCCTTAGCTGTGTTTCAGCTCCAGGTCCAGAAAAGCAGCAAGGCCAGGTCGGGAGATGCTATGGCTGACATCAGAACCAGCTTTGATGACTAATGAACCCCTTCCCTGGTGCCCACCAATCTGTGGAGACAACAACTCTGAGGAGACACACCTGGGGAGCTGATGAATATTCTATTGAGATCCTCCCCTGAGAAACACCAATCAGAAAGGATAGATGCATCCCTATGTTCATAGCAGCACAATTTGTAACAGTTAAGATTTGGAAATAGCCTAATGCCCATCAGCAGATGAATGGATTAAAAACTGTGGTACATCTACACAATGGAATACTACACTGCTGTATAAAAGAAGGAACTCTTACCATTTGCAACAGCATGGATGGACCTGGAGAGAATTATGCTAAGTGAAATAAGCCAGTCGGAGAAAGATAAATACCACGCGATCACACTCATTTGTGGAATATAGTGAACAACATAACTGATGCACAAAAGAGATCCAGAGACAGAGAAGCATCTAACTCAGAGGGAAGAAGGGGGAGGTGGGGTGCGGGGGCGAGGGGGGGGGGAAGAGTGCTAAGAGATCAACCAAAGGACTTGCATACATGCATATGAGCATTACCAATGGATACAGACACTGCGGGGGAGTGGGGGTGAGGTCAATGTGCTGGGGAGTGGGAGTGACCAGGGAAAACTCAGTGGGGGAAAAATAATATTGTAATAGCTATGTACAGGCCAGGGCGTGGGTACTTGAAATATCAGGGGGACTACTCTTTAGGGTATATGATTGTCTAACCACTATGTTGTGCACCTGAAACTAATACAGAATAATATTGAATGTGAACTATAATTGAAAAAAAAAAGATGGGAAATTGCATGTTATATGTTTTTCATCACAATAATAAAAAAAAAGCCCTGTGACGAAGGACCCCGGTGTACTCTCTCTCTGCTCTCTCTCTCTCTCTCTCTCTCTCTCTCTACCCATGCCCGTACCTTTTTCCACCTCCTTCTTTTCCCAAGTGCAGATACGTTTTCTTTTCCTTTCTCTCTCCTAAGTTCCAAGGGCCCTTCTTTTGCCTCTGTAACTGGTTTTGTGAGTCCACATAGCCCAGCTGGCTCACTTCATCCACAGCTCACTTCTTCTACCCCCGTGACTTTCTAAATAAACTTTTGCTTATATTTGAGTTCCTTGGTTCTGAATTCCTTTCTTAGACAAACCCAAGGTTTAACATCTGGCACCATTAGGTTCGTCATTAACACAAACATCATTATTTTAGAGAGACTTTCTAAAAAAAAAAAAAAAATAACAGGTCTATTTGAATCTTTTATTTGGTATTAACTAGATGTCCTATCTAATAAAAGAGTAATATGCAAATTGACTGTACCTCTGCTACACCCACAAAGCCACACCCACCAGGCAATCAGGAGCAAGTATGCAAATTAACCCAACCAAGATGGCTGCGGCCACGGAGTGAGCAGGAGGCTTGGGTTTCCCAGGCAATGGAGGAAGCCAAGCTTTCCGCACACCCTGGCGGGCCTGGACTCCACTCAAGGCTACAAAGTTTCAATTATAGAAGATAAATAAATCTCAACAAAAATGGCGGCAGCCACGGAGCTGGAGAGAGCAGGAGGCTTGAGTTGCCCCCAGCGATGGAGGAAGCCAAGCTTCCTCAGCCCTGGCCTGCCTTGGCCTCTGCTCAAGGCTACAAATTTCAATGATAGAAGATAAATAAATCCCAGCTACCAGGGCTTCCACTTGGGATGCCAGGGGGCGTGGCTGGCCTGCAAACCACCACAGGCCCCTCACCCAGGCCACCCCACGCCCCAAGGGAACCCCCACCCTGATCCGGGACACCCTTCAGGGCAAACCAGCTGACCCCCACCCATGCACCAGGCCTCTATCCTAGCTAATAAAAGGGTAATATGCAAATTGACCATCACTCCAACACACGAGATGGCTGCCCCCATGTGGTCAAAGATGGCTGCTCCCATGTGGACACAAGATGGCCAGCAGGGGAGGACAGTTGTGGGCAATCAGACCAGCAGGGGAGGGTAGTTGGGAGGGACCAGGCCTGCAAGGGAGGGCAGTTGGGGGCAATCAAGCCTGCAGGGGAAGGCAGTTAGGGGTGACCAGGCTGGCAGGGGAGTTGTTAGGGGGTCATCAGGTTGGCAGGCAGAAGCAGTTAGGGGCAATCAGGAAGGCAGGCAGGAGAGCAGTTGGGAGCCAGATTGTGAGAGGGATGTCTGACTGCCCATGTAGGTCCAGTCCTATCAGGATAGGGCCTACATGGGCAGTCAGACATCCCTCGAGGGGACCCAGATTGGAAAGGGTGCAGGCTGGGCTAAGGGACACACACCCGCATGCACAAATTTCATGCACTGGGCCTCTAGTATTATCATAAGTGAGCAGGGAGTTTCTGGTTCACTCATCTTTATTGCTTTCTTACATGCATTTCAACCTTTTCCATAGTTCAAATCCATGTAATCCCCAATCCTTTTTTCCTGCAAATTTTAACTCCTCTGCTATGTTCCTCATAACTCCTCCTGTTAATGTCTCTGAGAATTCACTGTTGAGTTGTCATTTTTAATGTGGATATGCTTTGAACCCATGGGGAATTTTGCCTTTTAAGTAGGACTGTAAAAATTTGAGTAATTCAGCTTCTTTTTTCCTTACCCAAAAATACTTGTTCTGAAATATTTTTCCCCTTGATTCTGAGTGACTGAGGGAGCCTTGGTCTGCAGCAATGGGATCTGTTTTAGTGTATGTTTGGATGAGTTCTCATCTTTAATCCTGGCATAATTAAGTAAATATTCTCTATGTCCCTTTTGAATCCCTGCAGAAGGACACAGAAAATATTCACCAAAATTTTCTGACTCATCTTCTTGCCCCTTTCATAGCACCCTGTCTTCAGTCTGTTCACATTGGGCACCACTTTTCATCTCCAGCCTCATCTGCTATTGCACATTCGATGCTTCAACCACAAAGGACTTTTTTGAACCTGCCTCTGTATGTTTGTATATCCCTTTCTTTCTGAAGGAATTGACCTTTTCCCCTTCTACAGCAGGCACACTCCCCCTTTGGCATTCAGAGAGAAACTCCCCTTCACCATAAAGTCTGACGACTGCTCACAGCACATTTTTCCTGTTCAGAGATCATCTATTGAGATGTGAGGCTGTTCTTGTTCTCTTTGTTCTAGAAAACTCCAGTACACAAGACACACCTTTTTCTTCCCCATCACAAGACTTTCTATTCTGATTTCTGGCTCTTAACCTGCATGGAGGTGGTTTAGGGAGAGGCAGGCCTGCTTGACTTTCCACCAAACCCACTTAGGCAAACACTGCATTTAATCTTTGAGCAAAGCAACAGCTCATAGAAGTACCGAAGGAGACCTCATGCAGAGTTGGGAAGGAATTGTCCTAATCACAGGAATATCTTGCTGGGGTTTACAATAAATCAAAGCGAGAGTGGAGAGGGAACTATATCAAAAGTTGAGCTGACTTTAAGTTGGAATACCAAAGGTGGGGAGGCAGGTGGGAAGACAGGAAACAGAACTGGTTATGAGAGAGGTGAGCAGGCCCAAATCTATCTGTTGAGTTCCTAACATCTGAGTCAAAATCTACATCTGTTCAGTAATATAGTTTCTCTAGATCTGCAAAGTGATGGGTCAGAAAGTTACCACTTTCTGAACATTTAATCTGTGCCCAGCAAGGTGTTAGGTAATTTGACCTCATTCTTTTACTGAATCAGCAAGTTACACTGTAAAGAATATATTATTGCCCATGTTCCCCAGAAAAATACACTAAGACTCAGGTATGGTATTAGATCCTCAAAATTGGAGTTCAATATTAGTGTCCCTGATGTAAAGCCATTCTTTCTAGTCTGAAGACAGGGCTCTAAGCTTTTTGTTTGGCCATGCCTGGTCTCACATGGGCACTGCCTCAATGGGATCAGCCTCTACCCATGGGAGAAAGAACCCAGGACAAGCTAAGCCCATCTTACTTTGGTGCCTCCAAATGGAGTTCTATAAGGCTTGGTGCAGTCTCAACCCCTAATGAGATTCCTCATTACTGGAGAAGGCAGCGGGAAGTTAGAAACTTAACTATCAGCCTGAGAGTTCTCTAGGCCCTTCTGCCATTTGCTTCTCCCTACAATGGGCAGTCAGGGCCCATTGGCACTCATAGGCAAAAGACTTCTACCCCCCTTGTGAGGTTCAGTCTTTGGCTAACCTTGTTGAGCCTTTTCTGTCATCATTACTGGTCTCTTTTATAGCCCCCATTGGAGCTTAAGACTCATTGTAAGAATCAGCCCAGTCAAAGGGTTCCAAAGTGGTCATTGGAATTTTATGGAAACTTTTCCATCTGCTGAATAACCTTGAGAAGAGCTTAGCTATTGATTTCATGACTCATTGCTAGCTCCACCTCCCCAGCCACTTAGTGTGGGAGTTTATGTTCTCATGTTCTCCAACATCAACTATCTCTTGGGGATGTAGCACCATTGTTGACATAAAATATTCGTTTAATGATGGAAGACATTGATTTGGAGTTTCTTATTGACTCTTTTATTTCATTGCCACTGAAATATGTCCACATTCAGAGTATAGACCCCCAATTGTGGTTGTCATGTGCCTGCCCCTCTGACATCCATATGTGTTCTCCTTTACAGTTTGAGTAATAGATATATGGTTGCAAGGTCTAGCTCTCAAATCTCTCATCATTCAGGAAGCTTCTCTTGATTCCTCTTGAATCACTATGGTTTAAGGACACCATGCTTTAAAAAAAGATTGATAAAATTGTAGATTTAAAGAAATTTCCAGAATTTGTGTTATTCTATAGGTGATGTTGAAGAGAAAATTATAAGACTAACTCTTCATCTTCCTAGAGGTCACTCTGGAATCTATCAGTGTAAGATCACTTAGCCATAGACTCATCCTTTCCAACCAGAAGTGTTGAGAGTGTGAGAGATCTGTGTTTATGAAGAGTGGTTGCAAGCAACCAAAGGAGTAATTAATGTAAGCAAGACAAGGGACATGTGGTGTTCAGCAAGATTGTGCTAACATGAAATAGCAATGTGAACAGAGGTAAATATTCAAAATGTGGCAAAATTTCTGTAATAGTAGACACCATGACTATTCTTTATATAAATTATACTTTTGCTCTTGCAACAGTTCCATAATGGCTATCTCGTACCTGTTTCACAGATGCAAAAGCAGAATCTCATAGTTTTATGTGTGCTTACTTTTTTAGATCCTGATTACGAAGCTTGACTTTTTAATTTTATATGCCCAGAGGTTGAGTTCAAACTTTAACTGAGTAGGATTCAAGCTTCTTGAGACTAATTTGAGTATTGATTCTGCTCTCAAGACTGTCTGGTGATCTTGATATTAATCCAGGGAACACCAAGAGCCCAGAGTAAATAGGCCCTGGAAACAACAGGTCTGGATTTGAATCCTTGCTATTCCCTTCAAAATGTGACTTTCCTAGTATAGAAATGAGAATTAGAAAGTTTAGCTTCTGAAGTTTTATATGGAATTAAATGTGCTAATATTTTAAATAGGTACTCCATAAATATTGGACTCCCCTTTTCACAGCTCAGTGATAAATATACCTTGCCTCTTCTACAGCAAATTGTCTCATCCATTACCCTCTGAATTCCCACAGACATTTATCCACCGTATCCTATCTAATAAAAGAGTAATATGCAAATTGACCATCACTCTAAGACACAAGATGGCTGCCCCCATGTGGTCAAAGATGGCTGCCCCATGTGGACACAAGATGGCCACCACAAGATGGCCTGCAGGGAAGTGCAGTTGTGGACAGTTAGGGGTGACCAGGCCAGCAGAGGAGGGCAGTTGGGGGTGACCAGGCCAGCAGAGGAGGGCAGTTGGGGGAGACCAGGCCAGCAAAAAAGGGCAGTTGTGGGGAATCCAGGCCTGCAGGGGAGGGCAGTTGGGGGGGACCAGGCCTTCAGGGAAGGGCAATTGGGGGGGAACAGGCCTGCAGGGTAGTGCAGTTGTGAGCAATCAGGCAAGCAGGGAGGGCAGTTAGGGGTGACCGGGACAGCAGAGGAGGGCAGTTGGGGGGTACCAGGACTGCAGGGGAGGGCAGTTTGGGGGAAGGGAACAGGTCTTCAGGGGAGAACAGTTGAGGGGACCAGGCCTGCAGGGGAGGGTTGTTGGGGGGGACCAGGCCTGCAGTGGTGGGCAATTGGGGGGGGACCAGGCCTGCAATAGAGGACATTTGGGGGGTCCAGGCCTACAGGGGAGGGCAGTTGGGGGGCCCAGGCCTGCAGGGGAGGGCAGTTGGGGAGGGCAGGCCTGCAGGGAGGGCATTTAGGGGTGACCAGGCCCAGGGGAGGGCAGTTAGGAGTGACCAGGCCAGCAGAGGAGGGCAGTTGGGGGGGAGACCAGGCCTGCAAGGGTGGGCAGTTAGGGGTAACCAGGCCTGCAGGGGAGGGAAGTTGGGGGGCAGGCCTGCAGGGAGGACATTTAGGGGTGACCAGGCCAGCAGGGGAGGGCAGTTAGGGGCAATCGGGCTGGCCGGGGAGCAGTTAGGTGTCTATCAGGCTGGCAGGGGAGTGGTTAGGGGTGATCAGGCTGGCGGGCAGAAGCAGTTAGGGGCAATCAGGCAGAGGCAGGCAAGAGGTTGGAAGCCAGCAGTCCTGGATTATGAGAGGGATTTTCGACCACCTGTTTAGGCCCGATCCCAGTGGATAGGGCCTAAACGGGTGGTCGGATATCCCTCAAGGGGTCCCAGATTAGAAAGGGTGCAGGCTGGGCTGAGGGACCCCCACCCCCCATGCACAAATTTCATGCACTGGGCCTCTAGTATTATAGAAGCCAGCAATTTCTACCTTGCATTATGCATAGAACTAGACTGGGTGCCATCACATAGGAGAAACTCATTATTGAATGTGTTTGTCAGAGTTATCCAGATAAACAGAACCAACAGGAGATATAGAATCAGAGACAAAGAAAGATTACTATAAGGAATTGGCTCATGTGACTTAGGGAGCTGACAAGTCTCAAGATCTACAGGGTGAGTCAGCAGGCTCGAGGCCCAGGAAAGCCATAATAGGTATAACCAAGGCTCAAGACCCAGGAAGAACTGATGTTCCAGTTTAACCCTGAAAGCTGGAAAAGACCAATGTCCCACTTAGCAGTCAGGCAGGAGGAGTTCCCTCTTACTTACAGCCCTTTTGTTCTATTCCAGCCTTCAACTGATTGGTCAAGGCCCACCCACATTAGGGAGAGCAATCTGCTTTACTCAGTCTGCTGATTTAAAATGTTAATCTCATCTAAACACTCTCACAGGAACATTCAGAATAATACTTTGAGCAGATATCTGGGCACCTCATGGGTCAAATCAAGTGAACATATATGATTAACCATCACACTGAATAAGTGAGCTTCTGCAAACTGATCCCCATCACTCCTTCTCTAAAAACAGGCATATCTCTCTCCCGTTTCTGTATTTCCCAGGCCACAGGGTTTCTTTAGCTGGTACTTAGTATACAGGCATTAAAGATCTTATTAGCACCTTGGAGTTAATCATGCAGAGTATCAGGAGTCCCCAGTTCTCTGGTTCCCAGCCAGCCTTGCTGCATTACTATAGGCCCCTCCTGCATCTAGTGCAAAGCCTGGGCATCTGCTCTCTGCTCCATTTTCTTTCCTTTGTTTCTAGGGAGCATCCAAACCCCACGCATTTGCTGCTTAATGTTTTCCTCAAAGCTAATCAGGGTTTTAAAGATACAACTCAGTACAAGTATAGAAATTTCAACAATCTGAGGACCTCATCTCTCTCTCTCTGTCCAGTTCTCCCACCTTCCAGTACTCCATATCAATCTATGGATTGGACTTTTCCATAAGGGTTAGTGGACCACCTCTCTAGCAAAATCTATATGTATGAAAGCCTAATATGCAAATTGTCCCTGCAGGAGTTTGACCTGGAGACCGATCACTTGCTATGATGTGTGCTGACCACCAGAGGGCAGTGCAGAATGAAGGAAGGCCTGACTGGCAGATAAACGCCTCGATTGGCTCTGATCGCCAGCCAGGCCTAGGAACCCTACCTCTGCATGAATTCCATGCACCGGGCCTCTAGTATATTCATAAAAGTCCCTGATGTTTATAAAACTGAGAGACAATGTAAATATGGTAATAAAAAGTAAAAAAAAAAAAAAAATAGTACACTACACTGTAGGCTCAGGTTCTCAACCTCAGAGCTGTTGACGTTTCGGGCTGGATGATTCTCTGTGGTGGGGGGCTATCCTGTGCACTGCAGGATACTTAGCAGCACAATAATCTGAATCTACCAGATGCCAATTGCATTCCTTCTCCAGTTGTGATGATAAGACACTGCTGAATAGTCCCCTGGAGGACACAGTTGCCCCAGTTGAGATCCTCTGCTTTATGACATAAGTAAATAGCAGATTCCAGATTTGAGCTCCCTTATTTCATTCTAGAGTCCAAATGCCTTGTATGTACATTGCCAGGGTATTGATAACTGATTCTAGATCCTTCTGTAGCTAAAACCCCTCTCCCTTCAGCCTTCACTAGTAGCAATGGCCCCCATCCCACTTATGATAATCCAAAATGTCACCAGTCATTACTAGGTGTCTCCTGGTTGAGAACCACCACCCTGCGTCTGGTCTCAAGGGCAACTCTAGAAATGGTGTCATGCAGGCTGGATCACTTGTATTGTAGGAGGCACCTTGCTGATGTAGAAATAGGATGTCCTCTTTAATCCTCACAAGGTTCAGGATGGAGACTGAGATTTAGGCCTAGTCAGCAACTTCCCAGGTCACCCAGCTAAGAAACAGTGGAGCCAGGGTTTGCGTTTTTTTTTTTTTTTTTTTTTTTCCACTCCACTAGGACGTCTCTCTTAGATCCTGGAGAAGTCAGCATTCAGTATTAGAAAGCAAAGTGAAACAACAAGGAAAGAAGTAACTAGCATTTGGTTAGATTTAGTAGTATTAGTAGTAGTGGGATATTTTTTAAGCAATCACTGGATGTGGCCGGCATGTCAAGAAAAACAATTCCCTGTGGATTTTGAATCTGTACAAGATTGAAGTCTCAATACTCACTGAGCTTGGTGTGCACGGGGTTCTCCCAGTATTGCCAAGTCACAGGCTGCTGAGACTGCAGCCCCCATCTGCCCCTCATCGTTGGTTTTATGGAATCAACCACAGTGACGAATGGCCCTGCATTTGGACAGCTGTCCCAGCTCGGGCCACAGCTGAAACTCCCTGTCACTGGTGACATATGTGCACTCCGAGAGCTCTAGTGCAATTGACCATCTGTCGGGGAGGCCAGAACCATCCTCAGCTTTGAAATTAGCAACCGCAAAATCCAGCTCTTCTCCAAAAGGCACCTGGAGCCACAGGCTCACAGACAGGCTCTCACCAGCAAGCAAACAGCCAGTGGGAAGGTCCCCTGTTCAACAGCAGGGAGAGGGAGGGGCCCTGCATAATGAATGGAGCTCACAGCCTTTCCTCTGAAACAGCCAGGAGAAATGATTTCCTGAATGTGAGTTAGGCACAAGGTAAAGGGTGTGTATGAAGGATTCAGTCAAATTTCGGTTTGAATTTTAGCTCCACCCCTTACAGGATGCATGATCTTAAATCACTTTATGGAGAGACCCAATTTCTGCAACTGGAAAATAATAGACTCTTCTCTTCCTCCTTCCCAGACCATTACGAAAATTGGCTTTGCCAATCAGAGAGTGACCAATTAGCGGAGAGGACTGTTTCCTCGGTGTCATCAGCTCAGGACCCTTGCACAACATGGATTTTATGATTTAGGGAGGGAATGAGCGGGAGAACCAGATGGCATGGCTCAAGCTTATTTTAGGAGAGAAGCAAAAAAAAAAAAAGCATTCATTAAGAGCCTCAGAAATGTTCCTAGAAACACATGTAAAAAAAAAGGCATATGAATAGCCTTAACTTTTAATTGAAAATGTAACATATTATTAGAAAAATTTTAAACAGGATGAAAGAATTCATAATAACAAACATACCCTCCTCACCCTCCTCAGACGACCATGTCTCCCTCTCACAAAAAATCACGGTGGCTAGTTTCTTTTATGTCCTTCATGCACCAACCAATTATAGACTGAGGCTCCTTCTACAAAAGAGACTTTTACTTTGCTTTTTATTACTGAGATGTCTTACCCCAACTCAGAACATAGATATCTGTCTCCTCCTTTGCTCGACTGTATAATATTCCACCATGTACATGTTTCACCAGTTTTCCAGTTGTTCTGTAACAACAACTATTTTTGCTGTTATAAATAATGCTGCAAATTAAAAAACTACAAAAGTCAGTCTTTGTGTACATGTAGGTAAAGCATTAGATAAAGGTTTGTGAATCGTGGGGTATAAATATTTATTCTCCATTTGCTAAACCAATCAGCAATGCATATGTGATCTCCATTTACACACAGACACACATTACCAGACACTCAGAGACCTCACTTTCCTCAATGAGTGTGGAAGTATGTTTTTATTTGTTTACTTATTTTAGGGCTTCAGGGGGGACAATAAACCATGAAACCCAGTTTATAATAGTTGCTCTGAATTGTGGCAAATGAAAAGCTACAGAGGCTCTGCTCCCACCTGCACTGCACCCCTGCAACAAAGCCTACCCCAAGCCTGTGGAGGCAGCCACCTTGCCCCAGAGACTTCCTGTGCTGTCATTTTGGTGACTCATCAGCAGGGAGGGAGCGGGCTGCCTCTGCTCTCTGCTCTCTTCCTGGAGAGAGACATGCAGAGGAGAAGAAGATGGACATGGCAGAGGCCGCTCAGCTTTCTAGGTAAGGAACCCGCACCTGAATCTGCCCTGAAACAACCCTAAGGTCCTCCACCCATTGCAGACACAGGGCTACCACGAAAGCCCACTTGAGTTGAGCAGTGAAGTTGTTGACTGCTGATGCTCCAAGGAAAATGAGATAAATCATGAACTTTTTGAAGGTAATTTATCCACTCCTCGCTCCCTGCCTTTCCCATACATAGGCAATCCTGTGTTTGCCACGAGCAGGGAAGAAAGGCAAGACAGGTAGCAATCCCTGAGAGGCTGCCCCAGGTCAGCTTTATCAAAATGATAAAATGTTGTGGGTCTCGGCAGCCCCCAGGGCTGGCTCTGGGTTGGGCTTCCCGAGGCATTAAGGGGTGAAGGAGGTGAGCGCGCGGCTCTTGTGCATGCATCCCAGTGGTGTTGCCTGTGTCGCTGCGGATAGCAGTTCTATCAAGATAAATCTAGTGCTGCTCGGGAAGGATATTAATAAATTATCTAGTAATGAAAAATGTGAGAGGAACCATACTCTTACATCAGGCTTGTGATGATTACTTTGATAGATGCACTGGCAAGATTTCCTCGACAAGGCAGAAATGAGAAACATGACACGTGGACCTTTAAGGGTGACCTCGGAGGAAAACAGAAGTGCTGAATGATACAGAAGCAGAAATGGGGAAAACGGAGCTCCGAGGCGATGCCAGATAGATGGGCTCCGCTGATGAACCGCTCACTGAGTTCAGTGTCAGAGGCAGACGGGGGAGGAGAGTAGAGAAATGGAAGGGAGGGGAGCAGATACAAAAACCCGAGTCTAGTTCTAAGAGCGTGGGGTCTCCATGGGCATGGATGTGGGCCAGGATGTTAGCTCTTTCTGGCAAGTCACTGAAACATCTTCAGCCTCAGTTTCCTTATCTGTAAATGACAAGTACAGCTATAGTACTAAAATGGCCAGATCATAAAGGATTGCCTGCAATGATAATCAGAAAGCTCTTGGAAGCAGTGAGTACTCAGTAAGTGGTCGGACAGGTCCAAGGAAGGGATGATAGATGTAGTGTGCAGACTCTGAAGGAAACAGGAGCCAATAGGAGGCCAAGAGGAGAGGAAACTAAGTACTTTTTTGTCCACAGCCCTTGACACAAGTTACTGAGTTTCTGGTGCTCTGATAGATTCTGGGGGTGCTAGATGAAACCGGGCATGGCTTCACCCCAGACGGAGCACAATGTCTAGTATTTATCTGTATGTTAATTATCAAAATAAAGTATGATAGGGGCTTTGAGAAAAGTGAGCCCATGTGTACTTACAGGTTGGCCTTCTGGATCAATGGAGGGAATGCTTGCTTGAGGAGGTGAACTTGAAATGGAATTCTGCAGGATAAAGAGGAATCAATGGAGTGATGAAAGGGAAATGTTAATGGTGTTTCTTTTAGAACAAGTGAACAAGCACCTGGGACTGCATGTGATTCAGCACAATTGGAAAGTGAATGGAAACTGAAGGGAAGAGAAAGGAGCTGGAGAGGTGAGCTGGCCAGATGAATCGAAGTCACTTTTTTACATGCAGTTACTATTTTACATGTGTGGAGTCCTGTTATGATGTAGCGGGTGACCAGTGACTTCACAGCATCCGTTTCTCCCCTATTTCAGCAATTGCTTCTTGATCACTTTGGGAGACTTGCTCTCCAGCATTCCTATTGATTTTTGAACTGCACACAGGCGGCTGGGGTCAGGACGGGGAGCGCAGTCAGTCACCTGAGGCATACCCGCCCGCTAACTGTTTCCACCTGAGCCTTTCAGGAATTCATGATGCAGCTCACTGAGGGCTGGAGGGCACATGGACTAAGACACAGCTTCAAAAACTTGAAAGTAAGCAGGTGGGCTGGAGAGGGTTCTCCAAAGAGCTGGGGCCTTGATGGTAAAGCAGCGAGAGAGATCTAAGAAGCCTTACTGTGACTCAGATCCCGAGCCCTGCTGTAGGGAGAATCTTGATCTCACCTGTGAAACATTTAAAACCAACAGTGAACTGAAGCCAACGGCAGATGCAACCCAGCCCCAGCCCAGTAATACGAAGGTGAAATGAAGCAGGATGAATCCTCTCACTCTAGTGGGCTGAGAGAGGAAGAAGCAAAACCCTTTTCCAGGGTAACTATTATTTAATTCAGGCTCTGCTCTCCTTTTAAATGCAATGTCTTTTATACACAATTACAAGATATTTAAAAAACACAGAGAAAAATGTAACCCACACAGAGAAAAAATGGTCAGTAAACTCGCAGATGACTGAAATGTTATAATTAGCATAAATCACTTTAAAATAACAACTACTACCAACATGCTAAAGCATCTAGTGAAAAAAAAAAGTGGACAATAAGCATGAATAGAAAAAGAATTTCAACAGATAAATAAAATGCTATCAAAGATAAAAAGAAATGTTAGAATTAAAAAAAAAACATCTTTAAGGAAGAATTTAGCAATGGGTCTAATTGTAGACTGGATATTTATACCATAAAAATATACCATAGAAAAGATCCTAGATGGTGGTGGAGTAGCTAGAAGGTACACTCACCTCCTCCAAGGACCAAACTAAAATTACAACAAAAATATAAAATAATCGACCTGAATAACCAACTGAAGTCTAGCTGAACAAAAGTTTTATAACAAATGATTTATAGAGGCAACATCAAGACTAATAGGAAGGGTAAAGATGCAAAAATAATTGGTCCCACTCCCACAGGTGGTGGCTGAAATTCCTGAGGGATATCTCAGCTGCAAAGGTTCCCCTGGCAAGCATGGTGTCTCAGTCCCATGCTGGGCACCCCAACCCAGAGCACCAGAGCCAGCAAGAAGTGCCCACATAACACCTGGCTATGAAAAGCACTGGGGATTCTGTCCACAAGGGAGAGACAGAAGTCAGCTAGAGACACGGACATCTTCTTAAAGCACAGGGACACAAAATCTCTTTCGCAGCCACTCACCCTGGGCTAGAGACACAGGTGTCCCCTTAAAGGACCAGCACACAAAATCTTTTTTTCAGACACTCATTCTGGGCTCTAGTGGAGGGAAGGCTGAGTTGACTAGAGTCATGTGAGGAGAGATTGGGTTTGTGGCACTGAGGAAAGAGCTGAAGGGACAGCCACCAGGATCCTTGTGCTGAGTCCCTCTCTGACACTGGAGATGCCATCATTTTTTCAGCTGAGCACTCCCCTCCTTACAGCAGCAAAGTGAGGGATGCAATAGCCCCATCCTCTGGATTTTCTGTTGCCCCACCCTGTGGAGCTCATACCCTGCTGAGGAGTCAGTCTGCCTCAGCAGACTCATGGAGTGACAGTGACTGAGTTGTGTATCTTTGGGGTGGAGGCAATGGCCTCCACTTTCCCCGGGAGCCTTATCAGTGGTGACCATCCTCCCCCACATGGGAGATCCACTAGCCCCACCCTCCAAGTTTTTAGCAGAAACTGGAACAGACTGAATTGTGTGGCTCTAGGATTGGGGCCCTTTTCCCCTAGCACACCCAATGGGTGCAGAGCCTTCCCTTCACTTTGGCCAAATCTTGGTCTGTTTGGGCCTGATAAACTCTGCTGTCCTCACCCTGATGACTCCTTGACACCCAGCCCTACCACAAAGGTTTACAGGCACCCGGCAGTGGATAGCTAGACTTGGTATACTCTGAGACTTTTTAAAATATGCTTTTTATTGATTTTTAGAGAGAGGGGAAGGAGGAGGGATAGAGAGATAGAAACATCAATGAGAGAGAAACATCATCTATTAGCTATCTCCTGCACACCCACTACTGGGATTGAGCCCACAACTTGGGCATGTGCCCTGACTGAGAATAAAACCAGTGACTTTTTGGTTCCTGGGTCAATGCTCAACCACTGAGCCACACTGTCTGGGCTACCCTGGGACTTTTACTGAGTGACCTCAGACCCAGTACTGGTACTGAGTTTGAACCTTCATTAGTCTGGTGAACGCCACTCACCCCTACCTGGTGACTCACTGAAAACATATTTAATGCAACTCAGGTACCACAAGAAGCTCAAACTTTCAGTGACTGAGCCTAACAGGCAACCATCAGGCAGAGGCAGATCTTGGAGTGTTTTGGGCCTTTTTTCTGACCAATCCTCAGGCTCAGTGGTGGTGAAGGCCAGTCTTGGTGTGCAGCTTGGTCTTTCCTATGCACACTAAGGCCAAGCATAGAGAGCTACAAACTATGGATAACCTTGTAGCTCCAAATATGTTTCCCAGGGCTAATCACAGTCAGCATCTGACACATCATAATTAGAATGCCAAAGGTTAAAAACAGAGAGAGATTCTTAAAAGCAGCAAGAGAAAAGCAGTATGTTACCTACAAGGGCGCTCCATAAGGCTGTCAGCTGATTTCTCAACAGAAACAGGCCAGAAGGCATTGGCCTGAAATATTTAAAGTTATGAAAAGCAAGGACCTACAACCAAGAGTACTTTACCAAGCAAGGCCATCATTTAAAAATGAAGGAGAAATAAAGACCTTCCCAGACAAGAAAATCAAAAGGAGTTTGTTACCACCAAACTAGTGTTACAAGAACTGTTAAAGGTTCTTCTTTAGGAAGAAGAAGAAAAACAATAACAGAGGAATACAGTTATAAAGAATAAAAGAGTAATAAATATGTACCTAACTATAATCATTTTAAACATAAATGGCTAAAATGCTATAACCAAAAGACATAAGGTAGCTGAATAGATAAGAAAATAAGACCCATATAAATGCTATCTACAAGAGATACACCTCAGAACAAAAGACACACACAGACTAAACGTGAAAAGATGAAAAAAGATATTTCATGCAAATGAAAGTGCAAAAAAAAAAGCTGGGGTAGCAATGCATATATCTGACAAAGTAAACTTTAAAACAAATGCAATAGTAAGAGACAGAGAAGGGCACTACACAATGATAAAAGGAACAATCCAACAAGAAGATATAACCCTTGTAAACATTTATGCACTCAAAAGAGGAGCATCTAAATATATAAAGCAAATATTGATGGACATAAAGAGAGAGATTGATAGTAATAGAGTCATAGTAGGGGATTTTAACTTCCTATTGACATCAATGGATAGATCTTCTAGACAGAAAATCAACAATGACATAGTGGCCTTAAATGACACTCTAGATCAGATGGATTTAATTGATATCTTCAGAACATTTCACCCAAAAGCAACAGAATGGAACACTTTCTAGGATAAACTACATGTTAGGATGCAAAACAAAGTCTCAGTAAATTTAAGAATATTAAAATCAAATCAAGCATCTTCTCTGACCATAACACTATGAAACTAGAAATCAATTACAAGAAAAATCTGAAAAACACAAAAGACATGAGGTAAATAAATGTTACCAAACAATGAATGTATTAACAGTGAGATCAAGGAAGAAATCAAAAGATACATTGAAACAAATGAAAATGAGAGCACAACAACTGAAAATTTATGGCACACAACAAAGCAGTCCTAAGAGGAATATACATAACATTACAGGCATAAGTCAAGAAACAAGAAAAATCTCAAATAAACAACTTAACTTTACACTTAAAGATACTAGAAAAAGAACAACAAAAAAAAATCAAAGAGAGTAGAACAAAGAAAATATTAATGATCAGAACAGAAATAACTGGTATAGTCTAAAAACAAACAAACAAAAAACAAAACAATACCAAAAATTAATTTAACCAATAGCTGGATCTTTGAAAAGATAAACAAGATTGATGAACCTTTAACATGACTTGTCAAGAAAAAATGTAAGAATTTTATTTTCCAAATAAAATTAGAAATGAAAGAGAAGTAATGACTGACATCACAGAAATACAAAGGATTATAAAATAAATATTACAAACAACTACATGACAACAAATTGGACAACATGGAAGAAATACATAAATTCCTAGAAACATGCAATCTTCCAAATCTAAATCAGGAAGAATCAGAGAATCTGAAAAGACAAGTGAAATTGAAGCAGTAAGAAAACAACAATAGCAAAACAAAGAAACAAAAAACCCCAACAAACAAAAGTTCTGGACTGGATGGCTTCACATGTGAATTTTGTGAACATTCCAAGAACTAACACATATCCTTCTCATACTATTCCAAAATGATTTAAGAGGAGGAAAGACTCCCAAGCTCATTTTATAAGACCAGCATTATCCTAATTCCAAAACCAGATAAAGAAACAACAAAGAAAAAAATTTATAGGCTAATATCCCTGATTGACACACAATTACACTGTATTACACAGTCATCTTTTGTTGTTGTTGTTTTACAGATTAGGGAATAGACTGAGATAATAAGCTGTGAAACTGGGATTTGAACTTGATTCTTTCTGACCCCAAATTAAGAGAGAGAGAGAGAGAGAGAGAGAGAGAGAGAGAGAGAGACTATGTAAATAAGGCTCTTGCGGGCATTTTGTCATGTTAATAGCAATGATAGACTGGAGCATGTGTGCACCACTCTGAGAGCTGATCTTGCATATCCCTCTCAGCTGTGCACTCAGCAGTGTTCTCTTCCTACCTGGCAGCCAAACGTAATGGGAGTATTTTCACTATAGATATTGGCAAACATTAAAAATAAGGCCTTGTGTGTGTCTGTGACCCAACCCATTTGTTAAATATCACTCCACATCACTGAATATAAAGTATGTGACAATGGGTACATTGCATGTGGGCGTTCTTTTAATTCTGGCACCAAGAACAAACAGTACCTTTCACGTAGCAAGTATTAAACAGATGTTGACTCAACTAATTTAGCTAAGCTTAATGTCCTCACTGTACAGAGAACTTACTTGCTTAAGGTTGCCCAGCTCATAACCAACTGAACCGAGATTTAAATGCAATTCACTCTGATTTTAGACCTAAGCCTTATACTACCACAAACAGAGGGAGGGGACACAGGGGTAGTAGAGATTCCTTCAGACATTGCAACCATCCCCCCCCCAAAGAACTCTAAGGATAATGCAGGGGGGTCTGAGGAACTGAAGGAACCAGAGGCCAGCTTCTTCATAAGCATCATTGACACGCTTCCCTCTGTGCCATGTGTTCGACAGAAATAAATTCTCTCTGAGCCCACACTTCCTAATTAGGCTTCACTCAAATATCCCCAGACTTCCAAAAGACAGTGGAAGCAGATTAAAGCCTTTTGGAGTCAAGCAAGGGCAGGGTAGCTTCTGGCAGCATCTCCTCCTTGCTCAGTAACCCAAGTTTGGCCCTAACTCTACATTCTACTTCCAGGAGAAAGGTCGTGATTAAAGGATTCCTTCTGCAGCTGAGGCTCAGTGATAAGGGCATTCTGTTTGGACCCTCCTAAACTACCAGTGGAATATAAATCATAATTCTGCATCAACTTTGATTCTAGATTTTATTTTATTTTTTACTGGAGGTTAGGGGTTCTGGAAAACTAGGTTTGGTCAAAGAAGCATGTCCATAATGCAGTTGATGAGTTTTTGATGGGAGGATCAAATACACGGTGTTTCTAATTAATCCCTCTTATTTTTGAGATACACCAAACACTTTGCAGAGAAGGGATGAGGCACTTACTAAGCCCTACTGTGTACTAGGCAGCGTGCAATGTAGCTTATATATTACCTCTTGTTCACATAAAAATTTGCAAAGGTTGATGTTATTCATCCTATTTTATGGTGAAGAAACTGTTCTTGGGGGAGTTAAGCACTTAGTGCAAGATCACATGGCCAGTGAGGGACTGTAAAGCATTCTGCACCCACAGCTCACACGATTATACCTGGTTGGTTTCTCTTTTGCAGAAAATGGCCTGGAGCAACTTGGAGTCCAAGCCAGGGGTTGCCCTGCACAGAATCTGAAGGAAGCAGCACTGGATTTCAGTCTAAGCAGTGCTTCGCAACTAGGGGACTGGGGCATTTTGTCCCCTCTCCCCCAGGGGATATGTGGGTAATATCTGGAGACATTGATTATCACAACTGAAGGGGGGAGGTGCTAATTGCATCTAGTGTGTGGGGACCAGGATGCTGCTAAACAGTCCACTATGCACAGGACAGCCCCACAACACAGAATTAACCCAGCCCTAAATGTCAGTGGTGTCCAGGTTGATTAACCCTGGTCTATAGTGATCACATGTCTTTCTATTCCTAGCAATAATCTCCTTGGAGAAGAGAGTGTGAACCTGAAAACCCAGTCCAGACCTTGGGATTTCAGGCACAAATTGGGGACAGTTGGGGATCCTTACTCTAGTTTACTTGCAAACCTTTAAAATTCACTTCCAAATTAGTTTTCTGCAGTTTCCTTATCTCTCAACCCACCCCCAACCCCCAGTTGAAAATTCTTACAAATATTAGGGTTTCATCAAAGATATTATATAAAGTTTGTTTTGTTTTTTTTTATCAACTCATTGACATTGAAAATGCCTGGATTTGGGCTTCTTTGATTGTGTTAAGAATTAAAACAAAGCAGTTTTTAAAACCAAAAAGAAAATCAAATCTTTAATGTTTTTATTACCAAAGTAATATGTGTTCATTGTTGAAAATTTAGAAAATAGAAACAAACAGAAGCAAATAAAATTCTATGGTAAACACATCACCCAAAGATAACTGTTTATTATTGTTTGGAGGATGAACTTCTCTCTCTCTCTCTCTCTCTCTCTCTCTCTCTCTCTCTCTCTCTCTCTCTCTCTTCATAAATATGTATGCAAATGAAATTATTCAAATAGGCCCTGCAATAATCAAGTAGGCATGTAAATTCTGGCAAATAATAATAATAAACATGATAGCAGTAGCAACAACAGCAGAAATAAAAGCTAACAGTGAAAGAATACAGATTGTTTGCCAGATGTTGTGCTGAGACCTTTACGTTTATGAACTCATTTAAATCCTCTCAACAACCCTGTGAGGCAGGTACTATTATTCTTTCCATTTGCAAGATGAGGACACATCGACATCCTATGGCTGCTCAGGAATGCACCTGAGGTCAGGAAGATGCTGCAGGCCTGTCTCCTCCCCCACCCCCACCCCTCACTTTTCATCCATATCCCACTTCCTGACATCAAAAGCCGTGTCCATTCCCTAGGGCTGCTGGCACAAATTACCACCCACTGGGTGGCTTCAAACAACAGAAATGTGTTTCCGCAAGTTCTGGAAGCCAGGAGTCAAAATCAAGGTGTTGGTAGGGCCACACTCTGTCCAGAGGCTTTAGGGGAGGAGCCATCGCATCCCTTGCCTCCTCCAGTGCTGGTACCTGTCTGCACTCCTTGGCTCCTGCCCACATCTCTCTCTGCTACACTTTCACATTGCCTTCTTCTCTGTCACAGTCTCCAAAACCTCTCTCCATCCATCTCCATTTCTTTTTGCATTTCTGGTCTTCTCCCTTCATCTCCTCACCTTCATCCTGCCCCTCGTCCCTGAGCCAACAAGACCCCTTTCGTGCATCCATTCCCACAATCCACATCATCCCGGAATCTTAATCTTCAGAGAGAAGAGTGCTTTTAGAAGCAACCTCAAATTTATCTTGCTGACGTTAGTTGCTTCTTATCACAAAACTAAAGGCTCTTTCTCTGTCCAGATGAAGATGGAATTGATGAATGAAGAGTGCAGAGGGAGGCAGAGAAATCTGACAACAGGAAAAAATAATAATTGTTTTCATATCGATGAACTCAAATGGCTGAAAGTTCATTAAACCATCACAGCACCTTTTAGGGATCTTGGTATCCCAGTGTTCCTTTTAACACTACTGGAGAGGAAGAAATAATTCTTGGGGAGGAAATTACATATTCAAACAGTATTTCTTAAAAGAAAATAAAACAGAATTCCTTCCAAAAGATTCTCCTCCCTCGGGCTTTCTAATCTCTTTTTCTTCAGCCTAAGAGATGGATGGCCAAGGAATTCCCTGCTTTTTAAAAGTTAGTGTGAGGTGCCCTTTAACTCAGGTGAGCAAAAGCAGGACACAGCCCTTCTTGTTTGGGTGTCTGGGCATCCGCAGTGACATCCATGGCAGGGCAGGCAGGCAGGTAACAAAACGGAAGCTATTGAGAAGTTGTGTCCATAGCACAGTGGGGCATTCAAGCCCCTAGGAAACGGAGACAGGACTTTTCCCCAAAACACACACTCTTAAGTTACACTGTATTGCAAAATGGGCTCCAACCTCAATCAAATATTTTATACATACACACATATCTTCCTGCTTTGAAAATGAGAACAACTTCATATTCCTAACTGGTATTAAGTTTACAGTGTTGGAGGTTCCATTTGCATAATAAAATGCTATGTAAGAGGAGATGAGGGTTAATCAAAGGGTTTTATCACTCTTTTTAATTATCTTCATTATGCCAGAACAAGATGTAAATTTTAATTTACCTTGTTAGCTAACAGATTCCACCAAACTTTGGATATCCTAATCATCTGTCATTTTTAATAGGTACAGATGCCAGTGATTTTAGCAAACTTGATGCTGTAAATAGTGTAATCCTTATTAATCTGACTGATATGCCATTTAATACAACTTAGCAAGTATTAATGTTTAACATAAGATCAGTGTGAGCACCCCAGAGGGGGGCCCTGTGGACCTCCAATGGGTCCCCCTTGTTTTTCTTTCCCCGCTCTGTCTTCATCAACTTGTGTTTTTAAAGTGCTTCCCTGTTCACAGAGCCTTTCTTTTCTTTCTTCTCTACCAAATCTGGAGCCATAGCTTGCAATTTACGTGCAGTTACTTTTCAGTGACCCAGGAACTCTCTAGGATTCTCAAAGGATACGGTAATGTGTTCTTAGCCCACAGCGTTCTTAGCCCACACATGGAAGGGCAGAGTGGGATGTCTATGTAAGGTGTTGGGTTTATCTGCTAAATTCATCCTAAAGAAGCCAAATGCAGTCTTCACCCCAGCCTGGGTGATCAAAGGCAGAGCCTGCAGACAATTAAGTGAGTGCCTTGCTGAGGAGGAGAAACCAAAGGGGACTTTCTCTGGGCTCTAGGAGATAAACAGGAATGTAGAAAGAGGTGGCTCACCTTGTCTGCTGCTTCTGAGCACCAAACTGGTGGCAGGTGGGGATGGGAAGCCAGAATCAGAGAAGCTAAGCAATCCTACTGGTCTAATGGATTAGCTAAAACAGAGATGTTTCTTATGGCCCTGAGTTCAAATTGTAGAAGGTGTGAAAGTGGGATTGTGGACTAAATGTTTATGTCTTCTTAATTCATATGTTGAAACCCTGCCCTCCAAAGTGATGGTATTAGCGGGGGGGGGGGGGGGGTGTCTTTGGGAGGTATTTAGGACTAAATGAGATCAAGAGGATGGAGCCATCATGAATGGCATTTGTGCCCTTTTAAAGTCCCAAGAAAGCTTGCTTCCTCTCTCTGCCATGTGAAGATATGATAAGAGGTGGCAGTCTCAGCCTAATCTCAGACTTCTAGCCTCCAGAACTGTGAGAAATAAATTTCTCTTATTTATAAGACACCTATACACCTACTCTGTGGCACTTTATTATAGCAGCCCGAGTGAAGGCAGCTGATGTGTCATAAATTAATTATAAGATTTGACATCAGAGCCATAGGATCCCAGTTTTGAACTCTTACTAGCTGTTCACCATGGACGAATCACTTCTCTGCTCTGAGCCTCAGTTTCCTCAAATGTAAAAATGAGATGGATCATGATATTGATCATGAGTTTTAAATACCATCAAGCTTGGATTCTGGCATAGACTAGATACTCAATTACAACATATGATATTGTGATCTATAGTAAGACATATATACTTGGTCTTAGTCCCCATTTGGGGTGCAGAGCTCCTGAAACCCTTGGAATTTCTAGTGATAAGAGCATTCAGTCTGTCTCTCATTATGTTAAGGAGGTGACTTTTGGAAACCACCTAAGGATGGGTAGGGGGAAGAGGTTGCCAGAAATACCAACCATGTGATTAGAGGATGGGAACTTTCAGTCCTACCCCACTGACCTCCAGAGAGGGGGGAGGGGCTGAAGGTTGACTCAGTTGCCAATGGCCAATGATATTATCAATCATGCCTATGTAATGGGCCTGGATAAAAAAAAATTTAAAAAGGATTTCAGTAGGTGAAATTTAAAAGTAACAGTAGGTGCATATGAATGAGGTCTCTATCTCTATCTCTATCTCTATCTCTATCTATCTCTCTCCCTCTCTTCCTTCCCCCTCTCTTTTCAGGCTTCACTTCCTGTGTAGAGCCCAGTCCATAGTTAACCTCAGCACCCACCGGTGGCTTGAAAACATTTGAAGGAGCTTTCATATCACATGGTTGATCCAACCAATGAAAACCTGTCTAGGTGCCATTGTGAATGGCAGCCATCCAGTTCCGAAGAAATGATAAAACTCACCCTCACTCGGTAAGCTATATAAATGTCTAATCACCACGATGTTTCACACCTGAAACTAATTTAATATTGTATGTCAACTGTAGTTGGAAAATAATTTTTTAAAGAAACTCATCCACTCTAAGAGACTGTCATAGTTGCTGGGTTCAGGACTCTCAACTTCAGAGCATGCCCTTCTGAGCACTTTCTTAGGGTTGTGCACAGGGAGCAGAAGCTAAATGCTTGGCACCATTATGGCAATGACACAAGATCAGTAGTCCTGTTCAAATCCAGACATTGTCTTAAGTTACCACAAAAGAAAAAGTTTTATTGCTATCTATAGACTTCCTCCTGCAACAAACATCTTTTTAGTAAAAATCAATGAATGCTCTTTTTACATAAGAAAAGTGAATGTTGGTTTGGATAGTTAATTGTGTGTATGTGTTGATTTGGATAGTTAATTGTGATTTTATGAGTTAAAAATAAACATGGTATAGAGGGGATGGGTCACTTACTAAGATTAGAATGCAGCCTCTTTGAAGAGCTACAGGAAGCCTGTGTTAGCACCATCCTGTAGAACATTCTGTGGCAATGGGATTATTCTATACTTGTGCTGTCATGACAGCTACTAGACACATGGAGCTGTAAAATACTCGAAATGTAACTCCTACAACAGAGGAACTGCATTTATAATTTTGTTTAATGTTAAGTAATTTATATTTAATTTTACATAGCAGGAGGTGGCTAGTGGCTACTGTATTGGACAGTGCACACTACGTGCATCCTAGCTTGCAGATGACGCTCTCCATGAGCTCTTACCACAGAGAAACTTGGCTTTGTCACTCTGTGGCTCAGTGATTTGCTGTTCTCAAGGCCTAGGAGGATTGGGCATCTGTCTTATTTTTTTTCATCATCTCCTTCATGTCCGTCAATGATTGAGCATCTATTATGCACCTGGCCTTGTGCTAGACATTGAGAAATCAAATAAAGTGATGGTCCCAGAGCTCACAGATCAGTGGGGATGACAGGTTAGGAAGGAGGCAATTACGATCTGGGTGTTCTGTGATCGATATGGAGAACCAGGTGCTGAGAGACGGGGGGAAGTTTCCCAGAACAGGAGGATGGGAATGAGTTGGCCAATGTAGGAGGGGGTGATTCTAGGAAGGAGGATGGGCCGATGGGCAGGAATGGAGACATAAGAAAATGTGGAGTTTATAGAATTTACATTTTCAGCCACACATGGTGCAAGAAAAAAAAGCATTATTCGAAAGAATATATTTTCTTCTAGCTAAATCTAGCTATATCTGAATATAAATCTCCACCCTTCTGGGCTGGCAGGAAATTTAAGCTTTATTATTGTCATGCCTTTCTTCCAGGGTCATCCAGAGTCAAGCAACATTCTGTGGTTCCTAAATGGTCGATTCTAGAATGACAAAGGTCTTCCAGCCCTTGTGCTACACTGGTTACCCTTAATATGCTTCTTTATCCTGAAACATCCCCTGTTCCTCAAGACATAAAGCCCGAGGGCCCAGGTCTCACATGCCTCATTGCCCTTTGCAGACCATTCCCTCTGGAGCTGCAAGGGCAGTAACGATGTTTTCTTACACTTCCTACCTAAACCCCCATCACCTCACTCATCTTGGGGAAGCTTTCTCATCTTCCTCGCACATCAATTCTTTATCATATCTGCTTTTTATCAGGGAGGGTAAGAGACATTATCTCTTATTAGCAGGCTCCAGTACTGGTCCAAGGGATGGGGGTGAAATACTCAAAACTTCAAACCATTATGTGGTTGTTTGTTGTATTTTTTAGAGATGAAGGAAGGGAGGGAAAGAGAAATAAGAAATAGTAATAGGTTGCCTCCTCCATGCATGCAACTGGGGATCAAACCTACAACCTGAATATGTGTCTTGATTGGAAATCAAACCAACCACATCTTGGTTTATGGGACATTGCTCCAACTAACTGAGCCACATCATCCAGGGAAAATCATTAGATTTTTTTTTCTTAGTAATTCATCTGTTACAAAATATTCAGGAGATGAATAATTCCTAGAGATTTACCATGCAGCATAGTGCCTATAGTTAATCATACTGTATTGCATATGTGTTTGCTAAGAAGGTAGATCTTATGTTAAGTATTCTTATCAGAACATAATAAAAAGAAAGATATTATAAAGTAACAATAATAATAATAAAAAGCAAGAGAAAATTTGGGAGTGATAACAGGTTGTGGCAATGCTTTCATGGGGGTAAACATCTCTAGACTTACTAGTTGTATACATTAATTATGTACAGCTTTCCATATGTTAAGAAAAAAATTAATATTCAGGAAATGATAGATAGGTTTGTATAAAAGGCCAAAGCATATCTTAGGGAGTGGCAGAAGATAAGAGAAATAAAGAGGGGTTTGAGTCAAGAAGGAGATCTTTAAATGCCTTTAAGAAGCTTGGAGTATGGGATTCTTAGGGTGATGGCATGAGGATATTTTTAGGCTTTTTGTTACCATGTTTTGGCTGTCTGTACCTGAACCCCATTATATGTGTAAAAGAAAAGATTCACCACTGGGTATAATACCACCATAGTCTCCCTCCTACCAAGTAAATTAAAATTACATTGTTATTGTGTGACTTATTTTCCCCCAGAAAGACAGGTTTAATTCTTACCCCCAGTACCTCAGAATGTAGTCTACTTGGAAATATATTTGCAGATGTAGTTAAATTAAAATGAGGTCAAGTTAAAATTAGGGTGGTTCCTAATCTAATATGACTGGTGTCCTTATAAGGAAAAACTTTGAACACAGAGACAGACATGAAGAGAAAGAAGACTCCATATACTACGCAAGAGACCCCTGAGACTACTGGAGGCTAGGAGAGACCTGGAACAGATCCAACCCTAGCCCCTCAGAGGAGCACAGCCAGGCTAACACCTTAACTTTGGACTTGTGGCCTCCAGAACTGTGAGACAATACATTTCTGTTATTCTAAGCCACCCATTTTGAAGACAGCCATTACTCACTTTTCTCAGCTTCCCTTGCAGCTATAGCAGAGGTATGTGACTGAGGTTTAGCCAATCAGGTGCGTCCACCCAGGATCTGAAGTAGACAAAGGAGCACAGCAATAATATCCATCTTTAGTGTGAGAATTGTACCCACCTGGGCACCTGATGCCCTCACTGCACTGCTGCTATGGCATGAATTTGCCCACGGTTCTGACTGTGTTGTCTTTCTTTGTTCCTGCCTGTTTCTTGAAGCTGACCATTCTGTGTGCTGAGAGTCTTCCAATAAATTCCACTGCTGCTTAAATCAGCACACGACCCTTTCTTTTGCTTGCAACTGACAAACCGGCTGATACAGATGGGGAACCATAAAGGATGTGATGCATCCCTGAAGTGGCAGACAGGGGTTAAGAATGATTTGGGAAGAATGGTCTGGGAGGGGGTGTTAAGAGGCTCCAAGGGGTAGGGGAGAGGATTCATTTCCAGAGAGGAATTGGGAATGGAGCAGAGCCTAAAAGAGAATGAGGGTACATGGTGTAAAGTGTGTGCATGTGTGTGAGTGTGAAAAACGTGTACACACATTTGCACGTTTTCAGCCAAAGATCTTCGAGAAGGAGAGCAGCCGAACGTGCCCATGGGGTGAACGCCGGTCGCTCACTAAACAGTGCCTTCAGGCTTCACCGGCACAGAGCAGGGCAAACGACAGTTTCCAAGTTTGAAAAATGAGCTGCTCCACTCGCCTGGTGCTAATGCCTTTTTCGAAGAAACTTACATCTTGGAAATGTCATGACACATTGCAATCACGGAGAACACAGCCACAGTAATTGGGAGTGTTTCTTCAAGAGCAGAGCGTGTCGAAGAAGATACATGGCTCGCAGCATAATTTCCCGCAACAATGGTGGGAGGGAGGAGCAGGGTGCGGGAAAGCTGCCTTTGAAATAAATCCTGGCGGAGCTCCAGCGGTGGGGGCTTTTCCCGGGCAAGAGAACTGCTTTGAGAGCCAGAAGAGGCAGTGCTGTCCTGGCTGGCTACCAATTAACTGTGTGACTTTGGCCATGCCTATAGATTGCTCAAGGATTCAGTTTCCCCACCTTTTAAATGAGGATGAATATCATGTTTTCCATTGCTTACAGTATTGCATCAAACACAATCAAATTGTAATGACCTAAAAATCATTACAACTTATCCAATATATACTACTTGCCAGGCATGTATTAAGCACTTTTTTTTGCACTAATTAACTTAACACCCACAACGACCTCAGGAGATGGACACCAGAATTATCACTGGTAGAAGGAGGAGGATTGAGACACAGAGAGGACAAAACTTTCTCAAGGTTATAACCCCAGAGTGGGCCAATGTCAGGATTTGAACTCAGTCCAGATCTGGGGTCTGAATTGATGACCATCACTCGGTTCACCTCTCACAATGGACAGGGTAGGTTGTGAAAAGAATTAAGTAAATATATCCTGTGTTAATAATGACAATAGTTGGGCTTCTTTAAAAGAGGAAGTGAACAAAACTGAAGTGGATTTGCTCCTATTTGTGTCCATTTGAACAACAACAACCACAACAAGTACAATAGCTCTACCTACTGAGTACCCAGGCAGGAGAGCATCAATAAATGATCCAAGTTTATCCTCCCAGTAACTGACTGAGGAAGGAGACATGTGTCCCATTTTACAGATGAGAGACTTAAGGCCCAGCGGATCTAACATTCCAAGAGCACCCAGCAAAATCAATGGCCACAACGGGAGTCCAATTCACATGGACAGATTCCAGAGGACATGTTCTTTCCTCTCTCAAATGCTGTGAAAGACAAGTTTCCCTCCAAGGAACATCTGCTTAAAATATTTGAACCCTCGGGTTCCTATCTCAGACAGAGGAAAACGCACAAAGATGTTAACAAGATCATGTAAATATTAACATTCACTTTAAGAGGTTGAATTATCTGAAAGGGCCTCACTTCTAAAGGCAAGGCTTCTCTGGTTAGCATTCTCCAAAAGTGGTATAACTTTTCTGTGAGGAAATTATGCAACCGATGCTGCTTTGCACAGAACATTTGGGGAAGGAGGGGAAAGGTGAAAAGCGGCTCTTTACCACCTGCCCACAGAACAGCAGGTTCTTCGAGGTAGGCTTTGTGCGGCCCGGCCTTTCTGTTCCCATTAGCATGCTACCCTCATGTGACAAACGTATTCTGGGAAAATGAGGACTTGGAATACCAACTCTACAGTAGAATCGGAGATGAATCATGATGATAACAACATGCGACAGAAGATGAGTTCTTTAGAAGTCCTGCTTTAAATAATTGCCAAGACCAATTTGTAACAAAACCATCAGTGCTTATACAGAAATATGAAAACTTGCCAGCAACTGGTGGGTTGGTTGTCTTTAGTATTTTTCTGTAATATTGGCAGCATTCCCCTCTTAAAGGCAGAGGGAAGGGCTGATAGACACAAGATAGAAGACTGAAAAGAGTAGTGACTCTGAAGACAAATGGGTATATAAGACAGTGCCAGCCAGTTATGACATTTACTAATTGTATGACAACTAGAGGCCCGGTGCATGAAAATTCATGCATTGGAGCAGGAGTCCCTCAGCATGGCCTGCCCCCTCTCACAGTCTGGGAGCTTTCAGGGGCGGGAGGCAACGTGGCAATCAGGGGAAGGCTATGCCCCCATCACACCTCTGCTGCTGCTACTGCTGGCAGCGCAAGCCTCAGCCGGCCCTGGTTACCTGAGCCTCAGCTGGCCTGGTTACCTGAGCCTCGGGTGGCCCTGGGCAGCTGGGCAGCTGACATCCAAAGCTTGCCTGCACCTGAGGGGACTGGGTGCCATCATCTTGTGGCTGTGGGCATCGCCATATTTGAGGGTGTGGCAGTCAATTAGCATATTCCTTCCTTATTGGCTGTGGGCACCACCATCTTTGTGAGGGTGTGATGGTCAATTAGCATATTCCCTCTTTATTAGATAGGATTGTACAGTTCCTTCACTTCTTATAGACTCAATTACCTCTCCTATTAAGTGGCAATAGTAATTTCTTTAAGGCACCAGTTATTGTCTTATTTATCTCTCTAAACACAATGACTGGACATAGTAGGTGCTCAATTAATGAATGGTAAATCATCAGAGTTGTTGTGACTATTACATGAAATAACATTTTGTGGAAAGGCCTTGATGAGTTCCCAGTACACACTAGGTGTTTAATAAGTAGCTATTTTCTCTTCACCCACCTTTAGCCGCTCATGGGTGTCTTTGAAAACTTCACTCTAGACTTTGCCTCTGTTAGGCACATGTTTGGAAGTTTAACAGTTATTGCAAATGCAATGTCCTATACTGAACCCCTGATCCTTCCTGCAAAACTCTCTCTACACATAGCTTACCCCATCTCAAGTGATGGGGTAATGCCATCCTAACATTTGCTGGAAATAAAAAAATATAAAACACAAAGAAAACAAATTGCTAAATCCTTTAATTATTTTACATATTCAAATATGTTATTTGGTAGATAAATAATGACAGCCCTTGTACTTTTATTGCAGATGGCATATTTTATCAATGTAAGATTATCCTTGTCTCAGTTCATGAATTTTGCTTTGCATCTTACCTTACATAAAAGCAGAATATCCAACATCTTTCTTTTTCTTTGTTTTTTCATATATAGCTTTGCTTCTTTTATTGATTTTAACTTTTAATGTCATTTTCCTTTCCATTTAGTTGGATTCCATTTCTTTTTCATTTCTTTTTTTCTTAGTATGAGAGTTTCTCTCTCTCTCTTTCTTTTAATAGGGGAGTTTAAACCCTAGAAACTTATTATCTTAACCTGATATTTTCACTCTTATGAGTGTCATTCTATCTTATGCTTTCTGTTTCTTGTTATTATTTTGTTTTGTTTTTGTTGCTTCCTTAAAATTTCTTTCGTTTTTCTGATCTTTCCCATATGGACTCCATTTGGTTGCACAGGGTGATACTGCAATTGATAAAAATAGTACTGGTTTCTGTCACAAGGCTCCTAAAACCCTTGTAATTTCCTAAGTGAAAAGAGCAATAAAGGTGTGTTTTGTTACATGAGCAAGGTAATTTTTGAAAAGCCCCTAGGTAACCTAAGGATGGGGGCTGCCTGCTAGGAGAGCCAACCAGGTGATTAGAGGGCTGAACGTTCAGTCCCAGTCTCTGACGAAGAGGAGAAGGCCAGGGAGTTGAATCAATCACCAATGGCCGATGAGTTCCTCAATCATGTGGATATAATGAAACTTGCATAAAAACCTGAAAGGACAGCCCTAGTGGGTGTGGCTCAGTGGTTGAGTGTTGTCCCATACACCGAAAGGTTGTCGGTTCGATTCCCAGTCAGGGCACATACCCCAATCGATATTTCTCTCTCTCCCTTCCTCTCTCTCTAAAAATCATGAAAATAAAAATAAAAATCCGAAAGGACAGGTTTCAGGTTGTTGAATGCAAGGAGCTTTGGAGACAGTGGTTCCCTTGGAGAGCATGGAAGTGCACACCCTCCCCCATGCTTTTCCCCTGTGCACCTCTTCCATCTGTCTATCCCTGGGTTATATCCCTTTATAATAAACCAATAATCTGGTAAGTACAATGTTCCTCTGAGTACTGGGAGCCACTCTAGCAAACTGATCAAATCCAAGGAAGGGGTCGTGGGAACCTCTGATTTAGAGCTAGCCAGTCAGGGTCATAAGTTCAGGTAACAACCTGGATTTTCAACTGGCTTCTGAGGTGGGAGGGGAGTGCACCCTTATAGGACTGAACACTTTACCTGTGGGACCTATTCCGTCTTCAGTCAGATAGTGTCAGAACTGAGTTGAATTATAGGATGCCCAGCTTGCATCCGGGAATTGCTTGGTATGGGAAACTTCCCCTCACTTTGGAATTGGTACCAAGGCCTATTTATCATGTCACCAATGGGAAAAGCATACATCTTATTTTTTACCCTGTTATTGGCTAATAATTTTCTCAAGATCATCATTTAATTTATATTATCCGTGGTGACTCATCTCCATGCTTATATGTATATTTAATGTCTTTAAAGCCTGTCTTGCTTTATAAGATATACGTCTCAGGAGGCCAGGAACTTGGTCTTGCCGCTGCTGTAGTTCCAGCACTAAGCAGGGAGCGTTGCACCCAGCACATGCTCAGTAACTATTCTGAGTAAAAGAAGACATTTCTTCACCCCCCTTCCTTCCTCCTCAGGCTTTGGATCTGAGAGTCCAACCCAGATGGTTTGTTTGTTATCATTTTCATACAACATAGCTTTTCTTTGAAGACTTATTTTTAGCCTTTCTCTACAATGTTGTGACCATACCCCCAAGGATCCTCCACCCACTTACCAAATGCAGCCTCAAATCCCACTGCCTCTAATTCTACTTTTAGACTAGATCAGGTGTCCTCTTTTCTGCAGGGAAATGCCTAGTCTTAGAGAGGAGACTCATCTCAGCCCTCACAGGTCTATGAGAAAAGGGGGTGGGAGGTGAAATTTCATTCAGGTGATTCTGAGCTTCAAGGAGTGGTTACCCACCTGTACCCTGAGTAAGTCAATGCAATAGGTATTAATTCTGCACCAGGTATTAATTCTGTGTCAGGCATCATACCAGGTACAAGTGTATTATGGGTAAGTAAAACATTCATTCAACACATGTGAATCGGGTACTTACTATGGGACACACATTCTGCTGAGCACTGGGGACAGAACCACAAACTACACTGACACACTTATGTCATCAGATGCTCAGAGACCCAGTTGTACCTCACATCCATCTGCCACATAACAACATATGAAATCATGGTTTTCTCCTTTGTAAACAAACAAAAAATCAACCTTTGGGCAGATGAAACAAAAAATTACTGCCCTCTCCCCCAAAAAGTCCAAAAATTCTACAAAGTACCAAATACCTTTCACTAAAAACTCAGGAAAGGATATTCTGAGCCAAGTACTCAAGTACATGATTTTGGAAGACAAATTGCCAGTAATCCAGTTAAATTTTAAATAGCATTATCTAAATGAAAAATAGCAAAGTGTGAGATATCCAGCAAGAATAGCTCCAATTTCCTGCCTGGATGCTAAGTAAGGAATAGACTGTTTAATATCATCTTGATAACGTTTTTATAGGTTCATGTTGGCCCATCAGATTGCAATTTGTCACCTGCTACCTAACAATTTTCTAATTCCTCATCACTTTGCAATGTAAAATAATAGGCACAGAATCGCAAGGCTTTTTTTTTTTTTAAATAATAGCAAGGTAGAGTGGGAGTGGGGGCTTTATTTCTATCAAAAGATATTTTTTCCTGGTTAGAATAAGAATGGTTGTCAATAATTCAAACACAATATGGTACTGAGCTCATTTCACTTTTCCACTGAATTAATTTGTGAAAGATAACATAAAATGAATATGAAAAGCACTAAAACTCTCTTTCCCTCACTTCCCACCTTTCCCAAAAGTTGGGGGAGGGTAGTGAAGAGAAGGCACATAAATGTTTGTGTAATGCAAGGAGTTTGGGCATCGAAGTTAGAGGGTCTTGGATCAGGCACAAGCAATGTGACTTTGGGAGGCACCCAATCTCACCGAGCTCTTCACCGTCAGGACCATAATTCCAACTTACAAGGTTCCTGGGGTCACTAGGGTTAGATTTGGAGTCTCCTTTAGAAAGGGAGACGTGTAGTGTTTCCCATTCTAATTTAGGAGTTACTAAATTATAGGTTTTACCTTTGCAGTATTGGCAGAGGTTAGTCCCTCCTCCGTGATAATCTCCAGTTTGCCTTCCAAGAAATCTTATTCCTGGGTTTTCCTCCCACCTCACTATGCACTCTGCTCAGTCTTCTCCCTTCTTTACTTCTCCCCTCTCTTTTTCTGCTAGTGTTTGAGTAACCTTCAACTCTGGATCCTCCTCTCTTCTCCATCTACACTCACCCTCTTGAAGGCCTTATCTGGTCTCATGCAATACCATATATAAGCTGACAACTCAGATTTCCAGTCTAAACCTGTCTTCCAAACACCAGAATCATAGACATACCCCCCGTTCTCAACATCCTAGTCTAATCAATATCTCAAACTCAACATATCTACCACCAAACTCTGGACCCTTCCCACAAATCCTTCTGCATCCACAGCCTTTCCCATTTCAGCTGAGGGAGCTCGATCTTTGTAGCTGTTCAGCACAAAAACCTCAAAGGCACCCTTAATTTCTTTCTCATTCAAGCAACCCACATCCAATGTACCCAGAAATCCTATGGGCTCTACCATCTTGTCATCCCAGAACTTGATGGAATAAGGAGGGGTAGCTCTATAAAGAAACTAAAACAAACAATAACAACAAAAACAGCACCTAACTTTACACAATGTGTTTGGTTGTTGGGTTAACTCTATTGCCAGTTAATCATATAATTTGCCTTTTGCTCCCTGGTTTCAGTTGTGATGAATACCAGATTAGCCGGTTTGAGTATTTAACCTGTTTTGATAAAGGAAAGGAAAGGAATGGTGAGACTGTGTGACCTTCAGTCATTAGCAGTTGGAGGAAGAAGTGAGCTGCTAGTGGACTGCAAAGAGGCTGGACTTGGCTACTGGCCTCTGTTGCCCTGGTGGTGTCACTAGTGGTTGGAAATGAGAGAACTACAAGCCAACGCATGGGGTCAGATCTCTGTTTCTTTTCATCTTCTGAAATGTCATCTACTAATTGCTATTGGCCAAGAACCAAGAATATTCCCCTAGTAGCAGATGATCATTTAATAGGAGAAACAACAGAATAGATGTGTCCAAAATATTCCAAAAGCTAAATATTGTGTGTGTGTGAAGCTTTTTAAAACAACCTTCTAATTATTCTATTGATAGACTTTTACAAAATAACTTATGAAGCTCTTTTGCCTACATGATTTCATTTGATTTTCAGAACAATTGAAATAAAAACATAGCACTTATTACACTTTCCATCACATACCTGATTCCCTTTGTTTTGCATTGTCCTTTTTTTCCTATAGCATATATCACCTTTAACATAACACTTAAAGTACTTATTTATTACATGGTTTTGCATAGTTCCCTCTGTTCTGCTAGAACAACAGTAGAAATCTTTACTTACTTCATTCATTAATCTCAAATATCTAGGACAGTTTCTACCATATAGTAGGCACTCAAGAAGTATTTGTTGAATAAATTAATATGTTTATTAAGTACATACCAACGTCTATGTCATCAGTACCAGCCCAAGACTGTAATTCTTTTAGATCTTTATTCTTTCTTCCCTCTGAATGCTATTCTTTACCAGTACACGCCTGGTCCTATCTTAATATCTGGACTTCATTTAAAAAGGTCAGACATTCCTGAAGACCTGAGAAAATCAAGTATTAGTCAGACAATGAAAGCTTTCAATGCATCATCTCCCTACTTCCTTTGGGCTATTGGGAAGCTCAGAGCCCAATCCAATCACCAGTTCTTCCCTTTTGTCTTTTATTCTATGTGTCTGTGTGCTTTCATAATAAACACCATTACTTTATTTAAAAATAGCTGTGAATATTAATAAGACAAATTAAGTGTAGATTAAACACAAAGGAAGAGATTTCCAAAGCAGTATTTTTCCACCAAACTGTGGTGTCCAAATCATAATCCTAAAACAACTGTTAAAATGATGGCATATGTATCAGAGTAACCATCCTTCTCTATTTTAGCACACCTTACCCACTTCTCCTATTCATGGTCCTATTTGTGGGACCTCCCTTGAAGGTATTGGAGTTTTACGCTTCTTGCCTAAATGTTATATAACATTTGAGACTTGATTGTGTGGGCTGGAAGAAGTGTGGTGACTACATCTTTTTAAGTTAAAATGGACATGAATGGGACAGAGAGCTAACACTATAGTAAAAAAAAAAATCTAACCCACTCTTCTCCCCACTCCACATGTATACTCACTACCAGAATGTATACATCTGATGTGCATTACTTTCTCTTGGTTGCCCAAAGCAGGCCCTTAACCTTCAAATGGTGAGCTAAGTGTAGGGCATTCATTCTGTTACACTCCAGGCTTGCTGAAAAGCCAAGATCTGGCAATGGCTGATCCCCAGCCTGCTTTCTCCCAGCCTTTGTTATGGAGATGAGTTTCCATTTTATTTTTGGTGTATCAGTTGAATCCTGAGTATTTTAATAGTTGTGAAGCTTCACTGAACTCAAGAAGAGCTTAAGATCCGAGATGCTAAATTGGCTTGGCAATAATATCTAGCAGAAAATGAGGATCTCATACTTAGCTCTCCCTTTCCTCGCTAATAATGAGGAGCTGATCTTTGCTATTCATGAGACTCTTGCATGAGGAGCTCTGCAGTGGTCCATAGTAATTCAGCCTTAATTAATGTGCCATCTTTTCAACCTGTCCCATTTAATTATAAGAGCTGTGAATATGGACCTACGGAGTATCTGATGGTTGGAATAACAGAAGGAAAACTTTAACTCTTGGCACCTTTTTAGGGTGGGAATTATTTTTTCCTTGGCAAATCATAAGGATGCAAAGAGTTGTTTATAAGTGTTGTGAGTCTCATGGAATACCTATTCCCTGGACCTGCCACTCTGATCTCTGCCTGCTTAGAGACTCTTTATCAACCACCCCCAACCCCAGGCTTTATATTTCTTTTTCATGGGACCCTATGTGAATCACTTTAGAACCTTATATGCTAATTTTCCCCATTTTAGAGGATTTTTTAAACTGTAGCAAAATATACATAATATACTTTACCATTTTAAGCATGTTTAAAAGTGTACAGTTCAGTGGCATTAAGTCTATTCACATTGTTGTGCAACTATCACCACTATCCATCTCTAGAAGGTTTTCATCGTCCCAAAATGAAACCTTTTATCTGTTAAACATTGGATCCCCAATCCTCCTTCCCTCTGTCCCTGGTAACCACTATTACATTCTATTCAGATGAATATGACTATTCTAGGTATCTCATAAAAGTAGAATCATATACTGTTTATCCTTTATGGCTTCCTTACCTCATGTAGCATAGTCTCTTCAAGGTTCACCCACATAGTAGCATGTGTTAGAATTTCATTCATTTTCCATTATGTATTCCATTTTGTTTATCTATTCACATATCAGCGGATTAATGGATTATTTCCTCTCTTTGGTTATTATAAGTATTGCTACTATGGATTTGTTGTATAACTATCTCTTTAAGTTCTTGCTTTCAATAATTTTGTGTATATACCTAACAGTGGAATTGCTGGATCATATGGTAAATCTATGTTTAATTTTTTGAGGACCTGCTATACTGTTTTCCACAATGATTGCACCATTTAACATTCCCACCAGCAATGCACAACTGTTCCAATTTCTTTCTCCACATCCTCCATACTTTTTTTAAAATAATAGCCTTCCTGGGTATAGCATATTATTTCACTGTGGGGTTTGTTTGTTTGTTGTTGTTGTTTGCATTTACCCAGCGGTTGGCGATGTTAAACATCTATTCATGTATTTATCAGACAGTTGTATGTTTTCTTGAAGTAATGTCTATTGAAGTCTTTTCCCCATTTTTAAACTTAGAGTGTGTTGTGATTTTAGCTCTAGAAAGTTCTTTATATATCCTGGAAATTAATACCTTGTAAGCTAGATGATTTGCAAATATTTTCTCCCATTCAATGGGGTGCCTTTCACAGTTGATAGTGTCCTCTGAAGCATACAATTTTCTAATTTTAATAAAGTCCAGTTCATCTAATTTTTTCTTTTGTTGCCTGCGCTTTTAGTATCATACCTGAGAAATCATTGTCAAATCCAATGTCATGAAATGTTTCCTCTCTATTTTCTCTTAAGAATTTTATAGTTTTCACCCTTATGTTTATTCCTTTATTCCATTTTTAGTTCATTTTTTGTGTATGATGTAAGGTAGGGGCCCAACTTTATTTATTCTTTTGCATGTAGATATCCAGTTTTCCCCATATCATTTATTGATTTTTTAAACATTGTGCTTACATATATTTAAGGGGTTGGAAAAGAGATAAAACTTGTTAAAGAGATAGCAAAAATACACTTTGATAATAGAATTTACTGGCTTGCTTTGCTAGATCTTTTCCCAATTGTCTTTCTTTTCTTCTTCTTTTTTTATTGTTTAAAGTATGACAAATAGTAGTACATATGTCTCCTTTATTCTTTCCTCTATTAAATGATCTTGGCATCCTTGCTAAAATCACTTGGTTATATTTGCAAGGGTCATTTTAGAGTTTTAATATATTTTTGGTAGCATACCGCCTTGGAAAAATGCATGGGCTTTGTGTTCAGGCAAAGCTGAGTTTAAATCCTTACTTTGCTACTTCTATGCTTGAGTGAGCTATTTAACCTCTCTGAGATTATTTTTCTCATTTGTAAAATGGGTATGGTAATGCCCACCTCTTAGTAAGGATTAGAAAAGGAAAACCTCAGTCAAAATGCCAGAAGGGGGCAGGCTAGAAGGGGTAAATGGGGTGGAAAAGGTTACATCTGTATTACTTTCAACAATAAAGATAAATTTTTTAAATGCCAACTCTAAGAATACTTGCCATGTTGGTATAGCTAATTTGAATTGGAATGTTTTCATACAGCTGAAAAGGCACTCTTAAATGATTTGCTCTTATGTTTCATTAACTAGCATCATACATAGCTGAGAGTTGAATTTCACCCCTCAGGTTTACCTGTCCTTTGTCAAACCTAAATCTGCCCATGGCCACCTGGCAAGGATTAAAACTCAGGGTGCTTTTGGTTCATATTACATGATTAAAAAATGTTTTTTGCTATTTTGATGTGGTTACATGAAATAAAATGTTTGCATTGTTTGAATTAAAAACAGGAAATGAAAGGCAATACCATGAGCTAATGATGATGCAGAGCGATTGGCACTCATATATTGCTGAAGGAAACCAAGATGACACAGCCACACAGAAATCAGGGTGGCTTTTTCTTTATTTAATCCTCACTTGAGGATATTTTCCCATTGATTTTTAGGAAGAGTGGAAGAGATAGGGAAAGACAGAGAAAGATCAATGTGAGAGAAGCACATCGATTGGTTGCCTCCTGCACGAGCCCCCACCAGGGCCCAGGCTAGGGGGGAGCCTGCAACCAAGGTACGTGCCCTTGACTGGAATTGAGCCCAGGACCCTTTGATTCACAGGCCAACACTCTATCCACTGAACCAAACTAACTATATTGGGTGGTGTTTTCTTATAAAATTAAACACGTTTACAATATGACCTAGTAGCCTCACTCCTAAGTATTTACCCTATAAAAACAAAAATTTATATTCACACACAAACCTGTAGCCAAATGTTAACAGCAGATTTATTCACAATTCCCCCAAACTGACAAACAATTCAAATGCCCTTCAACTGGTGAAAGAATATACAAACTATGCTATATCCACACAGTGAAATACTACTCGGCAATAGAAAGGAATGGACTACTGATAGATACAATGACATGGATAAATGTCAAATGCATTATGCTGAAAGAAGCCAGACACAGAGGCTATAAAATTATAATTCCACTTATAATGACATTCTTGAAAAGGCAAATTTATAGGGATGGAGTACAGATCATTGTTTTCCAGAAGCTGGAGTTGGGGAAGGGGTTGACCGCAAGGGACATGGGAAAATTGGGGGTACTTGAATTTAGTGGTGTTTACATGACTGTGGACATTTGTCATACAAATTGGATGTATGTGAATGTTGCCTCAATTTTTTAAAAAAGGATAAAAATCTTTTTGTTGACTGTCAAAATACAAGTGCTGAAACTATGGAACTCATCTTATATGTTCACCCTTGGATATCCTATGTATATTGTTCCCACTGAGGCGATACCTTTTTTGTATCAAATGTAGGATCATCTGTTGAACTCTTTGCTCCATGCCCTGTCAAACCAATGAGACTTTTGGGAAGACTCCATGTTTAAGTGTTGCCATTCATAGAGAAGAATCCATTAGGAGTCCCCCAAATTTATAGGATACCAGGACCCAGTTTTTATGAGACATAGTTTATTAAACAGTAGTTTATTAAACAGTTGCCAATTTTTTATGTCTGTGAATTGCTAAGTATGACTGGTGATTCTGACAGCTACAATTTGTCAACAACTGTTTCCAGTGTCTTTATTTTCATTCTAAGTGTTACACATTTCATTATGAATGGTGACTAAATATATCTATAACTTTGATAACTCAATTCACTTTGTTAGTAATGGTTTCCCAAGCAGTTACAACATAACAATAACCATCCTGAGGATAAATATTTCATGAGGAATCCATTGTTATTTATTTATCATTGTAGAGAGTGTTCCAAAAGCATTACAGAGTATTTATTAAACATTTATAGATAATTTTATGCTACTACTAGCATGTGATATAAATACATTATTAATTCTCTTGAATTGTTGATGGATTGAGCTCAAAATAAAGCTATACCAACTGGGGTTCTTGCCAACACAGTAATAGAAAAAGAAAGCAGTCTTTTCAAAGGCACAATACTGTTCCCTCAGAAGGTTATTTGTTAATTGTGGTTCTGGGCTCCAGAAATCTCTGAGCCATCCAGAACAAATACATGTTGATGTGAGCAAATGAAAGAAATCTCAGTCCTTGGTCACTGCTGCTTTGGAAACTGCTTACAAGTGCACAGTAAGTCCATCAGCTCAAATTGCCATGAGGTGTTCTAGCAGTCCAGGGAGCAGACTTCCTCAGGGCAGGAGTTACAAACCAGGACTGTTCTGCAGATGTTCTCTTTGACCTTAATTGCAGGCTGCAGCTGCTGGATCCCTGCTTTGTTTCCTGAACTAAGTGGCACTCTTTTAAATGCCAAAGTCAAAGTCTCCTGCCCCTGAGTTGCCATTTTCCTAAAGTGAGAATGTTCTTTCTTCTTTCCCCAGCTGTAATGAGATATAACTGATATATAACATTGTGTAAGTTTAAGGGGAACAATGTGTTGATTTTATATATATAAACTAGAGGCCCGGTACATGAATTCATGCACATTGAAAGGAAATTAATTAGAAGAAATATTTTAATATTGCTATTCACCTTTTCTCTATGAGAGAAGTATCAACCAAGTTCACAATCAACAATGACAGATCGAAACACATGCATGCGATTGGTGCCAGCAAGAGCTTTATATGTATCGCACATGTGTGAGTCAACTTAGTCTTTTATATATGGAGAATAAACTTATTTAATTAGACCTGCTTTCTGATGTAGCTAAACTTTTTCCAGCCCAGTGAAGCACCCCAACTTCGCTTTCAGGTAATTGTCAGCAACACAGCAGTAAATATAAACACAAAGCAGGTTATTGTTGTAGATCACACAGGGAGAACAAAGGGTAAAATATTTAACTGGAGCAGTGTTTGACTATATACTGTGCAGTGAGAAAACCTGAAGTCATTTTCAAGGTCCACCATTTCTTACTTCTTTTCAGTCAGGTCAAGTTTCTAAGCTTTCTAAATCTCCATTTTTCAGCTAAAGAAAATAAAATAGGATTCCACTGAGTGTCCTATCTACCTACTCCAGGACTTCTGTGAGGATCAAATGAGATGAAGCACAGGAAACGCTTCACAGACATTTGGTTAAAGTGTGAAATGTTTGCACCTGGCTATAAAGCAAGTTGCGTTTCTGGGCTGAAGAAACTGAAAGGAGGCTAGTCGTTGCTAGGGAGAGGAAGCCAGATGTTGCTACAAGACATTTCAGGGCTGGATGGGGCTGTGGGCCGCATTTGTGCCATGGGGTCTCGACAGCATCAGCTGTGATTTGGTGGGGTGTTGCTCCGGGATGGTGGCGGAGCCTGTGTCCCACTTGGGGAAAGCCAAGTGTTGCTTTGTGGGTGCCAGGTCCAGAGTGCCATTTCTCTGTAAATGGCCAGTGCACATCATGGCAGCTCCTGTGCTGAGCGTCTGCCCCCTGGTGGTCATTGCGCATCATAGCAACCAGTTGGAGAGTTGGATGGTCGGACAGTTGCTTAGGCTTCTCCTAATAAAAGAGTAATATGCAAATTGACTGTACCTCTGTTATACCCACAATCCATGCCCATCAGCCAATCAGGAGCGAGTTAGCAAATTAACCCAACCAAGATGGCTTCAGCCACGGAGAGAGCAGGAGGCTTGGGTTTCCCTTGCAATGGAGGAAGCCAAGCTTCCTGCACACCCTGGCTGGCCCTGGACTCCACTCAAGGCTATAACATTTCAATTATAGAAGATAAATAAATCCCAATAAAAATGGCTGTGGCCATGGAGTGAACAGGAGGCTTGGGTTTCCCTGGCGATGGAGGAAGCCAAGTTTCCTGGCTGGCCCAGGCCTCTGCTCAAGGCTACAAAGTTTCAATTATAAAAGATAAATAAATCCCAGATACCAGGGCTTCCGCTTGGGTCAGCAGGGGGCATGGCCAGCCTGAAAACCACCTCAGGCCCCTAGCTCAGGCCGCCCCATGCCCCAACGGAATACTCACCCTGATCCAGGACACCCTTCAGGGCAAATCAGCTGGCCCCCACCCATGCACCAGGCCTCTATCCTATCTAATAAAAAAGTAATATGCAAATTGACCGTCACTGCAACACACAAGATGGCTGTCCCCATGTGGTCAAAGATGGCTGCCCCCATGTGGACACAAGATGGTCAGCAGGGGAGGGCAGTTGGGAGGGATCAGGCCTGCAGGGAAGGGCAGTTGGGGGTACCAGGCCTGCAGGGGAGGGCAGTTAGGGGCAAACAGGCTGGCAGGGGAGCAGTTAGGCATCAATAAGGCTGGCAGGGGAGTTGTTAGGGGCAATCAGGAAGGCAGGCAGGCAAGCCGTTGGGAGCCAGCAATCCTGGATTGTGAGAGGGATGTCCGACTGCCCGCTTAGGCCCAATCCTACTGGGCCCAATCCTACTGGGATTGGGCCTAAATGGGCAGTCGGACATCCCTTGAGGGGTCCCAGATTGGAGAGGGTGCATGCTGGGCTGAGGGACACCCCTCCCCATGCGCGAATTTCATGCACTGGGCCTCTAATATATATAGATAGATAATATTCCTGTGTGTGTGTGTGTGTGTGTGTGTGTGTGTGTATCACATGTTCTTTATCCATTCACAATCTATTGAGGGACACTTAGGTCGTATCTATGTCTTGGCTATTGTGAATGATTTTGTGATGGGGGTGCAGATATCTCTTTAATATAGCAATTTCATTTCTTTCACATATAGGCAGTCCTCGGGTTACACTGGACTGGACATATGTTGTTTTGTGGTTACGTCACCATCTCCCATCCTATCTAATAAAAGGCTAATATGCAAATAGACTGAACAGCAGAACAACCGAACAACTGGTTGCTATGACATGCGCTGACCACCAGGGGCCATGTGCAGAACATGGTGGGCGTTGGCCATGGCAGGATGGTGGAGCAGGTGAGTGGGGGTGCCAGTCACTGTCATCAGGGCGATCCTCTAGTGGTTACTTAAAATTCTTTACTCCCATGTGCTACTCACACCTGCTGCCGGCACTGGCCCTACTCATACCTGCAGCTGGTACTGGCCCCAATCGCTCTGCACCATCATCATGTAGGAGCAGCAGCGGCAGGAGCAGCAGTGACAGGAGTGGGGCTGCTGGCAGACAGGGGACCAGGGGCTGCAGTGGGAGGGGCCGTGCTGGGGCGCAGAGGATGGTCAGAGACCTGCCTCTGTGCCCACCACAGCCTCATGGCCCACCGTTCCTTCCAAGGCACACGAATTCATGTACTGGGCCCCTAGTTTATTTATAAAAAAAAAAAGTTTCGTCATTTCGATGTATGTACATATGTGCTTTGTGTTTTTTATTATTTATTTACCACAAGTAAAGGTCAGGAATTGTTATCTTTCTTTTAATTTTTTTTTTTTACTGTTTCACTTCATTACTGCTGTGTATGTGCTCCATGTGAGTGATGTAGGTGCTTATGTAGGTGGGTTCTGACTTAAGGTGAAAATCATGTTACGTCACACCATAGGAACGGATCTCCGACATAACCCAAGAATCTACTATATATCCCCAGAGGTGGGATTGCTAGATCATATGGTAGTTCTAATTTTAATTTTTTGTAGGAATCTCCATATTATTTTCCATAGTGGCTGTACTAAGTTATGTTCTCAACAAAAGTACACCAGAGTTCCCTTTTCTCCACAACCTCACCAGCACTGGCTCTGTCTTATCTTTTTTATAATAGCCATTGTTAACGTGAAGTCATATTTCATTGTAGTTTTGATTTGTATTTCCCTGATGATTAGTGATGTTGAGCATCTTTTCATGTACCTGTTGGCCATCTATATGTCTTCTTTGAGGATATTCTTTCAAATTGATCCCACATTTATTCTTTCTCTATGGAAAAATTGTGCCTGAGTTTGGTGCTCTATATAACTGGAAGTAAAACTGTTTTTTTCTGATGACTTTTATTGCTGTTGTGTTGGGAGGTTCTTCCTTCTCTGATTGCCTGCTCCACCTCTATATCCACCTCCTCCCTTTTTGGGCAGTTACTAAACTGGGGAGATTTATATCTATAAAAAGAAAAAAGATTCTTGGTATGTTTCTAAGGTATTGGGCTAGCACAGAACAACCATGTTTTAACCAACACAAATGAACAGAGAGAAAGGAGGTGCCATTCTTCACTAACTGGATATACAATGCCATGAGCTTTGCTCTGCAATGTGCAAGTGAGCTGGCTGGACCTGTCCTGTGGGTTTGTTTTGGTTCATTTCTGACACTGGTTGATATTGACATTACCTAAGCAATTTTGAAAAATAAAAACCAATACACCCAGCAAAGGCTTAAATGGACAGGCAAACTTTGATAATGTTCACAGTCACAAAGCTGACAGTGGTCATATGCCTGCCAGATGGGAATCCTACCATTTGTGCTCAAGATTACTTTGCCATTTTAAAGACTTTAAATGCTAGGAGGAAAGAGGAATGGCAATGTGATTTTTTTAGAGCAGTACATGAAGATCAAATCAAATATAGAGAGTATTTAACTGCTCAAAATAGCATTTTCTAGGTGCAGCAACCCCCAAACCAACAAGCCCCCAGTTTCAAATACACCAACTGGACATAATAAGCAGGCCCATGTCCACATCCACCAGGCTGCAGTGCTAACATCACAGTGCAGAAACTTGATTAATGGTGTTTCATTGAACCAGAACTTGGTGAACACCTACTACGTGCTAGATGTTGAAAATGTAAGACAACTAAGAAAGCTCTTTGCTCCAAGGAATTGTTATCCTTATAGACTTGTTTAGTCTCTGATATTTTATGGTAGATTTTGGCATTTCCCACAAAAATTTCAAACTTGAACAGCAATGTTGTATACTGGGGAGCCCAGACTAAGAATAGAGATTTGTCCCTAAGCAGCCATCATTGATCCCTCCAAAGCTAATATATAAAGGTCATAAAATATATATGGCATTTTATTTCAGGCCCTTGGTCACAGTACCTGGAATTAATTAAGATTTGGTCCAGGAGCCACTTAATTGCTTATACTTTGAATGTAGGAATTCAAGGGAGAGCTAGAAATGACAAGACAAGTCATGCATAATGCATCCCCCATGCCCCTCACTGAGTGACCGTTACACTGATGGGTGTTATTTCATTTTTTTTTTTAAATCAGCACACGGTGCCAAGAACCTGGCATTTTCAAATACTCATTAGTGCTATCCTCTGGGGCCTAAGATAGCAGTTATTAAGGGATGAAGTCTCAAGAGACAGAATGAAGCGCAGTGGCTAACAATGACAGAAGTTCAGGTGTATCAACCCTCATCACCTATGGAGGCATCGCATGGCTAAATTAGCTTTCAAAGTCTTAAACCGAACATGCAAGACCCACAAATGTCATGTGGCCTATTCTCCGGAGGTTAAATTTAGGTTTTCCTTGGCTCCAGCTGCCAATTTGAAAGAAAGGAAGATGTCAGCAGGTGTGGAGTTGACGTCGTGGGTAGGAGGCTGCCAATGTAGAATCCACTGATGCTGACATTAAACTGTCTCTGGAAATCCGAGCCATGGAGCAGCGTCAGCGGTCCCCAGACTTGCCCAGGTTGCGCATTAGCCCTCCCGTTTGCTCCAGCGCAACGTCAATTTGCTCCAGTTGACTTGCCTGGCCGGGGCAGGGGGAGGGGGGTCCAGCCACCCATTTGCCTTGATGATAATGGAGCGTATTTAGATGCACTCAGCAATCTGCTGGGCTGGCATTAAAAGAGCAAGGTAAGAAGAAATGCTACTCATCGGACCACAGGCATGACAATAGAGGAAATGTGCACAGTGAGCCCTGGGTGTAGGGACATTGGAAAGGGCGACCACAGATTGAAAAGATGCTTACTTTCGAAAGCTGCCATCCTGTGACATGATCTCTCTTGCAAATCGGCTTCTCATAGGGACCTCACTTTAAGTGACTGGTAGGGAAAACCCCATCCCCCCTATCTAAGAGGTGGGGGTCTCAGCGGTCAACCCTGCATAGAGTGGTGTTATTGTCTTGAATAGGTTATTGGCTGCATTTAACAACAAAACAAAAAAAAGACAAGAAGATGGGGGCTTGAGTGAAGTAAAAATTTTTCTCCCTCATATGAAAAATAAAGTTTAGCTCATAGAAGCAGAGAGTAGAATGGTGGTTGCCAGGGCCTGAGGGGAGGAGAAGGAATGGGAGATGTTGGTCCAAAGGTCCAAATTTCAGTTATATAGAATAATTTCTAGAGATCTAAAGGACAGCAATATGACTACAGTTAACAGTACAATATTGTGTACTTAAAATTTTCTAAGAGGATAGATCTTATGTATTGTCACCACACAAAAAAGAAAAAGGAAGGAAGGAAGGAAGGAGGAAGGGAGGGAGGGAAAAAGAAAATGGTAATATGGTGAGGTGATGGATATTTTAATTATCTTGGTGATTATTTCACTACTAGTGACCTGGTGCACGAAATTTGTGCACTGAGGGGAGTTCCTCAGCCCGGCCTGCACCCTCTCCAATCTGGGACCTCTCGGGGGATATCCAACTGCCAGTTTTGGCCCGATCCATGTGAGATCGGGCCTAAACCAGCAGTCAGACATCCCTCTCGCAATCTGGGATAACTGGCTTCTGCCTGCCTGATCACCCCCTAACCCCTCCCCTGCTGGCCTGATCACCCCTAACTGCCTCTGCCTTGGCCCCCACCACCATGGCTTTGTTTGGAAGAAAGTTGGACATCTGGAGGATGGCTGGTAGACCCAGTCTAATTAGCATATTACCCTTTTATTAGTATAGATAGATTATATAGGATAGGATTGCTTAAGGGTGGGAGGGAGGGGGCGTTGAACCCTTTTTCAGCGAGAGGAGATGCTCCTGCCAAACAAAAACACATAATCCCTATATCTGGACTGATAGCCAGCCATATGCACTATATTGCCAAACTGGTCATTAAAAAATTTAATCACTTTCTTACACCTTACATCAAACAGCTGTTGCCCTTAAAACCCCGCCTCAGTCCCCACCTTAGGTTCACAATTCACCCAGAGTAGGTTCTGATTGGTTGGTTTCTATGCCAGTCAGTGTTAAAAGCTCCGCCTCCTAGGCAGCTATTGGCTCCTCACAGTTCACTTATATTTGGTTCTGGTTGGTCAGTTTCTATGCCAGTCAGCATCTCCGGGCCTGTCTCCATGCCTGATCATAGAGGCAGGGCTGATCAGTAGCTGCCCCAGGCTGCTGGCGAGTGGGATGAACTGCTAACCTCTAGGAGAGATAAAGAGGCTTGGCTGCTGGCAAGGCCCGGAGAGAGAAGCAGGGTCTGCTGCTTATCAGCCTCGCCTCTCTCTCTCCAAGAGGTCAGCAGTTCAGCCAGCTCACCTACTGCGGTCACAGCCTAGTGTTCAGTAGAGCCTTCAGTCGTTTTTTTTTGTTTGTTTGTTTGTTTCTATATATTTTATTGATTTTTTACAGAGAGGAAGGGAGATAGAGAGTTAGAAACATCAATAAGAGAGAAACATTGATCAGCTGCCTCCTGCACGCCCCCTACTGGGGATATGCCCGCAACCCAGGTACATGCCCTTGACCAGAATTGAACCTGGGACCTTTCAGTTCACAGGCTGATGGCTGATGCTCTATCCACTGAGCCAAACCAGTTTCAGTGCCTTCAGTCACTTTGGATGTTATGACCCTGGCTCTTTATATAGATAGATAGATAGATAGATAGATAGATAGATAGATAGATAGATAGATATAGATATATATAAATATATATAGATATATAGATATAGATAGATATTTTATGTCCATAAATACATAATTTTGTCAATTATATCTCAATAAAGCTTATATCTCAAATAAAGTTTAGAGGTGGGTCATTCAGAGCTGATAGGATGGTTTAGGAGTTCAGGCTTTCCTTCTCAAGGTCACCTCATGGTCCAAGATGGCTGCTGGAGCTCCAGCCATCACATCCCCATTCTAGACAGCAGGAAGAGAGAAGGGCATTCCTGTGATGTCAGTTCTTTCTAAAAAATTTTCTCATAATCCTATACATTTGCACTTACATATAAGTGAAGAGAACTTAGTCAAAAAGCCATACGTTGCCACAAGGAAGGCTGGGATATGTACTGTGGTGGCTGAGCACTTTGCCACACAAAATATAATCAGAATTTTGTTACTAAGTAAAAAGGGGAGAGTAGTCGCTAAGTAGGCAATAGCAGTCTCTGCAATTACTATAAAATAATACCTATTGTCTAGAATCTAGAGAGCCAGACCTTAAGTGCCTTTTCTTAAAAATATTTTTTTTTATTTACTTCAGAGAGGAAGGGAGAGGGAGAAGGAAATAGAAACATCAATGATGAGAGAGAATCATCAGTTGGCTGCCTCCTGAATACCCCCTACTGGAGATTGAGCCCACAACCCAGGCATGTGCCCTGACCAGGAATCGAACCATGACCTCCTGGTTCATAGGTTGACGCTCAACCACTGAGGCACCCTGGCCAGGCTCAAGTGCCTTTTCAACAGAGCATACCAGTACAGCCTAGTGGCAGGCATCAGACCATCTCTGATACTTACTAGCCAGGTGACCTTGGGAAATACATTCAGTGCTCTGCATCTCAACTTCCTCATCCTCCAAATAATGCTCTCAGCCTGGTTGTCTACTCAGGGAAGTATCTGCTCAGATTATAAGTGTGGAAGCAGTGTGTCAAAGAGGGAAGCATCAAATAGATGCCAGGACTCAATTAACATTATTATGATCAATGCACACATTTATTGTCTTTAAGAAAACTCATTGAGCCCTAGCTGGTTTGGCTCAATGGATAGAGCATTGACCTGCAGAGTCCCGGGTTTGGTTCCAGTCAAGGGCACATACTTTGGTGGCAGGCTCCTCCCTGGCCTGGGCCATGGTTGGGGCTCATGCAGGTGGCAACCAATCAATGTGTTTCTCTCATATCTATGTTTCTCTCTGTCTTTCCCTCTCTCTCCCACTTTCTCTAAAAATCAATGGAAAAATATCCTCGGGTGAGGATTTAAAAAGAAAAGAAAACTCATTGAAAATCCATCATTCATCATAGAATTATTATTTATGTTCTATGTTATAATGCTAGCACATTCTGTGTATATAACACTTTACAAAACATACATCACTTTTATACATGGATTTCATTTCATGCCCACAAACTCCCCTGTGAATGACAGTGGGGAGGAATTGTCATTTACCCAAATTTACTGGTGATCAGATGCAAGTTCAGATAGCAAAATGGTTTGTCCAAGCTCACTCAAAGCTGCCTGTGAGCGATAGTAACTTCAAGCCTGACAACTCATCTGATGCTAGCTCTTTAAAAGTGATGAATGATCCAATTTAAGGGTGGGCTGTTGGTATGGCCTTGTAGAGCTGGCACCAGCTCCCGGAGGTGCACAGATACCTGCCTCTCACCTGCCCAAACTGGAAATCCTGTTGTTTCCTCCTTCCTTTCCCCCTTCTCCCCTCTCAGCTCTCTCAGCAAAAGTTACCACCTTCCCTCTCAGCCAAACCAAGGACCCAGAAGCCACCCTGTTTTTCACATTCACTCCTCACCACATATTTTCTTTCTTTTTAAAAAAATGTATCTTTATTGTTGAAAGTATTACAGATGTCTCCTTTCCCCCCCACTGGCCCCTCCTCCCCACTCTTGCCCCCTCTCTAGGCCTGCACAGTACTATTGTCTGTGTCCATGGGTTATGCACAAATACATACAAGTTCTTTGTTTAATCTCTTCCCTCCCTCTCCTGTGATTCTTTCTGAGATTCATTGGTCTGTTGCATGATTCCATGTCTCTGGATCTATTTTGTTTGTCAGTTTATTATGTTCATTAGATTTCACATATGAGTAAGATCATGTGATACTTGTCTTTATCTGAATGGCTTATTTTGCTTAGCATGATACTCTCCAGGTCCCTCCATGCTGTCTCAAAGGGTAAGAGATCCTTCTTTTCACTGCTGCATAGTATTCTTTGTGTATAAATGTACCACAGCTTTTTTATCCACTTGTCTATAATGGTCACTTGAGCTGTTTCCGGATCTTAGCTATTGTAAATAGTGCTGCTATGAACATAGGGCTGCATATATTCTTTCTGATTGTTGTTTCAGGCTTCTTATGATATATTCCTAGAAGTGGGATTACTGGATCAAATGACAGTTCCATTTTTAATTTTTTGAGGAAACTCACACTGTTCTCCATAGTGGCCGTACCAGTCTGCATTCCCCTCAGCAGTGTACTAGGGTTCCCATTTCTCCACATCCTCACCAACACTTGTTGTTTGTTGATTTGTTGATGGTAGCCATTCTGTCAGTTGTGAGGTACCACATCTAGACTATTTTTTGCCCATTGCTAAGATACCCTTCATCCCTTGGCCATAGGGAGCTTTCTACACTAATAAAAGAGAAACATGCTAATTGACTGTACCTTTGGGATGCCCACCAGCCAATCAGGAGTGACTATTCAAATTAACCCAACAAAGATGGCAGGTTAATTTGCATACACAGGCACCAAGCCGCTGTGGGGCGGGGCGGGACACTTGCATTGTCGCCATGGCATCCCGCCCTGCCCCAGGCCGCTCAGGGCCTCTGGGCAGTTTGGGAAGGTGGAAAGGCGGCCCCGGGCCAGAGCAAAGGCAGTGCCGGCCACCAGGGTAAGGAAGGCCCATTGTTGTACCAATCTTTGTGCATCAGGCCTCTAGTATAAAACATAAGTCTAATTCTATATTCCTCGCTTACAACCCTGCAATGGTTTCCTATTGTCCCCAAGACAAAACCCAATTCTTTTTAAAAAATTGTATGGGTTCTTTGTGGTCTGGCTCCTGCTTGCTGCCCTAGCCCCATATCTCGCTCCTTTCTCATTTCCCATTCTCTCTTCCAGGAAGGTGCATGCTCTTTCTCTCAGATCTGAGTCTTGGGCATACCACTGTATTTGGAAGTACAAACATTTTCTTGGCTTGCTTGATTCCTTCTTGCCCTTTAAGCTCACCCAAGCTATCATCTCCTTCTGGAAAACCTCCCTGCTGCCTCCGGCTGCTGAGACAGCCTGTCCAACTGCTCCCCAAACACCTGGTGTTTCTCACCATCAAAGCACATGACAGGCTGTATTGTTGTTTCTACTTATTTGTGTGTCAACCCTCTGTCTAGATTATAACTCCTCCAGGCCAAGACAGCAATTTACGGAGCTCTTACTTCATGCCAGGGACTGTCCCAGTCACCTCACATGCATGTTATAATCCAGAGGCCTTTATCCCTTATACACATTAGGACACTGAGGCACTTACAATGTAGGTATCAGGTACAAGGTCTCACAGCCAGTGTCAAGCTGAGATACAAACATAGCATTAATTGACTCTAGAGAAGTATGTTTCATCCTACACTAAATTTTTATTTTTTTAATGATATATATAATTTACATACAATAAAATTAAGCCTTTTAAAGTGTATAATTCAGTATTTTTATTTTTATAGTTAAAAGGTTGTATAACCATCACCACTATCCAGCATATTTTCAACATCTCCCCCAAAACTCCACATCAATTCGCAGTCACCCCCACTCCTCACTAGTCTCAGCTCCTGGCAACAATTTACATACTTTCTACAGTCAAGTAGCCTCATACAACATGGGGACGTTTGTATCTGACTTCTTTTATTTAGAAAGTTTTCAAGATACATTCACATTGTAGCAAGTGTCGATGATCCATTCCTTTTTATGGCTGAATACTATTCTACTGCATGGACACGTTATATTTTATTCATTCATCAGTTGATAGATAATTGGGTTGTTCCCAATAGAAAATGGGAGTCTGCCAACTTTGTTCTTTTTCAAGATGCTTTTGGCTCCTTTGGGTCCCTTGCATTTACATATTAATTTTAAGATAGGCTTGACAATTTTTGCAAAAAAGGGCATCTGGATTTTGATAGGAATTACATTGACTATATAGATTAATCTAAGAAGTATTGTTACCTAAACACTATTAAGGCTTCCAATCCTTTTTATTTATTTGTTATCTTTAATTTATTCCAACAATAATTTTCAGTGTTTGGTGTACAAGTCTTGTAGTTCTTTTGTTCATTTATTCCTAAGTCTTTTATTCTTTTTGATGCTACTATAAACAAAATTGTTTTCTTAATTTTATTTTCAGATTGTGCATTGCTAGTGCATAAAAAATGCAACTGATTTTTATATAGAAACATTGTATCCTGCAAACTTGCTGAACTCATTTATTAGCTCTAACAATTTTTTAAATGTATGTGGATTCCTTAGTATTTTTCTAAGGCAAGATTATGTCATCAAAAAGTATAGTTACACATCTTTCTTTCCAATCAAAATGCATCTTATTTTTTTTTCTTGACTAATTGCTTACCCTGTATTTTCTTAATAATAATTGTCAGCATTTTAGTGTTTGACACATGCAGGTATTTTATTAAATAAATTTATGTCCTTGGTGAATAACTGCAGCATTTTATGTGTTTTAAATATTCACAGAACTTCTAAAAAGACGGGATTGCTTTCACAGATGAAAAACACTCAAGGTAAAACATATTAAGAGTAATTCTACTTGGGGAGGCCCGGTGAAGGGACAGAATGGGCCTCTATAAACCAAGCCCAACTCCCTGGAACCTGTAGCAACTGTTAGAAAAAGGATGGAAACTGCTGAAGACCAGTGTTTAAATAAATTCCCAATGGCGTGTTATTTTGTCATTCCCCCTCATCCTTAAAATATTTTATATTATTCTCCTGATCTTATTGTTTGCTCTCTATGGGCTTTAGCAAAATTTATTTCAACTCTCTGGGCCCCAGTTGTGCATATGTGCAATGGGATTGCTGGCACTTGCTGTGAGAATTACATTGGATGATACAAGTTAAGCACCTCCCAAATGGTTAGCACATGGTATATCCTCAATAAATAATACAAATGCTACTGTGTCTTAGCATTTATTGGGTGATTACCATTGCCCAGGCATCAAAGTTAGTGTTTTACATGCTTTGTTTTATTCCATTTTCACACCACCCTGTGGGAAAGTGCTAAGGATCAGACTAGTGCTGTTATTTATTCAAGATCTTATAACTCATGAGTGTCATTTCTGAGACCCAGCCTGAGGTATTGTGACACCGAGGCCCATGGTTTTGAACATTACTTTCCTTTCTTTTCATTCTCCTTGACTGAATCCTAACCCATTTCACCCCAGGTTTGGAAATATAAGCAAGTATAATTCATAAAATTATTTATTGATTCAATCAACCAACAAGGAATAATGACTTCCCATTATGTAACAGGCTCTAGAGAAGTCTCTGAGGATAAATTTATGAAGAAGACACATTCCCTGTTCTCAGTCTCAAGATTAATGGAGGAGACAGAAGGACAGTGCAAAAATAACAACACACCGTGATGCATCCTTTATGAGTTTGGACTTTATCCCACAGCACCGTGTCTCTCTCCTTTGTAGATTTTAACACCATCACCATTTTACACATGCCTGTGTTAACAGCTAAGTTTGGGTTCCCCTCTAGGCTATAAACACCATAAAAGTAGTGAGAGTGTTATTTTGGCCACTATGGTGATCTAAAGCCTACTAAATGCTTGTACATAGTAGGTGCTTCATAAAGTTTTTAATGGGATCATTGAAGGAGAAAGAATGAAGGGCATTAATATGGAAAAAAGCATGGCTAGATTTGCACTTTGGGAAAGTTATTTTTTCTGAGCAGAGGCAGGGGTACCTGTGGGGAGGATGTTATGAAGATTATACATCCTCATCTTATTCAGCTCAGGTTGGTCATGTAACTTGTTCTGGCCAATTAAATGTGAACAATGTATGCCAGTTCTGAACAGAAGCTTTACTCGTTCCTGCGTGGTTTACCAGGTGTCTTTTCTTTCAGCCACAATGATCAGTGATGCTCCAGAGAGAGTGAAGATGGCCCAGAGTGAAGATGTCATGAAACAGGGAGACAATGACCCACAATGAATTTGTGGTATGACTGAGATTTTATTAAGCCTTCTTAATAGAAGCCATAGAGACTGTGGGGTCATTTGTTATAGCAATAAAACTTAATCTCTTCTAATTGATCAATGATGGGTTTGGTGTGAGGGGTCAGTGAAATAAAATAATGTATATGGAGCTATCCAGCACATAGTAGGTTTCTATAAATATGAATTGTTCCCTTTAAGTTGATGGCCTGAGTGTTTCTGTTATCATTTAAAAAAGTATATTGTCTTGGTCCATTCTGGCTGCTATAAAAGAATACCATAGACAGAGTGGCTAGGAAGCAATGGAAATTTATTTCTCATGTTTCTGAGGCTGGACGTCCAAGATAAGGTACCAGCAGATTCGGTGTCTGGTGAGGATCCACTTCCTGGTTCACAGATGGCCGGTTTCTCACTGTGTCCTTACATGTTGGAAGGAGTGAGGCAGTTCTATTTTATAGAGGCCTTTATCTCTTCACCAGGGCTCCACCTGCATGATCTAATCACCTCCCAAAGTCCCCATCTCCAATTATCATCCCATTAGAGGCTAAGTTTTAACATGAATTTGGGGGAGACACAAACATTCAGTCTATAGCATACACACACACACACATATATTCTAGTATTTCTCTAGCACATAGTAGGTGCACATCACACATTAGGTGCCTTTGCATCCTTGTCCTCCTGCCTCACTGAACACTTTTCTTACAAGAATGTCTCCCAAGAAAACGTATCCATCTCCTGATTCACATGGTTTCCCAGTCACTTATTCCTGTTTCTAGCTGCAAGTCTGAGCATGTGTCTAGGCATGCTTTATCTCCCGCTTCCTGCATAAATGATCATCCCAGACCCAAGGAACAATGTGTATGCAACAGTCCTAGGGCTGGCACAGCACTTAGCTCAGCTCTTAATATGCAGTGTGGAGGAAAGGGGTGTCAGGTTGGGAGAGAAACCTCATCTAACATAGCTCGAGCCACTTACATTCATCTGAGGAGGGAGAAGTGATGCATTCAGACTGCAGTTCTGCACCTTATAAATAGACATATACAGCTCTGCATACATTATTAATATGGGCTTTATTACCAGTTTTATTGAATCCACGATGCAGCTTCTCTCGGGAAGCCACAGAACACAGGAAGATTGCACCGATTCTTGCATTAACCAGGACCACGGTACACCAAGCAAATAGGCTGTGCAAACAGCAGTATTCATGCCAGCTGCATCCTCCAATTCAAAGAACATAATAACAAATAATAGGCTCAGGTAAGCCCCACAGCTGCTATTGGAAGTATCTTACACATTTCTTATCTAGGTCGCTCATGCCAGCCCAAGAGTAGGCAGGGCAAGTGTACTTTAAAGAAGTTCCTTAGCAAAGCCCTGCCTTCTTCCATAAACCCCCCTGTCCCTGGATTCTCGCCCTCACTTACTCGGATAAGTCACCCTGGACATGCCCGCGCACACACACACACACACACACACACACCCCTTCATGTCACTGGGTCCTCTCCCATTCACTTCCCATCTTTACCCTCCTGATTAGAAGCACTTACTTCTAGATGTCCTTTTTTTGTATTTATATATTCCCATCTTTATCATCTGTCTCCTCAAGTAGACTGCCAAGAATCCTTAGAAGTAAGGATCCTTTCTGACTTGTTCATCACTAGATCGCCATCACGTTTATAATAAATATTTGATTGAATGAACGACAGAATACAACCTTGATGGAGGTAAGTCCCTTCATCCTCTTTGTCCACTGTGGATCTCCTCTCCATGTCAGCTTCGTGGAGGGCAGTCGTCTGTCCAGTTCTCAGCTCTAACCCCAGTGTCTCAAGCTGGAAATGATACTTCATAGGTTCTAATGGCTGGTGATTGAACTAAAGAGAGCTAAGATGTGTTCCAGAGAATCTGTGTGCTCAGTGGTGGGGCCACAATGTTGGCTCCATTACATTCCCTCATTCCCTATCTGGCATGGTGGAACAGGATGGAGTATTGAAGAGTGTAGCTCCTGCCTCCTCCCTCTGACTAGGAAATGACCCCCCTCGTGAAAGTGGTTAGGTAAACCCTCATCTTTTAATGATGTCAGTGACTCTTTGAATATAAATTGCCCCCTATATGCAAAATTTATGGCATACGTAGACATTTGGGAATTCTTGGTCGATAAACTTTCTTACAAGTCAGTCACCATAGATAGATGCCCCTTTTCTAGAGAGTGGTTTAGTAGAGGGTTTGTAACCTTGTTCTTGCCTAACAGATATAAAGAAAAATTATCTGGAGGTGGTTTCCAGGAACTACCCCCCAACAACGTAAGAAAACCCACACAGGTAAAAAGCCTTTTCAGCACCCGTTACCCCTCCTGCTCTCTTCTTGAAAGTCACCATGCAAGGATGTGATGCTCTGAGCTAAGACATCCACCTTGTAGCCATGAAGGAGACCTCCCCAATGCAAACGATGGCCAATGAAAGGACTGAAAAATCCAGCATCTTAGATGACATTTCTGAGAGCCTGAACCAACTCTGGGACCATCGAGCACTAGACTTCCACTTTAGTAAACATAAGATGTTTGGTCTCAGCCACTGTCATTCAAGAGCTGTTACTTATAGCCGAATGGACCCTAACTGATGCACACACCCTGTGCCAGATGGTGTGCTAATTTGGGGAAATAGGAGATGAATGAATGAAAAAGAATATATCCACAGAGCTCCCATCTAGTGGGAGTATTGAGAAGTAAAGCCACAATTTAAGAGGATGTAATCATTGCCAGGATAGGAGCAGGTACAGAAAGCTTTGGACCCTGGAGGAGAGACATACAAATCCAACTGAAGACATCACAGAACATCATTCCCCCCCCACCCCCCACCCCGAAAAAACAACAACACATCTTGCACTGAGCTGTTAAGAAGGAGTAGGATTTAGCCAGTTAGAGAAAGAGAGGGTTTATTTCATAAAAAGGGCAATATGTCAGACTCATGAGTCCTAGGGTAGCCGAATGGGGTTTTGTGTGTCTAGCATGAAGACAAAGAGGAAAATCTCTGTGACTTCAGAATGAGTTTGGGGGGTTGTTATGTGTTTTTCATCCAGGACCACAGCAGTGGCCCAATCCTGACAATGATCCCTTCTCAGGTCTAAGTTTCCCAACAGAGCAAATTCTACACACACTGGCCATAGAAACAGACTCTGTCAGTGCAGCTGGCAGGCTACACTCTACCTTTGCACAGCTCTGGTGAGACAGCAGGGGTGAGATGAGATGAGATGAGCCAATGCCTTCACCTTTGAAGCTGGCAGAAGAGAACCATCTGATTTACCTGTGCAGTGAAGAGGAGGGGACATGGGAGGGAAAGAAGACAAGTAATTGCAAGAGGTAGACCACCGCCCGGCCAGCATTGCTCAATGGTTGAGCATCGACCTATGAACCAGGAGGTCACGGTTCAATTCCTGGTCAGGGCAGATGCCCAGGTTGCAGGCTCAATCCCCAGTAGGGGTGTGCAGGAGGCAGCCAATCAATGATTCTCTCTGATCATTGATGTTTCTAGCTCTCTCCCTCTCCCTTTCTCTCTGAAATCAATAAAAATATATTTTTAAAAAGAGGTAGGCCACCTATGGGTCTGCTTTTTAGAAGCACAGGAACCCTATTTACCAATACACATTAGCTTGGATACTGACTGGTCATACCCACGGCTCCTCCCTTAGGCAAGAGGGACATATTTCAGGAGGATGCTCAGACACATGCAAATGTGGCATAGTGGTAGAAATCTTGTCCTCAAAAAATGTCAAGCACCGAGGGAGGGAGATGTGAATGGAACACCTTCTGATGCCATGACAGGGAACTTAAATGTGATCACCACGCAGCAGAAGCCGGGGAAGAAATTTCAGCAATGGATGAGTGGGATGTGCGTGTTCAATAGTCACTGCAGCAGCAAGTGAACTGGTACTCGGGGCAGAGCCTGCAGGACCCCATGTAAAAGCAAAGCAGGGGTGCCCTCAGCCCTCCCATCAGGGCCTTTTCTCTTCTGGACCAAACTTTGCTCTCAGCTCTCAGGGGGTTCTGCATCCTGTGGGACTTCAGGGTCAGACTCTCAAAGAGACAAATTCAGTTGATAAAAATAAGAGTTGTGACGAACAGTGAGAGTTCTAGGTGGAGGTTGGCCAACTTTTCCTGTACCGGGTCAGATGATAAATATTGGTACATTGTGTACCAAATAGTCTCTATTATAATAACTCGATTCGCCATTATAGCCTAAAAGCAGCCGTAAACAGTATATACGGGAATGGGTGTGGCTGTGTTCCAATGAAACTTTATTGACAGAACCAGGTGGTGGGCCAGATTGGGTTACAGGATGTAGTTGTAGTTTGCAGACAGACCTCTGCTTTAGACCTGCACTGCAACCCTGCTTCCACCTCCACCTAACCATGTGCCCGTGGAAAATTACTGCCCTCCCTCAGCTTCTGTTTCCTCTTCTGCAAATGGCATGTAACACCCACTATGTAACTGCTGAGAAGTACGAGATAAGGCTGATCAATCATGTTTAAAGCAAGAGGCATTGTGGAGGTGTTGCTGTGTTGTTGTTGGTTTTTGCTGGAGCTGCTGGTGTGTGTGTGTGTGTGTGTGTGTGTGTGTGTGTTTTGAGCATGGATATCCCTATCAGGTGTGATGGAAAAAGGAAACCCAACGTAAGAGCCAGTAGTTCTTATGGATAAAAACAACATATTAGCCAGCCCTGAGCCAGATGAAGATGTTCTATTTCTAGCAATGCTTTCCTTTAGCTGTGACTGAGGCTGCCTCTCCTTCCTAAGGGACTTGGGCCATTTAAGTGGATTTGGTTGGCATTAATCATTAAAAACAGTTATTTATTAATAAATAAGAACTCTAAGAATGCCTTGCACTTGTTCAGTGCTTTATGGTTTTCTTTCATTTTGGCTTTTCTCTTTTCAAAGGACTTTTAAAACTGGGACACCCAGGGTACCAGGAGGCATGTGAAGGTCCAAGGGGTGTGGGGAGACATCTTCCCAGGGAATCATATGAACTCAATTTGGGGTGAAAATAACATTAGTTTTTATTAAAAACAAACTTGAATATATTGTGCAGCAAAATGTAGACCTGTGTGATTTTTTTTTTAAGATAAAGTCTGAGACCTCGAAGACACCACTTTGGGCTGTGCCCCAGATGGCTGCGATGTAAAGAGTGTGGTTATGTCTTTTCGGAGCAGCCCCCCTGCAAAGCGTGTGAGGAAAGAATTTTTACAAATTCTACAGATGAAGAAATTTTGCAAAGAAGTTGATCATCTTGCTCAAGTCGACACAGAAGTTGGCTGCAGAATGCGTCCTTAAATCTCAGATTTTTAGCTCCTCCTTACGTGCGTGCATGAAGCTCCCGGTTAGGCAGGGGCAGGGATGAGGACCCCGCGACCTTGTTAACCAGGCATTGTGCTCAGTGCTGGGGGACTGAATAAGAGATATAAAAACCAAAAATAAAAATAAAAAAAGAGAGATATAAAAACCCTCAACTTCTTCTGGTGGCCCTGGAAAACTACCTGGCATTGAGAAGACTCATTTCCCAGGTAACCTTGAGTCACACTTTTCATTAACACTTCCTTGCCCAATCCCATAATGATTCAGTACATTCTATTTGCCTTAGTGTATGCCTCAGTCACCACAAGGCCACAGCATTTCTCACTAGGCTTTTAGCTTTGCCATTCCATTGGTCTGCTGGGGCACAGCTCCTTGCCATAATCAGATGTGCAGTAGCCTGGCCTTCTCCCACCCCCCTACCCCAAGGACTCACCTGCTACCTGGATCGCCAATTGCAGTGCACACTGTGGCTGCTTGTTCCTGTATTTCTCCACCCTAGAACTGGACTCCTGTTGGAATCCCAGATTTGCCTTCTCATCCTGTTGTTGGCATCCTCTTTTTTCCCCACAAGGGCCGTATTTGCAGCCCACTTGTCTCCTCTTTCAGACCCCATGTGCCAGTAAGTCAGCTGCTGTGAGTACAAGGAGTCCTGAGTCCACACCCTAAACACCACTCAGTGCTGGTGTGAGCTTTGGAGCATTGCTCAGCCTCTCCAAGACATCAGATGCACCACCGCCTGTAAAATAAGAAGAGGATGCTCCCCAGTCTCAATGGGAGGCTAGAACCGGCTCATGTGAACTGCCCAGAACAGGGCTTGGCATATAACAGGAGCTCGGGATGCCTCGGTTCCCCCACCAAGCCTGCCCACTCCCAGAGAGCTGAGTTCCCCACAGATAGGTCTTCATGCAAGACAGATTTAAACTGTGGAAAAGCTGGGGATGGGTGTCCCAGGGGAGGCTGGGGGCCAGAGGGCTGTGTCGCTCCTGTCCAGCCATGTGCTTTGGTGGCTCTATACATGGATGTCCTTAACTTTTGGCTCCAAATAAAACCCTGTCGTAGGGACCCTTGACCTGATTTCTGGCTCAGAGCCCTCCATTTCCTAATCTGAGCAGAGTACCTGCGATACTAGTATTCTTCCCCAGCCTTAGGAAGAAAGCTATTTATAGCAGCCATCATTAGCTCTCTGGGGCCAGTCCCCAGAGCCTCACCTGTTCCCCCCTCGCCTCCTGCAGAAGTTGACTTCAGAGGGTGTTCGGAGCGTTCTTTGTAATATTAGTTAACATGTACTGCAAAGCCCCAAGGTCATGTTCCACTCTTGGCACCCTTCACTTTAGATTTGAGAAATCCCCTAAAATTCTCATTAGCGGAGGCTGCCTCACACCTATGAAACTTTAAAAATACCTGGCTAATCAGCCACTTTGCACACCTCCACGTGGGCAGAGAGCCTATGCTTTCCTCCTCAGCCCCCTCTTGGCATCACATTCCTGCAGACAAGAGCTGTCAAAATCTGACTTCCTGTGGTATTTAAAATAACATGAAGGGAACTTCTCATTTGAAACCTGCAACCACTTAAAGAGAAACAGAGGAAGAAACAGAAAGTGGAGCAGGAAAAAAGGCATTCTGGAAGACCCTCGTGATTCCGATTCATTTTTGACTAGCATCTGATCATTAGAATTTAAAGGGATATTAACCCTTACAATATGAAGATAAAATCACCATTTACTGAGTGCCAAGCACACACTAGGCCCCATGGAAACTATTCAATTATTTATCTATAAGTCCATTAAAAAACCCTGAAAAGAAAAGCCCAGTTTGCAAATCAGAAAATGGATGCCCCAAAGGGGTAAGTGGTATTCTCAAATGAATATAGCCCATAGAAGGTCAAGCCAGGATTCTCACCAGGGTCTGTCTGTCTCTAAAATCTGAGCTCATGTCAGTTTGTCGTGCCATCTCCCTTGTGAAATGTAAATTTCCAAGATGGACCTTTCTCTAGTCCATGTAGACAGAACTCATCTGGGACTTGTTCTGTTGCCCATTCTTCACCCAGAGATCAAGTTTGTCACTACTCTGCAGTGACATTGGTGGATTTGTAGGCTACATTGATAGTGCCGTTAGAATTATCTGGGCTGTTTATCAAACTCACAGCTTCCTGAACCCTACCTAAGAAGTACTGACATGGAGTCACCAAAGGGAAGGGCTGTGGGAATCTGGTCTCACTAAGCATATCCTGGAGATTCTTGTTCAAGTGGACTTTTGAGAAACACTTTTATGCCTAAGTGGGTTTGCAGGGATGGTTCAAAGTTAGGCTGTTTATAAACTCTGCATGGCCTGTGCAGGGAGTGGAATGCTCCCTTGTCAGCAGACTCTCCCAAAATAGACAGCACTAGAGTGAAGAGAGAGAACCTCCCCTTCAGAGCAGTGACTCAGTCTATTCCAAAAGGTGCCCAGGACTGAGTTATGGAAACAAAGATAAGTGTCCCAGAAAGATGCCAAGTTGTGAGACTTACAAGAATCAATTTCTTGAAGTTAAAATGGTAGCAGATGCCATTGGCAATGTGGAAAACTAGGTTCCCAGAGAGTAAACTGGTAGCATGGAGGAGGGGGAATGATAGAATTTGGAGAGCTGTTCACTTAGGCAAAGGAAGGGACTTGGAAAAATAACTCAGACATAAAATGATCCAGGAGAAATAAGTTTGTCCAGTTAACCCAGGCAGGCCAGTAACCAGTAGGAGTCAGGCCAACAGGGAGTGGATGCATCCCAGAAAGAAGGTCATGGGATGAGTGAATCAGGCATAATCAACCTGGTTAGTGCAGAAAAGACCAGGGTGAGGGCTCAATGAGAAGTCTCATCTGAGAATTCCATAATCACTACAAAACAGTGACAATGGGCACTGTGCTATGTGCTAGGGTTTCAGAGAAATAAGACAATCTCTATCCTGACAGAGCTCACAATCTGGTTGAAGGACAGACTCATAAACAGGTAAACATGACATGGCATAGTCAGCGCTGTGCTACCAAAGCGGGGGAGGGGAAAAGGGTGAAGAAAGTACAGAGGAAGGACATCTAACTCAGCAAAGGTAAGTCAAGAAAGACTTCCTGGAGAAGGTGGTGTCTGAGCTATATCTTTTTTTTATTGAAGCTGGACTGGGAGAACACAGCAGGACAGATTTGGAGTCCTCATCAGATGGTAGAAATGAGGCTTTTGTACATTTCTAGCTTCACCCAAAATTGGCTTTGGTACTGGGATAAGATCATGTGTTTGGAGAGTAAAAGGCAGGAGAGAAGGAATGCCTCTGTGGATCCAAGTGAGCAGAAATTTGGGAAAGCCAAGTAAGTCAAATACTGCAATTGTTATAATTACCTAATGATGTGGATGGCACATTCTGTAGGACTCAAAGAGAGTAAGGATGGCAAAAATGGTCAGCAAAGGTGGATTAGGTGGCCCTTGGTTGAGTGGCTAGTGCTTATATTGGTCAGATTGTGTACAGACCAGAAGACAATGTGGTCTGTAAAATGTCTATCTGGTTCCATTGTCTTCCTGGATGTTAAGACCGTGGGACTGATTGACTTGAGGATGGGTTGGTAAATTAGAGACACAGAACCAGCATGTCCAAATTGCCCTTCCTTGAACAATGATCTCTGAAGGGCCAAGTTTTCTTTGAGCACAGAAGACACTATCATTTGGCTACAACCTTGATTCATTGCGTTTCATCAAAATAATCTTCCTGTTCCAATTTGACTATTTAACATTTTCAATATATCTTCTTATTCCAGCAAGACCTTTACAAGAGGAGCCTTCCTTAACAATAGTCACTTTAAATTATAAAAGTGCGATTAATAAAATCCAGTCTATCATGTTGAATGAAAATAAAAGGTGGGTATTCAGATAGCTATCATTTTTCATTTTAATAAACCTTTTGATTTAATTTGAACCATATGGAGAAAATATAAAGCATGTTCTTAATCTATAGACATATAGAAAGTCCACAAGTTCCCTCAAAATGTTTACAGAATTTTGAGTACATTTTGAGTATAATCGCCCTAACTCTCCACGAATGAATCCATTGCTGCAAACACATTCTCAAAGATATTATTCTCAAACATCTATGTGTGCATTCCATGCACACACACACAAACTGGTTACAAGTCATAGATTCAGGGAATGGGATTGAGTAAGGCACTTGATATTGTCATCCTGACAATGCCTGTGCTCTGGGTTTCATCCAAAATTAATTATTTTCTTCAGAATCAGATATTGAAAGCTTCTTAGCTAAACCAGGGTTATTTTTCCAGTTCTTTTTTGGGAAATGAGATTTGATGAGTTACAATGAAGGTGAGTCAGGATCATGCCACACCCAAGCATTGCAGAGATAAGTTTGATAATTGCCTCATGCAAAGAAAATCCAGAGACACCTCTGTCACCAGAGTTTGGCAGGGTGACCTAATGGAGCTGCTTCCATGCAGGAAACAGAATTAAGTAATAAATTAAAATGCAAAGTGTTTGATTTGCATTGGATTGAATAGCAAGGGTCCTTTATACGTATTTGGTACCCAAATACACATTGATGTTGGTGGCCAACACATTTGGCATTTGCCCGCATGGTGTTTGCAAAATCAAAGGCATTTCCACTTTGCACACAGCCCAGAGATAGATTAAATAACCCAATTCACGATGGACATCTGGACTCCTCAAACCTGCCAAAAGTGATGGGCTCACTGCTGCCTTCCAGCTTTATGGTGGGGAACGGCTTCCTTCAAATGTAAAAGCCATCCCTCTGCGACAGCATGGCAGGTTGGGATCTCATCTATCCAAGCTCAGCACACACATATATTCTGATGTTAGCTCTGTCTAAGCCATTGGCCATATATGCAGTATCTCACACACCTGGGCAGAAATGATCCTTGCACATTAAAACAGCGTTCTGTGAGGTGGCCTGACATCTGAGTCCACTGTAGTCCCCTGAATGGTGGCTAACTTCATGAAGAGGGATGCATAGGCAGGTAGATATATCTGGAGGGATTCTTAAATTTAGTGTTTTGTAAGGGTGGGGTGGGGGGAGGGAAAAACAGACGAGGTTGAACGTTCGGTAACCCACCCTGTGGGATGCAAAGCAGAAACAATATTTATTATGGAGCTAGCTCAAGCATCATTTCCCGCCCTCCCCCACAAAAATGATAAAGTCCTTTGACAGGTGTGCTCAGGGTAATACACTCCAACTTGCTCCAGTCTACATTTCACTTCTCGTCCATCATCTTTTGTGTGTGTTAACCCATCCTGGCCAGGACGTTTGAACAGTAGCTGATGGTAAAAGCTGTGAGTGTTTGAGTTTGCCACCTAGTGGCCAGTGACATGGCTGTTCCTGCCTCATTTTGTGGTCCCAAACTGGGGCTGGAATACAGGTTTTTCAGGAGTGCCAGAGCTCAAATGTCAGTGTTTGCTTCCAAAGTTCCAGTTCAAAGAGAAAGCTTTATAAAGAAAAGAAAAAAAAAGCACTCAGTGATGATTGCATGACCTCATTTCATTTAATGCATACTATATGAACGAAAAGGCACAACCACAGCAAGAAAGGAAGAGGTTATTTTCAATAGCCCACAGACAAAGAAAGTCTAAGTGTGCAAGTGTGTGTCTGTGTGTCTCCATTTGCAAGCATGCACCAAAAAGCACAGAGGCCAATACTTTGTCATTGCAATGAAGTTTCCAACTTTCCTCCCTTGTAAGTATAATATTTTACATTTTGTGCACCAATGGGTGGGTGGCCTCCCACTGTATGCACTATAATAATCATGAAATTAGGATAAGAAAGATGGTACTGAGTACCTATTGTGTGCTTGGAACTTTGCATAAGTCATTCATTAGAGTGAGCATGACTCAAGCTTACTAGGGACTTCAATGTCTGTATAGCCCAATGTACCCAATACCAGAAAGCCCTCTCTATGGATGCTTCTCAAACTATCCATGGAGAAGTACTTGCTTTTTACAAATTTTTATGCATCCACAAACTAGAAAAGATAAAATAAAATGTCCATTATGCAAGCTCACACCTACTTTTATTATTAGTAGTGTCAAAAGATATAAAAATGACTGTTAAGTTCATATAAATTTTCTAAATGCTTATTCTCAATTTGTGTATTTACATAGCTACAGATGAGTAACAATACACAGGTGAGAATTTGTCCTCAGAGCACACATTGAGTAGAACTGATCTATACAATTCTTGCCAAGCCTCATCCAGTTTTCCAAGCATCTCTCATAACAGGGACCTCACCAGGCAACTCATTCCATTGCTGCACTGCTCTGATGATCAGAAACCAAAGCCCACTTTTCTATGTACACTGGCCAAGGTTCTACTTCTGACCCACATACAACAAGACTCATCTCTTTTTCCAGTCACAGCTTTGCAGGTATATGAGGATAACCACTTTATGGCCAAGCTCTGACTTCTCTTCTCCTGGGCCCCTGCACTTGAGTTTGCATTGGTATGCTTAGAGTCCAGCTTCCAGGACTGATTACAATAGAGCGCAATGATGGACACTTCTACCCCATTGGCTTGCTTCTCTGATTTCTCCGGAAGGGCAGGGAAAGTGATCAGATGATACTGCTTGGTCAGATCTACAGTGGGCAAGGGCATTTTGGAGTTCAAAGGCAGTGCCCAGGCATCACTCTCTCATTTGCTTTATTTCCATCATGTTGATAGAAAGTAAAACGTTTCACTGGGGCATTCAGAATGATGCTCAGTTTTCTTGCATAAACTTAAAGTTTACTACTCTAAGTTCCAGTACCATCTGGCTGGCCAGATATGGAAAGATCCATCTATTCATGTTTGAAGGAGGATGTAGAGAAGTTGCCTAGGATTCAAGCTGGAGCCAAAATCTCCAAGATTGCTCTCCCACTTCATAGAAGTTCCTTGGCCTGGACCCAGCTAGTGGCAAAGTCACACTTGGGTTTTCATTAGCTCTGCCTCTTGCCCTTTGATGTTGCATCAATTATTTGACATCCCTGTGAGTTAATTTCCTCCTCTGGGGAAAAAATAAAAGAGCAAAAAGAACTTCACAGGGTAACTATTAAAATTAAAGGAGATTTAATAAGATAATATGTACAATATACTTTGAGCCTCTCAATCTTGTAAATAAATGCTTGTGAAGATTTTTATTTTGATGTATTTCCATTGGCTTGTAACTTCCTAGGGAACTTTGAGAAAATGTATTTGACTGGGAAGGATATAAATATTTCTGGAATTTCTCCTCAAAACCATGAAATGTCACCACAATGACACTTATACCCCTAAACAATTAGAATGCAGAGAGTGTGGTATGACCAGAAAAAAAGTACAAAGGGAATTTCACCTTTATAGCTCCCAAGATGTTCTTCCTGTCCATTTAGCCCCAACACCCACTAATTTACCATGGCGATGGTAGTCAATGTTATGGCTAACAGTTTCTTGGGCTTATTGATTTATGATAACATCACAATTTTTTTGTTTTATTGATTTGAGAGAGAGAGGTGGGGGGGGGAGAGAGAGAGATTTGTTATTTTATTTATTTATGCATTCATTGGCTGACTCTTCTGTATACCCTGATGAGGGGTCAAACTTGAAACCTTGGCATATCCAGACGATGCTCCAACCACCTAAGCTACACGACCAGGGTCTATCATCACAACCTTAATTCATACTGAGATTTCCACCAGCCAAGTAGCTTTTGTTGGTGTTTTCTTAAGCATGTCCCCTCATTCTGTGGTTGGATGCTGTTCTTTGGGGAGTTCAGTGTGCCATCTTATGTGTATTTCTATTCAATTTTACCTCAGATTTGGCCTACTGCTTCCAAATATCATAATTAGGATTGAATGGAGATATCACGTAGTCTGATGTTTTACACATATTTTTTTTTTAGCCATAAAACACTTTGTGATGTGAAATCAAGAAGTTATAGATATAGCAATGTAACTTTCTGGAAGAAGTGGAAGACAGCAAGGTCTTGCCCACTGGACTTCCCCAGCAAGCACTGGAGTACTTTATAAATTCCCCCAAATCCGTGCAGAAGAGTTGTAATGATGCTTCTCTAGCCTGGTTCTGTTATGGTACTAATGTAAAAACTCAGGCCAAGAGAGCAAATGAGAGTTGGCCAAAATGATGCAGCTAATTAATAGCATGCCTGGGTCTATTTCATCTCTATTAGGAAAATAGAAAATGGAATATCACCTTTCCTTAGGCAACACTCTTAAATGTCAGGATCTATCAGCTTTGGAGATTTATCTGTGAATATGAAGTCAGAGCCAGACTCTGAAAGGTTAAGCCTTTAATCAAGAAACGGAGTTGATCCCTCCCAGGTCAAGTGGATTCCCATAAAGCATGCTCATGCGCCACTAGCCACCTATCCAATTTTGCATGTGTGCAATGCTGGTCATTTCCATGGGATTTGCTAAAAATGCTGTAGAGAGGAATGGCTTGAGTTGGGATCTCAATGCAGTGATGGTGTTTTATGGATATTTATTTCTTATTCATAAAGGCTCTGACTTTAGAGGCTCTGCTCTGAACCAGTAGGTCTACTGCTTCCCAACATACTTGCTGTCTTATAAGACAGTTAGCAAAGCAAGCAGATAAAGAGCTAACATTTAGCAATGATTTATTCTATTCCACACAATTGCCTGAGGGGTTTTATATTAATAAATTTATACAACCTTTACAACCATTCTTTAAGGTAAATAGTTGTAGTAATAATTTGATAACTGTCATATATGGAAATAATACATATATATTTATACATATAAGAAATTAAGTAGCTTTTCCAAATTCATTTGGCTTATAAGCAACAGAGGCAGGCAGGATTTGAACTCAGAAAATCCAGTTCTTGAACTATGTGCTATTGCCAACAGTAATGTCAGGTACTTCCATCCATGGTACTTCATCTCAAACACACATACCCAGGGCTGACTCATCCATTAGGCACAGTAAACAGAGTGCCTAGAGACCCCAATAATTTTTAGGGTTCATGAAAATGTTTTAATTTCTTTAAAAACAAAACAACAGAAGAAAAAGTGAACTTTCAGTTTAAAAAAAATGACTTAATGTATAATGTTAATATCTTTGTCTTTATACCAACACAGTTACAAAACATAGTGTCTAATATTTTTGTGGGTGGAGCCTATGAAAGTCACAGGGTGGTCTTGCACATGCAAACAGGACTGCAGGTAGAAGCGATCACCTCTAAGTTTCAGAACATAAAGCTGATGTTCAGAGAGCTGAGTGCTCATGGTCCTGTTTGCTCACACTCAGCAGCCAGAGCCCGCACCCACCTTGAGGGCTGTGAGCTCCAAGGTCAGAGGCCTTGGCCACTGATATTTACACAGCAGGAAGATTTTTGTTTCAGAGGTCCCTTGCAGCAGACACATATAAACGTGCCACTCCAAGAATTTCAGGGGCCACCAGGTTATGAGATTTGGGGTAGAGCAGCCAGCACCCATGGTGACAGCTTCCCTTCTACAATCTGGAAAAGCAAAAAAAAAAAAAAAAAAAAAAATGAAGCCAGCTAGAGGGACTGTTAACAGAAGCTGGGAGCTGAGCAAGCATTACCCATCTTCAGGGTCTTTGTTTCTCTCAAGGAAAAAAAAAGCATTCTCGCCCCACACTCCAGCCCAGCTGTCTACAATGATAAATGATGGGCCTTTCTTTAAATTTCCTTTCTGCTCAGCATGAGGACTGGCCGGTGTGGATATGCACTCGACGCGGATAAATGGCTTTGGCAAACCCACCAGATTGTCCACGTGGCAACAGATGGTCCAGCTCAGAGCTTTTGTTGTGCTAATGTTGGAACTTGCTGCTACCTGAAGCAGTTATCGTTTCATAAGCAAGGATGCTGCCACTGCTCTGTGGATAAATTGTCCTTTATACTTTGCAAGGCCCACCATGGGTGTTGACAGCTTCATGGTGGTGAGAGGAGAACCCCCAGTCACTCAGCTGCTGTGCCAGCCAGAGAGGAAAACGCAGCGGGATGGAGAAAGTGGGGATGGAGTTGACATTCGGCTGCTATACATGTGCGATGCTCCAACCACCTGTAGTGAATGGATACAAAGTGCTTCAGGTGAATGCAAAGAATGTTTCCAAAACATATTCTCAGTAAAAATATCTTGTCTTCTCCCTAAAAAACTCCAGAAACTTCACTCATGCATACAATAGTCACTGTTGACAGAAGGCTGAGATTCTAGGCCTACCCACAACCCACTTGGAGCTGTGACCCTCTCTGTGACCAGGGAACAGACATTGCTAGCAAGAATAGTGAAATCCATGCAGGTGAGTCCAGCACACATTAAAACGTGTTCCCGATGGATACTTATCTCTCTCATTAAATCATAAGCTTCGGTAGCCTAGTTAATACATGGTAAATACTGAATGAATGAATAATGAATTAATGAATAATGAATGAATGAATGATGAATGAATGAATAAATGCAGATGATTTATTCAGAGTCAAAAACAGATCAGAAACTGAACTACCATATTTGCTGATATACCGGAAGCAGAGCTATGCGAGAAAATTTCACTTTTGTAAGGACTTTTCGAGGAGAAGAAAGGAAGGCAGAATACATTTCATCATCTGTGAGTTCAGAGTCACTTCCAATTGAGTTTACAATGAAAACATTCTTTTGCTTATGCTAATACAATTATGTTTATAGTGAATGGATACAAATTGCTTTCCACCACTAAAAACCAAACCATTATTTTCCATAAGTTTGATTCTCTGTAATCCATTCATACTGTGAGCACCTTGGGTGAATAGTAATTTTTCTTTCTTTCTTCCTTTTGATTCAATTTATTGGGGTGACACTGGTTAACAAAATTATACAGGTTTTGCACAATTCCACAACACATCAGCTTTGAGCTACTTGTTTAGAAGCATCCGAAATGCCTGCAAATACAGAGCCAAGTCTTAAAGGGGTCTCCCAGCCCAAACCTCTCTGATCACTTGAGCCATTTTTCTTCATTGTAGGGGAATGAAATAGTTCCCCAAACAAAAGGCTCCCAGTTGGATTGGTTATTTTTGCATTTTCTCCCCAATCCCTATTCCATTTTTCGAAACATCAGTATCTGCAACTAAAACACTTATCCTCCCCATCCCCAACTTGCTACTTTACAGACAAACAGTAAGTAGGAAAGAAGAGGCGGAGAATCATTAGAAATCAGGCCCAGCCCATGTGTGCAGTTCCAGATGGCGGGGCCACACGTCACGTGGCAGGTGCTATCAGCCAGGAGCAGGCTGCATGGCTGGCTTTTGAGTTATTGCCATGGTCACCAGATCTTCTTTCTGTAGCATCCAGCATGCGCAGGTGATAAATCTTAGATACCGAGGGAACGCAACCCAGGGCTTCTCTCCACTGGCCCATTATTTTTCTCCTACATCATTTCGAAAAGTGCAAGTCTAGACTTTTTTTTTTTTTTTTTGGTTCATGGATGTTTTCTTCAACTCCATGCCACATTGTGTTGTGCATGTCCAGTTTTTACAACTGGACACTTTTTAGAGCCTAACAATAGAAGATGAAGAGAATAAGCAAATGCATGCATTTGTTTTCTCTATGGCGATGCGGACATCCAATGGAGTCAGCTACAGTTCCTGCTGGCAAAAGAAGCAGTGGGGAAAGACACGGACACCTGTTAAGAACCTACTATGGGTCCGTCTCCATGCTTTGTTCTAAACAGATAAAGCATATCATGGTGGCTACGTGTGTGTACATGGAAACTCAGGGTGCCTGGGTTCAGATCCCAGCTCCTCCTCTTACACTGGGGTGCCTTGACCAAATGACTTAATTTATTCACCTGTAAAATAGGCATAGTGCTAATCTCTACCTTACAGGGGTTTTTTGTGGGTTTCTTTTTTATTCACACAGCATGCAATGAACCATTTTAAAAGTACAATTAAGTTATCATTTAATATATCCAGAAGGTTGTGAGACCATCACCTTTATTTAGCTCCAAAATATTCTAGTCACCCCAATAGGAAATCCCATACCCATTAAACAGTTTTCCTTTCCCCCTGCCCCACCCCCTGCCAACCACTAACTGGCTTTCTGCCTCCATGGATTTACCTATTCTGGCCATCTATACTAATAAAAGGGTAATATGCTAATTAGACCAGGAGACCTTCCGGGACATCTTCCGGACATCCTTCTGGACAAAGCCATGGTGGTGGGGCCGAGGCAGAGGCGGTTAGGGGTGATCAGGCCAGGAGGGGAGGGCAGTTGGGAGTGAGCAGGCAGAGTGGTTAGGGGCCATCAGGTAGGCAGGCAGGTGAGTGGTTAGGAGCCAGTGGTCTCAGATTGAGAGAGGGATGTCTGAGGGGTCCCAGATTAGAGAGGGTGCAGGCCGGCTGAGGACACTTTCCCCCCAACACCAGGCGCATGAATTTTGTACACCAGGCCATTAGCCCTATATAATAAAAGCCTAACATGCAAGTTGATTGAACGGCAGAATGACCGGTTGCTATGACATGCACTGACCATCAGGGGCAGATGTTCAATGTAGGAGCTGCCCCCAGCTGGCAGGCCCCACGCTGGCCAAGGCAGATGCCAGCGGGGGGGGGGGGGGGGGGAGGGGCTCAATAGCCCCGCTGGTCACCCTGCAGAGGGAGGTGACCGGTGGGGCTGGCAAGCGGGTGGCGCCAGGCTGGCCAAGGTGGGTGCCAGCAGGATTGCCCCCGATTGCCCCAACAGTTGCCCCATAGATTGGCCTTGATTGCCAGCCAGGGCTAGGGACCCTACCTGTGCACCAATTTTGTGCACTGGGCCTCTAGTTTCATATAAACGGAATCTTAAATATGTGACGTTTGATGGCAGGCTTCTTTCACTTAACTGCATCATGTTTTCAAGATTAATCCATGTTGTAGCATGTATCAGTGCTTTGTTCCTTTCTTTGGCTGAGTAACATTTCATTACATGGATAGATCACACTTTGCTTCTCTATTCATCCATTAATGGATATTTCCGTTTTCCCACCTTTCAGCTGTTGTGAACCTTCGTGTATAAGTACTCGAATACTTCTTTGCAATTCTGTTGGGTATACTGGTATACAGTCAGTTCTCATTATTGGCTGTGGTTGCGTCCTATTAAGGTTGCAGCTCATAGTGAATTAGCTAATACTAAGTCCTTGCTCCTAGGGGAAACACATAGATATATATCATGCCGATTATAATCTGAAATCCTGAAAACAATTTATCCTGGGAGATTCTATTTTCTTGGCTTCACACAAGAGAAAATGAGGTTCAGAAGTGCTAAGTGACTTGGCTAAAGCCACCCCACTCACCCCACCCATCTGCCCAAGGCACCACCCTGCTATCTCCATCCTCTGGCCACCTCTGCAGAAGAGGGAAACCAGAGGGCAGGGCGGTTCCTGGTCAGTCCTCAGCCTGGAACTTGCCAGACAGGCCACTCAAATTTGCTGCCACTGTGTGCATGGCTGTGCAAACCATCCCCAATTGCCACAAGTGTTGATTTAGGGGTAACATAAATATTCGCAAATAGGTGAATTTGCCAATTGCAGAATCTGCACATAATAAAGATCAGCTGCACCTAGGAGTGGACTTGCTGGGTCCTCTGGTAATTCTACATTTTGCTTTCTGAAGAAACGCCAAACTGCTTGCTCTCCAACACAGCTGCGCCATTTTATAAACTTAGGTAAGTGAGCTAATATTTGTAGGGCACTTAGGACAGTCCCTGGCCAATAGTGTTATTTATTGTTAATTAAATTAATTAGATAAGTCACACTGTGAGTGTTAGCTGCCAAGTTCAATTCTTTCTTATTCACAGGAGAAAAGTTCACAAATAGTGTAGGTGCCCAGCTGGCATGACTCAGTGGCTCGGTGGCTCGGTGGCTGAGCGGCAACCTATGAACCAGGAGGTCACAGTTCAATTCCTGGTCAGAACACATGCCAGGCTTGAGAGCTCGGTCCCCAGTGTGGGGTGTGCAGAAGGCAGCCGATCATGATTCTCTCTCATCATTGATGTCTCTCTCTCTCCCCCTTCCTCTCTGAAATCAATAAAAAATATACTTAAAAAAACATTCTGGGTAAGATAGGGGCACTAGTGGGTCTGATATGAAAGAAAAATGCTCACTTTTCATCCCAAGCCCAAACTGCACTCAGCCAGAGGCCTCTTCCTTTGTGTTTATATTTACAGATACACCCGGTGCCCACCCCTCCACATCTACTCACGCAGTCAACCTACTGTCTATTTAAAAGTTAATCATTTTCTTTGTAATACACTAACAGGGATTCATTGCAGAAATCTGGAGGAACACGGAGAATAGCAAAGGGAATATGGCTCACCTGTAATCCCGCACCATTGCCTTCTGTTACATTTCCTTTCTGTTTTATACAATTAAAACCATAATATGTGTGCAGTTTTGCAGCCTGTATTTTTCACTCAACATTATATTAGTATGTAATGCCATGTCATGAAAGTCTTCAAAACCCTGATTTCTAGATAAGGCCTTGAGTTTCATTGCGTATTTATACCTTACTTTCAGTATTCTCCCATTGCCAAATATCATTTCCAACTTTCTGTTCTTATAAACCACACAATGACAAAAATCTTTGTGCCTAGAAATTTATATAAATCAATGATTATTTCCAAAAACTTGATTGACATGGAATTTCTGAATCAACGGTATATTTTTAATACTCTTATACAGCACTACTTTCTCAGGAAATATTTTTCTTCCTAATCTTTCTAAATGTTTTTATTTCATTTTACCTGCTCTAGACCAGGTTTCTTTGTTATCATATTTTATACATGCCTTTAAAAACAACAACTCTTAGTTTGCCATTCTACATTCACTGGTGAAATTATTTGATTAATGCCTCTTTTCCTCATTGGAATTTAAACTCTACAAGGGTGAGAATGTGACTCAGTCATTTTTATGGATGTCAGAATCCAGGTCAGTGTGGCACACAGTATGTGCTCAGGAAAGGCTAGAGGCATGGACAGATAAATCTCCCCATTGAGTTTTTAATCAACATTTACTGCCACTATTGATGGATCAAAACACATGTTTACCAGCACAGCTCCTTCACCTGGCCCCTCGAGACAGCAGAAACAGTGATTAAAAAAATAAAGTTATTTTAACCAATGAGAATTGAGATCCTATTATTCTATTTTGCATTACTTTATTTACTAGGAACGTTAACATTTTTCCTCTTCTTACTATTTGCTTCTTCTCGGTAAGTACTAATTCATGTTCATTGTCCAAATTATTTAACTCACATTCAGTCCACATTTACTAGAAATCTCTATATTGAGTCCCAAGCCTTCCCTGGTGCTTTCATCTGCCTTCAATGAAATCCATCCTCAGGATTCCATGCATAGGATGCAAACATAATCCCTTGTCCTATTAGCATAGGGGATGTATATCAACTCTCTTTTTGTTTCTCAGATATCCAGTTCATGATGCTGGAATGTCTCAAAGAATGCAATCAGGTGGTGTCCACAGTCCTGAGTGTCGAACGCTTGGTATAAACATGGATGAAGGAAGTTGGGAGAAGCAGGCAACTGACTGGCTCCCATGCTGTGCAAGAGATTCAGCTTTGCCCTGATGTGAATCCCAGCTGCCTTACTGCACACTGTGACTCCAGCAAGGGACTTAGTCCTTCATTTTCCTCATTGGTAAAATGCGGAATCACAAGAGGCAGCTCATTCCTTGTTATGAGGACTAAATGCCACAGTTAGAAAGAGAGAGGAAGGCAGGAAGGAAGGCAGGCAGGCAGGAAGGGAGGCAGGCAGAAAGGCAGGCAGGCAGGCAGGAAGGGAGGGAGGCAGGCAGGAAGGGAGGGAGGCAGGCAGGAAGGGAGTGAGGGAGGCAGAGAGGCAGGCAGGAAGGGAAGCAGGAAGAAAGGGAGGAAGGAAGGAAAGAAGGAAGGAAGAAAGGAAGGAAGGAAGGAAGGAAGGAAGGAAGGAAGGAAGGGAGGGAGGGAGGGAGGGAGGGAGGGAGGGAGGGAGGGAGGGGAGGGAGGGAGGGAGGGAGGGGGAAAAGAAGGGAAGGAGAGAGAAAGGGCATTTTTACCCTTTCGTTAGTGTGGCTGTATTTGAACACTTTCTCTTTGCTCAGTGAGCACATTTCCTCATTTGCAGGGCAGACTCTAATCCATCACTGCTGTCTTCCTTAGGAAACTGTTATGAGTTTTAACAGTCTGTTCTGTTTGCTGGGAGCCCATGGAAGAACTCTCCTTATCTCCAATATTAGAACTTGTAGAAAATCAATCCGAGGGAATAGCATCCCTCACCATCACACTTGGTAATAAAGTCTAACTAGGAAAGGTGCGGATGCTTCAGGTGGCAGGGGTGTCTGGCCCGGGTGAAACCAACCTAGCACATCTGAGAGCGATTCCCTCATTGAGCCAAGGAATCATGAAGAGGGGGGCGCTGTGCATGGGCCTCATTAAAAATGGACTCCTAGCTGCAGCTTCCAGCTTGAAAATCCATATGGGAGAGGAAGTACAGGATGTGCCTCAATCACGTTTGTGTGTTTTTTCTTTCCTCTCGCATCTCTAAGAAACGTCCCATGAAGACAGTCCTCCTAATGCCAGCAGAAGGCCTTACCATCCTAAGCCTTTTATAAATGACATTTGCCCAATAGTCTGATTGACTAAGCGTGATGGAAAACAACAATCAGGCCACAAAGTGATACTCAGGAAAAACACAACAACGAGAACAAAAGCATTAAGAAATGAGACAGCTTTCCAGGGCTATGAAAACTTATCCAAAAGGAAATATATCACTCAAATATTTACAAAATTGCTGGTGCAATTCAGCCTTCTCAGTAGCAACAATTTTTATGTCCTAAAGAGAGTTTGTATCTAGAGGTAATTGTGTTCTGCCGCAGTTCGTAAGTCTGGGCATTTACGCTGGCAATTCCAGATTTATAGGAATAGAAGAAATTTCCGTGCATGATATACTGTACAAATTGTATGTAATAACCACAATAAAAAATTTCATTAGGCCTGCTATCACCCACCACCAATTCCCTGGGGAGAATTTATGTGCAAACTTCAGTTCCGTTTACCATCTGGGATGTTCTTTGGAGGATGGGTAGCCCCGGGTTCCTTGGAAAAGATAAGGGGGCATATCGATCCTCTCCTCTTGCCTTTGGGGCAAGCACTGGAGAAAAAGGAGGCCTGTGTGTCAGGAGGAGCAGATACCCTCCAACGGCTTTGTTCACACCCCAACCTAGCCCAAGCCCATGTTAGCAGCTGTCCTTAAATTTTGCAGCTCTCCATTCTGAGCATTAAGTCCTGCTGCATATTTTATGCAGCCCGTCACCGAGGCACGGATGCAGATTTCCATAGTTATAGGAGAGGAGGCAGAAATGGAAAAGACAAATTGGGCCATCTTAGAGTTTGCAGCTGTGAAATCCATTTCAAAATTGCAGCCTTGCAGGCCTGAGAGGCTCCCCGGACTCGATGGAGAGATAATCGTGGTGTCGCCACGAAGAGCATTCGGGCCTGGCAGTGCTTCTGGCATGTAGCATATGTCCTCATAAACCGTCCTCTTTATGACAGGAGCTTCGTGCATATGCTGCAAACAGTGACAACCTGGATCTTGCCTTTGGTGAGGGACGAGGAAATTGAGCATCTCGCTGCCACTCTGCAGAATAGGAGTTGGTATTTTATAAGATGGTCTCGTCCCACTGCACCCCTCCCCGGCCCCCTCTCTGGGGTCCACCCATGTCCTGTGGATAGGCACACATGTGTGTCTGGCACAGGCCTGTTGCTGCGGCCGCACGTTGGGGAGGGCAGGCCTCCAAGTGCACCCCACAGAGTGAGGAGGACACAAGGAGGAGGGGTGGTGAGGACTGGGGCTTTAGGAAGCATGTGGGGCATCTTCTCTAATGAGTTCTGCATTGTCAGTTGCCTCCATCCAGTTCATTTAAATTCACTCTCTAGGGGCCAGTGCCTACGCTGATGACTTTGCATGCAGGCCTCATTTCATCCTCACAGCCCCATGCGGTAGATATGATTGCCCCACTTTAGAAATCGGGATAACGAAGTTTAGGAGACTTCCCTAAAGATTGTGGGGCACTACCTTATGCTGGGCACCCTGCTAGGCAGTAAGGCTATGGATCTAGACAAGACAGCCTCCACAACCTAGTAGCTATGATGGTGTGGGACATGTGCATGACTAAAATTAGAAATCGACGCATTACATTTATAGTTCCTATTGACACAGCACTGCTTTGTGCCAGGTCCTCTATGGGAACATTTCACTCCTAATCCTCCCAACTCCATGCAGTGGCTCTTATCTCCGTTTTGCAAACCACTAAACTAAGACTGGGAATGCTTCGGTGGCTTGTCAAAGGTCACAGAGCTAGAAAGGGGAAGATTCTCACTTTCAGGACTACACCCCTCTCTGTGCTACAGGGCACTGCCCTCTCCCCTGGGGTGTGTCAAGGTCCAGCTTTGATTAAAATGGATCAAAAAGACTTCACCACAGCTCTGCCGCTGGGGTTCAATAGTTGAGCGTCAACCCATGCACCACTGAAAGGTCACAGTTCAATTCCCGGTGAGGGCACATGCCTGGGTATCGGGCTCCATCCCCATAGGGGTGGGGTGCAGGAGGCAGCCAATTAATGTTGATGTTTCCCTCTCATTGATGTTTCTATCTCTCTCCCTTTCTCCTTCCTTCTCTCTAAAAATCAATAAAAACATATTTTAAAAAGACTTCAACACAGTGAGAAAACGGTCTCTCTTTCTCAGAAAGATGGTTGACCACTGCTTAACGTTCTACTGAGGAATGCACATGAAGAAAAGACAGCAAAGGTTCTGGCATCAGATGGTCTGGGCTCCAGTCTGAGCACTGCTGAGGGGCACTATGCAAGTTACTCAACTTCTCTGGATTTTATCTCCTGTCTGTACAATGGAGTTAATGAAAGTATCAATCCAGGGCTGTTGAGAGTGATGAATGTACATTTCTAACACAGCATGGCATATAGCGCATTATTTTTCTTCAACAAGCTACTTTTTAAAAATTTTTATTGATATTTTTATTTTTTAAACATATTTGTATTGATTTCAGAGAGGGAGAGAGAGATAGAGACATCAATGATGAGAGAGAATCACTGATCGGCTGCCTCCTGCATGCCCCCTAGTGGGGATCAAGCCCGCAACCCAGGCATGTGCCCTTGACTGGAATCAAACCCGGTACCCTTCAGTCCACAGGCGGGCGCTCTATCCACTGAGTCAAACCAGCAAGGGCATTTTATTGACATTTTTAGAGAGAGAGGAAGGAAGAGGGGAAGACAGAGAAACATCAGTGTGAGAATGGAACATCAATTGACTTCCATATGTCCTGACCAGGAATTGAACTGGCAACCTTTCAGTGCATGTGGTGACGCCCAGCCACACCGAGCTACTTGCTTTAGTTAATCAAGACCCCCTTGACTTCCAGAAAGGAGACTCATATTTAAAGATCTAGCGCAAACAGCATCCCTACAATACGAGGGAATAGCAACAAAGCAAATGTGGTTTTCTCAAAAGCTCAACCAAATATGGACTTATTGAGTAGGGGTCTGAGCATGTACAGTGTGAAATGGGAATGTAAACTTTGTTTCTCTTTTGCAACTACTTCCTCAGCACCTCCAACTATGCAAGAATTGGTGTTTGATACTCTGAAGAAAATGAAAGTGAAATGGCATACTGCCCTTCCCCATCTAATGGAGCTGATGTCCCAGTGGGGAGAACAGATATACAAGTGTCACCGTGGCCCAAGGCAGCATGAGGTGGTTGTCCTTGGACAGTGGCCACTGTGCAGTCCAGGCTAACACTGTGGGACAAAGGAGGGGGAGAGGGGTGAAGGATGGGACCCAGATGAGGGAAGGGGTGAAGGATGGAACCTGGACGTAAAGTTGGGAATGTATGTTGGACCTAAAACTTGAAAGGTACTGAAGGCCATGCTGAGAGATTTCAACTTTATTCTGTAGATGAATAGGGTTGAAAAGCCAACGTGCTTCATCTAGTGTGTTTAGGAAGAATATTAGTTTAGATTTTTTATTGCAAATGGCAAGAAACTGAGCAAAACATAAAATAAGAAAAAGAAGTTACTAGTTAGTATCAGTGGAGATCAAGAATGTTCAGAATCTGAATACTTAAAAAATGCCATCCTGAAATCTGTGCTTCTCCACATTTCAGCTCGTGCTTCTTTAGGTCGGCTCTGTTCTCAGAGGGGCTCTCCCATGTGGTGTTAAAAATGGCCCCCCATACCTCCAGGCTTATGTCCTACTTGCTTAATGAGTCCTCCTGTGTAAACAGAGAGCTTCTTCCTTAACTGGGGATTGATTCTCATTTCCCTGGTTGAATTATTTGCCTGTTTTGAACCAGTAATTGAGGACGGAGGATGGAATGTTTGTTTGGCCAGGATGTACTTTAAAATCAGCTCTGAAGTGGAGAAGAAAAGGCAGTGGTCCCATTACTTCCCCCAACCACACAGAAAAGAAGTAGAGAGGGATTTGGTTCTGTAAAAGGGGAATAAAGGAAAGGAAGTGTATTCATCAGATAAGGATGGGTTATGCTGCAGTAACAAATAATCCCCAAACCTCATCAGCTTAAAACAATATCTGTTTACTTCTCCTCACCACGTACATTGGGGCTGGGGTGGGGGACTCTGGATCATCTCACTGAAGCTGACAGAAGATGCATCTCTAAAGTTGCCAGATTGCCCAGCTAGGAATAAATGGGCATGCTGAATTTCATACTGGCTGTTACAAGCTTCCCCTTCATTTAATTTTCTCCCCAAAGCAAATCACAAGGCCTCACTGGACTTCATGGGCCAAGAAAATGCACCCTACCATGGGCCTGGAATGGATGAATACTGGAAATATTTTGATGTCAAGCAATGGAAATTAATATAAGCAAATAAAGACAACACAAGTCCACTGCAAGAAGACAGCTGGTTACAGTGACATTTCTATGCAAGCATCATACTTCTAAAATAATTATGTTGTGTCTGTGTACATGTTCATGTGTGTGAGAGAGAGAGACTGACATACGCCCATATATTTAAAATCCTGCTGATTTGAATCATTCCTCATGGAGTTAATATTGCCTTTGATGGCTTGAGTTTATTGAGAACATAGAAATCTATTAGGTTATTAGAACTTTTTGACAAAATTTATTTCAGAAACAAAATAATGCTGTGGCAATTATTCATTTTAAAGAAGCAATTCACTAGGGAAAGTTTTCCTTTCTATAACAACTAATAATAGCAACAATGATGATTTATTTCTTTTTCTTTAACAACAACAAAACAATATTTAACACTTGGTCTGTTTTAAAATTTTCTACTCTCTCCTCTATTCAAAACTATTTAAAGTCAAGCAGTTTCTACCACTCTTTATTCAACCAACTATAGTCAAAGGGGGAGTAGAAAACTCACTTTGAAGATTATGAAATTCAACTACATAAAAATTTTAATATTAAGTAAAACTACCTTAACCTAATCTGCTTATGACCCTATAATTATGTAATATTTAAGTATTGGAAATAATCTCCATCTCTGCTCAATCCATTGGTGGTATGTAATTAAGAAAGGGGGTGAAAATGTACACATTCCAAGTTTTCCTTTTGTCAATTCAAGTACCCTGTGAGGGTCCTTGCTACTTCCTACCTGAGCCAGTTGTATTTGTGGTGAGGACCCTTACTGCTTGCTGCCCATCAAGGCAGACACTGCCTCCTGTCAGAGTTCACCCGGCTTCCTCTGGGATTCTCCACCAAGTTCCAGTAGGATCCATAGGAAAATTACAAAATGGCACTCCATCCTGAATACTTTTTACTGCCACCTCCTCATAGTCATTGTAATAACTATACAAATCTGTAATGGCAATGAGGTGAATGGGACCCTTGTGTTGAGCTGTTTAATTAGTCCAGCCATGCTACCCTGGATCTACTTCTGGTGAAACAGGGAAGGTGGGCCTACCAGAAAGAAGCCGCCCTCCCATTACTCTGCAGCACACCCAGCACATGCTCTAACCTGTCTGATACCCCAGTCCCTGACATCTGACTCACCTTCCAGTGCAGGACTCTGACTTCAAATCCTATTGACCTATGATGTTTTCCCTGAGAGCCCAGACCCTTGTCAGATTCAAGGGCCCTAAAAGGCAGTTACTCTGTCCTTGTCAGTGAATGAATGAAGGAAAGAATGGTTTGGAAAACGAATGCCAGCATGAGTGAGTATGACTAAGCTATGCATAGAGTGTATGTCCTTGTGAAGGACAAAGTAGGCAGTGGCTGGGGCATACCACATTCAATACGCCACAAACATTTCAGCTTCATTTCTTCATGTGTTTTCTGCCCCAGCTCATTTGCTATTTTCATTTTAGCGTCCATTTCACATGAGGTCCATTAACTAGCTTTCTTAAGGCTCCGGCATACTGGCTAGACTCCTGAGCCCTACCTACTAAAGAAAGCTCTGGTCAGCAGTGGTTGGATCCTCCCTGCTGGTGGCTGTATGCTGCCTCTCTGGCACCAGGTGGTACTACAGTCTTTCTCCAAAATCTTGATCCTACTTTTAATGCTTTACATAACGTCTCATCCCTTGGGAGGAAAAAGCTCCCAAGTGAGTCTGGTGTCACATCAATAAACTCAAGATGAGAACTTGAGGAATGGTAGAGAACTGGGGTTGGAAAGATTAAACCAGTTCCTCCCTCTCTCCCTCCTCCCCCGCCCCTCCTCAATGCCCAGGACCTGGACTAAGTAAGGGATGAATAAAAATAAATAAAATCAACAAAAGCTAACATTTATTGAAAATTCATTCTTTGTAAGAACAGTGCACCAGACTCAAACCTAGCTTTTTCTGCTCCAAATCTTAGTCTCTTAACCTGTAGTTACAGAAGACTTGGGGACTTAAGGACTAATTTAAACATTATTTGAAATCTTATGGCAACACCACCTTACCATTTTTTTCCTTTTTGTTGAAAACAGGATTAAGCTGTAAAAGGTCTATTGTTCTAACACAGAGTGAGCTAAAGCCTGGTATTCTTTCTGGAAAGATCAGCTGCTCTTTTGCCAATAAAGAAGATATACAAAAAATAAAGGTAAGGGGAAAAAACTGGAAATCTTCTGATTAAGGACCCTGTGTTTAGAAATCCTGCTTCCTTAGTCTTCAGGCTAAATAATATTTCATTCTGTGTATATACCACATTTTCTTGGTTGGGGCATTTATGTTGTTTCTGTATCACGTATCTGGCTACTTTGATTAATGCTGCAATGAACATGGGAGTGCAGGTATTTCTTCAAGATGCTGATTTTAATTCCTTTGGATCAATATCCAGAATGGGATTGCTGGACCTGGAGGACATTATGCTAAGTGAAATAAACCAGGCATGGAGAGCAAATACTGTGTAATCTCACTTACATGTACAACCCAAAATAGCTAACCTCATCGAAGCAGAGAGTAGAGTGGTGATACCCAGGGGCTGGGGTGGGGATGGGCAACATGGAGAGACGTTGATCAAAGGGACAAAGTTTCAGATGACAAAGTTCTGGCTGGATATCTAATGTACAGAATGTATAGAATGATGATTACAGGTATTAACTTGAGGCCCAATGCACAAAATTCGTGCAAGAGTAGGCCTTCCTTCCCCTGGCTGCCTGCACTGGCTTCCCTCTGGCACCCAGGACCTGGACTTCCCTCGCAGCCCCGGCTTCATCTGGAAGGTTGTCCAGAAGAATGTCTGGAAGGTCGTCCAGTCTAATTAGCATATTATGCTTTTATTAGTATAGATAGTGCACTGCATATTTGAGATTTACTGTCTTCACACACCAAAAGTACCTCAGTTAAGTGATGGATATATTAATTAGCTTGACTATAGTGATTATTGCATGATCAAGTCATCAAGTTGTACACCTTAAATATATACAATTTTAATAAATGGAAACCCTACTTGCTTGCTCTTTTATATTTAAAATTCTGCTCGTTGTTGTTGTTCTCAGGGAAGGAAGGGATCCATCCTTTAATCCCAAGTAAGGTGAAAAAAGTTACAATTGTCAGCATGAGCTCAGTTTCTATCCCAAGAAAGATAACAAATTGGATTAAAAAAAAAAAAAAGGTCCGCACATCCACTGAGAAGTTGCAAGGTTGTTCCACCAGTGGTTAACTGTGTTCTGTGGGCAAAGCTCTTTTGATTTACTCCCAGCACCAAGTAAGCCACACCAGACGTAGGGGCTGGAATTCCTTACTACCAAAGAACGCTCCTGTCCACAGAGAAAATGGGGCTGACAATTAATTCACAGGCTTGTATCTACTTGGGAATAAGGAGAGATTGGAGCCCCTTGAGTTATCTCTCGCTCAGTGTTCAACATAGATGTTTCATGATAATTAGAAAAAATAAAAATACATTCCACTCCCATAATTGGGACACATCCCTCATTACAGCAGACCCCCAAACAAGCTATCCTTAGTATCCCAGAAGCCATGTTCATGCTCAGGGTATTTAGCAAAGAACTTGTTCTATGAAACATGAAGCATTGAGTCAATTTCTCCTAAACTCTCAGGAGTTGACTAGAAGGAATGGGGAAATGAAACAGAAAAATGTGCAAAACTCGGAATCAAAAAACCTCAGTTTGAATCCTGTCTTTGGCATTCGCCAAATGAAGAATCTTTGGGACAGAGATTTGGCCTGTGTGGCGTTCGAGAGTGTCTTTATGGGACATCTTAGGACACTAGAGGGGCCAGCTAATCTCTGTTTCCAGCCTGAAACTGCCCAACTTCAGCCTTTAATACTCAGAAACTTTGCTTTGACCTTTCCTGTCTGTCTTTCTATGGGAGGTGTGAGCAGTAATGAATAGCTGGTTCCCAGCCCAGGGTTTATGCACCACAAGTTGTTAGGATACTCACACAGGGTCTCAGAACACCATGGCTTTTCATAGGCTGCCCTGCCCATCTGTCCCTGAATTCACTAGCCTGGTACCCTTCCTGGACCTTGTTCATTTGGGGTCTGTTTCTTAGGGTGAACATTCAAATATGGAAACCAATTAGAAAATTAAAGAAAAAAATCAAAGGACTTTTAGTCTTTTGTTTCAGTGGCTCTCCATATGGGACCAGATTTTCAGCCATGAAAGAAGAAATGAGGATGCAAAGACCTAACACTTCAAGAAGGTTGTTGAAGGGGTATCATCAGCATTGATAAGACTGGTAATTATATTTGATTGTTTGCTTATTTTTTAATAAATCTTTATTGTTGAAAGTATTACATATGTCCCTTTTTTCCCCATTGCCCTCTCCCATCCTTCTCCCCCCAGGGCCTTCACCACCCTATTGTCTGTGTCTATGGTTATGCATATATGCATATGAGTTCATTGATTGATCTCTTCCCGCCCCCCCTCCTTCCCTCTGAGGTTTGATAGTCTGTTCGATATTTCTATGTCTCTGGGTCTATTTTTGTTCATTAGTTTATGATGTTCATTAGATTTCACATGAGTGAGATCATGTGATACTTATCTTTCTCTGACTGGCTTATTTCACTTAGTATAATGCTCTCTAGGTCCATCCATGCTGTTGCAAATGGTAAGAGTTCTTTCTTTTGTATAGCAGTGTAGTATTCCATTGTGTAGATGTACCACAGTTTTTTAATCCACTCATCTGTTGATGGGCACTTAGGATGTTTCCAAATCTTAGCTATTGTAAATTTTACTGCTATGAACATAGGGGTGTGTATATTCTGTTTGCTTATTTTTTATTTGTTGGTTTATACAAAGAGACTCCTAGAAGTGTCCTACCTCTAGGCTGCTTGTGTTTATTGCATCCCGACCAGTCTTGTCTTTGTTGGGAGAGGCAGATGCCTGATTCTGCTCTGCAAGACAGACACCAAGGAGCTGCAGGCTTCCCACTTCTACAACCACTCCATTTTCTATAAATACAGCTGCTCTAGCCCTTTAAAAAAGTCTTCCTTCTACTGTTCTGCTGAGATGAGAAGAAGGAAAGGAAGGAGGAAGAGAAGAAAGAGGGGGAGAAATCTTCACTTTCACAGTTCTTAGACCACACAGGTGCATTCAAGACTGAGGGTGAGGTCAGCACATACCATGTGGGGGAAGAGCAGATACCAGAACAAAATTGGGTTTCTGTTGAGAAAGAGGAAGGGAGTTGGATACTGTTCATCACAGGATCTGACCAGAGAGAGAGAGAGAGAGAGAGAGAGAGAGAGAGAGAGAGCTCACAATTATCACTATTATTGCAATCATCCAAGAAAGAAGGGTGTGAGGAGACAATTATACTTAAAACAAAACAAAAGCTTGCAGTAATTCCTTGAGGTCCAGATGCTCTTTATTACATAATGGTGATCATAAAAGGCTTTAATGGATAGGATTCTCACAGAATTTCCACTCCCTCTCAGGAACAGCACTGGGGAGGATCTTGCATGCCAATGAGTAGTAATTAGAGCCACAAAGCAAAAAGATGGTGCAGTGACTTCCTGGCTCAGCTCTTGGAGGGAAGAAAACCCCAAAGAATGCTCTACCAATGCCAGGCCCCTGAGCTAAAAGTGTAGGTCCACAATGAGTGAGAAGCCAAGCCTGCCAGGATCTATGGCTTATTTCTTTATCTCCATCCACCCAATTTTCCCATTTATTCATTTGATAATTAATTCATCCACCTCTGTGGAACTCCATTTAGGCTAGTGATTAGTCAAGGTAGTGGGAATAAAACAGTACCTTGAATACTGGTCTCTCTTCCTCTCTCTCTCTTTCTCCTTGCCCCCTTTCCATACTTCAAAACAGAAAAATTAATGCCAACCTCACTGCATTGTTGAGAGAATTAAATGAGATGATATCAGCACTAAATGCATCTGAGTGTTTCAAACAGTAGGTGCTCAATATATGCTTGCTATTTCTATGGTAATTATAATTATAATTACCCATAATTATAATCGTACCCATAATTATAATTTAATTATAATTATTAAATTGTGCCCCTAGCTCTCAGGGAGTTCACAATCTAAATCTAATATACCAGAAGCTATCCATGACTAGACTATTTGAAATTGTAATCAATATCATTCTCTTTCGTGGGTGGGCTCTCCACGAATTAAGTAAAAGCTGTCATTTATGGAGCAACCACTATCTGCCAGTCTCAGTGTGTTATTTTGTTTAATCCTTAGAGGGGAAGGGTCTTATTCTTATCCTCATTTACAGATGAGGAAACAGAGACAAAGCAGTTAAGCTCCTAACCTAAAATTTGTGTGTTTCTTCCTCCAACTTTGTGTATCTTTTTTTTTTTTTTTTTTTTTTTTTTTTTTTAGAGAGAGAGAGAGAAAGAGAGAGAGAGACAAAGAAAGAGAAAAATCAATGTGGGCGTGAAACATTGATCAGCTGCCTCCTGCACAACCCTTTCTGGGGATTGAGCTCAAAACCCAGGCATGTGCATCTCATTCCTCATTTCATTCCCAGTACTTGCCACAGTGCCCCTCACATTGTGAACATTGAATAAATACCTGTTGAATGAATGAATGAATGATCACTGACAGGAACACGCTGTGTGCAGTTCCTCCTTTGAACTGGGCAGTCCCAACCAGGCCCATAAGAATCTCACTGCAGAGCCAGCTGCCACACAAGGTTCAGCTGGCCCTCTCTGGAACTGGTTGCATTTGTTTAATCATATTATACAGTGTGCGTGTTTTACATGATCAATATATGTCGCCCTAAGTGAACATGTCACCCAGCCTAATGGCTTCTGCAGAAACAGTTTATTGGCGTTGGCATTCTCCTTTTTAGATGCCTGCTCCAGCGAGGGCAGCGACAACGGGCCCAGGACCCTGGTGTCACTTGCTTCCTTTGTGCCATTTTGTGCTAAATGAAATATGACAAGAGAGTGGCTCCCAGTAATTGCAATAATTGATTGTAGAGAGTTCATGATTATGTCATTAGCTCCTCTCTGGATAACATACTATGATGGTAGCCACATTTCACTACTTTGGAGACCAGCATTGCATATTGCATAAAGGGACAGCCAGGATGGGTTGCCTCTCCCCCCCGCTCCCACTTCCCACCATACCCCAGCTTTTCTCACCCTAATGTCTAAAACATAAGGGCTATCTTAAGAAGACCTGGATACTGGTTCCAGCCTGACCATTCTTTACTGTGGGATCATTGGTAAATCTTTTTATGGGCATCTCTGACCTTCAGCATTCAGGTTTGGGGGATGTGGGGGAGTTGGTAATAACCTCTTCTCTAAGAAGATGGTTAATTGTCTGTGTCAATTTCACTGGGGTCATGGGGAGTGCAAATTAAACTATTTCTGGGTGTTTTCCTGAGATGGCAGGTCATGGGACTTCTCAGCCTCTATACTTGCATGAGCCAATTGCTCATAAGAAATACATAGATATCCTGTGGCTCTGTTTCTCTGGCACACCCTGACCAATACACCTACCCACCAGGTGTGGTGGCTGTGATTGAGAAGATCAGATATGCAATTGTGCACATTACTAACTTCATGCTTGCTTTTCATCCATTCAGAGAAAAGGGAAGACAGCCTAATATGTCTCATGAGCCTATGTGGGCATTACCCAGCTACTAGATTCTTGGACAATTTTAAGAAACTGAGATGCGGGAATGTTGTCAGCAGTTAATAAACTGGACTTTATTATGCTTTTTATTTCAGAGACAGAGCCTGTGCTAGCAACCTTTCCCCTGCCCCAGTAATTCTTCCTCCTAAGAATGCAGACACTCCAAGAATGCCAGTGCAAGGAGGTTGTCAGAAACTAACTAACCAGAGACGGCAAGTATGCATTTATCCCTCATCCTTCCACATCCTCTTCCCTAGTTTTTGGTAGGTATTGCAATACTTTATTGTCTCTTTCCCATGGAGCTTTGAAAACACCAGAACCATGGTGAATGCTTAACAGCCTGCTCTCAGGCAGGGATAGGAGAGACACCTGTCTGTAACATCTGCCTGTACCCATGGTGGAAATACTCCCACCGTGGCTGACTTCAATGTGACATCACTGGATACAGTGTCGGTTAAAGACATGGGAAATGGCTCCTGCACACCAGTGAAATTTTTCTCAATACGAAGCTCCAGAAATCCATGGCCAACCATTTAGAATCGGTACAGGAAAAAATGAAAACATCTTGCTATCTCTATCCGACACCCTACTTTTGCAAGTGAATAAACAAAGTCCCTGAGAAGAGAAAACAGCAGAACCATGCACGAAATGATACAGCCAGTTAGAGAGCTGGAATGCCCATCTCCAGCACCCTGGTTCCTTCCTCTGCTCAGCACCTTACAGAGGCTCATGGGAAGAGAGAGCCAGTGGGTTCCACAGCCAGTGGAGCTCAAGTCAAGGCACTGGGATCTTGACCCCTTGCAGAAAGCACTCCTGACATGGCCCCCAGTTCCACCCACCAAGGGTATTCATGGTCTTCTGTAACCTCCTGCCCTTGAGTGCAGACTGGATCTAGTGACTTGCTTCTGAAAATAATGAATCCAGCAAAGATGGTGAGATGTCATTCCCATGATGAGGTTACAAAAGAGGGCGATTTCCATCTTGTTGGTATTCTTTCCCTTGTGCTCTCTCTAATGAAGTTACTATGTTTTAAGGAAATGAAGTTATTGTGTTTTAAGGTACTCTGTGGAGGCCAATAGCTCTGGAGAACAGAGAGCTTAGTCCTACTGCCGTTAAGGAACTGAATTGCCAATAAAGGACTCTATCTATAGCATGAGCCATGCAAATAGTATGTCCTGGGTGATCAAGTTCTTTAACTACACTAAAACTCAACCTTTTCTTCTTTAAAATGGGGATCTCAATAGAACCTGCCATGCAGGGTTGTTGGGAAATAGGATAAAGTAACACAAAGAAACTGCTTAGTACAGGGAATAAAAGCATCAAAAATATGACTGGAAACCAATTCTGTCTGGCTCTAAATTCTTAAATGCTCTACTCCACCATGGTGGATAAACAGGATGCTAAGCAAAATAAGCCAGTCAGAGAAAAACGAGTATCACACGACCTCACCCATATGTGGAATCTAAATAACAAAATAAATTGACTAACAATATAGATCCAGAGACACCGAAGCATGGAACAAACTGTGGAACCTCAGAGGGAAGGCAGGGGAGGGAGCGTGGGTGGGGAGAGATCAACCAAAGAACCTGTATGCATATATGCATAATCCATGGACACAGATGATAGTGTGGTAAAGGCCTGGGGTGGGGGGCGAGTAGGGGCTAGAAGGGGTCAATGAGGAAAAATGCTTTCAACAATAAAGATTTTTTTTTAACTTTTTAAAAATAGAAGTGGGGCAGACGTGAGGTGAGAGGAGCCAAGAGGGCTTTCCTCTCTTTGTGAACAGGACGGTGACGGTGACACGTGAACTGCGTGGGGCGGGATTTGGGTAGAGGGTCAGAGCAGCCCCACCGGGGGGAAGACGGCGTGAGAATGTGGGGATACACAATATCTGTAACGCAGTCAAGGACGGATCTAGTTATTCTTCATAAACATCTCAGCAGGCTGTGTACTCGCCCTTTGGAGAAGAAAGCTAACTGGTAAATAGATATAATTAAACACCCATGTAACCACAGGACATAATTATTGACCGCGCTCATCCACACATCACAGAGGGAGGGAAACAGCGAAACAGCCCACCAGGCTTGCAGGCGGACTCGGGGCGTCTCTTTGGATGCCACTGGCTGACAGTTTCACTGGTGTAGCTACCAGAAATGTGGACATCCCTGCGCCAGCATATCTCAATGGAAATAAAGGTACAATCACAAATTCATTAAAACACAGAATTTATAGGTTTTTCTGGTTAGCTAGGAGACTACCTTTCCTTTAGTTCCCAGACTGTAATAGCCTGGTGGTAGATAGACTTGGGGGTAGATTGTCTGGGTTTGAAACCCGCGAGGTCATTTTACTATTGGTGCAACTCTGGACAAGTAACCCCACCTCTCTGTGCCTCAGAAAAAGTGATAATATTCCCTACTTCACTGTGGTTTTGAGAATAAGATGAGGTCAGGTATACAAAAAGTGCTTAGCACAATGACTGATGATGCACAGGAGGGCCTCAATGGATAATGATTATTTTTGTTTATATTATTTTAGTCATGAACAAAAAATGGAACACATTGGAAAAAATGTCTCAAGGTCAATTTATTCCCAAATTGTGACTTGCAGAATTAACTGGTATTGAACACATTAGGAAGGGAGGGAGGAAGGGAGGGAAAGAAAACCGGGAAGGAGGAGGAGGGAGGGAGGAAGAGAGGGAGGAAGTTCCTTAGTGGAATAAGTTAGCTAGAGATAAAAATTTGATAAAATATTCTTAACGTTTTCTTTTTCTCTGAAGGACTTTTCTGAGCTTTTCCTATGGAAATGTGCATGTGACTCTCCGGAAGAAGGATAAAGTCTGCAATGTTTTCATAATTTATTTCTAAGCAGAACTCCATGTTTCCTCCCTGGGATTCTTGTTAATATTTTACAGAAAACTGCTTTCAGAAATATACTTTAGAAAATCATTGCTGTAGGATGATTCCAGCTCTATCAGACATTTGCAACTAGAAATTTCTGGTCATTTGAGACAATGTTCCCACAACGAGAGCAGCGAGTAGAATCTGTTCTGTGATTTGTTTATTCCTTTTGCTACTCCTTTCAGTTCGCTGGAAGCCTTATAAATTTGGGGACCACCAAAGAGCCTCTTTTTGGTAGGCGCTCCCTGGCCCTGCTCTGGACAGCTGAGTTTTTCCACTTTGACTTTTGCATTCTCTGCTTCTGTACTCCCACCCCACCCATACCTGGGCTCTCGGTGCTAAGAAGGCTGTTTGCTCAGGATTCTGATTTGACCCAATGAAGCACTCCCCTCCCTTTGTAATATAATAAAACTCAAAACAGAACTGTGAGTACCCAAGATTTTGGACCTCCTGGATTTGGGGCCAGAGTACACACTGTGGCCAAGCACCTGGAGCAGCAAGACCCAGAGTATGTCAAGCTCTGGATCCCAGAGAGTGGTGATTAGTGGCCCAGGTTAATAGGCTTGTCTGCGGGAGATGGCAATCACTCCTCCATCCAGGTGTGTCTCCGCCAGAATAAATCTAAAGACCGAAACACGTCAGCCAGTTGCTGCAACAATAGCCGACACCAGGAGTCAGAATTGCCCCCATGTAGCACGGGGCCATGGCTGAACCCTATACATGTTCTTGCCACAGTCTCAGGTTCCCTTTCTTTGCCTCTGAAGCCTTCATCCCCATTTCCTGATCTTCCCTGAGTCATTTCCCATCTCTGCTCTCAGCTGACTGTCAGCTAATCACTTAAAATGTCAAGTGAGTGTAAATGGATGAGAAGATGCTAGCTAAACAGACTAAACACTATCAGGGAATGGTTCATTTTAGATATGTTCTCCGGAAAAGATAAGTCCTAAATCTTTAGTAATGTCATGATTGTGGCGTGGAAGGAGGAGGGGACAGGGTGAAGAGTTGAAACCCTGGTTCTGCCTTCATCAGTTATTGTATCCATTTATTCATCAATTGTGTACTGAGAGCATGCTCTGTGCCAGACTCTGTGTAAGGTGCTGAGAATGGAGCGGTGAATAAAACATCCAGCCACCAGCCCTGGCTGGGTGGCTCAGTTGATTGGAGTGTCGTCCCATACACCAAAAGTTTGCAGGGTTGATTCCCAGTCAGGGCACATACCTAGGTTGTGTGTTGGATGTCTAGTTGGGGTGCATACAGGAGGCAACCAATCAATGTTTCTCCCTCTCCCCCTTCCTCTCTTCTCTCTCTAAAATCAATAAAGAAAACATATCCTCAGTTGAGGGTTAAAAAAAAAGGCAGCCCTAGGTGGTTTGGCTCAGTGGATAGAGCATCAGCCTGTGGACTGAAGGGTCCCGGGTTCGATTCCAGCCAAGGACACATGCCTGGGTTGCAGGCTCAATCCCCAGTAGGGGATGTGCAAGAGGCAGCCAATCAATGATTCTCTCTCATCATTGATGTTTCTATCTCTCTTTCCCTCTCCCTTCCTCTCTGAAATCAATAAAGAAATATATTTAAAAAAAAAATCCAGCCACCAGTTCTGTCTTCATGGACCTCATTAAACTAAAACAACATTTTTGAATGATTATAAATTGTAATAAAGGCTATGATGGGAAAGAACAGGGTACTGTAATAGATAACATGTAAAATGCCATATTATACCCTAATGCCGACAGGTCAGGTAAGTTCTCTCTAAGAAGGTAGCATGCTAGCTGAGATTTAAAGGCCGAGAAATGAAGAGTTGTGAGAAACAGTGAGGAGGGTGCATTCCAGGCAAAGCAACCCAGTCACATTGGGACAGAGGAGAGAATGCACTTGGCTTTTGTGAGGGACTGAAGGAAAGCCCATGTGGATGGAGGGAAATAAGCAAGGGAGAGAGCACCATGAGATGAGGTTGTGTATCAGCTATCTTTGGCACAACAAGGTCATGTAACAAACAACCACACACTTTGGTGATATTACCTATTTGGTGATATGTCTATTATGCTTGGGCCAAGGGTCATCTCCGGGTCAGCTCTAAGTTCTGTCCATGTGTCCCTCTCATTGACAAAGGCACAAGTGTGCATGAATATGTGCAGTGCCTGATGAGGCATGGACTCAGTACTGTCATACCATCATCATGTCATTAGCCAAAGTCAATCATAAGGCTGAGCTCACAGTCAGGATGGGAGGGTATCATGAAATTACATGATAAAGAACCTGAATGCCTGGTGGGTGAAGAATTGGTGCCATGTTTTCAACATTCCACAATTAGAGAGACAGATAAATAGAAACCAGTTCAATTGGGCTCTTGAAGGCCAATACATATAGTTTAGATTTTATTCTAATGACTATAAGAAGCTACGAAGCTGACTGTTTATTGATCATGTGACCTCGGGCAAATCACATGCCCTCTTGAGTGTTTCCTCTCTATAGAAGCTGTGAGTAATGGGAGTGAGGGAGGGGTGGATTCCTGAGTAACACACCCAGACACTCTGAACCTTGTAATATTTATGTATAGAAATGAGCTTATTAGACATACCTTTAGGATTATTGTGAGAATTAATTGAGAAAATAAACATGGAAGTGCTTTGTAAACTGTGAAATGCTCGACATTCATTATTTTGTTTACTATTTACAGCAATGCTGCAAAGCCAGTAACAGGATCATCACTTCGTAGGAGAAGAAGCTGAAAGTCAAGAATGTTGCACAATGCTGCATTGGTTACACAGCTAGGAATGCAAGAAGGAGACTCATCCATCTGATTCCAAAGCTCCAAGCCTTCAATTAACTATAAATTTAATTAGTTGCTTCCATGTATGAGGAATTGGCTGGGGTAGCGGCTTTAGCAGAGATTACTGGCATGACAGGAGGTGATGGGTGTGATTTAGACCTTTCCCAGCTGCTGCTGAGCTCAGCAATAGTTCCTTATCCAGGCAGGCCAGTGGCCAGCAGCTAATTCACCAGGGGCCATCCCAGCTGATTGGTTCATCAATAACCCATTATCTCTGCCATTGTAAATATCTCGGGAGGAATGTGACTTTCAGGGAGGAATACCCAAGCACACCCAGGCTACAACCTGTCCGTATAGCCTAGACCTCGGGAAAGACAGAAACATACCCTCTGCTGGCTTCCCATGGCAAAATGCTATACATCCCTCTGTAGTCCTTGACAAGGGGGCACTGGCTGGAACAGTGTGAAGATGGGGTCCTTCCATAAGGAATATGTCACATTTGCCACTCAGGACACTGGGGTGAGAACCATAGTCTTTATGAATTAATGGAGTCATCTGCTGGACCACAGAGCAGCAGAGAGCTGGATGCATAAGAACCACCCAGCCATCTTGTCTAAGCAGCTGATGCTCAGGATGCCCTAGAGCAGTGGTTGGCAAACTCATTAATCAACAGAGCCAAATATCGACAGTACAACGATTGAAATTTCTTTTGAGAGCCAAATTTTTTTAATTTAAACTTCTTCTAATGCCACTTCTTCAAAATAGACTCGCCCAGGCCGTGGTATTTTGTGGAAGAGCCACACTCAAGGGGCCAAAGAGCCGCATGTGGCTTGCGAGCCGTAGTTTGCCGAACATGGCCCTAGAGAGTCTGATTTTGATAAGGAGTGAAGCCCGGAGATGTGGGCTCTGCTCTAGCCCAGTGATTCTGATGCCCTGATGCAGAGCCAGATTTGTGACCACTCCCGGGATGCACTGTCTTCATTTAGCAAACACAGCTTCAGCACCTCTTGTGAGCAGACCCTTCTGCTGAGTGCGAAGATGGAAATGAATCAACAGGCCCCTGACCTTGAGGATCTCACAGGTCACTTGTAAAGATGAACACACTGACAAATAACTATGGGATCTGAGAAGGAATCAAGAGCTTACCCCGCTTGTTTATGCCAACAAGAAGCCCAGGCTGCACAAAGGCTGCCCGTGGGTACTCTGTTTCTCCCACGCAGCCTCCAACCCTCACAGTTTCTGTTTCATTGCTTGCTCTCCTCCCTACAAGCTCTCATTCCTGGCCCCACAGTTCTGATCTGGTGCTCTCACCTTGATAGCAGTTCAGAAAATTTCATTCTCAAGTTTCACTCTGGCTAACCAGGAAAGACATTCTGCCCAGGCACAGTTAGTACAGAAGGATGTTCTACCACCATCCCCTTTGTTATAGAGGAGAAAGTTCTAGACATTCTTGGCCTCTCAAGCAGGTAGGAATACATGTTGTGGGAGCACAAAAGAGGAGTTGGTTCATTTTTCTCTACCCGGGTATGAGGAAAGCCATTACCCCTCACTCAACACAAAGAAGATTATGAACCTGAACAGAATTATTCCCAAGAAGCCAGGAGAGGGTGGTGATAATGATCCATTTTATTAATTTAAAAGAGGCTTTGTTGTATTCAAACTCAGGGGGAATTTGGGGGATGGGGTTGAAAAATTTCTTTGGAAGTAAATGGATCTCCATGGTGCATTCAGAACTCTTGAAAAGCTAGGCTCTTTGCAGATTTTTCATTTTCACTTTATGATTAGATGCCATGCAGGTACCAGGAAGAGGAGGAAACTCAGGACCAAAGCTCAACCCAAAGTGGAGAGGTCTTTGAAGTCATTCCTTTAGCCCATCTTGGGTTTCCACCTGATGCAAAGCATAAATACAAGGATGCTTATTGTGATGACTTGCAATAGTAAAAATTTGGGAGGAACCTGTCTAAAGCAGATTGATTAAAATATGCTATGTAGAGAGAATGAACTAATATGCACCTATTAAAGAAGAATGAGATCTCTAAGATTTACCGAATTAAGTGGAAAAGAGATTCAAAATGCATGGAACAAACTGACAAATCTCAGTGGGAAGGCAGGGGTGGAGGGGAGAGATTAACAAGGGAACTTATATGTATATTAGAGGCCCGATGCTTGAAAATCGTGCAAAAGCGGGCCTTCCTTCCTTCAGCTGCCAGCACCGGCTTCCCTCTGGCCACCAGCAGGCTCCAGGGACCTGGCTTCCCTCAGGCGGCCCAGGCACCTAAGACGCAGGCTTCCCTCGCAGCCCTGGCTTCGTCCAGAAGGTCATCCAGAAGGTCGACTGGAAGGACATCTGATCTATTAGCATATTATGCTTTTATTATTATAGATTATTATAGATATGCATAGCCCATGGACACAGACAATAGTGTGGTGAAGACCTGGGAGAGGCAGGTGTGGGTGTTAAGGGGGTCAATGGGGAAAAAGAGAGGGGGACATCTGTAATACTTTCAATAATAAACATAAATTTAAAAAACACTAAGATGTTTCTATTTGTGTATAAGACATACATACACACATACACTCGATTCTGTTAACTGTTAATTACCTTACTGAGAGGGACTGTGATGGGGGTTAAACTTTTACTTTAAATATTCCATATTTATTTGTTATTTTTATTTAAAAATAAAGGTAGCAGACCTTACTTGAGTGGAGGGGTTATGGATTTTTTAAACTTTATCATCATATGTTGAAATTTCTGTATATTTCAATAACATATGCATTAACATATAAATATAAGCAAAAGGAAAATATTTACCTATATATATTCAGACATTACAAAGCAAACTAAAATAAAATTATCAGCTTGTTTATCTTAGTCATTAATGACTGGAGCATCTAGCACAGTCCTGGAACTTTGTAGATCACCCATAATTGTCTACTATTATTGAATCAAGGAAACAAGAGTTCTATTATTTTTTTTACAGGTTATCTCTCAATATCACTTCTACCAAGCAAAGTTCTAATTTCTATAAAAACTTTATAATTTCAAACAAACAAGACCTTTATTCAATGATTTATTCATACATCCAACAAATATTTACCATGCTACCCAAGAACAAATAGAAAAGACCAATAAAAGATCTATTACTGTTTGAGACAGTGTCAAAAGACCTGGAGATCATTCGAATATCGCATGATCTCACTTATATGTGGAATCTAATGAACAAAATAAACTGATAAACAAAATAGGACCATAGACATGGAAACATGGAACAGACTGACCAATCTCAGAGGGAAAGGCAGCGGGAGGAAAACAATTAACTGGTATGCATATATGCATTGTCCATGGACACAGACAATAGGGTGGTGAAGGACTAGGGTGGGGCAGGAACCAGGTGGAGGGGGCAATGGAAGGAAAAAAGGGACATCTGTAATGCTCTCAACAATATTTTTTTTCAAGGGCTTTCCTTAAGCCTGCTAATTTGTCCTACATCTGGTCTTCTGGGATTGTGCCTTTTAGGGAGAAAACACTTTGTAGAAGATTTTGTGTCACCATAAAAGTGACCCAACAGCCACATAAGACCCACACTAACTTAAGCCTGGCATTAAAAATATCAACTCACTAGAGGCCTGGTGCACAAAAATTTGTGCATTTGGGGGGGGGGGGGGTCCCTCAGCCTGGCCAGCTCCCTCTCGCAGTCCAGGAGCCCTTGGGGGATGGGGAGCGGGCCTAAGCTGCAATCTGGCCTCCCTCTGCAGGAGGAAGAAAAAGACAATTACAAAGCCTAAAGTAAATCATCTCCAAAAGATAAGAGAGAAGCCGCTGCCTCTGTAAATCAAAACACCAAGAGAGAGTGGGGGAATCAAATAACACAATAAACTAAAAATAAATTTAATATTATAGACTAAAATGTTAAATCAAAGGAGTATTTAGAGAACAAAGCCAAGTAAATCTTTAGAATGTAAAACAAAAAGATAAAGAAATAGACAATATAGTTTCTATATATTTTAAAATATATTTTTGTTGATTTCAGAGAGGAAGAAAGAGTGAGAGAAAGATGGAAATATTAATGATGAGAGAGAATTATTGATCAGCTGCCTCCTGCATGCCTTCTACTGGCAGCCCTGGCATATGCCTTTGACTGAAGTCAAACCTGGGACCCTTCAGTCTGCAGGTTGATGCTCTATCCACTGAGCAAAACCAGCTAGGGCTGAGTTAGTATATTTTCTAAAAATCATAGGAAGTTTATTATCCAAATAATGGATGCTCCAAAAATATAGAATAGGAAATAAAAACAGGAAGGCATTGTCCAATAATAATAATAAACACAGTTGCCAGAACTGAAGGATGTGTGTTTTCATATTAAGTGTATCCATAGTAAGCCCAGGAAGAAAATAAAAACAGAAGGAGGGAGCAAGAAAGATGGAGAGGAAGACTTCCACACAAGATGCATCATTGTGGAATTTCAGGGCATCTGAGACACAGAAGAGTCACTAAAAGATTTTAGGGATGGGATAGACATGGGGAAAGAAGCAACAAGTCACATACAAAGCAGTAAGAACTAGAATGGCATTAGACATCTCAACAGAATCATCAAATGCTGGAAGATCATGGATCCATGTCATAAAAAATTTGAATAAAAAAATTGTTGACTTTCCATACCTAGCTAAACTATCAATAAAATGAAAGGGTATAATAGAAATTTCTCAGATATACAAGTAATTTAAAAAACTCAATTCATGTATTAGAAAATGAGCTTTAATAAAATGGGGAAATAAATTTTAAAATAGAATTATATGGAACCCAGTAAATAAGAGACCCAACACAGGATTGAGAGGAAACAAAGATAGATGATAATAACAATGCTCCAGGCCTGGAGACCAAAGGAGGGAGAAGGCTTGTTAATGGACTTTCTGTGTGTGTTTATGTTTGAGCATTTGAAAGAATTATTTATAGTTGATATGTTGGTTGGAATCATGTGCTATGAATTATGCTAATCACTGGAAGTATACTATTATATTATGTTATTAAGCTATATATAATTATATCATTATGCTATTATAAAATTACTATGATTTATATTATTATTAATTTATTGTTGCCTCACCAGATAAAAACATCTAAATAGTTTTCTATCAATATTTAAAGATATTGAGTAAATATACCAGCTACTGATTCAACATGAATTTTACTTTGGAGGACAAGCAGGAGGCATCAGATGAAATTGATGTATAATGAGAGATGCATGTGACTGTCAATCAAGAGAGACACACCATGAAGGAAAAGATAGAGAAAATAAATGTGGACTTCAAATATTAGTTCCAAATAAGAAGTTCCAGGAATCCTGGCCAGGTAGTTCATTTGGTTGAAGCATCATTCCTTACATCAAAAAGGTTTCAGGTTCTATTCCTGGTCAGGACATTTACCTAGGTCAAGACTTCCATCCCAGGTGGAGCACTTTCAAGAGGCAACAGATGGATATTTCTCTCTCATCTCTCTCTCCCCCCCCCCCTTCCTCTCTCTCTAAAAATCAATGAAAACATATCCTCAGGTAAGGATTTTTTCAAAAGTGCCAGGAAAGAATAGTTTGGACTACAGGAGTTGATTTATGATGGTGCAGCTTCACACGAGGACAGCTCTAGCTGTCCCTGTGTTAGTAAAACCAATAATTAATTTATAGAGAGAAGACTGACAATTCTCCCCAGACATTGCAGAACTCCCAGTCCACACGAAGCTCACACAGTGGGGTCAGATACATAGAGAGAAATATGAGGCAGGTACAAAGTAGGAACATAGAGAATTATAGTCTAGATGAGGTAGCAATTCATACTCCATGAGGAGCCTGAATCTTTCTACTGAAGGGGTCTCACGGGAAAGTAGGAATTGGTCAGATGAGAAGTTGAAATGGCATTTTTGGCAGATGGAAGTACAAATTCAAATCAGTATGATCATAGAGCAATAGAGGCAGAAGACAGAGGTGATTATCAAGAAATAGGCAGATTGAGAAGGATCTTGGTTTTCCACCTATCATAATAGTAACTGCTAATGTTTATTCTAACCTTACTATGTGTCAGGAGCTCTGCTGAAAACTGACATTTAGCATTTAATATTCACCTCTGTGTTAAGTACTTATGACCCACTTTACTGATGGAGAAAATGCAAGGCAGAGGCAACAAATATATATGCTATACAGAGGAAGAAAGCTAGCACAAATCCTGAATGCAAGATGAGTTATGATGGAGAGCAAGAATTTGACAATGGATTTCAGGAAGGTAAATGCACCCCTGACACCACTCCCAGAGGCAGAGTCTAGGCACTTAGAGTCCTGCGTGGCATTTCACCACCCTGATATGTGTTAAGTTGATGTCATCTCATTCCCTGACCCAGGGAAAAGATGGGGGGAATGGACACAGCTCTTGGTTTCACAAATACAGCCTGGATTCGAGCTTCCTGACAGATCATGCACTGCGAGGAGTAAAGTGGAGAGATTGACTTTCTGAGCTGTGGAAGCCAGAGAGAGTTCAATAAGTCAGCTGTCAGCAGCAGGTCCCTTGCAGGCTCAGGAATTTCAATTTCAAAGTACAAGAGATTGAAGTCTTGAAACACAAGATCATCAAACACTAATGATTCCTGCATTCTGCTAGGGGCGTGGAAGCAGGTGAGAAACAGTGGCTTTCGGAAAGGTGCGGGTGGGCGGAAGAGCAGCTCTCACCCTGGATCAATCCTGCAGGCTTTGAGAGGATAGGGAGCTTAAATGTGAGGGGATGCACCGCTGCCTGAGAGAAGGGGGGTGGGGTGTTCCAAAGGCATGAGAAAGGTCCGGTCTTCACTCCCCCTCTCATCACCCACTGCTCCCTGGCCAAGTAGGTGAACCTCCAAAGAGAAGGCAGAATTGCTGATAAGGCAGGTGGCACGCAGTGGGAACAGAGCCTGAGTTGTCTATTAAAAGAATAAAACCTTATTTTGTGGGATGGATTTTCCAGACACTATACTGTGCTATATCAGGCATAGGCTTGAGGTTTTCATTTTCTAAAGATCAGGTGAGCATTCATCCTGACTCCCCAGGACAGTCCCACTATGCCTGCTGACCTCACATATGTAGGTGGCAAGCCCTTCAGTCCCAAATGGACTCCAGTTTATTTAACTCAGTATGATGTTCCTTAGATCCATCTTTGTGTCGCAAATCATTCATTCTTTGTTCTTGTTGGGTGGACATGAAAAAGTTCATATGCCCCTGGCCAGTGTGCTCAGTGGTTAGAGCACCAGCCCACACACAGAAGGGTCTCAGGTTCAATTCCCAGACAAGGACACATACCAGTATCTGTGTTGCAGGTTTGCTTCCCAGTCCTGGCCGGGGTGCATGTGGGAAGCACCAGTCAATGTGTCTCTCTCACATCAATGTTTCTCTCTATATATCTATCTCTATCTCTCTCCCCCTCCCTCCCTTCCTTCCATTTTCTCTGAAAAAGCAATGGAAAAATATATCCAATATATCCTCAGGTGAGGATTAACAAAACCAAAAAAAATGTACATACTACATGATTTCATTTATTTTTAAAAATATTTTATTGATTTTTTTTTTTGAGAGAGAAAAAGAATATTTATGTGAGAGTGAAACACCGGCTGCCTTCTACATGCCTCCTACCAGGGATCAAACTGGAAACCTGGGTGGGCATGTGCCCTGACAGGGAATCAAACCAGCAACCTTTTGGTGCACTGAGCCACACCAGCCAGGGCCATGATTTCATTTAAAGTTTATGAGCAGGCAGAATTCAGTTATGGCGACAGAAATTAGAGGAGCAGTAATCCTTATGGGAGGTAGTGGCTGGAGAGGATCATGATGGAGCTTTCTAGGGTGATGAAAATTCTTTCTATATTGATCTGGGTGGTGGTTCCACCCAGATGCACATGTATCTGGGGAATGCACATGCAAAACTGTATCCAGATGTACAATTAAGATTTATGTATTTACTCTATAGAAATTTTAGAACAAGTGACCTGCCTGGCATGACTCAGTGGTTGAGCATTGCCCTATGAACCAGGAGGTCAAGGTTTGATTCTCAGTCAGGGCACATGCCCAGGTTGCGGCTCCATCACCAGTGTGGGCGTGCAGGAGGCAGCCAATCAATGATTCTCTCATATTGATGTTTCTATCTCTCCCTCTCCCTTCCTCTCTGACATCTGTCTATCTATCTATCTATCTATCTATCTATCTATCTATCTATCTATCATCTATCTATCTATCTACACACACACACACACACACACACACACACACACACACACACACACACACACACGAACAAGTTTCCTGGCTTGGACAATAAATTACATGATAATTCTATTTGAAGAAGACTATTTTCAACCAAACACCTGAGGGTATGTCATGCTCTCTAGCTGTTTATTCAACCCAGAGGGTGGGGTTTCTCCCATTCTCCATTGTATGGGCTGTGCAGTGCCCCCAGGGTCCCTACACAGGCTCCTCGGCTCTAAAGCACAGCCCCTGCCTCTACATTCAAGTAACTTAAACCAGCAGGTATATGTGAGGCTTATGGATTGCCCAAATCTTGCAAAAAGGATGTCTCATTTTCTCTTTTAGGGCAAAGCCTTCTGGCCATATAAGCTGTCCTGTCTCCATGGCCTCCTAATCTTCTTTCCTAAGGCTGGGAAGGAAGTGCAGGGAGCCAGAGCTGCCTCAGGCTTGCCCTCTGAGAGTGGAGTGCTGTGGGGCCCTTATACCTGGGCTTCCCAGGTATTAAATGTCACCTAACATTCACTCATTGGATGAGCTGACCCCTCCCAGATCATGATTAGAGGCAGCTGTTGAAATGGACATAATAATAAGTTTCAGTGGAAGTGGAGGTTGCTTGAGGGTTAAAAAAATGCCAGCCCTTCCATTCCTGCATCTTCCCCGAATCTTGTACCTGTGCTGTAGGCAGGTGCTCTCCTCCCTGCTTGTTCAGGGACGTGCAGGTATTGAAATGACACTGAGACTCCCACCGTGAATGAGAGAAAAGGAACTGCCAGTTTCCCAGGCTTTAAAACCGGCCACAGGAGGAAAAAGATGAGGGACTTTTCAATTTGAGAAGGAGAGAGCTGAACATAGAAGAAAGGATGACGGGCAAACCTACAGGCAGCAGAGGAGAAAGTAGAGATCGAGACCCATCAAAGAAGGTGAAGTGGGGAGACAATAGCAGATTCAAAGCAGCTGATGTCTCCATTTCAGGTGCGGAGTCTGCCAAGTTAGTTAAAGAAAGCCAACCTTAGGCTTCGGGAAAATTCAATTTTCATCCCGGGGCCGGATGACACTTTCTTTAAACGCTAGATTCAATAGCGAGATACACCTGCAGGGAGAAAATATTCTCCACAGTAAGAAGGCGAGATAAGGAAACAGAGTTAAAAGTTATTTTTCCTGCTATGCAAATAGTCTCCAGTAACTAACAAGATAAATATATCTCTGTGAGATACCAAGTTTTCCCGGTCACAGTTTCTTTGTGCAGCTTTCTCTTCACTCTTTGCTTCTACACTGAACACTTTAAGGGCTGAAATTTTAAATCCGTTTTCCTCCAATGGGAAAGCCCAGGTTGGAGGTACAAAATCCAAGGGAGGGACAGAGGTGGCAATTCAGTTCCCTGTGTGTGTCCACAAACCTGGGTGAACTAGAAACATCACACCACATCTCAGAGATTAATGAGCGTGTAAATGTCACCTTACCCCCACCCTTCCACCCAGGTAGATAAAAAGACCGCAGCCAAGACAAAGAGAGGTGGTGAAAGGTCACCCAATCAAAGACAATTATCCATCATCCATCCTTGCCATCTGTGCACCAGGCCAGGAGGCAACAGCACAGGAAATGTCTGAGAGACCACCCCTTGTAAATGTCAGGTTTCCAGCAAACTGCTCAGGGCTGAGGTTCCTATCACAGGCTAGCCTTCTGGTGAGAACACAAACTTCGGAGTGAGATAGACACAGGTCGGATCGCAGCTCAGCAGCTTCCCTGAGTTTCAGCCTCCTCATCCTAAAGTGAAATAACAATCCCTTACTCGCCAGGCAAGTGCGATTGTCAATCAGATGTCACACTCAACACAGTGCCAGGAACACGGAAGTATCCATTACTTGTTACCTGTTGTATTAGCTTTCTATGGCTGCTATGACAAAGGACCACACATTTAGTGGCTTAAAACTGTATAAGCTTGTCACCGGACAGTTCTGGGGGTTAGAAGTCAGCCATGAAAGTCACTTGGCTGAAACCAAGGTACTGGCAGGACTGTGTCCCTTCCAGAGGCTCTAAGGAAAAACCCATTTTCATGTCTTTTTCAGCTTCCAGAGCCCACGTGTGTTCCTTGTCTCCTGGCTTCTTCCTCCATCTTAAAAGCCAGCAGCACAACATCTTCGTCAAATCTCAATAAAAATATCTCTATCTATCTATCTATCTATCTATCTATCTATCTATCTATCTATATTATCTCCATCTCTTTTGGTCTCTCACTTTCCAATCCCATCATCACTGCTCCGTCCCTTGAACTTTGACCCTTTTGCCTCCCTTTGATGAGGATCCTGGTCATTACCTTACGCAGGTAGTACAGGATCATATCATCTTCTCAGAATCCTTAACTTAACCACAGATGCAAAGTCCCTTTTGCCATGTAAGGTGACATATTACAGGTTCTGGGGATTAGCATGTGGACATGCTTGAGGGTGGCAAGTGCAAGATTCACCCTACCACAGCTATTATTATTTTTACTAAAACCAACAGTTCTGCTCAAGAAATCTGAGTTCAATATGCCAGAATTATTTTGCAAATTCCTGTTGTTTTAAATTTTCATTTCTACCTTTTATTTATTTATATTTATTCCTTTTTAAGTCTATTAGTGTTCTACTTAAAAGAGACCTGTGTTCTGGTCCATGTGCAACACTGGTACGGAATATCTGTGTAACTGTGGCTACTCACAATGGCGAGAAAGGTCACGGTCCATAATCCTTGGCTCTCAGACTTCGGATGAGGGCAGAGCAGTTGGATGATATATAAACGTACGATGGTAAAGAGATGGAGAGAAAGAGGACTGAGGAAGGAAGAGCAGCTAAAAAGAGACAGCCAGACATTTCAAATCCAGAAGCACATTCTTGTCAAAAAACAATAATTTGATCGCAAACAATTTGAAGTGTCACATTTCACCCAATTGCTTAGTGGCCCAGAGGACTTTGTAATAAAGGACTGTAATAACCCTTCACTGCCGGCCTCTCCACAGCGAGCTTGGGGAAGAGAAAATTAGCTCCGCTAGAAAGTTGCTCTGCAGTTCTCTCTCTCTGTTCTACCCTCAGCCTCTTCCAAAGATGATTTCCCAAGGACAGCCTCAGACTAGGAGAGAGCGATTGATTGCATTTTGCTGAGGTCCATTTTTCCCTGAGTGGGTTTGCACCTCACCTATATTTTCATATTTCTGCTCAGAGGTGTAAGTGAGCCATCTAACCTTTTCAAAGAAAAGAAAAATCTATACTGTGAACAGAATCAAACCAGAAAGGTAACCCTGGGTTTTGGAATCAGGAGAACAAATAGGCTTTGTGTTAATAGTCTCTTTCTCTAGACAAGGGTGTGGCCATTGTTTTTCCATAAAGGGTCAGATAGTAAGTAATTTAGACTTGAAAGTCATATGGTTTCTGTTGTGACCGTTCAACTCTGAGGTTGCGGCCTGAAAGCCAATATGTTAGTTAGACATGTTAACGGATGGGGTAGCTATACTCCAATAAAATTTTATTTACAAAAACAGGCAGCCTGTGGATTTGGCCTGCAGGCTGTTGTTTGCCAATTGCTACTTTAAACTTTTTCAATATGTTGCGGGGTTGAGGGAGTTGAGGGGAGAGAAGAAGAGAGAGAAAGAGAAGAGGATAGTCAAGCTGAAGAGGCACTGGGATATTCACTGGCAAGGGAAGTGAATGAAAAAATGGGCAAATGTCACTCTCTCCCTCCTAGATCAGAGCTGGCACCAGGCAGTTATAAAGCAGGAGCTTCTCATGTCTTCCTCACACTCAGCGTTCCAAATCACACTGCACTCCCTTCATGGAGTTTTACACTCAGTAGAGCCCAGGAGTTTATTTCCACCCAACCTGAAGGACCCACTCTCAATCAGCTGGCCATTTAGCCCCAGTATGGACACCCTCGGCGACAGGGTGTTTCAAAGTTCCAGAGGTTGCTTACTGCAGCAAGTGCAATATGCCATTGAAGAAAGGAGAGGAAAAAAGCAACAACGGAATCCTGGGTCTATAACTGCTCACCATGCCACAGGACCCAGTTGCTTAAACTGGGAACTCAACCTTTGCATTAATTTAGGCCTAACAAAATATTTTAACCATGACTATTAAAAAAAAAACCAGTCTGTGTAGTCAATGCCATTCCAATTTTAATAACAAACAACCTATGAGTTGTTTTCAGAATTTGACAAAGTTATTCAAATACTTAAGTGAAATATTAAAAGACCAATAATTGCTAGAATGATGGAAACAAGAATTAGGATAAACCTTGAATATATCTACCTTTCATTGAATCTAAAATGCCACTGATTGTAAGATACATACTATTTTACAAGTCATAAGGAGAGGGGAAAATGCTATGATATTACATTGATAGTAATATGCATTGCAGTTTTGGAGATGGCAAAATTGGGGGCAGTAAGTACATGTTAGAATCAATGACATACAATAAAAACCCTATGGAAGACAAATAAAGTTAGATCCTTAATTCCCACCATGTAAAAAGTTATATTCTGAATGGATTAAAGGCCTATAAGCAAAAAGAAAATCTTTAAAATATTTTGTATGACAAAAAAAAAATAGATACCAGCAGAAAAGCTCAGATGAGACAGAGCTGGGAAGAGATATTTGCAACACATAAAACCCAGAGTGGATTCGTTTCCAGAATATAAAGAAGTCCTACAGATCAATAAGGAAAGATGAACAACCCAACATGAGAAGAGGAAATTGACAGTGAGGAATCCGGAGTGGCCAGTACATTTGTGGAAAGGAGCTCAGCTTGCCAAGTAAGCAGGAAAATGCAGATGAAAACAAGGTACCCACCCATCAGAGTGGCAAGGTGTGGGCAAGGGGTGAGCAAGAGGTGGGCAAGGCTGTGTAATAACATCCTAGGGAATATAAACTACATCCCACTTAGAGACAGATTTAACAAGGCCTGAAATATTTGAAGATGTTTATCTCCCACATCCCAGCATCTAGTGCTTCTTGAAATATATTCAAGAGAAGCTCCTGACCATGCACATTTTACTCAGGTAAGAAGATGTTCACTGTTAGCATTGTCTGAGAAGTTGGGGTCAACCTAACTCTCCACCAGTAGAAGAATGAATGAATATATTATGCCATACTCTAACAGTGGCATACTATACAGCTGTCAAAAGGAATGAATTCAATCTGTAGAGTGGTGATAGTTGCACCACCAGGTGAATATGCATGCTGGTACTGAATTGTACATTTAAAAATGACTAAAATGGCAGCTTTTATATTATAGATATTTTACCACAATAAAGAAAAATCTAAAAAGAAAACAATCCATGGAGAAAGTAAGGAAGAGCTCAAAAAATAAAAGGATGGGCCATGTCAAAGGGACACAGGCGTCAACTTACAGAGTTCCCAGTGGCCAAAGTCGACACAACGTGGGCTACAAAACAAATAATGTAGCATTGGATTATAACCCAAAGTATACAATAAAAATGAGTCAGTACTGATATCTATTTATAATAATAAAAACGTAATATGCAAATCGACTGAACGGCGAAACAGTGGAACGACCTTCCGGATGACCCTGGGACGAAGCCAGGGCTGCGAGGGATGAGCCCCTTGCACGAATTTCATGCATCAGGCCTTTAGTAAATAAATAAACAACTGAGTAAATAAGTAAATGGAGGAGAAGAGACAAATTTGCCTTATAGAAGATTACCATTTATTATGCACAGATACAGCCTCTCCAGGAGGTGGGGTTTGAAACCCCTAGCCCTTGAGAGCAGACTAGACTTACCAGCTTGCTTCCAAAGAATTAGAGTGCGGAAAGGAAAAGCAGTCACTGTGCACTGGAGGCACGTGGGAGACACCACCTCAACCAAGTTAATCAGGTTAATCACCAGGGACATCATGGGGAACATCATGAATACCCTGATATTAGGGGATGAAGGATACTGCACCCCTATGGGTTCCCCAGAAACCTGTAACCTCAGGCTAACCATGGACAAAGCCACATTGGGGAACATTCTACAGGACACCTGACTCCTCAGGATGTCTAGGTCATAAAAAGCAAGGACAGACTGAGAAATAGTCATGACCAGGAAGAGACTGGGAAGACTCAACAACTAAATACATTTGGATCTTGGAATAGAAAGAGGATGTTAAGAGAAAAACTAAAGAAATTCAAATAAAGTCTGGAGTTCAATTAATACTGGTAATAATGTTGTCTTTCTGGTTTTGACCATGCACCGGTGGTGACGTAAGGTGTTAACAATGGGGAAAACAGGTGAAGTGTGGGAATTCTCTGCATTATCTTTTACCTTTTCAGTAACCTAAAATTATTCTAAAATAAAAATGTATTTAATTAAAAGAAAAAATATGAATAAGCTGAAAAGGAATACATGTAGTATGATTCCATTTATGAAAATATCTAAAATACTCAAAAATACTGTTGATTGTTAATAGGTACAGACTCAAGATGTAAAAACATAAAAGCAAAAAAAAAAAACAAACAAACACACACACACAAAAAAAAAACATGAAAGGAGAGGAGTATAAAACAACCTGAAGATACTCGCTGTCTTTGAGAGTGTAGATATGAAATGGGGTGTAATAAACATAGACAATAATATTTCCCTATAATGATGTAAGGTGATAAATATTGCTTAAATGGCAACCATATTACAACATATAAATGTATCTAAGTCACACATTGTACAACTTACTGCTCCATATTGCTTATTGTTCTATTTTTGTACTTTTATGAATATATAAAATATTCTAGAATTTTAAAAATATGTATTTAAAAAGCCAAAAGGAAAAAAATTACAAACTCCAGAACCTAGAGGTTTGAATCTTAGGCCTGTTACATAGTCACTCTGTCACTTTTCTAAGCTTCAGTTTCCTCAACATGTAGAGGAAATCATAGTTGCCATAGTGTAATGTCGTTATATAAATTCAATGAGATGACAACAGTAAAATTCTTAGCCTAGTGTCAGCAATATGTGCGATATTTGATATATGCATACAGTATATACAAGCTAGCATACTTATTTTTTTATCCTCTTCAACCTTGTAGTATTTTGATTACTAGAGTGAGATTTTATCTCTTTTCCTTAAAATGCCCTCCCCCTCACTTGCTTCCCCCTACAGATTAGTCTCAATGACAAATTTTTAGAGAACATTTATTTATGCCTTTATTTAACAAATATACATTGAGCTACTTCCATAGGCAAGGCAGCACTTGGTGCTTGGAGAATACACGAATGACAGAGCAAAGCTGTAATGGATATGAATATGCCTATCATGGAAGAAGCAACATGGAGAGTGATGAGGTCACAGAAGAGGGCATGTCTCCTTCAGGAGTAAAGAGTGTGTTTCTTGAGGAAATGAGGAGGAATTATCTAGGTAAAAAAGGTTTAGACATTTGGGTGTAAATGAAAGACTGAGATCTTAGGGATCACTGGTTCAGAGTTCACCAGGGATAAAAATGATTGCAAGCCAGAGCCAGATCACAAAAACCTCACAAGCCCAATGTTGGGTCCAAGCCCCTCTGCCAGGGCCTGGACCCTCTTGGACTCTGGTGGTAAACAGAAAAAAACATGAGAAGATGTAGATATATAAGAGAATCTTTATTGTAGGAGCTAGTGGCCAAGTAGCCATTATCTGAGCAGCCGCATATCTTCCCCATAATGCAGCTAGCCCTATTTAACATGGGAGCTAGCCTCACCAAGTAGATGCGCTTGCTTGTTAGTGATGTATCTTCCCCATAGTGCAGTCCCACATAACAGCAGCCTACCTTACATAGAAGCAGCCCATACTGGCTGGTCAGTGATTCATCTTCCCCATAGTACTGTCCCATATAGTAGCCGTACACTGGCTAGGTAACAGTATATCTTCCCCACACAGCAGCAGCAGCCTCTGCACTCACAGCCACAGCCTGCTGTTTAGTAAATACATCTTCCCCATAATGCAGCAGCCCCACATAACAGTAGCCTGCCTTATATAGGAGCAGCCTCACCAAGCAGCTGGCTGGTCAGTAACAATTATATACTACTTGGACAAAAGAGGCTTCCTTCCAAATAGTGACTTCAGTCATTTGGGTTATAGAAGGGCACGCTTGTGCAGCCTATAGATTGCTGCATCCTTGCACCTGTGTAGAGCATCTTAGCCTTGACCATTCTGATTAAGATTCCCACATCCAGAGTGGCCTTGCACATCTGGTGTACTCTGAATAGGACCTCTACACTCTGGTTAGCCTTGAGCATCCAGTGTACTCTGAATAGGCTCCCCACACCCAGCTAAAATATGTTCAACTTGACCTTTGCCACTGTTAGAGTATGGCATAATATATTCATTCATTCTTCTACTGGTGGAGTTAGGTTGACCCCAACTTCTCAGACAATTAAGAATGTGAGCTTGAAATACATGAAGGCTGCAGGCTGAGAAGTTGATGGTTGTTCTAAAAGTTCTATGGCCAGGGACAAGACATTTCTCTTTACCTAATTAATACTCCCTGAAGGACCAGGACCACCATTCCCATGAAGGAGCAGGATGCAGGAGCTACAAAAAATGGGACTCATCTTTATCAACAATTATTAACAGCTGTATAAATCTCCACAGCAGAGACTGGGTTGAAGCATCAGGTGAGGCTCCAAGCATGAGTGATCCTCAGCTCTCCCTGGCCCTACGCGCTCAGGTAGAAGGAAGCATGACCAGATGGACAACCCACTCTAAGGGGCCAGACCCTGGCAGGATGCCAGTAAAAAGGCATGTAGCCTGGATGCATGGACATGAGCACCCTCCCGTGGTAGAAGGAGGACCACCATTGGTCCTGAACTCTTCCAAGCATTCCTGCATTTTTCAAAGGTGTGAGGTAGAGACAGAGGCAGGGGGCAGGCAGAGGCAGGCTTGGTGTATAGAGAGTCTTCTCCCCGCATGGCATGAAGCCCACCATAGAAGTGCCAGGTTTTTGGAAAGGTTGGGGTCACTTCTGACAGGAGCCACAAATTTACCCTGCTAGGACCCCCTTCGAGTTTTCTCTGGACCTCCAGCATACAACCCTGGGACCCCAGGGATGAAAAACTGCACAGCTTCAATGAGCAATGCAAAACTAATCTGTTGCTTTTCAATCAAAGGGAGATGAACTTCCCAACAGAAAGCCCTGGGCTGGGGGAGAGACTCCAAGTCAAGGATGCCAGTCCTGCCTCCATCAAAGATTCCTCTGCCTCCTGCACTAACTAGATGGTACTCACCTGCCTTGCAGTCCTCACCACCTGTGTTCCTCCCATCGGCACCAGACCAAGTCTTTCTCCAAAGCCCACTCCTACCTTTGTTTTTTAGATACCTTTTTTAAAAAACGACTCTGATTATGGTTATTTTATCTGGGGTCACTGCTCAGTCAACTGTTAAATAAATTGCAAATTCTACAAAACACAGCCAGCAGAGCCATTTCTAACTGTAATGCCACAACTTTGAGCAAAATTACATCTGGCTACAATCCTATTCATATGCATAAATTATACCGCCGCTGATTATCATAAAGAAAATTCAGCCATTAAACTTATTTTATAGGCGCAGAGCCGGAGGAGTGCCAGGAAGACTCTGTATCCTAAAGTCACAGAGAAAGCAGAAAAAAAACAAAGCATAACTGGCAAACCTTACCCGCCTGCAGTTCTGTCTAATGGGCCCCATCTCTCCTGATTTCCCATCACCACTCAGCACTGACTTACACACCACAGCAGGGGAACACAGGGGCACGGGGAGGGAGGGGGTGGCATAGGGCTGCATGTGGTTAGGACAGATTGAAGATGTTTTCCTGCACCACATGCGCCCCAGAGGGAAAGGCACTCTGGGTGTACATCCACAGGAACCTCACTCTGTGCGTTTTGTACAGCCACGCTCAACCTGAATAATCCCTGCTATGTTCCAGGTGTTGTGCTAAATACTTGATGGCATTCCTGTATGTAATTCCCAGGAAACTCTCGACTGAGGCATGCCCACCCTATCATTGTCCCCATCTCCAAGATGAGGAAGTTCACGGAAAGGATGCAACTCACAGAAATCCATCTAGTGGCACAGTCTGACCTTGAACCTAGGTAGTCAGACACCAAAGTCTGCACTCTTAACTTTGCCCTTTCCTTTTCCTGCTGTGTTCCCTCTCCCGGGCCTCCACCTTGCAGAAGGAACTGGGTCCTCATTGTATACCTGTCGGTTGGCCTAGCCCACGGCACCCCTACATCCTTTGCCTTTACTCCTACCGATCTTTCTATCTCTGTCTCTGTCTCTCTCCCATGCTTCCGGAATATTAAAGGTGATAAATCTATGTGGAAAACATACATTTTTTTGTGAGATGATAGACTTTATCACTTTTTAAAAGACAGACATGACAATTTATAAACTCTGACACTGCTCTGATGGAATGAAATCAGGCCTTTTCAACCCACCTGATGGTGGACAGCTTATCACCCCTTCTTCTGACCTCTCATAAGTGATTTCAGAGGAAATTGGTGGAGAGGGGGAAACCCTCTATCGGGTGATTAGGAAAACCCTGTCAGATTTTGGATATGCAGGATTCGATTTGATCAGCCCTCTTCCACCTCCGCCTGTGCTGGGCCCCAGGGAGTGAGCCCTGAGTGAGGGAAGGCAAAGACTGTTAATTTGTTTCATGGAAAACAGTTTTAAAATCCATTGCTCCCTGTGAAAGTGTCAGCCATGGAGCAGTTTCTCCCTGCTTGGACGTTGCTGTGTGTATGTCATTGGGGGGTAAGAGTTCAACTGAAGGACTTGTATGCATGCATATAAGCACAACCAACAGATGCAAGACACTGAGGGTGGGGAGATGAGGGTAAGTGCTGGGGGGTAAGGGAGATTGGGGAGAGGTCAGTGTAGGGGGGGGGAAATTTATGTACTACTATTTGTAATACCTTAAATAATACATTTTTTAAAAATTTTTTTAAAAAGATAACAATGGAAGATGCTCCAGGCGGGGACCAGCTGCTCTTTCTAGGAGCCAATGTGAAGTGGATAGGTCTCACTGTTTCTTATCTTTCACTGTGTGGCCATGTTCCCGCCCTCTCTGACCTCCATCCGGTTTTATGATGGATTTCCCTTTGCAAAAGTATGGGTTTTCATTTTATGTGTCAACTTGACTGGGTTAAGGGATGCCCAAAGAGCTGGTAAAACATTGTTTATAGGTGGAGAGTGTTTCTTCTCACAGAGATTAGGATTTTAATCAGGAAAGAAGGTATCCTCACCAATGCAGGTGAAGGCCAAATCCATTAAGGGCCTGCATAGGAGAAAAAGGCAGAGAAGGGCAAACTTGCTCTCCTTTCTGGAGGTGAGGCCTCCACCTTCTCCTGCCCTTGGACGTTGGCACCTTTATTCTTGGGCCTTCAGACGCAGACTGAATTATACCCCCAACTTTCCTGGGCCTCCAGCTTGCAGATAGCAAATCATGGGACTTCTCAGCCTCTATTATAATGTGATCCAATTTCTATAATAAATCTCCTATTAGCTAGATGATAAATAGATAGATGATAGATAGATAGATAGATAGATAGATAGATAGATAGATAGATGATAGATAGATGGATGGATGGATAGATAGATAGATAGATAGATAGATAGATAGATAGATAGAATCTACTATTGGTTCTGTTTCTCTGAAGAAGGTGATTAATACAGTGTGTCCCTTACGTTATGCCTATCTATTTTCTTACAAACAATTCTAATGGCATTCCCAAAGAAGTGCTTAGGTATCTAAAGTTATCCCAAGATAGGGGAAGGGTGTCTTTGAGACTCTTTGCATATGTTTGCACTAAAAAGGCCCATTGAGATACTCATCATTGCTTAATACTTCAAGGATAACAATAAGTCTATGTGTCTAGACACAGTCCTAAATGTTTTACTAGTACATGGCCAAAACAGGGAGAAATAGTCAAACCAACAGCCAAACATAAATGCACATGGGATCCAGGGGCTATGACCCTGTCTACACTTTTCTCTTACAGCTCCTTAGAGTCCACAGAGAATCAACCTCCACGGGGTGTCCCATTTGCCTCTTTCTGTTTCGTCTTCTTCTGTTATCCATGCACTGCATACCAACACTGTGGGACCTTCACTCCTGGGGAAGGACCTTGCTAAGGATGAGCTGCTCACAGTCCTCAATGAGAGCACCATCTCGTTGTTCAGATTCTTCACAGTGGAGATTTTACTAGCCAACAAGTCTCACCTCTTCAGATTTGACCACCTCTCATCACATGACCTCATTGTGATCCTAAAATATCCTTCCTAAAAAAACATTAAAAATAAAAAACAAAATAAAATATCATTCCTGCTTGCCATCAATTTGCCTGTGTTGCATGGACACCTGAGAAGGTCCCATGTGCATCCCCCTTTTTTTGCAGATTAGGAAACTGAGGCTCAGAGAGGTTAGATTTGTTTAAGGCCCCAAGGCTAAAAATTAGCCATTTCTGTTTGAATACAGGTGGTTACCTTCTAAGGTACAACTCCTAGCAACATTTTCATTTATTCTCCATACATTAAGTACCTATCATGTGCTAGCCTCTGTGTCAAAATATAATTAATACTTTATATAAAATGGACCTGTTCCTCAAACTACTTGTAGTCTGATGGAAGAGTAAGGCAATCACAGAACAACTGATCTTAGATGTTTATTAAATGAATGAATGAATGAACGAACTCTTTAATAGGAATGTGTTTAAGATGCAAGAGAGCACAGAGGAAGGATGATGACACTGGCACATACCAATGCTCAGTATGTGCTATTTCCTTTGCTCTCTTTATAGATAGGTGAGCTTGACTGACTAGGTCAAGGTCACACGTACCCCCAGTGTACCACCTGCACTGTGAGGCTCTTTCCTGTATGTACAAGTCTGTCTTCTCAGTTTTGAAAAAGCTTTGTGGCCTTTTGCTTCCAAACTGATCATGAAGAAGAGTCAAGGCTAATCCCTTAGAACAATCTCTATTGACAGAGACTTTGCCTTAGAATTGGAGGGGCCAAGGGAATAAATTCAACCGCAAAGACCCAACTTAAGGAAATGGTGAGGTCAGCCACACTGACCAGAGTGGCACAATGAGAAGTGACAAGCCAACACCGTGAGGACAAGAGGGGCCATGGAATCTGCAGGTAACAGCACAGGACGAAGCCATGCTGGCAGGGGCCAGATACCATGCAGCCACAGCTCAGCACAGGTGAGTGGGAGAGAAGAGGGGCCTTGGGCTGTGCAGAAACCCTGCTTCTCATATGTGCTTTTTGCCCCACTGCTGTGGATAGGAATAGAGTGACCTGGAATTGAATATTAGCTCTGTTTCCACCCTCAAATTTGTTCTCTCTATTCCTCTCCCCAGGCTCTTATAAACTTTGAACATAGCAAGTGAGCTCAAGAGATGAACGGCCCATTCTATTCCTTTATTTACCTCTTGACAGCATTCAAAGTGGTCTTCCTGCTTCTACAACCTCCATCACCAAAGAATTTCAATACAGAGAAACCAGGGTGATCTCTTTAAACCCTCCCCCTCCCCCCACTTAGAATCTGTCCATGGCTCCCCACAAACCTCAAGATAAAGCTCTAGCCCTTTATTTTATTTTTTAAATATATTTTTTTATTGATTTCAGAGAGGAAGGGAGAGGGAGAGAGAGATAGAAACATCAATGATGAGAGAGTAGCATTGATCGGCTGCCTCCTGCACACCCCCTACTGGGGATTGAGCCAGCAACCCGAGCATGTGGCCTTGACCGGAATCAAACCTGGACCTTCCAGTCCACAGCGCAAAGCCCTATCCACTGAGCCAAACCAGCTAGGGCAAAGCTGGTTTAAAATGATTTACCCTTTATCTTTCCTCGACCTACCTCCCCAGACTCATTTCTCCCCCGCCCCACCTGAACTTTAAACCTCAAGCCAAACTGAACTATATTTAGTTCCCCCTTCTATCTGGAACAATCAACCAATTTCCTCTCCACCTCTCAGCTCTGCCCATGCATTTACACACTGTTTTCCCTGCTTACCCCTACACATTCTTCTGGTATCAGCAATTAAAGATCACCTCCTTCAAGAAGGCCTCCTTAAATCTTGTCCATCCCCCAACTAAATTCCCAGTGCACTCTGCAGTTACCTCAATGAAAGTATTCACAGAGTGCAGGATCATAAGCAGTTGACTTATTTATCTCTGTCAACTAAAGGCCAGGAACTGACTAGGTATTGCTCACTGTTTTATCACATTCATTCACAATCCTCCATTCACTCCATAATGATTTACCACTTACTGTGTATCAGAAACTGTTGTAGGGACAAGGAATATAGAAGTGAGCAAGACAGGCACGGTCTTAGTAGGCCCTCAATAAGTCTGTGTTGAATGAATACATCCACTAGAGCTTTTACAAAACATCCAGGCTAACCTCATTGTTCAGATGGAAAATCAGAACTCAGCAAATAGGGCCATGAGCTCAGGTCCACGTGACACAGGCCCCTGACTCCAGGTCTCCAACTTTCCCCGTAGCACCAGGCTCATCCTTACTTATCTCTAAGGGCAGGCCAACATTGTGCTCCCCTCCAAAACAGTGGGAGGTGGGGGGAAGGCCTGGCAGACTGCAAGGACTGCAGTGACCCGGTGTGATTACTCCACTGATTATTACAGGCGCCTCCTGCTGTGCGTCCCCACATCAGTGGCTACCTGAGTGACCTTGAACAAATCACTCCTGCTGTGTCCTGTTTTTTTCATTGACAGAGCAAAGTCTCATGCGAATATCAAAGGACATCATGACTACAAAAGTTGTTGAAAAGGCAGTCATGTTTTCTGAACTCTGTTTGGGCAACTCACACCGACTTAAAGCAGGATTACCCAATACTCAAATCACCCAAGCTCTCACCCATTTCATACCAGTAGAGATGATAATGGGTGAGAGCTTGCCTGCCATCTTTGGAGAAAAGGTGTCATGATAATTGAATGGTTAGGAGGTTGGACTTGGAGTCAGAGAACAAAAAATCATCTCCTGACTCTGCTTCTTCCTAGATTGTGATTTCCTTGTGCTATTTTAGCCACCCGCGCCTCCCCCCCCCCCCCCACCTCAAGTCTCAATTTCTCTATCAGGAAATAAGAATGCTAATAATAGTGTCTAGGGCTGTGAAATTATATATATAAAGAACTTGTGCCTGGTACTATAAAAAAAACCAATTCATCTTAACTGTCCATTCAATAATCCATTCATTTAATATTTCTTTAGCACTTACTAAACTGTGTCAGAAAGTGTTGTAGGTATGAGAAATGTAAAGGTGTGATATACGGGGAGCAAGTCAGACATGCTCTCTGCTCCTAGGCAACTTGTATCAATGGAGAGGAACAAATACTACACAGTTAGTTCCACAAAGTAGAAAAAATTAAAATCGCAGTAAGTGCTGTAGGGAGAAATGAAGGGCATCTTCCTTAAAATAACTCAAAAATACAAATGTATAGAGGAAGTCAATATGGGCAGGTAAGGAAGTAAAGGAACAATAATAATTTTATTAAACACCTTCTACATGGCAAGCCTTGAGCTAAGCACATTGAATAATTACCTCATTCAGCACTCACATCTGTCCTACCAGATGGTAGTATCATCATTTTTTGGAGGAATAAACTGAATCTCACTGAACAGGCCATTTTTCCATGGTCATGTGACCTGTATGTGATAGAGTCACAATGAAGACTCAAATATGTTGCTTTTTGATGCCTGTTATATTCCAGGTTCTGTAATTCAGAAACACATACAACTTATTTGAAATATAACTCAGAGACTGGTCTGAATTAAGTAGGTGATACTTGTAGGAAAATAGTCATTGAAGAGATAATTCTGAAAGCAATGTGCCAGGGCCAGACTGTGAAAGTCAGGCTGAGGGGTCTGAGATTGTCCCCCATGTAACTGAGAGCCAGTAAAAGCTTTTGCAGATGAGGAGTCAACAGCACCATTCCACATCTCAGAGATGGCCTGATGACTAATCTCTGCAACTTAGCAGCATCCCCAAGCCAACATGAAAACGGTTGAATGAAACACTGAAAGTGTCTGGTTGACCATGAGAATCTACAACACAAATAATTTTTCACCTTGAATGTAGGCTACAGGACTCAGCCATATCTCCCTAGACAAGGTCCTTCCTGCAGATAAGAATTTTTAGGCAGGAGACAGCCAATTTTGGCCAGAATAGCTAAAGACTACGCCCTAGTCGGTTTGGCTCAGTGAATAGAATGTTGGCCTGTAGACTGAAGGGTCCCAGGTTTGATTCTGGTAAAGAGCACATGCCCGGGTTGTGGGCTCGATACTCAGTAGGGGGCATGCAGGAGGCAGCCTATCAATGATTCTCTCTCATCATTGATGTTTCTATCTCTCTCTCCTTCTCCCTTCTTCTCTGAAATCAATAAATACATATATTTTTAAAAAGAATATCTGAAGACTAGTCATTGAATTCTGGGCTTTACAATGTCCCTGGCCAGTTAGTTACAGATCACTATGGCTTGCCTAAGGCTGTGAATGCCAAAGCTGTGTCAGAAATGCTTTGGCAGGATATATGTGACTTTTAATTTGCAAGAAATAGAGTGTGTGTATGTGTGCACCTGTAATGTGTTGGTGAAGGATTTATAGCTCAGAATTCCAGCCTGAGAAACACCATGAATTTCTGAGTATAAATCTACTCAGCAGTTTCACAGGAACCATTTCCAGTGGGACCAACAAGTGATTTTGTTGTATTTTTGTTCTCACAGAAGCCCTAGTCATCAGCCAATAGTAGTGCTCAAGAAAGGATGGAGGTACAGGGAGAAGATTGAATGAGCACCAGCTATATAAGGCTCTGTCTTTAGTATCTTGTACACATTCTGTAATTAAGCAGGTTCCTATATGATGGGATGTTTATTCCTACACAAAGGTTCTTTCTGGGATTCTGGGAAAGAAAAGTCCATGTTTTCATCCTTGAATAAGAACAAGGGAAGATTGTTCCTGAGGCTGCTGACAACCCTGAGGCAGTCTCAGAAGGAGCTGAGACTGAATCGAAAGGAGAAAAGGGGAAAATCAGGGCCTGGATGTCATAGGTCAGCGTCTGAATCACTCAGCCTTGCAGCCTGACCTTCCTCTTGACTACCAGTTAGGGGAAAAGATAAATGGATGTAATGCTTAAACCATTTTGAAGTGGCTTTCTGTTACTTGCAACTCAAAGCATCCTCCTCAGGCAGGAGATAGTAGCATAAAATTAACCAATTATTGGCATTGTTGACAGAGTGGGCCAGATGTTTCTTTGTTGTGGGGTTGTGATGTGCATTGTCAGATGTTTAACAGCACCCCTCGCCTCTACCCACTAGATGCCAGGAGAACCCCTCTCCCCCAGTTGTGACAACTAAATAAGTCTTCACATATTGCCACCTGTCGCTGGGGGGGTAAACTCACTCCCCATGGAGAAGCAGGGATCAAGACCAAACTTCCAGGCCCTCATCAGTTATATCCCTTTGCAGCTGTAATATTCTTAATCAATCAGGCAATAACAAGCATCTATGAACACAGACGCTCAGTCTGTGCTCAATAAAGGCAAGTTCCCAATTATGACTCTCACACCCAGCATGATTCCTAGAATCATCAAACAAAGATGCAATCATGTGACTCCTGTCTGCTAAAACTGAATGTGGTTATAGGCTTGGAATCATTTTACAAATTGCAAGGCATTTGGTAAGTTAGCAAGTGCTTTGCAATGAGAAGAAGGCTTTGTAAAGTGCCAAATACTTTTGATAAAGTGGCTTATACCAAAGAATGTTTTGTAGAAGGTTTTGTAAACTATAAAGTACCTTGAAAGGGTACAGCACCTTATAAACTATAAAGGCTCTTGTAAACTATGTTTATAAACTAAAAAGTGCTTTGTGGAATCTGTGGTACTCTATAAACTACAGAAAAAGATTTAGGATGAAAAAAAAAATCTTTAAATGGGTGTTACTAAGACAGAAAATTGATCCACACATTTTAGAAAGATTTTCAACTTAAAAATAAAGGTGGTTTTTTTTTTTAGCACCAATAAAGTCAATATATCTATAATAATAAAAGCGTAATATGCTAATTAAACCAGACAGCCAAACGACCTTCCGGACGTCCTTCTGGACGACCTTCCAGGTGAAGCCAGGGCTGTGAGGGCCGAGGCAAGGCACCACAGCTGCAAGGGCAAGCCCCTTGCACAAATTTCGTGCATCGGGCCTCTAGTGTATATACAATAAAATAAAGTGAATTAGCCAAACCTTCCTTTCTCAAAGCATTTACCTAGCTCTTTCATTTACTTATTTTTATAGCAGATTTGTCATAATCCAGCTAGTTGAAGCACACACACAACCACAACAGCAACATAGAGGAAAAGAAAACCTAGCATAGCTGCCCCAGCATGTTCACAGTCTAAGTAAACCATTTCAGGAGCAGACCAGCCCCAGAACCATGGCATATTCAAACTGGAAGGATCCTTATAAATAATGCCTAATTCAGTGATTGTCCAAGCCCTGAAGTTCTTTCTATAGAGGATATAGGGGGAATTGCAGCAGTTCCTCTTTAGTCTGAACCCTACTGGTGCAGTTTTATATAAAAGCATGTCTGAAGTGTTGTGCAGACATTCTTGCAAAGAAAACATTTCTTGTCTAAGCCAGCCATTTTACAGATGGGGAAGGTGAGGCCCAGAGGGGTTACCTATTTTGCCGAAGGTTACACCGGTTGTGAAAGAAGTGACACCAGAGTCTGGTTCCTGCATCGGTGGCCAGTGTTCTCTTCAGGGCTGTGACCACTGACTTGTTTGGCAAGCCTTTGATGGAGGCAAGGAACAGTCATGCTTTCACCCTCTTTGCCAGGCCCCATTATAATTGACAAACTGGTGGCTGTGTGGTTGCCAAAGTTTGTCTTTCCTTTTCCTGTTCCCCTCTTGTGTTGGAAGGAAAACTTGTGTAGGATATGCAAAAGACCCCTTAAAAATGTTCAGAATCTGTAAAAAGCATGTGTTTGGATTTGGGGTTCCTTTTTGAAATGTGGAATCCAGAAAGGAGAAAAGTTTGTGTTCTGGGAGAAAAGTAAGAAGGGCAGGGTAGATTTGTGCAGCCTCCCCGGGCTCCACACCTGCCCCCCACTCCCCGGGGGTTTTCATCCTGCCTCTGTGGCATGCTGTTGGCCAGCCAGAAGATGTTTTAAATGGGACTGCTGTCTTCCCACCAAACTGGTGACAGATATGAACGAATAATATAAATTCTCTAGCCATTCCTTGGCATTTATTTCAATGTAAGTGTATTTTTTTCCCCCAAGTATAAAGCCCAATAGTAATTTATCAAGAGACAAATCATTTTTTCTTGGCAGTGAAGTCCGCAAAATTCCCATTTTTAAGGCCTTAAATCTCCCTATTTTGACAGGAGTAAGAAAGCATTAGAAGCTTTGATTTAGCTGGATCATACAAAATAGTTTCTCATAATTATCCTTTGGGATGATATATGCGTGTCTTTTTCCCCTTCTTATTGAACCTGAGGTCTCCATTTCTCACCCAGCTGTATTACTAAATTAAATTGCCTTTTGTTGTATTCAAGTTAAACACTTTGCCGAAAGCTTTTCTTGTTCGGAAAAATAACATTTACCCAATATGTACCCATGTTTTACTGTTTGAACTTACTGTTCACAATTGCTTAGTTTGTCTGGTAATTTGAAGATATTGTTTGTTTTAATAGGAATAATGAATCACTGTAATTTAGTATACTATCTTGGAGTACAGTGTCGAGGAGGAGGAAAGAGGATATTGAAGACTCATCACACGGAGAAAATTATTTTTCCCACTGCAAAAGCAGGTGGGGAAAAGGTTAGAGGAAGTTACTGGAAGACATAAACATCTGTGAAGATGTTCTATCGTCTCATCTTCTTTTCCTCAGTGGAAAAACAAACCTTGAACAGGATAGGTTTGGGTTGAACTCGCTTAATTGGCTCCTGAACAAGTTTTTCTAGACGTTCTTAGTGAGATGCTCTCCTTCCCCTGCCTCCACTCAGTCAAGTGTGTTCAGTCCCAAGGTCTCTGTGAATGTGGACTTGAAGTTCAAAGTTCAAGTCCAGGCACTGCTACTCCATCAGGATAACAGTTAGTCATCTCTCGGGTTCTCAGTATCCCCACTATAAATTAGGAGTGTAGTGTTAAGTGTCTGCAGTCCCAAACAAGATGAATCCAAAGAGGTCCACACCAAGACACTTCAGAATTAAAATGCCAAAAGTCAAAGGCAAAGAGAACATTTTAAAAGCAGCAAGAGAAAGACAGTTAGTTACCTCCAATGGAACTCCCATAAGACTGTCAGAGGATTTCTCAACAGAAACTTTTTAGGCCATAAGGTATTGGCAAGAAATATTACAGATGACAAGCAAGGACCTATGACCAAGACCACTCTATCCAGAAAGGCTATCATTTATAATGGAAGGACAGAAAAAGAACTTCCTAGGTAAGAAAGAGCTAAAGGAATTCATAACCACCAAAACAGTATTACAAGAAATGTTACAGGGACTTGAAGAAGAAGAAAGATTTTAAAAAAATATGAGTTAAAAAATGGCAAATAACTACATACCCATCAATAATTATTTTAAATATAAATGGATTCAATGCTCAAATCAAAAGGCATAGAGTAGTTGAATAGAGGAGAAAATAAGGTCCATACACATGCTGCCTACAAGAGACCTACTTCAGACTGAAAGACACACAAACTAAAAGTAGAGGAATGGAAAAGATATTTTATGCAAAAGGAAACAAAAAAAAAGCTGGGGTATCAATACTTATATCAGATAAAATAGGCTTGAAAACAAAGGATATAACAAGAGACCTAAAAGGACATTTCATGTATAATAGCCTAAGTGTCCATTGATAAACAATGGGATAAAGAAGATGTGAATACATATTTACAATGGGATATTAACCATCCATAAAAATGAATGAAATCTTTACTATTTGCAACAACATGGATGGATGTAGAGGATATTATGCTAAGTGAAATAAGTCAAACAGAGAAAGACAAATACCATATGATCTTACTTATATGTGGAATCTAAAAAACAAAACAAAACAGAATAAAAACAGAAACAAACTCTATATAGAGAACAAACTAATGCTTGCGAGATGGGAGGGAGAGGGGAGTTAGAGGATTGATGAAAAAGTTGAAGGGATTAAGAAGTAAGAATTGGCAGTTACAAAACAGTCACTAAGATAGCACAGCATAGGGAATATAATCAATAATATTGTAAGATAGTACAGCATAGAAAATATAATCAACTAGAGGCCCAATGCATGAAATTCGTGCAAGGGGCTTGGCCCTCACAGGTGCAGCTTCATCCGGAAGGTCGTCTGGAAAGACATCCAGAAGGTCATTTGGCTGTCTGGTCTAATTAGCATATTATGCTTTTGTTATTATAGATTATATTGTAATAATTATGTTTGATGTCTAGTGGGTACTAGTCTTATTGGGAGGGGGAAACAATTAGTAAGTTATATAAATGTCTAACCACTATATTGTACACCTGAAATTAATATAATATTGAATGTCAACTATAGTTGAACAATAAAAATAAATAAATAAAAAATTTAAGTATTTTTTTTTTAAAAGTGTCTGCCTCACTTACCTCCCATGGTTCCTGTGGGAACTATAATGAAGCAGTATGTATGCACTTAGTATCATTAGCCTGCACATCAAATACCCCCCGGGGAAAAGAGGAAGACCTCCACTGAAGCCTTTGTTTCTTCACCTGTAAAAAAAAAAAAAAAAAAAAGAGGTGAAACTAGATACATCCACTTTTCTTCCAGATCCAACATGCTCTGACACAATGGCTGCAGACTCTCCTCTGGGACTCTATTCAGATGGCTGGCCATCCTTGCGTTTCTATCTCCATTCAATGGTGAGAATGTCACATCAATACTTTGAGAATATTGGAAAGTGATCATGTGTTGCAAAGACATACCATCCATCTCCTGCCTAAGGGTAAAAGGAGTTGCTTGGTATTCTTTGAACATTTAGTTTCCTTGCTTTCTTTTTTATATTGAATCAGATAGACCTAGGTTCAAATCCCAGCCCTGCCACTTACTAGCTGGTGAAATTGGGTTAGTTGCTTAACCCCTCTGAGGTTGATCATACTCTATCTTAAAAGAGATCTTGATGTTATAAGACCCCCAGACCCAAGTTTAAATTAAACTATCCGAGTCCACATATAGAGCAAGCTCCTCATGCTGTGAGATGTAAAATTCCATCTCATTCTGCCTCTCTGTAAAGGGGAAGGTCACTCAATGAAGTCACAAGGCCGTAATATAAAAGATGTCTAAAGAATACTAAATATTGAACCCTAGGTTCATTATATGCATTGTGGGCAGGACACCTCAACTTCTTGACTCCATTGTCTGATTTTTAAATGGTTATACAAAGTGCCCACCTCGTAGACTACTGTGTGGAATAAGTGATGCAATGTCTACAATTCACCTATCATGGTGTAATCCCTAGTAAAGTCTCAATAAATGTTCAATAAATGCAGGAGCACACAGGAATTTACATTGGACTTTGGAGTCAAAAGGACTGAATCTAAATTTCAGCAATGTCATGAGTTCTAGATAAATATTTAGTATCATCTTTTTAACCTAAAGAAAAGAGAGTAGGATGCTTGTCATATAGATGTTTGAAGACTAAATATGGTAACAGAAAACATAATGGGGCCAGCTAGAGACCCTCTGATACCCTCTTCTTGCCCAGGAGGCAAAGTGGGTTAAAGCTGTCAAGTCAGGGTCAGAAGCACAGAGAATGACTCTCACCTACACTGGCAGAGAAAGAGGCCCAAGGGCAAAAACTGGGATCAGATCCTGAGGGAGTCATCAGATCCATAGGTCAAGCCATAGCAGGGTTTCTTTTAGCACATTAGAAAAAAGCAGAACATCAATGATCTATACTTTGACATAAGTCAGCTAGAAAGCGAAGAGGAAATTAAATGCAAAGTAAGCAAAAGAAATTAAAGGGAAATATTAGACATAATCAACAAAATAAAACACATTTTTAAATGAAGAAAATTAGAAGTCCCAAATTGATCTTTTGAAAGGATTAATAAAAATTGATAAGCCCCTAGCAAGACTGGTCAAGAATGCAGAGAGAAAACAAACATGATCAATATCAGGTATGAAAAAGAAGACTTGACCAGGAGTCTGAGGGTATTAAAAGCATGATAAGGACATATTATAAATATGTTTGTGTCCGTAAGTTTGACACTTAAGATGATATAAACACATCTTTGAAAAAACACAAATAACCAAAACTGATTAAGAAAAATTTTTCAAACTTCAATGGTGCTTTACCTATTCTAGAAGTTGGATTTGTAATTTAAATAACCCTCTCACAAATAAACTCTAGGCCCAGATGATTTCACTCGTGAATTATATTAACAGTTAAAGAAGAAATAATACCAGTTCTAAAAAAATTCTTATCAGCATGTAGAGAAGAAGGGAACAATTCTTGTCTTAGTTTACTAGGTCAACATAATTTTAATACCACAATTTCATAAAGGCATTCTCAAAGCAGAAAAAAAATACACATCAGTATTTGTCATGAACAAAGAGGTAGAAATTTCTGACTAAATAGTAGCAAATTAAATCCAGCAGTATTTAAACAGTATAACATATCTTGGTCAGGTGAGGTTTTTTCCAGATATTCAAGGTTGATTTAACATGTGAAAAACAATTAATGTAACATCATATTAACAAAATTATGGAGAACATTTATATGAACCTTCCATCAGATGCAGGAACATATTTAATGAAATTAATCATCCATTTATGATTTAAAAATATCCTCAACAACATGGGACTACCAGAGAATGTTTTCTGTTGACAAAAGGTATCCACAAAAACAAGCAAATAACCATCACACACACAAAAAATCCTTAGCATAAATATCATTCTTAATGGTGAGATGTTGAACCTCTCCCTTCTATTTCACTGTTCAGGTGGTCCTATCCAGTGCAATAATGCATGGAGAAAAAAAAAGTATAAAGATTGGAAAGGACAGAATAAAAGTGTTTTACTCACAGATGTCATGATTATTTACAAGAAAATCCTAAGGAATTGACCAAAAAAAAGTTTCTAAACCCATAGATTTCAAGGTCAATAGGCAAAGATTATATTTCACAGACTTCCAATAAAAATTTGGAAAATATTTTAAAATTATATTAATTAATAACAGCAAAAATTAAATCTCAACCCCTATCATACTCCACACATAAAAATTAATTTAAAATTAATCAATTGGAGAAAGGGGACATATGTAATACTTTCAACAATAGAGTTTTTTTAAAAATATAAATAATAAGTAAATAAAATAAAATGGTTCTAACCGGTTTGGATCGGTGGATAGAGAGTCGGCCTGCAGACTGAAGGGTCCCAGGTTCAATTCTGGTCAAGGGCATGTACCTTGGTTCTGGGCACATCCCCAGGAGGGGGTGTGCAGGAGGCAGCTGATGGATATTTCTCTCTCATTGATGTTTCTAACTCTCTATCCCTCTCCCTTCCTCTCTGTAAAAAAATCCATAAAATATATTTAAAAATAAAAGATAAAATAAAATGAATCCTAAATCCAAGCATATAAGCTAAAACTCTGAAACTTCTAGATGAAAACAAAAAAGAATATCTTTAGACTCTAAGGATAGAGAAAGACTTTAGTTAGAGGCAACACAAATTTGGTTTCATCAAAATTAAAAACTTCTGGTCAGGAAATAGTATTAAAAATATGAAGCAGCAAGCCAACAACTTTGAGAAAATATTTATTTTCAGCACATACGTCTGAAAAAGGACTTGCATCCATAATATAAAAAAAAAACTCCTATAACTTCATAATAAACAGATAACACGATTTTTAATGGGCAAAAGATTTAAATGAACACTTCACAAAGCAAGATATCTAAGGCACATGAAAAACTCAACACTTCCGACATGAGGAAAATGCGGATTAACACCACAATGAGATCTCGTTTCCTATGCCATGTAATGACAAGACTAACACTAAGTGTTGGCAAGAATGAGGACTCTTCATAGAATTCTCATACTACTGGTAGGAATGTTGCAGCTTATGACTACTACAAAAAACTGTTTGACAATTGTTTACAAAGCTAAACATAAATAATATGCAACAGCTATAATGCTTGGTATTTATCCAAGAAAAAATGAAAACCTGTGTCTTCAAAACATGACTTGCACTGGAATTTTTATAGCAGTTTTATTCATAATGGTCAAACATTAAAATCAACCCAAATGCCCATCAGTCAGTGAACTGATGGGCATATTGTGGGATATATAGTTTTGGGATTGTATACTATGTTATTTATATAAACTATTGAGATATATATATACATATAAATGTAGATGAATCTCAAAAACATTATGTAGATTGAAGGAATACAGACAGTGTGAAATTTTATTAGGTAAATTCCAGAACAGGCAAAGTAAACTGTGCTGACTGAAATCAGATCAGTGGTTTTGGGGAGAAGGTGAGTGAATACAGAGGCATAAGGGCACTTCACAGAGTGATGGGAATGTTCTCTATCTTGATTGGGAGAGGGGGGTTACATAAATGCATATATTAAACACAAACACGTATGCATTTTATTGCATGTGTAGGAGCAGGGGGTGTATGGGAACTCCCTGTACCTTCCTCTTAATTTTGTCGTTAACCTAAAACTACTCTAAAACAATAACATCTTCTAAAAATACTATAAATAAATGAATAAATATATGTGTATTTACATATATGGAAATTTGAAATATAGATAAAAGCATTAGTTCTAAAATTATAAGTAGCCAAAATTGCCTCGAAAAGAGGTAGAAAAGCTAATAGCATACAGTTTAAACAGCAAAGACCCACTGTGGATTCCCAGGTCAGCTCTCTTTCCCCTTAAAAAGGCATGTAAATTTCACATTCTGCTTCAGAGTATGAACAGCTGATTAGTTTGACTGGCTATAAAGTAATGCTTTAAATTATTTTATTCCATATAATTACTTGTGCTCTAGGAAGATGTGTAATACTTATCTGGAGTCTTATGTAATCTTGGGTAAACCACCCGCTATCCTCCAGGACAGCTCTCCTGACGAACACAGCCCCAGCATCATGGTGATGAAGTATGGGCGTTCCTGGGGGATTTCAGCCAGTCGAGCCTTGCTAGGTTCTTGCCAATTCCCCAGACAGGTTTCCTGGTCTCCACACCATGAAATATGTGTCTGAGTATGTGAGCCTGCTTGTGCAGGCCATGACTGACAGGGAGAATCACACCCCAATTTGTTCTGAAAGGTGGATCCAAGTAATAGATGCCCAAGCCAACTCTATACTAGCAAAGTAATTTTTTAATGGAAAAACTTCCCAGAATTCCAGAAAAAGATACTCCCATTGGCTCTCACAGCCTCTTCCACATCTCACGGGCAGGCTGAGCCAGGGGCTGGGAGAGGTGTTTGCTCCACGCTGTGTGGTATTGTCCATGAATGTGGTTGTGTACAAATGCAAGATTTTGTTTGCCATATGTAATGGGGGTGTGTGTGTGTGTACCGTGGTATGCATTCTTGTACGTCTGTGTTGTGTGCCCATTTCATGTTTCTGTGTGCATGTGATGCATAAGTGTATGTCTGTGGGCACGTGCGTGTGTATTTGCAATGAATGCTCAGGATTCACAGAAGCAGATGCCGGCTTATTCTGCAGTGATGCTGAGCGATTCCGTCGCAGACATGGGTTCACCTTTCCTCCCATCACTACCTATCAGGTGCCCCCAGAGCATCGTTTGCAGCCTCCATAAAACCAGTAGCTGAAGCTGCACCAAACTGCAGGGAAAATGGAGTCCTCTCCACCTGCCCGGTGGTTTCCATAAGCTGATAAGCTGACACTTGGGGTGTTGACTTAAAAATCAGCAGACTTTTCTATTTCGAGATGCATTTGGGCTCTATCAATGTCTCCTCACCCCTTTGTTCTTGATGTTCCATTATGCTCACGATCAGTTTTGACAGCCTAAACCGAACTTGATCCGGACAGTTTATTCTTTAAATGAATGATCTTTACATTTCTGACATCCCTTCCATTCTCCCTGAAATGTACTCTTCAACATCTGGCAGAGCCAGTTGTAGCTGCCAAAGCTCTCTTAATTCAAATAATCAAAACAGGTTCCAAGAAGCAAATCTATGACTGTTAATTTTTCAAGTCATGCTCTTCCTTCCCATCTCCCTAAATTGTTTGGAAATGAATGTCAGCTCTCTGCTCAGACGATTCGAGGCAATGGGCTCCCTGTGTCAGAAACAGAGAAATAAAAGGGGGGGGGGGCAGGGAATCACAACTTGTTACTCAAAAAGATCATTTTGAAACCTCATCTTGAAATGAAGCTTGGCTTTATTTTATTCTTTGTTTAGAATTAACAAAAGTTAGGCAGTGCTCAGAGGGAAAATCCATTTTTTATTTTCTAAGACCGTGATTTTCAGAGCTTACAAAAAGAATCACCTGCACCAGAATTACCTGGAAATATTTTCAATTTTGTAATTCCCAACACAAAGGTACTAATTCAAAACTTGGGGTGACAGAGCAAAAGCGTACATATTTATCCAGTCCCCTGGACAAGTTTTGGCTCAGTAAAATTGATATAAAAAATCTAAAGATTTTACCCAAAAGAAAGAAACAAAAATATCAAACCGAAATCACTTACTAAAGGCAATGCAACTTAAACTCCCCTTCCCTTGCCCTTTGAGGAACGTAAAACAGTCAAGTGAGTTGCTTTTAAATCAGAGTTAGGGGGGTGGGGGAAAATAAAACGTTATTCTGAAAAACAAATTTCCAGTTTTATTTTATGTCCAGTTAGGGAGTGAGTGAGAGTGGAAGGAAAATGGTGAAAAGGGAAAGAAAAAATGAAAGAGCAAGAACAGAGAGGAATTCACTTTTTTGAATAAGTTCTATATGGCAGGCACTGTTCTAAACATTTCACATGGGCTATCCTGTTTTATCCAAGGAAGAGAGAAAATGATAGGCTAGAGAGACAAGAAGGGGAGGGTAGACACAGAAAAAGACAGAGAGAGAGAAACAGAAATATAGTCAGAGAAAAACCACAGTGAAATCCAGAGAGATACAGAGAGAAATCAAGAGCCATAGCAATCCAGAGAGAGTAACCATACAGAGAAATACTGAGTTAGTCAGCTCGAGCTGCTATAAGGAAGTACCACAGACTGGGCAGCTTAAGCAACAGAAATGTATTTTCTCACAGTTCTGGAAGCTAGAAGTTCAAGATCCAGTGTTGGTTTCTTCTGAGGGTTGGTTTCTTCCTCTCTCCTTGTCTATAGATGGCCATCTTCTCCCTGTGTCTTGACATTGTCTTCCTTCTGTACCTATTTGTAGCCAAATTTACTCTATTTATAAGGACACTAATTATACACTAATTATATTGTGTTAATACCAACCATAACGGCCACATGTTAACTTAATTACTTCTGTAAAGATGCTAGTTCCAAATACAGTCACATTCTGAGGTACTGGGAATTAGAATTTTAACATGGAGATGTGAGTGCGGGGAGATACAATTCAGCTCATAACAAATACTAAGAAACAGAGGGAAGAATAATGAAGGGATTCAGATAAGACTCTCAAAGAGGGAAAGATGAAAAGGGGGCACAACTAAAAAGAGAATTCTTGAATAAATTTTGAAGCCAACTTTATTTAGTTGGGGTCCCACTCTTGTCTGCGAAGACAACAGATTTCAGAGGCATGTTTAGGACTCTTTAAGTGGTTTTTAGCTGGTTAATCATTTGTTATTCACAATTTCCATCAACTCTCATATTCTTTGGTCCCATTAAGGTCCATTTGCAATTCCATTATTGCAGTCTATGCTTCTCAGTTTAATTATCAGTGGGAAAACTAGCTGACCATCAAATTATGTATAAAGAGGACATCACGGACCCCTGGTGGAAAATCACTTAAATTGCAAACATAGTCTTTTCAGGGAATCATCCTCACTCTATAAACTCCAAAATGTAATACCCAATTGTTTAGCAATTTGGCTTCAAGCTCATTCTAAAGAACTTTTACTATTTTGAAGTAACTATTTTCAAGTTGTAATATTTTTAATGATGTATAAGAGATATCATATAGTAACATATATTCTAAATATTTAGGATATTATTGGCTACCCTATGTAATAGAGTCATTGATATCATATTGTTAGGAATCCTCCAGGGTAAAGAAAAAGAAAAGGTTTCCATATTTCCATTTCCTGGGGTTGGAGGAAGACTGACAGTAACCTAAAACCTAAGGAATCTGCCAGTTCCCAGATAGCCAAGTATGGTGTTGGAATGCTGGGTGGAAGGTAAAAAAGTATAGAGAAGTAACTCTTCAATGTTTGTGGATAGAAGAATCTCTTGGGAGTTTGCTAAAAATACCGATTCCTCCAGGAATTCTTTTAATCAGTAAATCCAAGGTATGTTGCATTAATCTGCATTTTACTAGCTAGAAATCCAAGGAATTTGTCACAAGTGGTCATCAAGTCAAATATTAAGAAACCAAAGAATGCTGGGGGTGGTGAGAGTTGTGGGGTCAGTCAAACATAGATTTTGACAGTTACAGCCTGTGTTTTAACACCTCCTGATCAATTTGTCATCTGCATAGCGTGGTACAAATACAGCTCAAAGGCTCATTGCATAGATTATATAGAACTATGTAAAATGAAGTACTTAACACAGAGACACACAATAAATATCAGGCACTCAGAGTTCTAATATAAAAATACACCTGCCTATTCCAATTCCCATTCAATTAAATATTTTACTAATTTAAAATGTATAATAAAATCACATGACCTTCATGCTTGACAGACCCAAAAACTCTTGGGGGTAATTTTCTAAGACTAGAGTCCACTTTTTCAGTCTTGAAGTGGGTGGCTTTGAGCTATTCCCACCCCTAGTCTCACACCCACACAAAGAAGTGCCCGCGTCACTCAGGCAGGCTGGATGCCCTCTGTTGCTCATTTATCAACATTGAGCAGGATTTATTTTCTTTGTATGCTCACAAAGTCAACAGTCAGCCTTTGGGATCCCTGCTGATCTCCGTGTTGGTCTATAAAATAATATATTCATTTTTTGCTTAAAACTCACTGCACTTATGATTTCCCCCCATTAAGGCAGTGTTGCACAAGTGGAATTATATTTAAAAGTCCTCTAAATCAAGGATTTCAGAATGATATTGGGTAAGGACTTTCAGAGACATCTCGTGGGTCTGAGTTCAGGTGTTTACAAGAAAATGGACTTTAGAAAAGCTAGTTGATTGGTGGTATCTCATACAAGTCACTGATTGTTGGGGAAATTTACCTGTGACATACTGCTGCTCTCATTACCCTGAGTAGTTCTTGGTAATGCCAGTTTTATTACTACTCCTACTACCACTACTGTAGTAATAACTATTAATTCCAATAATCATCATCTGAAAAATAATAGCTAACATTAATGTGATTCCTAGATGCCAGGCACTGTGTTAATTGCTTTGCCAATATTCCTTCATTTAATCCTAAAAATCAAACTAGGAACTACTAACCACTATCCCCATTTCACTGATAAGTAATGGAGATTTAAAGCGAGTGAATACCTTTACCACAGGTCACAGCCAATGCAGGGCAGCACTGGATGTCCAGTCCATGTTTGCCTGACTCCCAAGTGTGGTGCCCACCCCACAATGTCTGGGATTCCCTCCTCTGAGTATGAGAACCCCTCTATCACATTAAACTGGAGCAGACAGATGGTCATGTAATAGTAGCTGAATTTTTAGCATCTATTGATTGAGAAAATGCATAGTTGCAGAAAGTGGCTATGAATTCTGCAAATGTTTAGATGACTTTGCATTTTGCTAATCACAGCAGCACCTGCATACGGATAATCATGTGGCTTATTTTGCTGGAGCTAAACCAACACTGAAATGACAATGGGTGTGACAGATGAATTCAGAGAAATGTTTTCTTAACACCAATGTCCCTCAAAGCCTGCTGCTCGCAATTCCAAGTGGGCTGAAGGATACCATGACCAGAGATGGACTTTAGAATTCATCCAGTTCAACTCTCATGATGCCAGTGGAGAAAAAATGGAACTAGAAGGATTAAAAGACTTGTTCAAGACCCTATAGTAAGTTAAAGGCAGAGCAAGCTAGTCTCCTAATTCTTAATTTAACATTTTCCAGTATAACAGTCTATCAAATCTTCCACTCAGTTTCCTCACCCATACTCGTTCCATAGAATTGTTGTATGACTTAGAACAACCACTGAAGTTTAAAATAATGAAAGAATAAATATTAGAGTACACTATCATACTACAGTATCCAGATTTGGCCAGAGATATTGAAAGTGAGCATTGGGAGGGTAGCATATGACAAAACCCTTGACTTGGAGTTAAAGACAGTGCAGAATTGCCAACAGACCCAGCACTTAGCTGTGTGGCTGTGGTAAGCCTTTCAGCCCCTCTGAGACTTCCCATCCATCTTGTGACACCCTTGCTGGCACAATCCAACTCTTTGTAGCTTCCCATGGCCAACTCCGCCTTGTCTATCAAATATCAGATCAGATGTTACTTCCTTGGAGAGGTCTTCACTGCCTCCCACCCCCAATCACTCTCCTCCATCCACCAGCTATCCCTTCACACCATCTCTTACACCACCATTGCCAGTTACTTATTTACTCTGCCTTCTCCCACCCAGATTTTCAGCTCCACAAGGACAAGGATCTTTTCTACTATAGGCACCCCAATCCCAGAATTTAAAAACATGCCTGGCATGTAGCAAACCCTCAAAGAATATTTGTTGAATGAGTAAGTGACTGAATGCATGTGTTAATGAATTACCCACCTCCCGGGGCTGTCAAGAGCATCTTACAAGATAATGATTTGTGAACTGTTATATGGATGTAATCAACAAATTATGATTTTATGCCCAAGCCCATCTGAGAATTGAATATGCCTACCCAAGCAACAACAAAAAAAAATTCTGAACTAAAATATTCACTAATTCTTAAATATGACAATAAAAATACAGATCATCTACCATATTATATTTATTTCCTTCCAGTGCTGCAGAGAATTCTCAAAGTACAAGTCATGAATATATATTTATAGACTTGTCATTACACACACACACACACACACACACACACACACACACACACACACAAAGGTACTTTGGCTTTAGCCCATGCAATTACACTAAATTACCTGTTTGTTATCCCTAAGCATAGAGCAGCTAATTGATGGCAGAGTTGCTCCCTGAGCTTGAACACAAATGTTTCTCTGTCCTTACACATCGAGGAGTTGTAGAATGGGAGGTGGGTGTGAGCAGAAAGGCAAGCTTCCTGTTTATACTTGTGTCCAGAGTTCCCAAGTTGGCTGTGCTCTTCCTCCTCCCACCCCAGTGGGCTTTGCATGGGTCTCCCTGCTTCTCCACCCTCTACCCAGCCCAGCTCCACTCCTCCTGCTCACTCATTATTTTAGCTAAAGGTCCAGTCATCAGAAAGCCCTTTCTGATCTCCACCCCTGGATTGAGTCAGATCCTTCATTATGCATAATTTACCTGCCTACCATGGTTCAAAATAAGAAATTTAATAATTTATATAATCCCAGCATGGGCTGAAGTCTCCCTGCCCCGCCCCATGGATTTGTTTAAATTTGGATGGATTCCCAATACTATAAGCTATGATAGCCCAAATTCCTCAAGTTCTGAGAGTTTTAGAGACCACCTCTTCGTGCTTCTCCCATGCCCAATCTTGAAGACACACTAGCTGTTCTATTCTGCATCCATGGGGCACAAATGACAGTCTTCCTCTGGTGACACGCTGCCAACACCCCATGCTCACTCCTGGTGTGACAGAGGAATGTGAGGGAAGGTCTATCCATCACCACTTCTGTGAGTGGCAAGAAGCAAACCCAAGTCACTGCCCCCACCCTCTCTTTCCCCTCCTCTCGTCTTGGCATCAGCAGAAATTCTTTTTTGCCAAGAAGGGCAGGTCTTCCTCCTCTTAAGTCTTCTCTTCCCCAAACCAGAGCTATCAAGGAAATTTTCTAAGTAAACACAGTGCTTATTCATTATATAGGTTATAAAGCTCCTTTCCGAGTTGCTTTGCCCTTGGATCTTGATAGCTGCCAGAAAGTGATGGGCAAGGATGTTCCTGTTTCTAAAGGAAGTGGTTAGCTCTCTAGGACAATTGATAAGAGGCATACACATGACCCTCTTGCCTTCTAAAACCCATGTCTGAAGTTATTATCCCCTGTTAACATTTCAAATCCAAATGAGATAAACTAACCTTTCCTAGCCTCTCAGATTCTGACTCTGGTCCCATTTCTGACCACCAGCTAAGATTCCAATGAACTAGAGGAGGGGTTTCTCCACCACCATGCAATTCTCAGATACCAGCTGGATGTCCTACAATTCAACTCAATTCTGACACTATCTACCTGGAGACAGTGTCGGATCCCACGGGTTAAGGTCTCAGCCTACAAGTCTACGCCGCCACCACCACCACCACCGATGCCAATTGCAAGTCCAGGTTGTTACGTATGCTTCCAATCACATGGCTATAGATGGACGTTTCCAAAGATTCCCTCTTGGGGTTTGATTAATTGCTACAATGACTAACGGAACTCAGAGAAATATTTTATTTACTAGGTTACTGTTGTTTTCATAAAAGGATATCTAGGAGCAGCCAGATGGAAGAGCTGCATAGGGCAAGGTCTGAGGAAAGGGCAGGGAACGTCAATACACTTTCCACACACACGACTCACAAATCTCCACATGTTCACCAACCCGGATCTCTCCAAACCTTTTCCATCTTGCTTTTTATGGAGGCTGCAGCATACCATCATGATGGATCAAATGATCGGTCATTGGTGATTGAAATCAATACCCAGCTCTTCTCTCCTCCCCAGAGGAAATTACAAAGGTTTTGGGAGCCCTGTGCTAGAAACAGGACAAAGACCAAAGTATATCTTTCTTAATTTAAGTCACAAGATCACAGCCTCAATTTCCTTATTTGTCAAATGGGGATAGTCATGCCAACTTTATGAGGATTACATTCCACCTCCTTTTCCCAGATAACTCATTCTCCACACACAAACAGATGCTAAAAGTGTGAAATTGGAATTGGGCCCTAAGTGTCATGAAAAGTCAGGTGCCAAGAGAAACCTGATTTTCTTTTTTCTTTTTCTTTTTTTGCAAATGCTTTGAATTGATGGACAAAGGTGCAGCAGCTCAGAGCCAAGGAACCTGGAGAGGGTATCTGAAAAGACAATGATCCTAGGGGCCCTAACTCTTAGAAGAAACAGAGATCATTGCAGACAGCAGAGGGTCTTGCCCCTATTTCCCCTCTGGCGTGTGATTCGAGCAGCAATGCAGGCCACCGTCTTCTCTATCAGAAGCCATTCATCCATTGCTAAGTCTGAGAAGGATGTCTTTAACCTTCAATTTCAGGTAGCAGCATGGTCCCCCCTCCTTGCTCAGGAAATACAACTTTCTCCTGCTTTTTAATAGAACCGATTGGTGACCATGCTAACTGGGGTAATTGCTCCCGCAGCCCACCTGCAGAGCTGAGAGAGCACATGAGTTCCCTGCCATCTTCCAGCCCATCGGCATCAACAGGATTTGTGCTCTGCTGCTGTCCCTCAGGAGCCAGCGTCTCAGCCTGAAGCATGATTTATTAATTTCACTGTGTTGGCGGGGTCATTTATCAAAATTCCCTCAACAGTTCAATTAGGAACGGCCTGCCTCCCAAATTGGGGTTGGTTTTCTCATCTCCCCTGGCCAGCTTGTGGTCTGCATCGATGCCCTGACCACCCTTGGTTTGGGGAGGACTGGGTGAAATAAATCACACCTCCTACTTATTGACTTCTTGCTGCGCAAAAGCACCGCTGAGAAGATGGGGCAGATAAATGTTTTCCCTTTTCCTTGGCACCTAATTGTTCCTTTAAGAATTGAAGGATGGGATTTCATCCTTCTGCCCACAGGTGTCCTAACAGCCATGTTTCTCAGACCCACACCCACCTTGGGGAACCAGGGGTGGGGGAGACCTTCCTCCAGGTTCAAGCCCTCATCATCTCTCTTGTTGGTTTCTTATGACTATGTCTCTCACCTCCACATCTCCCCCTCAAACCTAATCTCCATACGGCAACCAGAGGCATGATTTTGAGATGCAAATATGATTTCACGTGGCTCTGCTTAAAACCAGCATGGCTCCCTGTTGCCCTGATGAGAAAACCCCAAACTCCTGAACATGGTGGTCAAACCCCTTTGGATTCTAAGCTTCACAATATCTTCAGTTCCTTGGACAGCGCATGGCCCAGAGGAGCATCTGCAGACTGAGTACACCTGGCCCCGTTCATTCCCTACCCTCACCTCCTCTTCTTCTATTTCCCTTTTTGTTCCCAGCAACACCAACTGGTTACAATTCCCCCCATACACCATATGGTTCTGACCCATCCCCTCTGTTGTGTCCTGGCTGTTGTGGCTCACGTGGTTGAAGCATCATCCTGTACACCAAAAGGTTGGGAGTTCCATTCCAATTCAGGGCATATACCTGGGTTGTGGGTTTGATCCCCAATCAGGGCACAAATGGGAGGCAACCAATTAATGTTTTTTTCTCACTTTGATGTCTCTCTCTCTTTCTCTCTTCCTCCCTCTCTCCCTCCCTGCTCCCATCCCCTCTCTCTAAAATCAATAAGCATGTCCTCAAGTGAGGATTTTTAAGATGTCCCCTTTTTCTCCACTGACCATCATGAACTGTGTTAGAGTTGTTCCAATGTCCTCCTCCCTCAGAGAGAATGTTCATTCATTTCATTCATTCGCTCTACCACCCCTGTATGTTCCCTTTATAAGGGTGTGACTAATTTGCCCTCTAGGAAACCCAAATGAGGGCTCCAATGTTCCCTGCACCCCTTCCCCAGGAGCTTAGGGAGAGTCTTATAAACAGACCTCTAGATAATTTGTCCCCATATCCCCACTAAGCAGAGTAAGTCTCCACTGTGACCCTCGTCATAATAATAATACTCAACACTCCTATGTTATTGAAGGTTTAGTTCATTCACTTTTTCAATAACTATTTTTTTAATGCTCCCCAAGCAAGGCATTGTCCTTGACAATGGGGAACAAGCAATTAAAACAAACAAAATACAGGGTCTCCTCTGCTGTCATGACCTGGCTTAAGTCCTTAGTCTAGAAGCATCTCTTCACTGGTCCCGAGTCCTTCAATCTGCCAATCAGTGAGATTCTTTGGCGTGGCCCCACATGCAGCTCTGGAGACGAAGCTCCTGTGCTTGGACTCCAGTTAATTTCCCCCAGTCCATCTAGACTGGCCCATAGCCTGCCATTGACAGTCCCAGTGGTCAATGGGAAGAGACCAAATCACCAGGAAATCACTACATGAATTCGCCATAATTAAGAAATGAGTTGTGCATTTTATTTCTAAATGTCTGTTTTGGGTGCTTGAGGGTGGGCTGTACCTGTTTTACCCACCATCAGAAGCACTGCACAATTAGGTCTTCAGTAACGATGTTCTGAATGAATACATAAGCAAAGAAATGAGTCCCTATGTTCTGGAGCCCTCAGCCTTGACTGGACTCTGACACATCTCTTCTCAGCTTGAGTTGATTCCTTTTGACCCCGAGAGCAAAGATCCCCACAACGTATTCATTGCAGAGCAAGCAATCAGGCTGGTGCGAGGAGCGGCGGCCGGTGCTTTGGCAATGCCATTGTGTGTTGATGGACTTTCATAGTAATGCAACATTATTATGTGTCAACTATAATTTATGGTTTAATACAACGCTAGTTTTATAACTGAATTTTTGCTACATATTTACATCTGGAAAAAAAATAAATCACAGTGAAAATTTCCACTTTGAAGGACTTCATCTGGGATTAACTGCTGAGCCAACCAAGACTGTTTTCTCAAGCTGAAATCGGGGCAGCTCCAGGCCTTGTAAACAGCCAAGACCAGTTCATTGTTTTCTGATTGTATCCATTTTTGCAACCCGTTTGGCATCTTTTTGTTATAAATTTCATGAATGTGCACTGTGCATCTACCCTCTTCCTTTAAGAATTCAGGAGGCCTTGGAAAGCCCACAGCCCACAGCATCATCTGTCCAGACATCTCTCTTAATACCATAAAACATTAAAGAAATGGCCAAAATTTCAAAATAGTCTCATGACATTCATACTCTTCTATTAGCCGGGGTCTTCTTGTTGTGGTTGTTTATTTGCTTATGTTTCAGCCAAAAATTTATTGGAGCAACTTTTCTTTTGCAATATACACTGAGTGGCCATATTATTATGACCACCTGATGTTTGCAGGCACATTAGCCATACACTGCATCGTATGGAATATGGAAGCTGAAGGCCTGTTCGAACACCTTTGCTGTCTGCAGTTACCAAGATAAAACGTCTCCAATTCGCACAGGAACACAAGGATGGACAGTCAAGCATTGGAAAAAAGTCATGTGGTCCGATGAATCATATCTCCAGTTGCATCATGCTGATGGCAGAGTGAGAATTTCGAGGACACAGCATGAAAGCATGCACCCCACATGCATGAGTACAACCCCTCAAGCTGGTGGGGGCAGTGTGACAGTTTGGGGCATGTTTTCCTGGCATGATTTGGACCTTTTAATTCATGTGGAACAACATCTGAATAGCACAACATACCTAAGTATTGTTGCTGATCAAGTTCATCCTATCATGTTGATGGCGTATCCCAATGGAGATGGCTTTTTCCAACAAGACAATGCACCATGCCACGGTGCTCATATTGTGCAGGAGTGGTTTCAAGAACATGAGGGAGACTTTACCTTGCTTAGGTGGCCCCCTAATCTCAATCCAATTGAGCATTTGTGGGACGAAGTTAAAAAAGCCATCAGGCAGCTGGTTCCACAACCATCAAATTTCACAGAAGTGGACAGAGCTATTCATCAGGCGTGGTGTCAGATTCCTCGCATCACCTTTCAACATCTCGTGAAATCAATGCCAAGAAGAATCACGCAGTATTGAAGGCAAAAGGTGGCGCAACGAAGTACTGATGGGGTGGTCATAATAATCTGGCTACCAAGTGTATATCTATAATAATAAAAGCGTAATATGCTAAGTAGACCAGACGTCCTTCCAGATGACCTTCTGGAGGAAGCTGTAGTTGCGAGGTAAGCCTGGGTCCCAGGTGCCAGAGGGAAGCCAGTGTCAGCAGCAGGGGGATGGAAGGCCTACTCTTGCATGAATTTCATGCATCAGGCATATCATTTTAAGGCAAATATTTAATTTATATACATACTATGGTTTATATAATTCCCTGCACCTTTCATAGGTGTTTTAGATTGTTCCTCATTATAAGCTACATTGCAAAGAACAACTTTGGACAACCTTTAGCACACTTGTGCAATCTTTATTTCATTAAGGAAAATCCCTAAATAAATTTTAGGGTCAAAGGGAAGAAAGTGTTTTTAATTAAAAAAACCAAACGAGTGTACCCTGAAGCAGCCTTGATGACACAAAATCTCCTATTCAACCTCTGACACCCTCACATATATCACCTCCTCTGTAAAGCCCTCTTTGATTGTTCCACTACTGCACCCTTGACAGAATAAATTACTATCACTCATGTACCTTATTACCTTATACTAGTACATCCTTTTGGTACAAGTATTATGTTGTGCTGTACATCGTCCACACTATTGGATTACAGTCCAATAGAGCAGGTGTGCTGTGTCCTGTTCACCTTTGATCCCAATGCCTGGCACTTAATAGGTGTTACATACATATGCATTGAATCAAAGAGCTCTTAAGGAATTACTGAAAGAGGTACCAGATTTTACATTTTCAATTCATGGTAAAAACCCTGGGAGAAGTCAGTATAAAATGTTTTAAGCAGGTTCTTTTCTGGTGTGTGTGTGTGTGTGTGTGAGAGAGAGAGAGAGAGAGAAAGAGAGAGAGAGAGAGAGAGAGAGAGAGAGAGAGAGAGAGAGAGAGAGAGAGAGAATTAATTGAATTATTACCTCTCTTCCTTCTCCTCCTCTACCTCTCTCCCTCTCGCCAGAAGTGCCTTGAGAACTAGTTGTCTGAGCTCTTGAAATGAGGCTCTCTCCAGGCAGGGCTCCCCAGGTAGCAGTTCACTGCAGAGGGTCCCTCCAATTGTACTTCACAAAGGCGCTTGTGTGGGTGGCAGGGAGAGCTCCCCCTGGCCTCCAGGATGGGTAATAGCAGTTTGACTTTAATGAACCTTTCTCCCTCTTACCTCCCCCTCTCATATCCAATCCATCACCAAATACCCTCAATTAACATTAAAGTTGCTCAAATCCACCCATGTCTCCTCCACTCAATGCTATACCCCCGTCCAAACTGCCATCTCCCCTCACCTGGATGTCTTTGATGGACAATTAATTAGTCCCCTTGTTTCCCTGCTTCCCCCTCCAATTAGTTTCTCAGAACAGAATCAGAATAAACTTAGAAAGAAGATAAAAGGGGAAGAGTAGAAGGGAATAGGAGAGAAGAGAAAAATAGTAGAGTTGGCAGAATTTTAAAATTTATCTGTTTACCTGCATTTTTGTGGGGTTTTTTAATCTCCATTTACCTATTTATCCTACTCATGTTATTCATGAAGAAACATGCCATTGTGTTGGGCAGTTTACTTTCCTGCTTACCTTTCAATAAATATTTAATATAACCTTGTGTAACAATTTTAATTACTGTTACTTATTTAAAATGTCCAACTTCAGCACTAGCCAATTTGGCTCAGTGGACGGAGCATTGGCCTGCAGACTGAAGGGTCTCCAGTTCAATTCCCATCAAGGGCAAATGCCCAGGTTGCAGGCTCGATCTCAAGTGCTCGATCTCAAGTAGGGGACATGCAGGAGGCAGAGGATCCCTGATTCTCTCTCATCATTGATGTTTCTCTCTCTCTCTCTCTCCCTTTCCCTTCCTCTCTGAAATCAGTAAATCTCTATTTTTTTAAATGTCCTACTTTAGAATTGTTTTGATCCTGTTTTTTAGGATATAAGTTTTCCCAGAAAATTATCTGCAGATGAATCCATTTCCCATTGACTTCCATTATGAAATTGAAGAGGATTTCCCAAATTGAGCCGGGGTGTAAGGGAGGGTAGAAGGGGACAGGTGGAATCTTTGGAAGACTGAGTGAAAACTTGTGGCATGAAGCTCCTCCCCTTACTCCAGGATGGTTCGGAGTTGTCTATGGGCACTTTGCTTCCCTCTGCAGCCTGATGCCAGGAGTGATGACTGGGTCCCAGAAAACCAGGATGGCCTCATTCCACAGGAACAAAATTTTAAGGCTGAGTTTTCTGAATTGGTTCTGGAGTTTCTGGAACTGGCCCTCTAATCTGATTAGATTTGAAGATGCTAAGGACTCCATATCCAGTAAAGAGATCACTGAGAGTCCATTAAGTGAACCGTTTATAGAGATACTCCACATTACTGCACTGGATATTCCTAACTGATCACTGCTAAGGAACTAGGTTCTGTAAAACTAAATAATATAATATAATATAATATAATATAATATAATATAATATAATATAATATAATATAATATAATATGAAATACTATGGCATACAATAACATACTATAACATTATGTAGTATAATAGAACATAATATAAAAACCAGCTAATATAATGCCGTTACATTGTTTGGTAGCTCCTAATGTCACTGGACGAAGTGGTGACAGAAAAGGGAGAGTTCAGGGTTTGAATTCAGGGAGTGTGTGTGGGGATGGATACCAAAGGCATGGGATCGTGGTGGAAGGAAGATAACAAAGGAGCAGGCTGAACTGACCAGCCTGGGCTCACTAAGTAGAGATTCTGCAACAGATCTAGGCTGCTATTCAAGCTGCTGTACCATGTGGACCGTATGATCCAGCAGATCCAATGGTGTGTGAATGGCAGGGGCAGACAGGGATGCTATTTGCAGTCTTTGGCAGGTGGACTGGTGAATGGCAGTGAAGGCCTTTGGGATATGGGAGTATGGCCTGCCATCCTCGGTAGACAACTGTGTCCCTTTTGAGAAACAGCAACACCCTATTGCTCTGTGTTTCTGTAGAAACCTGCCTGATACAGGTGCTTCGCTTTCCTCTGTGGCCTAATGACAAGAGCAAGGGTTGGGTTCCAGGAAACCACTGATGTGCCAGAGGTTAGAGACATGAAAAGAACTGGGATTCATAAGTAGAGGACATGTAAGATCTAGATTCCAGGAGGCACGATTCCTGGAATCTAGATCGTAGAAGACGAATAGATACTGAAGTCACAGAGTCAAGTTCTTGGAGAAAATAAAAGCCAGTGGGGATCTAGCTGGGTCTGATTCTCACATGCAGCTCTCCTGATATGATGTGCCAGTGTCAGAGCCCTTAGGCGGGGCTGCACCATTGAAAATTTACTGCACTCTGATCTGTGGTCAATCCTCTCCCTCCTGGAAAGAAATGTGTTATGTTTATTCCGATCGTTATAACAGAAATACTACAGACTGTGTGGCTTAAACAACAGAAATTTACTTCCCACAGTGTGCTGGCAGATCCGGGGTCTGGTGAGAACCCACTTGTTGGCTTGCCAGTGACTGTCTTGCTGTGTCTTCATATGATAAAGAGCAGAGAGAGCAAACAAGCTCTCAAGTCTCTTACAAGGATACCAATTTCATTCAAAGAGCTCCACCCTCATAACTTAATTACTTCTCAAAGGCTCCACCTCCTAATACCATCAGGATTTCAATATGAATTTTGTAGGATACCTACCTGCAGTCCATTACATGCACTTCGCCAATAAAAAAAAATTTAAAAGATTAAAAGCTTATAGCTTCCCTTAATGATCTCAAGGAGTAAAAATCACACCACAGTATTGGAAAGATATTCAGTGGCTTATCCTCCTTACAATGACCACTAAGACAGACTTTCTTCTCTCTCCCAAATATCTATTGCTATTCTTTAAACCTGTTTTATTATTTTTATGACCATAAATTAAATGCAGTTCAAATATATTACCTTATTTTGGAACAATGCAGAGTTTGATCTTTTTAATGGTGTCTTTTCTTCAATGTTACAAGTTTTATTCAGAATCCTGGAATTTTGGGCTTAGAAAAGAATTTAGGAATCCTCCAATGCTACACCAGGCCTTTTCCTACGAGGAAACAGGATTAGAGAGGGGGAAGGGCAGCTTTAGGGACACACAGCTTCTGCACAACTGAAACTAGCAAGTCTCCTAAAAGCACAGCACTGGTTCTCCTTTGTCTCATCTCTTTGATAGACAATATACTTGCCATAACTAATTGGGTAAGGCATCAGTCTCATTTTATGATGAAAAAAGGACAGAAAGGAAACTCGTTGTCATTGCACAATTTATGAGGTCATTGTTAGATTCATTACTTGAAGATCAGTGGGTGTAATTAGTGACAAAAATCCAAGTAGATAAAACAGTTTGGCCCTTGTTTAAAATCTTGTCTTAAAAATTGAGTAATTTCCTCTACTCTCGACATAGTGCTGTAGAGGGTCATATTTAATGATCACGCATCCCAGTGTGAAGTGACCCCAGGAGAACAAGAGAGGACTGTAAATTGAACTCTAACTAATTTGCCCATCATTTGGCATTTTCTCACCCACTCTGCACATTATTCTATGAGCTGTTAATAATGATTCTTATATTTATTCCATATTTTGCACCATCCAAAATGTTTTTCAATATACAACTCATGCCCAGGACATAGCATTTGATCAATACATGTTCTTTAAAATTATTTGACTAATAGCTCATTTCATCTTAACAGCAACTTTGAGTGGTGGTACATAGTGCTGATGTTAAATTCCCCTCCTCCCTTTTTTTTGCATGAAAACATTGAGGAATCCTTTGGTTCTTAAACCTTGATTCCCAGATTTTAGTTCTGCCTTCCAGTCTCTTTTCCTCATTTTCTCCTCAGTAGTGAGGTTGAGTTCAGGCTATTGAATTTCAAAAGAAAAATTGTGAAACAATACTTTCTCCAAAGAAAGAACATACAACCTTTGCAACCAATGTCCTTCTGCACAATGGGAATCTTTTCAAAACAATTTTGAGGGTCAAGCCATGTATAAGGGAAGCCCCTAACATGATCTCTCCCAAAATAATCTATGAGCAAGACTGAAAATGAAATTCTTAGCGATGATGAGAAGGCCCTAGGGGCAATTGCAAACGCATAACATTTCCAAACTGGAAGAGAATCAAGGATCTAGGAGTAGCTCCATGCTTCTCCAAGATGATAGGTTCTCAGGTGAGAACCCTGAGGTCCAGAAGTTCAGGGACTTAAAAAAGTCACACAGTGAGTTAGTGTCATGATTGGACTAGAGAACAGTCTTGAGAACATTTTTGCCTTGATACACCATCTCTGCTTCTCTCCTACCTCAGATGTCTGTCTAGATCAGGGTGTTCAACCCTGGCACTGTTGACATTTTAGGCTAGACCATTCTTTCTTGAGAGAGGCTGTCCTGTGCATGGAAGGATGTTTAGCTGTATCCTTGACCTCTATCAATTAAGTATCAGTGGCACTCCTCCCTGTAGTTGTGACAACAATAAAAGGTCTCCAGACATTACCAAGTGTCCCTTGGAGGGGGGTCGAGGTGACCAGAAGGAGGCCTAAAATTAGGAGAATAGAAACCAATTCAAGTTTGTGAGCAAGGACAGCCCTTAAACAAGAATTTCCTGGACACCCATTTAGATCAAAAGAGAAGAGAATGTTCCAATGATCTGGATGTGGAAAATAGGCAAGGGAGGGGGAGGCAGGGGCTTAAGAGGGGGGAATTAGTCTCTGCATACTTAACTTTATAGCTCTGTCTTATATAGTTCACTGATAGGTGTATCCTGTTAAATTGCTGATGTATGTCTCTGCTGCTGTCCAGTACCCTCTGACCTCCCAGAGGGTGGAACCCAAAGTTCACTCTCTACCCTCATATCCACCCCAGTGATGTATTCATGCTAGTATTCCATGCCCAATGGGTACTGAGCTTTGGAAGCAAATTCATTAAGGATGCCATGTTCACACATGTCTAGTCAGTTGCAACTGGGTCTGGTTTGCCTGCAGGGTCCTCCTATTTATTGCAGTTATTGTTTTGTTTCTGTCTGTGACATGTCAGCCTGGAATTCCACTTGCAAGTTCCTCTTCATAGAGTGACAGTCTTCATAAGAGGTCACTCTGTGCTGGGTGGCTATTCTTTCTAAGAACTCTCCTGAATGATATGCCTCATAATCCTTGCCTGAGTACAGATGTCTGACAGATGTCACACTTTCATCCATACTGATGGGATGGGGGTAAGTAATGAGAGTCACCCCTATTTTTGGACCCTGGGAACAGGATACTCAGGAGAGGAGAGGAGGAGGAGAAAAGCACCTAACCAGCATGGTCTGACTTGAATTCTGACTTTGCCACTTACTAGCTACATGGTATGAAACCAATAAACCTCTAAGCCTCAGTTTCATCATCTGTATGTTGGGGTGACAATACTACTTAGCACACAGTAAGTGCTCTGATTCTAATTTCATTTTATTATAAGAGAGGTTGCAGACCAGGACTTAAGACACTATCTCCACTCACAGCCCTTTGGGTCTCTCAATTCTGATGTACAGCATGAAGTGGAGAGAAAGCAGAAAGGTCCAAAGAAATGGCCAAGGAGGCTGTCTCTATGGAATAAAACTGGCACAACACCTTTCCCCCTAACTCAAAAAAAAAAAAGATAGTGAGTCCTAGCTACTCTATTTACTAATTGTGTGGCCTGGGTTAGTAAAAAAAAATACTGCACTTCTCTAATCTCCAGTGTTCTCATTTTTAAATGGAAGATAAGAATACCTATTTCAGAGGGAGATGAGGATTCAAGAAGGGTACAGAATGAAGGCACCAAAGATAGTCGGGTGAATAGGAGAGCCTTGACCAATAACAGCCCTGCCTTCTCTGTGATATGGAATATATTATAAGTTCTCTGAGCCTTGATTTCTCTAAAAGGGAAGCATCTCTACCTGACAAGTATATAGATTGTGGGGAGAGGGGGAATAGATAGATGATAGAAATAGATAGAGATGAGAGATAGCCAGAGAGAGAGAGAGAGAGAGCTATACATAGATATAGATAGATGATAGATAAATAGATAGATAGATAGATGTTATCTATATCTGTATAACAAATCATCAAACAATAATCATATATTTTCCCCATCTCTGTTAGTCAGGAATCTGAGTGCTGGTCAACAGGGTGCCTCTGCCTCAAGATCCCGCACAAGGTTTCAGTCAATGTGTTGATCTGGGCTGCAGTCTCATCCGAAGACTCAGTTGAGCATCATTTCCAACCTCTCTAACATGGTGTTGCCAGGATACAGCCCCTTATGGATTGTTGGACTGAGGCCATCCGCTTTCCATTGGCTGTTAGCCAGAGCCCACCCTCAGTGCACAGCCACATGGGCCTCCCCATAGGCAGCTCACAATCTAGCAGGTGGCTTCCATCAGAGTGGACATGTGAGAAATTATGAAAGAATGCTGGAGTTGGAAGCCACAGTCTCCGTGTAACCTATTCTTAGGAGTAACATCTCATAATTTCTGCCATATTCTACTGATTAGAATTGAGTCACTAGGTCAAGTTCCCATGCAAGGGGAGGAGATTACACAAGGGCATGGATACCAGGAGGTGGAGATCACTGGGAGCAACTTAAAATCATTCCTACTAGGAAACATGAAAAAGCCTCCAAACACATTGAGTCCACTTGTTAACTGCGGGCAGCCGATTATTTTATATCTTCTGTTGTTCCCCCACCCATGCTTGTTTCCTATGGCTTTGGGGTGGGTTGGTGAGGTAGGATTGGGAAGGTATGCACAGCAGGAAATGAAGGAGGGCAGTAAGCTTTGGATAATTAACAAGGGAGAGGTAAGCCCTTGGTTGGCATAATACCTCAGCACTTCATATTGCATATTTTCTCCATGCATAGCTGCAAGATGGAGTCACCACTTTGGAAAATTAAATTTCATAGAAAGTTGGCCATGTTTCCACTTCCCTCTCCCTATGGAAGCAGATCTCTGACTTGTCACACGGCTGAATCATTTGCAGACAAGATTTTGGAGAAAGCCTGAGTCCTTTCTCTAGAGAGGTTCCCAAATGCAAGGCCTTAAAAGCAGCCAAAATGAGGTTAAAAGCTTTTGAAAGCAAAATGAGAAAATATCCATGTGATTTGAATAAAGTGGAAATAAAGACACACGCAGAGAGACACAAGAAAACAGACAGAAATGAGCTGCTTCCTTGGAATTCAGGGGAGACTCTGCAGAGGACCGGGGAAGAGAGGATTTAGCACCCTGACCCTGCCATCAACCCTCTTTGATAAATCCCTCCATTATGTCACTGAAATTATTGTAAAATAAAGGTTAGTCCCATCCTTAGGATATCTTCCACCTTTTCCAAACCATACTATTAAGCTGTATTAGCTCCTTGGAGTTAGGCCACCATAACCAGGGAGAACGTGTGCTAATGTAGCTCTCCTGGAGTTCAGCTCATTTAAAAATCTAGAATACCGTGGAGAAAGTTCCCCAGGCTAAGATAAGGTTAATGAATTTAAATCTCAACAATGAGCTCATCTCCAAAGTTTCAGAAATAATTAGTTTTGGGAATGGCACCATTGGTTTATGCATTGGGTCCAGTCCCCATCCTCCAGCTCTGTAATTTGAATGTTTGAGAATTTAAAACAGGAGGAAGAATTTGCACAAAGTTTCTCAATTCTGTACAATTTATATAACCATTTTGCCCAATGCAGAGTGTTGAAGAGCTTTATCTCTAGGCTTTGTGTATAGCCAATGTTTTTATCAGCCCCAGCATCACTTCCTTTTAGTAACAGTGCCCAGCTCTTCTTGCAGAAACCACGCCTGGGATATCACACCTTGTCTTAGGGAAGCTGTTTGTTATGGTGTCCTTCTCTTCCCCTCCCCAACTAGAAGGAGGTCATGTGACTCGGGCTGACCAATCAGAGGACTCCTTCCTCCACACACACTTTGGATCTGGAAAGTACATGACTCAGGCCAATTAGAATCTTCTTTACATTTTGGTATATGGATACTACAGAAGAAAGATCTTCGTTCCTTTTGGATTTTGAGCCATGAGGATATGAGATTATAGCTGCCAGCGACCTATTTTACTAGCATGGGAAAAGAGCTGCCTGAGAGAACAGCCACAGGGCACTGACGGGAGAACAACAGAGCCACAAAACATTGCTTATGCCCCTGCGTCCAGTCCCCCACTTCCCAATTAATGGTCACGTTCTTGAGTTTTCTTAAGCTAGTTTGAGCTAGATTTCTGTTGCTGGTAATCAAAAGCATCATGCCCTGGCCGGTTTGGCTCAGTGGATAGATTGTTGGCCTGCATACTGAAGGGTTCTGGGTTCGATTCCCCATCAAAGGTATGTACCTTTGTTGCAGGCCTGATCCCGGGCTCCAGTCAGAGCCCATGTGGAAGGCAACCAGTTGATGTGTCTTTCTTACATCCATGTTTCACTCTCTAAGTCTCTCCCCCTCCCTTCCATTCTCTCTAAAAATCAATGGGAAAAATATCCTTGGGTGAGGATTAACAAAAAAAGAAGAAGAAGCATTATAAGTGCTAAGCACTGGGGATACCAAGATAAATGCCATAATCCCTGCTCTCAAGTTGCTCTCAGTCAAGGATGTATGACCAGAGGTTTTGTTTTGTTTATTTGTTTTTATAGTTTTATTGATTTCAGAGAGGAAGGGGGAGAGAGATATATATAGAAACATCAATGATGAGAAAGAATCATTGATCCGCTGCCTGTACACCCCCCACTAAGGATCAAACCCACAACAGGCACTTGTGCCCTCACTGGGAATCGAATGGTCAACCACTGAGCCAAGCGGGTCGGGCATGGCCAGAGATTTAAAACATGGACATTGGAGTCAAGCACACCTGAACTTGAATACCTACTACGTGTCTGTGGTAGATGGAATTCTAAGATGGCCCAAAGATTTATCCCACACTCACCCCAGGTTTAATGTTCTAGATTATTCCCTCCTCTTAAAGATGGACAGGAACTGTGAATATGATTGGGTGTCACTCCCATATTAGGTTACGTTATATGGTAAAAGTTAGGGGGGGTGGGTTGCAGGTTGAAGATCTAATTAAGATTCTGAATCGATTGATTTTGAGTTAATCAAAAGGAATGGTATCCTGGTGAGCCTGGCCTAATCAGGTGAAAGGCTGAAAGAGGCTGGGCTCTTTCTGAAGAGAGAGGTGCTCTTCTCCTGGCCTCGAAGAATCGAAGAGCTGTGTTGCTAACTACTTATCAGAAGGGGCTGCCTCTGGGAGCTGAGGTCTTCGGTTCTATAATTGCAAGGAAGTACATTCTGCCAACATCTTGGGAGAGCTCAGAAGAGGACCCTGAGTTAAAGATGAGAATGCAGCCCTGACTGACACCTTGTCTGCAGCCTTGTAAAACCTGAGCAGCAGGCACAGCCAAGCCATGCCTGGAAGCCCAGCCCACAGAAACTGTGATATAATAAATGTGTTTTTTAAGGCGCTAAATTTGTGGTAATGTATTATCAACAACAGAGAACTGAACACAGTGTCCCTGATCAAAATTAAGCTTTCTGAGCCTGGTCTAGTAAATACTAATAGTAGAAGCACCTACTTTTATTGGTTGTTGTGAGGATTAATTGGTAAACTCTTGTGTAATTCAATGCCTGACCTGTAGTTCAACAGCTACTAATTGCTAGCTAAACTCTTCACATATTAAGCGGGTGTGCACTCACATGCAAGTGTGCCCATGTGCGGCAACGATATTTCTTACATCCATCCCCAAATACCCGAGCTTCAGGGAAGGGACTCTGCCTCCCTGAGCTTATCTTGTTCAATTTCTTCTTGCTTTTATAGCAAGGGAAAACAAGTTCCAGAAGGGAAAGTGACAAAAATTGTTAGTGGCCCCAGTAAGGATTTTCAACACTCATTCAGGTCCTGCCTCAGTCTCCACCCTCCAGACAATGGGACCCTTTAACTGAAGGCCTGCCTGAGGCTGGAATCCACATCCAAGCTCACTCACCTAAGCAGGTGGCAAGAAGCTCCAGTTTCTTACCATGATGTCTATCCATGGAGCTTCTCAGTTTTTCCCTGAGTGATGTGAGATAGAGCAAGACCAAGATGTCTTCTATATGATATCTTCTATAATCTAATCTTGGGAGTAATGTGTCCATCACTTCGGCCAAATGCTATTGGTCACACAGAACAACCCTGGAACAATGTAAGAGGGTGCACCATGCATGTGGGATCATTGGGGGCCATCTCAGAGGCTGGTTCTATATTTCTCTTCATTGCCTAAATAGCCACACTAATCACAGTCTGAAATGAAGGCTTGCCAACAAGAAGATAAGATGACTTTGTCCCAGCCTTTGTAGTTAATAGAAATAGGAGGACTGTGACTGTGGTACCCTTGCCAAATAGCAAATGAAAATGGCATTTGAAAACTGCAATTAGTACTCCTTTCACCGAAAAGGTCTGTTCTGCTTAATGATCTGCATATCAGTGCATTCCAAGTGAAGGTATTAAGGTATTAAATGCTTTGGAATGTGCAGACGCTCTGCAATGTTATAGCATCTTCAAGCGAAAATGATCATTACCTGAATTGGCTGTAAGCAAAGCTTCAGAAGGTCCAGGTGGCCTTGGAATGCAGAGCCTCGCGGTGGCAAGAGAGAAGAGCTCTGGTTTCTAGAAGTCTCCTACCTGGTAATTAATAGGCACTGCACTGTCTGACCCCAACCCAGCTCTCCAGTTCAGCGCCTGCCCTTCTCCATGGGAACCTTGCACCCAGAACAACTCTGAAATATGTTTCCCAAGAGCAGAGTCATCACCAGCGACATATATTCCCAGCCAGGGGCAGCCTTGCCTCAGCATGGTGACCTTGGGCATGGACATTTCATCAAGTCCCTGACTGTGTGGGTGATGTTGGCAAAAAAGAGAAGTACAGTGAGAATTTATGTTATACCCAAATTGAAAAAGTACTGCAGGAACCTTCTCTCTATCTTGGATTTATTGGCCTCCTGTCTGTTCTCCAAACTGTGGCCAGATAAATTGATCTGGAAATTAAGTCTACTCATGTCACCCTCCTGCTTTAAAATGCTTCGGAGACTTCCCATGGCTTCGAGGGGCCAGTCTACAATACTTAGCTAGAAGGACCCAACTCTGGATCTCGCTCCTTCTCTGGGTGACCGTGACCCTGACTCTCTTCATGTGCCAAGTTCCTTTCTCCTCAGGACCTTCTCTTAGTTCTCCTTCTACAGGATGGCCCATCCCCTCTTTGCCTCATCTCTTCACCCTCACTTCTCCAACCCCCGTGTGTCTGGTTCCTCCTTCCTTCACAGCTTGCACTTCATCTTTAGGTCACCTGTAATAATAGCAATTAACCATTTATTGTGTTATTAGGTACTTATTATTTGACCCCCACTATTAAACTGCATGGACTCTACCTGTCCTGCCCACCTGCTGATCCCCAGTGCCCAGCACAGTGTCTGTCACATGAAGATGTGCAGTAATTATTTGTTGAATGAATAAAGATGGACTAGTGTAAACTATGACCCATCAATCAAATCCGTTCCTCCATCTGAAGATTTATTGGAACGGCCACACTCACTTTTGTTCATCTGTTTTCTATTGCTACTTCTGTGCTGCAATGGCAAAGTGGGGTATTTGTCACAGAAACCATCTGGCCCACAAAGCCTAAAATATTTAGCTCTTTCCAGAAGAAGTTTGCTGACCCTTAGACTAGATGTCAGTGTTTCTCAGAAGGTAAAGTGAGTAACATGAAGACAAGAAAGTCTTATGAATAATAAATGTGTTTCCTCGTCTATCCAACCTATGCCCAGCAGGATGATGTAGTTGGAAAAGAAGGCTGTGTGTTGGGAACCTCAGGAACTTGAGGTGTGTGGAGTTGAGGGACAGCTGTTGAACAGGCCTGGGGAGGTGCTGTTGACCGAGCTGCAGTTAGCACTGAATAAAATAAGCCAACACATTTATTGAAATATAAATAACTAGAAATAGCAACGTGATGCCTAGAGGTGACAGCATTTGAGGTCAAAGACAAAGGACGAACTCTGGCCTTGTCACAAGTGCCACAGATTAGGCAGGGCCTTGGCTTCTTGTCATTCTTGGTCTTAATCGACCGTAATGGATCTGTCACTTCAAGGGCTAGGTGGGCCCTCGGCGTGCTGTGATTGATCGTCTGTGTCATCTCAGCCCATTTGTTTTGCACTAAACGGACAAGTGCTCATTGACATCCATGAATGAATTCATTGATGTGCAGAGCAAGGTGTCAACCCAATGGGGCAAGGTACACCAAGAGGCAGATGGAACTGGGAGCTCAGCTATGCAGCAGGGGTCAAGGAGAAGACACTGAGTGTCCAGCCTGGGCTGCGCAGAGCTGGCAGGAACTGTAATGCATACAGGCAGGCAGACCACTGAGCATTAAAGGCATCAAGAACAGTGCTGGTGAACAGTTAGCCCTGAACCAACTCTCTAAAAATCAAGTCTGTGGGTTGCCAGACTTGCGGTCACAGAGTTTGTAGAAAACCAGGACTTCTAAGCCATCCATAGCCACTGAACCAGACTCTCCTGGGAGAATCTGGAAATCTATATGTTTAACAAAGACTCCAAGTGATTTTTGTGTCCCTGAGAATTTGGAATCTATTGAACAAAGACCACACTACTTCTCTCTATTTCAGTTAGACTACCTAGACCTACAGACAGTAGCTGAAGAAGGAGGAAGATGTGAGTAAATTCTTCTTTTTTGGAACCAGGGGGAAAATGCTAGGATCAACTCACATCAGAGAAGACAGGTTTTCTTTATGGACTTCACTTGAAAAACCATAGCATGTTTAAATAAGCTGGTCTGCTCGTGTGCTGGGTGCACTCAAAAGCGTGATATTAATTATTGATCAACCTTGAATCAGTGATAGTCTTTACTCAGAGGGAGTTTAGACTTAAGTCATGGAAATAGCATGTCCAAGATTATACAGCTGGGAAGTGGCTGAGCTGGAAATCTAATGCAGGGCTGTTGATTGCAAAACAAGGATTCTCATTGTCCCTTAGCTATTTTCCTACAAGGAAAGCATTTCCCCTTCCTTCCTTCTTTCCTCCCAACCTTTCTACTTTCCCTTTCCACCCTCTCTCCCTCCTCTTCCATTCTTCCTTCTTTCATTTATTCCTTCCTTCCCCACCATAGGTCAACAGAGTGTCCTAGCTCTGGTCACTCAGAAGCAGATCTTGAACCAAGGATTCAAGTGCAAATGATTTATTAAGGAAAGGATCCAGGAGAAACCAATAGGGAGTGGACACATTAGAAAAGAGAAGGAAAGACACCAACCGAAGAGAAGTCACAGGGAAGTTTCATATTCAGCCTGTACCTATGGCCATCTCTGGACCAAAAAAGATCCCTCACCCTTGAGGCAAAGGCACTAGATTTTGTACTTTCCCACCAGTCATTGGCAGTGGCATTAGGGTGAGGGGTGAAACTTCCAGACATTTCTGGCTTTCAGAATGGAATATTGGGAAACTCCAGCATCCAAGGGCATTTCTCCAAAAGTCAAAATATTTGTAGATATCCCATAATTCCTAGTCTGACAATCTTGTCCCAGCCTTTGCATGTGTTTACACTGGGTCCATGGTCCCCAGAATGCTGACATAGATTGTGAGCCTGGTGATTATAATAAAAGAAAGAAAGTTTGTAGGCCAACAAGGGCATCTTTTATAACCTTTTCTCTTTCCTTTGCCAAGGATGTGATGCTTGCCTCAAAGTAGAAAGGTGTGATGCTCATTCATTTGCATACAAATTTTCCTTTTGTTCCTTCTTCAGTCTTAGCTCTAGCTTGTTTTCAATATATATATATATATATATATATATATATATATATATATATATATATTTCTGCTGAATACCAACCTTAATAACAAAAGCCAGATCCAAAAACAGAGAAATTGCAACTTTGCCAGAAAAGAGTTTATCACCTCACTTTATTTTAAGGTACCAGGCTCACTTTTTCTTTTTCTTTTTTTTTTTTTTTACCATTTTCTCTTTAATTAAAAAATTAATCATCAGTTTATTCCTTTCCATTGAAATTCTTTCCTGAGACCTTCACTATAACCTTCTTACTTCTAGTCTTTTATGGTTGTGATGGGGACCCGCATTTCCCTATGGTCTGGAAAAAATATTCAACTTGGAATTGTCAAAGACAAAGACAAAATGCACCAGATAGCTAAGGAGGTGATTTCATTTCAGTCTATTATTGCAATAGGGAGATCATTTGTTAATGAGAGTATCTCAATGATAAGGAAGGAGATCTGGAGTTTTATAAAGATAGGTAGGCCAGGAAGTCATTTACATGTCTTATGGGAATTGTGAAAAAGGACAGAGAATGTCTTATCTGAGTCACTGAGGAAAATGAAACATGCAAAAGCAAGGTGGTCCTTTATAGTCAGCCAGTTCTCTGGAAAACAAAAGGATGAGGGTATTTCTTAAGCACCACTATTTTCTGGGGAGTCCAGGACTCAGGTAAAGTCCAACACTGTCATGAACATGAATGCAGAAATTAGCCCCAGAAAGTTGGAAATGATTACAAAAAAGTCTTGAAGGGACTTTGGTCATGGATAATAAATCCAGAATATAGGAACATCTCAACCTCCAAAGCACTGCTGTAGATAGAAGAGGATTCCTGTACTCCATACAGACCTGAACCAAGCTCTCTCCTTTCAGAGGAGTTGGAGTCATCACTTGATCTTTTTCCTTAGAGACTCTTCTCTTTGTAAGGATGACCTCCCCAGTTTTAACAGCTTTAGGTTAAGCTTTTATTGGTTCTCCTGAGAGCTGTAGGAGACCATGACTAAAGAGAAAGAAGCCAAGAGCAAAGGAGAAAGACCATGCATGAAAGGCTAAGAATGGCCATAATATCAAACTATCACTCACTAGCATTGGGCTGCCAGGCACTTGGACTTGGACTTCTTAAGCAGAAAGTCCTCTTGTGTATGGCAGGTCAGTAACCTCTTATAACTATTTAGTGATCTACACAAGGAGGGCAGTGTCAGCTATCAGTAGAGTAAAATCCAAGGAAAGAAACTAAACCTAAATCTAATTTGGCATAACAGGCAACACTGCCACCTCTCTGCTTGCTAGATAGAGGTGCAGCCAATCTGCATCTCCAAGGTGGTCTTCATCCTACAATTATGGTCCTTCCTCTAATTGCAGGTTCTTTGTCTTGCTCCTTCAGGACCACAAACTTAGCTTCTTAGCTACAGTAGTGTGTACTTGTATAGCATTCTAAAGTGTTTCCTGCCTTTCATCACTCTTGATCCTCAAAGCAAGGGAAGGAGTGCCCATTCCACTCTGACTATTTTGAATGAAGGAGCCACAAATGGAAAGTGACTTGCTCAGTGTCACACAGCTGGTACGTAGCTGAGCTAGAGAAACCCGGGCCTCCTGGGTGACATTGCTGAGATCCTTCCTCCTCTTTGCCACATTCCTTTCTTGAATTATTTGCATTAATAAGTGGGGCTTGGAGATAGAAATTATCTTCTCCCTAATCATAGATTTCAGCTACTCCTCCAGGGATGTATTCTATGCTCTTTCAATTATTTCACCTCCGAACAAAGAAGGTGCCATTGGATTTTCCTAGCCAGGAATATGCCTTTACCTGAAGAGGATACTGCCTGTGGAGAAAACTCCTGTCCATTTTCTCCAAAGGTTAAAGAGAGACAAAAAAGAAAATTTAATTTTGTTTTTATTTTAAAAGCCATGAGCATTGGGAACTCGAGATAACCAATCAGTTATTTGCTGGTGGAATTTTCCTAGTAAGGCGAAAGAGTACTTAGACCCAAAATGTACAAATTTCTTCCAAAATGTCATTCAACATCTATCTCTTCCCCAGATAGTGACAAACGCTCCATGTTCCTGTCAAAACGCCAGCTTGCAGCACCAGCCTTAACAATAAAAGCCAAAACCCAATGGAGAAATTGCAACTTTGCCAGCAAAAAAAAAGGTTATCAGGTTATCATTCTATTTTATTTTAAGGTTCCAGGCTCACTTTTTCTTTTTACTTCTTTGCTGTTTTATCTTTAATTAAAAAATAATAATCATTAATTTATTTCTTTCAGTTGAAACTCTTTCCTGAGAACCTATCACCAATACACATTTTTTATTCCCTAAAATAGGATTGTTTGGAAGTTTCAAAAATAATTTGATAAAAAGAATATCCTCACACACACCACTTGCAATTCTAATTTGGCAAAAGCTTTTAGCAACAGTGTGGCTCTAAATAATAGACAGACAGTTGCAATTACGTATTTTTTTATTTGAGATAAGAAATCCATTTTCCCCCCTGATTTTTCTTTCATCTTCTTCACCATCACCTCTACTTCCACCTAGGATTCAAGGGGTACTTACAGTCCAATAACACAGCCAGATTTTTCTTTTCTTTTTTTTTTTAATTTAATTTTTTTTTATTGTTTTAAGTATTACAAATAGTAGTACATATGTCTCCTTTTTTTTCCCCTTTGATCTCCCCCCCACAGCCAGATTTTTCTATCAGCATCAATATTAGTAAGATGAAGGTTTATCCATCTTGTATTTGCACCTCCCTGAAGAAACTCTGAACATCATGGCAATAAGACTCACTGGCCTGAATCCTAGATGGGGCATGAGAATAAAGTGAGGAACCTGGAGGGATGGGGATAGAAGAAAAAGGAGGTGAAATGTTGGGGGAATTCGTTGGGTGGTTGTAAATCCTATAGAGGATTTATTGGGGTGTTGCTATCTACCAGGCACTGTCATAAGTGCTTTATGCAAATTATCCCATTTAACCTCATACACACACACACACACACACACACACACACACACACACACACACACAAAACCCACACCATGAGATGGGTATTTATGTTATCTCCATTGTATAGATAGGGAAACTGAGGCAGATTGAGGGTAAGAGCCTTGCCAAAGTCACCCAGCCATTAGTGACAGAACCAGGAATCCAACCTGGATAATCTGACTCCAGAAAGCAAGCTCTGAAGAGCCCAGAATGCTATGGAATGTTCTGTGCCATTCTCACTCAGACCTTAGCTCCCTATGTCATCCTGGGGCAGCCCTCCAGGACCCACAAGGGTTCCAGAAATGAGCTATTATAGGAGGTATCCTGCCTCTTTCTCATCAGAAGTGGACAGACAGCTTTCTCTGGGAGTGTGGAGACAGCAGCTCTCCCTGTGGCTCTTTTGGATCACAGGGGTCTACTGTCCTGTTTCTGGGCAATGCTGCATCGTCATGGCACCATGTTAATTGCTTACCACCAGAAATCCTGCAGCTGTTGCCATGGCACCTCCTTGGCTCCTTCCCACCATCATGCAAAACCCACACAGCAATCCCCCCTTTGGGTACCTCCCACCTGGGCCAGCGTGTGGTTCCTTTGACAAGGCCCCCAATTTACTTGTTAGCCTCCTTTCCAACCAAATACAGCATTCCCTAGTGTAAACAAACAAACAACCTCATAGACACAGACAACAATATGGTGATCACCAAGGGAAACAGGTGGGGACAAGTAGAAGAGAGTAATGGGGGAATGGAAGTGGACTTGGCTTGGGGTGGTGAACACACAATACAATATACAGATAATACATTATAGAATGTGCACTTGAAACCTATATAATTTATTAACCAAAGTCACCCCAATAAATTCAATATAAAATTTAAATTAAATTAAATATTTAATATGTATCATATGCATAAGACATCCAAGCCAGAAACCATGCTCTGCAGGTTAAAAGCATGGTCAATTCAATGCTCCCAACCGCCTTTTAAAAAAATCTTTACTGTTCAAATATTACAGATGTTCCCCCTTTGTTTCCTTCCATTGCCCGCTCCATTTGGTTCCCACCCCGTCTTTCACCACCCTATTGTATGTGTCCATGGGCTATGCATATATGCATATAGGTTCTTTGATGAATCTCTGCCCATCCCCTCTCTTAGATTTGTTAGTCTGTCCCATGTTTCCATGCCTCTAATTGGGGACTGTCATTATCTTCCTTTACAGATGGGGAAGCAGACCAGAGTATCTGACCCCGGGGTCATCAGTCTATGGAATCCAGTTTCTTATCACAGTGATAAAGGTTATAGAGGTATTAGTGACAGTAATAGGAGCAAAACAGGCTTCCAGTATTCTTTTGGAGAAGAAAAAAACCACACAGAGTATTATTCAACTTTACTAGCAGGTAAGCTCCAAAAGGGCTGTGGACTTGTCTCAGATGTGTGGGACTGGATCAACACACAGTAGATACTCAGTAAAGAATTTTGAATGAATAAATGAATGGTTGATAGACTCACTTGGTTCATTTATTCTATCAACAAACATATACTATGTGTCTGGCCTGGTCTAGGAGCTGGGGTGACAAAGATGAACAGGACATGTTTTCATCCCAGGAGAAGTTCAGGGTCTGATGCAGCCCACAGGCATATCCAATGCAGGTTTCTAAGCTAGAAGGAAGCCCAGAGAGATGCACATAGTGTGTATGTATCTCCACACCGGCTTCTTGCAATAACAACAGGACGGGTCTCTAATTCAAGCTTTGACAACAAAGGTTATCGTTCCCCTGGGGAAGTTTATCCTTCCTTTTTGAGCATGAACTGAGGGGCAAAGAGCAATCCAGGAATTCTGACTGTGCAGGATCCCGCATCCCAGGCTACTGTATCAGGTTCGCTTGTATGGCAAATGGCTATGCACGTCGGACTTCATGAATCTGGTGGATTGCTGTTTAGAGGCAGCCAAGAATTGTTCAATGGCTGCATCAGGAGGCAGCTTATAAACAGCCCTGGCTGCCCAGACTGCGGTAGTATGTCAGGGCTTTGCCACCTTACAAATTACATGAGAATGGGCAAATGAGCATGGATGAGGGATACATACACACAGGCCCTGGCTCTTCTTTGTCCTTTAAGCACCTGCCCTGGAAGAACTAGACTAGGCAGCAGATCGTCAACTCTTAGAATGTGGACAAAGGCGATAAAAGAGAGAACCCCCAATTTACAAATTACTGGAGTGGGGAGATGCTACTGGGGTGGGGAGAGGGACAAAAGCTGTACTAAGTGGTGTGGTGGGTCCCGCCATAGCCCTTATTGTTAGCCTTGGATTCAGACATCCCTTTATTCAGATGTCCGTTCATTGTTCAACACATTCTGAGCACCTCCTCTGCCCTATGCACTGTTGTCTATGCTGGGGACATAGCAGTAAATGCTGTTGGGGACATTCATTCTGTTGGAGGAGACAGGCAATAAAAACCAACAGCCCTAGCTGGTTTAGCTCAGTGGGTGAGCATTGGCCTTTGCACTGAAGGGTCCCAGGTTCGATTGCAGTCAAGGGCACATGCCTGGGTTGCGGGTTTGACCCCCAGTAGTGGGCATGCAGGAGGCGACAAATCAATGATTCCCTCTCATCATTGATGTTTCTAATCTCTCTCTCCCTCTCCCTTCCTCTCTGAAATCAATAAAAATATATTTAAAAAAATAAAAACAAACAAACAACAGGAAGACCAGCAGGTAGTGAATTATGCCAGGTAGGCAATTAAACAGGGTGATGTGATGGAGGGTATGGGAGGGCTGGGATACCACTTGGTGAAAGGTTCAGGGAAGGCTCTCTGAGGGGGTGACTTGTGAGCTGAGAGGTCTCTCTCTAGACCTGCACTGTCTGGCCGCATATGGCCACTGGACATTTGAAACACGGCCAGTTGGACTTAAGGCTGCCATCGTTGTAGAATCCACATGAGATATTGAAGACCTGGTAAGAAGGGAAATATGTAAAATATCTCATCAATAATTTTTTAATATTGGTCAGGTGCTGAGATGATATTTTAGGTTATTGGAGTTAAATAAAATATTGCTAAAATTAATTTCTTTTTTTATTTTTTCAAATGTGGCTATGACAAAATTGAAAATTGCCTACATGGCACACATTCACGGATCACATTATATTTCCATGAGCGGAACTGCTCCAGACAGAAAGAAAAATAAATGCAAACTTCCGAAGTATGAGAACACTGGAAAGGGTCTTTGTCCTGGAGGTGCGGCTTGCTGGCTGTGTGAACTTGGGAGGTCCCGAGCATCCTCGGCCCTGAGAAGGATGCTAATTGCACTTTCCTTGTGTGGGTGTTGAAAGGAATTCATGAAAATGAATTTACATTAAGGATTATGTCTCACCTGCCCTGTGGTAATGAAATAGAGTGGATGTGTTGGTGGTCCTTGGGGACGTGAAAGCATCCCTTCCTAGGAAGAGTCAGAGCATGTCTTAAGTAATCTATGGGTCTTTCTTGGCCGTCAGCCCATCACCCCTCAACCCACAGGGATGTGTATGTTCCTTCCATCCACCCAGCCCCCAGCTGCCAGGAACAATGCTGTGCTGACTCCCTGGGTCCCTTTTCCAGCTGCTGTGGTTCTTTCTAGGCGTGAGCTCACTGAACAAGACCAAAGCCAATTTTCCTCATAGAAACTTGGGGGTTTTAACTATTGCATTGATGTCTGGCTGGGAACTGAATGAGCTTGTCCAATCTTGCTTGAAATTGACTGTTTGGAACCAGCTGATAGAAGGAAAAAAGGACAGTTCCATGGAGGGTCTTCAGGAGGACATCACTCCAACAGGGGTGGGGCAGGGCCGGGGACAGCAGCCTTCCATGGTCACTTTTGGACTCAGAATCACCTCTAGGAGGTCTCTCCTTCTTAGCTGCTTGGCAATTTTGCTGTTTGTGGCAGTCGGCACAATGGGGACAATAATAACAACTGAAGGGCTGTGGTGAGTTTTGAATGAAATGATTTAATGTGCTTAATAAACAATAGATACCCCATGCATAATATTTTTTCTTTTATTTTGTTGTTATCTTCTTCATTTCCTCTGGTGTGGGAGGAAGAGGAGACCCATAATTGTTTTTCCAGAACATCGTGGGCTCATGGGACTAAACACAGCTCAGAGGGCTCTGCCCCCAGCCCCACCCGTCTTTCAGAAAATATCAGTACAGGTCTCTGAAGGCCTTCTGTGGGGAGGGACACACTCAGAGGTCATGAGACTTGACAGGTTTCCATGAATAGCAAACTGGCAGAAGCAGGACTCCAAAGCAAGCATTGTAAACATGCCACCCCTACCACCCAGAATCGTCCCAGAGGGACAGGTTTTCCTCTGCTTAAAACCTCCAATGACGGCAAACTCACTACCTCACAAGACATTTCTTAATTAGCATTTACTGAGTACAACCGGATGCCACACGCTGTTCCAAGGGCATCTCAGCCAATCCTGATTGCACTACTGGGAAGAAAGTACTACCCACTTCCCAGGTGAAGAATCTTGGTTCACTAACTTTAATACATGACAGTCCAGGACCTGCTATAACTGAAAGCAAAGCCCAGACCATAACCACTGCACAATCTGTATGCCTATAGGGATCCATGAGAGTCCAGTGGGTGCACCAGGACACTCATCCCTGTATCCAGTGGCCATGTGATTGGACATTTCCATCACTCTCCATTCAATAGAGGCCACCTCCAATGCCTGCGGCTCTCACTCCTATGGCTCTCACCTAAAGATGCCTCAGACCTTTTGTAGATAAGACAAACCCCAGCCTAGAACAAAAGCTTTCTGTGAATGATCCATCAGCATTCCTTAAGTAAGCCAGGCTGCTCTATTCACGATCGCCTCCTACCGTATGTGATAAGATGTGACGTATGGTGTTCATTTACTCCTCCATTCCCACAGAAATATGGTGGGCACAATCAATTTCCCTGTTTGTTCTCTGCCCCACTGTTCCTGGGTTAAGTAGCCTGCTTTGTCTACATTTGTCAGTTGATACAAGCTTCTCCCTGCCATAGGCACCACTATTGATGAACGTCGTCAGAATATGGAGCCTTGAATAATGTATAAAGGATTCAACATGCAAAGTCTCCTTAGGAAGGGGAGGGGGTGTTTGGGGGTGGGGAGACGGAGTGTTATATGTTTTCTCTGTTGGAGCACCTTCATTTACAAAGCATATTTGTCAAGTCTTTTGCTAAGAGTAATGCCACGGAGCAGCCTCCCATCATTCTTGTTAATGGGACTGTCTGTGTGTTACAGTAAACAGCTATAACTCTTCTGTTGGAGCCATTGTGCAGCAGGCGGAGTTTTTTCAGCATCCAATTAAGGGTGTCTCCAATTGCCAGCCAGGATCATGAGAGCTGTGAGTCAGCCTTCGGGCAACTGGGCATTGTGGGGGCTTCTCAGAGTAGAGAGTAAGCTGGAAGGCCTGAGCTGCCCTTCCTCCACTCAAGTAAGGGAATCTGAAACCTGGCTCTGGTCCTGGACAACCTCTGTTGTCCTTTAAAGGCCACCATGCCATGCCAACTAACTATTCAAAGATGTGAGCCTGGTATTCAAGGCTTTGCTCAGACTCTTATAGAGCTAGCTCTTACATATGAACTCTAAAACAGGTCTGCATGCATTCCAGTTTCATCCCAGATGGTACTAGCTTTGTGACCTTGGGCAGGTTACTTAACTTATCTGAAACTTTGTCTCAAACATATAAAAAGGGACAAATCATAGTATAGGCTTTATAGGGTTGCTTTGAGAATCCAATGAGACTATGTGATGTATAGTGAGTCACAACCACCATCATTATCTCACATCATCATAATTTCCTTGCCTTAGACATGTCTCATTTTTCACCTCTCTGTGCCTAGTTGACCAGTACCCATTTTTCATATTTCATCTCAAATACCACCCACTAATGACTGTGGTTAACAGGGGCTCTCGGTTAACCATTGCAATGGGGAGAGGGGTTACTATGTACCAAGTCTATGCATCACTCTCATAACTATGCTATGGGGTAGATTCTATCTCCCCATTTTACAGATAAGAACATTGAAGCTTAGAGAGTTTCATTGGCTTTCTGAAGAGGTCATAGCCCTAAAGTAACATGATGAGGACTGGACACCAGTCCTGCCTGGATCCAGAGCGTACTGCCCCCACCTCTCTCAGGTCTAGGTGTCACCTCCCTGGGATCAGGCCTGCCTTTCTAGCACTAATTATAGCTCATAATGATTGTCCTCTCCATCCATTGGTCCCAAGGAAGTTTTTGAAATACTTAGCACCACAGAATGCTTCATTTTTATTCTATCATTTATTTATTTATTTTAATTGTCCAAGATACTAAGACTCTGAGTTATCACTCAACCCATCCTCCAGCATTTTATGGGCTGGGAAGCTAACACCTTGTTTCAGGAGCTCACACACAACCACTCACAGAGTCTATGGCAAAGGCAAAATTAAAACCCCTATCCCCTGATTAGAGAGTGGTGATCTTTACTAAGATGTTTATTTTCCTGGGTTGGTTTTTGTGGTTTCTGGACAAGGATTAGAAAGTCTAATCACTTCCTCCTGTCCAATTTCCATTCCTTCCACTGCAATTCCAATACCTCCTCCTGCTTGCTTCTTCTAGAGAGATGGAGAGTGACTGGAGCTTTCCTTCAAGAGGAAAACTTCCACGTTCACTCAGTCCCCAACAAACTGTCTGAGCATTGAATTTGGGATCTGGGTAGTTAATGATGGACACAATATTGTCTTTATTTGCAGGGTTCCCATAGTGCACTTGAGAAGAGAGTGGTGAAACATGCTCAATACAGAAGGATGCATGCTCCAGCCAGCACCACGGACAGCACACATCAGATGCCTAAATTTGTGTTAAGTTCCCTTCTAAGGGTTGGGGATTCAAGCATGTCAAACTCTTGGCTGGCGGACCGCATGCCACGAGTTTGACATGTTTGCACCCATTTAATCCTCAAAAACATAGACACGTGCCTTATCATTCCTTTTATCATATGAGATAAGTAATGCACAGAAAGGCTTTTTAAATATTCCTCTGTTAATGGAAGTACACATAAAATACAATAGGGCCATAAAAAAAGTGTCCAAAATTGGGAGGGATTTTCAGAAAGATCTGCTTATGTTGGAGATTATTATTTTTTAAAAGAGAAAGGGTTAGCCAAGAAAATGGCCTTTGGAGCAGAGGCTCAGATGAGGGCATGCAGACAGCAGATACAAAAGAGTTCTAAGACACTCTGGCATAAAAGGTCATGACTCATCTGGGGAACTACTCGTAGCTCTACGTTGCTGATGCCTAGTGCTCTAGGGGAGACTACTTCAAGATAGCAACAAGGTGAGGGCATCTCTCAACTTTCCCTTCCTCTGGGCCATTTGTCCCTTTGGAAATTTTATTGAGCACTTACTCTGTGCCAGAGGCAAATAAGATCAGCCTCTGCCTGCAAGGACCTCCCAGTCTCATAGGATAAGATTATTATAAGGACTAGAGGCCCGGTGCATGAAATTCATGCATGGCGGCGGGGGGGAGGGAGGTGTCCCTCAGCCCAGCCTGCACCCTCTCCAATCTGGGACCCCTCGAGGGATGTCCAACTGCCCGTTTAGGCCCAATCTTACCAGGGCAGTCGGACATCCCTCTCACAATCCAGGACTGCTGGCTCCCAACTACTTGCCTGCCTCTCTCCTGGTTGCCCCTAACCACTTCTGCCTGCCAGCCTGATCACCCCCGAACTACTCCCCTGCCAGCCTGATTGATGCCTAACTGCTCTCCTGTCAGCCTGGTCACCCCTCACTGCCCTCCTCTGCAGGCCTGGGTCCCCCCCAACTGCCCTTCCCTGCAGGCCCGGCCACCCCCAACTTCCCTCTTCTGCCAGCCTGGTCACCCCTAACTGCCCTCCCCTGCAGGCTTGACCACCCCCAACTGCCCTCCCTTGCAGGCCTGGTCCCTCCCAACTGTCCTCCCCTGCTGGCCATCTTGTGTCCACATGGGGGCAGCTATCTTTGACCACAGGGGGACAGCCATCTTGTGTGTTGGAGTAACAGTCCATTTGCATATTACTCTTTTATTAGATAGGATAGAGGCTTGGTGCACAGGTGGGGGCTGGCTGGTTTGCCCTGAAGGGTGTCCCGGATCAGGGTGGGGTTTCCCTTGGGGCATGGGGCAGCCTGGGCGAGGGGCTTCTGGTGGATTGCAGGCTGGGCACACCCCCTGGCAACCCAAGCAGAGGCCAGGGCTGGCTGGAAGTATCTGGGATTTATTTATCTTCTATAATTGAAACTTTGTAGCCTTGAGCAGAGGCCAGGGCCTGCCAGGGTGGGGAAGCTTTGCTTCCTCCATCACCAGGGGCAACTCAAGCCTCCTGCTTGCTCCAGCTCCATGGCCGCCGCCATCTTGGTTGGGTTAATTTGCATACTCGCTCCTAATTGGCTGGTGGGGGTGGCTTGTGGGTGTAGCAGAGGCATGGTCAATTTGTGTGTTTCTCTTTTATTAGTGTAGATGACATTGCAAATGCACTGCTTGGCATATGCCTGGGGAACTCTGAGAGTGCAGGTGAGAAGTGATGAAACCAGGACAACCCGCAGAAGGTGGTACCTGTGCTATTGTAGGATCTGCCCAAGAGTAAGCCAGATGTTCCCTACATCTGAGGTCAAGGGGTGACAGAAAAAGACATGACAGAAAGTCACACAGCGTGAACAAAGGCCTATAGATCAGGAAGAGCTGTCGTGGGTCAGCAGCCTCTGCTGGTACAATAGCCACTCTCCCCTTAGCACTTGTTCAGGTATCTGTGAACACCAAGCTCAGGAAGGACATGCCCGGCCCTGGGAAATGAGTCATGATTCCTCTGGGCCAATCAAAGTCATGCAGTGATTGGTTTAGGCATGGGGTCCAGTAGTGACTAATGGGAGAGCTTCTGGGGGAAATGGTGTGCCCCTAAAAAGGAAATGGATAAGGAAAAAAGTCCCTTTCCTTCCTGTGGAGGACAGGATACCTGAAGCTGCCCAGGTTTCTCACAGTGATAAGGAGACAGATTGGGAGGGGAAAGACCTATATGATAAGAAGGACAGAGTAGAAAGATGGGAAGAAACTGTAACCTTGATGAGGTCATAGTGCCTTCAAATAAACCAGCCCTAGGACTGACCACCTCTGGGCATTTTATTAGGTGAGATATTAGAGGCCTGTATATTTTAAGCTTCAGTTGATTTGAATCATCTTTTCCTTGCAGCCCCAACTGTCATGTCTATGAGAAACTACAAGTAATCAAGTGTGGCCAAAGCATCAGGGAATGGTGGCCAGTGGGTGTGGAAAGGTAGGCCTGGTTTGAGGGAAGTTCCCACACTAAAGAAAAGTTTTATCACAAGGTCAACACAGAGAACGAGAGAGTGGGGAGTGTGGGGCTGCAGGAAATGAAGGTTTAATGTTTGTGTAAATTGAAAGAAGGAATCTAGTTGGAAATGAGAAAAAGCAAGATTAAAATGGAAAACACAGCCCCAAAGCTATTAATACCCAACAGATCCAAATTGAAAAATAAAAGCGATGGGTGAAGCATATAGTTCTCAAAATGAATTCGTGTCATAAACCATTAACATCAGCTCTACCTTATTACCTGTAATTCCAGAGAGAGGGGCTGCAAGCAGCATGGGGAGGATGTCTGATTGGAGATCAGTAAGAGCTTTGTGTCCAGGCCCCTCCTTCCATGACCACCATGCTCTGAGCATCCTCCTCTCTCCCCTTTCTGCATCCCAGTGAGACCCCAAGCTGCCCTTGACCCAGGGAAGAGCTCAAGCACCAGCAAATGCTATTGCCAAAAGATTCTGAAGTCAAGAAAACTCTTGGTAAAATTGTATTTCTTTCTCCCTTTATGTATCTTCCCAAAGGCCTCCAAAATTGCCCTATCCATGTTCATGCACATTAATGTTGATGAGAAATGTGGCAGCTCTGATCTATCATTGCATCTCAGTCAATAAGTGCCACCTAAACTTGGTCCAGATGCAGGTGAGATAGGGGCTAGAATGGTCTATAACAGTGGTCGGCAAACTCATTAGTCAACAGAGCCAAATATCAACAGTACAACGATTGAAATTTCTTCTGAGAGCCAAATTTTCTAAAATTAAACTTCTTCTAACATCACTTCTTCAAAATAGACTCGTCCAGTCCGTGGCATTTTGTGGAAGAGCCACACTCAAGGGGCCAAAGAGTCGCATGTGGCTCCTGAGCCACAGTTTGCAGACCACTGGTCTATAATAGCCAAGGCCTCCCATCGCCAGCACCCACCACACTCATCACCACTTTAGAACCCTTCGCCCCTTGCACATCACAGTATGTTGTTGTAATAACTGCTTGTGCTTTGGATATAGAAGCAGATTCAGATCTTAACTCTGCCTTGGATATAGAAGCAGATTCAGATCTTAATTCTGCCGTTCACTCAAGGTCTTAGAATCACTGAGTTTCACCTTCCTGGTTCACAGAGCCAGGGAAGCATGCCAATGTTCCATGAGTGTGAGGATTAAGTCAGAAGTTGGGAGTGTGTAAACCAGTGGGAACTCAATAAATGTTGTGCTTCCCCCACTCATCTCCCAAATCAAGATCATGGCCTTTTACTTTGCTCTAGAAAGAGTTTGGGGTCTGTAGAGTTCTAGAGAAGAGATGATATTTGCATGTGATCAGTTTCCATCCTTAAAAGTTTAGATCTTCAAAGGCTGGGGGGTTCCCTTGCAGAGAAGCATCTCCTGGGATACTGTCTGCACAGGAGACTCACCATCACCCAGATTATATTCCATGAGTCTGTGCCACCATCAAAGGTGTCCTTTTCTCAGTTCCCACATCCACCACTTTATTCACCCAGCAAATAACTCCAGAGTACTTTTCAGTTGGAAAAAAATTTCCATAGGCAGTCTATCTTCAACATATATCTAAAATTGTTTCACTATGCTGGCCCAAGCCACTCTCTTGCTTCATGGAGAATAGTAAATAGCCCTCTGGCTGGCCTCTTGGTGCCCACTCACTCCCCACTGCATTTCAAGACAACACAGCAGCCAGAGCCATGCTTTGGCAATCCACTGCTCAAGACTTGTCAGCAGTTTCCCATTGCATTTCACTGGAAATCCTAAATCCTTCATTGGCCCTGAAGTTCTTGTATAATCTCACCCAATCTTATGTCTCACCAGTCTCCTTGAGTGCAGTTCCTAACCCAAGTTGAAAGTTTCCTCACCTGTGACATAAAGATGATACTGACTAAGGCTGATGGAAGATTCAACAGGATAAAGCACAGAAGGCATATTGCAGCAGGCTAGATTCTCTCCTCTGCTGTGGGATTTTTTAAAAAAAAACAGCTCCTTACTTAGCAGATGGGCTTTGTTTTCTATACGTTATTACTCTTTCCTCTCCTCAAATGGGGCTTTCTTGACATCCCAGTTCTCCTTTTCTCTGCTAACCATGATAGTACACACACACACACACACACACACACACACACACACACACACACACACTATTAGCTCTGGGAGAGTTAAGAGGAGCTTAAGCATGCCATTAGCAGCAAATGAGGGTCCCTTGCACAGAGTTATAGAGCATATTAAGGTTTCCACAACTTCCAAAGTTCAAGTATGCCTCTTCTAGAAGGCCTACTATCTCAAAGACCACTGTCTTCTTCCATAAACCCACCTTCAGCTGCCAGCTCAAGGCTGTGCCTCTCTCACCATCCAGCCCCACCTTATCCTCCAGGATATAGAACCATGGCCATCAGGCTCCCTGGAGTAACTACTAAAACATCCATGCACCTCTCTGGTCTCATCCTGAGCCTAATTTTTTTTGCCCCAGAGTTCACAAAATGCCTCAAACAAGCCACAGTTCATTGATCATCAATCTTCAGGTTGGAATGGCTCTTTAATCATTTCTACAACCTCCTCACCCAATGAGAAGTCCAGACTATTCTTGCAGGAGAACTCTTCACGTTGGTTGTATCCATTCAGCTTTAAGGATGTGACATCCTGCCTATTAGGCAATTCTTCATAATTATGTATACTAATAAAAGGGTAATATGCTAATTAGACCAGACAGCTTCCAGAAGTCCTTCCAGACAAAGCCATGGTGGCGGGGGCCAAGGCAGAGGTGGTTAGGGGAGATCAGGCCAGCAGGAGAGGGCAGTTAGGGGTGACCAGGCTGGCAGGGGAGGACAGTTAGGAGCAATCAGGCCAGCAGGGGGGAGCAGTTAGGGGCGATCAGGCCGGCAGGGGGAGCAGTTAGGGGGCTATCAGGCTGGCAGGCAGAGGTGGTTAGGGGCAATCAGGCAGGCAGGCAGGTGAGCTGTTAGGAGCAGTGGTCCCAGATTGTGAGAGGGATGTCCTGGATTGGAAAGGGTGCAGGCCAGACTGAGGGACACCCCCCATGTACAAATTTTGTGCACTGGGCCTTTAGTCTAATATATATTTCTCACTGGGGCAACAGATTACATCTAAGACTGAAATAGAATGCTTCTCGTCTCAGTGTATCATTTGGTAAATACCTCATTCATTTGGGTCCCTCATGTTGTCGCATAGTACACACCTAACATTTTGTCGTGACATGAGGAAATTTTTGGAGGTGATGCTCATTATAGTGCTGTTTTTGAAGACAGAAAGAGGGGTCATGAGCCAAGGAATGCAGGAGCCTCTAGAGTCTCCAGAAAGAATGCAGCCCTGCCAACACCTTGATTTTAGCCCAGTAAGGCCATTTTAGACTTCTGACGCCCACAACTGTGAGATAATAAATGTGATTGTTTTAAGCCACTAAGTTTGTGGGCATTTGTTACAGCAGCCATAGTACACTGACACTTACTCTAGCATAGTTCTAACATTTTTCCTAAAATTCAGCCAACCTATCTTTACATCTTGGTTTCCTTTTCTCTTTCAATTTACACCCAGAGAGCCATCAAGGTTCAGTCCCCATGTTGTCATAATAATAATCACAACACATTTTATGCTAGATAGTGTTTTATAGAATTATCTACTTTAATCCTGACAACCACACTCAATGTGGTCATTATTGTCCCATCTCACAGATGGGGAAATTGTGGTATCGAGTCCCAAAGTTAGTAAGTGCTTATATCTTTGATCTACAGACTCCAGGTCTTATGGACTCACCGCTAAGCTGCCTACCCTTGACTGTGTCCCACCTGCACGTGTTCCTTCCTATCTCCCATGGCTGCTCACCTCTCAACTTAGCAGATCTGAATCTACTCCTGTTAGTTGGAGACCTGAGTGCTTTTTTTTTTTTTTTTTTCTGGTTTGGATTTCACAGATGGTGGGATGACAGGGGAGATAACTTCCCGGAGCTTCAGCTTGGAGTAGGGATACCATGGAAACAGGTAAAAGCAGCATAATTTGTTTTATTTTGAGTCTATTTTAATTTGTATGGCTGGATATAAATCAGTGCTTCACATCTGACATCAGCCACGACCATTTGGGACAAACACTAGAGAGCTATAGAGTTAGAGGGACTTGCCCAAGGCCACCAACTTGGGCAGAAGCTGACCAGAAAATTGAATTCAGGTATTCCTGGCTGCAAAGCTTTCCTGCATCATGCCTTTATAAGTGTGCTATAACTGGCATTGCTTTTGTTTTAAAGCCTCATATCATGAGGATATGTTTATTGATTTTAGAAAGAGAGAAAGTGAGCAAGAAAAAGAGAGAGAGAAACATCAATGTGAGACAGAAATATTGATCAGTTGCCTCCGGAATGCACCCTGACCAGGGAAGGAACCCACAACCTTTGTGGTTTACGGGATGACACTCCAACCAACTGAGCAACCCGGCCAGGATGGAAAGCTTTTAAAAGCACAGATGCCTTTGACCCATCTCTGAGACTTTGATTCTATTTATCTGCATCAGTGCCTGGGAATGTGAAGGAGTATCTGTTATGTTTGTTTTTATTTTAAGCTTCTCATTGATAACAAAGACCAGCCACTTTGAGGAAACACAGTATAGGCAGCAACATGTACATTCTCATAAAGGTGAAATATGCAAATGCCTTCCCTCTACGTCCATATCAAATAAAATCAGCAAGTCTCTTCTCAGAAGATCTGGGAGGAGAGTTCATCCCTGACACTGATGACATCAGTAACTCTTGTGAAGGTGACACAGAATCAGACATGAGCACGGTGGGGAGATGTTCAGGACACACTCTTCTTTCCAGGATGTTCTCTGGAAACAAGTGGAAAGTCTTTGCTCATGGAAGCCTATGTAAAGCTCTCAATCATCCCTTAAGAGCATAGATCTCAAAACTTAAAAGTTTGACAATATCATGTGTTGATGAGTTGTAGGATATGGGTATTCTCAAACACTACTGGGAGGAGGGGGTAAAAATTGATAATACCATCTGGGAGAAAATTTCAGGTTACACATAAAAATTATAATTTGCATATATCTGTGACCCAGAAAATTAGCTTCTCTATTCCATTTTAGAGAAAAACACACAGAAGAGCAAATGAGCAGAACATTCAAAGATGGTCAATTCTAAAATTGGAAACAACCTAGGTGTCCATCAAAAGAGGCTGGTTAAGTAAAGTCAGTCTTTCCAACACTGTGCAGCCATGTAACAGAATGTGATAGGTCTGGATGAATTGATGGTAAAAGATGCCTCAGACCTACTATGGAAGGGAAAAGCAAATTGCAAACTAATACAAGCAGTATGCTTTTTAAAAAATATTTTTATTGATTTTTAGAGAGAGAGGAAGGGAGAGGGAGAGAGAGACACATCAACGTGAGAGTGAAACATCAACCTACTGGGGATTGAGCCCGCAACCTGGGCATGTGCCCTGACTGGGAATCGAACTGACAACCTTTAGGTGCACAGCATGGTGTCCAACCGACTGAGCCACATTGGCCAGGGCCAACCATTATGCTTTTGACTTTATATATAAAGAAATCTGTATACACACAAAATATATAGTCCCATATGTGCATCTTCATATTTAAATGAAAAGACAAATTCTGAAATGGTACTCTTGAAACTGATCACAGCCTTTAACGCTGGGAAGCAGACTGGACCTGCAGACAAGGGTGGTCAAGGGGAACTTTATCTATAGGGCATGACATTTTTACTGCAATAATATAGTCATGGCTCATATCACAAGTTGTCATCTAGTTATCATTGGAGTCATTCATCTCTTGAAAAAAAATCAGAAGGCTTGAGTTTATTTTGTCAACTGTGTATGTTAATGGGAGATGTTCCTTTTATTTGATTCAAATATACAAAGATTAACTAAGCACATCTCAGGTATCGGGTACCATGAGAAATGGGGGCTTGACTTCATGAGACATGTGAGGTCCCCAGTGGAGCTGAGAGAGTGAGGATTTACAACACACTTAAATAGTGAGAAAGGCTGGCAGGTGCCTGGTTGCTTCTTTCTCCTTCCCCACCTGCCCAGCATCCTTATTTGGAACTTGGTGTAAGAAGGATGGCATGATGAGTAGGTCCCAGCCATCTAGCCCTGGGCCAGTGGCATTAGAATCCCCTGGAGGAATTACTTCAAAATCCACATGTTCTGACGCGGTAGATGGGTCTGGTGTGGAGCCAGCAGTCTGTCTTTAAGAAGCACCCCCAGTTTCCTGTTGCAACAAAATGCTGGCAGCTGCACTGCCCACCAACTTTATGATCTTCCTCGAGTCTCCCAGGCAATCTCCACCTCAGAGTCCTCACCTCCACCAATGGGAGTTACTCTAAGCCCAGCCCTTGCTAACTCACCAGATTTTTCTGAAAACCATGGTCCTGATGGATGTGGAATAGGCAACTCTAGTCATAATTTCAGCTTCGTTGTTCTCTACTCCATGAGGGTCTGTGTAGTCATTGCTTTGTCCATTGCACAGGGTCACAGGGTTTTTTGGCTTTCTGTTCTCCATCTCCAGCCTGTGAGCCTCCCATCCAGTGTCCTCTGGGGTCCATGACAGACAGCATGATGTAACTGGAGGTAGAAAGCCCTAAGTTTGACTCCCAGGTGGGACTGGAGCTATAAAACCTGTTCATATTGTCTTCTCTGAGCTTCTTTTCCCCTCTGAGATACAAGGAGACATTTAAACATTTACCCATTGTCATCATCCTAGAGATGTGATGAGATGGTGCATGTGCAAATAATGTCGTTTCGTCTTCTTTTAAATCTGATGCCAGCATCACCACTATTATTGTTGTAATAATTCAAGTATTTCAGGAGCCTGAACACGAAGCCCTCATCCATGATCTGATGTCCAGAGAGTGACACCAGTCTTGAGACTTCCCCAGCTCAGGAGTCTTTCCGACATTTCCATTTCCAACCCAGAAAGTCAAACTTGTTGCATGTGAGAAGCAGGCATCCCAGAGCCAGCAGCCCGCAGACCAGCAATTTCCGCGGCTGCGCGCCCAGCTGGGCTCCCGGCATCCTCTCTCAGCTGTCGGAGCAGCTCTCCCTGTCAAAACTTTCTGACAAGAGTCATTAGTTGCAGAGACACGGGAAAGGAAGGATGTTTTGCCTGGGGCAGCTCTTTGAAAAGGTCTAACTTTCTAAAATGGTAAATAAGCCAGACTTCTTTTCTGGGGATGCACAGAGGACAGGCGGAGACGTCACCCCCAGGAGCCAGCTGGTGTTGGAGACAGCATGCCTCCGCTGCTGCTGCAGAGCAGCCTGGGAAGAGCTCTGAGAGCTGAGGGCGGCCTGCAAGGCTCTGATTACACTGGCAGGCATCTTGTAGAGGGTTTTTATTAGGTGGAAAGACGGAGAGGCTGGGGGGACGGAGAGGGGGGAGCGGAACACTAGCTGGAGGAAAAGCCCTTCTGCCTTCAGATAAAGGCGAAAATTATTTCATAAGCGTCTGGAGCAGCAAAGCTTGTGAAAGGTGGATGTGCCATTCAACACCACACCTAATCTCCCGTTTGCAGCGCCCGCATTTCTGAGTCAGCTCCCAGAGACGCCAATGTGATCAGGGACAGAGCGATTAGGCCTAACAAGATATGACTGAAAGTCTCAGGTCGGCTGTGACAGCCTGGAAGTTCAGATTCCCTGCCTCTGCTCTGAGGTCTACATTTTAGGGTCTAGTTACTTCTTACTTAAATCCCATGAACTTGTGTTCCCCGGCATTCATCCTTTATCCTCCTTTTCTCCTTGAATAAAATGGCTTGGGAGCCCAGCAGCTTCGCCCTCAGTGGCTTCCAGCAGGTTATAGTCTGTCTTTTGAAGAAACGGGAGCCAGAAGAAGTGAAGGAAAGGCATTAGGGAGGAGGGTGCCCACCTTGCTGGAAGTGTGGAAGCTGGAGGCAGAGCATTGCTTGTGAACGCAGACCTAGCTGGCCTCCACTCTTCATTCACGTCGGTGTGGATGCAGAGAGGGCACACAAAGTGACAATGGAGCTGAATTAATTTTGCATCCCCACTTCTTCCACCCTCTGCAAACACTCACTAAGTTCAATGTACACTGACCCTATAGTCTGTCTCAAATCTGCACTTTCCTCTGCCCCCATTGCCACCGCCCCGGTACCTTCATTGTTGTCTCTTATCTCAAGAGCTGTGACACATATGTAATACCTTAATCAATAAAGAAATTTAAAAAAATAAAAAGAGCTGTAACCAAAGACCACTCTCTCCCCAAACCTGTCCCTCCTCCCGCAGTATACCCCAAAGTCATTTCCTTGGAGCACTGGGTAACATCTTCTGACCGCCTCAGATATTTACTGAGCACCTACTATGTGCCAGACACTGTGCTTAGCATTGGGAGAAGAAATTGTTTAAAAGCATTGTGATTGTAAAAGATAAGATTTCCTTTTTGTACAGCCAAGTAGTATTTCATTGTGTGAATGTAGCACAGTTTTTTTAACCACTCACCTACTGATGGACACTTGGGGCTTTTTCCAGATCTTGGCTATTGCAAATAATGCTGAATGAACATGGGGTACATATGTTCTTTGAAATTAGTACTGCAGGTTTCTTTGGATATTCCCAGAAGTGGGACTGCTGGGTCAAAAGGCAGTTCCATTTTTAATTTTCTACAGTGGCTGCACCAGTCCGCATTCCCACCAGCAGTGCAGAGGGTTCCCTTTTCTCCACACCCTTGCCAGCACTTGTTGTTTATTGATTTATTGGTGACAGCCATTCTGGCAGGCATGAGGTGATCTCTCACTGCAGTTTTAGTTTGAATTTCTCTGATGATTAGGGACATTGAGCATCTTGTCATTTGTCTATTGGCCATCTGTATGTCCTCTCTGGAGAAGTGTCTGTTCAGGTCCTTAGCTCGTTTTTTAATTGGGTTGTTTGTCTTCTTGGTGTTGAGTTGTATACGTTTTTTATGTATTTTGGAAATGACAAACAAAATAGACAGAGAGGCATGGATATATGGAACAGACTGACAACTGTTAGATGGGAGGGGGTAAAGGGCTGGATAAAAGAGGGTAAAGAGGTTAATAAAAAACATGATAGATAGATAGATAGATAGATAGATAGATAGATAGATAGATAGATAGAACAAACATATAAACAGAGACCACAGTGTGGTGATAGCCAGACAGAAAGGGAGGTGGGGTGGTAGAGGTGGGCAAAGGAGAAGAAATGGAGAAGGAAAGAGACTTTGTTTTAGTCAGTAGGCGCAGAATGCAGTGTGCAGATGATGTTTTATTGAGTTGTACACTTAAAATTTGTATGGTTTTGTGAACCAATGTCACCCCAATCAATTTTTAAAAGCAGCACAATTATGAGAAAAAAGGACAGACACCATCTGTTATTAGATGAATTGTGTCTCCCTAATATTCATATATTGAAGTGCTAGCCCCCTGTATTTCAGAATGCGGCTATATTTGGAGATGGAGGTCTCTAAAGAGGTGATTAGATTAAAATAAGTTCATTGGTGTGGCCCCTAACCCAACGTGATGGGTATCCTCCTGAGAAGAAAAAATTAGAACACAATTAGGACAGCTGGTTTGGCTCAGTGGATAAAGCATCAACCTGTGGACTGAAAGGTCCCGGGTTAGATTCCGTTCAAGTGGATATGCCTAGTTGCAGGCTTGATCCCCAGTAGTGGTATGTACAGGAGGCAGCCAATCAGTGATTCTATCTCATCATTGATGTTTCTATCTCTCCTTCTCCCTTCCTCTCTGAATCAATAAAAATATATTTTAAAAAATAGGACAGCCCTAACCGGTTTGGCTCAGTGGATAGAGCGTCAGCCTGCGGACTGAAGGGTTCCAGGTTCAATTCCGGTCAAGGGCATGTACCTGGGTTGCGGGCACATCCCCAGTGGGGGGCGTGCAGGAGGCAGCTGATCGATGTCTCTCTCATCGATGTCTCTAACTCTCTATCCCTCTCTCTTCCTCTCTGTAAAAAATCAATAAAATATATTTTTTAAAAAATAGGACAGAGATGCACACAGAGGGAAGATGGTGTGAACTCTTGGGGAGAAGACAGCCATCCACAAGTCAAGGAGGGAGGCCTCAGAAGGAACCAATCCTGCTGACACCTTGATCTCAGACTTGCAGCCTCCAGAACCAGGAGACAACGAATTCCTCTTACTTAAGCCGCTCAGTCTGTGGTACTTGGTGATGGCAGCCAAGCTGACTGACATGTGGTCTCATGGAGCTTATGATTTAATTTGAAAGACAATAACTAGTCTAACGATTATAAGCCTATATGTGTTAAGGAGGACAATTGGTGAGAGATATTGAAATGGATACAAATATATAGATATTGATACTGATATAAACATATGGGTACAGATTGAGACATGGATATAGATGGGACATGACTATGGATAGGAATACAAATATAGATATTGATATAGACATGAATATAGACAGGTATATCAGGAAGAAATGACCTAGTCTTGGGTGAGGTCAGGGATGGCCTCCTGAAAAAGCAAGAGTAGAGTCAAGATCTAAAAGAAAATATGGGTCAATTAAATATATGTGTGTATATATACATACACATATATATAAAGGTATATATATAGTGTCCCCAAAAAGGTATACACTCTTTAAGAGCTGATAGCTCAATTGACATTTGTTTTCAGATTTAACCCATTGGAATGAATAATTATTCAAAGTGTGTATACACATTTTGAGAACACCCTGTACCTACGGAGGAGAAAATCTCAGGTACAGAAAAGCACATAGAAAGTACCTAGGACTGGAGGGAGCATGACCATTCATCTGAGGCTGGGGATGGGGGGAAGAATGGGGGGCGGGTGTACACAGAGAGTCAGAAGGAGCCAAACTCTGGTGGCTCCCACTGCCTCTCGGAGAACATTCAAGGTCTTGGACACAGCTTTGAAGGCGCCTTGGGACCTGGCTTTAGGCCATTGCATCTTTCATCTCTTCTTGCTGACATCCCATGGAGACAACCCAAACCGCATGAAGGTCCTCAAATGCTTCATGCCCTCTCTAGCAGCCAAGCCTTTGAAAAGGATGTTTTCTGGGCCAAGAACACCACTCACCCTTGTCTTTGTCTTCTTTAACCTTTAAGACTCGGTTCAGAACTCAGCTATTTAGGGGAATACTTCTCTGGGTCCATTAGGTAAAGTCAATCCTCTGTTTAACCAACAGAAGTTTGTAGAGCTTCTGTTATGTACAGACAGAGACCTGTGCTGTCTTGGGATGATGGCTATAGTATACAAGAATCACAACTCCCTGAAAGCACCCACCCGGGATCCCTCCCATTCTTCCCTCAAGATATTCTGTATCTCCGTCAGTAACTGCATCGGCACAGTCGTAGACTTGCTTACATGTCTGTGTCCCCCGCTGCACTGTCATCTTTACGTGGCCAATTCCTTCAAGAGCTCCTGACTGTTAGTAGGTGCTCAAAAAATGTTTGATACATTCAGGAACAAAAGTATTTTGACAACTATCCTTGGAATAGAAAGTACCATCATCCCTCATTCTTTAGAACAGGGTTAGCAAACTGCTTTAAAAAGGTCATATACTTAACAATTTAAGCCTGTAGACCATGCAGCAAAATAAACACTGTGAAATATAACCACTTAAAAATGCAAAAACCATTCTTGGCCCATAAGCCATACATTGTCAACCCCTCTTTAGAATCTTACAACCAGTCGGCAATTAATCAGTCAATCAATCACCACTTATAGATGATATGATCAGATGCCAGAGAGGTTAAGTGACCTATAAAGTTGCACAGCATGCTTGCATCTTCGGTTTCTCTGGATCCTAATACTGTGAGCCACACTGCCTGATTTTAATCACCAGATATTTTTCTCTTTAGTTGTGAGACTGTGCAAATTACTTGACCTCTCTGTGCATTAATTTGTCCATCAGCAAAATTGTGATGATGGTGATTGTATTAGTTTTCCTAGCCCTGTCATAACAAATCATCACAAACCAAGTGGCTTAAAACAACAGGAAGTTACTCTTTCACAATTCTGAAGGCCAGAGATCTGAAATCAAGGTGTCGGTAGGGTGGTGCTTTCTCCAAAGACTCTAGGAAAGAATCCTTCCTTGCCTCTTCCAGCTTCCAGTTGACTCCAGGAGCGTCTAAGCTTAGGACTGCATCCCTCCAGTCTCTGCTTCCTTCTTCACGTGGCTTCCCCTCTGCGGGTCTTCTCTCCTCTATCTTCATCTCTTCTTGTAAGGGCACCTGTGATTGGATGCAGGGCCTACACAGAGAATCCAGGTTGATCTCATCTTGAGGCCCTTAGCTTAGTTATATCTGCAAAGACTGTTTTTCCAAATATGGTCACATTCATGGTACTAAGTAGATATATCTTTGGGAACCCTCCATTTGATGCACTATAATCTATAATATTAAAAGCGTAATATGCCAATTGGACCAGACATCCTTCCGGGCGTCCTTCTGGATGACCTTCCAGACAAAGCTGGGGCTGCGAGGGAAGCCCAGGTCCCGGGTGCCAGAGGGAAGCCGGTGCCAGCAGCTGGGGGAAGGAAGGCCTACTCTTGCACAAATTTCATGCATTGGGCCTCTAGTAATTAAATATATCTCAGAAGGCTGATGTAAGGGTTCAATTGGTTAACTGGGCTTAGCACCATCTGGCATAATGTGAGCAATTAGTAACACTAGGTATCATCTGAAAACCATTCATTGAGCATTTTGCATGCGTTCTGTCATGAACCCTGACAATAAGCTCATGGACAGGGTACCGTAAGCTCCATCTTCTAAATAGCAGCTCTCGGAGCCGCTCTGCTTCCTCCTATTGTCTTTGACTGTCTACTCTTTCATTCAAGTGTTGTTCTATTTCAAGTGGAGTCACCGGGCTTCTCAGACCCTGCTTTCCTGATGGGTGTTCTTAATTCCTCTCCAGGACACTTTGCCAGCCAGGCTGGGTGAATTCAAACTCTGTCCATCTCACTTTAAAGCTCTCTGGTTTGCCCTGTTCCCTGCATGCAGCTAGGGGAGGGGAAGAGAAGAAAAACTTTTAAAATGTTTAATTGCACAAAGATGCCATTGCCACGAGCTCCCGTGAATTTTTCATGTAGCCTCAGGAGAGGGAGCACAGGAAACTTTCTCCTCCACGTGAAACCCAGGAGCCTCAGGGAGCTCTGCTCCCAGCAGCCCTTCGCACGGGAATATTAATTTAATTAAGCTCATAATGGCAGATTTTACAGCAGAGCTCTGGAAGCTACAGGGCATTCTCCTGAATCTCAGTGCCCTGCCTAGAAAAAGTAAAAGGATGTTGCCTCCACCACCCGTGATTCTGGTGGGCTGATAAACACAGAGGCTGGGGAGGCAGGGGCCCCATTGGGGAATGTGGGAGGTTTATTCTAAACCCTTCAGTGTGGTAGGAAAATAGCATGGAAGACCTAGGTTTAAGTCCTAGCTATCTGCCTGCTGTGAGCTATATGTTTTTAGCCAGTTACTTAGCTTCTCTGAGCCTCAGTCATAGCATCTGTGAAATGGGTACAGCTTCACTGATCTCCTTTATAAGTTGTGAATATTAAATTAGATGCTAGATAAGGAAATAACCCAGAACACAAGTGTTGAATAATTTTTGTTTGCCTCTTCTTTGTTTCATTTCCCTGAATCTTTTCCTATTTTCTCATCTGAGAAAAATGAGGGAGATGCCCGGCCATGGTGGCTCAGTGGCTGAGCGTTGACCTATGAACCAGGAGGTCATGGTGTTTTTTTTTCCCAGTCAGGGCTTATGCCTGGGTTACAGAATAAATCCCTAATTGTGCAAGAGGCAGCTGATCAATGATTCTCTCGCATCATTGATATTTCTCTCTCTCTCTCCCTCTCCCTTCCTCTCTGAAATCAATAAATATATATCTTTTTTAAATGAGGGAGTTGGATTTTTCACTACCTCTGAGTATCACTCCAGATTTTACTGCTCTGGAAAATGTAAGCACATCCTTACTTCTTAACTCCCTATTTTCCCAGGAACGAAAGCCCCAAGGCATGAGTGAGGGATGTCCACCCCACTCTCCCGCTTCTTCCTCTGCCTTCTAGGGGCCCCAGAGCTCTCTGCTTCCCGTTCTTCACCCCAGCCAAGCAAAAAGATGTATCTTAGTCAGGCAGACATTCCCTGAGGACCTTCTCCACGCCCACCTCAAACACAGAGGAAAGGAAGACAAGACCATCTCAGACATCACATCTGAAGAAAATCAAATCCAGTCATGAAGCACTATAAACTCTAAAAGCAGAAACTCTTAGAGTAGGGAAAATCAACAAGTACTGGAACAATCCTGTAAGACTTCCTAGAGGAAGGAAAGCTAAGATTGTGAAGAAAAGGTAACTAATTAATTAACTGATCATTAGCTGGTGCCTACTATGAGGGATGTGATGGTGATGATTAAAAAGAAAAAATCAAAGTCCCTGGCATTATGCAGCTTACATTCTAGTGGAAGAGAGGAAACAAACATAGACACAATAATAGAATGAGGTAATTTCACAGAGTGATAAGAAAGCCAAGTTGTATTTCACCATCTGAAAGCAGCAGGTTAGGGTGAGGGGAGTGACCTTGGATTGGGAAGGGTCTTTTTCATCAGCCCTAAGGACCAAAGGACCATTCATGCAAAGACCTTAAAAAGACCTTAAAAAGACCCAAAGAGAGAGCAGCATGTTCAAAGGTCCTGAGGCAAGAGGTAACAAGTGATACTACTGAAAATATGGCTGGGGCAGGGGAAAAGAGGAGAGTGCGAGCAAGGAAATACAGAAAACTGGGATTCAGTTGGGGGAAAGAAGACAGAAGACCCTTGACTTCTAAGCTCCCTGCTGCTGCTAGCTCCCCAATCCCTTTAGAAATTCCCTTCATGATCTTAACCAAAGGACCAGACCAGTGATTTAGACCAGGAGCACAAAGAAGGTCAAAGCTGTGGTGACTGCCTTAATTAACCTTACCACCTAGATGGGAAACCAGCTTTTAATAAAGTGGAGGAAATGCAGCGGCAGAAGACAGCCTATAACATAACCCATTCTGTGTGTAACATGTTCTTCAGGACCCCAACGTGTTTGCCCTTCTATTAACCCTTTTAAACCTGACATCCATCCTGGGAGGCGAGTTCTGATGGTTTCAACATGTCGCAGTTGGAAAAAGAGAGGAAAGGTGATCTGTCTGGTCCAGAGTCAGGTGTCAGAGTCAGGACTTGAACTGGGATCTCTTCACTGCCCTACGCTCAGCACTGAGTGAGCAAGGTGGCACAGAGGAGCCACCTGGGTGAGCCAGAGCAGATGGGAGGTGACTTGTAAGCTGAGATTCAGCCAGACATTTATTGAGTGCCTACTGTGTGCCAGGCACTTGACGGAGTGCTTCCATCTCGAGGTCAGTGGATTGAATCTTCCCAACAGCTCTGGGTGTAGGAATTATTCCCCCATCTGAGAGCCAGAAAGCTCTCACTGCGTACAAGAGAAGCAGTGTCTAGGTTTAGACCTTAAAAAGAGGCTTCTTTCCCACCACCTCTCGTTGCTTTTGCGTGAATGAAAGATGGGCTTCCTCTCAGAACACCTGGCTGGCTTCCCTGGGCTGATGAATGTGGGTAAAGATACCATCCCTTCCTCTGGCTCTGGGACAGGAGAGACAGGGAGTGATGCTCAGGCATGGGTACTCCCAGGGCCCCCGAGAAGACAGGCTGCTTAACTGCAGCTCCGTTCTCCTCCCTGCTACCTCTGCCCTCTGCCGATGGGAGACAGGGAAAACTGGGGCCTCACCTCTTGCAAACCTCAGCCAGAAGCATCTCACCACAAACAATTCAGACTCATCAAAGGCGAAGACAAAAGGCAGGCTGCATCCAACACCTCCGTCTGTTTGTTGGTTCGCTATAAAGCAAAACAGCTGCTAAAGAATGACAGGGCTTATTGAAATAAATTCCAACATTTATAATCAATTACAAGGCCCTGTCCAAAAACCGCAGCTTGATTTAAGAACAGTTTCCCCAGTCCCTGGAGAGGCAGGGTTTCAGCTCCCTTTCACTCCCTCCTACCAGAACCTTCTCACGTCTTGCCCTGTCTCTCGGTAAAAACAAAAATGATCCCTCAGGAAGAATATGATTTTTTCCCTCCTCCTTCTTCTTTTTTAAATGTTTTGCTAAATCCAGCAGATCCTATAGCTGCTGCTTGACCTTCAGGAATGCGGTCGAATGGTTGAATTTGCTCCAAAGGCCTTTCCTGACAGAAGGTCTTAAAATAAAGCCCTTAGGTTTTTCTCCGCGCAAGCCCCTGTCATCTCTGCCAAGAGGCTTAGCGCCCGTGTAAGGACCCGCATCTCAACGAGAGGCAGCCCCTGGCCTGACTCTGCGCTGCTCCCCTCCGGTCCCTCACTGCCAACTGCAAATGCTCACTCACTGCACTATTCCTTAAATATCATTTTACTGTGGGAAGAACACTTAACTGAACTCCACCCTCTTAATGCAGTTTTAAGTGCATAATATGTTACTGTTAACTATGGTTACAGCATTGTACAGCTGATCTCTACAGCTTATTCATCTTGCTCAAGTGAAACTCTATGCCTATCCATTAGCCATGCTGCATTTCCGCCTCCCCCAGACCCTGGCAACCACCACACCACTTGTTGAGTCTGTGAATTTGATTATTGTAGATTCCTCATGTAAGTGGAATCATACAGTGTTTGCCCTTCTGTGATTGACTTATTTCACTTAGCATACCATTCTCAAAGTTTGCAATATGTTATCACATATTGCAAAATGTCCCCCTTTTCAAGACTAAATAATATTTCTTTATACATATACTAGAGGCCCGGTGCACGAAATTGTGCACTTAGCAGAGGGTCCCTCAGCCTGGATTGCAAGAGGGTGCAGGCCAGGCCAAGAGACCCCACCAGTGCATAATTTGGGCCGGGGAGGGACGTGAGAGGTTGGCCAGCCAGGGAGGGACCACAGGAGGGCTCCAGGGCATATCTGGCCCATCTTGCTCAGTCCCGATTGGCCAGATCCCAGCAGCAAGCTAACCTACCAGTTGGAGCGTCTGCCCCCTAATGGTCAGTACACATCATAGCGAGTGCTTGAGCGGACTTAGCATATCATTAGCATATTATACTTTGATTGAACAAACAACTGGACTACCAGACACTTAGCATATTAGACTTTTGTTATATAGGATACCACACTTCCCCAATCCATTCATTCATCCATGCACGTTTAGGTTGTTTCCGTAGACACACACCTCAGCGCCATCTCTGTTGTGCTCCTGGGATGAGCCTGGAGCACAACAGAGATGAGGCCCTCCACCTAGAATCCTTTCAGAATCCTGTAAGCATGAAGTTATATAGAGAGGGGAAAATACTTAAAAGAAAAACCGTAATTTTTTTCCCTTTAAATAATCTAAAACAAGTCAAAGTCAAAGGGACAAGATATGGAATAACCATAGTGGTCATAAAAATGAACATTAAATTGAGTACTTACTCAGTTCCAGGTATTAATACGCAAAAAAAAAACAAAACAAAACACTCCAAGCTTATTCTCACCTCAGACTTCTTGTCCACCTAGTTCCCTTTTTCCAGAATTTTCCATCCCACCACCACTAGTATCTTCACCAATATCCCATCTCTCACTCTTTGTCATCCCTTAGGTTTTAATATAACTCTTCAGGTTTATCTGTATTTATTTATAGCATACTACAATTTTGCAGAGGTTTTATTTTGCATATGAGTTGCAAATTTTCTTATTTGCCTGCCTTTTCAGTGTGTGTGTGTGGGGGGGGGGGTGCAGGAGGGGGGGTAGTCTGCTGCTCCCACTAAATAAGTAATAAAATTTCTTCACCAGAATTCCTGGGCTCAAATCCTGCCTGTTTCATATCCTAAATACTTGATCTTGGGCCAGTTTCCTCTCCCATAAAAGGCAATAATACTAGCTCCTACCTCATGGGGTTTAAATGAGAACTTGGTGCAGAGTAAGTGCATTATTAGTGTTTGTCATGGTTGTTGCTGCATTTATGGCTATTTCTTCTTAGTCCCAGCCCCTGGCCTAGTATCAGGCATATAGTAGTCACTCAGTAAGTGCTTATTGCATGAATTCTATTATTTTACTTTTTTTAAAATCTATACTGGAAATTGCAGTAAAGTGAAACTTTCTTAATTGGTGTTAGTGGGGGCAATAAGAAATGACCAGTGCAAACTAATGGAACCCCAGAATAATTGCCTCTCAGGGAGTCAGCTTCAATGAATAGATAAGAGTGACCTGTAAGTCCCTCGCCTTTCTCCTTTTGTGGGGGAAAGAATGAATCCCAGGTGCTTCCGAATAATTTGTTCTCTTAAATAGTGTAAACATCACTGGGACCATCTGTGTGCGTTATTGATTTTCCCATTTAGTCCATTCTTTTTAGATGGTGCACAGGAGCCTGGAGCTGAAAAATCCCCGGCTCCCAAACTAAAGGAATCTAAGTAAACATGGCCTTTTTACATTCTTTCTGTGCCTGCCTTAGCCAGCCACGTTGACCAGCTTCAGAGGGGGCTTTGTGGTCCATCAGAAGAAAGATCCTTTCTTGTTCGATCATCAAAACTGACAAGGAGGTGACAGTCCCTCAAAGAGTCGAGTTCTAGCATCTCATCCCTGGGCATATGTCCAGTCTCCATGGCTTCATAGCTATATAGCGAATCACTGAATCCCTCTGTGCCTCAGTTTTAACATCTATAAAATGGGAGTAATTGTGCTTTCTACCTTATAGTGTGCGTAAAAGTTAATTCATGGAAAGTGTCTGGCACAATGCCTACCCTAAAATAAGCATTTAATACATCAAAGTTCACTTTTATTATTTATAAAACAAACAAATAAATTTAGTAACAACAAGATACAGTGGGGGGGGGGGAGGGACGGGGTATAAGGCTTTAAAAAAAGGCCTAACCCCAACTCTAGCACACATTTATTAGATATGTGTGTCTTTGGGAAAGTTATTCAGCATCACTGAACCTTAGGATCATTTATTTTCCAGTGATATCTACCAGGAAGTGTTGTCAGGAGAATTAAATAAAACGACATATGTGAAAGGGCATGGCTAAGACACACTAATTGGGAGTGATCAGCAGTCATACATAGAAAGTTATGTGATGTTCATGGAGGTATATCCAAACTTTTTCCCACTTTCTCCTCTATAAGAGGGTTAAGAGGAAGCCAGCCTTCCTGAGGTCGATGGCGGATGCTGCACAGAGGTTGGAGAGTGTGAGGAGTGCAGTTTAGCAGGAGCCCAGTGGCCAGGGTAGTACTTAGGAGAACTTGCTGCGGAAGCTACTGCAATGTTTATGAAAAGCTTGCCAAATTTTATCCTCATTTTGAAGATAAGAAAATGGAGGTACAGCCAGGCTAAGGATCCCATGGCCACACACATAACAAAAGCCTGGACCCAGAACAGTCTGTTCATTCTGGAGTTCCAGCCATATTTCCTTTTTTTCTGTGCCTTGCTATTGATTCTTTCTGAATCACCTTTACTCCTACCACAGGGCCTTTGCACATGCTGTCTCCACCATCTGGAACACTTCTCATCTCCCATACTCCGCACTTAATTAAACTTTGTCAGGTCTCGCACCACATCCTCAAGGATCTGAGTTCCCAACCAAATCCAATGTCCTATTACACATCCTTAAAGCCACAGTCCCCTTATGAAAGCACTCCTTAGAGTTGCAGCTTTTATTTGCCTGTGTGATTATCTCATATAATATGTTTCCCCCACCAAGCAGTAAGCTCTTGGAGGCTGGGGCTCTATTAGTTCTCAGCACAGTGTCTGGCCCATAAAAGCCATTTAATACAAATGTATGGAATGAACAAACAAATAAACAAAGAAATGAGTGAATGAATGAGTGATTATAACACCTATGCATGTGATTAAAAGAAACCGGAAATCAAGACATTGGACCCTCTTTGCAAGTGCTCAGCCTATGTGTTGGGGATACCATGGACTGATTCCTGAAACTCTAGGGGTTTGTCCTGGGCGACACCGGGGGCAGGAGGGAAATGTGTCTGACAGCTTCCTTCTCTGGAAAAACAGGGTTGGTGGGGTGGAGGGTGGGGAGAGGGGGAGTCACAAACAATTTCTTCTTTAATTAGAGCTCTGTCGGCTTCAGTTAGCCTGGGTGTTTGTTCCCTTGTGTGTGTCAGGAAATTTGGAACTGACCCCGAGCTTGTGAAATAATTAGTACAATAGTGCCGATCTAGCCATTTCTGAAAAGAGTAATTTACTCCCAGCATAGCCTCCCCACAGAGCCACTCATTAATCAACCCAGGCCGCGTACATCAAAGCAGGTCCCCCTTTCCACCCTGGCATCCATCATCCAGCCCTTGGAAGCCACAGAAGCCTGAACCAATATACTGCCTCTGTTGGGCTGAGCTACCTCCCATTGTCATCAACTGCCCACCAGGAGCAGGGGGCGCTCCACAGCCAACACTGGGATGGGAGGGTGCAACCCCCGCCCCTCTGGGTTTATGCAAAACTCACCTGTGTGCAGCCTAAAGGTGGTTTTCAGCCCCTTTCGCCTCCTCAGTGAGATGTCCCTCTTGACCACCAGAAACAAAGAACCCACCTGGCTTTATTGATCACTCTTTATCACATTCCCTCCTACTGCCCATCTGCTAGAAATAATCCTGTCCATTTGTTTATCTACCCTTTATTCTCTGCCTTTATCCCCAGAGGGTATAGACATCAACAGAAGGAGAACTTTGCCATTTTCACCATTTTAGCTCCTGAGCCTAGCACAGTGCCTGGCATGCAGAAAAAGTTTAATAAATAGTCTCTGAGTAAATGAATAAGTGCCTTCTTACTAGCTAAAGCACTCTTAGCTAAAGGTGTCTTTTCTGCCCAGCCAGTGTGGCTCAGTGGTTAAGTCGACCTATGAACCAGGAGGTCATGGTTCAATTCCCAGTCAGGCACATGCCCAGATTGTGGGCTTGATCCCCAGAGTAGGGCATGATTCTCTCTCGTCTTTGATGTTTTTATCTCTCTCCCTCTCCCTTCCTTTCTGAAATCAATAAAAAAAAATTTTTTAAATAAAGGTGTCTTTCTTCCCCACAGCCCTTTCCCTAAAACTCTGTTGGTCCTCAAAATAGTCTATCTTGTTAGTGTATTGATTTGCTTATTTTTCACAGTTTCTCTATTTAATTGGTAGCTACTTGTATTAGCTCCCTGTGCTGTGTAACAAAATATGTCTAAACATAGGGACTTTAAACCATAGACATTTACTATCTCGAAGGTTCTGTGAGTCAGGAATCTGGGTGTGGTTTAACTGGTTGCTCTATTTCACAATCTCTCATAAGGCTGCAAAGTTTGGGCCAGGGCTGAGGCCTCATCTGAAGGCTCATCCGGAGAAGGATCTGCTTCCAAACTCAATCAAGGATTGTCAGCATTCAGTTCCTCAAGAGCTATTGGCCTGAGGGCCTCAGTTCCTTGCCACATGCACCTCTCCAACTGGCATCATGCTTCGACAAAGCATACAAACCAAGAGGGCAACAGAAAGTCTTCCTATCAAAACAGAAGTTAGAACTTTTCACAACCTAATAAGGGAAGTGACATCCCCTCAACATTGTCACATTTTAGTGGTTAAAAGCAAGTTACTTACTAGAATTGGTGGAATGATCACATTGTAAGGTATAAAAATTTTGAATCACTATATTGTATACCTGAAACTGATATAACCTATATAAGATTGTATACCAACTATACTTAAATAAAAATATAAATTTTAAAAATGAAAGCAAGTTACTCAAGGGAAGATTACACTAAGCCATCACAACCAGAAGGCAAGGATCATGGGGTTCATCCTAGAGTTTGCCTATCATAAAATAACAAAGATATATGCACAAAAATGTTCGTTATTTGCTGTTTATAGCAGACACAGATTGGAAATAATTGAATTGCCTTTCCATAAGGGAATAGTTGAAAGTAAACTGTAGAACTTCCATTACAATAAAAAATCATGATTTGAAGTGAAAAGGAGGCCATAAATGGGAAGTGCACTTTGATCCAAACAAGGTATGCACTTAAACAGACAAAAATAAAATAAAAATGGACTTAATGGTGATATTATTCCAATCCAGGCTTCATAAATCTATATGTTTCTTAGAATGCTTATCAAAATGTTATAATGGCCTTCACACAAGTGGGTTTCAATGAAGAGAGGTTTGAGCCCCTTGCCCAGACTGGAAACACCTCTTACCATTAAGTTTATGTGATTCCTCCACTTTTGATTGAATTATCAGCCCAACTGGGATTTAAAACGCATTCAATGCTATCTATTTTTGTTGTTTAACTAGGAAAAATAAAGTGGGAGCTTCGTAAATTATATAGATTCACTTCCACAGTAAAATAATTCTAATTGTTTTCTGAATGGGTGAATTTATTTTTCTTTGTTGGATTCTACCTTTTCCAAGAATCAGTTTAACTTTGTCCTCCTCTGTCCTCTCCTTCAGCTTTCAATGTCCTTCCATAACTGATGTCTGGTGACCATAATCGTGACTCATGTCTTCCTCTTATCTCCCTGCAGTCTAGCACAGAATTTGGCACAGTGTGATGAGATAAGTGGGAACCTGCCCGGTTTCCATCATCTTGTAACTTCACCCTGTGAATTTTTAACTCCACTTTCCATAACCAAGTTAGAACTGAAGTTTACAGTGTTTTATTCAAAGATTTGGTGGGTGCCTACCAGGACAATGTATTTTTTATTTTTTTAATTAAATAAGGATGTTACAGTATCTGTCTCAAGGGGGAAAGAGAGGAAAGTACACAAATTAATAATCATCTATTGTCCATTGTGTTTTGTATTATGTATTTATGCACTTCCTCTCATTTAATCTCCCAAAGTCCCCAAGATACTTGTATTGAAATACCTGCACTTTGCAGATAAGGAAAAGTGGAGTTAGAGTGATTGAGCAACTTGCCCAAGGATGCTCAGCTGGTAAGGACGGAACAGGACCTTTATTTCAGACTCCAAGGCCCAAGTCATCATGTTAGCATCATTTTAATGTTGAGAGAAATAATTCCATTTTATGAAAAGAAAACCCTGTGCTAGGACTGAGATGCCATGTTCAATATCAAGTTCACCTTGGATGTATTAAAGCCAGGATTTCTCACCCTGGGCACTATTGCTTTGGGGCTGGATAATTCTCTGCTGTGGGTGCCATTCTGTGCACTGTAGGAAGTTTAGCAGCATCCCTGGCCTCACAGACCCACTAGATGCCAGTAACACCCCCAACCTCAGCTGTAACAAACAGAATCATCTCTAGATATTGTCAAATGTTCCGAGGGGTGGGGTGGGTGGGGCACAAAATCATGCCCAGTTGAGGACCACTGGCTTAAGAAGAAAAATGGTTGCTGTAAAAAATGAGCATAAGCTTAAAGAAACATAATTGACTATACCAGAACATTTATATAGTGTTACATTCATTGCTTCATAGAGTATTAAGATAAAGCTCTCAGCTTTACCTAATAATTTGTCTCATTTTAGTTAATTTAAGGAGGAAAACTCTAATTTGAACCAACATTACCTAGTGTTCATGATGATTTCTAAGTACCGAAATTGGATAGGAAGTCAGGGTGACATTGACATTGCAGTCAGGTTTGAACCTCAGCTCAGCCAGTCTGGTAGCTGTGTGACCTTGAGAAAATCACATCAACTCTGAGCGTGAGCATCCTCATCTAACATGGAAATGATGGTGCCTGTCAGACTTGTGGTGGCGTGTGAATTCAACAAGACCGTGTGGGGAAAGTGCTTCATTTAGTGAGTTCTCAGTGAATGTTATCATGCCCTCCATCCCATTCCCTTTCTACTCCTTCCTTGGACTGTGGAATAGATTCTTGACTGACACTTGGTAGCAGCGTACTTACACTCAATGAACAGCTTACCAATGGAATAACTTAACTCTGCTAATGGCCACAGCATGGCAGCCTAGTAACTCTCAGTGGGTGCTCCATCCAATGTGTTGACCAATTTGCTGAATGTTGCAAGCTTGTCGATCAGCCTGTTTGATGGTACATTATTTGTTTACAGGTGAAGATGTGTAAATGAAGTGTAATTGGCACTTTGCACCTGTGCATTCATTTAACCATTACAGTAACCCAGTGAGGAAGGCATGATTGCTATTCCCATTTTACAAATTAGGAAACCGGGGCTTAGGAATGATGAATAACTTATTCACGGTCATAAGGATAGCAAAACTGGTGCCTGGCACACAACAAGCACTCAAAATACTGGTGGAGCAAGGCAGAGAATTGTACCCAGGCAATGCAACCCAGAGCCCAAGCTCATAACCATTTTGCTATACTGCCCTCTGCACAGTGAGAAATCCCCCAAAGGGGGTGTTACATTGTCATCACTTGAATGCCTGGCTATTAGTCTTATTAAAGTAGCTATTTCTTTACAGCCACAGAGGTCTTCCCTCAAGGTGGCCCTGGCCCTCTCTACATCAATGTTGAGCATCAATGGTCATCTCTTCAATGACAAACCCTTTATGGTTACCAGGATGTATTGATAACAGTCCGGGTGTTGCCTGAGTTTTATTGTCTCGCCTCCTTCCTTTTCACAATCTAATTGTCTGCTTCCCAGAACAAGCTCGCCTTTCTCAAAAGTACTACCAGAGACACTTTCAATCAACAGGAGACACAACAGATTTTGAAAGACAGTAAAAAAGACTTCCAGGCCCCAAGGTGGGGTGTACAGTCAAGGGCTGCCTCTTTCCGGGTCAAAGGGGAGACATACCTACCTGTGTGGTCTCCCTTTCCCCTCTCCTGTGGAATGCCTCTCTCTACTTCTAAGCTGGCCAACTAACATCTGCATATTACCTGGTAAATAAAACTTTGATGGAAGCAGAGCTACCCAATTAAGGGCTCCAGGTGAAAAGAAGGCGATAAAACGCTTCGTTTCAGCAGGAGTGTCTTTATGGAAACGCCAGAATGTGTTCACTGGTTGCATGCAAATGAGATATGCAGGCGCCATAATTACATCACCTGGCCGTCTTGCGTCTTGCTTCAGTGCAGAAGCTGATGGGCCTTTGGTCTGTGGACACTGAGAAAGGGGTCCCCTTTAGTCCCCAAACCAAGAGGGTGTGATACCAACAAGGGTAGGCTTAGCTCAGCCTCAGAGCCTGCAAACCGTTCAGTATAAACCCCAAACTGTCACACCACTCCCCTAATGAGGGCGTACATCTTTGGCAGCCTCGGGACAGTAGTAACTTATTTCATGACACATTCTGGGAGTTTTATGTGCCTGCTCCATAAAAAAAGAAATGCGCCGTTTCCATAGCAATGCGGGGTCTTTCGGGCAGCCCCGTTGTGACAGTGAGAGCCCCCGCGTTCTTCTGGGAATTGTTCTTTTTGTTTTTCTGGAAGCTCTTAAATTGTCCCGCAAACACTCCCCTCTGCCTCCATTTCGGAGAGGGCCAAATGGCATGTTCCTAGGTTTGCCAGCCTGATGGTGCGGTTGAGTAATTCTCGAAAGTGCTCAGAGCCTCCCTTGCAGATCCTGGCAAACCTACGGAAAATGAGGCTCATCTTTCCTGCTGGGTTAGGAGAGACAAAGACCTGCAGGTGTCAAAGGCTGGTGGGAGCTGCTCACACCATCTACGGCCTGCAGAGCGGCGGTGGAAAGAGGCGGGGCCAAGGCAGACCACTCTATTGCCTCCAGCTGGCCTCAGAGCCTTGTTTTGGTCATCACAGGGACCAAAACAAATGTAAAAAACGGTTCCTGGTATTAGCATTATCCCATCCCCTGAACAGAGCTAGCAAGGGCCCCCTCCTTCGATCACTCATGACTATTAACTTTCCAAGCTTTATCCATGTGTTGTATGTTGTATGGTAACTGCAGGCTCAGGCGTGAGCACTCGCAGAGTGGATCAGGAAGTCGTCTGTGACCAGAGAGGCACGTTGCTTGATTCACTCTGCTCCATGAAGCTGCATGCTACAGCGGCCCCGTCCGGCCCGGGTTACTGCGGAACAAAGCGAGAAGCTTGGAATCGCCCATGTGGCGGCCCCAGCGGGACTAATCCAGTCATTCCCTGCATGAGAGCAGTGCATGGAGATGTGAAACTCGCACTCAACCGCCACTCGGACTGGAAGTAGTACACCGAACTCCAGGGCAGGAGAGCTTCCTTGCGTCCCCTGTAGACGCTAAGGTGAGAGCCATTTCATCTCCGCTGCCCTTGTTTGCCCATCTGTGAAAAGGAGTGGCTGTTCTCTGCCCTGAACTTGTATTTACAACCTACTCTTCCTCTCCCCAGTTCAGACTCTTATTATCTTGCCTGGAGCATTTTGACTGTTTTCTCAATGGGATCCCTTTCTCCTCTCCTAACCACCTCCCATCCATCCCAAACAATGCACCAGAATGTTCTACCACGCAAATCTGGTCTTGTCGCTCCCCAGCTGAAACTCTCCCAAGATTTCCCCATCAACTTCTGAGAAACAGTCCAGAGGCATCCACCTATGTCATCTGGCCGGGACCATCCCTCAGCCTCACCTGGCCCTCTGCCTCCTCCTCTCTCAGGACCTATCCTACTGCTGCCTACCTGGATTCAGGACGTGCAGCCCCGGGATCCGCGGTACCCAACCTCACCTCCTGGAGAGCCTGATGTCATTGGCCTGGGAAACCCAGGTAAATATCATTAGCAGCCAAGTTTGAAGGCGGACCCCATCACCAGGTTCTAATTGCTCTTTAATATATTGGTCACCCAGACCAATGCAGTTTTGTTTTGTTTTCTGTGTTGTTGGACTTCGAGCGCAGAAGTTTGAGTTGTTCAGACTCCTCGGGTCATCTCTGTGCTTGGGCAAGTTCCTGTTAGGCTTTCTTTCTTTATTTTCTTTACCAATCCCACATCATGCCCTCCCCTCTCCCTAGGCCAGCATTCTACTGCATTTGCTGTGTGTTCTTTCATTCGTTTGTGGCCCTTGTAAATTGCACGTGAAGAGTTTCTGACATCGTTTTGAATTGCATATATGGAAGAGGACAATGGATTCCCCTCTGCTCCTTTTCTTTTTTGCACCCAGAACTGTGTTCTTTTTAAAAATATATATATATTATTGATTTCAGAGAGGAAGGAAGAGGGAGAGAGAGATAGAAACATCCATGATGAGAGAGAATCATGGATCGGCTACCTCTTGCAAGTCCCCCACTGGGGATCGAGCCCACAACCTGAGCATGTGCCCTTGACCAGAATCAAATCTGGAACCTTTCAGTTCATAGGCCGATGCTCTATCCACTGAGCCAAACCGGCTAGGACAGCACTGTGTTCTTAAGATCACTCTGTGTTGCTACTAAAATAACTGATTGCTTATACAATGGAATATTACTCAGCCATAAAAAAGAATGAAATATTACCATTTGTGACAACATGGATGACCCTAGAGGGTATTATGCTAAATCAGATAAATCAGACATAAAAAGATAAATGCTGTATGATTTTAATTATATTAGGAATTTAAAGAACAAAACGAATGAACAAACAAGATAAAAATAGACTCATAGAAACAGAGAATAAACAAATGGTTGCCACTGGGGAGGAGTATGGAGGAATGGGTGAAATATGCATAAAAATAAGTACAAACCTCCAGTTATGAAGTAAATAAGCCTTGGAGATGTGGTGTACAGCACAGGCAATCTAGTCTATAACATTGTAATAACTTTGCTTGGTGACAGATGGTTACCAGACTTATTGTGGGGATCACATCATAAGGTATATAAATGTTGAATCACTATACTTTAATTAAAATTTTTAAAAATAAGAATTTTAAAAAATAGCTAATCACTGTTCTAAGGTTTCACAAAATTCCACAATGTGCATCACCCACCTTTACCTGTCTCCTCCCCCGGGGACCACACCCTCACTGCCTCCAGCCACAATGTCAGAGTAAATGTCGCTGTGCATAGCTTTATGGAAGCCCCATTGAGAATCTCCTCAAGACACATACCCAGAAATGCAACAGTCGGAAAATGGGGCATATACTACTGGTACATTCCATTTTGACTAGCCAAGTGTTATCAAACTGTTGTCCAGAAGGGCTGCACCAATCTGTACCCCTAAGGCCAAAGTTTCATTGGTCTATTCCAGTGTTCTGGGGCTCACAGATCTCTTTGAGAATCCAAGCCATTTGGAAGCTTTTCTTAGAAAAGTAAATACTATCACCATAATCATACAAAATAATATTTTGCTGAGATAAATACTATATGTTTATTCAGATACATGTATTAGTTCTTTTAATTTTTACAAAAACCTTTAGAGGTAAATATTACTAATTTTTAAGTTACATAACATGCAATTAGTTATAGTTAAAGTGTACAATCCAGGGACATTGAATGCATTCCCATTATTGTGCAACCACTATCTCTCTCTAGTTTTAAAACTTTTTCATCATCCCAGATGAATTCTCTGTAATCACTCCCATTTCCCCATCCCCTGACAGCCAGTAATCTACTTTCTGTCTCTATGGATTTGACTATTCTGGACATTTCATATAAAGAGAATCATACAATACGTGACCTTCCATGTCTGGCTTCTTAGATTCATGTTTTCAAGGTTCATCCAAGTAGTGGCACAAAATGGTATTTCATTTATTTTTATGTCTGAACAATATTCTATGTATGTATATACCACAAGTTTGTTTATCCATTTATCTGTTGATGGACATTAGGTTGTTTCTACCTTTGGGCTGTTATGAATGATGCATCTATCAACATTCATTTACAAGTTTCTATGTGGCCATCTGGTTTCATTTCTCTAGAAGTGGAATTGCTGGGTCAAATGGTAACTCTGTGTTTAACTTTTTGAGGAACCGCCACACAGTTTCCCACAGTGGCCACATCATTTTACATTCCCTCCAGCAACGTATGGCATTCTTAATTCATCACATTCTTAATAACACTTGTTATTTTCTGGGTTTCTGTTTTGTTTTGTTATAGCCATCCAAGTGACCATGATGTGGTATCTCATGGTGGTTTTGATTTGCATTTTCTTAATAACCAATGACATGGGACATCTTTTCATGTGCTTTTGTGTACCTTCTGTAGAAAGATATTGAGTCCTCAAGTAGAAATTACTACTAACCTCACTTTATAAATTGAGGCCAAACTAGGATCAGAACCAATTAAAAGGATGGCGGAGCCAGTGAAAGGGGCTCTACCACTGAAGGGTGGGGTTACTGACTGCCCTCCACCCAGGATTCCATAGACTTCAAGTTCAGAATTCTGCACTGGACAGTGAGTCTCATACTGATGAGGCCTGGGATTCTCAGTATATGCATGAATGAATGAATAAACATACTACAAGTCTTCCTTTACCTCAAAACATACCATTTCATCACACAATGAGCCCAGGATGCATAATTGAGCCCCAGATGGAGCCCCAGGATGGCTCCAGACTATCCCCTCCAAAGCTCAAACAGAGGCTGCCTGCACCCTGCCTCACAGGATGCCTGGATGTCTAGTCTGAAGTATTATTACACCTGGATCAATTCTTAATCTTTCAGCTTAGCTTTGAGCTGCCGGGTGACCGCCAAGAGATCAGATATAAATCACTGCACCCTGCCCAGGGAAGAGGGGTCCCACCAGCTGTGGCCCCGTGGCATCTGAGACTTGCTTGGAGGCCAGCCCAGTAAGGTTCTCAGCTGTGACCAGTGCAAAGGCAGGCAGACTCACAGGCTTTAGTGAAAGGTGAAATAAACAACAGCTCTAGGTAGAAAGAGGCCGTGCATGTCACATTTCATCCACCAACAAAACACCTCCGGCGGGGAGTGGTTTTCTGGGATGCCATGAGGCTGATCATTATTATTGAACTAGTTCAGAATTTGTCCTTTTATTTTTTAACGTAATTTTATTGTTGATAGCATTACAGATATCTCCCATTCCCCCCCTTAATCCCCATCCTATCAGCCCCTATCCATTCCCCAGGTCTTCACTGCCCTAGTGCCCATGTCCATGGGCTATGCATATAAGTATATAAGTTCTTTGGCTTATCTTTTCTCATTCCCCCAACCCCACATCAAGATATGTCAGTCTGTTCCATGCCTCAATGCTTCGGGTCTTATTTTGTGGGTCAATTCATTTTGTTCATTAAATTCCACAATAATTTGTTCTTTTAAAATTCCGAGAGGCAGTCAGCAAAAAGTGAAAAAGGGAAAAGCGAATATTTAGTGATTACCTCCAATGGGCTAGGCATTAGGATCAACACAATCACATAATAAACCATTTAATCTCTCCAGCCAGCCCATGACGTAGTTATCACTGTTGCCATTTTACAAGGAAGGAATTACAGTTCCGAGAGTTCAGTTGCTTTACCAAGGTCATATGGCTAGAAGGGCTGAATCTAAAATCTAAATCTATCTGACTTTCATACCTATCCTTGATCACCTCAAAATCTCAACAAGCCCTTATCTTCTGCCTAGTCCTTGCCAGATGCTTCTCTCTCCAAACCCCTGAGGCAGAATAGGAAAGGCTTTATAGTTGAAGAAATCCAAGTTCAAATGCCACCTGGACAAATAAGTGCAAACCACTTAATCTCTCTACATCAATCTTCTCATCTGTAAAGTGGGATTATTGTAAGGCTAGATGAAATTAAGAGAAATGAATGCAATTTGAAAATTAAGTCTTATTGTTGAAAAGTCCCTCTAATGAAGTATTCACAATTTTTGAGGAAGTTCTTAAAGATTACACAACTTTAAGGCTTAAAAGATAGATATTAAGTGGTAAAAATTTTAGAAAACAGGACAGCTCATTAAGTATATGGTAAGAAAGCACGTTAGCTTACATCTCATAGGTAACCTCACATACGCATGGGCAGACTACCATGTGATAAAGTTGACAAGGGCCTAATCATTGCAGAAAAGGGATTCATATTTTGTCTTTTAGGTAATCTAGTATCTCAAGGAAGAAAGCAACTGATGTCCCAGCATTTCACCTGCCAGGACTCATTATCAATGGAAAGGATAGTCTAATTTCTATCTGCCTTGTTTATTTTGAAATTTATGTCATCATTCTGGCTCCTGGGCCAAGACAAAATGCTTTGGGGTCAACTAGGGCTAAGAACATCTGGTCAATGGAAAATGGATCTACCTTCATATCCCATCAGGTCCATTGTTCACACTGAAGGCAGGATGGAGACATATCAATGGAGCTTTATTTTTCTGATGAGAAACCCTTTTATTTCCTCTCATACCAATTGCTCTTGACTTTTAATGATTGAATGAATTAGTCAACCAATAAATTTACAGGGAAGTGGTGTTGTGTACCTGCAGCAGTAATGGTCATATTAACAGAGTGGGAGGTGGGGAGGGAGGAAGCCCAGCCAGAGTGGCTTAGTTGGTTGAGCATCATCCTGTGCACTAAAAGGTTGCCAGTTTGATCCCAGGTCCAGGCATATATGGAGGGCAACGGATCAATGTTTTCTCTCACATCAATGTTTCTCTCTCTCTTACTTTCTCTAAGCACGTCCTTGGGTGAGGATTAATAAAAAACAATACAGCCGAATTGAGTAATAGTGGTAACACAATAGCAGGAATTGAGTAATAGTGGTAACACAGTATCCTCATTTCAGTGCTTATTATGTACCAAATACTACTGTAATTCACTAACATTTTAACCCATTTAATTATCACAACAATCCTATAATATAGATACTATTAATTCTCCATTTTTTCAGGCATAACAAGTTGGGCGATTTGTCCAAGATTACATATGTAACCTTGGTGGTGGAGTCTGGATTTGAACTCAGGCAATCTGACTCCAGAGCCCTTGATCTTGGGCATCATGCTGTTCTGCTAATAGCATTGTCAATCACAGCTTAGTTTATTAAGTGCTTACTATGTGCCTGGTTCTCTTTCATCTATACCCACAGGGCTGACTTCACCCTCCTAAGTAATCACAGGACATTCAGAACTTACACTGCAGCACGCTCGCCCACTGCTCCAACCCAATGCCACATACAGGCCCCCAGGACAATGAGCTCTGCTACTCACCAGTCCCAAGTCCCTTCCAGGTAACAACGTGGACTTTCAGAATGAGGGTAACAAGGATTCATGGGCACTAGGTTTATGGGCAATAACTGGGACTATACATCAAGCAAAGTCACAGGATGCTCAGTAGCATCTATATCAGAATGGACTCAAGAATACTTATTTTATTCTTTGGGTTATAATCAACATTATCATTTATTTTGTTGTTTAAATTTTTCAAACTTAGTGACTAGAAGCTCTCTCAGCTTGGTTCTTAGTTCCCTTTGACATACCCTCATTCTTTTCTTTTCATTTTTAGCACTTTCTTACTTTCTGGTGCTACAAGATGCTCCAGGTTCAATTTCTATTATCTCTGCCCCAGCCCTAGATTCAGGCATTTCTCTAAGGAAATTTGGTTTCCTTAGTTGGAGAATGCTATTTAGAAACTGAGACCTGGGCATTAGTTATATTTTAATGTCTATTTCTAATTATACCCCCTGATGCATTTCCCTCTTCTAATAAAATTACTGCTTAAAACACTACCCAGCACCAGACCTGGTGCTGTCTTTTCCTTACATGCATAAATTGTCCCATTCAATCATCAGCAAATCGTAAAAGGCACATTCTAGTACTTATCAATGGAAAAAGCAAGGCCCACTGAGATTCATTAATTTTTCCACTGTCACATAGCTGGTAAAAGGTGGAGTTGGCTTGAAACTCAGGTCTAAGTCTGGACCTGTCACTCGTGTCCACCCACTTTTCCTTGGGATATAAGATGAGTACATTTAGAGTCAAACGTTCCTGAGATCAATCCTTGGTTCTACCATTTCCTAACAGTGTGACCTCTCTGGATTTCCTCATCTGGAAATGGTATTAATAAAACCCATTTTTGTAGGTTTCTATTAGCATTAAAGTACATATATCACATGCCTAGTGCTGAGTGCTTAGCTTACATGAGGACCTGTGCCTTCTCTTAGGCAGTACAAGCTTAGTGGCTAATGGAATAGACTTTGAGGTTAATATTTAGGGTTCAAATGTTGGATCCACCAACTGCTTAGAGTCACTGTGCCTCAGTTTTTCCTTCTAAAAATGGATGATAGGGGTACCCAATGCAATTACATCTATCAAGCATTTACCACAATGTCTGATGCATAGGAAGAGCTCAAGCAACATTGATTGTTATTGATACTGTTATTTGAACCCCAACACCTAGAAGAGTGTTTGGCTTGATATATTTGAATTAATGCAATTGAATGAGCACTGGGCTCAGCAAGGGTAGCCCATAGAGCATTTTCCCTCTTAAGGATTTATATATGCATTCTGTCCGTCTCTCTGGATGCCTCCCTGCTATTATATTCACCTGGCTGCTCAGTCCCCCACAGTTCCTCATTTCCCTGGGAAGGTGTCTCCATATATGCCCCATGAAGAGGACGCAATTGTGATAGATGGTTCTGTTGGAACTGCGGGGCATTGACAAACGCCAGCCTCATCTATCACAAGGCCATCAGGACTGGCACTCTGATAATGTATTATGTGAGTACATCATAGAACGCTGTCACTCTGGTGACGAATTCATCAACAGATGGGGCTGTTGTAACAGGGAAGGAGAAGAGTGTGAAGGAGGACGAGAAAACCTCTCCTTGATGAGGAGGAGGTCCTAACAGTGAAATACAAAGTGCCCCAACCAGCTAGCTAATGAATGTTACGAGTGGCCTAGAGGAAAGAGAGATGGTCGAGGACTGTAGTGCAGTGGATGGATTATTAGCCTGGAGACCTGAAGCCTTGGGGTCTAAGTCAAGGCTCATCTCATGACTCCTACAAAGCCCTCATTAGCCTTTTTTCCTCATCTACAAAGTGAGTATGGTAGTCCAATCACTGTGTCTCAAAGAATGTTCCATAGGATATTGGTCCTATGAGATACTCTGGGGAAATTCTGAGGTTAACCTATTTGCAAAGGTTTATTTGCTCTGAAACCTCAAAAGACAGAAATATGTCAATGTAAAGGGTGGCTCCTCAATAGAGCATAGAGTGAGTCCCCTTTCTCAAAAGTGTTTGACCATGAAATACTTATTTTTATTTAATCCACAAAAACCCAGTATTCTGTAGTGAGACTGTATTCAATGGTCTTCAAGATCCCTTTTAGTTTCAGAAATGTAGTGACATAAGCAGAGACTCTTGGACTTGACAGACTTGGACTCAAAACCTGGAACCTTCAGATATGAACTTGATAAGCTTGAACAAGCTGTTCACCTCTCTATACCATGGTATATACATCTGTAATGACAGGGTTGCTATGAAGACAATATGAACATCGTCTAGAACAGTAGTCGCCAACCTTTAGGACCTCACAGACCACCAGTGGTCTGCGGACCACTGGTTAGTGACCACTGGCTAGAACACTGCTGAATGTAACTTATATTGATAGTTCTTGTCATTGATAAAAAGAACCAACATTTATTAAGTACTGCTAAAAAGTGAGTCACTGTACTAAAGGGCTCTACATCAATGATCTTGTTTAATCCACGTGATATAGGCATTACTAAAATCATCATCAATATACAAATAGGAAACTGAGGCTTAAAGAGGTTAAATGACTTGCCCAAAAACAAGTATAGAGAACTAGAGGCCCAGAGTATGGATTCGTGCACCGGTGGGGTCCTTTGGCCTGGTCTGTACCCTCTCGCAATCCGGAACCCCTCAGGGGGTGTCGGAGAGCTGGTTTCAGCCCGATCCCTGCAGGCCAGGCCATGGGACACCACCAGTGCATGAATCCGTGCACTGGGCCTCTAGTATGCATATAAGATCTTTGGTTAATCTCTTCCTGCCCTCCCTCCTTCCCCCTTCCCCCTGAAATTCATCAGTCTGTTCTATGTTTCCATGCCTGTGGTTTCTGCTCCTGCATTTAGCATCTGCCCCCAGCATCATAGCTACTGGCCGGTCGGCCTGTCGACCGGTTGCTTAAACTTTTATATATATAGATACCAACTTCAAACACCAGGTGTTGGACTTCTAAGTCTCTGACTAAACCACTCTAATGTAAGTCAAGAGATTCTACTAAGGTTTGATCTCATTACTAACAGTATATAGATCCACACTGAGTACTAACTATTGAACTTCAAAATTCAATTGGCCATGCCTCAGCTTTTTAAAAACCCTGAATTTCCTGGAAGTTTAAATCTGCAAATATGGGGAATTAATACATCAACATGCTACAATGATATTATTACAATGTCTCAGAATATCATCTTCAACAAATTCTCCATAGTTCTTATGCTTGGCATTGAACACTGATAGCAATGAAGGCAGAGCATATTAGAGTACTTGGGAGAAACATTTTTATTGTGTTCCAACTCCTCATCTTCCTTAGGACTTATGCAGCCAATCCGTTTACTCCTACATGGAACAGGGTATGGTTTGCCCAACAGCAATAGTAGCCAAACAATAAATGAATTAGAGCAGGTCTCATTGTGAAAAGCAGGAGTGACAGAAGACTGTTAGACCTGTAGGAAGATCATGACACTTGTAGTCCAAATACCTGCCTTGTTGACTCCCTAACCAGTCTTGTGACCACAGGCAAAACATTTTTGTTTCTCTGAGCATCTGTCTCTTACTCTTTCAAAAGGAAATATCTAAGCTGAACCATCTCTGAGGTTTTTTCCAATTCTGCATTCTGTGTTTCTCTGAACATTAAGCTGTGCACTCACCTAATTTGCAAAGTTCCAGTCTAAAACAAAACAAAACAAAAAATACCAAAACACTAGTGGAATAAAGTAGCATATCAAGTCTCAGCCACTGGCATATACAAAGTAAAAATGCTAACACTATGGATTTGGATATTCACCCTGTAATGGTGAGATTTAATTTCAGCAGAGAGCTTCCATAGCACATAATGGTGTATCATTGCACTATGTTTTACTTCCCCTAGCAAATAAAGTATACAGGGAAAAAATTGAAAAGAACATACATCGCTTTATTGTCTTGTGAAATTGCTGGGTTTCAAGCCAATAGAATGCCTTAATGCTCAAGTTCTCCAGGGTGATACAAAGTGCAGAGCATTTCTGTTTGTGAAGCTAAATTTAATAAACAGAGTAATCCCCTGGCAGGCCCTGGGATTTTTCTAATATCCTGATAGTGTCAAGGGAGAGGGGCTTGATATGTGAAAAATAGCGTAAGACCTTACAACCCAGATTTACGAGAAGCAATGGCCCTTTAATTGAGGCATCTGCTTTTTGCATGTTGTGGTACTGAAATGGAAATCACTTTAATTATGTGTGCCTTGTACCTAAGCCTGGGGGAGTTGGTGCTATCCACAAACTGTGATGCTGAACCAGAAGTCTCTAAATCCACTATTGCCAGCCTAGGCTTAGGACACAAAGACCACTGTCCTTTCTCACCTATAAAGACATCCTCATCCTTATACCCTTCAGGGTATTTTAAATACATGCTGACAAAATCCCTGCTAAGGCATCTTATCATGTTGCAGCAGCAACAGCATCTTGCATTGTATTTTATACAAAATATACAACCTTTGTTATATGTTAGGCGCATAATAATGCCTGTATAGAAAACACTGTCCTAGGTCAAGTTCCCCAGGAGCAGAGCCTGATTTGGGAGATTCTTATGCAAGGGATTTATTAACCGAGTACTCTCAGAAGTAGTGGGGGAAGAAAGGTGGGATAGGGTAGGGGAAAGAACCTAAACAAGGGTGAAGACACCAGATTCAATGGGATCTCATAGGGCGCTTGGTAGCACAACTGCATCATAGAGTTGGCTTTACCTTGAGACAAGGGACAGGTCTTTTAGGATCCTTGTGTCAGTCAATCATTGGCTGTAAATTTCCCAGAGGAAAATAATACCTCCCAGTTGAAATGGCTCCTATTTAAGGCCCAGAGAAATTCTCCAAAAGAGGGCACCAACCACTACTCAAGGGACCTGCAATATGGGTACACCAGCATGGTAAAGAGAACCTGAACATGACCAACAGCTCCTACCACACTGTTAGTGCTTCACCCAAACTCACAGATTCCTTTTAAATACTCCCCATTCAGAGGGACAGAGAGCCTGCCGACTTGAGGCATTGGTGACAGTCACAATGAACAGCCAACAGCTATGGGATGTATAAGACAGGTCTCTCCCTTGGAACACGTTCTCTTAGAACCCAGTCGCAATGCTTTAAAGAAGCTTGGGCCACATGGAGACCCATGCAGGGAGGAATGAAGAACTCCAGCCCTCAGCCCTGGCCGAGTTCCTGCTGACAGCCAGCATCAGTTTGCCAACCAGGTGAGTGAACCTTCTTAGAAGTAATCTTCCAGTTGAGCCACCCACCTGATGTTGCATAAAACAAAGATGAGCCTCCTGTTTACCTTTTCCTATTTCCTGTTCCAGTTGCTGCCACAATACAAGTCACCTCTAAAACTCAGTAGTTTACAACAAGAGCAATCGTTTATTTTGCTCAGAATTCTGCAGCTTTGGCAGGGCACAGCAAGGGAAGCTCATCTTGGTTGTATGCATCAAAATCTTCAACTCGAAGATCTACTTCTAAGGAGGTTCACTCACATAGGGCTGGAGTTCTTCATTCTTCCCTCCATGGGTCTCCATGTGGCCCAACTTTCTTTAAAGCATTGTGACTGGATTCTGAGGGTACGTATTCCAAAGGAGAGAGCTATAGAAACTAGTCTCATAGGTCACATGGCATTCTTTCTGCTGTTGTCTAATTCATTGTGGCTGTCACCAATGCCTCAAGTCAGCAGGCTCTCTATCCCTCTTGAAAGGGAGTGGTAAAGTCCTTGAAGAGCTTATTCAATGGGAAATATTGCTGTGGCCATTTTTATAAAATACAACTTGGGGACATGCATCCCTTCACCAACTTCTGTGTGCTGTTTTTAATGGCTGATACTTGTGACTGTCTTTAGAAACCTTCAGAGAGAATCAGAAGTGTCTAGGAGTGTAACTCTCCTAGGGCAGCCCTAGCCAATGACTGGTTGGGCAGGAGAATGAAAGCTTCTTAATGCAAGTAGAGACAGACTCATAGAAGCAATTCACATTGCAGAGCATCCCTGCAGGATTAGGGCAAGGCTGGGACTTCACTAAATGCCCTTATTTTATCCCCCCCTAACCCCCCCTATATACATACACACACACACACACACACACACCTGCCTTACCCTGCTATCTGCACTCCTCTACTAGTTTCTACTGGGAGATTTCCTTAATCATTTGTGCATGAATCCTCATCTCAGAATTCGTTCCTGGGGAACCTCACCTAAGATAACCTCCCTTCAGGAAGTCATAATACTTTCTCACTATGTCACTTACCTAATATTTAGACAAGTATCACTTTGTAATCTCCTGTTTCATATTGTTTCACCAACTTTGATATCATCATTTATCTTTATGCTTGATTTCCCAAGCACTGTGTTGTGCTGTATCTTATTTATCTCCATTTCTTCAATTTCTTAAACACAACGTGAGATGAGAATGAATACTGTTGAACACGTACTATGGTGCCAGACACTGTTAACCTCTTTGCAGTCATTATCCCATCTAATTCTGAAAACAGCCCTTATGAAGAAGATATTATTTTACCATCCTCATTTTATAAATGAAGACTGTGATCTTCAGAGACAGGGAAATTACGCTGCACTGCTCCAGTAGGAGCGAGGAACAGAATATTCTATGTAAAATCACACCCAGGAATTTGGGGTGAGTGGTGCCACCTAGAGTTGTGTGATAAACTAGTCTTTCTCAGAGGGACAAAGAAACTTCCCTAAGATTACTCAGCTGGGGAGGAGCAGAGTGATTTGACTCTCTGCTTGTTCTCAAAGTCCCTGCCCTCTAAATCAAGCCAAGATGCCTCTGGCAGTTAAGATCTGTGGATTATTTTTCATCTTTCTCTTATCCAAATAGGTTCTGCTAAGGTTGTGGGGTGATAATTTCTTTAATAATAGTAAAATAAATTCTTTTTTTGGTATTTTTTTATTTTTTTATTGTCTATATATTGTTTTACATATGTCTCCTTTCTCCCCAATTGACCCCCCACCAACCATTCCCACCCCAGGTAAGCTCCCACTGCCCCAGTGCCTGTGCCCATTGGTTATGCTAATATGCATGCATACAAGTCCTTCAGTTGCTTTCTAACCCCCCTCCCCTGCCATTTGTCTCTGGATCTACTTGTGTTCATCAAATTATGTTGATCATTATATCCCACATATGAGTGAGATCATGTGATATTTATCTTTCTCCGACTAGCTTATTTCGCTTAGCATCATGCTCTCCAGTTCCATTCATGCTGTTGCAAATGGTAAAAGTTGTAAAATAAATTCTTAGTCACATGACAGGAGCCTGTTCTATTCTGTGGTCAAGGTCTATTGTGACAAGTATGTGGGGGCAAAGGGGAAGTATTCACAAGGTCCAGGGGCCAAAGGAGAAGGCTATCTTCCACCATAAGTTGAGTGGGATGTTACCAGGAAAGGGATCAGGCTCTGGTGGACCGAAGAAAATACAAATTGCCTGCCAAGTGAAGCCCCCTTTTTTTTTGGTGTGTTTTTTTTCTGATTTTCTAGCTGGCTGCTTCACTCACTGCTTTCTTTGCAACAAGCACCTCCACAATTGTGATGGGGGATGACAGGCTCCAGCATGATGCCTCGTCTCAAGTGTCAGCCTCCCAATCTGAAAAATTGAAGTTTCAGTTCCAGAAATTGCTGTTTTCAGAAGTGACATGGTTGGAACATTGTGCCCTTGACAGAGAAAAGAACCCCAAATGAATCTCCCAGAGTAACTGACAGGCTTTCCAAGTGATTAAGAGCCTTGGTATCGGGGCCAGACAGACATGGATTTGATCCCCCTGTTCCAACAACCTACCAGCTGTGTTTCCTTTAGATGCTTCTGTTTCCTCATCTGTAAGATAGGGATTCATTTATTGCTGTAAAAAGAAATGGAAGGATATATACTAATTGAATGATGTATTTGGAACATGTTGTTAGTGATAATCATCATTATCATTAGTCATAAGATCACTCTAGATTCATAATCATCAGCTACACTTGCACTTAATGAAAAGTCCAAATTAATTTAATTATTGATTATAATCTTTCTTTTAACCTCTCATTTCACAATACTCCTCCCCCCAATAAACACACAGGACACCTACACACATGCACATACACACAGGACACATACACAACTTGTAGACATCATTAAAGTATATTGCCCAAGCCAGGGTTAGCGTCCACAGTATTTTCCAGGTAGGTATTACAACAGCCAGTTAGTGGCAGGGCTAAATTTAAAATTGCAAGGAAACCATCACCTGAAAGGCAGCACATAATTATTTTTTGAAACGATTGTGCTGCCTTGCATCTCTGTGACATGTCACCATTTATCATATCCCTTTGTCATTCATTAGATCACATGACCCTCTCAACCATTCTATGTGGTAGGTATAATTACTAGGCAAAATGACTTGCCCAAGGTCACGTAACTGATTGCTAAATGGGAGAACTCAGGCTCAGACCCAATTGCATTTTCCTCCAAGCCTGGTGCCCTTTCCACTTTACCTTCTTGCCTCCCAGCACTGTTGGAGCATTTAACAGCACCACTCCTCCCATAGCTGGTTGATTCTAGGGCAGATAAGTAATAACCCAGCAGGTCCCGCCAGGCATTGCTGAGTTTAAGATGCGGCAACGGAAAGAATTTGAAGGAGAGAGGCAAGTCCTCACCCCACCGCCACTCCAGGAGCCTGACACACATCCCTGTGCTAACAGATGTCACCATTAATGTCCTTTCCCCCAGCAGATTCAGGCAGGGAATCTGGATAAATCCATCATGGCCCTGAACATAATGTTGATGAATGATCTCATTAACCTGACAGCCTGTACCTCCTCAACAGCAGTCCTGATCCTTTGTGTGAGGCCTGGCTCAGCGTTCTCACTCCTCTTCCCCTATCCCCCATGATATGCCCACCCCACGCCCAGCCTCCCAGCCCTACAACACACTGGGCTATGGTGCCCCATATAATTGGTGTCCCCTATGCACAAGCCTGGGAGCAGGTTAAAATCAACTTCATTCATACAGATAATGACACAGAGAATCAGAGGTATTAGATGATTTATCCACCCTCCAAGAAACTTCATCTCACTTCTGGCTGACCCCAAAGCCCTGCTCTTATCTCAACACTGTATTAACTTTTCTAGACTTTCAAACTGTTTGCAAAACCCTTTTTATCCATTATCTCATTCAGTTGCCCAACCAGCCCCATGGGGTAGACTTTCTCACAGCAAGACTTTATAAGAAACTTGACAAACTGGTTAAAAATATGTATGTAAGAATAAAATAGCAAACATAGCTAAGGAAATTTGGAAGGTTAAAAAGGAGAAAGGAGAGGATAGAGAGGTCTTATGACGTCTTCAAAACCCTGGCAATAAGAATAATATGGTACTTTTGCAAAAACAAATAGACCAATGGAACAGAATATATAGCATGAGACACAGAGAGAAGAGAGACAGAGAGAGAGGAAGAAGGGGTAAATTTGACATATAATAGTAGAATCACAAATCTATGGAGAAAAATAATGGATTATTTTATAAAAATTTGAGATATTTGACAATTATTACATGTAAATATACTTATTTTTAGATAGATTGAATCTCTCCTAAGTACTATATACAAAAACCAGCTCTAAATACATTAAAGCTATTCATTTCATATTGAAACAAAAGACAAATTTAAACAGCTTTGTAACCTCAGGGTATAAAGTGATTTCTTAGCACAAACTTTAGGGAGGAGATTAAGAGATTAGTTTACTTCATGACGAATTTAAGGAGTGTTTTCAATGATGGATATCATTGACAGGCAGCAGACTGGAAGATGATATTGCAATATCACAGAAGGAGAAAACAAGTTGACTAGAAAGTATATGATAGGAGGCTCCAATTTGCACTATTAAGAGAAATAAACGTTAAAGCAACAGTGAGATGCCATTTTATACCCTCCAGATGAACAAAAAAAAAAATCTATCTGGGAAGATAGACTTCTCTGTATGTAGAAAATGCAACTCTCACTGTATCACCAATGGCAACATAGAGTCTTATAGTTCTCCAAGGGAGCAGTGTTGGAGAAATTGCATGGGCTTTAATATTTATGATCCAGCAGACTACTTCTCAAACACACATCCTAGAGAAATTCTCATGAAGGGTCCACAAGGAAACACTAAGAGAAAAGTCATCCAGCCTTGCAAAGACTCAGGCTGCCTTGCAGTGGGATGACCAGGGTTTTGGGAGATAAGCTTCCCACAGGATTGGTGAACCCTCCATCAAAAAAATTATTCATGTCACATGTTAAACAATGGTAGCATGAATGTCTACAATTATAGGGTGTGTGTGTGTGTGTGCGTGTGTATGTGTGTGTGTAGACTTCTGTGGAGTAGCCGGCATCCCAGCCTCCTTGGCCAATCCTGCAACAACACCAGTCCCAAAACAACCAAAAACTCACCAGTGACTTGCCCCGAATTCACAATGGTAATTTTCATGCCTGACTAGGTGCTGTTGAAGGGTTGGTGCTGAAGCTGTAAGCAGCTATCCTGGAGGAGAAAGGAATGAGGAAAACCTATTATCAGTCCCTCCATGTGGGAAACATTTGTGGCCTAAAAGAAGGCTTTGTTTAACCACCAGTTGCTCCCGCTTTTGAAATGCTTTTGCTTGTAGTTGATTAGGACTTAAAAGGGCAGCTTATTACTTTCTGTCTTGCCTGGAACTGTGACTGCCCCCTGCCTCCAAACGAATAGGTTTCTGTCAATCCAAGCATCCTCCCCCTCCTTCAATCCTCTCACCTTTCAGGGGATTTGGCCTGGAATTGCAAGCAAATAAGCCTGCCCTCTACGGGGTAGTTCTTGTAAACGAGAACCCTCTTCATTCAATCTTCCAGGAAGATGGGCTCACAGAGCGTCAACCACAGGCTAGAAGCAAAAATGAGTATTATCTCCTATGGCAGAGGTTTCAAACATTTCCTGGGTCATAAATTCCTTGGAGAATCTGATGAAGGCCATTGACCTTACCCCAAATATTGACATAGATATGAGAATGCATACAAGAATTGCATGTAATTCCTGGGGTTTATGTCTGTGCTTAGACTCCCTAAAAGCAGAATATGAGGCGGAGATCCTTGTGTAAGTGATTTATCGATAGAGAGCTCATGGGACAAACTTGAAAGGAAATAGAGGAAGCAAGATGGGGCAGGAAAAGAACCTAAGCGAAGAAATGGGTTCAGCTGAAGTCTAGGCTCAGCCTAATCTCACCAGCAGCTCTGATGTGTGTTTGTGAGCAGAGAATGAAGTAAAGAGGGCAAGTTTATGAATGACCCTATACAGGCAGTCCTCGGGTTACATCGGAGATCCGTTCCTACGGCGCAACCTAACTCGATTTTCGCCATAAGTCGGAACGCACTTACATAAGCACCTACTAAACCCAGCACAGGTCCTGGCACACACGATGGTCTCAGAATGCTGATTTTATTTATTTCATTTTTTATTTTTTTATAGAGGAAGGAAAAGGGAAAGAGAGATAGAAACATCAATGATAAGAAAGAATCACTGATTGACTGCCTCCTGCGTGCCTCCTACTGGGGATCGAGCCCACAACCCAGGCCTGTGCCCTGACCAGGAATTGAACCATGACCTCCTGGTTCAGTCAGTGATCAACCACTGAACATGCTGGCCAGGCCTCAGAATGCTGATTTTAGATGCAAAACACTGTGACTCTCCCTGGTGCTTTGAATTCCAGGTCCCTAACCATGAAACAAAAACTCAGGACATTATCCAGGGATGAGTGGTATACCAGGATACTAGAAATATGAGGGCAATGTGGTAGGGAATGCCGGAGAAATTCTGGGGGTTTTTTCCTTCCCAAATCCTCTGTTCTCAAGGCAAGGAGCTTCCCAAAGCCACTTGATCAGCAGCACAACTGACCTAATATTGCAAAACAACTCTGCTTTGAAGAGGAAGAGTGGCATTTATTTTCTTCAGAGAATAAAACTGTGTAAAGCAGACACAGTTTATAGAAACTCTCCCATGCTCACCCCAGGGTATTGTGAAGCTATATTAAATAATGGAGATGGTGAGTTTTAATGACCCACCCCGCTGCCAGCCTGTGTGTTTCCTCCCTTGTGCTGGGTGTCTGTCTTTATGAATATGACGTGTTATTTGACAGGGGCTCTTTATAGGTCCTAGGTCATGGCCAAAACCCAAGTAATGTGGTTTGAGATTATTTCAATTACATGTAAGGAGAAACGCTCTGATATTTATCAGTTTTCTTTAGAGGAGTGTTTTCTGCTGGTACAGCTCGATGGCTACTGCCTTTTGGAAAAGAATATATTCTGGAGGACCTGTAGGAACAGAAGCATGGGAAATCCTGGACCCTTGTGCACCCTGCCTCCACACTGGGCAGCGGACCAGACGTGTCACACAGCAGGATTGTTGGCTTCTGGTTGGCTCAGCCAATGGGCTCCCTCTATGGGAAATCCCATTGGCCTGGCTCTGTCCTTTGACCAAAAGTCACTGCTCCTCTCAAAGCAGTTTCCTTTACATGACACTTTCCAGCATTCCAGGAACTGCTCCTTTCCCTTGCTCCCCAGGTTTAGGAGTGGGAGCGATTCTACTATTCCTAGTCTTGGGCTATGACACCAGTCTTCCCGGCTTCCTAACCCTCACTCTCACATACAGAAGTGGAATATAAAACTGAAACTCATGAACACAAACAACAGAGTGGTGGTTGCCAGAGGAAAGGGGGTGGGAGGAGAAGGGAGTCCTAATGTAAGGTGAGAGGAGAAGATTTGACTTTGGGTGGTGAGCACACAGTGCAATATACAGATCTTGTAACATAGAACTCCACACATGAAACCTATATGTTCATGTTGACCAATGTCACCCAATCAATTTAATAAATAAAAAATTTTTAAGTAAAAAGAAGGAGAAGAAGAAGAGGAGGAGGAGGGGGAGGAGGAGGAGAGGAAGAAGAAGAAGAGGTCCCTTCACTAGCTCTCCTGGGATGCCCCTAACTGGACTGTGTCATCAGTTTGGTCTTTGGAATGTGACTGATCCAGGGTGATTGCAAATGCAGGTGAAGGTGTGAACCCTGGAGACACCGCGGCCATACGATTCCAGGCAAGACATTTCACGCCTTATATCTCAGTGTCCTCCACTGTGAAACAGGGATAAAATAATGCCATCATGGAGGACTATCTAAGCATCAGACAAGTCACTGTCTGGAAAGAACCCAGAGAAGTCCTGCTCCTGCAGGATAAACTCAAGAAATACACATCCTCCGCCGCGCCCCTCCCTGTCACCCCTCATCCATTTCCCCTGTACCAATGTTTATCCATCTTGGAACAATGGAAGGCTTTGAATGATTTAAACGCTCTTTTCCATTTCAAGAGTGAGAAACAAGTAACAAAACCAAGTGATAAATTTCCCTGGGCCACAGACAGCAGCCTTTTTGTGCTTGTCAATAAAATGTTTAAAATAGGACTTGATTTGCTTTCGCTTTAAAGGAGGTTATTAACTTGCTTAGATCTACCCGAGGAAGGGAGGCATGTGTTGTTCCCTGTTACTCACCAGGTTTTTAATCAGCATCCGGGGCTCTGCAAGCTGCCCTGGTCGTCGGGGCTGAAATGGCCCAGGGAGCTGTCTGGGTGCCGGGGGAGACAAAGGCTCCTTGGTAAAGACGTTAATAAATGGGAGAATTCAGCTGAGGGGGGGGGGGGGGGGGAGAGATAGCGCCCAATTCTTCCCTAGATGGTTTACCTGCTTGAATTGTTACTGGCTCCTAATCTTCTTTGCACTCCAATGTTTCAGATCTCAGCCGGCAAATGGGTGAAGAACCCAACATGGCAGCCTATGCCAGTGTAGCAAGGGGCAAGAAGAACTGCCCATTGCCCTTAAACCCAGAAAAATGCATTCTGTGATGCCAAGCCTGGAGTTCTACCACTTAGGCATCCATTCCCCTTGGTATTTTCCAGAAAATTGTTTGAAAGGACAATGCCATGATCTTCTTCCCCTGAAGTTCATACAAGCTATCAAAGTGGGGAGAAAGAACCAGGGCCAGATCTTTTCAGAGCAAGAAGAGCGACAAATCAGGCAGAGCCGGGCTGGCTCTGCGAAGCTGGTCCAAAAGACCAGGATTCTGCTGAGTCCTTTCAGACACACCCCTCACCCAGGCCTGACCCCTTCGCCCTTGAAGAAGGGCCAGTGGCACCTTGAGTTCTTAAGAGACATTTTCATGGAGATGTCCCCTGCCTTCGTGGAATCCCAAGTTGAAGACGTTTTGTTTAAATAAAAGAATAATGACTATTCACTCATTCATTCATTCACTCTGTTAGGTGATACTCCCAGTTCTGTAGAGGACCAGCCTGGTATTCATGGAATCCGTGGGGGAGGCCAGCGGAGCAGTGGCATTTCTTTTAAAACGGTCTCATCAAGAAAGTGTGCAGTGAACTATCTCAAGCCACATTGCAAAGACAACTTTTCACACAAGTTCAAACAGCTCTTCCCCCAGCCACTCACATTGTGGCATCTCCCCCAGCCCCTTTTCCATTTGGCTCCCTCCCCAATACCTGAATACACCACAAGCAAGAATGTTATCCAGAAAAGGCCTGAAAATATTCCTGAACATTTCAGGAGCCTCATATAGTGAACTTCATGACAGTAAGCACCTTATTTAACCTCTTTGAATACCACCTTCCGCATCTGCACAATGACGTCACGATGACCCACTTCCTAGACTTGCTGTGAGTATTCATGAGACATACACAAATGGTTTGTTGAGCAGCCTGGAGCAGGGCAAACGTGCAACAAACTAAAGTCCTTTGCCACTTTTATGTCATCGTCATCATCATTTCTATTTTTGCAGCTTTGTCACAATTTATAACATACGGAACAACCCATTCATAGGAAGAAAACTCCATCAATGCTCCAAGACACTTGACCAAAGGGCAAGAAAGACCAAATGGCCGGCATCCTACAAATACAATTTGACTGTTTCCTACTCACCACACCCAAGACAAGGCCGAGAAATGCTATCAGCGAAAATGAACTCAGCACCTCACTGAGCAGCAGCAAATCAATGAGCATCATGACACTAAAGAAGAGGAAAGGAAGAAGACAAATCAAGGCAGGTGTGAGCATTCACCTTAGGAGGTGAGCTCCTCACTTCTCAGACCCTCTGCTCACACCCCCGCTGGCTCCCCTAACAGAGGAGGGATGGCTAATCTAATTGCCCCTCCGCTGAGCCACATTCGCTGCTGGATGTAGTTACTGTGCCTTAAAGCTCTGCTTCCTCGGGTAGACTCCCTCTGCTTTCCCACCCCACTGCTTTCCCACCCCATACTGTCAGCACATCTACACAGGAGAGAGCAAGCAGGGGACCTCAGTGAACTCTCCTCCAGGCTTATCCACATTCCCCATCTAGTGTTTTACTGCCACGCCCTGGGGAGTATTGGGTGCTTACCCAGCTATTTAAAAAGCAGTACTTTCTCTTCCATTTAGCCCTTGCTTTTTGCATGTACTGTACTTCCCTTAGTCAGGAATCCTTGGGAGAGAAAGACTGTTGGGGCAGAATTGGAGCATGTCTTTGTTTGGGTTCCCCCAGAAGCAGGCCCCTGAGACAAGAATCTGAGTGAGAGTTGTTTTTTCTGAAAGTTCATGGAACACTGGAAAGAAAGTGGGAAAATAACACAGAAGGAGAAGGGCAGACAATAAAAGGTACATTAACAAGTCAGTTTCCACAGTGGGCAACCAAAGTTTAATCCCACAGGAGAACCTTGGGGAAAGGTGTAGAATGCATGACTCAGTACTGGGGAACTGGGTTCTATCTACACTCACTCTCCTCAGACATTAGGTGAGGGATGCTCCTTAGGGGCAGGGTGGACATGGGAGGGTGGCATTCATTCCTTGGCACATCCAGCCTGGCTTTCAGTGTTTTCCAGAAAATGCCAAAAGGTAGGGATCCAGATAGTGGCAGCTCAAAGTCATTCGGAGCCCAGGGAAATGGGAAGATGTAGGAGATGCAGGCAGTAGCTGCTGTAGAGCATTTCCAGGTCTTTGGCCATAATTCCACCCTGTACCTTCAGAACACTATTTAGGAACCAGAGCATCCATAGAGCTAAACCCCAAGGGTATCTTGTCTACTTTCCCTTTGAGTGGTCCCTCCTCACAGCTTCCCCAGCACCTTGCCAGCCACTCTTCTAGGGACTGCGAGCAGCAGAGCCATACAATTCACCAAGAGGGCTGAGCAGGATGATCAAAGAGATTGAACTCAAGAACCAGAGAGTCCAGGTTCATATCTCAGTTCTGCTACTTTCTGTGCATAAATTGCTTAGTAACATCGTTGTTCCTCTGTTTCCCCATTGGTAAAACAAAAGCAATCACAGTGCCTACTTCCAAGGGTTGGTGTATTGTGTGGGTTAATATCTGTAATGTGTTTAACACCTAGTAAACATTGTATACGTGCTTAATAAAATAAATGCATCTCAAGAGAAGTCCAGTAGGTTGAGAACCATTATGAACCATTGATTGGGCTGGGTGATGACATCCATTACTTCATATAACCCTTGCAACAACCCTTTGAGCTAAGGAAGACTCTTTTATTTTTTATATGTTTTTTTTCTTGATTGCAGAGAGGAAGGGAGAAGAAGAGAGAGAGAGAAACAGCAATGATGAGAGAATCATTGATCAGCTGCCTTCTGCAAGCCCCACACTGGGGACTGAGCCCACAATCTGGGCATGTGCCCTAACTGGGAGTCGAACCGTGACCTCCTGGTTCATAAGTCGATCCTCAATCACTAAGCTGGCCAGGCAGGATGACTCTTATGATTTGAGCTAAGGATGACTCATGATTTTTCACACATGGAGATAGACTCTCAAAAGTCACATACTCTGCTTTATTCAAGCAACTGGATCTCCAGCGTATCAAACACTGAACTTATGCAAACAGTCAGTTTCACAGGCGACCAATCAAATATAACTTCCCTCATCGTTCCTGGCCCATGTAACCTTAGCAATGATTATTCAGCCAACCAGAATAATTGTGTAAAGATGATTCTTGAGATGATAAATTGGTTCGACAATAACTTCTAAAAGAGTCATTCTGAAGCCCATTAAAGAATTGGGTCTTCTCAAGGAACTGGCCCAGATCTAATCTACTCTTGTGTCTCTTAGGATGATCTAAAGAAGTGGGGGAAGCTCTGGGAACAGGAATCTCATAGAGGAATGACAGAGCCGGCACCTTGAGAATGCTTTCAAAGACATGGGCTCCTGGTGTGAATTCTCATCACATCTGCTGAGGCTCAGCTTTCCCTGGAACCTAGATGTTGAATAGGAGCACACTGGTTTCCATCTGGTCCCTGGCGCCCTTTCCCACCATCCTTCCTCCCTCTGATATAGCACTGATCATTTGCAAATGAGTTCTCTCTGTCCTCTGGGTGTTTTGCCTTCATTGGAATTAAATTCGCTTTTTTAGGTTTCCTGCTGACAGCCGAGCCAGCCCTGGCATCCACTTTGTTTACCCTGCATCCTTAGCTATGCATGGCTTTTCACTCCCGGAGCCAAGGCACCAAAGTGTCACTGATTAGACCTAAGCTTAATTAGTCCAGACCCCTAGCAACACTTCCTCCCATATGCTTGGTGCTCGGGTACCTGGAGGGCCCTCACTTCCTCCAGCATCTCTCATGGAAGATAAATTACTTTCCTTTCTTTTCTCCCTGCAAGATACTTATTCTGGATCAGAGAGATTTTACAGAGTAGTGAAAAGAGGCCAAGATATACATTCAGGTAAACCTAGATGGAAACCCTGTGATATACTAACTCTGATCTTGGCCAAGTTGTTTAACTTCTCTGTGCTTCCAATTTCTCATCAGTGAAGTGGGAAGAGGATACTAACTAGGACTCATGAGGACCTTTGATGAAGGTTGAGTTAAAACATGCCTGTCTTTAGAGCCTGAAGTGCAGGAGGACCTCACGTATAAATCCCTGTGTCTAAGATGCCCCGTAGAGTCCAGGCACCGGTTAGACTGAGCTCACAGTTCCTGCCATCAGAGACTCTGTCTCCCAGAGGTTGCCCTAAGAGTAGCTGTTGGAAACTGTTTACACATCACCGGGTATTCTTATGGTAAGAAACTAATTTGAAGATGGCCCCCAAACCTCTGCTGATCTTGGCACATTCTAAAGGGTTCACTCTCTTGGGTTACTTTCCTATGGTGCATTGGCACATTTCTATTGCAAAGAGAGGCTGACCAGAGCAAACCACCTGCTTGCTCTCTAACTCAGATATCCTAAATCAGATATATTTTGAAGTTGGTGCAACAACCTTGGGTAGTCATATTTCGATGTCTCTTTTCACCTTCACTGACCCCCCACCTCAATTATTCCCTCAATGTGGGGAGCAGGGTTTCTGGCAGCCATATTTATACTGGACATCATACCTCTCTCCCCTCAGGCAACTTTCAATGTACAATGTCTATCAACCATCTGGGGAAACTGGATTTTCTCTCTCGAAAATTTGAAATCGGGACTTGAAGTAAGACAGGAAAACTCTGGATGTCATCCTTTCCCTGTGAAATGGGCAAAGAAGCAAAAAAAATAATTTTGCAGAAAAGAAAGTCTCTCCTGCAGAGGGAGGAAGGTGGATTAGATATACAGAGAAAATCATAACTGAGAGATCAGAAAGCTTGATGGCTTTCCAGTTCCTGGTTCCTGACTCTTGCTCAGATGTGGTTCTCTGGGCCCCCAGAAGAGGTTCTGATACCTTTCAGTAATCCCTTGGCCCTTCACCTTTCATTTTCTTAGTCCAGTACCACTAGGATTGGACCATGATTAAGGTGACTCTTCAAAAGCCCTGGGCCTTAAGAATCACTCAGATCTTCAACTAGGAGTCCTTCTCTCAGTCCCATCACTGTGTTGACGCTCCGTGGTCACCTATTCATTCAACAGATACTTGGCCAATGTCTTCTGTGGGCCTGGTCCCGAATTAGGCTCAAAGAATGCAGAGATGAATAACACCCCTTATTCAACCAGAAGCCACCCACATGGGGGACTGGGATAGAAGCAGGTTTAAGTGTCTCAAATTAGGGGGCAGCATGCATAATAGGAAACAATTACAGTCCCTGCATCTAGGATACCTGCACACAGTTCCTAACTCCACAGACTCCTAGCTTTTCAAATTACTTTTTCTCTCTAAGCCTCATCTTTCTCATCTTTAAAATGGGGACAGAAAGAATGTATCATTGCAAAGTTTCAATGAGACAACCCATGGAACATGCTGAGAACAGTGTCTGACAGTAAATATTTAGGAAATGTTGGCTTGAAAAAACACCTTGAAGCTCTTTGGCCCTATCTCATAAGAAAGATGCCATAGTACCCTGGTAACAGATAAAAAAGATGAGTGGTATTTTTCTGACCAACGTTTATCACATCTTAGGTGCTGTCACTGCAGGAAGGAAATGGAGAATGATAACCACAAGTTCTCAGAGCATAAGTGCCTGCAAAACAGTGTTGTGGATCACGGGTTGAAAGCTGATAACAAGGGAAGGTGTCCAGGGCTCAACTAGAAGGGTTTCACGCTGGTTCATTCTCAAGCCTGCATTCAGTCTGGGGAGAAATATTGGACCAGCCCCGGCCTGGCAATAGTCAAGCATCCATGTGCTAAGGAAGTAAAAGGTAACATCACTTAGTGAAGGACTGTGAGTTGCAGAGGTGGCCAAAACCTCTACTGCAAAGAGATGGCAAGAAACACAGCCTGGTAAAAACTTGGACAGTTCTGGGCTCTATAATGAGACCTCACAGCCCTGCTGGATATTCCAGCTGACAGCTGGTCTGAATGGGCAAAGCATCTCAAATCTCACTGCCGAGGCTGAGAAGCATTAGGAGAATCCGCCAGGAGGCCGAGAATATCTGTGGAGGGAGAGAGAGGGAAGATGTGGTGCAATGAACATCCCCAACTGAGTTTCCCACTGCCAGAAATAAACAGACCAACTTTATTATCATGGCATTTGGGGTATAAAACTTAGAGACACAAAATTCCTCCACTCAGTGCCACATCAGCGATCTTTCAGGATTGCGTGGTTTATAAAGGAATCAGGTTGCCTCCTTAGAAAACTTTTGAAATCAAAGCACATACCCTGGTTTTGCTTGCCTTGGGCATTTGTGGAGGCCACATTATTTCCCAGGAGTGGGTGCAAGACAACAAAGGCCTCTGATGCTGGCATTTTGATATTGCTTCTTTGCCCTAATTCAGTTACAATACACCAATCAGCCTTGTGGCATTCAGGTCTCAGAATGCCCATCCTCAATGGCCTGAAAATGATCTCCCCCCAGGACAGATGAGGATAATGATGATATGAATAGTAACATGGCTATTAACATTTACCTCCCAGAGCACTTACTATGTGTAAGATATAATGTTAAGCTCTTTACCTTTAACTTCGATTTCTTGACTATCCTAGGAGAAAGGCATCACTATTATCTCTATTATGTAGGTGAAGTATTGAGGCTTAGAACAATTCTAGTTACTATTGCTGCCTAACGAACAATCGTAAAACTTAGAGAGTGATACTGCAATTGTTTTTCAACCTTCATGGATTTAATGGGTAGGAAATTGGATGGAGCACAGCAGGGATAGTTTGTCTCTGCTCCATCACCTTGGGGGATTCAGCTGGGAACACTTGATCAGCTCCAGGGGACTCAGATGGCTGATATCTGGAGATAACTGGAGGTATCTTCACTCATTTGGGATGGGTGAGTTGAAGGCTCAGCTCAGCTAGGGTTGTCAACTGCAGGAACAACATGTGGCCTCTCCCTGTGATCCAAGTACCATCTGGTGACTTCTGTGCAGGTCAACAGCAGCTACTTGGTCTTTAATGACCTCACCTTGAAGGTCACATGATGTTACTTCTGCTGTGCTCTACTACTTGAATCTACCAATATCCAAGGGAAGGGAACAGAGAGCCAACATCTCAATGGAAACAGAGGCAAAAAGTTCACAGTCAGGTTAACCTCTTGCCTAGATCACTCATCTAAAGAGTGTCAGAGGTAAGATTCAAATGCAAGCTTTGCAACTCCAGAGTGTGTCCTCTTACCTATTCCTACACCCGCCATGTAGATAGGTGATTCTGTCATGATGCCGCACCTTGACCTCAATTCCTTAAACACAGTGTAGGAATCACTTCATCTGGATCATCACAAGGGCCCCAGGTTATCAGTGCCAGTCAGGGAAATAGACAGAAATAGAAGATCTGAGACCTGCATTTGTATCCTGCTATGTTTTGTCTTTGTGTAACTTTGAGCGTGTCCCTTCAAGCCATCTCAGAATGACATCACAAGTGTAAAATGAGAGTTCATAGGAAGCATTTTTATTAACTGTGATTCTATTTTTACTTCCATGTGAAGATGTCAAAGAAAAACTTTATCCTCTTTCCTCCATGGATTTTTTTATATGGTGCCTCAAGATTTTCACAAAAATGTGTTTTTACTACAAAGCAAAAAGGGGCCACATGGTCAACAACATTCTAGAATGAGGCAGATGAACAAAACAGGTTCCTGACTATAAGGAGCTAACATGAAGTACGTATTATTACTAACTCCTTCTGATAAATGAGGAATTTGGGTTCAGGGAGGTTAAGGGATACATGCTTTATTCAAGGTCATAAAGCATGTATCTATATTTGGAAAACCCAGTCTCTTTGCTTCCAAAACTCCCCTTCCAGTTTGTGTATTGATGTGTTATTGAGAAGTTTTCTTAAGAATTTCAGTAATACCATCCTTCTTCTTTTTATTTTTTTTTTCTATTCTGCTTGAACAACCATATGACAAATTGCATACCTAATTAGGGCTGGTGAGATAAAGAGGTGCATGGTGATCTTCATGGGCAGCATGTGTGGTTAGGCCTGGAGAATGAGATGAAACAACATCACTAATCACATTGACGAGGTCAGCAGCGCTCGTTCTCTTCATTCTTTTCATTCTTATTAGGTTAATTTTACACTTCCTATACTCAGCAATTGAACAATGATTACTTCGCTAAATACTACATGAGTTTTGACAAAACAAACCCCTGAGGAATCAAAATAAGTAATTTCTATTCAGCAGAAATCATTCTCAGATTAGTCTGTGTGCCACATTATACAACCCAATTATCTCAATATGCAGACATGTATAATAAATAAAGGGCACACCGTCTCACATGAGCTGGGGTTAGGCAAGAGGTGGGGTGGCTGCATTTGCCATTAGAAGCTGTCCATTTTTAGCCTGTTACCTCTAAGAAATAGAGCGTCAGGAGGACTCAAACCTCCATCCCAGCAATGCTGAAGTTCTTTTGTAGGTGACTTTCCAGCTCCATGAGTGTAATGGAGATGTGTTTGCTCATTTATTCAATGTTTGAATCCAGACAACATTCATTGGGCCTTACTTTGGTGTTCAGCATGGTTCTGGAACTAAGATGAACCCAACACAATCCTTGCCTCATTGGGTTGTGATGAATTTAGCAATAGATAGATACTCAAACTAGCACCCTCCTCTCTTTCTTTTGCAGATTTGATTGACACCACCAACCTACCATTTTCACTCACTCATTCTCTGTTCACTCTTTTTGAGCCCTTCTTATGTGCCAACCCCAGAGGCAAGCACTGAGGATATAATGGTGAACAGAAACAACCTCAGGGTCTGCCCTTATGGACCTACAGTCTGATGGAAGAGATAGACATTATTAGATAATCATATGATCACATGTCAGACTGCAACTGTGACAGGAGTTAGGAGGAAGGATACTCAGTAAGATGGGAACTTATCATAAGGGGATATGTCCCAGTCGAAAAGATCAGGAAAGCCTTTCCACAAGGTAGCATATCCTAAATCAAGAGTTCAAGAGAGAGAAGGGATGCCCTAGCCAGTTTGCTCAGTGGGTAGAGCACTGGCCACCGGACTAAAGGGGCACATACTCAGTTGCAGGCTCGATCCCCAGCCTCAGTTAGGGCATGTGCAGGAGGCAACCAATTGATGTGCCTCTTTCACATCCATTTCTCTCTCTCTCTCTCTCTCTCTCTCTCTCTCTCTCTCTCTCTCTCTCTCTTTGTCTCTCTCTCTCCCCTCCCTCCCTCCCTCCTTTCCATTCTGTCTAAAACTCAATGGGGGGAAAATTCCTTGGGTGAGAATTAACAGAGAGACAGAGAGAGAGAAGAGCAAGAGGTTAACTAAGTAAGTGGGGGTGGGAACAGAAAAAGCACAATCTGAGTTCATTTCCTAACATGGTATATGTAGGTGGTACCATATAGATGTAGAAATTGATACTTGAAGACTTAAAGTAATTTATTCAAGATCACACAACTCATAACAAGGAAGCTGGGATTTGAACCCAGGTCTGGAGCCAGCATGGGGCCAACTTCCAATCATGGCCTCTTTCTATTGGATATCATTTGCCCTCCAGATCTCTTTTATAGTTGTCATCTAGTGTTCAAGGGGATGAAAGTAATCAAGACTTCGAAGATAGTTATTTAAACTTAATCCTGTCCTGCACATAGCTGGTATTAACTCCTGAGTCCACACCCAAAAGTAGAAATACTAAGTCACCACTGGGCTGGCATGGCTCAGTGGTTTAACATTGACCTATGAACCAGGAGGTCATGGTTCTATTCCAGGTCAGGGCACATACCCAGGTTGCAGGCTCAATTCCCCAGTGGGGGGTGTGCAGGAGACAGCCAATCAATGATTCTCTCTCATCATTGACGTCTCTATCTCTCTCTATCTCTCTCTTCCTCTCACTTCCTCTCTGAAATCAATAAAATATATTTTTAAAAAGAAAGAATGAGTCATCCAGCAATCCCTATACTAGGGGTTTTTCCCAGTGGTGTTTGTGCCAAGATAGGACCACGCACAGAACGCTCAATGAAAAAAAAAAATTGTCCAATAAATGTGGGAGGAAGCAGAGCAGTATAAAACCTTCAGGAAGTACCTGAGAGATGCTTGACCTTCCAATGGCCTTGGTTTGGAATGTGCTTCAGAGCTTCACCAGGTCCATTTTCTAAACAAGCCTAAGGCCACATTTGAGCCCCTGGGTTATTTATTAGGCAAAGCAAGGCATTCAGGGTTCCAATCAGTGAACAAAGAGACTGCAGTGAAGAGCTGTTCCTGATTAGATGTGCTCAAAGGAAGCCTTGTAAAACAGGAGCTTGGCACTGTAATTGAACAAGTGGCTCCAAGCAGAGCCAAGACATTAGCAGTGAAGGAGAAAGGGCATTAATACAGCCAACATTATCTTTGCAGAAAAAGGCCCCTGAGATTCCACCTGCATTTTATTTATTCACTCAGTTAGTTAGTTGTTTACTTAGCTCCATCTCAACTGCATGAAGATCTGAGTCATTTACAGAAATAAAACAAGATAAATATGTAATTTAAAAAAAAAAACAGAGTAAACTTATAATAAGGAGTAGGAAAAAAAGATACAGCAAGGGACAGAGCTATGCACAAAATGAATGACAGAACCTGAAGAAGTGAGACTTACATTTGAATTTGAATTTCCTGGCAGCCAAAGCAATAAGGGAAACAATCTCCAGAAAACTAAAACTTAGATGCTTGGGTGGGGTATGCAGTTCCCAGATACTGAAACCTGTGAGTAGTTTGTCCTGATGGGAACACTGTTTTATAGCCTCAACCACATCCCACAAAAATACATTCACTGGTTTTGGTTCTGAGTTTTATATAATTTCACAGTAAAATTTATCAAAGAAGAATTCAGTACAAATAGGAGCAACCAAAACAAGGTGAGCCAGGTACAAAGCTCCATTATCTGCCTTTAGTTAGAATTTAGACTTTAGACTATAGAAAGCACAGTTCTAAAACTGCACCATGTGGAGTACTGTTTTCCTAAGAGTCTCCAAGACCAAAAGGTATCCAGGGCAATTGGTTTGGCAATTGGTTTGGGATATTCAAGTTAAAGACTGACTAGCCCTCTATGACTGACACACCTATGAACACTGGGCCTTTTTATTCACATCCCATGCTGTGTGTTCTGGGGATGACTAGCTTGATAAGAAAGTACTTATTAGGTGTCTAATGTCTACCACCAGTAGCTACCCTTTAAGTGATTATTATATGTACTAGAGGCCTGGTGCATGAAATTGGTGCACGGGGTGGGGGGGTGGCCTCAGCTCAGCCTGCACCCTCTCCAATCTGGGACCCCTTGAGGGATGTCCAACTGCCCATTTAGGCATGATCCATCCCCGTAAGATCAGGCCTAAACAGGCAGTCAGACATCCCTCTCACAATCCAGGACTGCTGGCTCCCAACTGCTTGCCTGCCTGCCTTCCTGATTGCCCTTAACTGCTTCTGCCTGCCAGCCTGATCACTCCCTAACCACTCCCCTGCCAGCCTAATTGATGCCTAACTATCCCCTGCCAGCCTGATTGCCCCTAACTGCCCTCCTCTGAAGGCCTGGTCATCCCTAACTGCCCTCCCCTGCAGGCCTAGTCCCCCCTAACTGCCCTCCCCTGCAGGCCTGGTCCCCCCCAACTGTTCTCCCCTGCAGGCCTGGGTCCCCCCCACCAACTGCCCGTCCCTGCAGGCCTGGTGTCCCCCAACTTCCCTCCTCTGCTGGCCTAGTCACCCCTAACTGTCCTCCCCTGCAGGCTTGATCGCCCCCAACTGCCCTTCCTTGCAGGCCTGGTCCCTCCCAACTGCCCTCCCCTGCTGGCCATCTTGTGGAGGCCATCTTGTGTCCACATGGGGCAGCCATCTTTGCCCACATGGGAGCAGCCATCTTGTGTGTTGGAGTGATGGTCAATTTGCATATTACTCTTTTATTAGATAGGATATTATTTCATTTCATCCTTAATAGTCCCTGTAAAATGAATGGTATGCCCCCTCTTCCACAGTTGGAAAAACTAAAAAGCAGAGAAGTTAAGGGTATTGTACAGTTATATACCAGGAAGCAACAGAGCCCTAATTTCTCTAATCCCTGTGGTCCAGCAGGGCTGTCAATCATATTCCCTGGATAAATGACACTGATTGCCAAGCCCTAATGCTTCTCACAACCATTGCGATTGGCTCAGGGATGGGCATAAGACTAGGCTGTCAATCACATTCCCCAAGTACATGACACGCTGACCAGTCCCTAATTCCTCCCACACTATTGAAATTAGTTCAGGGTTGGGCATGTGACCTCCCCCAAATGTTGTAAGAAGGGCACTTTCCTCTGCATGGCTACTGGCAGCCATCTCACCTACCATGGAGTGATTTGCCTTGTGAAGAAAGATGTCTAACTGAGACAAGCAGATGTGAGAAATGCAGAACCAGAGAGGCAAAGTCCTAACAATACATTTGAGTCCCAGGAACAGACTCTCTGAAACCACATTCATCCTTGGGCTTCTCATTTACACAATCTATGGATTTCTTTTGGCCAGTTTGATTTGAGTTGCTGTTACTACAATTGAAAGCATCTTAAATTAATACAGCATCCATGTGCATTTGTTTGTTTTTTATGAGAGAGAGAAATTGGCACCTGAGTCACACATAAGAGTGGTGATAAAGTCCATTTCTCTAAATATAAGAACTAGATTCGAACCCAGGGGAAATAGTAATAAGGGTTTAAAAAGACATTTAAAGTAGATTTTCAAATCCCCAAAGAACTCAGTTTAGCCTGGAAATGCTGACATAAGCTGAACCACAAAAGCACAAGTGACCTCACTATAATTAGTTTACCTTTCAATTTTATCCTAATTCAACTTCTGAGGACTTGGCTGGGCACTCAAAGAGGAACAAAGTCTTAGCCACTGGTGTCTCCACCAGACATCTCTATAGAGGTCCTATTGACTTTGCACAGTTCATTCTGCATAATCTCAGAGCAGCCTAAAAGATTGCTAATGGCCTCATGAAATTCCCTTATGGACCCCAGACTCTGGGGAGCAGTGTTGGGGAGACCACATCAGCAGGCTGTGAAGCATTCCAGGTGCAGAGATGTTTAATGAATGCAGAGCACAGAGCTAGTGGGGCATTTGTAAATGGAGCAAGGGAGAAGACGTGTGTGCAGAGCAGGGCTGAATGCAATATATCGTTGCCATTTAATTACAGCTAGCTCCTGAGTCCTTTGCTGGAAAGGAACCAAAGTTGTATGCACATGCAGAGAGAGTGAGAGAGAGAGAGAGAGAGAGAGAGAGAGAGAGAGAGAGAGAGAGAGAGAGAGAGAGAGAGAATGAGAAGAGAAAAGAAAATCCATGCCAAGCATTCACAATGCAGGTCCTGATTGATTATCTGGCAAACTCCAAAGTCAGTGATGCCAGCAAACCAAGTCTGCAAGCTCTCAGCTTCTCTTCTAGGAAAACGAAAAAGACAGAGGAATGCTTACCTTCCTCTAGATTTAAATGATATTATAGGGAGGTCAGAAAATGCCCAGTCATATATGACAGTGTAGAGGAACTGAAAAATGAGAGGGACAATCTCATATCACCTGGTCCATGCAAATGGTCCCCATTTGAGTTGTGCAGAGTGCAACATTCCTGATTATGCATGGAGGGTCTGGATAAGAGGTGAAGAGTCAAGATTTTTGTCTGCCCATTTCCTTGCTGTTCCCAATGTCATTTCCAATGCTCTTATCCTCATATGTGTTTGTAAAAAAATTCCAATCTTATTGCCCCCGTTTCTTTACTACAATACAGGGTGTTGGACTAGATGCTCTCAAATGAATTGTCCAACTCTAAGAATTTATCAGTTATATCTTTGAGGTGAAAAATATCTATAAAGTTTGTCTTCTCCAGTCCCATGTATTGCAAGCTCCTAAAATTAATATTGGTTAAAGATACAGACTTCATATCACACAGAACTGAGCTAGAATCCCATCTCTTCCAATTCTTATCTGTGTATACAATTAAATAAATTATCCCCTGCCCAATCAAATCTCTATTTCCTTGTCTGTAAAATGGGGCAATAATATAATCCTAGATCATAGAGTTATTGTGAGCATTCAACAAAATAAAACACATAGAGCTATGAGCTGGCCCATAGTTAGCATCTAATTATTGTAACTCTTGTTGCCATTAATATGATTATGCTCGTTTTTCATATGAAGTGGTATGGTTCCCCAGCTGGTAAGGTGGTAGAAGGGAGAAAACGTCTCCCAATTTAGTATTTTTTATGATCTTCATTGACATTGCAAAATGGCAACAAGGAGGGCAGATAAAATTTCTTCCATGAAATAGTACCATCCCCTCTCCAGACCCACACCACACAAGGCTAGCCATGGAATGTAAAGGAATAAATAACTACATTTGGAGCTGAATTTTCAGGCCTCTGAGAAGTCCCTGAGTTCTCAAAAACTTTTCCTATTTAATGGAAATATCTAAAATGTCACCATAAAGGGTTTCCCCGTATAGCTGAAGACTCTGAACTCTATGAGAGAAGAGTTGTGTTACTAGGAATAAAAAATAACCTAAGAATAGGTTTTGACCAAAGGAGAAAAAAAATATATAAGAGAGGGGATATAAGTAATGCATTAACAAAAGGTGGGGACAAAGTATGAGAACTCCAACTTGGCCCAACTTCTTTCTTGCCAAGGAATGGTATAGGTCTACAGCGAATACATATAAGTATTCACGTCTTTTGGCTCTGGGCTTAACTTCAGTTAATTTGCAGAGAATTTAGAGAAACCTAATTCTATCCCCAGAATAAACCAAGTCTTATCTAATCTAATAAAAGAGAAACATGAAATTGACTGTACCTCTGTTACGCCCACAAGCCACGCCCAGTGGTCGGCAAACTCATTAGACAACAGAGCCAAATATTAACAGTACAATTGAAATTTCTTTTGAGAGCCAAATATTTAAACTTAAACTTCTTCTAATGCCACTTCTTCAAAATAGACTCGCCCAGGCCGTGGTATTTTGTGGACGAGCCACACTCAAGGGGCCAAAGAGCCACATGTGGCTCACGAGCCACAGTTTACTGACCATGGGCCATGCCCACTAGCCAATCAGGAGCAAGTAAGCAAATTAACCCAACCAAGATGGCTGCAGCCACGGAACGAGTAGGAGGCTTGGGTTTCCCTGGCAATGGAGGAAGCCAAGCTTCCTGCCTGGTCTGGCCAGCCCTGGCCTCTGCTCAAGGCTACAAAGTTTCAATTATAGAAGATAAATAAATCCCAGATACCAGGGCCTCCACTTGGGTCTCTGGGGGGGAGGGGGGGGGGGGGCGCGTGGCCGGCCTGCAAACCACCACAGGCCCCTCACCCAGGCTGCCCACACCCCAAGGGAACCCTCACCCTGATCTGGGACACCCTTCAGGGCAAACCAGCTGGCCCTCACCCATGCACTAGGTCTCTATCCTAGCTAATAAAAGAGTAATATGCAAATTGACCGTCACTCCAACACACAAGATGGCTGCCCCCACTTGGTCAAAGATGCCTGCCCCCATGTGAACACAAGATGGCTGCCACAAGATGGCCAGCAGGGGAGGGCTGTTAGGAGGGCCCAGGCCTGCAAGGGAGGGCAGTTGTGGGCAATCAGGCCAGCAGGGGTGGGCAGTTGGGAGGGAGTAGGCCTGCAAGGGAAGGCAGTTGGGGGCAATCAAGCCTGCAGGGGAGGGCAGTTAGGGGTGACCAGGCCGGCAGAGGAGGGAAGTTGGGGAACACCAGACCTGCAGGGACGAGCAGTTGGGGGGGACCAGGACTGCAGGGAAAGGAAGTTAGGGGAAATCAGGCTGGCAGGGGAGCAGTTAGGGGATGATCAGGCTGGCAGGCAGAAGTGGTTAGGGGCAATCAGGAAGGTAGGCAGGTGAGTAGTTGGGAGCCAGTCCTGGATTGTGAGAGGGATGTCCGACTGCCCTTTTAGGCCCAATCTGGGATCAAGCCTAAAAGGGCAGTCAGACATCCCTTGAGGGGTCCCAGATTGGAGAGAGTGCAGGCTGGGCTGAGGGACACACACACCCGTGCACGAATTCCATGCACCAGGCCTCTAGTCTTATATAATAAAAGGCTAATATGCAAATCAACCAAACAGCAGAATGGCCAGTTGCTATGATGTGCACTAACCACCAGGGGGCAGACACTCAATGCAGAAGCTGCCCCCTAGAAGCCCTGAGCTGGGCTCATGGCTGACAAGTGCAGCAATGGTGGCGGGAGCCTCTCCCACCTCCACGGCAGTGCTAAGGATGTCCAACTGTGGGCTTAAGCCCACTTCCCCAGGCCTAAGCGGTCAGTCAGACATCCCCTGAGGGCTCCCAAACTGCGAGAGAGCACAAGCGGGGCTGAGGGACCCCCTCACCCCAGTGCACGAATCTCATTTACTGGCCCTCTAGTAAAAGATAAAAGAACTGTCCAAGATCAGACAGCAAGTTGGATAGAAGAGCTCACCCCTCCCAATGCCTGACTCCAGCAGGATTCTTTGTATTAAATCATGCCATCTCTTCATACCATCCTTCTCATAAATGAGGAGTGAAGGGACAAGATAGATTAATTAAAGTCTTGTGGTGCTGCCAGAAAGTTAGGACTTCAAAGCTACCCCAAGGACCCCCAACTCCCCCCAAAAATCAGCTCCAAGGGCATAGGCAATGCTGCCATAGATGGTTCTTAGGACGCAGAGGTGGAGATTGCAGATCCATGTCCTGTAGCTGTGTGACCTTGGCAGAGTCACAAACCTTTAGTTCCCCCAGCTGAGAAACAGTAGTAATGGTCCTTCCTATTTCACAGAATTGCTGGAAGATTAATGAGATGAAACTTGAGAAATATCCTGCCAGTTTCTAACATGCTGGCTCAGTTTTCCCTTTCTGTTTGTCCAAAATCCCTTTATATCTCTCTTGGATTTTTGACCTTATATTTACAACAAGCCCAATTTCATCAACCCCCCTTTCCTTACCCTTTTCAATTTTCCCACGTACCCAGTGCTTCAAAGTTATGATTAAATGAGGAGATCCATAGGTAAGTATATTTGACAAATGAATCTATTTATTTTCATTTCTATTCCGCACCACACACCAGTCTGCAACTATCTTCACAATCATATCTTGGGAAGAATACCTGAAGGTACCTTTCTGATTGACTTCCTCCATCTATATGCAGATGCGCCCAAAGCCAGTAAATAATTTGTAACAATTTGCATTGAGTTTATGGTTTCTCTAACCCAACCCTGATCATTTGTAAATTGTTTCTATTCATGTGCAGATCAACTGTAATAAGATTGCTAATGAAAGAGTGGTTAATAAAATTCATAATGGGAAGACAAAGCATAATTTAGAAGCAGGTATTTTTGACATAAGGGCTTTTCCAGGCTGTAGGCAAAAATAGATTAATAAAATTTTATTTGTTTTTATTTTACATAGTAAAGAATACTTCATGGTGAAATGTGGTCTGGAATCCTACTCTTCCTCCTAGCCTTAACTGTATGTCTTGAGTGATAGGGTTTGCTCATGTTTTGAAAAACGCCCTGTAATGACTCAGCCTCTCATCAACTATATGTTAGTGGTTAGGAAGAATCTGAGTGGCCTGTATGCATTCATCTCATTTATTCAGAAAACATTATTTAAGTACCACTGTGTTGTGGATACCATGGCAGGTCATGAAAATACCTGTGTGAGTGAAGCAGGGCTATCTCCATCAATGAAATGACAAACTGCTGACAAACAAGACTTCATATCTGTTGTTTGCCATCAGTAAATGCCGAAGGCAGCTAATACATAGTATATGATTAATAAATGTTTGCAGAATAAGTGAATCTACTGGAACAGTTAGGCAATAAGCCAAACTAAAGCTATCAAACCTCATTGCACTCACCCATTACTCTGGGACTTTAGGAGTGAAGGCAAATCCCATTTGGCTGGAAAAAAAAAATGATAAAAGGTTTTATTGGTCACATGACATGCATGAGATCATGGGAAACAGGTAAAACCCATACCAAATCTGTCTCCACAAGAGAGGTTCTCATAAAAGTCTGTGAACTCTCCTCACTAATAAGTACCTAGTAAAGTGAATGGCTCGGGACTATTCCTTCTTTATTCCTGCCAGATTGGTGCTATTGTGGTTATTTTGCAAGTGAGAAAACTATGAATCATAGAGATTGAGCAACTATCTATGATCACAATTAGAAAGAAGCATGTCTGTCTCAACTTGGAGCCCATGTTTGTGAACAGCCATCCTTCCTTCCAACCTGTTAAGGGGTGGAGTGAGAGAGTGAGAAGCAAGTGCCAGAGTGTTATACCAACAGAGATTCAGCCAAACAAATGGAAACACGAGGAAGGAAGATGTACTCCTTCCCCCAAAAGTCACTTCTGCTGTATTTTGAGCCTGTTTCCTCTTATTTGGTCCTTGGTTACCTAGTCCAAAACTTATCTTCCCTTCCCCAAGAAAGACAGCCCTTCTTGCGCCTTACCTGCCATCCTAATCTTCTCCTCCTCTTACTACACTAGCTCGGTTCTTCCATTTAAATAATCCTCTACCAAATCCCCAAGGGAAGGATGGAATTCCCCATGGAGAAGAAGTCAAAGGTATATGCCTGGAACAGAAAGCCATGGCCATCACGGGCCTGACACATTGAATATTTCATGGGACTACAATGCAACCAGAGCTGCAATGCAGTTCCAACTGGCAGCTGCCAAAGGGCCATTGTAGGAAAATGACCTAATTTCCTCTTCTGTCATCAGGCCATCTTTCCAGGCCCCATGCCTAATTCAGAAGCCTTCTGTACACTTCACATTCACCCTGTTTTGCGCCTGGGGCTCAGGGATGCCAGCAAAGAGCTTCCACAGCTGCTGTTCTCTTTCAATGCTTTTTGTAGAATAAGGAGTGAGCAAGAGTGGGAATCGCAGATCAAAAGGAAACAGTGAAATGTCATCAGCATTACATAATTTGTACTATCACTTGTCAACATTGATCCCCTTAATACTATCCCTTTGACAGATGAACAAGGCAGGATTGTAGAATACTAAGAAGTAAACGAGTGGGATAAAAAGACAACCATGTTTGATTACCCTCTGCAATCCAAAGGATTTGAAAGTCACGACACTGGTTATTACTACGGGCTTTGGAGAGAGGAGCAGAACCTTAATCTATCTAATAAAATTGCCTCCAGAGATAAACTTAATCTAAACTTCCTTTCTGCTATCTCTCAGTATAATCTAATGGATTTTTCTTGTTCTTCATTGCAGCACAAGACAGCTGGGTGGAAGATAGACCCACCACATTAATTAATCCACTTCGCTCCTGTCAAATGGACATGGTATGTGGGACACAGGTTGATGCTCCTGAATGTGCGGGGATTCCATATTTAATAGAACTTGTCTGATGGGACAATCACAGCCCCTCACACTGGGAAGACTGACAGGATGTCAGTGATGTGGCTTGAAGAACTTTTGGATGATTATCGTGGAGCAGTGGGAGGCGAAAGGGGGAGTCAGGGAGAGCCAAATATCTGAGCTGTCACTATAGGAAAGCATCTGGGAGTGGAGAGAAGTGACTGGACACTACTCGCCAAGAATGATGCTAGGCTCTGGAGAAACAATGGTGTATATGACAGAAAGCCTTCTCACCCAGATTACAGTTTAGCATAAAGACAGATGATTTACAATGCACATTTCCAGGTACGTAGCATGTGCTGAGTGATACCTGGCTGGTAGAAGAACAAGTTGGGAAAGGATGTTGTGCTGAGTCAGGCACCAGTGTCCCTGCTTTAAGGGAACAGAAAATTTCCAGGAAGAGCTTGGTCATCCTCACTTCTCAAAGCTGTGTCAGACCCTTGTTTCCCTTCTCGGGTAACTGGGCTGCAGCATGCACTTGGATAAAGGGTGTACAACCAGGGACCACCCAGGCTCAGAATTTATGTGTAGGGTCTTAGTCCTCAAGTGTGGGCAATTCCCATTGGTCTTTCTTCCCCAGATCCATTTCCCCCACCCCAAATCTGAAAAGAGGTGCTTGCAATGAAGCCAAATTTTATTTCAAAGCCAGTAGTCCCCACTGATAGAAACCATACAGGAGTGAGTGACAACTGCTTTATGCAAAGCAAGCAATTTCCTTCTCCCTCCCAGGAGGAAGGGATCCCTTTCTAACTTTTTTTTTCTTACTTTTTTTTTCTTTCTAGTGCAAACCTTCATAGGGGGGATAAGAGAATGGATGTCTATGCACACTCAATGTGAGCCAGCAGTGATGGGGGCAATTATATGAAGACATTGTCTCTTTTAGCAGAGTGGACAGTCATCTGAGAGAGAGTCACCTTCATTGGCATTGTTTGATAAGCCTGCCACAGTTTAGATGCAAGTGTCTACGTCCTGGTACCAGGTCTGATAAGGAATAAAGAAGAGACTGTGTTTGATGGTGGAGGGAAGATTTAACAATGTTCCAAGAGCAGGTGGGCACCTGTGGAACTTCTCACTCCATAGGGAGGAGTGAAGAGGATATCTCCAAGTGATCTCACTGAGGAGGGAGTTTGGAACAAAAGGAAATATCCAATGGGAAATAAACTGTGTGCTATGATATATACAATGTCAAGAGCCCCTCTGACTCCCATGTAAAATATCGCTCTCTAACGCACCATCAAGCAGAATCATTGGGGACCTTGAAGAGCCCATCCTATTCATGAGGCTGCAGAAGGCAGAAGGGGAAAGCTTCATTGGCATCGCTCCTACATTAGCAAACATTTATTCACTAGTTCCTCCCAGTGAGCCTTTCTTACAGCTAAAGAAACCCATTTATTTGTGTACTCAATCATTCATTCAAGAAATCTTTATTTAGTATATAGATATATATAATACTAAGAAATGTGCTTGGTGTTGGGACTACATACACTGGTGAGCAAGCCAAGCTTTAAAAAAAGTAAAAGAAAAAAAGAAAAACCTGATTTAACCTGTGACTGAGATAAAACAAACCAAATAATCATACCAGTTAATAATTAATTAGTTAACTAATTTTAATTACAGTTGTCCCTCAGTACCCATGGGGACCTGGTTCCAGAAATCCCTCCAGAGATATCAAAATCTACAGGTGCTCATATGCACAACCCATGCACACAGACGATAGGGTGCCAAAGGCCTGCCACGGGGTCAGGGGGGCAGGCTGGAGAGGGTCAATGCGGGGGGGGGGGGGGGCGGGGGGGAGGGGACATATGTAATACTTTCAACAATAAAGAATTATTTTTTTAAAAACCTGCAGATGCTCAAGTCCCTTATATAAAATGGCATAATATTTGCATATAACCTGTGGCCATCCTTCTGTATATTTTACATCATCTCCAGCTTACTTATAATATCTAATACAGTACAAATGCTATGTAAATAGTTGTTATACTATACTAGAAGCCCAGTGCACAAAATTCATGCACTTGAGGGGGGGGTATCCCTCAGCCCAGGCTGCATCCTCTCCAATCTGGGACCCCTCGGGGGATGTCTGACTGCCGGTTTAGGCCCGATCCCACAGTCAGACATCCCTCTCACAATTCGGGACTGCTGGCTCCCAACTGCTCGCCTGCCTGCCTGCCTGATCACCCCCTAACCACTCCCCTGCCAGCCTGATCAACACCTAACTGCTCCCCTGCCATCCTGATTGCCCCCAACTGCCCTCCCTTGCCAGACCAGTCACCCCCAACCACCCTCCCCTGCAGGCCTGGGCCCCCCAAACTGTTCTCTCCTGCAGGCCTGGTCCCCTCCAACTGCCCTCTCCTGCTGGCCTGATTGCCCACAACTGCCCTACCCTGCTGGCCATCTTGTGATGGCCATCTTGTGACCACATGGGGGTGGCCATCTTGTGACCACATGGGGAAGCCATTTTGTGCGAGGGTGTGATGGTTAATTTGTATAATACCTTTTTATTATATAGGACTAGATGCCTGATGCATGAAGATTCATGCAGAATGGGCCTTCCTTTCCCTGGATGCCGGCACCACCTTTGCTCCAGCCCGAAGCCACCTTTCTGCCTTCCCACGCTGCCCAGAGCCCAGAGCGGCTGGGGCAGTGTGAAATGCCTGCATTGTCACCATGGTGATGATGCAAGCGTCCTGCCCCCAGCTGCTGGGCACCTGTATATGCAAATTAACCCACCATCTTTGTTGGGTTAATTTGCATACTCACTCCTGATTGGCACAGTCAATTTGCATCTTTCTCTTTTATTAATGTAAATTGTTTAGAAAATAATGAAAAGAAAAAATGTCTGTACATATTCAGTACAGATGTAACCAGCTTAGGCCTAAGTACATAGTACATGTCAACAACAATGTAAATTTTTAAAATATGCTCTTATTGATTTTTAGAGAGAGAGGTGGGAGAGAGAGAGATAGAAATATGGATGAGAAAGAGACATCAAGAGGCTGCCTCCTGCACATCACCTACTGGAGATTGAGCCCACAACCAGGACAAGTGCCCTAATGGGGAATTAAACAAGTGACCTATTGGTACATGGGAGGATGCCAATCACTGAGCAACACCAGCCAGTGTAACTTTTTTTAAAATTTTCCATCTAAGGTTGGTTGAATCTGTGGATGCAAAATCCAGGGATTCAAAGGGCCAACTGCAATTCACTACAATTGTGATAAGAGCTAAGTAGGGAAAGTATAGGGTGTTATTCTGTACTTGTCCATGGAGACCCAGACAAGTCTAGGGGAGCCATGAAAGGATCCCATGAAGAAGCAACATTTAATCTATGACCTCAATACTGCGGGGAGGTAGCCTGATAAAGAAGAGGTTGAAGAGTGTACCTACCAGAGGGAACAGTACATGAAACATGCCTGAGGTTGGACAGGAAGAAGCTGGGCAAGCTCAGGGCATTGAAAAACCAGCAGTCTGTGTGTGAAAGGGAGAATTATCCAAGAAAAGACTGGAGGGGCTGGATGATGCAAAGTCCTGTAAGTCATAGGAGAAATTGTAGACTTTATCTAAGAGTCATGAAAAGTCATGGAAAGGTTTTCAACGTGATCCTAACATGGCCACATTTGCCAGACTTAGAAAAATTAAACATCTCTATAAAGCTTACTTAGTAAGCAAGGTTCAGATCACCTCCAGACCCATCTGACTTTAAAGTGCATGCTCAGTATGGTTTGTAACATTAGCTACTTTTTGAATGAGTTTAAGTCTCCAAGTTGGGATAGTTGAAGCAGCACATCCCCTGCCCCCCTACACACACACACACACACACACACACACACACACACACACACACACACACATTCCTTATGCAGAATATGAGGACCAAAAACTGGTCCAATGGTTGAAGATGACAAAGGAGGGAAAATTCACAAAATGTGGAAGTAATAGTAAAGGGTGTCTTAGAAGATGCAGGATTTCAACCAAACTTTGAAGGATGGGTAGACTTCTAAAAGGTGGAGAGGAAATCCCAGACAGAAGAAAGGTCCTTAATTACAGGAGAAAAGTCCTAGGAGTATGAGCAATTAATAGATGAGTTTGACTATAATAAAGGATGGGAATGAGCTTTAATTTATGGCCACAAGTTATATATAAAATCATAACAACAACTGATCATTTATTGAGAAGTTACTCTACATAAACCAGGTATGATAGAGGAAACAGAATAATACAATAATCCCATTCTTACAGCAACCCTGAAAAGTAGATTTCACCATCCTCATTTTATAGATGAGACCTAAAGAGGTGAAGCAATTTGCTCAAGGTGTTTAAGATTAGTATTTTTAGCCAGGTCTGTTGAATTTCTTGTATCGTGCTATACCACCTACTTGAAAATGCACATTGTTTTCATTGTCTATGGCTGACTAACAAGTGACTCCCGAACTGAGTGACTTTAAACAACATTTATTAGTGATTTTTGTGGGCGAGGAATCCAGGTGTGGCTTTCTGCTTCAGGGTCTCTTGAAGGCTGCAAAGTGTGTTCCTTAGGTCCGCAGTCATCTGAAGGCTCGACTGGAGAAAGATCTGTTTCCAAGCCTACTCATGTGGTTGTTGGCAGAATTTAGTTCCTCACTGGCTATTAGCCGGAGGCCACCCTCAGTTCCCAGCCAGATGAGCTTCTCTAACATGGCAGCCCACTTCACTGAAGCCTGCAAGCTGAGAATGTAGTCAGGCAGAATAGGAGCAAGAAGGAAATCAATCCTTGTAACCTAATCACAGAAATAACAGCCATCACTTTTTCCATTTGCTACTCAGTAGAAGCAAGGGTAGAGGATTACACACAGGTGTGATTACCAGGTGGTGGGAATCACTGAAGCCATCTTAAAACCAATTTTACCATAGACTAACTGATATAAACAAGCGTTCACTTCCTATACCATCTCATTAATGTTATAATGAAATGATATTAAAACAAATGACATTATTCCAGGACCTGCTTGTATACTTGAAGCGACTCATTCTGCTGTTTTGATTAAAATTTTGTGTGCCCCTGAATCTGGATTATTCCTCTATAAAATGGACATGAAGTGAAATAATATCCATCCAGTACAATTCCTGGTCCACAATAAGAACTCAAGAAGTGGTGGCTACCCATGAATTGGGCAGGACTGAGCCCCTGTCAGTTTTATGAATCTATGACCTTCCTTGTCCCTTCTGATGGATGCTTATCCTATGAACTCATTCCTTATACCATTGGCAAGTAATTCCCTGATCCCTTGGATGGCACTTCCTCAAAAGTTATGCCTCTTCTATTGAGATTAACTCATGAGGTTACAAGAGAATGTTTGTCTTTAAAGAAAACATCTGTAAATCGAGAAGGCAAATCCATTAGGCAAATGTTCCTGCTTGGGCTAATAAGGCTCTTGAATCATCTTAGCATCCTGGGTCAGCATAAAACACTACCACCCCTTCCTTGTTTTGCCAAGCTTGGTTTTTATCCAACCCTTTCGAAATGTCAATTTCACCCACTACCTAATCTGTTAGCTCCCATTTCCTGAGATGTTTCTAGCTCCACATCCATAACACAATCCAGGTCTCTCAAAGATGTAAAAACTCATGAAAGACAAATAGCAAAGCTCACTTTTTCCTTAGAAAGCAGGTATCTGACTTGGTAGCTGAATTCACTGGCTCCCAAGGCATGATTTGCTCAAAGGCTTGGCAGAGAAGTCCACTTGGCAACAGGGAGGAATTCAATGCCAGGCAGGAGGCTGACTTGGAGTCAATGTGCCCAGGACCACGGGCAGAGAACTCACGAGGGAGGGAAGCAGGGCCATGCCACTGGGAAATGACCACGCAGGACCACGATTCAAGACACACAGACCCACGAGTGCCGGGCTTGCTCCTTCATTTATTTAATGAATTGTGCCGTTTCTCCTTTTGCGGGGGAGGGGATATATAGTTCCCATCACTGTTATCAGCATGGCCTCAAAATGACTTTCCTATTATTGCTTATAAACAAAACCTTTATCACAGATAGCTTGCCTGCTGAATTAAGACACTGTGTTAAGCAGTATATTGCTTCTGTCTGGCAGATCAGCTGTTTGTAGGAAGATAATAATACCAAAAGCAACCACAACAATCAACTACTGTAAATTAACTTAACCGTGTGAAATAATGCCTCCCCTATCAGATTAGCTTTCTGAATGACTTTATCCTTAAATTAAAGCTTGCCGGGGCTGAAGAGTAAATCATTTAAATGGTGCCGAGTTTTTCAGGTAATGTCTTCATATATTACTATAATTTCACTCCGCCAAGGCATGCAGATGGCTTTGGTCTCTCGCTGCTTGTCTCCAGAAAACCTCTCCTGCACTGCCATTTTGTAATTACAGTGCGGCTGAGCTCCTGCCGAGGCTAGATTTCCCAGGGTGCACCAGCAGCCAAGGCAATGTATCTTAAAATTATTATTCTTGTGTGGCCCTCGTAACATAAATGTAAATCTTTTATGCTAACGCTGTCAGAGGGTTAGCTCTGGGGCTCCAAGGTGTGCTGATGTAGAAATCACCCGCCATCCATCAACCGCGGACCATTTGGGATCCGGCAAATAACTCGCTGTGGGGGGGAGGGGAGAGGGTTGTAAGCGGAATGAATATTGCTTTGGAGTTCGAGTGGTATCAAACAAGGCACTGGTATTTTTTATTTGCTTTTTGGAAGGGGAGGGCGCCCTGCAAAACCATCTCTGTGGGGGAGTTTCCTAGCTCTGCAGCCCTCTCCTGGGAGGGGAGGTAGCCACAAATATAGGTCACGGTGATATTGCAGTGATGTCTGCAGCAGGGAAGGTGGGGAAATAGTATCTTCAGAAAGCGGCCTGGAAATTAAGCTTCTCTTTGAGCGCTGGCCTTGGAGAAGATGGTGGAGAAGCGCCTCTCTCCTCCAGCAAAAAAGAGTTTGCAGGTATCTGATCAAAGTGGGTCCTAATTCCCACCCTCCCTCTGGGAGAGTCCAGAGCCTAGTTCAAGGGACTGAGATGAGGGATGGTTCTGCCAGACTGGGCACTGGAATAGGGGAAATCAGGCAACAAAGAGGTGACAGAGGCAACCAGGAGACAGGATCCCAAATGCTAGGGAGACAGTGGGCACTAACTCCAGAGGATCTAAAGAAGCATCCAGGGACTTGCAACCTGGGAGATGTTTTAAAAAACGGGCGGGGGGGGGGGGGGGGAAGATGACAAAAGCAGATCATGAAGACCATGAGAGAAGATAATATTAATAACAAGAGGCCCAGTGCATGAAATCATGCACTGGTAGGGTCTCTAGGCCTGGCCAGCGATCAGGGCTGATCTGTGGGGTGACCAGTGGGGTGATCGGCACCACCTTGGCTGGCCTGAGGCCTGCAGGCTGGGGGCAGCTCCTGCATTGAGCATCTGCCCCCTGGTGGTCAGTGTGCATCATAGCAACCAGTCGTTCTGCTGTTCAGTCAACTTGCATATTAGGCTTTTATTATATAGGATAATAGCAGTAGTGCTCAGCCGGTGTGATTCAATTGGTTAGGCCTCCCATACACTGAGAGGTTGCCAGTTGATTCCCCATCAAGGCACTAGAGGGGGGTTGCAGGTTGGTCCCCAGTAGGGGGCGTACAAGAGGCAGTGGATTGATGTTTTTCTCTCATCAATGTTTCTCTCTCTTCCTCTGCCTCATCTCTCCCTCTAAAATCAATAAAAACAAGGTGGGCTGGGTGGGTGGGTGGGAAAAGATCAAACAAAGAACTTGTATGCATATATGCATAACCCAGGAACACAGACAATAGTGTGGTTGAAGTTCAGGGGCTGGGGCGGGGTGGGGGGGGGGCGTGGGGAAGAAGGCTAGATGGGTCAATGGGAGAAAAAAGGGGATGTATGTATGTAATACTTTCAACAATAAAAAATTTTTCAAAAAACATATTTTAAAAATAATAATAGTAGTAATAGTAATAATAGCAAGAGAGTAATAACAATAGTAATACTATCTGTAGTACTAATGATAATAGTAGGAATAACAATATTATAGCAAATATTATGTACCAGGCATTGTTCCAAAAGATTTATATACTCTATTTTCTATCTTTACCAACTTAAAGATGCCAACCTATTTTTACCAATTCTATCTTTGAGGCTTCTCTTTATATACTAGTGGGAATGATAGGTGAGTCATTCAGTCTGCCTTAAAGACAAGCTGAATTTCATTTGAATTGGACAGCAGGAACTAAGCCTCATCCACTATCTGGCATGTGAATGGCAAATTAAAAGAGTTCTGGATTGGGTGAGAGAGTTTGTAGCTTGCCCAAGACATTTCTAGTAAATGTGTCCCCAGTTGATTGAGTGGACTATGGCTGCAGTGGCCAAATTTCATCAACATATGGACTTTTTATCCAAGAGTTTCTTTTTTCATGATTCACAAGTTTATTGATAATAATAAACATAATGGAGCATCAGTAGGGTGTTTTGTTTGTGCCAGGCACCAATAAAGCATATTATATAAATCATCTCATTTATTCCTCTCAAGAATCCTATTGGATTCTACAAGTGAGAAACATGTAGCACCAAAAGGTTGAATTACTTGACCAGAGAATAAGGGATGAAGCCAGAATTTAAGTCTTAGAAGTTTGATTCATAACTCATGGAGGGGTACTAAAATTTACAGAGTGCCTCCTAAAGCCAAGTTTTATTTTAAACTATGTACATTATTTTAATTCAACTATGTAAAAATTCTACAAGGAAATGCAAGCAGCTCTCTTAAAATATGTTTGGAGGTACCTGCTCACCCTTGTCCTCTTGCCTGAGAATCTGCCCCATCATAGCCTCTGATATTGATGTGATGCCCTTGTATTAGTCAACATTATCTAGATTATGCTGCAGGAACAAAACACCCTTGAATCTCAATGACTTATGACAACAAAGGCTTATTTCTCACTCATGTTACAAGTTAGTGGAGAGCCAGCTGTGCCTCTGTTTCCTTGTCTGAAAAGGAAGCCCTGTCTAGGACATCACTATTCTCATGACAAGGAAAAAATAGTGATGTCGATGGCTCTTAGCACATCTGCTCAGAAGTCACTCATGTTACTTTACTCACATACCATTACCCAAAACAAGTTACATGGCCAAGCTGATATCCATGGCTGGGAGGGGGGAAGAGGGAAAAGAACCACAAACACCCAGTAATGAGAAGCCGGTAGATGATGGACACTGAGCATTTACAATAATATGATCTTTCCCTGACCCCACCCATGAGATCTGGCACCCACAGCTGATTATAGGTACTCAGTGCAAAAATAGCTCATTTTCTCAGAATTTGGAATTAGGACACCCAAAGCTGGAACTTGAAGCAGGAAAGTCATGATGTAGAGTGGGGAGTGTATGAGTAATTAAATATGCCAGCTGATGAGGAAACAGGGGCTGCTCATCTTCAGAACAAGGAGAATAAGACAAACACATGGGGGAGGGGCAGAAAAGGGAGAGAGATCCTGAAATCCCAGGAGACTTTCTTTCAGTTGCTATTTAAGTTTGATCTTTAAATTCTTATGGAGTCATTAGAGCTAATTTGAGTCGATTTCTGTTCCTTACAAAGCTGAGGCCTCAGAGAAGTTAAGTCACTTGCCTATAGTCACACAGCTCTCTAAACTGGGAAAGTACAAATATGAATCTCTAAAAGTGACTTGTTTTTTACATTTATTATAAATTTTTACCTCCAAAAACATAATCCTATATAATAAAAGGCTAATATGCAAATAGACCAAATGGTGGAACAACCAAACAACCAGTCGTTATGATGTGCACTGACCACCAGGGGATGTGAGCAGAACATGGTGGGAATTGGCAGCAGGTGGCAGAACATGGATCATGGTGGGTGTCGGCCACAGCAGGATGGTGGAGCAGGTGAGCAGGGACACCAGACCAAGGTGGGGCACTGGTAACTGTCATTGGGAGAGCCTCTGGTGGTTACTGAAAATTCTTTGCTCCCACACACCATGGTCCCAACCAGTGCTCACACCTGCTGCTGGCACCAGCCCTGCTCACACCTGCTGCCAGCGCCCAGAACCAGACCAGATTGCTCGGCACCATCAGTGGGTATAAGCAGCAGCTGTCAGCCCTGATTGCCCCTCAGGGCTTCTCCACCTCCCCCTGCTCCTGAGGGGCGATAGGGGACGGCAGCTGCCTCTTGCACCCACTGCCAACGATGGCCCCACTCACACGTGCTGCCAGTGCTGGAGCCACCCTCACACCCACTACTGATGCCTGGCACTGGTCCCAATCACTTGGCACCATCAGCAGGTGCAAGCAGCGGCTGACAGCCCTGATTGCCCCTGAGGGCTTCTCCACCTCTCCTTGCTCCTGAGGGGTGATTGGGGCAGCAGCCGCTGCTCACATCCACTGATGGAGCTGGTTCCAATCGCTCCACACCATCAGTGGGTGCAAGCAGGGCTGGCGTGGGAGTGGCAGCTGCAGGAGTGGGGCTGCTGGCAGACAGGGGGCTGGGGGCCGCGATGGGAAGGGCTGGGCGGGGGTGCGGAGGATGAGTCAAGACCTGCCTCTATGCCCATCGCACCCTTGTGGCCTACAGTTCCTTTCATGGTGCATGAATTCAGGCACTGGGCCCCTAGTGAATAACAAAATAAATACTCATGCACCTACAACCCAGACCATGAAATAAAACTTGACCAATAGAGGTGAAAACTCTGTGTGCCCCGCCTGGACCCCATTTCTCTTCCTCTCAATGGCTCTCCCCACCCAAAAGGTAAATATTCTTTCAAATTTGGTGTTTACCATTCCCATGCATTTTTTATACATTTTCAAAAATCATGTATGCTTACATGTAGTTTTAAATACTATAAAAATTAGGTCATTCTGTACGTTTTCTTCTAAAGGTCTTTCCAGACAAAACTTGCTAAGTTTCTCAAGACATTGCTGCATCATGGTCTACTTTGGATGGGGTCCCTGGGAAACAGCATGCAGTAGGTTTGTTGGAGAATGCTGGCAGAAGCGCCCCCTGCAGGATAGTGAGAGAAGCAGGCTTCAGGAGCAATGCCTCAGCTGATCCCTGGGGAGTTCTATAGCTGGGGGCAGCCTTTTGTTCCAAATTGAAGCAAGAAGGCCAGACCTTTATTCCCTACATTGTCATTAATAAATGTGGGCTGTTCCTGGGAGAGGGTATGACCTTGGGTGATGCAACTTTCTCCAGCCAACAACTTGGCTGAGCCTTGCCAGCCACTACACTCTCAGCAGCAGGGACAATGAGAGCCTCTGTTCTGAAAGGGTATCTGGGCAGTGCCACCCACTGGTTATCACAGGTTCTGGTTCTTTCAGGGTCCTGGGCTGACCAGCTCTGTGTTACTCCCAGGGCCCCCACCCGCCCCTATTTAGTTCTGTTCCTTAACCTCCCAGAGAAATTGCTGTGTGCTCATTTTAGATGCATCCAGAGTCTACCAGATGTTAATCCTCCTATCTCAATTATAATGTGCAAGCCAGAGAGGAAGTGCCTTGTTGAAGATTTTTTAGAGTAATAGGCTATTATTTCTAAGAAGAAGAAATCATCCCTGGGTGCCACTGACCTGGAGGACTTTTTCATTCTTCTCCTTCTTTTTAAAGCTTTGTGACCCGAGGTATCGGAGCTGCAGTGTTATGTAAGAAACTCCAAGCAAAGCGACTTGAACTTGACTTGAAGTCTTTCTTTAATATTCAATAAAAAAAAAAAAGTTGGAGATTTATTGGCCTATGGCAGAGACCAATTTCCTGTTACATGGACCAGAGAGGAGATTAAAAAAAGATTTTTAGAGCAGTGCCCATATTTCTTAAAAAGAGGCAAAGAACAGAGCTCACCTAATTTTGCAGATCAGGCTTCTAGCACTGTTCTTTTCTCTAGGCCAATCTGAAATTAGAAGGCTGGAACTAAAATTCTGCAGTCTCCCCACAGGGACCATTTCAATTTTCCTCTGAGTAACAGCCCCATAAGGATCGTCTTCACGGCTCTGAGGTCAAGGTTGGAAGTGGCTGAGTGTGGGAAAGATTGAAGACCATGCCACAGGATTTCAGTGATGTTCACTGGTGTGCTCCCTGCAGATGGGAGAGGGCGGAGTAATTCTTGCAGGCTCCTGAATTTAAAAGCCCTGCCACAAAGGTTTGGGACCGCAGGAAATATGGCAGACAGTACTGACAACAGGTCGGCAGGAGCTATCAATTCCCGAAGTGTCCCAAGCTCAGGGTCACATTGTCTGAGTTTGAATACTGGTTCTGTGACCTTGGGTAAGTTACTAACCCTTTCTGGGCCTCTGATACCTTGTCTGTAAAATATAGATACCTATAGTATCTACCTCATAAGGTAGAGGTGTAGGTAAATGAAATAATATGTGCCACACTTTGAAATAATGCTAGCACACAATAAAAACTCAGAATGTTAGGTTATTATTACTATAATTATAATTACCCATTGGAAAACCAATTAAATCTGGTTTGAGCTCTGAACTGATATATCAGAAGTAGCCTCAGTGGAATTAGGAAGCAAAGGATTCAACTCACCCAGGCAGATAGTTATGGAGCCCATGATGTGCAGGGCTCTGAGCGAGGCACTGGGAATACACTAATGAGGAAAGCATGGCTCCTGCATTAGAGGAATCTATATCATTGGACAGCCACACAAACACCAGGACACAGACCAAAATGCCATACTTGATGTTATATTTAGAGTGCAGAGGTAGCCCAGAGCAAGGAGTAATTAAACTTGTTCAACAATGGTCTGCAAAGGCATCCTGGGAGGATGATACTGGTGCAGGAGTTTGAAAGATGAATAGGAGTTTGACAAGGTGAACAAGATGGGGAGAGATTACAGGCAAGGTGATAGAAGTTGAAAAGGCACCGCTGTCTAAAAGAACACAGCATATGTGTATGTACAAAACTTCACACTTTCAGCATGTGTGTGGGCTTGGGGCAAGAAATTAGAGGTAGAGAGGTGGTCAGGGACATGACCATGAGAGGTCCTGAATGTCATGAGTTTGTGTGTCCTGCAAACAATGGGAAAACAAGGCTATACCTCCTGATTCCCCCATTTAATTCTGTCCCTGACTTATCAATAGCACCAATATTTTCTTGCAGCACTGGGTCATACTTTCATTCATCACACCTTAATTGGGCATTTTCTACATGTCAAGTAGAGTGCTGCTCACTGAGATGGCTTCACATATAAGCTAGCATGCCTGTCCTGGCAAAGCTCAAAGTTGAGGAGGAGAGACGCCTAATCACAATGCAACCCAAGAGGTCTCATTCTATAGGAAATGTGAGATCTTGCATGAACAAAGAGGAGAAAGCCTAGGCATGTAAATAAAATAATAACAAGGGCTACAGAGAAGAAGTGACATTGGCATGGGATCTTGAAAGCATGAATCAAAGCTCCATCAGCTGACAAACGGGGGATAATATTCAAAGCCTGGGGAAGAACTTATTTAACTATCTAGAGACATAAAAAGCTTGAGCATGGCTGAAATTATTGAGTGCAAATGTGGGTAACTCTCCCAGTTTATTGGAGTGGAAATCTCTCTTTGAATCCCCAACTTCCTTTCAGATCCCATTGGCCTGAAGTGGGTCACGTGTTTGCAAGTGCCCCACGTTGGGCTGCCAGTTGCAAGTGGCCCACACTGGGCTGCCAGTTGCGAGTGTCCCCCCTTATGTCCTGTGTGGTTCAGGGTTCAGGTTCAGGATTCGGGCTCTGGAGGAGGCCACACGCAAATGAAAGAGACTAGAAAATATTAATTTGGAAATATTGGGGGACAGGCGGGAGCCCAACTCAAGGGGAAGGACTTCACCCCACTCTGGCCTTGCTATCCCTTTTATTAAGACTATGGGATACATCCATAGCCTTTAGGCAGGCAATTCCAATAATAGCCAACCAGCAAGGATTTACATAAGACTAAAAGGTGGGAGTTGTTTTAGCTACTATTGTCTCAACTAAACAGTGGGTGGTTGGCTCTGACCTTTCAGAGCTTCAAGGTTGACCAGCCTTCTGGGTTCCTTGTCCACACCTCTCTGTAAGTGAAGGCAATGGGCGGCTTCCAACATCTCCCCCATTTTTTTTTCCTTAAAAAATCTTGCATCTAAAGACTAGAAATAAACATATAAGAACAAAAATGAGACAAGCAATAGTGGTTATGCTGAGAGGCAAATGAATCAGTCTGTAGTAATTTTCTTTCTGGGCCAACAGTTCTTTGAGTCCCAATTTGAATGTCCAACAGTTTTGAGTCCCAATTTGAATGTCCAACAGTTCCTTGTATGTACATGTCAGCAATGATATTTCAGTTCTGGATGGTGGACAAATGGTGGTAATGCAGGTCCGACCCTCTCTGGTTTGGTCCTGGGCAAACTACAGCGATGCACAGCTGCTGATTGCTAGCATATCAAGGCATCTTCACCATCTTCCATCTCTGGACTGTTTCTCCTCTTGTCTTCATGGCTGGAGCAATCCAGTCAGTTTCTCTCTAGGATCCGCTGTAGCAGGAATCCACATGGTCTTTTCTGGAAATATACAAACATATTCTCGACCAAAGGTTAATAAAGAATTTTTTTCTATAAATTTGACTTGGGATCCTTTTTCATTTTTTGCCCAAACAATTTTCCTTTGGCTTATTTTGACACCATGTGATTTTTCATGGGTCTCTTGCTATCAGTATTATAAATGAAAAATAACCTTCAAAGTAAAAAAATTTTCTTGATGTAATTTACTTACAGAATATTATTTCTTACAAAATATTACTCTACTATCCCCCCTTTTTTGATTTAAATATTAGGAGGCTTTTAGAAATTTTTAATGCAGTCTTGATAAATTTTAATTTTTTGCACAAAAATATGACTGCTTTGGATTCATTGCATGTTAGGCAATTTTACTATGAGATGAACTATCAATAAAAAAATTTTATTTAATACTTCAGGAACAGGTTTTTTGTCCAGTACAATTAAGTTTTCTTGAATATTCACTCATTTCAATTAGCCAATTTAAATTAATCTGAAATAAGGTTTATTTTTTAATTTTACTTGTCCTAGATTATGAACAATAAATGACATTAATTAAATTTCTGCAATTAATCTTTAAGTAACTTAACATAAACTTTGTCAGGGAAACAAAGACACAAATTACTTACTTTGGTTTATTAGGCCAAATTTATTGACTTTTAATTACAGTCCTTCAGATGTTTGAAGAAAACTTCTCTTTATTTCCTTCCAAAATAATTTTTCAGGCTACAGAGAGTTTCATTTAAAACTCTTTGTCTTTCTTTAAGACTACTATTTTACTGTCAGATTTAATACTTTAACAATAATCTTAGTTTACCCTCTAATTTCTCCTTTTTATTAAGCTTAGAATATTATTTTTAAAGAGTATCCCTTTTGGCTAATTAGCATATACAGAGGGATCATGGGAGGTCTCAGTAACTTTATTCAAAGAGAGGTGTTGGCCTTTGCTGTTTCAAGATGGCGGCCCCCAGGGGAGTGGCAAGCCATGAGGCCAATATGGTGGCTGCCAAGTCAGGCAGTCCAAAAATGGTGACTGTCAAAACTGTTAAAGTCAAAACTACACTGCAGACAAACAGAAATCTCACTAGCTGTTTCTGGTGGCTTTATTAGAATTTAATTGTTTATAATTTAAGTGGGTATCTTTAATTTTAAAAGCAAAGCAAAGCAAATTTAGTGTCTGATTCACAAGGCGCAAAAGCGGCCCTACCTTCAGCCTAATTATGGGCTTTTTGTCATTTTAACTTTCCGCCTTAAAATTTTGCTGTTGTATTTTAAGAAATATTTAGTTTCTTCATTTTGCCCTTTTCAGAGGCCAAAACCTTCATAACATTTGTAAGTAAAAATATAGTTATCAATTTTTATTTGATAAAGCTTTCCATGAAATTTCAAGTATATTAGATCAGTTTAATTTCAAAAATATTCCCTTTAAGAAGAGAGTTCAAATTTCTTGAATTACTCCAGGCCCTTGGAGCTCTCCAAGAATCATCTCTCGGGTAAAGCCTTGTAATTTTAACAAGGAAAAAACCATCAAACAAATATCTATGTATGATTTAAAGATTATATTACTTTTTATAATTATCTTAAGATATCAATTACATTTAACACTGGTCTTTAGATTAAAAATTTGGTTGGGCTTATAGAATCAATCCTTTTTATTTAATTAGACCAACAAACAACATATTTTAAATTCCTAATTATTAGAGAAAACATTTTAAATTTCTATACTTTAGGCATTTAGTTACCACATTTACATTTTCTCCCAATTCAATTTGAATCTTTAAACTTTTAGAGCTGGCAAGTCAAATATTTAGCAGTTCTTGATTAGTAACACTTTTATATTTTTAAGAATAAATTTCAAAAATACAAGACATTAATAACCTTTAGCTTTAATTCTGTCCTCTAGGTTTTTCATGAGGCAAATTTAGATTAATATTTTAGCATTTTTTCATTTCAAAATATCTAAACCTTTAACTTTATTATTTATATAATTAAGCAAACTTCTAAAATTTTTTAAGCTGCCTTTCTGGATGGCGAAATAGGTTTGGTCTTTTTTAAATGTAAATTGCCACATTCTTTGTCATGAGAAGTTTTGGCGGGAAGCTGATTTACCTGTCTGCTGGGGGAAGGGCGACCACCCCTTCCTCCATTAACAAAGGGTGTAGCTTTAAAACCTTTTCATGGTGAGAAAAGAGACTTAAATTAGCATACTAGGAGAGTGGCCTTCCATATTGGATTGCCACGTGTCTCCCTTTCCCCACATCCTGCTTGCTCTGGGGGAAGTTTTCAGTAACAGATCTATCTGGCTGCATTTCTTTTCATGCTTAATAGAAAAAGACAGAACTTAAATTTTTTCTTTCTTTTTCACTTTCCGAAGTAATAACTAGCACCCACTTTGGCCAAATTTTGCATTTCCCTGGGAGTTATTCTATAATTTTTAAACAAAATTTTAAGTAATCTAATTGTGGGAGAGCAGATAGCCCTGCCCTCTCCTGCCACCTTTGAATTTCTCCACACCAGAGGTGGTTTCAGCAGCGGAGTTGCATTTCTTATTACAGATTTTAGATTCCAAATACAAATTAAGATTTCAATTTGAACAAGAAATCACATTCCTTAAGCATGCAAACCAAAAGTCTACAATAAAGTCTACTTTATAACCTAATTCTTCACCATTAGCCTGGCTGAAAAAGACGTTCCCACCCTACTTACAGATCGCAACTTCTGCAGCTGATAGTGGGCTTTGCGTGCGGTGAATTTCCCTCACCTGTATGGTGATCTTTTCCCAACCTTTTTGGTGAATTCTTAATCTTTCCCACCTTTTCAGTGAAATCTTCCTTTCTTTGCTCTAGGCGAAAATATCATCCATAGGTCCCACGTCAAAGGGTCAAAGGCACCAGTTGCAACTACCCCACGTTGGGCTGCCAGTTGTGAATGTCCCCCCTTATGTCCTGTGTGGTTCAGGGTTCAGGTTCAGGATTCGGGCTCTGGAGGAGGCTGCACGCAAATGAAAGAGACTAGAAAATATTAATTTGGAAATATTGGGGGACAGGCGGGAGCCCAACTCAAGGGGAAGGACTTCACCCCGCTCTGGCCTTGCTATCCCTTTTATTAAGACTATGGGATACATCCATAGCCTTTAGGCAGGCAATTCCAATAATAGCCAATCAGCAAGGATTTACATAAGTCTAAAAGGTGAAAGTTGCTTTAGCTACCATTGTCTCAACTAAACAGTGGGTGGTTGGCTCTGACCTTTCAGAGCTTCAAGGTTGACCAGCCTTCTGGGTTTCTTGTCCACACCTCTCTGCTAGTGAAGGCAATGGGCAGCTTCCAACAGTGTTCGTCCCTCAACCAATCATTGGCAAAAGGTAATGAGGTTCCCGTAATTGGCTTAGATCCCATCATGGGTCATCCAGAGATAAAAGAGTTGTCATTTTCCCTGAACACTTGCCTGCCCAGACTTCAACCTAAAAGCAGCATATTGTTAACAGAGGTGAAAGAAGGAGGACTAACACTAAGTAGCCAGTAGTCTCTACCATGGAGAATGGGTGGCATCTCATCTTGGGAGAGTCCCGTTAGAGTTGAGAAAAAGGCCCGGCACTGCTGTCTGAAAGTGACCAATATTATGAATTTGGGGAGACAAGATATCCGCAAAGAAGCTTGAGACAGCCAATGAGGTAGGAACAAAATAAATGGGTTGTGATGTTATGGAGACCTAAAGTGTGAAGAAGGGATGTCAGTTACAAGAAGGCATAAATACCTGTAACTGACACAGAGTGTAGGACATTTCTATGTTCCAATAGGATCAGACAGAGGGAATGATGGCAATTGGAGACCTACGGAATAGATTTTGATAGGTAGAATTCCAAGTATTGAGGCACCTGACCAAGAATCCTACCCTCCACACCATGACCACAGTGGCCTTTCTATAAGCCAGGCTCCAGGGACAGCTGAGTCTGGGGGAAGTCTGTGCAGAAGGTCTGGCAGTGCCCAGCTGCAGAGCAAATGCTTGTCTGGGAGGCAGAGAGTTCATCTTTCCCAAGCTGGAGGAAGGAAATCTCTCTGGCAATGAGGTGACAGGGTTCTGATGGTTTCCCTTCTCCCAGATCAGAACAAAACTAGAGCCTGTCAGCCAACCCACTAAACACTCAATCTTCCATCTTTATAGGTCTATCTCTGAAATTATTGTAAGAGTCTTTCAGCAAATGAAAGAGAGGTCATCCTGGAAGAATCCATGCACAGAGTCTTCTAAATTCTCTTTCTAGGGGCTCCGATTGTGCTTCTGGCCTGGGGGTGGGACAGACAAACAAACAGAGAGATAGACAATACTCCTCATCAATCCTAGCTAAGACTTATGCCAGCTACATCTTTAGATACCTCATTTGCCAGAGCCAGTGCATTTTTTTTTTTGTGCTTATGTTAGTTGGAGTTATCTTTTTTAGTTCTTTTTGGAGTTATTTTGTGTCTCCTTAATCAAAATAGTCCTATGACACTATCTCTGGCTTATTCTTTCTGAGCCTTGGCTATTTTCCTTTGCAAAATGGGAACAAATACCTTCAGTCCTGCCTGGATCATAAGGCTGGCATGAAATTGTTTTTGCAAAATGTCAAGTGTTATAAGTATATAAGTCATCCCTAGATACACGGCCCTGGTTATGCAGAGGGCTACAGAACTCTTGACTCAGTAAAGCCCGCTCTTCCCTCCATGGTCCTCATTTCAGCAGATGGCAGCACTCAGATGCTCTATCTAAAAATCATGGAGTCATTTTTGATGCCTCTCATTCTCCCACATGCCACATGCAATCCTTCAGCAAATTCTATTTACTCTAGCTTCAAAATATGTCCCTAAATGGTGTACTTATCACCTCCTCCATAATGACCTTCAATCATTGGACAACCACAATACCCAAATAACTGGCCTCCCTTTTTCCACCTTTGATATCCTACAATCGCTTCCCTACAGAACAGCCAGAGCAGGTGGTCCTTCCAAAATGAGAGTCAGATCAAGTCACCCCTCTGTTCTCAATGCTTCAGTCACTTCCCACCAGCCTTCATCAAACCATGCTCCTTCCCCTGACCTGCTCCCAGGCATGCTTCATACTCTCTTCCTAGCTCTCTCATTCAGCTCACTCTATCCCACTTGCATGGGTCTGTCAGTTACTTTCTGAACATGCTAATTAACTTCCTACCCCAGGATCTTTGCATGTTCTCTACCCTCTGATTGGAGCAATTCTCCTCCAAAATCCAGCAAAGTTCAATCCTTCTCCATTCAGACTTTACCTAATTGGTATAGCCTCAGTGACAGCTTTCTTGATCCTGTTTAAAGTAACACATAGACATTTAGATACCACAATCAGACACCCACCACTTCCGACATTACATGAGCCCTTTGCCCTCCTTTGCTTTTATTCCTCATTAAAGTTATCATAACCTAACTTTATATTACATATTTACTTATTTGTCAATTAATGTCTATGTCCCTCTCCAGAAAAGATATAATGGCCTGGAATATAATGGAAACTCAAGTATTTATTGAATGAAGGAATGAATGAATAGTGTTATTCCCCAAAATTGATGAGAGTTAGAAAACTGAAATCATTATTGATTTCTAATTTTAACTTGAATCAGCTTAGTTGATTTCATCAAAGTTGAAGCCCTGCCCTTCACAGGGTAACCAAACAGTGTTATCATTTGGGCTTCTGTGTATTTCTCTCCCCAGCCTATTGAAGAATAGAAACTGTAGATGGGTTTCTGCAACCTGGTTCCTGAACATTGGCCATCCCCAAAGCTTTGGAGTTCTCCAACACATGGCGGTAGCAGCTGACCCATTGTTTAGTGTACTGAAAAGACACAAATCCTAACAGAATTCAAATTACTAAGAAATTCTGTCTAGGTTAATAGCATCATGGTCCTAACCAAACACAGGAATGGCTGTGGCTTGAGTATGACTATATAGTTTAGCAAAGTGTATGTGCTTAATAACACCAGCTCCAGGTCAGGAGGGAGCAATTAAAATACATGTATTGTCCAAGAGTTTTATTAGAATCACCATGTGACCAAAGTTAGGCAAGGCAAATCATGGTTTCAGTTGGTTCATAAGAAAAAGAAAAATTGCTGACATCTTTAGCAATACCTTACTCTGTAATAGACACTGTGCAAAGCATGCTATTTACCTTGGCATCTAATTTAAGATGATAATCACTTTCTACATCCATGAGGTGGAATAAGATTTTAAAATATGTATTTTTATTTATTTCATAGAGACAGAGAGGGAGAGAAAGATAGAAACATCAATGTTGAGAGAAAATCATTGGTTGGCTGCCGCCTACATGCCCCTCACTGGGGATCGAGCCCCAAACCTGGGCATGTTCCCTAACTGGGAATAAAACCATGATATCCTGGTTCATAGGTCAATGCTCAACCAATGAGTGACCCCAGCCAGGCTAGAATAAGATTTATGTTAATCTCCAGTTTCCTACACCTGTCTTATGATTATTCAGACTTACTTCCCCAGCAGCCTCATGAGACACCATCACTTCAATGTCCCAGAGGCACCCCAAGTTCACCTTGCCCTGAATGAATCAACCATCTTATTTCCCAACATCTCTTCTTGGGTTGCCCATCTCAGTGAAACTGATCACCATAAACCAAAATATCAAAGGTGGAAACAGGATGTTCCCTAGGCTCTGCCCTCTCCCTCCTCTTTCCAACCCATTCTCTCTCTGAAATGGCAAGAGGATCCGTCTCCTCACCTCTGTTCATTCTGTTACTGCCTTTAGTGCCCATGCCTGTGGGAGGATTATGCATGCATGCCCTGTCAAGGCCCAGAAGTATCACAAGACCTGCTTTGGCTAATGAATGATGAGCAGAAGCATGGTGTGTCTCCCTTAGGCAGAACCTTTTAGAGTCAGTTTGTAACTCACTATATCTATTTTTGCCTCTGCTACAGCAGCTGAAATATTACAGATAAAGGTTTCTCTCTTAGTCTGGATCCAGGAGGGTGGATGGAATAGAGAAGAACCCCAGCCAGCTAATCATGGACATGTATTTTGAATGAGAAATTAACCTTGAAAGCCACTGAGACATGAGGGCTTGTTTGTTACCACAGCACAACCTTGCATATCCTGACTAATACATTACCCTAATACAATATACTGCAAGAGAGAAACCAGTCTTGAAAGCCACTGAGATTTGCAGGCTTTCTTGTTACTACAGCACAACCTAGCATGTCCTATATGATATATTACCTTAACTATCTTATTTGGCTAACAATAGTTTCCACTAATTTCTAAACTTCCAGGTCATCTTCCACACCTGAAAGATATGATAGATCATTCTAGCCTCTAATTGAGGCTTTAGCAAACTTTTTCTGTAAAGAGCCAGATAGTAAATATTTTAGGCTTTCCAAGCCATACGGTCTCTGTCATCACTACTCAACTCAGCTGCAGTGTGAAAGCAGCCATAGACAATAAACAAATAAGCATGTGCCATGTGCCAATAAACTTAATACATGAACACTGATTTACCTGAAATTTGAATTACATATCATTTTCTCATGTCACAAAATATTATTCTACTTTGGATTTTTGTTAAAACCTTTAAAGATAAAAACCATTCATAGCTAATGAGTCATTCAAAAATAGGCAAAAGGCTGGATTTGGTCCTCAGGCTATAACTGGCTGACCCCTAATTTAATGGAAAGTTCCTGAACATGGGGTTGAAAGCCTTCACAATTTTGCCCCAGTGGCTTTGTTTCAACACACACACACACACACACACACACACACACACACACACACACACACAGCTTCAGCCCTCTTAAAACTATCATCATTTGCTGAATCGACCTTGTGTGCTCCTAGGCCTTTGGTCCTCCTACTACAAATGCCCTTCCTCTATCTCCATACCAAGTAAGCTTTGATTAATCTATCAAGCCTGCATGCAACTGTCACATTCTCCATAAAAACTTTGCCAGTGCCAGAGGCTGGTTTGGTTGCTCTTTCTGTGTTCCTATAAAACTTGTATGTGGCTTATTACAGAACTCCTTAATATCCTGCAGTAGGTTTTCTCAATCTTCGCACAACTGGCACTTTTTGTGGAAGCCTGGCCTGCACACTGTAGGATGTTTAGCAGCATCACAGGCCTCCCTGCCTACTAGGTGCTGATAGCATACTTTCCCCAGTTGCTAAAACCAAAATGTCTCCAGATATTATCAAATTCCCTTTTGCCCACACACCCCATTCAGGGAGAACCACTGCCCTAAATATTGATGTGGGCATTTAAACTTGTAGCCCCTTGAGGACAAGGGCTAGAGATTTTTTTTGTTAGCATCAGCACCAAGCACATGGATTAGTGTAGAGCAGGCCTTCATCAAGGATTTGTAGAATGAAAAAAATGAAGACACTGAAAATTATTGACTCTATTAGCATCGATCTGAATAATTTTTAAGAAATGTAATTCTAGTACTCCTGTTATTTTTTTTTCTTTACCTTTGCAGAAAAGGCAGTTCTGTAAAATCTGAGCATCATAAAAAGATTTTCTAATACGTGCATTGTTTTATTTATGCTGCTCTCACAAGCGCAATTAACACTGCATCTGTTTTACTAACAATTCCTTTTGTTTTATGCAGTGCTCTATATTTCGCCAAATGTGCACAGGCCTGGGCTTTCCACAATCTGCAAGTGGGTAAATCCCTGCATCTGCATGGGGAGAAAAGGACAATCAAAACTCTTCTGGCAGCATCGTTTCTCTGTTCTCTGGCACATCCTGGGCTAAATGCGCTAATTAGTTTACACAGCCCACCCTATTCAGTAGATCAGAGAAGAGATAAGAGGAGATGATGCCTTCCAGAGAGAGCATTGTATTGGGGAGCCTGCTGCATCTTCCTTTTAATCGGTGTTTGGGTAGGTCCTACAGAGAATCTTTCCTCCTCACAGTCAAACACGCTCACATAGCATCCACCATGAAACACTGAAACCCAGTCGTAAGGATTCAGCTGCTGCTCATGGACTCTGAGGTCCAGGTGATCAAAAGAGATCAGACTTGAAGTTGTAAACATGTTCCTGTCCAAAATCTTAGACATGTTCCTGTCCAAAATCTTAGACATGTTCCTGTCCAAAATCTTAGACATGTTCCTGTCCAAAATCCTAGACTGGGCAAGTTGTTGCCAGAACATATCCCATTCCTGGTGTAGAGATGAAAGATGCAAGGCAAGTGCTTGAAGTAATATGAATGAGGGTCTTACCTTTAGGAGGATGCAGCTAATAAAATATTAAAGAGATGAAGAAAACAATAAAGAATTTAAATTTTTAAAAAGAGAGAGAGAGAGGAAGATGAAGAAGAGTAGAGTGGAAGAAGTATGGACTGCAGAGCCAGGCTGCCTGGGCTCCTCATTGGACTCTGCCATTTCCAGTGGGGGATGTGGGATGTGCTTCTTAACCTCCATGGACACTGAAGTAAAACAAGAATAAGTACCTGCATCCTTATGAACAGTAAAAGATGAATACATGAGTAGTACTTAGCAAGTACTATGTGCTTGGCATATAATAAGCACACAAAAGTCCATCTGTTATTAATAAGATTGAGTGCTTGACACAGTGAACACACTCAATTAATGTTAGCTATTCTTATACCAAGTGTTAAAATTGGTCTTTGAAGATTACTTGGTGTATATCTTTCCTTTAAGAGCTATGAACCCTAAATACACACACACACACACACACACACACACACACACACACACACAATTGTGCACCCAGAGTGCTATGACAACCATCAACCAGATAAAGAAAATAGAAACAAACTTTAATCTCCATGTTTTGAGCACCTACTATGTAAGTAATAAGCTTTGTGTTTTATTTGTGTGTTGCTTCACCCAGAAATGTAAACTCCATGAAATCAGGGACCTTGCCTGATTCCTACAATAACATGTGTTAACACAATGGCAGAGGAAATCACAGGCTATTTGGTGAGAAAAAAAACTAGCCCCAGACATGAAACTCTGCCAGAGATGGCAATGAGTTAAGTGTTACAGAAAAAGTAGGCAAACAAAAAAAGTATTGTGTGTGCACAATGCTCTATTTCGCTGATTTTTTTTTTAAGTCCAAATCACCAAACCCTCCCTTTATCCACACCCTCGGGGCATATGAGCAAGACACAAACATTAACACTGGAGATCATTTTTATTAGTCTGTCGTTACCTCTGCAGCGAGGGGGATATATATTTATCCCAAGCCTTAATGAAAGCTTGATTCCATGCCTTGATGAAACGTTATTCATTCCTGATGAGTAACCTCTTTTGTATCCTTCCCCTGAGATTGGGCCCTGTCTCAACACAATGATTGCCGCATTCCAAATTTAACTGACCACACAGATGCATTACTTGTAAGCAAGGAAGAGCCTTCCCCTTCCTGACTTGGAGAAGTAGGATGTTTATGACCTGTTTATAAGAGTCTGCATAAAATAACAGCTTCAGAGTCTTGCTGTGAGTAGGCTACCTGGAGTCAAGTGTGTCTCTTAAAATATGATGCATCACTTGCAGGAATGGTTTCTTAGTCTCCTGCCTCCCCCTCTCCCTTTGACCCCTCAAATCCATTGCTCTCCCATAAATAATGATGGGAGGTGATGGCCTGACCACCACTTCCATCATGCCCCCACCTGTATGATGTCTTCCCTGGTGGATTTTTGTTAAGAAACAAGATACAACTTTTATTGAGATCAATAAAAGATTAAGGTGACAAAGTGATTTATTGACTATAGAGGAGGCTCATTTTTCCCTCACCACTGCAATCGCTACCGGAAAGGATGTTTTTTTAGCCTGGGTCTTCAGGAAAGTGGTGAGAAGTCAAGACTCATTTATCAAAGCAAAAGAGAATGATTAAAAGCCATGTGGAAACAGACAAAGAACACGAGTGAGCCAAAGTTGGCCTTGCCATGGGTTACTTCACTGAAATACCAGGTCCTAGAGTAGGAAGGTGTGGAGGAAATACACAGGTTCTTATGGAGAATGAAGCACAGTAGGATGTGAGAGTGATGGGTCAGAAATGCTCGGGCTGAGGTCCAAGCAAGGAAAGAACTGCCCTTTGGGAAACAGGAAATCGGGCTGTGAGCCATGCCATCTGTCCTTAGCTACCGCTAGGGGCAACCCAGAGATCTGGGAGCCAGCACATCAGGTGGGAGATGCACCCTCTACACTTCATTTGGACCAGATTCTTCACTCTTGCAAACAGCCTACTATCCTCCCTTCTCCACACCCTTTCCCATGATGTTTCCTCTGCCAGGAAGTCTCAGCATGTACCACCCTTCCCTTCCTAGAGACCAGGCCCTCATCATTCAAGGCAAACTCAATGCCTCCCCCAGTCCCTGAGTCTCCCAAGCAAAAAGAATCCCTCTCTGCCTTCTGGTGAGGATAAATGCCAGAAGTGCTCATGCATGGAGCCCTACTAGGCGCCAGAACAACACAGAGCCCTTCACAAAGTAACAGTATCCATGTGACGGGGAATTTTGTGAATTCTGTCTTCATTCCCTGAGCTTCACACATAGTTGGTATTTTGTAAATATTTTAAACAAATGAATGCGTGAACTAATTAAATCCTGGAAACAGGCCCAGGAGGAGTAGCTATCATTATCCCCATTTCACGGAAAGGGAAACTATACTGTTCAGAAGTTCGCACGATGCCTAAGCATGGCTGGCGTTCACACTTTCCCCTTTCTCTCCCCTGTCTCTTGCTGTAGAAAGCAGCCCCATTAACCACACCCCACCCTACCCCCCATATCTGGCAGCACAAGAAGAGGAAAAATAACCCCTGAGATTATAGGCAAAGTCAAAATTAGAGACATTTAAAGTATGGGAGATAAGACCTGACCCCAGGGCTGCTTTTAAAGATAATTGGGTTTGATGCTGCTGTTAACAGAAAATCATCCCATGAACCTCTCTGCCATTTATGGTCCCTGAGACCCATGGCACCTTCTCCTGGTGTGGGGCGGGGCAGAGGGGGGGTTGCAGGGTCGGGCTTCCGATTTAGCAGTCACTGTGAATTCTTCATTAACCGTATAATGAGTTGATCTTAAATTCTGACACTATGAAACACACTACACCATTACCCTCTGGATCAGCATAGCCATGAACACCCCTCTCAAGAAAGCTGACTTGCCAAGAATTGATTTTTGTTTTTAAGTAAGCCAATGCCATTTCATTTCTAGGAATCCATCCATGGATCCACTTGTATTTGTGAGAAATGATGCAAGCACTGCATTATTCATTGTAGTCATGTCTGCAAGAGCCAGATACTGGGACTTGCCCCAAAGTCCATCACTGGGGCCCAGAGAGACACCACATGCACACTCGTACAGGTGCATAAGAGATGAATGTCCAGATGTGAAAGGATTGCTAAGATTCTGGGTAAAAAAAGAAAAGTGAAAAACAGCAGTATATGATGTTACAGAAATAGATAGATAGATAGATAGATAGATAGATAGATAGATAGATAGATAGATGATAGATAGATATTAGATAGAGAGATAGATAGATAGATAGATAGATAGATAGATAGATATTAGATATTAGATAGATAGATAGATAGATAGATAGATAGATAGATAGATAGATAGATAGATAGAGGAATAGGTACAGAGATAGGGACAAGGGTAGGGATAGGTATAGGGACAGGGACAGGGATAGGACTAGGTACAGGAATAGACACAGGACCAGGGACAAGAATAGAGATAGAGAGAGACAGAGACACACACAGATGTTTGTCTCTATTGAATATCTCTGGAAGGAGACAGGATGATCTGACATGGCTGTTGCTTCCTGAGAGAGCAAGTGCAGAGCTAAAAGCCAGGAGTGGGGAGGAAATTTTTCTCTCCTAAACCTTGTGAATGTTGCATTACATGAGAGCATTTGAGATCTTGCTCTCCGGCATATGTCATCAGTTTGGCTCAAATAAACTCTTATAAAAATTCACACAAAACCTAAAATTTGTATTACACGCTTGCATTGCCATAGATAATGTCATTCAGCAAATATAAACTAAGTGCCTACTGTGTGCCAAGTACATAGCAATAATCAACAGACAGCAATCCCTATGCCCTGCTAGCAGAGAGATAGAAAACAAACAAGATAAATACACAAAATGTCTAATCATATATGCTTGTCGTAAGTGCTAAAAGGAAACAAAAGAAAGAAAAGTCATGGGCTTTGAGTCGGTGAGAAGTGGTTGGAATGTTAGGGCAAGTTACCTGAGCACTGAGTAAAGGAAGTGTGGAGAGAGCCAGCCCAGCGGGCACAGGGGAGGGCAGTGCAGGCCACCGGGAGGGCTGGGACCTCAGCGTGTTTGTGTTCCAGGAGTAGATCGATGTGGCCAGAGCAAGGAGGGATAGGAGGAAGGGATGGCTAATGAGCCAGAGAGGTGCCATGGGTCAGATCCCTTGGGTTTTAGGAAGGAGTTTGGCTTTTACTCTGGATGAGCTGGGAGCCATTGAGGGCTCAGGGGGAAGAAGTTACGTGACCTAACTTACTGCTTCAGGATTGATGGCCATGGTGGCTTCAGTATGGAGGATGGATGACAGGGAACTGCAGCGAGGCAAATGGTTAGGAGACTGTTGCAATATCCAGAAAAGAGATAAGGATGATGTGCAGCAGGCGATGGCAGTGGGGTCCATTCTTGATACAGTGGGAAGATGGAGCTGGCAGGGTTCAGTAACATGTCAGATGGGAGGCATGAGAAAAGAGGGGTGAAAATGACACCAAAATTCTTGGCCCAGACCTCTGGGGGGGAGGGGAGGAGGAAGAGAGAGAGAGAGTGTGTGTGTGTGTGTGTGTGTGTGTGAATCAACAGTCAAACTGGAATAACAGGGAGGCATCTGGGCAGAGAGTGTTTTGCCAGAGCAGCCCAGGTACTATCCAAAGTTAAGACAACCCTCCGTGAACTTGGCCCAGGAAAGTCAAGGAGGGAAGACCATCTACAACCTTGGGGCTTGGCCAGATGGCGGAGTCCCACCGAGTGGTGCTGAGAACACAGGCTGGGCATCCAAAGGGTCTGTGTTCTTTCCCTGACTCTGCCACTTACAGGCTGTGCAACCTCAGATTTCTTACCCTCTCTTGGTATCCATTTTCCTGACTGATTTATGGAGATAATAACAATATCTACTCCCTCCGGTTGTGCTGCCTATGAAATCCTTTAACTCGTGTGGAAGGCTTGGCATTGTGTCTGACTCTTTGTTTTTTCTCAGTCAATGCCAACTGCTTCTGGGAAAATGGAAATTATGTTACTGTGTCATGGGTTTAACATTTGGATTGAGGGAGGTAATGTGTATAAAGCCCTGGGCCTTTCTATTCTAGAAAGTGCCATGTAAGCCTAGGAAGCAGGTGACAATGGTGGTATGGTGGTGATGGTGATAATGATCAATGCTGTCACCATCCTTGATGACAGGATACGGTGGAATGAATGATGAACTCCTTCGGAGCTTAGAGGGGGAAACTAAGGTAGAGCAGAGGGCAAGCTGGTTAACAAGGAGACAGAAACTTGGTCAACTGACCAAATTGTGCCATTTGTCCTGTGAACAATGAGATTTCAAGGCCGGGAGCCACCTGGAGCTCACAGGAGAATTTAAATCGTTCCAGTCCCACCACCTACAAGCACCTTCCTTTGTGGCTACCAGGAAATGTGATGTGGAGGCGCCTGTGTGCAGACCTCATTAGCAGGAGAGAGAGAGGAGGCATTGATTGCAGCACGAGTATTCTGCCCCAATAGTGTGTTCTGCACAGGGCCCAGAGCTGAGGGTGGGAGTTGTCCCAGGAGGCCCTGCAAACCAAGCCTCAGATGCATCACAGGGCCAGCTGCCTGGAGCCATCACAGGCCACGCCCATAATTGTCCTCCAGCTTGAAAATGGATCATCTGACCCATCCACAGAAAGAGATGGGCAATGTGGGAAGGGAAAGGACTCATGTGACATGGACATACACGCTGAACCCATACACAGAGGGAGGCCCACAGATGCAGCCAATCACAGGCACACACCGATATGTAGAATGGTGCCTGCACCGAGAGACACAGAGACAAGCAGACAGATATCACAAATAAGCACAGGGTGACATACAGACACCATGAAACCGTGCACAAGTACATCCACTGAGAAACACATAAACATGCAGGAGACTATGTCTGATGCAAATACAGGTAGACACGGTAAGAAATACACAATGCAGACATGCAGAGATCCAAAGATGCACACATGGGCATGGGTGCACACATACACATGCATACACACACACACACACACATATGCATCACACAATGCAACGATTAAAAGCTAAACTTCAACTAAGAATCATGATAGAAAAAGTCAGGAAGGAGTATGCTGACAATTCTACAAGTTCCCAATGCTCAAAGAGGGCAGATACTCTGCCCCCTCCCAATGCCAATCCTATGTAACTCTCTGTCTGATGTGCTTTGCTCCGCACGTAAGCAGTTCTGATTTAGATGATAGATAGAAACCATTTATACAGTTAAACACGGTAGGGGTCTAAACGCTGCTCCCCGCAGAACACCAGATGTGAATAGATGAACATTTGATTGTCCTCATGCCTGTTTCTGACAAGCTAACAGATAAGAAACCATACCACTGAATTCCCAGAAAACTGGAGACCATGAGTGCAGATAGCAGCACGCGGGAAGAGCTGGGATTTATTAAGGCAGAGCTCTAAATATTAAAGAGATGGCAGCTGGCCATGCTTCCCTCAGCAGACTTTGTAGGCGGGATATCACTTGATAACCAAGATGAATGAGCAGGGCTTAAGGTGGAGAGTGTTCAGAGCCCGGAGCATCAGGAATGACCACATGTAGGCAGGAAGCAGGCATCGTGTGCCCTTCTGGACACCGAGGTATTTGGAACTGGGGAGGTCCTACTGTCTAAATTGTCTCTGCCTGAAATTCCACTAGGAAGTGTTCCAAAATTCCTTATTAAAATATAAATACACACATGAAAAGACACTCAACAAAATGAGTCATTAGGGAAATGCAAAGCAAAACCACAAGGATGTGGAGAAATCTGAACCCTCATGCATTGCTGGTGGGAATTTAAAATGACACAGCTGCTGCAGAAAACAGAATGGCATTCCTCAAAAAAAAAAAAAACCAAAACACAGAATTACCATATAATCTAGCAATTACACTTCTGGGTATAGACTCTAAAGAAGTAAAAGCAGGAACCCAAACATATATTTGTACATCCATGATCATAGCAGCATTATTTACAATAGCCCAAAGGTGGAAGCTGCCCAAGTGTCCATCAACAGATCAATGAATTAAAAAAGTGTAATACACATACATGCACACACACAGAGGAATATTTTTCTTTTTTATTGATTTTTAGAAAGAGAGGGAGGGAGAGAGAGAGAAATATCGACATGAAAAAGAAGCATCAATTGTATCCCAATCGAGGATCAAACCTGCAACCTGACATGCACCCTGATCAAGAATCAGAACAACAACCCCTCAGTGCACAGGACAATGCCCAACCAACTGAGCCACACCAGCCAGATCCAGAGGAATATTTTTCAAGTTAAATGGGAAGGAAATTTTGACACATTCTACAACATGGATGAACCTTGAGGAAATTATGTTAAGTGAAAGAAGCCAGTCTCAAATATATATATATATATATATATATATATATATATATATATATATATATATAGTAGTTCTACTTATATAAGGTTCCTAGAGCAGTCAAAGTCAAAGAAATAGAAAGTGGAATAGTGGTTGCCAGGGGCTGGGGAAGGAGAAATGGGAGTTAGTGTCTAATGGGGACAGAGTTTCAGTTTGGGGATGATGAGAAGAGTTTTGGAGATGGATGGGTGGTGGTGGTTGTATAACATGAATGTACTGACTGCTACAGAACTGTATACTTAAATGGTTAAAATAGTACATTTTACATTATGCATATTTAACTACAATAATACGTATATACTGCCTGATGGGTTAATGTATGAAAATACTTCCCTTCCAATGGGATCATAGGATTAGTTTACAGCTAGCAGACACTAAGATCCCCTAGGAGGAAAGGTGGGAGATCTTAAGAATGTCATTATGGAGAAACACACCCAGTGACAGAGGACATGTGAATATCATCTGTGAACATGCCTCCTCTCCTCATCCCAACTGGCCTGCCCTATGTCCCAATACCTACCCCTCATCTTCACCCAAGCAAGGCCACTGGGCCCACAGTTAAGACCCTCTTGATCTACCCCAACAAGATCCTAAATCAAAAGAGGGGAGAAGGAAGAAAATGGCCAACCTGAGGTAGCCCAGATGTCTAAATATTCTAAAGGCAGCAAGAAAACTCACATTGTGCAGCATCTTGCACAGGATCCCTGCACCAAGCATTTTACATTTATTATTTGTACTCACGGCAGTTAGATGAGTTGTTAGCTCCATTTTGCAGATTAGAAGATCAGAACAGAGGTCATTTTTTAAATTTGTCCCCTGTTTCACAGCTTGCAAGTGGCAGAGCCAGGATTCAAATACTAGAATGCCCACCTTCAAAACTACAAAGCCCATGAGATTGTTCTAGCATTTGTGAAGCCTGAACAATTATATATTGGTCCAGGTAAAACAACTCAAGCCACCGAAAAAAATCAATGGCATTTATTCCATGCTAGAATTACATAGTGCTTTTCCACTGAGGGAGATTTTGTTCTCCTCACCAGGGAACATCTGATAATGCCTGAAGAGGGTTGGGGTGGGTGCTGCTGGCATCTAGTGGGTAGAGGCCAGAGATGCTGCTAAACATTCTAGCCCCTCTCCCTCTAACAGAATTATCTGGTCCAAAACAGCAACAGTGCCAAGGTTGAGAAGCCCTGAATTGTAGCAACTGTGGGTGAGGTTGGTTGTGCCTCTCCCTTCATCCCTGCCTGTACCTTGCCCCTTTGTCTCCTTTCTAAGTCATCTGCTCACTCACGTACCACCCTTCCCCCCAAAAAAATCCACCCATGCTAATTCACTGGACCCTCGTTTAGGAGTTATAATGTTCTAAGTGCTCATCAGAGCTTCTGAGCAAACATATGCAGAGTGAACATGCAGAAAAGGTTGTCGATAAGGAAGTTCTTGTTTAATGGGAAGATTACATGTTCAAAAACAAGGATTGGTGACCCAATTTTCTAAACCATGTAAACTATGTAGAAGTCATAATGGTAATCACTCTGCTTTACGGATACATATTAGCACCCCTAAACTCAGTGAATAGTATCAGATTGCCTTGGAGACATAAAACTTAAACCACATTCATTATTATATAGAATCAGAATTAGACCTGGCCAAAAAAGGGGCTTCCTTTCTTCTTTTGAAGATATTCTAAGACAGGACTACTGCTCTCTTATTTGTCCAAAGCACCCCAGAAACAGGCCTTCTTCCCTTCTTTCCTTCCTTCTTTCTCTTCCAGCAGCTCAGGTTAAGCAAACTCAACTTGACCAGCCTCAACTTGAGATGGGTTAGGGAGGCATGGTGAACAGACCCTAAGGTTACCCCCACCCCCCTTTCCCCAACTGCTGATATTCACATTTTGCATAATCCCCTCTCCTTGAGTGTGGGCAAGGCCATGACTTGCTTCTAACCAATTGAAGATGACCAAGGTGATGGACTTCCATAACTAGTTATATTACGTAAGACTCCATCTTGCTGACAGACTCACCAGAGACTCTTCGTCCTGCTTGATTCAGTGGCTGTGGGGGAAGTTCACGTGGCAAGAAACTGCATGGTGAGGAGCTGAGGTGGCCTCTGGACAACAGCGGGGGGGCGGGGGAGGGAGGAATAAGCTACAACACTGAGGAATGGACTGAATGCTGCCCACACCACACCAATGGGGACATGAACCCTTCTCCAATGGAGCCTCCAGACTGCAGCCTCCTGCGATCTTCAGCAAAAGACCCACCCAAGGTGTTTCAGAATTCCCGATCCACACAATCCACAAGATAATACATGTGCCTGTGGTAAGCCTCTACCCTGTGGTAACTTGTGATGCAGCAACAGAAAATTGTATCAGCAAAACACTCCTTCCTGCCCTTTAATCCCTCCCACTGGCAAGCAAGCCTTCCAGCAACAAGGACATTTGCCTCAGCTCTGAGCCCAATGAGCAATCCTGGAGCCACCATTCTGTCCAAGTGGCCTGAGATTTATGAATGGCTCTACCGTCCATTAGGCTGCGGGAAGGGGCTGGGGTGTCTCTGTTCGTGTTTAGAAGTCCATTTGTTTCCATTCCTTGTCAGCAGTTTGCATAAGTGAGTGGTTTTATTTCTTGGGAGAGAGGAGGGAAAACGCACGAGTTACCCCAGCAGTGGAAGATTTGTCAAATAAAGCTTTTAATAATGGGGCTGTTTGACAGTTTTATAGTTCTTCAACTTTCCGGCCATTTGAAGGTGGTAGGTTTTCAATAAAAATGAAGTCCTTTTCCAAGAGAAACTCGGTCCCCTGTTATTTTAAAACAACTGGTCCAGGGTGCACTGAAGCACCTTAATTCCACTACCGAAAGTAAATCTCTCTCCTTTTCCGTATTAATAACTCGGGCAATCCATCAGCCCGAGACGGACTGTGAGCTTTTTGCACTAGTATATCCAGGTGGCCTGATGAACCACATCTGTAACGAGACTTGCTGGGTGATCATTAGGCTGTTCCTGAAAATGAATGGTCTGGCCTTCTCTGCAGCTTACTTAAGTACACCAGGGAGGGGCCGGTGGCTCAGACTTCATTCTTTAAATTCCTTGGATTCTTCAAAAGTTCTGGATCTCAGGAAGTGGTTCAGAGATTAGGTGATGAGAAGGAGGTGGTACATTGGACAGGACCCAAGATTTGGAGTTTGAAGACTGGTTCTAGAATGAGCTCCATCACAGCTCCAACCCCCTCTATCCCCAATGATATGACCAGGGGTTTATCACCTGAATTCGTAAAAGAAGGATGAAAGCTTGGGTTCAGAAGTCAGAATTCTGGGGCTCAAATCCTGACTCTGTAACCTGCCAGAGTGATCGGGGAATATATCTATTCCCTCTGTGCTTGAATTCCCTCGTATGAAAAATGTAGTCTCTAGCAGGTCTCATAGGCTCAAAAAAAGGCTTTATCTCTGTATATTACATAGCCAGTTTCTTCTGATTCTTGCTAAGTGCTCATTCAATGCTAATTGTTCTATTATTATTATTACTTTTATTATTATTGGGCATGTCATTATTATTTGTTAAACCCAGATATCAGAAATTCATATTTAGGGCAGAGCCCTTGCTTGGTAAGACCCATTCTTTCTGCCCTTATCAGAGAGGGTACCCAGTGTCTGATGGATCCTGTGTTGAGCCCAGTATTTCCATACAATAGGTCATGGCATCTGGCATCTCTGAACATCAAGTGATGCTCCAGACCCAGGAGAAACAGCCAAAAGAATGGTTGACTCTAAAGTTAAAGGTTCAACCTGGCCGGTGTGTCTCAGTGTTGAGCATAGAGCCATAAACCAGGAGGTCAAGGTTTGATTCCCGGTCAGGAAACACGCCAGAGTTGTGGGCTTGATCCCCAGTGGGGGGCATGCAGGAGGCAGCTGGTCAATGATTATTTCTCATCATTAGTTTGTCTATCTCTCTCTCCCTCTCCCTGAAATCAATAAAAACATATTTTTTAAAAATAATAATAAAGATAAAGGTTCAGCAGTGGGAAGGTTGGGGAGAGGATCATTGTTTTTCATTATAAGCCCTGTGTATTGCTTGAATTGTTTTGCAATGTATAGCTACTTCTTTTATTAGAAACTAGGAACCAGATGCAGGAAATTCATGCAAGAGTAGGCCTTCCTTCTCTGGCACCTGGGACCCAGGCTTCCCTCGCAGCCCTAGCTTCGTCCAGAAGGTCATCTGGAAGGACATGTGGTCTAATTAGCATATTATGCTTTTATTATTATGCTAGTAGATGTGCTGTTACTATAAGTGCAAAACAAATGGCATTAAGGCTATGCACCTCAGGGCACTAGAGAGAGACTAGCTGTTACTCAGGTTGATCCCAGACCTGGACATTCAAGTGCATCTTTCACCAAGCCTGAGGTGGTCCTCATCCTCCAGGGCTGCAGAACCATCAACGACCACACAGTGGTTCCAGAGACCTGGTTTCTGGGAAGAAGAGATGCTCAAATCTTCTCCTCTCCGAAGCCCAGAGGCACCCCTACCACAGGCTGTGTCCCTTTCTGCCTCCTGCTCTTCTCAATGGAAGCGCATGACCCTCCTCCCTTGGTACCACAGGTCCCTGCCTGCTCCACCAGTGCTGATGTTCTAGGCCCTGTGAAGCCTTCCATGTGCCAGGATATATTCCCCAGTAATGCCCTTCTACCTGGAGTTTCTTGTCCCCGAAGCCTCTTTATTCTCGTAGCATAAACGCAGAGTCCTGTGTCCTACAGCACCCAGAACCCCCAATTCAATCCCCACCCATTGCCAAGTGTACCTACCACAGGTGTAAACCATTGTCATCCTTCTCTTACCCTTCCCCATCTCCATTATCATTCTCATTGTCAGTCCCTCTCCTTAACAAGTTAGAAATCCCTCCCCGACCCACAGAGCCCTCTGTCAGCTCTGCAACCACTCATTTTCCTGTTACAATAAGTTTCATAGTTCAGCACACTCCATTCTTAGCCCTTGTCTTTGCAGGCTGAAAAGGCAGAATCTTACAGCCTGCATTATATTAAAATCATTTTTTACAATTAAGTTTCTGAATCTTGTGCATTTTTTAACCACAGTGACCCTTTGCCCATGTCTTTCAGAACTCAGTCACTCCCTTCTCTGAGTGGCCACAGTCCCTGCTCACTGGTCTCCTGGCCACCTTCGCCCCCCCCCCCCACCCCACCCCCCATCCCCAGCTGTCTGCCGAGGAGTTAGCTCTGCCCAGGGCCTCTGCTCTGGCAGGGGGACCTTCTTGGAACAATATGGCTCCATTATGATCCCTCTCTGTCATTCCTTCCTGGAACTTAATTGGATTTTTCTCTTCTCTTTGTTAGTCAAAAATCACATAATAAAAAATCTCCCCGAGTGCAATCACTTTTCATAGGCACCATTCCAACACATGTCATGAGGAGGCTGATAGAAAAGGGGCTCTCTCCTATTCCATACAGGAGATAAATATTTGACTTGCAAGCAAGACTTTATTTATGAAGTGAATTAACCCAGGCAATGCCCTAGCGGGGAAAGTCCCTAACTGCCTACTTAAGGTGGAGGTCACTTCATCAACTGCTTTCACAAAGGAATCCTGCAGGTGAAATTGTTTGGAGATTCAAGCAGGGCAGTGTTTCATAGAGTGGAGGTCACAGACCACCTAAGTCAGAATTTCTTGGGGTGCCTGATAAAAAGTCAGATTCATGCCCTGGCTGGAATGGCTCAGTTGGTTGTGTGCCGTCTCATGGACCTCAAAGTTTCTGGTTCAATTCCCAGTCAGGGCACATGCCCAGGTTGGGGGCTCGATCTCCAGTGGGGAGCATGTAGGAGGCAGTGATCGATGTTTCTCTCTCTCTCCTTCCTCTCTCCCTCTCTAAAAATCAACTTTAAAAAACATAGAAAAAATTCTTAAAGTCAGATTCCTACGCCTAACCTCAGGCCCCTATTGAGTCCAGATCTCTTGCAGATCAAACCCGAGAGCCCATTTTTAAAATATAATTTTATTAATTTGAGAGAAGACGGGAGAGGGGGAGAGAGGTAGAAACACCAATGATGAGAGAGAATCATAGATCAGCTGCCACCTGCATGCCCCACACTGGGGATCGAGCCCACAACCTAGGCATGTGCTCTGACCGAGAACAGAACCGTGACCTCTAAGTTCATAGGTTGATGCTCAACCACTGAGCCACACTGGCCGGGCCTGAGAGCCCATTATTTTAATAGTAAAGCAATGGTTCTCAGATTTTAGTGCTCATCAGTTAAGATGCTGGGGAGTGAGGGCGGGAGAGGCCCCACAGTAGAAACTTGCAGTGTGAAATTTTAAAAAGAGGAAATGCATGGTATCCCCTCAGACACTTGGATTACAGCACTATAAGCTGCCATGAAGACATTTCTCCCTTCCCGACTGCATAGCTTCTCCATTTAATTTTCCCCTATTTCTTTCCTGTCTTTGTGGAAGTTTAGTTTGCTTCTCAAAAGTTGAACACCAGACTCAGGGAGAAGATTTAGTGGTTTGGATGATTTTTAAATACATTTATATGATGTATACGTACACACACACACTTATTGATAAATAAAAACATTGGTTCTGAAATATTTAAGCAATCAATATTGCACATTGATATTGATGTGAAAGCAATTAATTATGCATCATTTCAGTTCTTATTCCTGTTGATCTAAGGCCAAAACGTAGCCTGCATTTTCAAAATTAAGCACTTATTTCTGGAGCACTCAGGTCTAGTGAAGGAAATCACAAAATAGAAAGTTGATGGAAACTCTTCAAATGAGCCAGAGAGTCCTTAAAGTCCTAAGAGGAAAACAGTTTGTCTTTTTCCTTCATATTCTCCAGGACTTCCTCTCTTTAAATACACAGACCTGTCTAGACCTGTGTAGGTGTGTTCATGGTCCTAGAACTTCTCCTAATCTGAGAAGTCCTAGAGAATGTCCCCTGCCCACAATACCCCCAGCCTGCTGCCTCTGCAATGCTTGACAAAGTCAGTCTTAACTTGGCATGACCACAGAGTGGATAGAATATTCTGGATAGAATATTGGCTAGCTAATATTCTATCCAGAGGCAGTACCAAACTAATGCTCTAAATAATATCAATTATGTAGTTTTTTTCCTCAGTTATGTCCTTAGAATGAATTTCAGAGGTAGGCCTTACTCTAGCACCTACTTGTGGAGTAAAAAGTTAGAAATCTTTCTTTTAGCTTTTGATGCATATTACCCTTCACTTTCCCAAAAGTGTCATAACAGTTGCAGTAATTTTCTAGTGCCCTCCCAACAAATTGATACAGCCACTCAAAACAACACAAGTTTATTCTCTGACATTTTTATAGAAATCCAACCTGGTTCTCCTTAGACGGAAATCAAGGTGCTGGCAGAGCTGCATTCCTCCTGGAGGCTCTAAGGGAGGATTTGTTTGCTTGCTTTTTTTCAGCTTCTATAGGCCACCCACATTCCTTGGCTAGTGGCCCCTCCCAGCCAAATACATCACTGACTCTTTTTCTCTCATCCCATCTTTCTCTGACCCTCCTCTTCTGCCTCTCTCTTCCAACTTTTAGGCCTCTTGTGATTACATGGGGCCGACCTAAATAATCCAGGATAATCTCTTTATTTTGTGTTCATCTGATCAGCAACCTGAATTTCAGCTCCAGCCTTCATTCCCCTTTGCCGTGTAAGGTAACATATGCATGGGACCATCCACCACTGATTATTTCCATCTATAAGAATACAAACAGATGCATTCACCAAAAGCTTAGCATCTTTGCTATCACCACTTACTAATGAATTTAGAAGCTAGGTACCAAATACCTCTTTGTCACAGGTGTGGTCCCAAGTAGCAGAGTCTGAGATGAGAATTAGTGAACAGGACATTGATCGGGGTGCTCTAGGGCACAACACCTGCTGAAAGGTGGGTAAGGAGGCAAGATTTGGGCAGAGGGAAAGTTGAAGCTATGATATAGTCTCAGCATTGGCCTCAGGCAAATACGCTCTGGAGACAGGATGTCTGTCAGGCTTGTAACAAGCTGTTAGAGAGCACCCGGCCAGCTCTTCTATCAGGCACTGACTGGGTGCCCAGAGCAAGGCAAGGTTTTTTAGCTGAGACCATCCCCAAAGAGAGCTGACAGCTGAGGGACACCCTGGGCAATGCTCCCAGCCACCAGGGGAACCATAACTTAACACATATATAGCCTTGCAGATAGCCTGGCAGAAGACTAACTTTTATTTAGAATTCAAAATTTTATTCAGAGTAAACTGCAAACCCACTTAGATCACCCTAATTACTATAAGGTGTGCTAACCACATCCTGTGATTTACTAAGAAAAGGGCTGAGACTTAGTTAAACTTTCTTATGTGTCTTTGCCATCCTTCACATGACAATTGCCCAACCTGTCTTCTCAGGGAGCTGCAAGAATGATTTGGGGAAAATGAAAGCTCATCAGGCTCAAACCACCCAGGGGTGCCGGAACAGGCCTCGAGGAACCTCTACTAACCTACTTACAACCGTTTCTATAATACTAAAATTTCCTCGCAGGGGCAGAGGAGATTTTCCACTATTTTTGAGCACACAATGTATGTATAGCAAGTTTGCTAACTGCACATGTGCAGGAAGTTTCCCCCAGCACTTAGGAAGCTCACCTTGATGTTTTATGCATGATTTCCTAGAATAAAGATGAATCTGATCCTTTGTGTTGGAATGCACTGCTCTGGGAGAGACACCCAGTGTGTTCCTTGCTTGCTGGCTGGCACTAAAGTTCCTTCTCATAAAATCATCTCAGAGTTGTCTTTGGCTGGTAACTACTGAGTCATGGGACCGGTTCAGGCAGGTAACAGAACGAGGCTTCCCACAGAAGGGGTGTCTGAGCTGTGCATCAGGGCATCTGCACATGCATCTTGATTAATGCTGAATACACAATGTAGGCGGAAATCGCTCTTTGATTAGACCTCTCCACTGCTCTCCACCTTCTGTGTATGGCCCTTGAGATCACTTAGACTCATTTGGGCTGCTCTCAAGTTACCAAGAGCCACAAACACTTGTAATTTCCCCACCAGCATCTTGCTCATTCTTCAGAATCTCACCCACATCTCAGGTTCCCCTCTTCTTTCTGGACAGTCTTCCTTCTCCGTCTAGTCCTCTGCCTTTTGCAATGGAGGTATGTTTTCCCATTCGATTCATTTTCTTTTTTCTTTTTTTTTCAAACAGATACTGAGAGCATGGCCTGCCTTTTCCACAGCAAGGCAGATGGTTTTGAACCACAACCAACATAGGTTAAGCTCTGCTAAACTCTATGACACGAGGATTATAAATTAAAGGTCAACCTGTTCCTTCATGTGGTTGCTATTGAAAAATCCCTCAAAACATACTCAATTCCAACAAATTGGAATTTTATGTCAAGGCTACAGAAGCAACGCCAGAGGTGGAATAAAGATCTGTTCCCAAGAGCGTATTTAGACAGAGCCTGACCCGGTGATTCATCTCTGACCTGGAGTCTCCTTAACCAGACACGGTTCGTCCCTCTGCCTGCAGCATCGATGGTCATCACCACTCCTCGCCCAGCTAGTGGCTCAATCCCGTACAGGCAGGGTCTGTTTGGGAGAATTTTGCAAAGCTTCTCTGAGAAGTGAGTTTCCATCTTCCCAAGGTGGCAGCACTCACAATGACAGAGAACTGACCCCCAGGTCAACAGCCAAGAATGAGTGCGGCCCTGTTAGCACCGGGAAACACTAACGAGCGACCTGGCTCTGCTCGGATGAGAGAAGTCTGCCACCCTGGGTTAAGCCGCTAGGCTGACACTCTGCAGACCCAGCCAGGAATGCACTGCTAACCAGGACGCCCATTTGCATCTGACAAAGCACCAGCATGCCTATTATCTCATTTTGACCAATCAACAACCCTGTCAGATAGGTAAGGCAGGGATCATGATTTTTATGGCAATTTTATTTGTTTCTTTGTGCAAGACAGCATGTACACAACAATGCAGCCACTGCTGGGCCAGGCGATTGGGGAGGGAGCTAGCGTAGACACAGGCAGACCAAACGAACCACATCTGACCCTTAGGCCATCACAAACACAGAATCTGGCGAGGGGGGAGCAAGGGAGTGAGGGGGGGGAGGTGTGCAAAATAGGACTTTCCTTCTCCATCAAATCTCCTTTCAGTCTTAAGCATCCACATCTAATGAAACCAAAAAAAGCCTTTACTCTCATCTCCCTCCTCCTTCCTCTTGTACAATCCTGCCATTTCTCCTGGTTTGGGCTTTTATCGCACCCATGTTTGGGCGTAGAAATTGCTTTTCTTCCTAAAAGTCAAAGCAAACAAAACTCACTTTCCCTGGATCCTTTAAAACCCCTCCTTGCCAGGCCTCTTCCCTCCTTCCCTGTCCTGGGACATACACTTGCCCCTCTGGCTGAGCCAGCAAGTTCCATGAGCCCCTAATCCAGAATGAAGCTCATACTTTGACTAGGCTCTCTCGTGGTGACACTAATCACCTCTCCTAGAATAATATCAAAGGGTGATTATACTAAAGAGCCCACCATCAGTGATGAGAACAGAGAGGAACAAAGGACGATCCCTTTCCGCGTGTTTACTATTAAAAATGTGCACACTGCAGAGCAGTAGGGAAGATGCCAGTAATCTCACCAGTCAGTGGCAACTACTGTTAACATTTGATGGCATTCCTTCTAATCTCGATTATTTTTTCAACAAAATAGGACTCATCCTATCTAATAAAAGAGTAATATGCAAATTGACCATACCTCCACTACATCCACAAGGCACACCCACCAGCCAATCAGGAGCGAGTATGCAAATTAACACAACCACGATGGCTGCAGCCACAGAGCAAGCAGGAGGCTTGGGTTTCCCCAGCAATGGAGGAAGCCAAGCTTCCTGGCCGGCCCAGACCTCCGCTCAAGGCTACAAAGTTTCAATTATAGAAGATAAATAAATCCCAGATACCAGGGCCTCCACTTGGGTCGCCGGGGTGCATGGCTGGCCTGCAAACCACCACAGGCCTCTTGCCCAGGCTGCCCCACGCCCCAAGGGAACCCCCACCCTGATCCAGGACACCCTTCAGGGCAAACCAGCCGGCCCCCACCCATGAACCAGGCCTCTATCCTATCTAATAAAAGAATAATATGCAAATTGACCATCACTCCAACACACAATATGGCTGCCCCCATGTGGACACAAGATGGCCAGCAGGAAAGGGCAGTTGGGAGGGACCAGGTCTGCAAGGGAGGGCAGTTGTAGGCAATCAGGCCAGCAGGGGAGGGCAGTTGGGAAGGACCAGGTCTGTAAGGGAAGGCAGTTGGGGGCAATCAAGCCTGCAGGAGAGGGCAGTTAGGGGTGACCAAGCTGGCAGAGGAGGGAAGTTGGGGGTGACCGAGCCTGCAGGGAAGGGCAGTTGGGGGGGACCAGGCCTGAAGGGGAGGGCAGTTGGGGGTACCCAGTCCAGCAGGGGAGGGTAGTTAGGGGTGACCAGGCCTGCAGGGGAGGGCAGTTAGGGGCAATTAGGCTGGCAGGGGAGTGGTTAGGGGGTGATCAGGCTGGCAGGCAGAAGCAGTTAGGGGCAATCAGGAAGGCAGGCAGGTGAGCAGTTGGGAGCCTGCAATCCTGGATTGTGAGAGGGATGTCTGACTGCCCATTTAGGATCGGGCCTAAATGGGCAGGGACATCCCTCGAGGGGGTCCCAGATTGGAGAGGGTGCAGGCTGGGCTGAGGGACAGCCCCCCACACCAGGCCTCTAGTACTATATATAAAATTTCATCCTGCTTTTCTATACTTAATTTCTCACACCATTAAACATTTCTTGAAAGTGTGACTTTTTAATGACCATAGAATTCCATTGTCTAGAGGTAATATTATTACAATGAAGTGTTTCCAAGACTACATTTGTATTCTTTGTGAATGGTACCCCCTGGAGTTGTGTAGTAAGGTGGCCCTATTAATTATATGCTATTACAAGTAACCATGGCCATTTTAACTTATGGAAAAGGGACCCTTAGTGACTTGCACTCTTAATGCCAGTGAGCAGTGTAACTAGAAATCCAACTGTCTTAGCCACCTTGTGTTGCTTTATCAAAAATGCCATAAACCAACATTTATTTATCATAGTTCTGGAAGCTGGGAGTCCAAGATCAAGGTGCAAACCTGGTTGGATTCTGGTGAGAGCCCTCTTCCTGATTGCACACTGCCAAGTTCTTTATCCTCACATGGTAGAGAGCCAGAGCTCTCTGAGGTTTCTGATAAAGGCACTAATCCCATTTATGAGGGCTCCACCCTCATGACCTAATTACCTCCCAAAGACCCCACCTCCTAACACTATCACATAGGAGGTTGGATCTCAACATATGAATCAGGGGTAGTCCCAGTCATTCAGTCATTCACACCAACCCAGTCCATTCACTCATCAGTAATGGTCCGCAGGTCACAGGGAGTCTCCAGTTCCAGTGACTCACACCCCAAAAACCCAAGGGATGGTCAAGAAAGAGCAGGACTGGACACCATTACAGTAATGACAACAGTAAACACCCTGAACACTTTGAATGGATGTTGGTATGCCCCAAGTTCTATAACAGGAAACCTAAGTTATTTTATTTTAATCCTGTGTCAATGGATTACTATTACTACTAGTATCATCGTTATTAGAATAATTCCTTTCAAGGATGAAAGCACTGAAATCAAAGAAGGGAGGTAACTTGATCAAAGCCACATTGTGAGGAAGTGTTTGACCATGGCCTGTTACAGGGAAAACCCAAGCTCTTGAGCACCATCTAAGTCAGAGACATTTGGCTACTATCCTCAATTGAACCGGGGCCTTATATCTAGAAAATGAAACAGACTTCCCCTCCCCGAGTTCTGAAAGTGATTCCTCTCATTCACTCACCATTCCATTCTCAAAACTTTCCAGAACTCTCTTCCAATAATTCTCTAAGGGTGTATAAGATACAGATAGTCTATAGCAGCTCTATAGAATAGTCCAATAGAACAGTAACATGAGCCACCTATGTCATTTTAAATTTTCTAGTAACTACATTAAACAAGTAAAAAGAGACAGGTGGTATATGTTTTTAAAATATGTTTTGTTTAACCCAGGAGATCCAACATATTTTCATCTCAATAAGTGGCACTAACCACATTTTGAGAGCTCAAAAAGCCACATGCCGTTAGTGGCTATCATAGTGAATACTATAGTGGACAGCACAACCATAGGATAGAATTCAGTGAGCATTAGAATAGACTGGAAATCTTATTTATAACATAAGCTCTTGGGGCCCATTCTTAGAGATTTTGATTCTGTAGATCAGTGACCGGACCCAGGAATCTTTGTTTCTAACAAGTATTTTCAGGTCACTCCAATGAGAGTGGTTTATAGAACACACTTTGAGAAATTCAGGTGTAGAAGATTTTCAGGGAGAAGCAGAAGGTTTACCCAGCCCTGAGGACACAGAATACCCTGAGTAACCACAGTTGCAATGACATCCACATCCCCAAGAGGATCCACCACTGCAATTTTTATTCTTCTCTGACTCAACCTGAACAAGTATGCCTGAGACATGCATGTGATAATGCAGGTGCCCCATGTTGGGATGGCTCCATTCACTGTCCCATCATGACCCATTTCTTCAAATGATGTTTACAGTAAATATTAGTGATCCTAATGAAGTTGGAAAGGAGCTCAGACAGAACCCCGTTCCTTTCCAAGCCAAACAAATTTGAATGGTTGTACATCTGCATAATGGTTTCACTTTGTTTTATTCATGGCCTACTAGTTGGGTAAGAATATTTTCTGTATACAAACTTGATTCTGGGCTTGGATTCAGGTATAAGCAAGATGAAGATAGGAATGGTCAGACATCTGGATTTTCCCCTACGTTAGTGTTTCCCAAAACACGATCTCAGGACCACAAAGGCAGTGATCCTAGAAATGTAATAGACAGACCTGCAGATTCCAAAGGTTCTACTCCAGAGACAGATTTCTATGGTCAAGAATTTCCACAGGTATAGTCCTCCCCTCACCAAAGTAGCTCTGATGCAGGTGCTCAGGGTGAAACTAATGGAACCCTATATATCGCACTTGTTTCCTCTGCATGAAACTACAAAATTCAATAACACCTTGTCTTTCTCCTTTTACTTTAATTATATGGGTAGTTGGAATAGATTTCCTTCCAATTATAAAATATTTTAACTAATACAAGAATATCTAGGAAAGTTGGACTTCATTTCAAATGTGATGAAAGCCTTGAGAGAATTTAATGAGGTAGTATAATCTTACTAACATTTTTAAAGATCATTTTAGCTGCTATGGAAACTATAGATTCAGAGGAGGGAGCTATAAGAGTGAGGCAGGGGACCAGTAAGAAGGTCATTGAAATAGCCAACTGGTTAACAACTAAATGGTACACAAGCCAAATTCCATGGTAATGACATGCCATCTAAGGCACTAGCAAAGTTGGGGTGTGCTGAGTCAAACTCAATTCATCCTTCATCATTCGTCTTCCCTGCCACAATCATTCTCTACCCACCATGGACCATAGCAAAGGCTCCAACCAGATCACACACATCCACACACTGTCCAAGACCCCCACGGCAATTTCTAAGCATACAGCAGTCTATATTCAGATTTAGGGTGAAATGTAACTTTAAAATGGCTCAGTTCTGCTACCACATCCATTTTATATTGCCGAAATTAAACTGGTCTTGGTCTGAAGCACCTGCATGATGGTTGCTTTACTGTATTTAGAGATTCTCCAAGACTGTGGGGAAGAATTTGATTGGCATTCACACATCTAGTGTGTCCTCCAAAATGGTTCTTCTAGAAGAAATCTAAGGACAATTGTCTTTAAAGCAAATTTTGAACTCCTTCTAAAAAATAAAACACCAATTACCACCTCCAAATCAGCAATTCCTTCCAGATTTCAAAACATAAGCTCCCATCTTCACCTAACACCCTGTTACTTAAATATAAGGTGCCAATATGCTAATGAGAACAGGTAGCAAGCAAGCTCAGTTGTTGTCTTGAGCATCTTCACAGATGGTTGTCTTTTACCACATCTGAACAACATGCTCAGTCTGAGGTGCTGCTTCCTGAGTTTGGCTGCACATAGACGGGGTGAGATTTCCAGTTAATTTCTGGAGGCACAAAAGCAACTAGACTATTCTGACCACTTCAGAGATCAGGAATCACTGGCTTCACTAACCCTCACTTCAACTGGGTCTTGAATGCCATCTCATTTTGAAGCCCAATGTATTATTGGCTGATGTATAAAGTCTTTCTTCTCTTTATAAAACATTGGCAGCCACTGCTAGTGAGAAATATATTTTGTACGTTTCCAATCAAAACAGTGATGAGTGTTGTATGGAATTTAACTGTAGTAGTAGAAGGACAGACCAGGTCTTTTATTAGTGGCTCCACTCATACCTTTGGGATGTCAGGTATGATGTGTAACGGTGCTGTCTTCTTCATCAGTGTGTTTCTAGAACAGTTTCTGGATAAATAAAGTTAGCGGGTGAGGAAGGAAAGGAGGGGAAGAAGGGATAAGGAAGCAAGAATGCTGAAAGAGGTCAGTTGTCATACGACAGCCAGATTGGTGGTGGCTGTGGTGTGGCTCAGCCTCTATGTGTCATCCATCATGGGAAAGCCCAATAAATCTCTTCTCCTTGAGCACTTGTAACACAGCTTCTGCTTCCTAATCCATAAATCCAGGAAGCAAAGAGAAATGGCATTTCTCACTTCTCCTGCTTGCACAATTCCCTTTGGCCTTGCGCTAATTGCTAACCCAGTTCACACACTAATACTTTGCTCCTCAGTCCTCTGAAATCTTTCTTCAACACTCCACAGCCATCATCTCCAATGTAAGTAATTAACATTTACACCATTAGAGGTATTTTGCATTTATTATCTCATCTGACCCTTGCCATAACAAAGAGGTATGATCATCCCAATTTTATATAGGAATAACTAGAGACCCTAAAGTCAATTTGCACCAATTTATATAACAACCAGCTGCACATTAGAGTGTCTGCTCATCACACCCCAGCCAGCCCTACATCTTATAATGTTTTAATTGGCCAATTTGACAGGAAAAATTATGCCTCATTGTTCTAGTTTCCATTTCTTTGATGCCTATTAACGATGAACATTTTTCTTTATATGCTTACTAGAGGCCTGGTGCACAAAATTCGTGCACTGAAGGGGGATGTCCCTCAGCCCAGCCTGCACCCTCTCCAATCTGGGACCCCTCGGGGGATGTCCAACTGACGGTTTAGGCCTGATCCCACAGTCAGACATGCCTCTCACAATCCGGGAGAGATTGCTGGCTCCCAACTGCTCACCTTCCTTCCTGCCTGATTGCCCTTAACTGCTTCTGCCTGCCAGCCTGATCACCCCCTAATCACTCCCTGCCAGTCTGATCAAAGTCTAACTACTCCCCTGCCAGCCCGATTGCCCCCAACTGCCCTCCCCTGCCAGCCCGATCATCCCAACTGCCCTCCCCTGCCAGACTGGTTGCCCCCAAATGCCCTCCTCTGCCATCCCAGTCTCCCCCAACTGCCCTCCCCTGCCAGCCTGGTCACCCCTAACTGCCCTCCCCTGCCAGCCTGGTCACCCCCAACTCCCCTCCCCTGAAGGCCTGGTCCCCCAACTGCCCTCCCCTGTCAGCCTGGTCACCCCCAACTCCCCTCCCCTGAAGGCCTGGTCCCCCAACTGCCCTCCCCTGCCAGCCCAGTCACCCCAACTGCCCTCCCCTTCAGGCCTGGTTCTCCCCAACTTCCCTCCCTCTCCTGCAGGCCCAGTTACCCCCAACTGCCTTCCCCTGAAGGCCTGGTCCCCTCCAACTGCCCTCCTCCCCTGCAGGCCCGGTCGCCCCCAACTGCCCTCCCCTGCTGTCCTGATTGCCTCTAACTGCCCTCCCCTGCTGGCCCGATCACCCACAACTGCCCTCCCCGCCAGCCATCTTGTGGCAGCCATCTTGTGACCACATGGGGGCAGCCATCTTGTGCGAAGGTATGACAGTCAATTTGCATAGTACCTCTTTATTATATAGGATAGACCATTTGTATATCTCACTTTGTAAACCAACCTTTCTTGCCCTTTGTACATTTTTCTTTTGGATTTTAAAGATTTCTTGGTGTTGTAAAACTATTCATCATTATTGTATTTTGTGCAACACCCCCCCCCAAAATTGCCACTTGCCCTTTAATTTTTATCATTGTCCTGTGTTGTACAGAGTCTTCATATTTTTTTACATTATGCACATTAGACCCTCAGAACTTATTCAAAGTTTCCTACTTTTAAAATTGAATCTACTCGTATTTTTCTTGTAATTTCCTCTATATGTTTCATGCTTAAAACAATCCCAGCTCAAAATGAAATAAATATTTATGTGCATTTCATTCTAATTTATTTCTTCATTTTTACAGATATTTTTTCCTATGTACCTTTTTCATTCATTTGGAATGTATTTGGGAGCATGATGTATTTCTGAAGATCTAACTTGCTTCTTTTCCCCTAAACAACTAATTCTTCTGACCTGACTTCTTAAATGTACTTGTTTCCCATTGGCTGATGATGCCTTCTTTGTCCCAATTTGATACGATATATGCTCAGGTTTTAGTCAGTAGTATTTATTTTACTCCATTGATTGTTTCTTATACCATGTCACATTGTTTCAATAATTACAGCCTATGAAACATTTTGGTCAGGCAAGTACCTTTGTTTTCTGAATGTCATTGTATTACCATTTTTTGTTTTACAAAATGCCCTTAGATAATTTCACCCATTAATTCTTCCAGATGAACTTGAAAACGATTTTCAAAGGATTCTGATTGGGGTATTGTGAACTTTGTATATAAATTTTCAAATAATTGAAAACTTCATAAGATTTAGTCTTCTCATTTTAAAAACAAAACAAAACAAAAAACCCACCCAGCATTCTTTTAAATTTGTTCCTCACTTGGGATCACAATACCAGATATCAAGCTATACTACAAAGCCACTGTTCTCAAAACTGCCTGCTACTGGCACAAGAACAGACCTATAGACCAATGGAACAGAACAGAGAACCCAGAAATCGACCCAAGCCATCATGTTCAATTAATATTCACCAAAGGAGTCAAGAGCATACAATGGAGTCAAGACAGTTTCTTCAATAAATGGTGTTGGGATAATTGGACAGATACAATGAAACTAGACCAGCAACTTACACCATACACAAAAATAAACTCAAAATGGAAAAAGGACTTAAATGTAAGATGGAAAACCGTAAAAATCTTAGAAGAAGCCATAGGCAGCAAAATAGCAGACATTTGTCGTAGCAGTATCTTGACTGATACAGCTCCTAGGGCAATGGAAACTAAGGAGAAAATAAACAAATGGGACTACATCAAAATAAAAAGCTTCTGTACAGCAAAAGAAACCATCAACAAAACAAGAAAGCCTACTGCATGGGGGAACATATTTGCCAATGTTATCTCTGATAAGGGTTTAATCTCCAAAATTTACAGGGAACTCATACAACTTAACAAAAGGAAGATAAACAATCCAATCAAAAAAATGGGCAAATGACCTAAATAGACACTTTTTGAAAGAGGACATACAGAAGGCCAAGAGACATGAAAACATGCTCAAAGTCACTAATCACCGAAGAGATGCAAATCAAAACAACAATGAGGTACCATCTCACACCTGTCAGAATGGCTTTCATCAACAAATCAACGAACGACAAGTGCTGGGGAGGATGCAGAGAAAAAGGAACCCTCTTACACTGCTGGTGAGAATGAAGACTGGTGCAGCCACTGTGGAAAACAGTATGGCGTTTCTTCAAACAATTGAAAATGGAACTTCCATTTGACCCAGTAATCCTACTTCTAGAGACATATCCCAAGAAAACAGAAACACCAATCACAAAAGATATATGCACCCCTATGTTCATAGCAGCACAATTTACAATAGCTAAGATATGTAAACAGCCTAAGTGCCCATCAGCAGATGAATGGATTAGAAAACTGTGGTACATCTACACAATGGAATACTACGCTGCAGTAAAAAAGAAGGAATTCTTACCATTTGCAACAGCATGTATGAAATGGAGAACATTCTCCCCTGCAGTGGGCTTTCTTGTTATTTTGTTGATGGTTTCTTTTACTGTGCAGAAAGATAAAGGTCACATGATCTCACTCATTTGTGGAATATAAAGAACATCATAAACCAATGAACAAAAATAGATACAGAGACAAAGAAGCATTGAACAGACTGTCAAACTTCAGCAGGAAGTGTTGGGGGCGGGGGTAAAAGGTCAATCAAAGGACTTGTATGCATGCAAATAAGCATAACCAATGGACACAGACACTAGTGGGGTGAGAGTATATGCCGGAGGGGGGGGTGAGGGTATATGCTGGGGGGGGGTGAGGGTTGGGGGAGGCTAGGGGAAGGTAAATGGAAGGAGACATATGTACTGCTATTTGTAATACATTAAACAATAAAAAAAATTTGTCCCTCAGTCAAGTTGGGTCTATCATAGTATTTATTGGACTTAATTGTGTTATGCATTACATTTAAGTTAGTTAAAAATATATTTTAACATATATTTCTTTATATTTTATTGACTTTTTTATAGAGAGAGAAACATTAATGTGAGAGAGAAACATCCATCGGTTCCCTCCTGTAACCTAGGTGTTTTCCCTGACCAGGAATCAAAACCCCCACACTCCAACTGACTGAGCTACACTGGCCAGGGCTTAACATATACTTCTTAAATAAAATTTTTCTTGTGAAATATGTTGCATAGTGCCTAGAATATAATAAGAGCTTAATAACATGAATGAAATGGTATCTGTTGATATTCTTCTATGGAAGAGAAATAATGAGTAAGCTTTTCTTTCCTTTTGTTTTCTCCAATACATATCTTGTCTTTCAAAATATATATCAGCATTCATAATCAATTTTATTGTCAATTTCTTCATGCCAAAATAGTCTCAATCTTGAGTTTTCTCTTTTAAATACTTTCCCAATTGGCTGGAGTGTATCTTTTTTGGTTTTGGGGGGGGTTTATTGTTTTGTTTTGGTTTGGTTTTTTTCAGAGAAAGGAGAGGGAGAGAGATAGAAACATCAATGATGAGAGAGAATAATTGACCAGTCGCCTCCTGCATGCCCCCTACTTGGGATTGAGCCCACAACCCAGGCATGTACCCTGACTGGGAATCAAACTGTGACCTCCTGGTTCATAGGCTGATGTTCAACCACTGAGCCACACCAGCCAGGCACGGAGTGTAACTTGAAGTACTGTTTTGGGGGTGCTGAATGAAAGAATTTGAAGGGATTATGCAAAAAATCATATATCTATAACACTTAGACACAGACAACAGTGTGGTGATAGCCAGAGGGAAAAGGAGTGGAGATGGATGGAGGTAGGCAAAGAGGGAATAAATGAGAATGGAAAGAGACTTAGTTTTGGGCAATGAGTTCGTGATGCAATATGCAGATGATGTCTTGTTGAGTTGTACACTTGAAACCTGTATGGCTTTATGAACCAATGTCATCCCAATAAATTCAATTTTTAAAAAAATAAATGTATTTTTCTAAGCCATTGCATAACCTAAAATAACCAACTATCTGAACAATTCTCTATCATATCAATCAGCATCCACAAAAATGAGGTCAACCATTGGCTGTAAACTGGGAAGAGAAGAACATCTGTTCTGTGATGTTTACAGATACCAGGCTTGTCATGTTCTAGACATCAAAGTAGGTGCCAACCATAGTTTCGTACTTCTCAATTTGGCTCCGTCAGTCTTAGGATTAGTGGAATATTCTTACAGATTTTGACAAGTTTTAGTATCTGTTTTGCTTTCCAGAGTTGTCTGAGTTTCCATTTTTCTATGTCTTCTTGGATGTGTGCTTTTAATAGTAAGTTGGAAAAGACTATGTCCAGTACAACTTTTAAGCAGAAGTCCATTGATCATGTTCAGTATGGTACTATATATTTCACAGCAGTTTAAAAGAGTATGAGCATTGGATTCAGACAGACCTGAGATTGTGTATCAGTTAAGAACCTATTTGTTTCATGGAACAGAAAACCCACATTAAAGTGGCTTAAGTGATAAATAGAATTCATTGGTTTACATGATTAAAACAGCTGTAGAAGGGCTTCAGGCGATTGTTGTGAAACCAACAATATCACCAAAGACCTGGTATCTGTCAGTCTCTCATCTCTCTCAAACATAGCAGTACCCTGTACTGGACACTGCCTCATGGCAACAAAATGGCTGCAGGGGCATCCACCCTCACACCCTTATACCACATATTCTAAGGAAAGAAGTAAAAATTTTCTGAAGACTTCTTCAGAAGAAAGGGAAACTTTTTCTCAAAGGCTCAAGAATTATCTTTTTGCATCTCCGTGACTTTTTTGGGAATGAGATGCCCATCCTCAAAAACAATCTCTATAGCCAGGAAATGGAATGAATTGACTTAAGTTAATCACAGACAACCTAAAGCTAGAGTCAATCCCATCCAAAATACACAACCAAGACCAGGAAAAATGTTGATTTACCCAAGATGAAAGCATGGTTCTATGGGCAGAAGGGGAAATAGATATGGACGAGACAAACAATAAGCACCCACTTAATGTGAGTGGTACCTTCACCTCTCAACTTGACTGGATTCTGTCACTTGTAAGTGACAGAAACCCACTGCATTATCTCTGTATTGCTGCATAACAAATTACTCTGACATTTAGCAGTTTAGAACAACAAGCATTTATCATTTCACAGTTTTTATGGATCAGGAATCAAGGCCTCTCATGAGATTGCTGTGAGGGTGTCAGTAGAGGCTGCATGCATCTCAAAGCTGGAGGTTACACTTCCAAGATGCTTCCTTCTTGTGGCTGTTGGCTTCTTCCCACAGAGCTGCTTGAGTGCCCTTACAACATGGCTGCTGGATTGCCCAAAATCATTGGTCCAAGAGAAGAGAAGCAAGGAGAAAGCTGCACTGCCTTATGACCAGTCTTCAAGGTTGCACACCATTACTTCCACTTTATGGTATTTGTTAGAAGTGAGTCACTAAGTCCAGTCCACAGGCAAGAAAAGCAGAATTAGACTGTGTCTCTTGAATGGAGGAGTTCTATTTGTGGGTCTTTTTAAACCAGCAGATCCACCTCAAACATGCTTAAACCACAGAGAGGGTTTATTTGCTTCAGAGCAGGGAAAGATCGGTAACTCTCCATATGGATGGAAGAGCTGCATTAATCACGTCCTTGGGAATGGGAACTTGGGACCAAATACTACCTTACCTGGATTCTCTCTCCATCTGTTTCTCATCTTTGCTTGCTCTGGTTCTCTTTGCCTGTTGGTCTCTTTTTTTTTTTTCCTAAAGCAGAAAGAACATCTCCACACACTGGGCAAAATAGCCACTGGCACCCAGTTTAGCAATCCCACAGGGCAAAGATTCCTTCTTCCTCCCAGCATCTAAAACTTAATCCCAGAGATAGATTCCTATTGGACATGCTTAGTCAGTATACACCCAAGACTAATCATGACTGCCCAGAAGATGATTGGGTTGGCCTGCGTCAATCATATGCCCAATCCTTAGGTCATAAGGTCAAGGTCATTTCCCAAAGAAAAGCAGATGGGATCAAAGAACTAACAGCTGTCCGCTATGGCCACTCACTTTTTATGTGACCTTGAGCAACATACTTGAATTCTCTATCTCTATGCCTAAGCTTCTTCATCTTTAAAATGTAAATAATAATGCCTTCATATAGGACTGGTTTAGGATTAAATTAAATGATGCATGTGGTATGCCTAAAACAGTGATTAACATACAGTATATGCTCAAAAATATAGCTCTTATCACTCCTTATCATTATTTCTTGTTCTTGATGCCTCTTGGCAGGGGGGAAACAACTCCTCGCAAGAAAAATCAAGTTTTCCCATATAACCACCATAGTGTTCGTGGTTTTGCCAGGATGGGGGAGGAAAATGTGTCACCCCACAAATTCATTATGGAGTGTTAATGTGCCTCATTAGAAAAGTGAGCAGGCCCAGTGGAAATCTCTGTGCACTTTTGGAGGCCAGCTAAATCCACAGACACACTCCCCATAATATATTCTGCTAGAGTTGTTAGTAATAAAGTAGCAGATGTTGAACAAGGAGACTGCCCCTGGCGATATCTGTTAATTGATGTGACGTGTGTTTTTATGAAATCTTGATCAAGGTGTTTAATTTCTAGCTACACGGGAAACCCTAGAATGGGCAGAATCAAACTCCTTCTAAAAGAAAATTAGGGAATGTGATTATAAAAAAATCATTATCAAAATATCTACACCAGTGAAGAAGTAACTACTGTATTTAGTCTTTTCTAAAAAGGAGAATCCAAAACAAATGAGTTACCTGAGAAAGAATACTATTCTCACAAGTTTGATGTGATCGCCATAGGCAGACAAAGAATCTCAGACACGTGGACACAGACACACTTGAATAATATTCATGAGCTCCCAAATGAAAATAAGAGAGGCAAAGAGAAACACAAAGCAGACATACACACAGAGACAAGAGAATAGGTACAGAGATAAACAAATTGAGAGAGACATACACAGATACGAACATGCTTTTTTTACAAATCCATCAGCCTGGCCAGTCTGCCCTTCTTGGGTTTAATAATAGCTGATTCAGCTCAACAGGGAGAAGCCAAATAACTGGCCTTGAAAGATTCCTTGCCCAACAATCTTAAATATATGACCACCACCCCAGGCAAGGAGCTATAAAGCCTCATGTCAGGTGCCAACTTGTGGGTCCAGTTAATCCTCAGCTTTGGAAAAGGGACCGACAAAATATATCAACCTGGTCCATCCATCAATCCACTATACTTCCTCCCATCATCAAGAGAGTAGGGAAAAGTGATCTGTGGTGGGTAGCCTGGAGTATCTTCTTTGTGGCCTTCCCTAAGTTAACGTAATGATAATAACAACTCATATACTGTGCTCTTACCATATGCTTGGCACCATGCTAAACTCTGTGTATAAAATATCTCATTCTAGTCCAAGAACACCATAGCTACATTTTAGATATAGAAAACCAGAACCAGAGTCAGTGCAAAGAGCATCATGTATTCAACATGCATAAGTCAGCCACCTAAAAGGTGTTCCTACAAAGAAGTTGCTAATTGGCCACCAGGCTGAATTAAAGTTTCAGAGCATCCGGCTATGGTGTCAGGTTGGGTATTAAACTTCGTAGATTGGAATAAATGATGAATCAAGCCTAATCGGCCTCTTGGGCCAAGTGACTTTCAGTTTAAATCTGCTTTATAAACTGAGTCCGTGACTCCAAAGGCCCTCAATATCTCCAGTTTTAAAAAGGGAGTAAGATTTTTTTTATTTTTTTATTTTTTATTTATTTATTTATTTATTTATTTATTTATTTATTTATTTATTTATTTTTGCTAGGGACACATGAAATTATTTAGCTACTCTGCAAAGCTATGGTCATTCTTCAACATGGGAAGGAGGAAAGATAGCACTTCTGGGAATTTCATCTGGGAATGAATGGAGGTTGTCTCAGCCTGGTCGAGAGGGGACAGAGGAGTTCCGAGTCAATAATCGTTGGTTGCAAGTAACAGTAATCTAGTCTGCATTAGTCTTGCAGATAAAAAGATAAGTAAGTGATGGTCTTCTTACCCATCACAGAAACATTTTACCAAGTTCAGTAAATAGTCATGATGGAAAGACTTGAGTCCAATGGGAATCTGTTACATGGTAAGTCTCAGGGAACAATTATAGGACTCAAGGGCAATAACATAGTAGGGCCATAGGAAGAAGCTGAAAGGGGAAAATCCATCAGTGATTAACTTCTTTCTACTTCTCACCTGTACTTCTAATATTCAGCCATCCCATCCCTGAAAACCAGCAGTACATATCACATTCATGATCATGATGATGGTAGTGGGTATGCCTCACTGCTGGGTTTATAAACCAGCTTGATAGAGACACAAGTCTTTTAGGTCCAACTCCAAATTCCATGGGAAGAAACTGGGGTTGGGCTAGCTTGAGTCATGTGAGCACTCCTGGTCCAATCAGCTGCAGCCACAGGGCTTGGATCACACAGTCCCACTGCCATGGCTATTGGGATTCTCCCTGTGAGTCTTGAATGGGGATGGGAAGTTTCCAGAGGAAGAGCAACTTTGGCCCACTGGTAACACCCACCAAAAGGTGTCTGCTACAGGAAAAGGGACTGGTAGACGAGCTGATACCTAACATTTTTTCGTGTTTCTGTGTGTCAGACATTTTGTCAGGGAAATACCTAAAATATGTTACATCAACTCTCTTATTTTCACAAATTATGCATCTAAACTTGCCTTTCCAAAGAGATTCAAAATAAACACAAAGTACTCTGTGAAGAACAAACATCATTCCATCCCTTGCAGTTTTTCTTTCCCACAGTTTGGCCCTGCAACCCCCCACTCCCTCCACCAAAAAAAAATTTTGACTCTCCTGTTTACAAAACAAAACTCCTATACTCATAAACAGAAACAAATGTATGAGGGGATATTATTTATATTAGCAGCAGCCAGTCTAGAATACTTTATTATATTTATTTTGAGCCAAATCCATCTACCCCTAATTTGCACTCATTTGGTTCAGTCCAATGAAAAATAAGTTGAGCCCTGGCCAGTGTGGCTCATTTGGTTGAGCATCATTGACTCTCAGTCAGGGCACATGCTGAGGTTTCTGGTTTGGTCCCAGGTAGAGAGGCAACTGATCCTCCCCATCAATGTTTCTCTATCATATTGATGTTTCTCTCTCTCTCTCTCTCTCCCTCCCTCCCTCCCTCCCTCCCTCCCTCTCCCTACCTCATCAATAAAAACTTATTTTTAAAAAAGAAAAATAACTTGACTACCTCCTTAACAAATCATCATTCAAATCTGTATTTGTTTCCTAGGGCTGCCATAACAGATTCTTTGTCTGAGATTCTTTGTCTGCCTATGGCGATCACATAAAGCCTCATGTCAGGTGCCAACTTGTGGGTCCAGTTAATCCTCAGCTTTGGAAAAGGGACCGACTGGGTGGTTTAAACAATAGAAACTTATTTTCTCACAAATATGGAGCATACAACTTCATAATCTAAGTGTCAGCAGGGCTGGTTTCTTCTGAAGCCTCTATCCTTGGCTTGTTAATGACTGTCTTTTCCCAATGTCCTTATATTGTCTTCCTTCTGTGCATGTCTGTCTAAATCTCCTCTTCTCAAAAAGACAGGAGTCATATTGGATTAGGCTCACCCATATGACCTCCTTTAACCTCTTTATAAAGACCCTGTCTCCAAATACAGTCACAAACTGAGGTATTGGGTGTTAGACTTCAGCATATTAATGGGGAGGGAGGGTAGACAATACAGCCTATTAAAAAAGTCTTTTAAGACCATTCCTCTTCTGCCACCAAGCCTGTACTCTCCCCATTGGAGAGCCATTTCTCACACTAACAGTGTCTCCTTGGCTTCCAGGGTGTACTTTATCAAGGTGGAAGGGTGGAAGGCCTGTCCCGTGGAAAGAGGTATGCTTTAGGCCAGTGGTCGGCAAACTCATTAGTCAACAGAGCCAAATATCAACAGTACAACGATTGAAATTTCTTCTGAGAGCCAAATTTTTTAAACTTAAACTTCTTCTAACGCCACTTCTTCAAAATAGACTCGCCCAGGCCATGGTATTTTGTGGAAGAGCCACACTCAAGGGGCCAAAGAGCTGCGTGTGGCTCACAAGCTGCAGTTTGCCGACTATGGCTTTAGGCTAATGCCTCATTGGAAAAGATCTGGCTGCCATCTCAGATATAGCAGAGATCAACAAGGGTCAGATAAACTCTATCATCAAATTAGAGGGGCATGTATTATCAAATAAGACAATAGAGAAGTGAAAATGGTCAGAGTTAGTATAAAGATCAGTGGATGCCAAAGGTTGGGGAGGGTGGGATAAATCAGTAGAACATAGAGAATTTTTAAGGTAGTGAAACTACCCTGTATGATACTGTCATAGTGGCACATATCTATATGTATTAATGCCTAAGTTACCTTTACGACCTGACGACCGGACAACCGGCCAGTAGCTATGACATGCACTGACCACCAGGGGGAAGACACTCAATGCAGGATCTTCCCCCTGGTGGTCAGTGAGCTCCCACAGCCAACCTCCCACAGCCAGCCAACCTCTCTCGGTCCCTCCCCCACTGGCCAGTAGGCCCCAATTGGCCCCAATCGCCAGCCAGGCCAAGGGACCCCACCCATGCATGAATTTGTGTGCCAGGCCTCTAGTTATTATATATTTGTCCAAACCCATAGAATATATACCATTGAGAATAAACTCTAATGTAAACTATGGACTTTGGATGATAATGATATGTCAATGTAGGCTCATCATTTGTAATAAATGTTCTCTAGTGGGGCACACTGATAATGGCAAAAGCTATGTATATGTGGGGGAGGCGGTATATGGAATAGCCCCCTATATCTGTATCTGTCACTCAGTTTTGCTGTGAATCTAAAATTGCTCTAAAAAAGTCCATTAAAAATGAGTCTAAAAATAAAAATAAATAAAAACAAACAAACAAATAAAAAAACACAAAGCAGTCTAGAGAATGGGATTGGTGGATGCCTGGGTTGGAAGAAAGAGTCACAGAATCAGGAATAAAAGATTAAAAAGACAAGACCTGGGGCAAATTCCATCTCCCTCAGGGTGTAGCTCCTTACCTGTCTCACATGACATAGCTTTGACTCCTTCCATGGCAACTTCAGAGACGTGTGGGGGACCTAGAAAGCTGACAAAGTCCTCTCACCACCAAAGTACATGCCATATTGTGTTTAGATTTCAGCATCTTTCACAACATTACTTTTCAATAAAGGCAGCCTGCATTCCACCATGATCTTTGTCCCTCTCCAAGGAAGATAAAAACAGCTCAAGATTCACCATGTTTCTCCTCATTTTCTCCTCAACCAAGTGTCAAGAGCTTTGCCTAATGTCCTTGGCATCCAGAAAAGCAGTTGAGTTCCAACTTTTAAGCTTCATTCTTCCAGGAGGCTTCCACAGGCACAATTTCAACTCCTTGGTCCACAGAGAAAGGGGTGGCGGTTGGTGATGAGCTAATTTAGTACCTGCTGCCAATGTACTCAGTAGTTAAACAGATTAAATTAATTCTCCTTAGAGCAGCAGTTTTCAACCTTGGCTGCACATTGTATTCATCCTGGGAGCTTTAAAAAAAATACTGATGACTGAGTCCCACCCCTAGATTCTGATTTAATTGGTCTGGGGTGCAGCCTAGGCGTGGGGATATTTAAAAGCTCTCCAGGTGGTATAAATTGCAAGCAAGTTGAGAACAGTTGCCTTGGTGATACTCAAAGCGTGGTCCTCAGACCTGCAGCATCAGCATTACCAGGATGCTTATTTGAGATGCATGTTCTCAGGTCCCACCCCAGATCTCATAATTCAGAATGCCTGCAGGTGGGGCCCAGCAATCTGTATTTTCACATACTTGCCAGGTGACTCTGATGCACAATAAACTTTAAGAACCACGTTTCTGGTGGTCCTCAATGTTGGACTGCACCCTGCTTGTTAACAGATATTACTCAGTTTCTGCTCTGCTTCCTCTTACTGACTCTGCTCACAGTCCTTTGCTCCACCTCTAAGTTCAGCCTCACCTTCATCTCCAGACCTCATTCTCACCTGACGTAGGAAGGATGTCAGGCATCCAAGCGCAATACTATGAAACTGAGCATAGCATTCATGATCCCGGCACACTTGTTTGGATTCCTTCATGTTCACCTCTAATAAGTAGACCTGGCTTCACAGACCCAGGACTAATCTGGCCCACCTGTTCTGATAACCAGGCTATTGTCTTTCTCCAGGCTCAGAATTTCTTATCTAAAGCACCTGCCTCATACCCCTAACCTCTCCAACATTGGGGAAATCTAATTGTGTATACTGATGCCACCCCACCCCCACCCAAAGACCAATGCCTTCCTCTGAATTTCCTCTGAAATAACTGCTTATTTCTCTTCCTAACTACCTTCCTACGAGGACTTTTTTAAAAGGAAACAATGAATGATGTAGGTGTGGGTTTAAAAAGTAACACCTACTCATCATAGAAAAGTTAGAGAAACCAAAGGGACAAAGAAGAAAATAAAAGCCATCTCTCACCCTCTCTGAAACAACATTTTTAATGTTTTGGTGCATTTACTTCCATTTTTCCCCTTGCACTTTATGTATGTTATAATGTGCTTTGTTCCAAGAACTATATGAGGTAGGTTACCAATGGGGCATAAAACACAGGACATAATGATTTTAAAATACCCTATTGACTGAATTATTGGTCTCAATGTTCACTCCCCAGTAGTGTTTAGGTATATACATTTCAACATGATGGGTGAAATATATATTCACATACACAGCTTAACTTTGGAATTAGCATGCAATTAGCTAATGGGATATTAGGAATACATAATATGTAGATATAAAACATACTTGCTTTGTTGAGCTTACTACCTCTTATACTCCAATGATCTGCCAAAGAAATAACATATCATGGAGGCCACTACCTCTTTAGCCTGGGCCCCAAAATGGTATATATGGTGCAGAACTGCTCCCCATCCTGAGCAAACTATCTGACACAAGAGCAATGAGCAACTTCTTATTATCAAAAGTTGAGTTTGGGCTAGTTTTTTATGCAGTTTTATTGTGGCAATAGCTGACTAATACATGCTCTGTTTCATTTATTGTAGATACATGTTTTTATGTAGTAACTAGAGGCCTGGTGCATGAGATCTGTGCACAGGGGCGAGGGAGTCCCTCAGTCCAGCCTATGTCTTCTCGCAACCTGGGACCCCTCAGGGGATGTTGGGCCTAAACCGGCAGTTGGACATCCCTCTCAGAATCCAGGACACTGCGTGTACCAGTGACCATACTATTCATACAGGTGAAAGGCATCTTGCTGTTGTATGGGCAACTACATTTTTTTGCTCTGATTATAAAAAGTAGTACATAACATGATCCTTCTGAGGCAGTAGTACCATTTCCCCCATCTTAGGGTGGAAAAACTGAAGCAGAGAGAAGTTAAGTAATTGGCTTTGTCACACAGTTATAAGTGTCAGAATCAGGGCTGATCACAAAATGTGCAAGCCCGAGTCCATGCATGTCATCACTGCATCATCCTGTTTTTTCAGTGTTAGAGTAGCCTTGCCAGGTTTTAATTTTCAATCTAAGAGACTGTTCCCAATATATAGGGTAGGGTCCCTAGGCCTGGCCTGAGATCAGGGACATCTGTGGGGTGACCATCAGGCAGGGTGATCGGGGGGCCTCCACCGACACCTGCCTTGGCTGGAGGCCTGGTGCAGCCCGCTGGCTGGCCCCATCCCCTGCCACCACCGCTGGTCGCCTCCTTCTCAGGGGAGCAGTGTGTGTCATAACAACTGGTCATTCCATCATTCAGTCAATTTGCATATTAGGGTTTTATTATATAGGATATCATTGAAGTCAGGATATGTATTATAATCAATGAAATGTCATAATGTTTTTTTAGAAAGGCTTTTTTCCTGTCTTTGTAGTATGTAAAAGATGGTGTTTATTATACAGGGATGGGCTAAAATAGGTTTCAGTTGTGAGTACAGGAAACAGTTTAATTTTTGAATTATTATTTATTAATTATATTATTTTTTAGCAACTGTAAACCTACTTTTGCCTACCTGTGTATTTGATGGCATCCTAGAGTTTATGAAAAATAGTAGTGAAAAAATCAGTTATAAATTAATATATACAGGGCTTATTCATTAAAATTCATATAATATATATGCACACACATATTAGTTATATATATCTTATGTGCATGTGTTTTATAGAGATACTTTTGTGCTCATATGTGTGTGTATATATATTTATATATGTAGTTTCAACAAAGTAAAATTTGGTTGTTCTAGAAGACATAAGAATACACATCTATATATTTAAAGAGGTAATATACAAATTATCCAGGACACCTTAAGGCTTCACAACCGGCTCAGGAGGAGGCTGCATCACGACTAGCTCAGGAGGAGCTGCGCGTGCAGATGGGCAGGAGGGGACTGCGTGCTGCCCCCAGCCCCAGCGGCTGAGGGGAGGCTGGGGCTGGGGGTGGGCCGAAGCAGAGACACAACACACAGAGGCGTCTGCTCCGAGCCTCCATGGTGCAGCTGGGAGCAGGACCCCAGTGGACACACACAGGAGTGGGGGCGTGCTCCCAGTGTCCACGGTGGGGCTTGAAGCATGCCCCACCCCAGCAGACATACACCAGGAGGGCCTCTGCACATGAGATGCAGAGGAAACACCTTTTCTGACTGTTCTTTGGCTAAGCTCCCTGTACGCCGCCACTCACAGTGTTCTTGGTAACTTGGGTAATAAGAATCCAAGAAGGTGATCTAGGATTTTTCTACCTCACTCCTGGAGGAAAAAATGAAGGTCCACTGCTGGAGGGGCTAAGAAATGTCATATCCTGCCCTAGCTGGTTTGGCTGAGTGGATAGAGCCTGAGCCTGCAGACCACAGGGTCTGGGTTCAATTCTGATCAAGGGCATGTACCTAAGTTGCAGGATCCTCCCTAGCCGGAGCCCAGGTCAGGGCTCATGCAGGAGGCAACCAATCGAAGTGTCCCTCTCACATTGATGTTTCTCTCTGTCTTTCCCTCTCTCTTCCACACTCTCTAAAAGTCAATGGGAATATATCCTCAGGTGAGGATAAAAAAAGGAAAGAAAGAAATGTCATATCCTATGAAATACATATCTTGAAAATGCCTAAAGAAAGTTGTCATTTTTTCATGGTAAAGGGACTGGAGTCCAGGTTGATGAAAACACCTTGGCGGCTGTGGTGGTCTGTAGTGGCAGCGGCAGCAGGGTGATGGGGGTGGCACTTCCCCACTCTCTGGGGAGCGGGCCTAAGCCATCAGTAGGACATCCCCTGAGGGCTCCCAGACTGAGAGGGGGCAGGCTAGGATGAGGGATGCCCCCACCCCATTGCACGAATTTTGTGCACCAGACCTCTAGTTAGGGAAATAATTTCTCTTTCCTTTGGGAAGACAACTGGATGATAATTTTTGAATTTGAAATTCAAAGTTCTTTATGTCTAGTTGGCATGAAAATGGGAGAATTAAATTGCTGAATATACTAAAAGGAATTATTTAATTGAATGCTAGTTGATCCAGATAGCAGTTGGGATTGTGGGAGGCTAGTACTTACAGAGAAGCATGACGATGAGAAATTCCCAGTGGTGGGGAACAGGCAATGAAGTCCAGGAAGTGTGGTAGACTTTTTGTCATTAACTCCAGCTTATCTTAGACCTTTCTCACATTATAGCCTTTTTCAGAAGATACATGAAAAGTGGCCAATGTGCCCTATTTGGGTAATAGATCCCAGGAGGCAGAATGAGAGAAAACGTAGTGACTTCACTAAATCCACAGATATTTTTACAAGGACTAGACACCCACAGATGAATAAATATAAACTCAAGCTATATTCATTGCAAGGGCAAGATGTTTCTAAAAATTCTGAGGACTTGAGAAGAGTAAGGTGACATATACAGAGAGAAAAATACTAAAAAAATAATTTAAAAATTTCACAAAACACTGTCAGTTGTTATGACTAGGTAATGCAATATATACATACTAGAGGCCCAGTGCATGAAATTTGTGTATGGGGGGTGTGTCTCTCAGCCCAGCCTGCACCCTCTCCAATCTGGGACCCCTCAAGGGATGTCCGACTGCCCATTTAGGCCCGATCCTACCTGTATTGGTCCTAAATGGGCAGTCAGATATCCCTCTCACAATCCAAATCTGCTGGCTCCCAACTACTCGCCTGCCTGCCTTCCTGATTGTCCCTAACTGCTTCTGCCTGCCAGCCTGATCACCCCCTAACCACTCCTCTGCCAGCCTGTTTGCCCCTAACTGCCCTCCCCTAGAAGGCCTGGTGACCTCTAACTGCCCTCCCCTGCAGACCTGGTCCTCTCCAACTGCTCTCCCCTGCAGGCCTGGGTTCCCCCCAACTGCCCTTCCCTGCAGGCCCGGTAGCCCCCAACTTCCCACCTCTGCCAGCCTGGTCACTCCTAACTGCCCTCCCCTACAGGATTGATTACCCCCAACTGCCCTCCTTTGCAGGCCTGGTCCCTCCCAATTGCCCTCCCCTGCTGGCCATCTTGTGGCTGTCATCTTGTGCTCACATGGGGGCAGTCATCTTTGACCACATTGGGGCAGCCCTCTTGTGTGTTGCAGTGATGGTCAATTTGCATATTATCCTTTTATTAGATAGGATTAGATAGGATAGAGGCCTGGTGCACAGGTGGGGGCCGGCTGGTTTGCCCTGAAGGGTGTCCCAGATCAGGGTGGGGATTCCCTTGGGGCATGGGGTGGCCAGTGTGAGGGGCCTGTGGTGGTTTGCAGGCCAGCCACACCCCCCAGCGACCCAAGTGGAGGCCCTGGTATCTGGGATTTATTTCAATTATCTTCTATAATTGAAACTTTGTAGCCTTGAGCTGAGGCCTGGGCCCCGCCAGGGCAGGCAGAAAGCTTGGCTTCCTCCATTGCCAGGGCAACCCAAGCCTCCCACTCTCTCCATGGCCACAGCCATTTTGGTTGGGTTAATTTGCATACTCGCTCCTGAGTGGCTGGAGGGCATGGCTTGTGAGTGTAGCAGAGGTGTGGTCTATTTGCATATTACTCTTTTATTAGATAGGATATGTATATATCACATTTCTATGCTTTCCAAAATTTCCACAATGTAGATATATTGACGTCATAAGCATGGAAACAATACATGCTTTTATGAAGTGCATGAGAAAGAAAGAAAAAAGAAGGAAGAGAGGAAGGAAGAAAGAAATAAAGAGTAGGACCTCAAAGTGGAACTAAGAATATGACTGAAATAATATTCTGTTTGTATGTCCTGCTCATCTTTCATGGATGAAAGTATTTCCCTCAATTTATTGCAAGTGATTCACAGCATCACTAGTGATGGCTACATAACAGCAAATAGATGAATGAAGCATAATTGATTTAATCCTCTATTGTTATATAATTAAGAAATAATTGAATTATTTTCATTTTTCATATTATTAGTAATAACTGTACTGAAAACTTTTGTACAGTATAAATCTCATCCACTCCTATCAAAATTTCTATATGCATGGTCTGATTATTTAAATGTCTTAACAAACAGCAGTGAGGTGGTTGCCAGAGGGAAGGGGGTAAGGGGAGAAGGGGGTCCTAATATATGGTGACAGGAGATTTGACTGGGTGATGGGCACACAGTGCAATATTCAGATCTTGTAACATAGAAACCTACACCTGAAACCTATATGATCATGTTGACCAATGTCACCCAAACAATTTAATAAAAAATAAAATAATAAATGTCTGGTCCTTTACTCTTTTCCTTTCTGAAACATTTCACAAACAATAGCTAAATATCCCCAATGCCTTTTACTTACCTGCCTTCTTTTCATCACTATCTCCTCCCACATTACTATGCTCTGATTCCTGAGCTAGAACTCCTTCCAGGTCCAGCAGCCTCTAAAAGGCCCAACCTTCTGGTGCTTCAACTCAACACAGCATTGTCACCTCACTGCTCCTCTCTCTTAAAACAGTGCCTCATAAAGCACTCTAGCATCTGCATACATTCATCACTGGACCAAGGAGATGATGTCAGTCATTTTCGTGAAATGTTCAGAGTAATTATGTCAAGGGATGCTTCCAAGTTCCTAATGATTTCTCAGAAGTCACCCCAGTACTATCTCTCTCATTCCTTTTTTTCTCCCTCTGTCCCCCCTCCTCTTTTTTTCTAAAGATCAATGGGAATCAGCAACATTCCCAGCAGCTAATGAGGGACATGAACAGGATTCACTGATTTCTATTTATTTGATGGGGCTTTAAGCAAGTCTGGTCTTATGGGGCTACTAGAGGCCTGGTGCATGAAATTCATGCACAGAGGGGTGATCCCTCAGCCCAGCCTGAACCATCTCCAATCTGGGACCCCTCGAGGGATGTCCAACTGCCCTCTCACAATTCAGGACTGCTGGCTTCCAACTGCTCGCCTGCCTGCCTGCCTGATTGCCCCTAACCACTTCTGCCTGCCAGCCTGATCACCCCCTAACCACTCCCCTGCTAGACTGATCGACGCCTAACTGTTCCCCTACAGGCCTGGGTCCACCCAAATGCCCTCCCCTGCAGGCCTGGGTCCCGCACCAACTGCCCTCCCCTGCCAGCCTGGTCACCCCTAACTTCCCTCCCCTGCAGGCCTGATCACCCCCAACTGCCCTCCCCTGCTGGCCTGATTGCCCACAACTGCCCTCCCCTGCCAGCCAACTTGTGGGGACATGGGGGTGGCCATCTTGTGACCACGTGGGGGAGGCCATTTGTGTGCTGGAGTGATGGTCAATTTGCATATTACCTCTTTATTATATAGGATGGTGTGTACACATACACACACAGAGGCTCTCTTCCTTCTATTATGAGAGTTTAGAAATCCTCAGAAGACATGATTAGCCATAACAAAACTGGTCCCTTTGTTTCTTTCCAAAGGAAGTATGAGGAGTCTGACATTCAGTCAAAGGACAGGCTCAGGTTCCACCCCAATACAACACACACACACACACACACACACACACACACACACACACACACACCATAAGAAAAACTTGCTCTTGTAATGTTTGAAACCCCATCAGAAAGTGATCTGCCTGGATCTCTGTCTTAACACAGAAAGAATGGGGTAGCTGACTTCTGGGTTGATGTGGATTGCATTCTAGGTCTGATAAAGTTCTCCTAAGGGCCTTTGGGGTGGTGGATTTGCAAAACCTGAGGCAGGAAATTTGAGAGAAGATGGAAGCTTACAATTGCCTGAGCCCTTCCCTGACACTCAGCCCTCTTAAGAGATAGTTTTCAAAGCTTAGTCAGACTCCTTCTATTTCAATGTCATAGTCACCTATTGTTTTGCCTCTCTAGAATCTATTTGCTTCTGTTCACAGAATTCCAACCCCTACTTTTTGTAAAGGAGCCTCTTTTCCCCCTTCCTGCATCCATATGACTTAGTGGCTCTAACACAACCAACCGTCTCTCTGGCTCCACAGGCAGTCAAGTGATCCAAACTCAGCCAATGAGACTACTCCATTCCTTTCATACAATGATTGGTTCAAGACCAGACAGGAGACTTGAACCAAACCAATCAGAGATCATGAATATCAGTCATAACCCCATAGCCAAAACACAGGAAAACCAAAACAGGAAACTGGGCTAAATAAGACTCCTTACGATAGGACTTGAGTTCCTGTATTCAGGATACTTAGACTTAAATATGATGTAAGCCAGACCTGGCTGGTATAGCTCAGGTGGTTGGAGCATCATCCCAAAAGGTGGTGGATTCAATTCCCAGTCAGGGCACATACTCAGGTTGCAGGTTCAATCCCCAGTCAATGTGCATACAGGAGACAACTAATTGATGTTTTTCTCTCTCCTCTCTCTCTCTCTCTCTCTCTCTCTCTCTCTCTCTCTCTCTCTCTCTCTCAAGTCAATAAAAACAAATCCTCACATAAGGGTTTTAAAAAATTATGTAAGCCAATATACTTCCTTTCTGCATAATCCAACTGGATCTAGTTTCTCTTTTATTTAAAACTAACAAGTCACCTCACACATGTCAGAATAGCTATCATCAATAAATCAACAAACTACATGTGTTGGTGAGGATGTGGAGAAAATGAAACCTTGGTGCACTGTTGGTGGAACTGTAAATTGGTACAGCCACTATGAAAAACAGTATGAAAATTCCTCAAAAATTAAAAATAGAACTACCATATGATCCAGCAATTCCACTTATGGGTATTTATTCAAAGACATTCAAAACACTAATTTGAAAATATGCTCCCCTATGCTCATTGCAGCATTATTTACAATAGCCAAGATATGGAAGCAACTTAAGTGCACATCAATAGACAATTAGATAGAGAAGTTATGGTGCATATATAAAATGTAATCTAAAAAGAATGAAATCTTGCCATTTACAGCAGCATGAATAAACCTAGAGTGCATTGTGCTAAGTGAAATAAGTCAGAGAAAGACCACCATATGATTTCATTTATATGTGAAATTTAAAAAAATAAAATAAAGAAACATACAAAACAGCCCAACCAGCGTGACTCAGTGGTTGAGCATTGACCTATGAACCAGGAGGTCACAGTTCAATTCCCAGTCAGGGCACATGCCCAGGTTGTGGGCTCGATCCCCAGTGTGGGGCATTCAGGAAGCAGCCAGACAATGATTCTCTCTCATTGTTAATGTTTCTATCTCTCTCTCCCTCTCCTTTTCTCTCTGAAATCAATAAAAATATCCCAAATCAATTATATAGAAAAGATTCCTTTATTAACTTGTGGTCGAGAATATATTTGTATATTTTCAGAAAACAACCAGGTGGATTCGTGCAAAAGAGGAACTGACAGGTGTGCTCCAACCACGAAGACAAGAGGAAAAACAGTCCAGAGATGGAAGACGCTGACAACGCCTGGCCACGTGAGCAGTCAGCAGCTGTGCACCGCTGCAGATTACCTAGGACCAAACCAGAGTGGGTCGGACCTGCATTGCCACCATGTGCCCACCATCCAGATATCATTGCTGACATGTACACATAAGGAACTGTTAGACATTGAAACGGGGACTCAGAACTTTTGGACATTGAAATTAGGACTCAAACATTTTTTTGTTTTGTCTTGTTTTGTTATTATATGTTTATTTCTAGTCTGCAAAGGCAAAACTTTTTAAAGGAAAGAAATGGTGGGAAAAAGATACAGAGGCAAAGAAGCATTGAAAAGACTGTCAAACTACATTGGGAAGACAGGGGAGGTTGGGCGAGGGGGGCTGTAAGAGACCAACCGAAGGACTTGTACGCATGCATATAAGCACAACCAATGGATACAAGACACTGGGGCGGGGGGGAGGGCGGGCAGGTGAAGGCATGTACTGGGGGGTAGTGGAGGTCGGGGGGAGGTCCATGGGGGAAAAAAAAAGGAGACATATGTACTACTATTTGTAATACTTAAAACAATAAAAAATAAATAAATAATAAATAAATAAAATAAAAAAGAAACAAGCACATATATACAGAGAACAAACTGAAGGTTACCAAACTGGAGGGGGCCTAAGGAGCCTGGGTGAAAAAAGGTAAAAGGGATTAAGAAGTACAAATTGCCAGTTATAAAAATAGTCATGAGGATGCACAGCATAGGGAATAAAGTCAATAATATTGTAATGGTTGTGTGTGGTTTCAGATGGGTACTAGACTTAGCATGATCACTTCTTATGGTATATAACTGTCTAATCACTATGCTGGACACCTAAAACTAATGTAATATTATATATTAACTAATTTTAAAGGAAATCTTAAAAACAATAATAAATAAATGAAACTAACAAGTCTGATGGACATAACCCAACTTATTTGTTTATTTAACAAACATATCACGCACCTGCCATTAAACAGGCATTATGAAAGTCTCCAGCCATTGATGCTGCACTAGCCAAACCCAATTCGTGAAATCCCAAGGTGCCTCTCTGTGAATAAAGTTACAAAGCAATTCCAGTGACAGGACAAACAGAGAGATTTAATGAGAAAAGCATTATGCTGAGGATCAGGAAACAGATGTGTGTCCAAGTTCCTAACAAGATGACCTTGGGTAAGTTACTCGGCAGTTGTGTACCTTCATTCCCTTGACTGTCAAATCAGGTTTTAAAAAATCATTAGATCGTTATAAGAACTGAATAAGAAAATGTCCTTAAAGCACTACCAAGTGTGTACTTGACACATAGTATGTCCCCTTCTCAGTATAACATTAGGCATCAGCTAATCCTTCTGAGCTTCCATTATCTCATCTATAAAATGAGGGCTTTTTCACTACATCCATGGTTTTCAATCCTGCCTGCAAACTAAAATCACCAGGGAGTTTAAAAATATACAGATGCCCAGGCTCTATGCCCAGAGATACTGATTTAATTGGTCTGGGTGGAGGCTCTTGGCATTGACAGCTTTTAAATGCTCCCAGGTGATTCCAATGTGAAGACAGCATTGAGAACCACTGTAATAGATGAGGGTCACTTCATAAGTTAATAGTTGAAGGCTCTTATTAAGAAAAAAATTAAGTAAACATTAAAGCTATAAATTTTCCTGCAGAAATACCCCAAGATGATGCATTTGAAAGTGGGAATTAACCTTCAGTATAAGATGTTTAAAACTTTCAATTAAAACTCAAGAAAGCCAATCTCTGTTTAAGAAGAAAATTAATTAAAAGGGGGAAATTTTTACCACTCTGAGGTTATTCAGCAAACTATTTTATTGATTCTGCATTCTTTTGATAGGACTATGGTCCCTTAGTTAAAAAAAAAAACTCAGGGAAAAGAAATATCAATTATATTTTGTGAATATATGTAATGGAGCTAATGAGTGTGTTTTTAATAGTTCCCTTGGGAAATGCTATACAGTTAATATAATTGAAAGTGGGAGATGGAGTTGATTATTCATCAAGTACATATTTTGAGAATGCAATTATGAAAAGAATGATGCAACATGGAACATGAAATGGCTGCTGACAAGGCAGCAGGTTCTCTAAAGTGTTTCCAAAAAGCTCTCAAATCTCTGGAACTGGTAAAACTGCCACATTGATATTTTTCTTAGTTCTTCCTACTCGCATTGTCTTGTATTTATATTCTCATCTCAAAAAAAATTTTTTGTAGGGAAAACAGATCTTATTCTCTAAAAATCTGAACCAAAAAAAAAAAGAGTACTGATATTAGCAGAAACTTCAAAAACAGTGGAATAAGAACTGAATTATGAAATGATATACAGAGATTCTATTTCAATCTGAAAAACAAGTTAACTGTGTGGCCTTGGAAAATTATTTAGCTTGTAGAGTACTTCTGCTTCCAGCCAAGATGGAATAAAAGGGACTTGATCTATTATCCCACCTGAAATAACAACATGGCAACAACAAAAAGACAAAATATATGAAACAACAATTTTCAGAACACTGGACACTGGGCAACAAAGGACAGTGACTCCTGAGAGACTGGAAACAAATGAAGCAAGTTGTAGGACTTCCTAAGAATACTACCCAAGGGATGTCCCAGGCCACAACATAGGGAGAGAGGATCCAGGAGTAGCACAGAAACTTCTAGAGTTGTGAAGCTGAGTTCCAGAGAGAACAAAACAGCTAGGATTCACATGGCAAAGTAGAGAACTTCACAGAGATAGAAACTTGAGACTTTCAAGAGGTCCTCCTTCAGTATTCAGTAGAGGAATGATTGGTATATATGTATGAGGAACCTTCCCAAGGCCAAAGAAAAAAACATTTGATGGATTAGAAGAAATAACAGGTGTTCACATAAGGTTGGGAATAATGCCTGTTCCTACAAGCCAGACTTAAAACCTCATAATTCAAAGTACACAGAAGGATCATGCCTCACTGTGGAAAACAATTATTCCTACATGAATCACTGCTCTGGTCTCTCCTAACAAATCTTAAAACTAAGAATCAAAAGAATCAAATTGTTTCCATATAACATCTGCATCCCAGAACAAAGCTCAAGAAGATTTATAGGAATACAAAAATATCCAACAGTGAACAATGTCTGTCATCCTATCAAAGATAACCAGGCATGCAAAAAAGGAAGAAAACTACATTCTTTGCGGAGAAAAATCAATTAATCAAAACAGAAACAGATGTTAGAACTAGCAAATATGTTAAAATAGCTATTATAACTGTATTCCATATGTTCAAAAATTTAAGTAAAAACATGAAGAATATTTTTAAAGACCCAAACAGAGCTTCTATAGATAAACACTATAATGTCTAAAATGAAATACACACAGGTTAAAAGTTTTTAACAAGTTCAACAAAACTTTAGTACAGAAAAGAGTTTTAAAAAAAGAAGAAAAGAGAGAAACCAAGCTGGCAGCATAGGAAAACACCTAAACTGCTGCCTCACACAACAATATCAAAACTACAACTAAAAGACAAAAGGGACACCATCCAGAACCACAGGAAAGCTGAATGAGTGGAAATTCTACTACTAGAAGAAAAGAGGAAAGCACATTGAGACTCAGAGAAGCTACAAAAGGCTGAGGTACAGAGACTCGCACTCAGAGAGGACGGGCGGTTGTGTGCATGGGCGGCTGAGTGCACAGCTGGCTTTCTAAAGCGGGAGGGAGAAGGACGCTCCCAACTGCACTGAACTCCAGTTCCGGGCAAGTTTCTGGGAATCCCAACTCATTTGGGGAGAAACTGGACCCAGGGGCCTCATAGGGCAGGGCTGATGGAAAACCAAGGCTGTCTGCTCCGCCGTGAAATTCCACCCCATCCAAGCTGAGCACAGAGGCTTTTGCAATTTTGCAAGTGTTATCTCATAAGAGTGTCTCCAGCACAGAAGTTCTCCCAGTGTACACACAGCTGATCCTCACAGCCAATTGGCCTGGAGGCCAATTCCTCCTAGTGATACCAACAACAATCAAGACTTAACTACAACAAGACTGAGCACACAGTCCACAAAGGGTGCACCAAGAGTGTCCACCTCAGGTAACTGGGGATGCTGAGCCACTGTGCCCTAGAGGACACCTACCTCACAAAACTACTCTACCAAATCAGGGAAGCAGCAAAAATGCAGAGACAAAGAAACAGATCACAAATGAAAGAAATGGAGGAAAACAAACGACTGGATATAGAGTTCAAAACCATGGTTATAAGGTTTTTCAAGAATTTCCTAGAAAAGGCCAATAAATTTAGCCAGACCCTCAAGGATATGAAAAAGGGCCAACTAGAAATTAAACATACACTGACTGAAATAAAAAATATTATACAGAGACCTAACAGCAGACTAGAGGACCGCAAGAATCAAGTCAAAGAGTTGAAATGCAAAGAAGCAAAAAACACTTAGCCAGAAAAGAAAAAAGAATCTAAAAATTTAAAGATAGTGTAAAGAGCCTCTGGGACAACTTCAAGAGTACCAACATCCGAATTATGGGGGTGCCAGAAGAAGAGAGAGAGCAAAATACTGAAAACTTATTTAAAGAAATAATGACAGAAAACTTCCCATACCTAGTGAAAGAAATAGACTACAAGTCCAGGAAGCACACAGAACCCCAAACAAAAGGAATCCAAAGAGAACCACACCAAGACACATCATAATTAAAATGTCAAGAGCAAAAGACAAAGAGAGAATATTAAAAGCAGCAAGAGAAAAACAGTTAATTACCTACAAGGGAGCACCCATACAATTGTCAGCTGATTTCTCAACAGAAACTATGCAGGCCAGACGGGAGTGGCAAGAAATATTCAAAGTGAGGAATAGCAAGAATCTACAACCAAGATTACTCTACCCAGCAAAGCTATCATTCAGAATTGAAGGTCAGATAAAGAGCTTCACAGATAAGAAAAAGCTAAAGGAGTTCATCACCACCAAACTAGTATTATATGAAATGCTGAAAGGTATTCTTTAAGAAGAGGAAGAAGCAGAAAAAGGTAAAGATAAAAATTATGAACAACAAATACATGTCTATCAACAAGTGAATCTAAAAATCAAGTGAATAAAAAATCTGATGAACAGAATAAACTGGTGAATATAATAGAATCAGGGGCATAGAAAGGGAGTGGACTGACAATTCTCAGGGGGAAAGAAGTGTGGAAGGTGCAGGAAGAGACTGGACAAAAAGCGTACACCTATGGATAAGGACAGTGGGCGGAGGTAAGGGCAGAGGGCGGGTGGGAACCGGGTGGAGGGGAGCTATGGGGGGAAAAAAGAGGAACAATTGTAATAATCTGAACAATAAAGATTTATTAAATTAAAAAAGAAGAAGAAAAAAAAACTACCCAAAACACATCAAAATCAAATCACTTAAAACCAGTGATAAAGAGAAAAAGCAGCCAAAGTAAACTGGTATTTTCATAAAAAGAAACAAAAACAATAATGGCAACAAATTTATCTTCAGAAACAGTGTAGGCAAAAAGACAATGGAAAAGCATCTTTTAAAAAGTGGGGGTCAAGCTAGAATTTTATACCCAGCAAAAATATCTTTAAAGAATATTTTTCAAAAAATGTTTTCAAAATAAAGATATTTTCAGACATTTTTAAAAGCTGAAAGACTTTATCTTCAGTAGAGCTGCACTCTAATAAATATTAAAAAGAAGTCCCTTTAGAAAAAAGGAAAATGACATTAGATAGAAATATGGATCTATCCAAAGGAATGTAGAGCACTAAGAGGAAATATCTAAGAATTTTCTCTTATTATTTAATTATTTTTGAAAAATAATTTACTTTTAACTACTAAAAACTGTAGTAGTTTAGTGCATATGTGTAAGTATATTATGTGATAAACATAGAATAATCGCCAAAGGGGCTGATACTCTATGTAAAGTGATATAATGATAGATTGCAATAAGTTAAATATATAAACTACAACCACTAAAATAACAAAATAGTCATAGCTAATCGGTCAACAAGGGAAATAAAATTAAACCACAAAAACTCAATTATCTAAAAGAAGTCAGGAAAAAGAAAAAAGGAACTAAGAACAGATTGAACAAATAGAAAATAAGCAGCAAAATAAAATACTCAAACCTAATTGTATAAAAAGTCGCCTTATATTTAAATAGACTAAATATCACCAACTGAAAAGCAGAGATTATCAGATTGGATAAAAAAACAAAACTCAACCATATGCTGTTGACATGAAAGGTGCTTTAAATATAAAAAGAAATAGGTTCACAGTAAATGGATCAAAAAATATATACCATGATAACACAAGTCAAAAGAAAGGTGGAGCAGTTGTATTAATATCAAAGTACACTAGAGGCCCGGTGCACAAAATTTGTGCATGGGGGGGAGGTCCCCTCAGCCCAGCCTGCACCCTCTCCAACTCGGGACCCCTTGGGGAATGTCCGACTGCTGGTTTAGACCCAATCCCCCTGCCAGCCTGGTTGCCCCCTACTGGCCCCCCCCCCCCCCGCCAGTTTGGTTGCACTAAATTGCCCCCCTCTGCCGGCCTGGTCACCCCTAACTGCCTTACCTGCCAGCCTGGTTGCCCCCAACTGCTCCCCCCCCCCCCCCCGGTGACCTGGTTGCCCCATGCAGCCTGCTGTTCAGTGGTTTGGTCGTCCCTCACTAACTCCCCTGCCAGCCTGGTCACCCCATGCAGCCTGCTGTTCAGTCATTACTGTTACTGTGATGGTGTCCCAGACAATTTGCATATTCCTCTATTATTAGTATAGATGTTAGAGCAAAAAAAAATCACAAGAGAAAAAGAAAGTCATTTTGTAATGATAAAGGAGTCGAACTATCCAGAAGCTATAACAATCCTAAACATTTTGTGCATAATAGCAGACTTTCAAAATACTTGAAACAAAACATGATAGTCAAGGAGAAATAGACAAGTACACAATTATATTCAGAGACTTAAATACCCCTTTCTCAATAACCAATAGAACAAATCCCTGCCTAGAAGTGCAAATCACTCACAAATGAACTAGATGGTGAAGGAAGCTGTGTGTGCCTCATGGCAATCTCTCCAGCCTCCTGTTTCTAGACACCTCACCTTGCCCGGGGCCAAATGCAGGTAAGTGCCTCTGAAGGCGTCTCCTCTCAGCCTCCTACCAGCACCTGCTTCCAGGGCAGAAATAAAATGAGGAGCTCCTACCCGCCATGGATTAAGAAGAGAACAAGAAAAAACATGATCAGAGTAGCAACAGTAACTGTACCCAAGCACACAGATGTTTATGACTGTAAATTTTTTTTAACTCTGTACAAGGACACATCAGATTCCTAATGCTATAACTGAGAATGGAGTCAGGATATGTTACAGAAACCAGTATTGCCTCTACAGTAATTATTATAGTTCCCATTTATTAAACATTTTCCTAGCTGCCAGGCAGCACACTAAATGCTTAATTGAATCACCTTATTTCATCCTCACATACCAACAACACCGTAACGTAGGTACGAGTATCAGTCCATTTTATCAATGAAGAGCATAAGGCTTGGAGGTGAAATAATATTTGAAGGTTTCATAGCAGAAAGTGGCACTTATATGTGGAATCTAAAGAACAAACAAAATAGAAACAGCATCATAGACACAGAGAACAGACTGATGGTTGCCAGAGGGGAGCGGGGTCCGGGACTGGGTGAAAAAAGGTGAAGGGATTAAGTACAAATTGGTAGTTACAAAATAGTCACAGGGATGCAAAATACATCAGAGGGAATATAGTCAATAATACTGTGCTATGTATGGTGTTAGGTGGGTACTCAAAATATCGGTGGGGGGGAGGTCAGTTTATAAATTACATTATTGTCCAACCACTATGCCATATGTCTGAAACTAATACAAAATAATATTGAATGTAAACTGTAACTGAAAGATAAAATTTAAATTAAAAAAATAGAAAGAAATACAAGTTGCACAAAAATTAGGGCTGCCTAATTCTGAAGGCCCATATTTTTAACCAACACACTGATCCTCCAATTCAGAAAAAAAAATGAATGAAGCTTACACTCACAGAGCACTTAGCACAGGCTAGGAGCTGTGTACCCAATTCTCACTACAATCCTCTGCAGTTTGTACGGTCTTGGTCCCCCTTTAGCAGATGAGGAAATTAAAGGGCAGAGAGGTTGATTAAGGTGCTGGTGAGGGATGCAGCCAGGATGCAAAGACCGGCTGTCTGGATCCACCAGTCCAGTCAGTGCTCTCTCTACTAATCTATACCACATCTCAATTACAGCTGTGCCTGATTTTGTGCCAATCGTACTGGAGATATAAAATGTATGAGATCATGCCTTCAAGAGGAATGATGTTCATGGGGAAATGTTCATGCTATCAAGGTAAATTAAAATCAGGATCCAGCATGGTATGCCTGAGTGTTAGCTGTATTTTAAAATGTGCCTAAAGAGTCTGTAAAATGTTCATACACTTCCAGTTCGTGGCCAGTAATGCCACTTCTAGCAATCTATCCTAAATAAATCAGAAATGTGATCAAAATGTATGTGCAAAGATGTTTCTTGCAGCAAAACATGATAGCTAAAGTTGTCCCCCCAGTGCAGTTGTGGAATTAATTGTGATACATCTATTTGAAGGGGTATTGATATGTTGCAATATTTAATACTTTTATAAATATCTTTTTAAAATATTTTAAAGCCTGCCATCACACGGGGGAATGCTCAAGAAATAGTATTAAGCAAAACAAAACAAAAAAAATACAATAGTAGGTTTAGCACAATCTCAATCATGTAAAATAAAAAATAATTAATACTAATTATAATTATTTATAATTAATTATTTATAATTAGTAATTTATAATTAATTATTTATAATTAATACTAATTATAATAATATGAGAAAATAGTCCAGATAGTTAATAGGAATTACTTCTAGGTGATGAAATTATGGATGATTATTATTCCTGCTCCTTTGTTGCCATACTTTCAAATCTTTAGAAAGTCATCATTTATTACTTTTATAGTCAGGAAAAAGTGAGCACAAAATTGTGTGGGAGAAAAGATTAGAAGAAAGTAATAGAAAAAATTAACCATGGTTATGATAGTGGTATTTTTGTTTCTTTTTCAAAGTTTTATATACAGCAATTTGTCACTTTTGTAATGAAAAATATCTATAATTAAAAATTAGCCTGGCCAGTGTGGCTCAATGGTTGAGCATCAACCTATGGACCAGGAGGGCACAGTTCTATTCCCAGTCAGAGCACATGCCTAGGTTTCAGGCTTGATCCCAGTGGAGGGCATGCAAAAGGCAACTGTTCAATGATTCTCTCTCATCATTGATGTTTCTATCAATCTCTCTCTCCCTTTCTCTCTGAAATCAATAAAAATATATTTTTAAAAATTAGTAATCCTGGCATTATAACAGCGAAAAGTTGAAAACAACAAAAAGATTCAATTAAAGATCAGTCAAATGAATTGCGGTGTTACCAGCACAAAGAATATTACACAGCCTCTGGAAATAACGTTTGCAATGGACTTTTAATGGTGGGGGGAAATGTTCACAGAAGATGCTTGACCCAAAATTTTTTATCAAAGGCATATCCCAAATTTGTAAATAATAATGATAATAATAATGAAAATATTTAGAGGAAAATACACCTAAGTATTACCAGTTGTTATCTATAGGTTATAAATAATTTTCATCTTACTTGTGTATTTTTCTCTTGCCATCTTATATACAATGAACATATATTTTATGTTCATTTTTTAATGTAAGAAGAAGAAGCTGGACTCATTTGAGACTCTCAAACCAATCACTGTTAGGCTTTCACCGTCTGATTTTAGTTTGGGACATGAATGGCTCTGATCCCTGGATGAGAAATCCAGGCCTCAGCTAACAGGAAAAAGGATTTAGGTGACAGGAGACAAGGAGATCTCTATCAGCCTCCAAATCACCCTCTCAGAGATTTCATCCTGCCCCTGCTCAAAGCACAGCTCTGTGATGTACTCACTGTGGAACCCACAGCTCTTCCCTTAGCTTCTCGAAGTCTTATTCATTTATACAACATACGTTTATGGTGGCATGTGGTACGTTGCACTGATGGCCCCTATCCTATATCCCTTCCTTTAGGCACACGCTTTGCTACGTAACTTTGCAATGTCCTCCCACCCTGCCCCTTGACCCTGAACTCAGCCAGGCAATAGGTCAATAGGATGTTAGGAAACATGATGCAATGTACAGTCTTGAAACAGGTGTGGGCTTTTTTCATCACCATGAGAACATATCCAGGATGAGAGGCACGTGGAGCCTCAGAGTCCTTTGCCAAAGCCAGCCCTTCAGCCTATGGCCAGCTGATCCCAAGGAGAGATCAGCAGTGTGACTTAGCCAACTCCTAGTTGATCCCCAGGTTTCTGAGAACTGAATCCTATTTGCTTTTTGTTTCCTGTTGAGGTCTTGTGGACGGTTTTGTACAGTATTATTGTGTCCATGTGGTACCCACTTCATACTAGCAAATTCTCCAAGCAGTGACCATAAAGTAATGAAAGGATAACAGTGCCTAACACGGGGGGGGAGGGGGGGCACATAAGATAATAAAATACAGGTAATGTGCTTATCCTATATAAAAAGGTAATATGCAAATTGACCCTAAGCGGAACAACCAGAATGACTGGTGGCTATGATGTGCGCTGACCACCAGGTGGAAGATGCTCAACGCAGGAGCTGACCCCTCGTGGTCAGTGCGCTCCCACAGTGTGAGCTCTGCTCAGCCACAAGCCGGGCTGACAGCTGCAAGCACAGCAGCAGTGGCAGGAGCCTCTCCTGCCTGCCTCCTTGGCAGCGCTAAGAATGTCCAACTGCAGCTTAGACCTGGTCCCCATGGAAAGTGGGCCTAAGCTGGCAGGTGGACATCCCCCAAGGGCTCCTGGGCTGCCAGAGGAATGTCTGACAGCCAGCTTAGGCCTGATCTCCTGGGGAGCAGGCCTAAGTTGGCAGGTGGACATCCCTCAAGGGCTCCCAGACTGTGAGAGGGCACAGGCCTGGCTGAGGGACCCGCCTGAGTGCACGAATTTTCATGAACCAGGCCTCTAGTCTATAATAATAAAAACATAATATGCAAATCGACCGAATGGCCGAACAGCGGAATGACCAACCAGACAACCATCAGGACAACCACACTATGACACCTACTGGCACCCGGCCAGCTAAGGCGGGTATAATGTGATTGGTAAGGGGCCCAGCCATAGCCCCATGTTGCCCTGCAGAGGGAGGCCCAGGTCACCGGCCAGTGGGGTGATCAATCAGGGGGCTCCACGATCTCCCCAAAGAGGGAGGCCCAGGCTACCTGGCTGGTGGCACTGCGGCAGGTAGCCTGGGCCTCCTTTTGTGGGGGTAATCCATCATGGAGCCCTGGCTGGGTGGGCAGGGTCTACCTGTTTGGAACGACCCATCGTGGAGCCCCAGCTGGGTGGGCGGGGCCTACCTCTTTGGGGTGATCGATCGCAGGGCTCCCAGACTGTGAGAGGTGCAGGCCAGACTAAGGGACCCCCCCTCATCCCAGTGCATGAATTTCATGCACCAGGCCTCTAGTCTGTTAATAAATGCTAGCTTCTGCTGTATTTGGCCACATGGCTACAGATCAAATGCATCATTTCCAGGAGGAGGATGTGTTACTTGGCTGGATCCTGACCCCTCCAGTAGAACTTTGGCCTGGATGTCCACAACACAATCACAATTACCTTCAGAAGCAAGCCATGCATATTTTAATGCACACCATCCCCATTCTTCTTGAACCTGAAGACTTCAAGGTGGTAGAGTTAATATTGGTGAAGAAAAACCATCTACATTTCCTAATCTGTCTACCACTGTGCATTCCTTTTTCCATAGAGATTTTTGGAACTTCTGCTCAATAACCCTGGGTAAAGGAGATTACTAAGTACTAGGTGCACTGGGATATCAAGATAATGAAACCCTGTCCCTGAACTCAAATAGCTCATGAGGAAGTAGAGGGGAGCATAGTCAGCATCACCTCCTTTCCTGATCACTCCCACCCTATGTCAATTAGTCACTGCTATACACACCTTTATTAGTATTCTCAGAGGCAGTCATCTGCAGTGGTTAAGTGTAAGAGCCTTGTAGTCAGATTGCCTGGGTTCAAGTTCCAGCTCTACCACTTGCTATTTAAGTGACCCCAGGAAAGTTTCACAACCTCTCTATACCTCTGTTTCATCATGTGTGAAACATGAACAGTAGTACAGATTCCATTGTAAACAAACATAAAACGTTGAAACTATGTGCCTAGGACATAGCAAGCACCCAAAATAAGCCTAATTATAATGATTACTATTTCTCAGTATTGTAATTCGTTGTCTGAGTTTATGACAGTATCTCTACAAGATCATAAGCTAGTAACGTACTCATTTCTGCTTCTTAGTGTCCAGCAATTTGTCCAGCATATGAGAGACAACCTGTATCCACTTATTGGATTGAAGAGAACTTAATTAGATTGGTATTTGAGATTCAGCCAAGTCCAACAGACAGAGAAAAGGGGGAGAGATTCCAGGCACAGTAAGTAGCATGTGTAAAGTAGAATATGAAGAGGATTCTATGTGAAAAATGCAGTATGTCCTGTGTTTATAATCAGTGTATGATGGAGAGAAGGATGTTGATCAATATTCTTTCAACTACTAGTGGTAGAAACAAAAATAACAACCATCTTAAATAAGAAAGAAGGAATATATTTGGTCCCATTGATTTGAGATTTTTGTTATTGCTGAATAGAAATGGTTTGTGATAAAAGAAGAGTCTATCTCCAGTCAGCATGGTTGTTATGCAGGCCAAGGAACTTATTGGTGTTTTCTTCTAGAGAAGTCCAGAGATAACTGGCTTCAGGCACAATTAAATCCAAGGACACAAGCAAACACAGATGATTTAATGGTACAACTGTCTATCATGTAAGCATGTGTTATTTGAATTACAGATATGATGTAATAGGCAGTCTGAGACTCATATCCTACCAATTCAGAAACTCCAGTGGAAAGAGATGGCCTTTTATTGATGGATCCAACAGAAATAGTCCAAGAGGGACTATGATTAGCCTGGCTGGGGTCATGTGCACATTCTTGTGCATAAGGATGTGGACTATACCATCTGATGAAATAAGTTCTCTAAAGCAAAGAGCATTTCTAGTGCCAAAAGAAAGGGAAAGACATGGTGGGTAGGTAAAATTACAGATATCTTCAATGGGAGGTAATGATAATGAGGTAGATATAACTAACCGATCCCCCAAATCTGTTCTTCTCTTTTTTAATTTCTGGGCATAATAGCTAGATCTATACTTCCCAAGCTCTCTTGAAGCTTGGATGATAATATCTAGGCCATGTAATGGAAGCAGGAATATTGAATGCCCTCAGAGCCCAGGCTTTTAAGAAGTGATGTGTGCCTTTCCCATGTTGTCTTGCCCTTTCCAGCAGTGGGATGAAGGTGATGATTAGGTACAAAAGGATGGAGGAGCTACAAGGTAAAATCAGCCTAAGCCTCCATTTAGAGAAGTCCCTTCAACTTGAAACTCACCAAGGACAGTTACATAACAGGCACAGACTTCTGGGCCCATTACATGTCTGGGGCTATTTGTTACTTCAGCCTAGCCAATGCTAACCTGTAGGGAGAGGTTATAGGGTTAAACCTTGGACTGACCTGCTGGCAAAGCCACAAACAAGTCCCAGCTTAAAGGGCACAGCCCTCTTAGCATAATTAAGCTTGATCTTGTGACTGCTCCCTAGATCTTTCCTGGGTAGCTAATGGGCTGGGGGAGGTGCAGCAAATGCTGCCAAAACAAGTGAAACTTACAAGAACATTGTAAATTACCTTGCTTACCTCTGACTATAAAATAAAGCATCAGCTTGCAATCTGGACCTGTTCTGTGGTCTCAATCATGCACAGAAGATCCACCTAGACCCAGCTTATTCTTTTTGTCTGTCTTTTCTTCATCCTTCGCCAGCCCTCCCTCAGGCTCACTGAACCCTTGGCTGTGCTGGTGCAGCACAAGTGGCGCCCAACACGGGGCTGAGTTTGGCCCAAGTGGCACTCAATGCGGACCTGAGTGTGAGGGAACTGCAATAGTCAGGTGAAAGGAGGCCCCAAGGTGTGCACACGCAGTAAGTAAGGTAGGGGTGTAGTGCTAGCTAGGTGTAAAACATGGGAAATTCAGGATCGCAGGGAAAGAATGTATGGGTATCCATGCTTAAAGCTATGCTCCAAGCAAGGGGAAGTTCTGTGAGGTATGAACAGCTTTTTGATTTTTTGGATTTTGTGAGTAAAACCTGCCCATGGTTTTCTGAGGAAGAAAAGGTAAATATAGAGGCATGGGAGAAGGTAGGAAAACAACTTCATGATCATTATATAGCTGAAGGTCCAGAGGAAATGCCTGCCTCTACTTTTCATCTGTGGTCCCTGATTCGGGACTGCCTAGAGCCCACTCCAAAAGGGGAGTGGAGGAATGTGGCAGGGGAATCAAGACAGATGGGGGAAGGTTGCCAAAGGCTCCTGACTCCACCATAGGTGCCTCCACGGCCTCCTCCAGTCCCTGGGGCTACAGCTCCTGTGGGAGAGAGCCCTCCAGACTATACACTTCCTCCCAAATATAAGCAAGGATTGGAGGAAGTAAGGGAACAGCACGGGTGGATTTGGGATGATGGGGGTGGAGATATGCTAAAGTGTTGCCTCAGGACGTGGCCAATAGTCCTACCTTATGTCAGGATTTTGTGGCTACAGCCATACATCCTAAAAGGAAAAAATATCCCGAGGCTTATATTATTCATTATATGGATGACATTCTCTTAGCTCATAAAAATGAAACACATCTAAATAATATCTATATAGATTTGCAGGATTCCCTGATTTTGTGCTGGATTATGCATAGCACCCGAAAAAGTTCAATGAACATTTCCTTTTTCTTATCTTGGCAGCATTATTGAGGGGAAAACAATAAAACCTCAGAAAATTCAAATTCAGACTGACACTTTATTTACATTAAATGACTTCCAAAAATTATTAGGAGATATTAACTGAGTTCGACCTGCTTTAAAATTAACCACTGCTGATTTAAGCCCTTTATTTCATATACTAAGGGGAGATTCATCTCCGTCATCCCCATGCTGCTTGACAGAGGAAGCCAAGACAGCCTTACATAATGTTGAGGATGCCTTAAGTTCAGCACAACTTACTAGAATTGATTACTTCCTTCCCTTACAGGTTTTACTTTTCCCTGAGACACATACACCCACTGGGGTCATTTGGCAAACTCCTGGAGTTGTTGAATGGCTATATTTGGCTCATTCTCCAACTAAGGCATTAACTCCTTTCCATGATTAGGTTTCCCAGCTAATAGCTCAAGCCCGCCTTCGAGCAGGCCAATTAGTGGGCCAAGACCCTGACCTTATTGCAGTGCCATTTACAGCTATACAGCAAGACTGGCTCTGGCAACGATCAACAAATTGGCAAGTTGCACTTGCTAATTTCTCCGGACAGGTTGGTAACCATTATCCAGCAAATAAGGTTTTACAATTTCTCTCAGTTACTACCTTTACCTTCTCAAAGATAGTGAAGTCACAACCTATACCTCAGGCATTAACCATTTTTACAGATGGATCCAATTCTGGAAAAGCTGGATACTACTGCAGCAGAGGTGGAAAGGTCCTTCAAACCCCTTATATTTCAGCACAACGGGTAGAAATACAAGCTCTTATTTATGCCTTGACAGATTTTGCTACGGAGCCCATTAACCTATATAGTGATAGTGCCTATATGGTAAACGGCTACTGCAGGGCACACTAATTCAGAGGAACTCTTTCATTTATTTTTCAACCTTCAAAAAGTCATTAGAAAACAACAATTTCCCTGCTTTATTGGTCATATCCGATCTCATTCAGGGCTCCCTGGTCCATTAGCTATAGGCAATGATGCTATTGATCGCCTCCTTGCTGTAATACAAGAGGCTACCCCATTTTCTCTTACCCAGTCCTCCCATGCTTTGCATCATCAAAATGCTGCTGCCTTACGCAAACAATTTCGTATTTCTAGGGAGCAAGCTCATCAAATTGTTAAGCAGTGCTCTCAGTGTGTAATTCATTGCCCTGTACAACCGTTGGGGGTTAATCCTAGGGGTCTTAAACCTAATCAAATTTGGCAAATGATGTCACCCACATACCGGAATTTGGTAAGCATAGATGGGTACATGTTAATGTAGATACCTGCTCCTGCTTTATCTTTGCGACTCCCCAAACAGGAAAGAGTGCCAAGCATGTAATTAATCATTGCCTAGCTGCCTTTGCGGTACTAGGTCCTCCCTTAAAGCTAAAGACAGACAATGGACCCGCATACACTAGTTCTGCTTTACAACATTTTTGTCAGCAATATCAAATTTGTCATAAAATTGGTATCCCTTACAACCCTCAAGGTCAAGCAATAGTGGAAAGAGCAAATCATACTCTTAAAATGCAATTACTAAAACAGAAAGGGGGAGACGGATGTTATGTGTCACCTCAAAACAAACTCAGTCATATTCTTTATACTTTAAATTTCTTGAATTGCAATGCAGAGGGTCATACAGCAGCCAAAAGTCATCAGGCCTCCTGTACAATAGCCTCCGTAGGGTTAGCCTGATGGAAGGATGCAGAAACTGGACAATAGTTTGGACCAGATCCAGTAATGATGTAGGAAGAGGTTGTGTTTGTATTTTTCCAGAAGGAGCAGCGCAGCCAATTTGGGTGCCATAGTGTTATGTACGTCACCACAATGGACCCAGAGAAGCTCCTTGTCCCATCGTTCAAAAGACTGAGAGTTGCCCCGATGACAGCAAAGCGAAAAAGGAAGATGACGAAGGCTATACAAAAGACCGAGGTGCCAACATGGGGCCAGCTGAAGAAGTTAACAACTGAGGCCCAGCAGATGGCAGAAAAGCAATAAGTGGAAGCTACTCCCTTAATCATGTTTCTGGCCATGCTAGCATTGGTTAGCTGCCAGTCTTCTGCAAACTCTTGCACAGCCAAGTCCGAGGACTCTTGAGTAAACCAGCAAAAGAAACTTTCATTTAGTAGAAAAATGTTACTGTAGTTTGATTTCTCTATTATTGTAGTGTTGCATTGCATTGTTTTATTAATAACCATGTCTGGGTTTTACATTGGCATTGTTTTGTTATTGGGTTTTGCATTGGCATTGTTTTGTTAGTATTTTAATAGTCAGAACTTTGTTCTTGATGTTTAAGTTTTACTTCCATTATTATTATCTTAAAATTAAAAGAAGGGCGAGTTGTAGGGAGCGGTTATAGGGTTAAGCCTCGGACTGACCTGCTGGCAAAGCCGCAAACAAGTCCCAGCTTAGAGGGCACAGCCCTCTTAGCATAATTAAGCTTGATCTTGTGACTGCTCCCTAGATCTTTCCTGGGTAGCTAATGGGCTGGGGGAGGTGCAGCAAGTGCTGCCAAAACAAGTGAAACTTATAAGAACATTGTAAATTACCTTGCTTACCTCTGACTATAAAATAAAGCATCAGCTTGCAGTCTGGACCTGTTCTGTGGTCTCAGTCATGCACAGAAGATCCACCTAGACTCAGCTTATTCTCTTTGTCTGTCTTTTCTTCATCCTTCGCCAGCCTTCCCTCAGGCTCACCAAACCCTTGGCTGTGATTTCTGGGCCCATTACATGTCTGGGGCTATTTGTTACTTCAGCCTAGCTGATGCTAACCAATACAAATAATAATACTAGAACCACAAAATGAAAATTTTAGAAGTCAAGCTTAGGAGAACAGACTAAGTGCTCATTGCATGCTGGTTTGATGATTAAATGATTATGATGCTGGGCAGATTGAACAAATCAAAGATATGGGGAAACTTTGCCTGTTCTGCCCTCTAAAGAGGTTGAAGAGGATATTGACAGATTATTCTGGAGCTCTGATTTGCTGCATTGTTCTTGATGAAAGAAGATTCTCTCTCAAGTCAGCTCAGATGCCCATGGCAGGCCTGGGGCTGGGGGATTTATTGTAGAGAAGAATCAGTGAGGACATACTTGCTTCATTAGGCACCCATCCATGTGGAAGATGGACCAAAGAAAAATGTACTTCCCATTCTCTCCAGAGAAAGAGCCCAATGGTGTTTTGATGGATATTCCCATAGTCCATGTCTGCAGCTTTTAAACACTTGACTTAACAACTGCCTTTAATTTCACTGAACATAAGTTATTGATCCTGATCTGTTGCCTGGAAGCCCCAATCCTGATTGTTAATTGAGCTATTGATTTTTGGCTCACATTAACCATTCCTGAAGGGGTGAATCCTGGGTAATGTGGGGAGGTGGGCTAGTGAGGCAGAGGAGGTGAGGACTCTGCAGGAAAGCAATTTTAATTAGTAATAATAGCTTCATACTTAGCCCACTGATTTGTAATACACATGGTGACATACCTATAGATCAAGCAGATAAACCAGTGGTCGTCCTTCTATAGAAAAATTAAATTGGTTCAATTATCTAACTGCTGGGTGATTTCAGATAGTTACTTAACTCAAAAGGAACCACTTGCCATATGCATGGAATCCATAGTTCAGCCCCAAAGCTTACTCAACTTTGGAAGTATAATTAATCAAGTTGGCCTTTCCAACATAACATTTTAATGCTCAGAAATTTTCAGCAAACAAAGAAAATGGCCATTAATGGGGGAATTTTTATATTAAAAAATTTACATCTCTGCCATGGAATTATTTTATGGTCATTTGTTGACACCAATTAACTTGGCAAAACAGATTCCACAATCTAGGGTATTGCAAGTTTAAAAAAATTCATCTTCCAGAGGTTTATATAACATGACTACATTTTTATGACAAAAGCAATTACCCACAACCATATGTGATTATATGGGCCATGATAAAGGCATAGAAGGATCCACAACAGATCTTGTTATTGGCTAATATTGGGGTACATATAGGGTGAACAAGGAGAGCACAATGTATTTTTTAAGATTTAATACATAGTTACACAACACTTATTACCTGCATTATTTTAGGTGTTTTATAAATATTAACTCACCTAACCTCCTAACAACAACCTGATCTAGGTCCTTTATTATCCCCACTAAAACAGATGCAGAAACTGAGGAACAGGGAATTAAGTAATCACTTGGGCGAGCCGAGTAAGTTGTAGAACTGAAATTTGACACCAGAGTTGGACCCACAGGTGCTGTCTATTGTCTGTATAAAGGGGAGTAGTGGAATTCCAGGCAATTTTTACTTTTTTCATGTATTCTTCAAATATTTTATGATGAGCATGAACTCTTTATTCAGTTAGAAAAAAATAAAATATTACTTGACTCCCCTCAATCAGACCAGTGGCCTAACTTATTCATTTAATAAGCATTTACTGAACTCCTACTATGTACCAATCAGTATGCCAAGAAGTTCTCATGCATTACCTCATTTAATTTGCTCAGTGTTTCTGTACTGTTTTATGATGGTCTATCCTATATAATAAAAGAGTAATATGCAATGACCATCACTCCAACACACAAGATGGCTGCCCTCGTGTGGTCAAAGATGGCTGCCCCCATGTGGACATAAGATGGCTGCCACAAGATGGCCAGCAGGGGAGGGCAATTGGGAGGGAGCAGGCCTGCAGGGGAGGGCAGTTAGGGGCAACAAGACTGGCAGAGGAGGGAAGTTGGGGACGACCAGGCCTGCAAGGGAGGGCAGTTGGGGGTGACCAGGCCTGCAGGGGAGGGCAGTTAGGGGTGACCAGGCCTGCAGGGAAGGGCAGTTAGGGATGACCAGGCCTTCAGGGGAGGGCAGTTAGGGGTGACGAGGCCTGCAGGGGAGGGCAGTTAGGGGTGATCAGGCCTGCAGGGAAGGGCAGTTAGGGATGACCAGGCCTTCAGGGGAGGGCAGTTAGGGGTGACCAGGCCTGCAGGGAAGGGCAGTTAGGGATGACCAGGCCTTCAGGGGAGGGCAGTTAGGGGTGACCAGGCCTGCAGGGGAGGATAGTTAGGGGCAATCAGGCTGGCAGGGAAGTGGTTAGGGGCAATCTGGAAGGCAGGCAGGCAGGCAAGCAGTTGGGAGCCAGCAGTCCTGAATTGTAAGGAGAATGTCCAACTGCCATTTAGGCCCAATCCTACTAGTAGGATCAGGCTTAAACAGGCAGTCGGACATCCCTTGAGGGATCCCAGATTGGAGAGGGTGCAGGCTGGGCTGAGGGACACCCCCCCCCCGCCCCCACCTCGTGCACGAATTTTGTATTTTAGTATTTTACAGAAATGGACATGAAAGCTTAGAAAGAAGTAGCTTACCCAAGTCTATGCAGGCAGTTTGTGTTAAAGACAAATTAACCCATCACTCACTAGTCTGGTATCATGAGTTAGAAATAAAATGTGAGCCAAAAGTGTAATTTCAAACTTTCTCATAGCCACATTTTGAAAGTTGAAAGAAAATAGGTGAAATTCATATTATTATATTTTATGTAACTCAATATATCCAAAATATTATCATTTCAATATGTAATTAGTATTTGAAAAATTATTAATGAAATTGTTTACATTTGTTTTGGTACTACATTTTCAAAATGTGGTGTGTTTTGTACACATACAAAAATTTCCATTCAGGCTAAGTTTTCACTTGAAATAACTATTCTGTAGTTAGATTGAGTAAAATTTACAGTTGAAAAGATATATCCACAAGGTGTTGCATACTTAAAAGATTTTCAATAACTGAATCAAGTATCAGTTTTCCATTTAAATTTAAATTAAGTAAAATTAAAGATTCATGAGCCACATTTTAAGTTCTAAAGAGCCACAGGTGGCTAGCGGCTGCCATATTGGACAGAGCAGATCTAGACTATAAGTATCACATAAGGAGGAACCTATTTGTCTTGTTAACCCAGGAGAGAGCATAAAATATAATAAGTGCTCAATAAATACTTGGGAAATGGGGAAGAATGAGACAGATTAAAACCAACCTATCATAGCTTCTATTGCTGTTCTTTTAATTCTAGCCAATTCAGTTGGTATACTGAAAAAGAGACAACCCAAGGTGATTAATTCAGCATTTATGGAGCATCTATTCAGAGCCAGGGACTGTGACCTCTCTGTTAGGCTTCTCAGCTATGCAGTTGATTTCATCTCCATATCCCAAGGCCTACCTGCACCACTTGCTGGCCACAAACCTTCCCCAGACTCTCCCCAGGATGGGATGGTGAGAACCCTTTTGGCGGAGTGTTAGCATGGAGACTGATGTAAAGCTCTCCATGCAGAACCTGGTACAGTGTAGACACTCAATAAGTTATCGCTCCCTCTTCTCCACTAAAGATGATGCTGAGGTCAGCAAATGAGACCTAAAAGGAGATGGAATGTGGTCACTAAAAGGCCCAAGGACATCCAAAAATTTGAGTGCAGACACCACGATTCTTATAGCTTCTGATGATGACATTTGGGACAAAAATCAATGTATCTTCCATGAGTTCCAAACTGCACAGAGGTGAAGGCAACTCCCTAGAAAAGTGGAAAATAAACCTGTTCTTGCTTCAATCTGCATCTATAGAACTTGTTTTTCACTTTTTCTTGCACTATTACTCCCCTGAAGAGCCTTTTTCCAGCTTTTTTTTCCTAATCACCACTCCTTATGAATTTTAATAAAATCCCTATGAAATTTTAACACCACAGGTATACTGCATATCTGCTTGTATACTGCATGCATATCTGCACTTTACACATAAAGAGAATACAATTTTTCACCAAGAACCAAGTTTTTGCCTTGTGGGGCACCACATTGCCCCCATCAAGAATGTAGGATTTAAACCAGTGGTCCTCAATGGGGGGTGATCCTCCCCCTCTCAGGGATATTTGGCAATGTCTGGAGACGTTTTGGGTTGTCACAGCTGGAAAGGGGGTACTACAAGCATCTAGGGGTGGAGGCCAGTTAACATCCCACAATGCACAGGACCGTCGCCACTACAAAGAATGAGCTGAACCCAAGTGTCCACAGTTCTGGAGGTTGCAAAACCCAGCATTAGGTCAATTCAGTTTTCATTTGTTTATGTTAAACTGGAGGCCTGGTGCATGAAATTCGTGCATGGGTAGGGTCCCTAGGCCTGGCTGACAATCAGGGCTGATCTGCGGCCTTGGCCGGCCTGGGGCCTATGGGCTGGGGGAAGCTCCTGCATTGAGCATCTGCCCCCTGATGGTCAGTGCATGTCACAGCAACTGGTCGTTCAGCCAGTCGTTCCGCTGTTCGGTCAATTTGCATATTAGGCTTTTATTATATAGGATGAGACACCAAATGACCACTTTGGCGAAGACACACCACTATGAGCCTTCTGGTCACAGATCCTTGTGATTCGTGCTGAAACTGCACGGAGGATGTATATATTTCATGGCTATGGTCAGACCCGCTGGGGTCACACAGCTCAGGGCATGATCATCAGGCAGCCATCTTCAACATAAAACAATCACTTTTCCCATAATCCTTCACTGCAATAAAACAGAGCCAGGGGCCCCACCAGCCCAGACCCCTTTTTCACATCCCAGCCCCTAGCTGCAGGTCAGCGGGGAATTGCATCTGTGTGACAGTGTATGCTTCTTGTCTATGCTGTTAAAAGTTTCAATGACTCTCCACGATAGAGGTGTCATCTGAAGGAGAAACATCCCAGCCAGGGGGACAGGCAGCCTGGCCAGCATGAGTCAAACAGCAGTGCCTTCCTGGAGCAAAGCTTGACCTTGGTGGAAGGTGCCCCCTCTCACCCCCAACCCCCGCACCGATTCCTGAAGGCTGTCACGCAAGAGCTACTTTGGGCTGAGTTGTAGGGAACTGGAGATCTATAAACCTTTTTATGTGCGGGCAAAAGGAGCCCGTGTGGTTGCCAGCACTTTGCCAGGCAAGGAGAGACCAGCCCAGGCTGAGCGACAGCCGGGTGAGGAACAAGTTTTCCTTTTATTACAAGCTCATAAAGCTACTTTAAAAAATAAATTAAAGCTAGGAAAATATCCTTGGATTTACTGCTGGCAGGAAGGATGATGGGGCCTGTGACATTGCAGGGACATTCTCCTGCTCGATTAGGTGGATGTCTAGAGGCTGCAAAGCACACCTCAGGGCAAGCTGCTCTTGTGCTGTGACCCCTGCCCATCATCTCACAGACACAGGCAGCCTGCCGCCGCAGGTGCACCCTGAGACAGAGGCCCTGACTTGAGGGTTCATTCTTCCCCCAAAAGCAGACCCCTGGGATGGAGACCTCTAAATCATGCTGATAACTCCCCTCCCTCCTCTTCCAGCCCTGATACCCACCCTGAGACGCCTTCCTAATTGAGATGCAAACCCAGGAGCCTGGCACAAACGGCACTGACAGATGCTCCAGACACTTTTCTTGCCTTCCCTCCACTCCTCTTCCCTGGCATCCAGTTTCCTTCCTCTTTTCTTTCTGACTCTTTTCCCCCTTCCCTTTATTCTTCCTCTCCTCTTTCTCAAAGAATTTCTATTGCCACTCGTGTTTCATGTGGACAAACATAACCATTCCACTCCCCATTATTAGCCTGCAGGGCTCCCCACTGAGGCCGCCAAGCCCCCTGGCAAGGAAAACATTGCACCTTGATCTCTGCCAACTGGCCAGTCTCACCTCCTAATTCCAGTGTGCATGCACTCACACACTCACACTTACACACACACTCTCCACTTTTTTTGCCATTCCTAAGCACAGCAGAACATTTTAAGCCTCCAGTCATAATTTAGTAAACTAACCTTTACTAAATGGTGCCTCTATGCTGAAAGTTTGGGGTTTATTAGCTCATTGAATTTCCACACAAATCCAATGACATGACTTCTATCATCCCCACTTTCCAGATGCAGAAAGACATAAAGAGGTTAAAATTGTTAGGGGCCGAAATAGAATATTGGGGACCAGCTATAATTATAAGAAATATTACTTATGCTCTGTTAACCGTGATTGTTTTGTTCTGATTAAAGAACACATTTCAATCTGACTGGGTGTTGTACGCAGGACCTGGGAGCTCATCTGGAAATTCGGCCCATCCTCCCCATCGGGAGCTGCCTATTATCATGGAAAGAGTAACAAGCTTGTTGCAGAAACTGGAGGCGCCCGCCAAGCCTTTGCGTACCCCCAGGCCTTGGCATTGCCTGTAAACTGCCCATTTTGCATACCTATTCTTATCCCTTTTGCCTACTTCCCCATGTACTCTGTCTTTCTTATGGTGGAGGGAGAACAGATTTTCATGAATGGCCTGCTGCTCTCCCATCCTGCCAGCATTATTTGAATAAGCGTCCATATATGATTCAACCCTGTCTCTGCTGAATTGGCTCAAGTAGTGACAGGCAGCCCGGACCCATTGATTGTCCAGTTACAAAATGACTGTCAAAATGACATAATGCCACTGAACCCAGCCAGGCACACCCAGCAGCTTAACCACAATGGCCACGCTGCTTTCTGTGAGAGTGAACCACTGATCTTTTCTATCAAAGAAAGGAGCTCACTGCCATCTTAGGTCCCGCCATTTTGGTATGACCTTCAGATCCTTCAGGGGGCCACCATCTTGTGGTGTGATCTTGGTATGACCTTCAGGCTCTGGGGAGGGGGAAGGGGGGCTGCCATCTTAGGTTCTGCCTTACCTTCCCCTTCCTCTGAATTAGCCAATCGAGCAATAATGGGAATCCGAGCTCTGGACCCTGGCCAATCAGGTCAGAGTTCAGAGTGAGGGGCAGGGCAGACCCCGCGTCAGGAAATAATACCTGAACGGACTTCCCGTTTGGAGTGCTTTTGTCCATGATTTTCAGCTGGCAGGAGCACCTTTCTGCGCAGAAGTAAATTTGCCTTACCAATCCAGTTTCGAGTGTTTGTCTCATTTCCTGCGACATTGTTGGGAGCATTTCTAACAATTCCCACCTGTGTCTCTGGGCCTGCTTGTCTCGCCCTTGCAAACCCAACTCGTTCTCTAGGTGAAAGAAAACCATTTGCTCCCCACCCCCCCATAACAGCCCACTCTGATATATGTGAGCCCTGAAACCATTTCCTTTTTTATTCTATGTAGCATATTTATTGAACACCACAAACCATGATAGATGGTGGTGATAGAGTAGTGAACAGAAACCAACCTCCCAGACAAGGCCTCTGGATTTTAAGTCCCATGAAGCCAAATCTGTCTTGTTTGCTGGGTCCCCGCAGCCCAGCCCAGCGCTTGCTGCAGATCAGGTGTTCAAAATTCACTTGATGAAAAGAATGGAAGATGAAGAAATTAGGGCCAAGTCAGAGGGAGGTGGCATCTCCTGGCTGAGACTCCATCTTGAAAATAACCATGAGATGTTCTCAGCGGGATTGTCTCAGAGCCTTGTTAACATAAAAACATTGAAACCTGTAAAGAATTGTTGTGAGTTTATTTGAGCCAAAATGTCGACAAGCGCCAGGAAGCAGAATCTCAACGGATTGGGATAATGCTCCAGAGAATGGCAGTTTTTCACCTTGTTTTATACATTACAGGCAAAGGAGGAGACATAGTGGGTTATAGGAAATCCACTGATGATAGATTAGGGAGGCAGGAGAAAACAAAGAGGGGAGGGGACCTCTGGGATTGGATAAAAAGTAAAATGATAGACACATACATCTTTTACTTAGATGGGTGTAGGATAGTCAGCAGTCAACAAGTAACATGGTAACAATAACAATGAAGGAATTTATAGTCTCTATCCTGGTGCCCAGGCACATTTGGTTGTGCCCCCGAGGGGTCTGGAAAAAGGGAAGTTACAAGTTACCCTGACATTTCACAAGGATGTTATCTTAGATACAAAAAGACAATAGGCTCAGTTAAAGATTGACCTTTATCAGGGAAGATACTGGTCTAGGACATGACTACCCACTGTAAACTGCTTTTAGTTAAAGGTTTAATTTTAGACCATCCTTTGTGGTTACTTTAGGTCTTTGAATTTGCAAAACCACCATGCAGGCCTTCCCTGAGCTTGTCAGGTTTGTGGCCCCTTTCTCGTCCACAGCCACACCCATTACTTCTGCCAATGGCATCATTCATTCTTTCAACAAACATTCATTAAGTTCCTGCTCAATGCCATGCCCTGTATCAGGTGCTGGAGATCTGACAAAGAATAAAAGGCAACGCCTGCCCCTGAGGGGCTTAGCTGGCAGGTGAGCAAAAGGAATTACAGATCCGCGTGATAACATGTGTTTGCACCCACGTGCACATGTACCTACACGTGTACCTTCAAGGTGTCAAGAAATGTGTTCCAGGTAAAGATGCCAACATGTGCAGGGCACAGAGGTGAAAGAGAGCAGAATGTTCACTATGGCTCCCGCATGCACTGAGCATACAAGGTTGATGGATGCAAAAGCTGGAGAAAAAGTTCCTCTCATGTCATGTTTAAGAGCTTGGATTATATCCAGAAAGTTTATTGATCTTGTTCATATAATGATTTAAAAAAATAAGTAAATAAATAAAATGCTTTGTGGACCTCAGTTGGATGGCCTGGAAGGAGAATGGGATCCCCAGTCTGGCAAGTACAGAAAGGTTTCTCCATGTGGTAGAAGACAAAAACACAAGACCGAAAATCTGGTGGCTTCAGAGTGGCTCCTTCCTCATGTATCTGCCACTGGAAAGGCCCCTAGACCCTTGTTTCCAGCCTGTCCACGTGGAGGCATGGGCATGAGTGATCAGAGGTAGCTCACCTGCCTTAGAGGCCCCTATCCAACCACCTTCCTTTCCTGATCTTTTGTCACTTGTCATCTTTTTGTTAATATAAATTTATAATTTTTAAGTTCCTTTAATGGATTTTGTAATGTTGATCACATTAAAGGGAAAATGTAAAAACCAGCAAGTGGGGCAGGGGCAGAGGTGAGTGACCATATACTGTAGCCAAGTGGCAACCTCGCCTCATCTTTGCACTCAGAGGAGCAATAAACACCGGAAATGCTTGGGCGAATGAAGAACAAAGTTGAAGAAAAGGATGTCAGGTGTGGCCAGGTTATTATTAGAGAAGCTGACATTGTTATAGTCACTTTGTGGGCGGGCTTTCACTCTATTTGGAATATTCTAACCTTTCTCTCTTCCACTGTACCTTCCAAAATTCAACACAGTTATATTCAGGTCAGTAGGTGGGAATCAGAGAAATGTGTAATGCCTCATCAAGCTCCAGTACTATCTGTAGATCAGGCGGAAGGCCAGTGTATGGCTTAAACTCTGATTCTGTGCTCACTCCACCCAACATATAGATGTGCTCAGTGTTCTGTGTGAATTTTAAAGGAGGCTGCAATCACTCCATCCAGGACTGAAGAAGGCTTGAAGGAGAAAACACATAAGACTAGCCATAATAATAATAATCCTTACCATCTAATGAACTCCTATTATGAGCCTAATGCTATACTAGGCTTTAATACATCATCTCATTTCTCCCATACACCCCCTCCAGGCAATTTCTTGTGTCGGATACTTGATTTTCTACCCAACAGCCATCCACCTCCTTTCTTCTCACTGAGAGAGCTGCCATCTTGTTCAGCATCCTCCCTGCAGCCATATGACATGAACCCCTTCCCAGCCCAAGTTGTGAATCGTGATTTCTATAAGCCAGTGGCCATGGGCTCGAGCAATTGGCGAAGTATAAGCAGTGACTTGGCTGTGGCTGTCGAAATACAATGGGAAGTCTGCTGCCAAACCTCTGGAAAAGGCTTACTCATTCACCTACCAAGACACAAGGCATGATGTTTCCTTTGCTGCCTCTGGGCATTGTCTTCTGTACATAATACCTAGTAAGCAAGGTCTGTCTTAGAGCATGTGGGAGCCAGCCTGAGAGGGAAAACCAATATTCTATGCATGTCAGAACGGAGCGGAAAGACAGGTGGGGGAAAAGAACCTAACTGGTTGATAACATTATTGAGGTGTTGAATAAACCACCTCTGAGACCACTCTACCCCAGGCTTTTGGTACAAGCCAATTTTATTTTTTTATATATTTTTATTGATTTCAGAGAGGAAGGGAGATGAAGAGAGAGATAGAAACATCAATGATGAGAGAGAATCATTGATTGGCTTCCTCCTGCACTCCCCCTACTGGGGATCGAGCCCGCAACCCAGGCATGTGCCCTTGACCAGAATCGAACCCAGGACCCTTTAAAGGTCTGCAGGCTGATGCTCTATCCACTGAGCCAAACCAGTTAAAATTGGTGCAAGCCAATTTTAAACCTGTTGGTATGTCACCTGCAGCCAAAGTCTGCTAAATGACAGTGTCACTTTCCCCACTTTATAGGTAAAAACACTCAGACTCACACAGACTGTAGGGGCCAGGATTCCAAATCAGGTTACCTGGCCCTTTCATCAGGACTGCAAATGGCGTTCAAGTGACAGAAAAGGGAGTGAGTGGGTGGGGGTCAGACAGTCCAGGCTGAGACCACAGACTCAGAAGATGTTGAAAATCAAAGGGAAGGGAGAGTGTGTTTGTGTAGAGGGAGCTAGGAAGTTATGAAGGCGAATGCGTTCCGATCCCAGTGGGCCTGAAATACCAAATCAGAGTGCATTCCATTATGTCATTGATGATGGAAGAGGTGTAGGGAAGCACTTGCTACCTGAGCTTCTTAGGGCAGTATGAAGAATACAGTTGTAGGCTGAAGGATATGGAGGACAGTAAGAGGTCACTGTGACAGATCTAGGATGGTGGTAGGCATGGGGAAAGGGAACAGGAGAAGGAGTCTCTATTGATGTCCACCAAGAAAGTGGTAAGTAACTGAAGGAGGAGGAAGAAGTCCAAATGACTGTCTATGAGTTCCCCTCCACTCCCACAGAGGACACCTTTCCTCTACTGTGCTTGATATGTGTCATCTAATCAGCAGAAAGGGTGGTGACCCACCTATGCATTTCAGACAATGAATTCTCCAGCACTCTGGATCCCCAAACCCAATATCAAAAGTTCTTTCTGTGCCTGCCAAATCTTGCACAATCTGCCTTACCCACCCCCCACCCTGGGTCTTTACCCACACCATTGCTCTCTCACCATGCCACCGCATCACCAGCCTCCTTTCTGCTACTCAAACACAGCAAGTGTGCTCCCACCTCATGGATTTCACACTCGCTCTTCCTTCTGTCTTAAATGCCATCACTAAGTTTTTTAAAAAATGCTTTCTTCTCAGCTAAAATTGCACCCCTATAGAGTAGCTTCCTTACCCTCTCAGAAAGTGAGAAGGAGGCTGATGAACTTTGTCTTCTGTATTGGATACTATGAGAAAATCCTGGGTGCTCAAAGAATAAATATTCTACATTTTAGAAGCACCAATACAGAATGCTATTTCTATGTAAATGGCCCAGATAAGCAAAGCACTGACTCACCCTCAGGAGCATCTACCTGGGGGGAAAAATGTTATTTACAAGAACAATACCAGATGTTGGACTCAGAATGTCCTGCCTTGACATTTGGAGACTGCCAGGGGAGAGACGAGGACTTGAGGGCAGGCAAAGCAAAAGTAGCAGAACAGAGTTCATTTAGAAGTGACTTTACATGTGACGTTAATTCCTAGTATAATTCAAGAGTCTGATGGGGGATGGAGGAATAATGGAAAGAAAGGAGTCCTTTAAAAGTGCTGAAGAGAGAGAGCAAGACCCATAATTCCATCTAGAAGTAATGGTAATTGAAATTGGTTGTCCCTGATTTAAATAATCTTGATGGCATCGTTATTTTTAATTGTGATTGGTGGTCGTAATGTGCTAATAAATAAGACTGGAGACAAGGTTCAACCTTGCCTTGTCCCACAAGCAATTTGGAATCAAGACTACTCAAGGCCAGGCAGGTTCTGGACAGCAGGAAACGATGGGACAGGTGCTAAAAGATGATTTTTGTGAGCTCTTGAGACAGAAGGCTTAGGAGCAAATTTCTTCCACTCTGAGGTCAATAAATTCCTCTAAAAAAAATAAGGAAGCACTGGGCTGGCTTTTCCTTGTGGAAAACCATTCATATTGAAGAAAGTCCCTCATGTATCCCAAGCTTCTCTTTGTAATGTAGTGCTTGGAAAGTCTTTTTCCTGGTTTGTTCATTTCAACCAGCCCCAGAGTGAGACGTGAGCATAGGCAACTCTAGATATTTGAAATAATCTCTGTGGCAGGAAATTGCTTGTTGTTGTTAATCCTCACATGAGGATTCCTTTTTCCATTGATTTCTAGAGAGAGTGGAAGGAAGGAGGAAAGGCAGAGAGAGAAAAACATTGATGTGAGAAAGATACATCGATTGGTTGCCTTCTGCATGCACCCCTACAGGGCCGTGCATCGAGCCTGCAACTGAGGTATGTGCCCTTGACCAAAACTGAACTCTCAACCCTTCAGTCCTGGGACCAACGCTCCAACCAGTGAGTAAAACCAGCTAGGGCCATGGCAGATAATTTTTAAGGTGGTGGTGAAGCAAGTAAGTAAGAGACCAGCACTAGAACCAAGATGTTAAGCCAGCCAAGACTCTAGCATCAGCATTGCGTGGGTCCCAGTAAAACTCCACCTGAGGAAAGCATGTTCATTTCCTAGATGTCCCATCACAAAGTAACACACACTAGGCAGCTTGAAACAGCTGAAAGTTCCTCTCTCTCCAAGTTCTGGAAGCCAGAGTCACAGGGCTGTGCTCTCCCTCCCAGCCTCTAGGGGTGCTGGCAAGCCTTGGCATTCCCTGGCTTGTAGCTCATAACTCCAATTTCTGCATCTTTGGTCACATGGCCATTCTTCCTCTGTGTCCTGTGTGTTCACACAGAGCTCTCCTCTCAGCGTATCTGTCTGTCTCTTCTCCTTTTCTTAGAAAAACACCAGTCATATTGGATTAAGGATCCACCCTCTTCCAGTGTGATCTCGTTCTAACTTATATCTTAATTACATCTGGAAAAAAAAATACCCTATTTCCAAAAAGGTCACATGCACAGGTACCAGGTCTTAAGACTGCAACATACCTTTCAGAGTGGACACAATTCAACCCACAAAGAAAGTGAATCGCTATGGTGAGCGGAAAAGGCCGGTTACAAAAATAGTAAAGAGAGAGAAGGGAGGGAGAGAGGGAAGGAGGGAGAGGATGAGAGAGGGAAGGTAGGAGGGAGGAAAGGTGGGAAGGAGGGAAGGAAGGAAGGAAGGAAGGAAGGAAGGAAGGAAGGAAGGAAGGAAGGAAGGAAGGAAGGAAGGAAGGAAGGGAGATTGCATTGCAACATGGAAAAGAACTTAATTTATATAAAATTTTGTGTGTATTTACTAGTTTTTGACAATTCATCTATTTCCACCAAGTAGGTCATTAAGTCAATAAAATTTCCTCAAAATTTTCAAATCGTATAGGTCTCTGTCTACTTAGTGCTACCCAAAGATCTCAGGTCAGGTCACTGGGGGGATAAATAGCAGTAATGGGTGCTGGTTACCTTAATTCACCCCAGCTGAGGCTCAGAGAAGTTAAATGGCTTAACCAAGGTCACACTACTAACTTATGGCAGAGCCAAGATTTTAATACAAATGTGTATTTTTTCCATTATGCTGCAATGCTTTTCTAAATGTCTATTTCAATGAATGAATGAGTGACTGAAGGAAGGAACTACCCAGTCCCACAGGGTGTGGACTTCCATGTGTCCAGTGGTCTGGGGGTCGGGAAAAACACAGAAAGACTGCCTCACTCACCCATATGTCCCAGAGCTTGGCAGAAATGCAATCACAGTGCTCTGAGCTGGGATCCAATCTCTTCAAATGTCAAGCCACCTGATTAAAAATAGTCCTTTTGTCCTGTCTTCTTCTTCTCCCTCAAACAGATGCTGGGGCTCAGCCTTGCCCTGTGACTCACCTAATTTGCCTCTTGTCATTCATCCACTGTGGCTGTTAGGACCAGAGAAACCTGGGCTGCCATCAAGGAAAGAGACTATTAATAAATGAGCTAATGTGTGTAATACAGTGGGCCCATGTGTCTCATAGAGCCAGCTCTCAATAAAAGATAATGTTACTAATAGAAGGAAAAGGATTGGTATTCATATTGCAGTATTATTACTATTTACTTGGCTGGTTGTGTTAGTTGGCTAGGTTCTAAAGGTCGTGAAGGAAGGATGTGTTCCAGGTTTCTCTCCTTGGCTTGTAAATGGCCGTCTTCTCCCTGTGTCTTCCCTCTGTTTGTGGCTATGTCCAAATTTCCTCATCTTATAAGGACACTTAGTCATATTGGAGTAGGACCCGTTCTAAGGACCTCATTTGAATTTAATCACCTCTGTAAAGACCCTATCTCCAAATACAGCTACATTCTGAACTCCTGGGGCTTAGGACTTCAACATATGAATTTGGGGTGGGACACAATTCAGCCCATAACACTGCTGTTCCTACTTGCCATGAGAAGACTACGGTGAAGTTTTTAAAGTCAAGTTTTAAAAAACAATTCCAATGACTCAACATTTTGATCCCTAGGCCTCTCTGGGCTCCCATTTCCTTACATAAAAATAAGGAGTTTGCACCTGAAACCTATATAATTTTATTAACCAATGTCACCCCAGTAAATTCAATTTTAAAAAAAGAATTTGGGCTGTCGGATTTATCAGGGAAGTAGACACTGCAGGTGCCTGCTCTTACACTACCCACAGACATGGACAAATTTAAAGTCTGTGCTCTAGCCTCCAGGTATACGTTCAGAGTCAGTAGAAGCGAAAACGTAATGGAGGACTCTTGGCTACGTGAGAATTAGGTGGGATTTGAAGAAAGGGTAAAATTTAGGTGAGTGAAGGGGAGGAGGCAGGGTTCCCAGACAGGGGCTAAATGTAAAGGATTGAAGGTAGAAAGCCCATTTTCCCTCTGCTTTTGAGAGTCGAACGTATGCGTTCTTTACGTCCAGATTTGCCGAAGGAAATACCTACCATTCTGAGTGCACCCTTCAGACTCTGATTGGATTTAGAGACCAGAGAGACACAAGGGTGTCATGCCCCATGTTGAAGTACCTCTCCATCCTTCAAGAGTGTGTTTCTTATGCCCATGTCTGTTCTTGCCAATTATCACACTAAGCTAATGGAAGTGAGTTAACAGGAAGTGTCAGAGAATTTTATAAAATTATCATGTCAACTCTCTTCCTGTCAGTGTGTATAGGAAAGAAGACAAGAAAATGATATTGTCATTTAATAGTTCACTTTAGATCTTTATCTCTTATCACTCATCATTACTCCATATTAGTTGCTTGGGATTGGCAATCTCTGGCTGTCAGTTACTCCATACAGGATCTTGCTGAGATCTTGGCTGGACAGCTTTCATTAGGAAGCAATCGGAACCAAATTTAACTTGAGCAGATTAACTGGGACCATGCCCCCACCTCCAGTCAAGGTACAGGCCACAAGGGACAGGTGGAAAAGAACATGGGCTTTGAAGCCACATACTCTTGAGTCCTGGCATAGTCACTACCCAGTCCTATTGCACTAAAAGTACCTACCATCTCATATCTTTGAGTCCCAGCTTCCTAACATGCAAGCCAGTGTAGCACAATGCTCTTTGGAGCCTTGCTGCTAGTGTTTGAAAGGGATGGTGAACTATCTGACAGTCTTTGACATAAAGTTGGTGCCAATAAATGACTGAGTACTTTTAATTAATATAAAAATTGAATGAGAGAAGATTTAAGGCACTTACCAAGATCAGGCCACCTGTTCTTTTAAAATACTTCCCAATGTTCTCATTTCTCACATCAGGGGGGGAAGAGAAGGACTGGACTCATTTCCATTCAGCAAACAATCACTAGGTGCCTGCTAGGAGCCAAGCATACTGTCCACTGTGGGCGTGCAGAGAACAGCACACTGGGGTCTCCACCAGTCCTCTGAGCACTCCGCGAACCTCCAGCCACAGGAGCCCATGCTGCTTCCTCAGCCAGGAATGCATGGCCTATTTATTTATTTATTTATTTATTTATCTATCTATCTATTTATTATTGTTTAAAGTATTACAAATAGTAGTACATATGTCTCCTTTTTTTCCCAATTGACCTTCCCCCAGGCTCCCCTACCCCCTGGCACATGCCCTCAACCCCCTCCCAGTGTCTTGCATCCATTGGTTATGCCTATATGCATGCATGCAAGTCCTTCAGTTGATCTCTTACCTCCCCCCCTGCCCCCACCCCATATTCTCCAACCCTCCCCAGCCTTCCCGCTGTCGTTTGACAGTCTGTTCGATGCTTCTCTGCCTCTATGATTATATAGTGGTTAGTACTCTGCGTTGTGTGGCCTTTCCTTTCTTTACGGCGTGGACCCAGAGGAGGGCATCATCCACTTTGAGCTCAGTTTGCACATGCCTCTCTCCTCCAGAAAGCCTTCCCTGGTGATCCAGGGCAGCGCCTGCCATGCATCCTTACAGCTCTTAGCACAGCTGTCCCTGTGCATAGATGGTGTGGCCTAAGGGCTGCTCTTCTCTGCTGATGATCACAAGCTCCAGGGGGGAGTGACCACGTGTTTTCTTTGTGGTTGAATTCCCCAATCCCTGGCACACTGAAAGGAGGGGGATGGGAAAGCTCAGAAAGAAAAGTTAAACATGTAAACAAAAAAGTGCAAAACACTATAATTACACCTAAGCAGAGGCCACTGTGACACCACCTCATCCTGCTCTGAGCTCAGCTCAGGAAAGGCAGCTCTAACTCCTACTTTCTCATCAACTGTCCTTGCTTCCAGCAGCCCCAGAGCTTTCTCTCACCATTCTACCCACTCCCTGCCCACTAGGAGGGATGCTTCAGGACATCAGTCCCTTTATTTGTCTTTCTCATCGTCATAACTACCAAAGCCCAGCACTGTGCCTGGTACACGATGGTGTGCAAAAATATGCTGAATAAATGAATGAATGGATTAGTAGATCTTAGCCACTGGGTCGATGGCAAATCCCACTGTTTTCAACCAAATAGCATCTAAAGATACTGGATTGTTCTTTATGGATTTGGGGAACTTCTCCCCTGCCATGGATGAAGATTTGCCTACCTGATGGAATTTCTCACATCATAACACCCATTCTCTTCCAGACACACAAACCCAGAGGGCAAGAAGGGGCTTCCAAATTCACCTTCGTCAGTCCCTTCACATTGCAGATGGGACAGCTGAGGCCTGGCTCAGAGCCACATAAGGAAGGGTGTTAGAAGGAGCACTGGATTAGAAGTCTGAGCATGTGGGTACGGACCTTGGCTGCACCACTGAATCTCCGTATGACCTTGGGCATGTCACTTCACCTCTCTGAGCCTCAACTTCCTAATCTGTAAAATGGAGAGGACACCGCCTACTGAAAGGATGGTGGGGAGAATAAAAGGGGATAGGGCCTGTGAAAATATTTGAAAACTCTAAGGTCTGGACATTTTTTGGTTCACAAACTGGCCCCACATGGAGGGCAAGGAGAGACTGACAAGAGGCAGGCCGCTCCTGATGGAGAGATGGCCGGTTTAACAAGCAAAGGAACTTAGGAGGCTTGTCTCCCACAGAAGCAAGGTGAGAGGGTCTCCGTGCTCTCCAGCCAGAACCTCAACAGTTTCTACAGAGGCTCAGTCTTGTACACTGGCCAAAGCTCTCAACAACTCAGTGTTCTCCAGGCTGCGACCTTGAAACTGGTTCCAGCCCTGAGAACAGAGGGCGGAGCGTACATTCCATTGCCCAGATCCAGCTTCTGGGTCAACCTGCGGTCACATCCTCGCCAAAACCTTCAATGACATCTTTCTCCATCATTATTGCATTGGCACAAAGGCTTTGAGAGGAGGTCTGGGAGGTAGTTTCAACTGCCTTCAGCTCCATGAACATATAGTGGACCCTGCAAAGCCCCAGACTTCCGCTTTGCCACACTGACCACAAACAGGTAACAGTAATAAACAGTATTGACCTCCTGAAACGTTCCAGGCACCGTGCCTTGTGCTTCCAATACATTGTCTCATTTCCCCTCACAACATCCCTATTAACTGTGTTCAATCATTTGTCCCTCTTTTGCAGGGAAAATTAAACCTCAGAGAGTTAAAGTGATTTTCCCAAGGCCACCTAGTTGAGTGGAGGGACCAGAATGGACTGCTGATCGTAATGTAGCCACAGTCCCTGCTCTTAGCCATTATCCAGCATAAAAATACTAACAGCCCAAAAAAGGCCAATGATTTTTAAAAAGACTTCATATATTCAAATGGCCAATTAGCATAGGTAAAGTGTGCAACATCAAAAGTCATCAAGGAAATGACTAAATGAAATACCACTTCACACCCACCAGAATCACTACTTTAAAAAAAAAATCTAACAACAGCTCAGCCAGTGTGGCTCAGTAGTTGAGCGTCAATCTATAAATCAGGAGGTCACGGTTCAATTCCCATCAGGGCACATGCCCGGGTTGCAGGCTCAGTCAACAGTAGGGGGTGTGCAGAAGGCAGCCTATCAATGATCCTCTCTCAGCATTGATGTTTCTATCTCTCCCTCTCCCTTCCTCTCTGAAATCAATAAAAATATTAAAAATAAAAAAGCTGACAATAGCCCTGGATGTTAGAGTGCTGGCCCAGGCACCTAAGGGTCTCAGGTTCAACTCACAGTCAAGGGCATGTGCCTAAGTTGCAGCTCAATCCCTGCCCCAGTGGGAGTGCCTTCAGGAGGCAACCAATCAATGTGTCTCTCTCACATCGATGTTTCTCTCTTCCTCTCTCTCTCTCTCTCTCTCTTTCTCTCTATCTCTCTCTTTCTCTCTCTCTCTCTTCCCTGCCCTCTCCCACTACCTTCTACTATCTCTAAAAGTCAATGGGGAAAATATGTTGTTTTGAAAATACATTAATTGCTTATACTACTCCTATGGGGGAAAAGGTCTAGCAGTTTCTTATACAACTAAACATATATTTACCCTATGATCCAACAATTCCACTCCCAAATATTTACCCAGGATAAAGAAAACATATATTCACAAAGGACTTACACAGAAATTTTCATAGTAGCTTTATTCATATAAGTGATCACTAAAATCAGGCCAGGTGTTTCTCAATAGGAGACTGTATAATCAAATTGTGGCATATCCATACAATGGCATACTACTTAGGAAAAAAAAAAAAAGAAATAATCTGCTGATACAAGCAACAACATGGGTGAATCTTAAAAACAGTACATTAAGTGAAGTAAGCATAGACTAAACAGTATACACTGCATGATTCCATTCATGTAAAATTTTAGAACAGAAAGAATCATTCTATGATGGAAAATTTGCCTGTGGGAGTGGGACCAATTGGGAAGGGACTTGAGAGAACTCTCAGGGGGATGCTAATGTTCTATATTATGATAAGGGTTGAGATTACACATAGGTGTTTGCATTTGCCATAATTTGGCTAATACAGTTAAGATTTGTGCATTTCACTGTTTGCATCAAAAGAAAAATATCTAAACAAAAAATTAGAGGGGGGGGAATATATAACCAATACCATTAACGACTGACCACTCCAAGAAGGGCTAATATGTTCACAGTTCTTTTCATGGTGTGATAATAGACATCAAAGGAACTATCCCAAAATATCTTTTCTGCAGACCTACAAGAATGACTACAGTTCCAAGAATGAAGATTAATCAATTTTTAAGTCACAAACACAGGAACAAAACTATCCATAGACAGAGGTCTCCCACCTGACCACCACATTATAATGCCACAGGGGCTACACATCACCCCCGATATATTTCTTTCTCTTCCTGAGCTTTGGGTATGGCTCATGAGAACCTCCCTGGCACAGGCAGCCACCTTGCCTTCCCAGTGCCCAGCCCACACCCAACACCTGCTAATTATAAGAAACAACATATGGCAGGCAGCCCGGCTGCAGACCCCACCAGCTCTCCTGACTTGCAGCCCAACCGTGGAGGCAGATTGCATGCTGAGCCGCTGGGATCGGAAAGGTGTCATTAGAAAATTATTCATATTCCTCAGGCTTAATGAGGACTCACACTGAGGGCTTCCAATTACCCAATCGATGGCTGGAGTGCTGCTTCCAGACAGCAGCTCCTTGCTTTTCTTTCTCTTCTTTACCAATATGTGCAAGAGGGTTGGCTGCACTCTTTCCCTCCCCTTCGTGGCCTCCTTAGGCCCTGGGAGGAAATTAAACCAGAGAAACATCTCAGGAAGTCTTCTGGTTCAGATGGATGAATCCTACTTGTGGAGACTGAAGGCAGAAATATCCCCATGAAGTCTATGCCTAGAGAAAGGCCAGCTTTGTGAGGGGCTATGTGACCTGGGACCCGTCGTTCAAAGACTGGGACAAAAGTAATATAAAAAGATGAGGGGACCCCGGCCAGGGTGGTTCAGTGGTTGAGTGTTGACCTAAGAACCAGGAGGTCATGGTTCAATTCCCAGTCAAGGCACATACCTGGGTTGAGGTCTCGATCCCCAGTGTGGGGTGTGCAGGAGGCAGCCAATCAATGATTCTCTCTCATTATTGATGTTTCTATCTCTCTATCCCTCTCCCTTCTTCTCTCTCCCTAAAAAATTCAATAAAAACATATATTTTTTAAAAGATGATGGGACAAAACATACAGGTCTTGATGCTGGAAAGAGCTGGTCATGTCTGAGGACTCAGGGGTGGACTATGTGTGTGGACAGTTTTGAGAGTGAGAGGACATGACATTGGAGAAACTCGGGAGGTGAGAGGAGGCTGAGGGAAGAACACACAGAGGCTTTGGACTCAGTCTGAGCATGGATCCCTGCTCCCCCCACTCCCTTTGCACGTGGCATTTATGGGATGAAAATTACTATGAGTACACTCATATCCACCATCCCCATCTGCAATAGGAAGAGATTTGTGGCCAAGATGCAGCTGCCCAGCCTGGGACTCACACAGGGCATCTCCTAGCCCGCCCTGAAAATGAAACATCTTGCCAAAAATATGTAAGTGGGTGTGTCTTCTGGTTCAGACAAACCCTAGTATGGGTCAATAAAACCCTGTTATGTGCAGCCTTCCTGTATTTATGATTTACTGCCTACTGGGAATGGCAGTATGGCCCGAGGGGATGGCACACCACTAATAACCCTAAAGAAGTTGAGACCATGAATGACCATGTAAGCCAAGCTACCTACCTGCCTGAAATAGTCACCCAGGTCTCTGTCATCAGAGAGAATTAAACTTCTTTGTTCTTTAAACCCCTGAATTGGAGAGTTGCTTTGTGATATCAGCTTAGCCTACTCCAAGTAATACTGTGTCGCAAGTATTTTAACCTCTGTGTATTTCAGTTTCTTTATCTACAAGGAAGAGTCCCTCCAACCAAGGCTCTTAGAATAAATAAGCACTGACATCAACAAGAGGCCCAGCACTCACTGCAGAGGGGCTCAATGAGTGTGTTCCTGTTCACCACTTTGGCTCAAGCAATCTCTACGCCAGACTCCAATTAGACCCTCTTCCACCTCTCTGTCCCAAGATCTGCTCCATGGCTGCCTCCTCCTACTGATTTCAATAGAGACAGGGCTTGTCATCTCACACAGAATTCTGCATCTCTGCTGTCACCTATTTTTTATCTGTCTACAGCTGCAGCCAGACAATTGATGTCTTTGTTCTAGCACGGCTGTCCCTCCAGGCTCAGAACTCTTTGTTGATTTCTCTTTATCACTGCTTTCCGGAAAGCCAAGTGGAGCTCACACAACTTTGAAGGACTTCCTTACAGGTTGCTTTGTGAGTTGACCAGCAGGCAGCTCAACTGAGTGCAGTAAAAATTAAAATGCGTGGAGTGACTAGAATCCTTGCCTGCTAACCTTGAAAGGCCCTTGTTAGAACATCTCTTCCAGTCCCTTTGTAATACAGATGAGGAAACTGAAGTCTAAAGATGAGAAAAATTCCCAAGGTCACATGGTAAGGGAAGCAACCTAGGAGCAGAAGCCATCAAATTCACATGTAGCCAACTCTTATGTTTAGTCTTTGACAAATCCTGACCCATGCACAATGTCCCCAAAAGCAAGTAAGAGCTGGGCTCATGAAACCCAGCCCCTCTGATTTAAAGAACAGAAACCCTAGCTAGTTTGTAAGGAGTATTGTTTCCTGTGTCTCTTAAGATCTAAGCTCAATGATTGATGGAAACGAACCCTTCAGATCCAGAACACTTGTTCACTTTATAGGAACTTTGCAGTGCCTCCTATGTGCCAGGCACAGTGCACAGTACTGGAGACTCATTGGCAAGCAAAACCAGAGATGGCCTCAGTCTCACTGAGTCCATCTTTAATGGAGGGAATGGGAACTTACAAAAAGAGAAATTGACCTGGTGTGGAGACAGGAAGCCTTCCCTAAGGAAGGGATCCTTTGAGCTGGGAGGGCACTCCATGATCTGCTTTCTGTCCCCATGCTCACTCATTTACCCAGTCACTAATTCAACAAGTACTTGGTAACCTAAAAAAACCATTGAAACCTGTAAAGAATTTTTGTGAGTTTATTTGAGCCAAACTGTTGACATATGCCAGGAAGCAGAACCTCAACGAATTGAGATAATGCTCTGGAGAATGGCAGGTTACATTTGTATTTATACATTGCCATCAAAGGAGGGACATAGGTGGGTTACATAAAATTCATTGGTGATAGATTAAGGAGGTGGGATAAAGCAAAGCTGGGAAAACCCCTGGGATTGGATAAAAAGTAAAATGATGGACACATACTTAGGTGAGTGCAGGAACAATTAACATGATAATGAAGGAATTTGTGGTATCTGTCCTGGCGTCCACCACATTTTGTTGTACCACAGGGGCTCCAGAAAAAGGGAAGTTACAAGTTGCCCAGGCATTTCAAGGGTATGTTATCATAGATGCAAAAAGACAGAAGGCTCAGTTAAGGCAAAGGTTGACCTTGTCAATGAAGATACTGGCCTAGGATGTAACTGCCCACCATAACTGTGTTTAGTTAAAGTTTAATTTCAGACCAACTTTTGTGGTTACTTTAGGTCTCTGAGTTTGCAAGACTGCCATGCAGGCCTCCCCTGAGGGTCAGGTCAGCATGTGGCCCCTTTCCTCCACACACTGCATGCAACGCACTAGAGATATTGCATTGAACAAGACAGGCTAATCTCCCACCATGATAGTTTTACATTTTCACTATACTTGACTCATGATTTCTAGCCTCCCCAGTTGCCACAGCTAGGCTCCCATGTATATTCTTTTATCATCTCACCTCCCCCAGCTGCTGGCACCGGCTTCCCTCTGGCACCTGGGATCCAGGCTTCCCTAGCAGTCCTGGCTTTGTCCAGAAGGACATCTGGTTTAATTAGCATATTACACTTTTTTTATTATAGATTACATTCTTAGCATTAATTTAGAACTAAATTCTTAATCTTCCTTCTAGAATCAACTCCTTCCATAGCCTCTCCCATCTCAGTTAACAAGAACTCAATTCTGTATACTAGGGAGGGTGGGAAAGTTGTTGAGTTAGTGTGGGAAATTACTGTAGTTTTGGAATTGACAAAATCTTTGTGCAAACCTCCCTCTCTGAATCCAACTGGGTTTAGAATGGATTCCCCATTGATGCCTTTCTGTCTTTCACATCCGATATCCAATTATCAGAAAATCCTATGGTTTGACCTTCACATACATTTAGAATATGACTAGTTCTTGCTATCTTCATGGCTACCACCCTGGTGGAAGACACTAATACCCACTGTATTAACCTAATTTTTCCAGAAAAACACACTGTATTTACTATAAGGAACTAGCTCACACAATTATGGAAGCTGAAAAGTCAAAAATTTGCAATTGACACCTGAGGAAAGCTGATGGTATAGTTCCAGCCCAAGTTCAAATCCAAAGACAAGAGAAGATTGATGTCCCAGCTCCAAAACAGGCAGAGAGAAAGGATTCTTTCTTACTCAGTCTTTTATTCTATTTAGGCCTTCAGTGGATTGGGTAAGGCCCACACACATTGTGTAGGGCAATCTGCTTTATTCAATCTATTGATTCAAATGTTAGTTTAATCCAAACACAGCCTCACAGACATGCCCAGAATAATGTTTGGCCAAGTTTCTGGGCACCTGGTGGCCCAGTCAAGTTGACACATAACTTCACCATCATATCCACCCACTACATTGAGTACAACACCATATTAAGGCCCCAAACATACACAGACCCAGTCCTCAAGGAGCTAACAGTATGGTAAAAGAAAAAGGTATGGATTAAATTATCATACAGATGTAAGTTTATAATTATAAGAACTGTCAGTGGGATGACCCTGGTCCTATGAAAGGATAATTTTATTAACTTGGTAACATCAAGAGTGTTTTAACTATACCAAATAATCTCTCATATAGTTATAGAACTGTAAAATGTTTAATTTGGTTTCACAAGCTCATATAATTCTCCCAGAAACCTGGTGATGTGGGAGATAAAAGTATCCTGATCTCCATTTTATAGACAAAGTAAACTAAGACTTAAAGAGTTAAACTGAGGTGCCCCACGCCACACAACCAGAAAAAAAATGGAAGTGATAGTCAAGCAAACAACCAGGACTCTTGCACTGTCTCTCCTGCAGGTGTGTAAACACAAACTTTAATTCAAAAGTTGTTCCAGGCACATTAGGTGACTTGGCAATGAAAGGTAGGTGCCATTATTGACCAGCTGACCATTGCATGGGAGGCAGGTAAGATTCTAAGCCAAGCTGGATTCAGAGAGAGAGGTTTTCACAAAGATTTTGTCAACTCAACAATTTTCTCACTCTCTAGTGTACACACATCCATATAGATTTGCACGATGGGGAGAAGAAAGGAAACTAAAAAAAAAAAAGCAGCTAATTTTTTCTACTTTCCCAAGAAGCTCTACCTTGTTCTGGAAACACCCAAGGAAGACTGAATCATTCTGAATTCAATGTGTTCTATACAAAATCAGAAAACAGATATTCTTCACCCTGCCACCTATGGTCTTACCATAACATGGCTGTGACCAGGCCCAAGGTCTAGAGGCCTCTTGGTTAACAAGTATACTGGAACTCAGTTAATTAGGCAGCCAAGCAACAAAGGGAAGTCTTTATGTAGATGTCCAGCCTTTCAAAGCCAAGAGACCCTAAGATAATGTCAGCCTTCTCTCTAGCAGCAAATGGGAAACAGAGCTAGGTTTGAGCAGTTTGTGATCATTGTGATTTAATGTGAGAACCTTGCATGTTTCATTAGATTTTTTGCATCGTGTTTTCTCCTTTACAATGGACACTCAGAGGTCTTAAGAAAGACTGGCAAGAGTTAAGGAGTGGATTGCAACTTAGGCCTACATATTTTGTTGTTGTTGTTTTGGTTTGGGGGTGTTTGTCATTGTTGCTGTTTGCTATAATAGTTTCTCCATTAACTTAAGTCTCCCTCTGAGGCCTTGGAAGCTGAAGTTCAGGAGGTTAAATGACACCAGTTTCCGCAAGTGTTTACACAACACCACTACACAACACCAGTATATTCTTAATTGTTTGAATGGCTGGGTGCCTGGCCTAAACCATGGTCCTTATGGCTGTTTTAGGTTCATTTGGGATTCTTGATCGTAGTCTCCTAGCTCAGCTTGTTCCTCTCATTAATGCCTCTCCAGTGGTCTTGGGAAATAAATTCCCAGCTACAGCTTGACCTTATGAGTCCCGCTGGCCAGGTCAGGCTCCCTCTCCTCTTCCATAAAAGAGGAAATATGGACACGGGGCAGCTTTTTGTAGTTAATTTGCTTCTTCACCTTGGGGTAAATCCTGCATTTGGCAATACACGCTCAACAAATGAGCTTCTGAGCTCAGGGAAAATAAATAAATAAGTACAAGTCTTGTCATTAAACCGGATGGTATGAGTCGTAATTAAAAACCACCATTATGCCATTTCAACAAGAACACTCTGGCCGTCATTAAGCTAAAGCAGAATTCCTTCGGGGAGAAATTATTTCTCTTTTGATTTCTGTCAGAATGGCTTTGACTTTGCAGATACATCTACAAAATGGTGTCTCCGGGCTCCCCCTCTGCAGCCGCCCTCAAATAAAGGCTTCGAACAGATGAAACCTGATTAAAGATTCACTTCAAATTAACTTCCCCTGCTTATTTCTCCTTTGTAATCTTTATTATTACTTTAAGGGGGAAAAAAATAGAAAGAAAGCAAACCTCCCTGGATCCACACATAAATCTTCATAGTAGCCACTCAACAATATTATTAATGCCCCTGAATATTCCAGCAAAGTACTAGACACTTATGCAATGGCAATTTATTGAGAAATCAAGCCAATCTATTATTTTATGTTGTTTTATTCCAGTGCAAGGGTGAGCTGGATGGAGATGAGAAAAAATGCAACATTCACAAGTGCTGATGTTCTGGTAGAAGCAAGGTCATGATAGGAAAGAGGTAGGAAAGGGGATTGACCTCTGAGTGCCTGCGTGGTGCTTTGGGCTTTATAGCTAGGTTCTCAGCTGGGCATAGGCTGGGCTTCAGATTGCTTGTAGTAGGTGGAGGTGGAAGATAATCCTCCCCATTTGCAACTCAAAACGGTTGTGGAGCAACTTGGGAAGAGGACCCTGGCCAATAGGCATTTAAGCACATTTCAGACATATGTGATGAGTGAGAATGCCCCACCAGGGTCGTATTAGCAGAAGGAACAGGGACTTCTGGGAGAATCAATAAAAGAGAAGACAGAAGCTAACATTGCAAATCAGATTCAACAGAAAGTCATGAGCGTCCAAAGGAAGGACAGTTCTAGTTAAGGGAGGAAGAAGATGAGCCTTTCTGTGCACTTCAAGAAAGTGACTTGAAAGGTTGGCATCACTAAATGCTGTATGTAGCATTTTGAGTCTCAAGTAAAATAGTTAAGTGACAGCCCCACCAAGCCTAATACAAAAGAAGTGTTTGTCATGTTTCATGAGATACCACCTCAGTCTCTGGGCATGAGGCACATTGGCATTTCCAATCCACCAGCATTGGATGTTTCTGGGGTCTTGAGTCACTGCACCTGAGCATCAATGATGAGACTGGAACAGAGCCTGGGCCTCAGTGTGACATCTCAGTGAACTCTTGGGCCCAAAGCAATGGATTCCTGGCCTAATGAGGTATAGAAGAGAATGAAAAAGCTTTATTATTAAACCTTGAGACACTTAGGGTTCAAGCAACCAAACTGTGGGACCACCTAACTGAGCATCCTTCCTCTTACTTTCCAGACATGGATCTTTGGTATCAGAACTCAGAAGTGGCATTTCCAGTTTCAGCAACTTTGAGGAGTGGCAGAGTTTCAACTCTTCTGAAACCTAGATGCTGAAAAGCTATAATTGAGGACACAGGCCATTTAAAGTAGCATTCTATCACACTCTTCCTGGGGTGACATAGAGAAAAAACAAGTTTAAGACACATATGGATGTCATAAACATTCATGAAATTATTTGGGAAGGATAGTTCTTTTCATAGTCAAGAATTCAGATTTTATTTTTTTAATAATATTTTATTTTTCAGTTACAGTTAATGTATAATATTATATTAGTTTCAGTGTCCAATAAATCTAGTACCCATCTGACACCACACGTAATTGTTACAATATTATTGACTATACTAGAGGCCCGGTGCACGAAATTCATGGGGTGTCCCTCAGCCTGGCCTGCACCCTCTCCATCTGGGACTGCCGTCCGACATCCCTCTCACTGCTGGCTCCTAACTGCTCAACAGCCTGCCAGCTTGATCGCCCCCTAACCACTCCCCTGCCAGCCTGACTGACACTTAACTGCTCCCTTGCTGGCCTGATCACCCAAACTGCCCTCCCCTGCCAGTCATTTTGTGGTGGCCATCTTGTGATGATGTGAGGCATCATGTGAGGGTGCGAGGACCACCTAGGCTTTTATTAGATAGCTTCTTTATGCTATACTTTACATGCCCATGACTATTCTGTAACTACCAGTTTATTCTTCTTAATCCCTTTACGTTTTTCACCCATCCCTGTAACCTTCTCCAATCTGGCAACCTCCAGTCTGTTCTCTGTGTCTATGAGTCTGTTTCTGTTCTGCTTGTTTATTTTGTATTTTAGATTCCACATATAAATGAAATCATGTGACATTTGTCTTTCTCTGTCTGATTTATTCCACTCAGCACAGTACCCTCTAGATCTATTCATGTAGTTGCAGATGGCAAGATTTCATTCTTTTTTATGGCTGAGTCATATTCCATTATCTATATGCACCACATCTTCTCTGTCCATTCATCTATTAATGGACAGTTAGATTGCTTCCATATCTTGATTATTGTCAATAATGCTGCAATGGACATATGGATGTATATGACTTTTTGAATTAGTGTTTTGGGTTTCTTTGGATAAATACCCAGGAGTGGAATTGCAGGGTCCTACCCTGTCTCCTGATATAGCCTTTGTTTTAAAGTCTATTTTGTCTGGTATAAGTAATGTTACCCCAGCTTTTTTTTTTCTTTCCATTTTCATGAAATATCTTTTCCCATTCCTTTACTTTCAGTCTGTGTGTGTCTTGATCTGAAGAGAGTCTCTTGTAGACAGCATATGCAAGGGTATCGTTTTGTTATCTATGCAGCCACCATATGTCTTTTGATTGAAGCATTTAATCTATTTTCATTTAAAGTAATTACTTATAGTAACCCTAACCCCAGATTTTAATTTTAATGTGACCTTACCTGGTACCCACAGATGGATTAAGCCCAAAACATATGCATTTTTCCCACTTAATACTTAGAAAAACCCTGAGAAAAGGGTATTGTTGGTTTTTTAATTTAATATTTAATTAAAATTTTTAATTTAAAATAGGAGAACAAATTTGGGTACAGGTTCAGCTAGATTGCATGGTCTGTCATACAGCTGGTAAGGGAAACTAGATTCACATTCCACACTCCATGCTCTTTCTCTGCTTCCATATTTCCATGCTGCTTTTCAAAGTATGAAGGAAGGGCAATACTATTAGAACAAAATTCAGAAAGGAAGGTCACAGATGACAGACACAATTGGGGAGGGGAAGGGGTACCCAGGAGGCCTGCGAGGTTGACTAGCCATAAATGAAGAGGTAAAAACTTGTTCTGAAGGACCACTGATGATGGAGACTGGAATTTATGTTAAGCTCAAGAGCTGTGATGAGAACATCACATTAGAGGCAAAGTAACTTTCCCAAAGTCACACAACTAGTAGATAGTGGAACCAGGATATGAATCCAGACCACATGTATCTTCAAAGTCCACGTGCTTGTCTTGGTACAGGGTCTCTCAGGTGACTGCTGGAGATTCTCTAAACTAAGATGGAAGTCAGGAAAGGACATGGAGATATTACAGGAAAGGAGGACCAGGATTTAAAAGTAAGAGTAACTGTGGCTATATTCACATCAAATCTCACCATCTCCCTTATCACTTCTCTATCTCTTCATTTTGTCCCTCCACCTTTCTGTCTTCCATATGGAGATCAGTACACTGGATGCAACCAGGGGGAATGGTAGAAGGCAAGGCCATGAACCAGGTCATGAAGAGCCTCAAATGCCAGCCTGATATGAAACTGGTAGGTTGATGGAGCATGATTGAAGGGTTATAATCAAAGAACATAAAAATTGCCTTCTAAAATGATCCTGAAAATTGCCCATATTTACAACCAGCCAGTGTGGTCAACTTATGAAAGTAATGAAGAGCTGGCTGCCCCGAGGTTTCACGTTAAAGGACACCAGAGATTTCAGTGAACAAGTTCAGTCCTGGTTGTGACTTTCCATGGTTATCCCATAGCCACTAGGTTGTTAAGACTGGTCAATCCCTCATTCAACTGTCCTAGCACAATCTCTCTGCCCCCTCTCTTATCCTCTAGGGAGAGCAGCTAAGTTATGGTCCGTGGGCCTTAGGCCTACTGAATCCCATTACCCACTCCAGTCCCATAAAACTACCACCTTATTACTTCCACCTTAAGCCCAGAAGCCATATCTGCATCTTAATTTAAGAGGGTTGAAGGATTCAGAGCCTGTTTGAGCCCTATCAAAATATCTGCTCTTATATAAGACACCAGAGCAGAAAGATTGCATAGAGATCGCTGGATCCTGTTTGTTCAATTATCAATGGGAAGACGCCTGGAGGGTGAAGGAATTTTCCCACATCAAACTCAGAGACTAACAGCTAAACACATATAACCCTTTCTTCCTCGAGGAAGTCTCTTCCCTTTCTTGATCAATAACTTCTTTTCTTTAAGAAAATAAGTAAAAGCAGCTTTATACGTTAAAACTGGAGTTCATCCTTGACCCTTCTCTCTCCTTCATGCTCTGGGAGAGAAGAGTATATAATAGAAATAACCTGATGTATGTGTTGAAATTCTGAAAAGAAGGATAAAATGGATCAGATGATTAGAAAGATAATGATGGCACCAACTAGAAAAAAGAAAGAAAATCAAGTTTTGGGAGAAGATGATAGATGCTGTGTTGGACTTACTGAGGTTGACAGACCTCCAGACATCAGCTGGAGATGACCAATGGGTAGTTGGTTATGTGGAAGTCTTTAGGAAAATATATATGACCTAAGAGTTGAAATCAGGAGAAGGATAAAATGTGGAGTAAAAAAAGGTCATATGCAGAGTATACAACTCTGAGAAACAGTAATAAGACTTGTAGAGGCTGAAGGAAAATAATACCCAAAGAGACAGAAAGAAATTGACCAACCAGCTTGCAAAGATCCAAGAACCAGATGTCATAGAAGCCAAGGATCATGGTATTTCAAGGAAGAGACAAAACCAACAGTATTGAATACATTGACAAGGTCTAGCATGGGAAATAAACTCGACCTCACAAAGAAGATGTCATTGAGCATCATAAGAGCTTTAGTGGAGCGCTGGGAGGGAAGCCTAATTACATGGACTGAAAGCAACAGAGGTGAGAAATGAAAGAAAATATGAATAGACAACACTTTCAAATATATTGTATGAGAGATTTTCAAACCAGCAAGAGATCTTATTTCACAACATTCATTCCCAACTCCCTCTCTGCACGACACCGAAAAAAAATCAGCAAAATAAAAGATATTTTATGAGAAATGGAAATGAGAATGGATGGGAAGAAGCCAATAAAAGGATACATTAACAAGGCAGAAACAAAAAGAAAGAAGAGGCAAAATCTAAAAGATGTTGAGTCTTACAGAAAACATAACTCATATATCCAGCCTGGAGGAGATGAGATGATGATAAATGCATCTGAAGAAAGCTGGGAAGGAGGAGCATGGTGATCTCAAATTTTTCAATGAATTTTAAGACTCAGAATAGGCTAAGTTTAGCTGCAGGGGGGGCGGAGGGGAGGCGGCGCAGAGCATGGCCCAAGTATCTCAGTGGCTTAACTTCTCTCTCACTCACACTGAATATGGTGATTGGGGTGACTGGGTAGCAAGGGTCTTTCATGTAGTCACTTGAAGACCAGGTAATGGACCTCAACTCCACCATACCCAAACAATTGCCACTGCACTGAGAAGGAAATATAGTGAATTCCACATCTGTTCTTAAAGTCGTTGCTCACATTTCATTGGCCTAACTCTAAGATGAGTGGGAGACATGAGCAAGCCTAACTGCAAGGTGAATGGAGACATGCAACCCTAGCATTTGTCCATGAAGTGGAGAGCTAGAAATGTTTGGTCAATCGCATAAATGGTTATTACGATGAGGTGTGATTTCTACAGAATCAGGGAAGTTAAATGGAATTTGGAAGAGTCCTTAAAGCAATTAGAAGAGAGATGATTTAAAGCAAATAAGAGTCGGAGAGAATCCAAGATGGCGGCATAGGTAAACACCTAAACTGCTGCCTCCCACAACAATTTAAACTGCAACTAAAAGACAAAATGTCTATCACCCAGAACCACGGGAAAGCTGGCTGAGTGGAAGTTCTACAACTAGAAGGAAAGAGAAAAGAGCATTGAGACGTGCATGAGCGCTGAAAAGCTGAGGTACGGAGGCGCATGATCCGGGCTGGCTGCAGGCGACTGGGTGCGTTGCTTTTTTCAACCCGAACGGAGACAAGCCCCCGATTACTCTGAAATCCAGTCTCTGGGGAGACGCAGGGGACCCAAACTCCTAGGGGGAGAAGCTGGACTGTCTGCCGGTGAGGGTGGCTTGCTTGCAGAGCTGCGCACAGGAATAATTGTTTACTACACTGGGGCACGGGACTCCCGGATGCCGTTGGGGACTAGCAGCCATTGCTGTTTGCCACGCCCTAACCTAGTGACACCCTGAGGCCCCGCCCTGCACAACCTACAAACCCACCCAAGCTCCAAGCAGCGGAGTTAGCATAAGAAAGGCCTGACTTATCACAGTTTAACCTAGCAAACTTGCAGCCTGGGTCAGACAGCTCCAAAACCTCCAAACCCCAAGCAAAGAGGAGAAAACTGCAGCTCTCACTGTAGCTCCTGCTGAGTGGCCTCAGACAGTAGCTGACCTGCACCCCATTGGAGATCCAGAATCCAGTGTACCTAGTGGTGAGTGTGAGACACCAGATTTCAACTCCTCACATCCATAAGTGACACATTCAAGAGGCAGACTCAGCGAGCACCAAAGCCCCACTGAAACAAGTCCTGCACCATAAGCGTGTCTTCAGCGCAGCAGTTCTTCCATTATAGACATAGGGAGTGCTCACAGCTAATTGGCCTGGAGGTCAATTCCTCCCAGCGTACCAACAGCAATTAAGGCTTAACTACACCAAGACTTTGGACTCAGCCCACAAAGGGGTGTACCAAGAGCGTCCACATCAGGTGATTGGGGAGGCTGAGCTACTGCCCCCTATAGGTCACCTACCACACAAAGCCACTCCATCAACACAGGGAAGCAGCCAAAATGCAGAAACAAAGAAACATGTCACGAATAAAAGAAACGGAGGAAAGCAAACTACTGGATGACATAGAGTTCAGAACCACATGTGTAAGGTTACTCAAGAATCTTCTTAAAACCACTGAGAAACTTGATGACACTTCTGAGGAGCTTAGTGAGACCTTCAAGGACCTTAATGAGAATGCCAAAAAAAATGGAAAAGGACCAGTCAGAAATGAAGCATACACTGTCTAAAATAAAGAATATACAGAAACTCAACTGTAGATCAACGTACCCCAAGAATCAACCAAAGATCTGAAATATGTGGAAACAAAAAACATCCAACCAGAAAAACAAAAAGAAAAAAGAATCCAAAAATATGAAGATAGTGTAAGGAGCCTCTGGGACAACTTCAAGCGAACCAACATCCGAATTTTTGGGGTGCCAGAAGAAGGGAGAGAGCAAAATATTGAAAACCTATTAGAAGAAATAATGACAGAAAACTTTCCCTACCTGGTGAAAGAAATAGACTTACAAGTTCAGGAAGCACACAGAACCCCATATAAGAGGAATCCAAAGAGGACCACATCAAGACACATCATAATTAAAATGCCAAGGGCAAAAGACAAAGAGAGAATATTAAAAGCAGCAAGAGAAAAACAGTTAATTACCTACAAGGGAGTACCCATACGACTGTCAGCTGATTTCTCAACAGAAACTATGCAGGCCAGAAGGGAGTGGCAAGAAATATTCAAAGTGATGAACAGCAAGAACCTACAACCAAGATTATTCTACCCAGCAAAGCTATCATTCAGAGTTGAAGGTCAGATAAAGAGCTTCACAGACAAGAAAAAGCTAAAGGAGTTCATCACCACCAAACCAGGATTACACGAAATGCTGAAGAGTATCCTTTAAGAAGAGGAAGAAGCAGAAAAAGGTAAAGATAAAAATTATGAACAACAAAATGACATCAAATACATACCTACCAACAAGTGAATCTAAAAATCAAGTGAATGAAAAATCTGAAGAACAGAATGGACTGGTGAATATAATAGAATCAGGGGCATAGAAAGGGAGTGGACTGACGATTCTCAGGGGAAGCAGGTGTGAGGGGTGCGGGAAGAGATTGGACAAAAATCTTACTCCTATGGATGAAGACAGTGGCGGGGGGTAAGGGCATGGGGTGGGGTGGGGAATCAGGTGGAGAGGAGCTATGGGGAAAAATAAAAGAGGAACGCCTGTAATAATCTGAACAATAAAGATTTATTTTAAAAATAAATAAATAAATAAATAAATAAATAAATAAATAAATAAAGCAAATAAGAGTCGATAAATTGCCTTGATAGCCCAGCTGAGTTTAACATCCGTAATTTGTGGCACTGCCAATCTCACCAGTTGTATGACCTTTAGCAAAATGTATCCCCTCTCTGAAGCTCTGTCTTCCGATCTGTGAAACAGGAGGGTTGGATCAAACGGCTTATAAGTTTCCCCATCAAATTCTAAGATTCATTACTTGAACTTAAACAGTGAATATGATGCTATTGAAATATCATGTCACTTAACCGCCCACCCAATGCCAGAAATAGATGTTATAGGGGAACTGGATGTCCAAGATGCCTTTGGTGATACACACATGCTGTACCAGCATTATGTCATGGGGTCCTGCCATATTTAATGGATAAAGTAGAACCATTCCTTTCCCACTTTAACAGATGCAGATGCACCATAGATCCAGAGGTCAGTGGATTTTATTCTCTTTTTTTCTGTTCCCACCACCAGTCCAGTTCTCTGTGTCCAATTCACTGCTGGTGGATGGAGTCACATTGTGGGGTTGGGTGGAGGAGGAGGGGGGTGGGAGACAGAGGGAGGAAAGAGGGGAGGAAAAAGGAGGGGTGTTAATAGAACAGAGGCAGGCAATGATGAATTAAGGGAGCAGACATTAATTTTTCATTTTGACAGATTATCGTCTGTCAGAAAGCAGAGGAGATGGCTCTTGTGCCCAGAGAAGAGGCACTTGCTATTTGTAATGCAGACTTCTGCTTTTATGGGTTTGTGTGGTTTCTTCTGGAATTAGGTAGTGGGCTCCCAAAGAATGAAAAATGTATGACAATCTATAATTTCCATGCTGGAAGATAAATAATAAACTAAATCCTGTCCTTAAAGTGGCCCTTCGTTTTTCTTAATCCCCTGGGTGATAAATCTGATTCTGCAACAGCATTTAGTATACAGCAATTTTTTCAGTAGGGAAACTCTTTTAAACACTTTGGCTATAAATAGACTGTCCTGGGCATTGCATCACCCAGGACCTCGAGATACAATGGTCCTGTTAATGTGGCTTCACATTAAGACTGGCATTAATTAACGGAGGATGTCAAGCAGGCATTCTGCAAACCAACACTGAGTCTGTAACGCTTTGAGTTTAATGAATAGAAACTTGAAATGCCAGCATGGCAGTGCAGCTAGCTTCCATAGAAAGAAAACTGGAGAGGTTGATTTTGTTGGGTACCACGGAAATGCCTTCCCTGGATGCTGACTAAGAAAATGATAGCAAAGGTGTCACGTTTTAATACCTCCGTTGCCTCATCTGCAAAGTGAGCAGATAGTAGTTTAAAGGAGTCAGTTAGATAATAAGTGTAAAACAAATATTGATACAGTGGACTGTCATTAAGGGATAATGTCATTAAAGTGCCTGCATGCAATGGATTGTGTAATAATAAACAATTCCTGGGTGCCCACTGTGTCCCTGACCCTGTTTGAAGCCCTTTATATGCATTCACTCCTTTAATCCTCACCTCCACTGTGGGAGGTGGGTATTACCATTTTTCCATGTTGTTACTGAGGAAACTGAAATACAGAAAGAATAGGTTACTCATCAAAGCAAGTAAGCAGCCCTAAGTGGTAGAATGGTGGTGCTGAGATTATTCATAGACTGAATTATTATTGATATTCCTTCTGTGGGCCAAGTATATTCCAGGAGTGGGGATGAAATGGCTAAAACAGGAAAAACAATCCCTACGTTCATAGAGTTTATGTTATAGTAAAGGGGATGATAACAATAAACAAAATAAGTAATACCATAAGCAACGTGTAGAGTGGCGATAAGCATTTAGGAGAAAAATAAAGCAGAGAGGGCTGATAGAGAATTGGAGGCCAGGACCAGGGGTAGCAAGAATGTTACAGTTCTCATTGTCATCATTTTTAATAGATTAAAACACAGGGCATCTGTTTCCTGAACTGTAACACTTACTCTGTCTGCTACCTTGTTTAGGGGAAGACCACAGGTTTGGGAATTAGATCTATGCTTTGTATTCTCTACCTTGTATTCTCTACCTTGTATTCTCCTTGAAACTTAATGCAATTTGCTTAATCTCCCCAAGTCTCAGCTTCTCAGTCTGAAAAATTAAAATATCCTTCAAGACAACCCTGCATCCCCTGCCTTTGAGGGGCTCTGGGTCTGTAAACTGGCTCAGGTCTTGGAATTGATTGAGAGACCAGGACTCTCTGTTGTTATGTTTTGAGTTAGACTTTTGTTCTTTTGACCAAAAACTTTCCTGTTCATACAAGCTCAAGTAAGAATTTAGTAGACTTCCATCTCTCTCACTTAGAGGACACCTTGAGCAACTAGCCAATGCCAAAGGTCTTTGCAACTCGGACTCTTCCAATTAGATGCTGCTTTTGGCTCCTCTGTCCATTTCGGTGACTACACTCTTCTTGCCTTGGGGGTTAAGTGACTCCATTTAGCCCCTGCCACCTTGGGACCAAATGACCGACCCCCACTGCATTTAGGTTTCCCAATTCAGTGGCTGTGGTTCCCTCTGTCCTAAAGAGAAGAGTGATGTCAGAGTTCTTCAAGGATGCTGGTGCTTCCCTCTCAAATTTATTTCTCAAAATAATAGTAAAAGGTATGTCTTTCAGGCCCTCCCAGTGCAGTTGAGTAGGTCTTAAATGTGACAAATGCACTGTAACATTCCAATTTCCCTAAATCTCTGAATCCAAAGAGATGGGGCATTTCCAGTCAATTCACGGTGGAACATCTTTTGATCCATGTTTCAGCCAACCAACCAAACTGTTAGAGCTCTTTCTAACTCTCTGAGCCACAACATTAAATGCAGAATCTCTGCTTCTGGGGCATGTCAATCAATTAGGCCTAATTCAAAGTTATCTTACTTCCAGCATTATCCCACACCCTTAATATCCATTCCTACACATGTTCCTCAGATTTCTGTTTGTAGAAATGAGAAAACTCAAGTAATTCTTTTGGGGGGTAACAAGCCTCCTCATGAGTCACATTTGTACCTCACCTTTAGGTCTCTATTGGGCCATGACTGTTATTATAGGTCTATATGCTAAGAGGGGTGATAGGGATGGGTCCTGAGGAGAATCAGCATTATCTTACATGCCCACTGCCTCAGGGAGGCCATTACCATTTCCTCAGACAATACAGGGTTAATCCCCTCAGGTGGAGGTGGAAAGACTGACATCACTGTGGGTGGAGAGACCTCTTCCACTGGCAAAGAAGACTCATCAGAATTTAAGGGTTCAATGCCCCCAGCTTCATCAGGGTCTTCCCACATGGCCCCATTCCCACATAGAGGATCCCATTCTTTCCCAATCAATGCCTTCACTTTAACAGTGGACATACTGCACAGCTGGGAGTTCAGCTTGTGTTGTAATTCAGCTGATCCAGGGATCAGGTCTTGCATTTGATTTTCAGCAATTTCAACCCCACAGCTATAGGAGAGAGGGTCCTCTCTCAGGACACCTAGAAGCTCTTAGGTCATTTGTGTGGCATTGGAATCCCTGAGCTCATCCTTTTCTCTCACAATTTGTCCAGCAACATTAGGAGCAACAAACCAACATCATTATAGTCTAAAAACATTCAAAGTATCGCATACAGACTGACATAGCTGCTTCCTTCCTACCAGTGACTGATTAGGAGTACCCAGTGCAGATACTTGATGTATCTCCTCTATAAACATTAACTTCCTGGACTCTCAGTGCTCTCTTTACTACTGGAAAGAGTCCTTGGTCTCTTTAAATCTAATCATATTGGAGGGTCAATTCCAGAAACCCCTGAACCAATTCAGAAAACTCATCCTTAAAATTCTGTCTCTTTCAAACCAGTCTCAGAACCAGAGAAAAAGAACCAAAAGGATATATAAAGAGAGATGTAAAAGAAAGTTTATTGTGGGAATTGGCTCACAGTTATGGAGCCCAAGATATACCACAGTATGCCATCTGCAAGCCAAGGATGTAGAAAGCCAATGGTCTGATTCAGCCCAGGTCCCAGGGCCTGAGAACCAGGGGAGCCAGTGGGTATAATATCCAGTTCAAGGCCACAGGCCTAAGAACCTGGGGGAAGGGGTTGCCACTTGTGTAAGTATCAAAGTCTACAGGCCCAAGGACCAGGAGCTCCAATGTCCGAAGGCAGGAAAAGATGGACATCCCACTTCAAGGAGAGAGACTTCACCCTTCCTCCACCATTTTGCTCTCAATAGATTGGTTGACACCCATCCATACTGGTGAAAAAGATCTTTTTTACTCAGTCAACTGAATCAAATGTTAATCTCTTCCAGAAACACCCTTATGGACACACCCAGAAATAATGTTTACCAGCTATGTGGGCATCCTTTAGCCCAGGCAAGTTAACACATAAAATTAATATCATAGGCAGTAATGAGCCCTTCCTCATCTCTTTCCTTCATAGCTCCTGATTTGGGACACACTCCCTTACAAGAGTCAGAAGCACAATGGAGGTTGGGAAACTGGAAAACTTTTCCAGGTAATCTAAGAGAAGCAGCTGATCAACCCCCTTGGGGCATCCTGGGATTCTTCTCAGCTCACCTGCCAAAGGAGAAGTGCCTACTCCAAGGTCAGGAACAGCAGCATTTTCCCTTCCTCTGTGCTCTCACCCAGTGCTGTGGCTCCATCTGCCCCTCCACATACTAGTCACTCCCAAATGTGTGCACTCAGCCAGGCTCTGCATTGACCTACACACCCACCCAGCCAATTTCTCCCTGGATGTCTTTTAGGTGTCTCAAGTTCAGCAAGTCTCAAATTAAACTCCTGCTTTATCCCTTTAAGCAAAAAAACCTGCACACAAATAAATCATTTCTAATTTCCAAGGAAGGAATTTACAGTTGGATTATTCTATAAATTACTGTGTTACCTGGCAATCTGCCATCGCCCATGTTGGCCACCCAGGAGGAAAACATTGGTGCCTGCTAGTGGGGAGGATCAGTAAGGTTTCTAGGAGCTTCCCAGAGAATCTGAGAGACGAGCACTTTCCTACCCACCCAGCCCTGGGATTTCCTCTGCACCTCCTGCTTTCCAGGATCAGGATAGATAAAAGGGCTCCCTGTTCAATCTGCCCTCAGGTCTCACTTCTCAGAGGTAATCAGCTCTGAGCACCCTCTGAAGTAAAAAGAACTAATTTCTGTTGCAACAGTGAGGTTTTACCTAAAAGGTCCAATTAAACCATGAGAGATTATTTGCAGATAGACTTTGGACGAGGGCATTAGTAGGGTTCCCTTTCTGTTTTGTGTTTGTTTCTTTGGGGATGCTTTTTTAGGCTTCATTAATCACTGGAATTTAACGCTAATGGAAATAAAATAAATATCAAAGAGTTTTGCTGGAAATTACTAACAGCCTCTGTTTTGAAGAATAGTTGAGAGGATTTTTCTCTACAAAGCATGAGCCACTGGAAATTCTGCCTCCTTCCAGAAGTCTCCCAGTCTCTCTCTCCTAGCAATTCTATGTAAATCTCAGGAATGAACTCTGATTGGTTCTTTTAAGTCAACACCTCCTCCTTGGACCAATCATTGTTGCCAGTAGATGTGGCTCTCTGATTGGCCAGCCACTTGTAATAATTGTAGTGTCTGTTATTGGAAGGATAGGAAGATCTTTGGACAACAAAAAATTTAAATAGTTACTAGCTTCCACCCCTCTATTGGATTCCTTGGATGATGACAATGATGATGGTAGCTATCATTTATTGCTCATGTACCAAGCACTGCATAAGCACTTTTTGTGCAGGATCTCATTTAGGCATCACAACAATCTTATGATGTGGGGACCATTTACAGGTGACAAAACCAAAGATTAGAGAAGTGAAAAGGTTTACCAAAGTCACACTGCTGGGAAGAAGAACAATTTGGAAGATCATTTCTTTAATATTTGCATTAGTTATCTATTGCTATATAGTAAATTACCCCAAAACTTAGCAGCTTAAGACAATAAACATTTATTACCTCAGTTACTGCAGGTCAGGATCCAGTCATGGCTGGATGTGTACGTTTGGGAGTGACTAGTTGTGTGGAGGGAATATGGATCCATACCACTGGGTGAGACCTTGAAGTAGGCACCTCTCCTTTGGCAGGTGAGCTGAGCAGAATCCCAGGATGCCCCAAGGGGATTGATTGGCTGCTTTTCCGGGGTTACCTGGGAAATTGCTCCAATCTTCCAATCTGCAGTGTGCTTCTGACTCTTGTAAGGAAGTGTGTCCCAGTGTTTGACCTCTGCCTTTAGATCACTTGGAGTCTATAATCAAACAGTAAGCTGGGCTGCAGTCTGATTTGAAGGCTCAACTGAAGGAGGAGCCACTTCCAAGCTCACTCCTGTGGTTGCTGGCAGGACTGAGTTCCATGTGAGCTGTTGGTTTGAGGTCCTCAATTTCTCACTGACTGTTGGCCAGAGACCTTCCTTAGTTCCCTGCCACCAGGGTCTCTCCATGGGGCAGCTCTCAACAAGGCAGCTGGCTTCATCAGAGCAGAAAACTAGAGGGAAAGAGAGGACCCAAGATGGAATTTCCCTTCTTGTTATAACCTAATCTTCAAAGTGACATTCCAGTACTTTTTCTTTATTCAACTGGTTAGAAGGAAGTCATTGGGTAGAACCCGCTCAAGGGGAGAGGATTAAACACCTAGGGAGAGACATGGGGCATCTCAGAGGCTACCTGTTGCACTACTATCCTTTCAGATAAGCAGACTGTATCCATACAAAAACATTTCACACTGTGGAGGGGACTTCAACTCTCCCAATTCAGTCTCTGGATTGTTTTACCCAAATGCTCACCAGATTGCCTCATCTGCTCATTTCTGAGTCTAGCCACAATCTTCTTTGGCTTCTTGCTTTCCCCTCATGTCTCTCCACCACTCCTGAAACATTTGAACCCGAGACACATCACATATTGTAATTGTCTGGGAGCAGCTAATCCAATCCCCTTGCTTTGCAAATAAGATAGTGGAGGTGCAGGGGAGGGAAGGGGCCTTCCTGAGTCCCCCAGGGAGCCAGAGGTGAGGCTAGGACTCTGAACCTCAGAGGCACATCCCAACACCCCAGCATCCATTTTGTCTGGGAAATCAAAACCAGGCACTTGAGCTCTGGGGAGACTGTCCACATTTCATCAACATACAAATGAGGGAAACAATGAGGCTGCTCCTCTTCCTCCTTCCCATCCTTTCTTCACAGGGGGGCTGGCTTCATCCCCTCCTGGAACAAGGAAGGACTTACTTGTTAAGGAGCAGTGAACAAGCCTCTTTGCATGAAAATCTACGGAGCTTTCACACTGTTTCAATGTGGTTTCTGGGTAGACAATGCCCTCTAGTCCTGAGTCAGGGTAGTTCCAAGACAAAAGATTTGGAAAACAATGGAGAATCATGAAATATACAAAATTCAGTGCCAATAATTATTCACAGCAAAGCCGCATAACTTGAGACTCTTAGGGGTCCAGAAGCTCCCAAAATTTCAGGTAAATTATTATATAATGTAAAATTTTCTTTTAAAGAAAACGAGTCTATAGCTTTCATTGAATTTTTAAAAAGTAGCTATGCCCTGGCTGGATGGCTCAGTTGATTGAGCATCATCCATACACCAAAAAGATTGCAGGTTCGATTCCTGGTCAGGCCACATACCTTTGGTTAGTTTCAATCTCTATCTCTCTCTCTCTCCCTTCCTCTCTGAAATCAATAAAAATATATTTTAAAAATAATAAATAAACAAATAAATAAATAAATGATGGTTTAGAGTACAGGATAAGAAACAGCAGCAGACACTCTCCTGTGGGCCTTAAAGAAGCAAACAACCACATTGGAAATTGCCTATAGAGTGGGACAGCCCCCAGGAGCTGAAGGGCTCAGTCCTACAGCCAAAAGGAGCTGAGTTCTGTCAACAAACCTGAATGAACTCAGAAGAGGAGTCCAAGATTCAGAAAGGAACACAGCTCAGCAGACACCTTTTGAGACTTTGAGCAGAGAACCCAGCTCAGCCATGCCTGGACTTCTGACCTACAGAAAGTATGAGATAATACATGAATGTTAACTTTGTGGTCACTTGTTACACAGCAAAAAAAAAAACCTAAACTAAACTAATACATACTTCCAAAATAAATATCACTGTACCTGTCAGTGCTCTATGACCAGAGATTCTGACTCAATTAGGAGGGGGATGGGGCCCTGGCTTTGGTACTTTCTTAGAGACCCTACAGTAAGTTACATGGGTAGTTAGAGTTGAAAAGCATTGATTTTGATCAAAGAGACAAGATTTAGAGTGCCTGTGATTAGTGGAGATATTTTTATTAATCGTGCCCTCTTAAAACTAATCATTCTGAGAGGGAAAACACCATTATACAGGCCTTGACTAGTTCAAAACATCTATAATTTTTTTTAAAAAAATGTCTATTGGTTAATTTGGACCTTTTCTCAATTTATACAGGAGTAGAAATAAGCCCAGTCTGAGGTTATCAGGGATCTTCTGGTTTCCAGAGATAATGAACACTTCTTGTATTTGACTCCATGTGGCCTTTTATAATATCAATCACTTCCTTCTCCATAACACTCTCCTCCGATTTCCATGACCCTGCATTTTTCTTACCTCTCAGTGTCTCCAGTTATTCCTTTTTTACTCTCTCCTTTCTCAAAAGGCTTCTCTTCCTTTTCTACAAAGCTCCATCCTTGATTTTCTTCTGAGGTCTCCGTTGGCCAAGAGCACATACAATTGAGATTTTGAGAGAAGTTTCCCCTGATACCTCTCTCTCTTCCCTTGCCCCCCCCCCCCCGCCCCAAATCCAATTCATCATGGATTCTTTACAACTTTAGCTCCTAAAATGTTTAAAATCCACACACTTTTCTTCACCTCTGCACCACTACGTCTCCACTACCTCTCATTTGGGTAACTGTATCATTCTCCTCACTGGTCACCCTGTTTGGACTTCTGTTCTCTCTTCAATCCTTTCTTCAGCAGCCAGAATAATCTTTCCAAAACTCATTGTGTTTTGTTTTGGTTTGTTTTCATGTTAAAACTTCTCTATAATGGCCGAAACTGGTTTGGCTCAGTGGATAGAGCATTGGCCTGCGGACTGAAGGGTCCCGGGTTCGATTCCGGTCAAGGGCATGTACCTTGGTTGCCGGCACATCCCCAGTAGGGGGTGTGCAGGAGGCAGCTGATCGATGTTTCTCTCTCATCGATGTTTCTAGCTCTCTATCCCTCTTCCTTCCTCTCTGTAAAAAAACCAATAAAATATATTTAAAAAAAAAAAAAAACTTCCCTATAATGTCCCAGTACTCTTAGAATAATGACCAAAATCTTATCATGGCTTAGGAAGATTTCCAAAAATCTGATGCTTCCTGCTACCGACCCCTGCCTCCAAGAAAAGTTGTAATGAAAGGGGTTGGGGGAGAGATTGGAGGGGAGCTAGCCTTCAAGGGCAGCCCAGAAAGTATATCTGTGTTGTGTCACCATGAGGGAGGCTGGCTAATAGCACCAGCCACCAGTTCTATGAATTTGCAACATTGTCCCCTAACTGGGCCCATCCTTCTAAGGGCTAAATTTGGGGGCTTGGGGTTCTGCTTGGAATGACCAATGAGACAGCTTTCTGCCCCACACTCAAGCTTTAGGCCATGATATTTTTGCCTAGAAAACATTTTTACATTGTCAAGTTAATTAGAACAAGGATCTACAAGGTTTTGCATGGCCTGAGTCCTACAAATATCTCTGATGTTACCTCTATGTAGGCCCCTCCTCACTCACCATTCCCTAGCTGATTGGCATCCTTTAAGTTCTTTTGGGTGTTTCTTTTACCTACCAACTTTCCTCCAGCCATAGGACCTGCAGAGCTCCCCATCACTGTCAAGCTCCTCCCCTGCCTGTCTCTGCTTACCTCCTACCTGACCCAGACATAGTATTTCCAAGTTCCTCAGACATGACAGATTTCCCTTCCCGTGGCCAGTGTATCCTTTCCTTTGTGGGGCTCCTCACAGCTGCCATTTTACATGCAACCATGTGATTATTTCATTAATATCTTTCCCACCACTGGATTGTGACATGAAGCCACACAAAGTGTCTTTTTAGTTCATTGTTCTGTTCCCAGCGACCAGCATGGAGACTAGGTCCCTGGCAACACTCAATCAATGCTTTTGTTGAAGAAGTGAAAACAGAGAATAAGGAATGAAATCCTCTGATCCCGAGTTTCCTCAACTATAAAAATAAAATAGAGATAGTAACTGATGTCAAGGGAAAATGATTAGAAGGGGTAAATGAAACAGCGAAATGAGGTATGTACAGGCTTCAAATAATACAATCACTGCTTAACAAACATCATTAGCTCTCTTCTTGCTTGTTAGCTAGACCTGCTGGCCAGTTGTGAGAACAGACAAACTGAGCAATGGGGAAAAAATTCATTTTCCCCTTCTTTTCTTGAATCACTCATGCCACTGCCTACCTAAGACTCTTGCCCACCCATCATTCATTCTCAACCCTTTTCCCCAATCCCATCTAGAATACCCCTACCATCTCCTGCTCAGGATAACTGGACAAAGATCATTAGAGGTTGGAATGAGAGTGGAAGGAGAAGCAGAGGGAGGGTAGGAACCAAGGCTATTGTGTGCCTGGGGTGGGTGAGGAGAGGACGCGTCCAGTGGGAGGAATTAGGGACTAAGGTTCTGACTCTGGACAAAGCAGCCCAGACTCCACTGAAGAAAAGAAAGGGAAGTGGGTGGAATCCTTTATGCATTTACCCTCTTAGGGAAGCAGCTTCCAACTTTGAAAACAGGTATATATTCACCACAGAATTTCTTCTGTTTGGCTGCCATCCAAAGCCAACTCTTCTCTTGGCTCAGTTATAATAAACATCCTCGGTGACTATGGGTAAACAAAGAGGGAAGTGAGAAACTCTGAGACTTTAAATTGTCACTGTAGAAAGATTGCTGCAATTTGATATGGCTAAAAATAAAGAGGGAGGAATGAAGGAATTCTCAAAACAGTTTTTGGGGTGTGAGATCAGTTAAAATCAGCAGTCTGCAGAATTACCTCTGTCAGGCCAAGGAGTCGGTAGGAGAAGGGATGCTGCTTGAGCCATCCTTTTCTTTCTCCCTTTTTTTCAATATTTTTCAAAGGAGTGCCTGAAACACTAAATTATGCAGCTTTACTTCATTTAAGTAGCTCAAGGCCATGGCACTGTCTCAATATTTAGCATGCCCCCAAATCAACTTCACCTCTTCTTTTCAAAAACAGGTCACTTGGCACCATTTCCAGATTCAAGTCCCTAATGCAAGTCGTCTGAAGAGTCTTTGGGAAACACTAATTAGAAAGATCCTCTTATTCTGGTATGGCCAGTAAGTTTCCATTCACATGCTAACTGTAATTGATTGAGAGTGTCTGCTGGAGCCCTAGATTGAGACAAATCCTGAGCCAGAGCCTATTGATTAGTGATGTCTGTCATGAGCAGGGACTTAAGAGTTATGGCAGGCATGTCATGTGTTTCCCATCAGTACTCAAAACATTCGTTGAGCAGACATGTACCAAGCACTGAGACAACAGAAAGATTAGAACATATCCAGCTCATGCTGTGGTAAAATCTGTAAGGAGATATATTATAAATCTAAATTATGGTTTATCACAGAGATATGGACACAGTGCTGTGACAGGACAGAGCAGGGAGCAGGGAACTACGTCTGGGCAATCAGAGAAGATTTTGTAGAACAAATGACATTTGAGCCTGATCTTGGCAAATGAATAGGAACTTCACAGGTGAAAGCAGGGGAAAATACATCTAGGCTAGAAAGGATAACACACATAAAAGAGAAAAATATTTTCTGAATTTTGGTTAAAAATAAAAAGTTAATTGACTAAAACAGAATAATCAAGTCAAGTGGAAGGAGGCAAAACTACAAAGGTTATCTGGGTGCTAAGACCTATCCTCCAATGTTTTATGGCTTTATGAATCCTTAGATTCCCATAATAATGCCAGCCACAGAAGAGGTATTCAATTCAAGGAATGTGGCAAATGAGTAAATGTGGTTTTCTCTCTCTCTCTCTCTCTCTCTCTCTCTCTCTCTCTGTGTGTGTGTGTGTGTGTGTGTGTGTGGTGTGTGTGTGTGTGTGTGTGAACCTGTCTGTTTGTCTCATTGGCTAAGTACTTTCTATCACTATCTTATTTAATTCTCACAATGGCCTTTTCAACAACTACTTTTAAATATTGTAATTTGGGCCTTTTCGATAAATACTCTGCATGTAAAACTCAAGGATAGGACTCTTACCTGAAAATCCCAGTTGTAAGGGAAACGTGTGAATAGAATGGAAATACAGATATTTTGGGGATATCTCAGGGTTACACAAATGATCTTAATGACTGTGTCCTTAGAGCTCTGCTGAAGTCAAAAGTGATGCTGTTTCTTTAAAAATTAAATTAAAATAAATAAAGAAGAACGATCATTCGACCATCTGCTGGATCCGTGTTGGCCTGTGTGGAATGTCAGCACAGGGATGGGTTTTGATGTGGGGAAGAGTTAAGCCTTGAGTTATTATCAGAATTAGGGGGCTTTATTGGTTCACATTGTCCAATCTTCCCCAGCCATTATGGTTTAGCCGAAACATTAAACTACTTTAAACTTTCATTTTCCTCTTAAAACTAAATTAGTTCAGAGAAAATTGTATTTTCCCAGCTCTAGCACCAGCCTCAGGCTGAGGGAGTTACAGTACAGCGCACAGATAAACAACAATCAGGGCCTAATTACTAAGTGGTAAGAGCTGTGTTTCTCAAGTTACATTTGCTTTAGAGTTGCCGGGGTCCTGGAGCGGCAGGTCTCCAGTAGGTTTGCTCAGGAATTTTCCTATTACTTACTTGTGTGGCAGTCTCCCTGCATCTCTGGCTATGGAAAGGGGAAGGGCAGTGGAATTTATAAAACACCTACAGTGCACCTGCACTGTTGGGTTCTCAGATGTGTTACTCTATCCTTACTGTTAGCATTATGAGATCCATCTTAAAGCTAAGGAAGGATACTTGAGGTTAGGGTTAGTGAATGGAGGATGATTCCCTGAGCACTTATTTCTGGGCCAGGAAATATGCTGGTCTCTCTCTCTCTCTCTCTCTCTCTCTCTCTCTCTCTCTCTCTCTCTCTCTCTCTCTCTCCTCCCTCAAAAATCTGCTCCTGTCTGCAAAGCGCCTCCCTTCTTTGGGGAAATAGTACTCCTTTTATTCCAACCACACATACAAGCCACCAAGAACAGTCATCTGAGTCAAGATGAGTCAATCACAGGACGTCAAATAGTCATGTGATTAAAGCTGAGCCAATCACAAGACCTCAACACCTTGGTGCCGTGATTGATCTAAGAGGGTGGGAACATGATGAAGGCCAAACCAATCACATTTCTTCCCCAGAATATTTCTACCTGGGGCTGGAGCTAGACTTCTAGCTTTTCTGGTAGAGAAGCCAGAAAAATATAACTCTTACCTATTGGTGGCCATGAAGGCAAATGAAAGCCATCCACAGAAAAATAATAATAATAATAATAATAAACCTTGGCAGGCATAAAGGAGAAACTTGAGATCTGGAGAAAGAGATCCTCTCACCCTGGCTGTATTCTCATCTTGTCCATAATTTGATTACTCAGGCCCATAACCCACCACCACCTTTTGCCCTAGAAGAGTTCAATCAAGATGGTTCTCTGTCATTTGCAAACAAGAAATATGACAACAATCTCATTGCCATATCTAGCAAATATTGGATACATACTCTATGCCAGGCACTAATCTCAGTGCTCCATTTGTGTTAAATCTACACAACTTTATGAGTAGGTATCAATGGCACTCCCATTTCACATTTAAGGAAACTGAGGCACAGAGATAATAAAGTGACTTACCCAAGATCACAAACCTAGAATTTCAAAAATGAAAAATATGGAACATGTATGGTTCCCTTTTATCAATGCTTAGCTACAAACAATGGGGTAGGGACTAAGTATTAAACTTCACAAATGGGGCAAACAAATATTACAGTTTAAGAGTTTCACCGTGGTGGAGCTAGGATTCGAACCTACTCTGGAACTAACACTCTTACCTCAAGATAGAATCTTCCTGTTGGATCTGCTCAGATCCTTCATCAGTTCATGGCCCTTGGCTCATCTCTTTTTATTTCTACAAATGGAAATATCTTTGTGTTTTCTTTTTCTACTGAATCCAAAGATGATACAGGCTGCCTGGTGCTAGTCTCAATGGCGGCGCCCCAGCCCACAGACGGTGAGGACCAAAACTGCCTGTTACACAGCCATTCTGAACTTGAGGGCTGATCGCCCCTGGCAGAAGCAGCTCCAGACCGAACAGAGTGTTTGATGCCCCCAGAGCGTGTCAGGGCTGCCCATGCATCAGCTAGTCCCTTTTAATTCTGAGAGTGAGAGAGAGTCTGAATGTGCGGAACACAGAGGAAGGCAGGAAGTCAGGAGAGAGAAGGGCAAAGTGAGATAATATAGTGCTTCTGCAAAACAAACAAACAACAACATCAACAATAAAACAGATACCATGATTGCTCATTCCCCCACTGAGGGCCTGATCTGACATTCGGGGTTTCTCTTGAAAATGACCTTGTACGCAAGGATGTTACCTTCACTGAGCAGCCCGAGACTTCCTGATCCGCATCGCATTGGGCTTGGTCTAAGGAACTTCTCTGCTCATCAAACCTTGTCTCTCAATCAGGCTGTGAAAACATCTGCCTATCCTGTGTGTCTGCAAGTAGCATCACTGGGGTGGGAGGAGGTGGCTTTGATAGCAATTATCATGAGACCCTAGCATGACTGCAGGCTGGTGTCAAAATGGGAGTCTCTGGGCAGCAAATATCCACATGGTCTCTACCTCCCCTGAGCCTCGCCCTCCTCCAGCCTCCTACCCAACAGTTGCATAAAATTCCTCCCAGAGATAGACTCCTCTTTGCTCCGGGCCGTGAGAGAGATGTTTGGGATAAGGTTGTATTCATTTCCTATTGCTGCTGTTCCACATTACCACCAAGTTAGCGGCTTAAAGCAACACAGATTTATTATTTTACAGCTCTGGAGTCTAAAATTGGCCTCACTGGGCTGAAATCTGGATGTCAACAGGATTGCATTCCTTTCTGACAGCTCTAGGAAAGGATCCCTTTCTTTGGCTTTTCTGGCTTCTAGAAGTCACCAGCATTCCTTGGTTTGTGACCCCTTCCTCTATCTTCAAAGTTAGCAATATTGGACCAAGTTTTTCTCACATCATCATCTCTCTGACTCTGTCTTCTGTCTTTCTGTTCCACTTAAAATGGCCCCTGTGATCACAGTAGACACACCTGGAAAATCCAAGATGATTTCCCCATCTCAATGTCATCGGGTTAGCAACCTTAATTCCTCTTTGCCTCATAATCTAACTAGAGGCCCAGTGCATGAAATTCGTGCACTGGGAGAGGGTGGTGTCCCCCCTCAGCCCGGCCTGCGCCCTCTCACAGTCCAGGACACCCTCGGGGGATGTCCAACTGCCATGGAGGCAGGAGAGGCTCCCACCACCACCTACCATCGCTGCACTCACCAGCCATGAGCCCAGCTTCTGGCTGAGTAGCATTCACCATGTGGGAGCACACTGACCACCAGGGGGCAGCTCCTACATTGAGCATCTGCCCCCTGGTGGTCAATGTGATCATAGTGACCTGTCATTCCATCGTTTGGTCAATTTGCATATTAGCCTTTTATTATATAGGATATGTTCACAGCTTCCAGGGACTAGGCCATAGACATCTGTGGCAGATGCCTGCCCCCCATTTTATTTTATTTTTTTTATTAATTTCTTTATTGATTAAGGTATCACATATTTGTCCTCATCCCCCCATTCCCATCCCAAACCCCTCCCCACGCATGCCCCCACCCCCCTGTTATCCATGACCATTGATAAGGCTTATATGCATGCATACAAGTCCTTTGGTTGATCTCTCCCCCCTACCCCCACCCTCCTCTACCTTCCCTCTGAGGTTTGACAGTCTGATCGATGCTTCCCTGTCTCCAGGTCTGTTTTTGTTCATCAGTTTATGCTGTTCATTATTTCCCCTAGATGAGTGACATCATGTGATACTAGAAATACACTTATAGGAACCGAAAATGAGACAAGCAATAATGGTTATGCTGAGAGGCAAATGAAACAGTCTGTAGTGAGTTTCTTTCTGGGCCAACAGTTCTTTTGAGTCCCAATTTCAATGTCAAACAGTTCCTTATGTGTACATGTCAGCAATGATATTTCAGTTCTGGATGGTGGACAAATGGTGGTAATGCAGGTCCGACCCTCTCTGGTTTGATCCTGGGCAACGTGCAGCGATGCACAGCTGCTGACTGCTAGTATGGCAAGACATCGTCAGCATCTTCCATCTCTGGACTGTTTCTCTTCTGTCTTCTTGGCTGGAGCAGTCCTGTCAATTCCTCTCTGTTGCAGGAATCCACATGGTCTTGGAGGTGTTTTCTGAAAATATACAAACATATTCTCGACCAAAACTTAATAAAGGAATCTTTTCTATAAATTTGACTTGGGATCCTTTTTCATTTTTTGCCCAAATGATTTTCCTTTGGCTTGTTTTGATGCCATGTGTGTTTTTCATGGGTGTCTTGCTGTTAGCATTACAAATGAAAGTTAATTTTCTAAAGTAAAAATTTTCTAGATGTAATTTACTTACAGGATATTTTTCCTTACATGGTATTCTTCTACTATCCTGCCTTTTTTGATTTAAATATTAGGAGGCTTTTGGAAATTTTATAATGTAATCTTGATAGCTTTTAAATTTTAATTTTTTGCACTAAAATATGACTGGTTTAGGTTCATTACATGTTACGCAATTTTACCATGAGATGAACTGCCCCCCATTTTAACAAAATCTTTAACACATTTAATGTCCTTGCCCTGCTGCTTTCAGGCACGGAAAGAAGACCCAAGCAAAAGACTCAGAAATTCACATGGCAGTGTTTTCCCTGCCCTTGAGCACAGTACGTTTACTTGTCACGATCTGGAGAAATCCTCACATGTGGACACAGAGGCAGGTACGTGGATGTCTGCTGTAGGGCTGTTACATTAGCCAATGGAAATGGGGAAGCTACGTAATTGTTCATCTTCAGGATCCTGTCTAATGTAAGGCTGGGACAACGATGGTGGCCAACACTTCACAGCGATGATGTCCATTTCTATGAACAAATATGAAAGAAGCCCCAAGACAATATGCCCTTAGCAGGAAAAGAATACACAAGCTTTTTGTGCCCCCATAAACACCTTACCCTCTTCTGCCAAAGTAACAATATACACTTACATTGTCGGTGGCCTCTCAGGCCCCCATGTGGTCACGGTGTCCACACAGGCCAAGGTTTGTCCACCAGGATTTTGGTTCAAAGAAACATGAGGGTCACATCAGGGGCCGCCACCATGAGGTGCTGTCATGCCAGGGTATGACCGCAGGGTGTCGATGGGCCCCTGACTAGAGGGCGCTGCTGGACAACCCAGATGCCAGAGGATGGTGAGTGGGTTGTGCAGACTCGTGTTATGTCACAGGGTGTCTGCCTTTCAGGACACTTGGGGCTCTGGGGCCATGGTTGCGAGGCATCAGCTGGCCAGGACAACGGGCTCACACTTTTGGAATGTGGGATGCCAGCGTGGATGTCATCTCACTTGGAAGAGCATCTTCAGCTGTGGGCCAGCCCTCAGTGAGTGCTCCAATGTCCTCTCATTCAGCTCAAGTTTTGGGCACACAGTACGTTTTAAAAGAATCAAAAATGGAGTTTGATTTCCTTCGTTTCTCAGGTTAAATGTCAGAATTAAAGTTACCAAGAAAGGCTCCTCCTCTCTGTTGTTTCTATATCATACATTGCTCTTTGCACTTCTCTCTCTCTCTCTCTCTCTCTCTCTCTCTCTCTCTCTCGCTCTCTCTCTCTCTCTCTCTCTCTCTTTCTCACCCCGCCCCCCAAGTGTATGTGGGCATGCATGCACACACACATTTCTCCCTCTACATCTGCGTGTACATCTGTGTGTGTAGCTGCACCTGTGTATGTGAGTGTGTGGTTCCCTCTTTTGGCATCTCTGTGCCTCTTCGACTTGACCTCCAGGCTCTGATCGGCTCTTTCTCATCTTTCCCTTTTTGTGATTCTTCCCTTCAGTTCTCTCTGTCAGTCTCCCTCCGCCTAGATCCTCCTCTCATTCTTCCATATGAGCAGAGCGAGAGGAAAAGAGAGTGACTTTTCTCCCTTCCTTTTCTTATCTCCCCACCTGTCCAGGCCCTGAGCTCATGTCCAAGTCCATGGCTCTGCCCACACAATGCCCAGCAGCCCAGTCAGCTCCAGACACAAGGGAAACAGAGCCTGCCCTTCCACACCCCAAATTCCAGGGCATTTGGTAGGACGCCACTATTTTTAACCAGGCTGCAGCATTCCCAGGGACGGCCTTTGATTCTTCAGAAAAGCGGAGACCGCCAGCTTCCCAGCGCTCCAATGAGTGCAAGGCACAGCCTGCAGTCAGCAGTTTTGTTAACTTTCTCCTTGAGGACACTCCTCCACTCTTGGGAGAGAGGCTGGAAGAAAAGGGAAAATAATAACTGTGCACCCCGGTCTTGTCAGCTACAGGTATTTTTCCTCCCGTGTTACGTATCTAGTCATAACCTTGCACCTGTAAAATGTAAGCACCGCCGCATTGTTAGCATTTTGCAGAGAGAAGGCTTCTAACACAACACCACCAATTTCCTTGAGAGAGGAACTGGAGTCTGTATTTACAGCTAGTAGGCCGAAGGGCTTCTAGCGCTCCTGGCTCATAGATGACAGGTGCCACCAGCTGCTCTTCGTTCCATCCCTCCTCTGTGTAGTGTGCAGCTTATTCCAAACATAATGCCTCTATAACAGGGATCAGAGCCCCCACTCTTGGCCTCTTGTCAGAAGAGATAGCAATGGTTTGGGGGAGAAAAATTGGATTTTGGAGCCTCCCAGGGCTGGGATTACATCCTTTTTCACTTACTGTCTTGGTTACTTTGGGCAAATTACTTAGCCCTTCTGGGTTTTGCTGCTGATTCCTTAAGTGCAAAATAGGGATAATAATCCTATTTCCAAGACGGCATAAAATGTCGTATGGACACAGTGCAGGCACGAATATTATATAATGCAAAAAAAAAAAAAAATGTCTGCTCTTCTCTTCCTTCTAGATCCAGGCATGGGGTATGGCAAATATTAGTTACTCAATAGAGGGTTGAAAGAGTGTGTAGGAGCTTGGTTGGGCTGTGAGTGAATGGGATCAGCCTCTCTGATTGTGGCCAGTGGTAAAGTTCAATTGAGGCTTGCAGACTAAGACTGTTAAAAGCCCTTTCCCTCCTCCTGCTTCCCAGGTCATTGATGAATCTTTCCTGCTCAGGCATTTTACAGTTTGGGGCTCTGAGTGCAAATTACTGAAGAGGAACCATGTGAGTCAGGACTCTGATGACAAAAACTTGCATCAAATTCCCTTAAGTAATAAAGGGTGGTATTTGATTACATAACTGGCCTTCTAAGGAGTGAGAGGAAGAGAGGGCTGCCTTCAGGCATGGCTAAATCCAGGGGTCACTGGCTGCTGTCAGAACTCCTTCTCTCAGCCTTTTAGTTCTGCTTTCCACTGAGTTGGCTCTCTACACAGGGTGGGTCCTATATACCTACATTCCAATGATTTTCACTTAAAACAGGGGTTAGCAATGGGCTAAATCTGGCCCTGCCTGTTTTTTGTTTGTTTGTTGTTGTTGTTTTGTTAATCCTCATTTGAGGATATTGTTTCCCATTGATTTTTAGAGAGGGAGGGAAGGAGGGAGGAAGGAAGGTAGAAAGAGAAAGAGAGTAAAACATTGATGTGAAAGAGACACATCAATTGGTTGCCTCCCATACACACCCTGACAGGGGCTGGGGATCTAACCTGCAACCCAGGTATATGCCCTTGACTGAGAATCAAACTCACAGCCCTTCAGTGAGCGGGCCAGCACTCTAACCACTGAGCACATTGGCCAGGCCCCCTTGCCTGTTTTTATAAAGTTTTATTGGAACATAGCCACACCCATTTATTTATGTACTATCTAGGGCTACTTTCACTCCACAACAGTAGAGTTGAGTAGTTTCAACAAACCGTGTGGCCCCCAAAGCCTAACATATTCACTACCTGGATCTTGCCAGAAAACACTTGTCAACCTCTGATCTAAAAGAAAGAGTCCTACTTTTGCTACGTGCAGGTATAAGCTCTGAGGGTCATGCTTAGGTCATGGTTCTCTCCCTGCATCACTCACTGTGACCAGGGATGTGGCCGGCTCTGACTGGCCAGCCTTCGTCATGTGCCCACCCCTGTGCTGGGGGCTAAAGCGGGCCAGAGCACCTTGTCCAAAAGCCCCAGGGAGGCCGTGGGGAAGAGGGAGGGGGCGCCTCCCCTGGGGCAAAGCCAAGGACTGCTACCAGAAGAAGGAAGCTATGCTGGGCAGGCAAAAGCAAGGGAAGCCCAGTGGAAAGATAGGAGTGAATCAAAATAGGGTAAGAGGCACAAATGGGAGGCTGCCTGTTTTTCAAAGCATCCAGTCCCACAATTCACTTTATAGGACTGTGGATCAGCAAGCAGAAGCCCATTTCCTGGAAGGACTGTCACAGGTTCCTGTGATCGAGAATTTTAGGCTGCCTCGTCCTCACCACTGATGACTCAGCAGAGGAAAAAGGAAACAAAATAAAACATTATTGACCCTTCGGTTGGAGATATGGCCAAGGGCGAAGGCTAAATTGTCCAAGCCTCTTAAATCAGAGCTATAATCTGAAGCTGATGCCCCTTCAGGCACTGCCCAGGCCCCTCAGCTCTGGGTAAAGAGCTGGAGAAGCTGACTCTTGACCCATCAGGGCTGTGAAGCCAGCCAAGCAGGTTAGTCCAGGAATGTAAACACATGGCACTCCTCCCTCCCTCCTCGAGCAGGGAAGACACAGCTAATCCATCACAGAGTTTATCCCCTCTGTGCCACGCAGCAGTCATGCACTCACCACCATTAAATCTATTTATCATTCCTAGTTAGCCAGAACCAGACTGCTCACCTGGCTGCAAAGAGCATGCAGGGCCCCCCATTCTAAACTCCTGTCCTTACCCACCTACCCCCCGCCCCCGCATCCCCATACGGATTTCCTCTGGCATTGATCAGACATAACAATCTCTTGTTCAAACCATTAAATGGCCAACCAAACATCCATCAATGAATGAAAGTGTGGTATATGCATTCAATGGACTATTATTCAGCCTGAAAAGGGAAGGAAATTCTGACAGATGCTGCGACCTGGGGGAACCTTGAACATTGCATGCCGAAGTGAGATAAGCCAGCCACAAAAGGGCAGATAGTGTATGATTCCACTTCTACGAGGCATCTAGAACTTCACTGGCACAGAGTGTAGAATGGTGGGTACCAGGGCCTGGGGGGAGAGAGATAGGGGAAGTTATGCTTAATGGAAACAGAGCCTCAGTGTTGGAAGAGGAAAGAGTCTGCAGATAGATGGTGGTGATGGTTGCACAATAATGTGAATGTACTGAAGTGCCACTGAACTGTACACTTTGAAATAACTTAGAAAGTAAATTTTATGTTATGTATTAAAAAAGTAAATGGCTTTGCATTGCCAGCATAATGTTTAGTCTCTCCACTGTTCCCATCCATAATTCCAGTTTTATTCCCCCCAATTCTTCATATTTTTAATGCTGCTACCACAAGTTCCTTTCCCAAGATGTACACCGTATTCATTTTTATCACCATCCCCACTCAAGCTATCTCCCTGGCCTGTGGAGTGGACAGTGGGAGCTATATTTCTCTTACCCAGGACATACCCTGTTTCATTCCTTGGGGACTTCTCTTTCCCTCCATGTGACCTCAATTCTGCACATTTCTCTCTAAACCCACCCTTCTTTTTTTAATATGCTTTTTATTGATTTTTAAAGAGAGAGGAAGGGAGAGGGATAGAGAGATAGAAACATTTATGAGAGAGGAAATTGATTGGCCACCTCCTGCATGCCCCCTACTGGGGATTGAGCCAGCAACCCAGGCATGTGCCCCGACCAGGAATCAAACCTGTGACTTCTTGTTTCATGGGTCAATGCTCAACCACTGGACCACATGCTGGGCCCACCCTTCTTCTTTAATACTCACTTGATTCCTTTGAGGCAAACTTCATCTCACCTTTGATGCCTTCCCATAGCACCATGTGTTTACATTCCTGGATTAACCTTTATGAGCTCTCTGCTTCTCTTGTTCTAATGTTCATTGGGCCTCAGTCTTTGTCCTCTATCTTTTTGGCTTGATAATCCAGAGTCACACTGAGTCCAGATGTGCACAATCCATAAAAAACACGTCCTCAAATCTGGGACATGTGTTCTCAAACACTCTGGTGAGTAAACTCACCTAGGAGTTTGTTTTAAATGCACATTCTTGCCCCGCCCCATAGCCTGGTTCAGTTTGTCCCATGCAGAGGGTCCATAGACCACACTTTGAGAAACACCATTCTAGAATCTAAGTCAAGGTCAATTTGAAACTTCAGTCTGTGATCATCTCAGCCTCAGGTTGGGGTACTCAACAGTTGGTGTTAAGAAGAAAGCTATGTATATTAGCATAACCAATGGACACAGACACTGGGGCAGTAGGGGCTTGCCGGGGTGGGAATGGCTGGTGGCGGGGAGGGGGTCAATTGGAGAAAAAGGAGACATAGGTAAAACTTTAGACAATAAAAAAAAAAGAAGAAGAAGAAAGCTTTGTACCTAGGTGTAATATTTCTTGACATTTCAGTCCATCTTTCCTTTTATGTCCAATCTACTTCTTACTCCGTTTTTTGTGCAATTACTATTAAATACTGTCATTCTGATAGCTTACCTTTCTATAACTAGCATAATTTAAAAACTTTCCCAGGTGTTAACTCCTTCCACCCAGTTAGCCATACCCGGGCTATTTTAACCACTAAGGTAACAAATATAAGTAGGTACCACCATCCCTATGATCAGACCTACCTGATTTTTAGGGGGCAACACCCAGCTTCTATTCACTCATCCAACTAATATCTAGTGAGCTTTGGCCATTCCAGCACTACACCATACACATGTAACCTGGGAATGCAGACAAAAAGAAGATCAAATAATTTGTCAGTTCAATAGTATAGCTGGTAATCTGGGAGGCTGACTAATAGCAGTTGATAAAGCAACTCTTCCATGAGACTAAAGAGGAAGAATGCCTCTAATTCACTAGCTAACCATGGCCTTCCTTATTTCTCATATCTGCCTCCCCAGAACCCTTAATTCAACAATCTAAAACTCTCTTCTTTCAACTACTCATGGCAACCAAAGGAGTGAAATATGCCTGAGCTGAGTCATGTTTTGTTTTGTTGTCTTTAATTTCAAGGATGCACTACACCATTATTAACCATAATCACAATGCTGTACAGTAGGTCTCCAGAATTTATTCATCTTATAATGGAGAGTTTGTACCCTTTGATCACTATCTCCCCAATTCCTTCATCCCCCAGCCTCTAGTAACCACCATTCTAGTCCCTGTTTCTATGAGTGTGACTTTTTTAGATTCCACATGAAGTGGAATCATGCAGTGTTTGTCATATTGTGTCTGGCTTATTTTATTTAGCATAGTGTCCTCTAGATTCATCCATGTCATTGCAAATGACAAGACTCTTTATTAAGGCTGAATAATATTCTATTATGTATGTATGTATATATACCACTTTTTTAAAAATTAATTCATCTGTTGAGGGACATTTAGATTGTTTGCATATCTTGGCTATTGTGAATGATGCTGCAATGAACATGGGAGTGCAGATAGCTCTTTGAGATACTAATTTTATTTTCTTTGGATATATACCAACAAGTGGGATTACTGGATCACTCGATACTTCTATTCTTAAATTTTTTGAGGACCCTCCTTAGTGGCTGTGCCAATTTACATTACCATCAACAGTGCATGAGGGTTCCCATTTCTCCACATCCTTACCAGCACTTGTCAATCTTAAAATTATAATAATCTTAATAATAGCCATCCTAACAGAATGGGAGAAAATATTTGCAAACTATATATATGATAGAGGTTAATATCCAAAATATATAAGGAATCCATACAACTCAATAGCAAAGAACAGACTGATTTAAAAATGGCAAGGGATTTGCAACAATATGGATGTATCTTGAGAGTGAAATGTCAGACAGAAAAGGACAAGAACCGTATGATTTCACTCATGTGTGAGATATAAAACAAACAAAAAAAATGAAGGAAACTCAAAACAAGGAAACTCACAGACACAGACAAGAGAATGGTGGTTGCCAAAGGAAAAGGGGGATGGGGCAAATAGAGGATGAAGCGGGTAAGGGAGGGGTCACAAATATGGTGACAGAAGGAGATTAGACTTGGGGTGGTGAGCACCCAGTGTAATATACAGGTTGAATATTATAGAATTGTACACATGAAAGTTATATAATTTTATTAACCAATGTCACCCCAATAAATTTAATTTTTTTAAATGGCAAAGGGCCTGAATAGACATTTTTCCAAAGAATACACATAAATTGCTAATAGGTATATAAAGAGAGGTTCAATATCACTAATTATTGGGGGGGAATGCAAATAAAAAGTACAATGAGATGTCATCTCACACATGCCTGCATCATGTTGCACCTGTGGGGCTGAGTCTGGGCCAGTCCTAACCGAAACAGAAAGACTAGGGAAGCTCCCCAAAGGAAAATGCCTTGCTATGATCAAAGGGTAAAGTCTAGTACTAACCCTACCAGGTGCTCTTGTCCGAGGCTTCCCTCCATCCCTAAATCCAGTTGGGTAACCTCATTGCTTTCCCGGGTCATAGCTTCATCTGGGACACCTATCCCTTCTGCAGTCTTTGTCCCCCAGCCTCCAGGAGCTCCCCATCCTGCCCCTGAAACGTGCCCACAGTTGGTGTAACAGGATGAGGACGAGGCATTGGACACCAGCTACTGGTGATGGGAGAGGTGCAGTCCCTGCTTGTTCCCAAAGCAAATGCACACCTGTCAGAGAGGCACTTAGGAAAGACATGGCCCCGAAGAGCTCTCGCTTGTAGACTTTCAGCGCTGCTGCTGCACCCTGGTTTGGCTATCAATTAATGTTATTATTACCTTTCATTGAGATAGTTGGGAATACTAAATGCTCCTTTCCCACGAATCTCTCCCTAGTACTACTTATCTTTAGACAAATAACAACCTAAGGACAAGTGATTGACTCGCAACATTTAACACTCGTTTTGGTAAGAGCATAAGGAAGAAGGCGGCAAAGTTGAAATTCTGTGATTGAGCTGCCTGCCCGTCAGCCTGCCACAGTCCTGAGACCCTCTGCTCCACCATCCTCTCACCTACGTGACCACAACATTTGGTCCTTAGTCTGGGACAGACAAAGGGAGAATCTCTGAAATAAACTACTATGTTGTGGAAGAAAAGGGATTATAGAGTCAAACACAGGAGACCCAAATCCTACTCCAATTGTTCCTTAGCTGTATGACCTTGAGAAGTCCCCAGTCCCTCAAAGCGGCTTCAGTTTCCTGAAAATAACAAAGACCACCAGAATACAAACAAGCAAAGGCTATGTATTCCAAACTGGCTATAGCAAGGGAGTCAGACACCATCACTTGTGTTTACAGAGACCTGGACATGGGCAGAGGAGTGGACCAACTTCAGTGTGGAAAAGGGGAGCCTCAAGTGTGCCTGATTGGAGGCTGCTCACATGGCTCCTAGAAGTGGAAGGCCCTATGTGATTGGGCAGGGAACTATATTTGGCTCTCTCTGATTGGTTCTAACTTGGAAGCAGGAGGGGAAATTAAGTAAGCAGGCAGTTATTGGCCATGTCCTGACTGTTTGGGGTTGATCACTGCAGAAGCCGTGGTTTGGGATCCCAGGCTGGTAGCTCCAGAGGTTGTGGGTTAGAGTTCTGTTGCCATATATGAACTGGCTACTGGCCATTTGTATATTCAATCTCTCAGTTTCCTCAATGGTAAATGGGGATGAAAATAGTCCCTAACTCATACAAGTGCAGGGAGAATTATAAGACACTAGAGGCCCAGTGCACAAAATTTGTGCACTCTAGGGGGGGTCCCTCAGCCATGGGGAGTGGGCCTAAGCCATCAGTAGGACATCCCCAATGCTGCCGCGGAGGCAGGAGAGGCTCCCACCACTGTCGCTGCGCTCACCAGCCATGAGCCCGGCTTCTGGTTGAGCAGCACTCCCCCTATGGGAGCGCACTGACCACCAGGGGGCAGTTCCTGCATTCAGCGTCTTCCCCCTGGTGGTCAGTGCGCATCATAGTGACTGGTCATTCTGCTGTTCAGTTGATTTGCATATTAGCCTTTTATTATATAGGACTAGAGGCCCGGTGCATGAAATCTGTGATGCACGGGTAGAATCCCTAGGCCTCGCTGGCAATCAGGGCCGATCAGGGCCTTCCAGCTGCTGGCCGGGGCCTTCCTTCATTTTGCACTGCCCCCTGGTGGTCAGCGCACAGCATAACGAGTGATCAGTCTCCTGGTCAAACTCCCGTGGGGACAATTTGCATATTAGGCTTTTATATAGAGAAATGATATAAAAATCACTTGGCATCACACCTGGCATTCATGCATTCATTCCACAAATGTTTTTTAAGCACTTTCTCTTGGCGATGGGGATACTGTGATGAGCAAACAGAAAAGGTCTCTATGCCCACAGAACAGGCATTCTAGTGGAACTTACATTCATAGCCATAAAGCAACAAACAATAAACAAAATATTCTCAGACTGATAAATACTGTGAAGAAAATCAAAGTGGGCACAGGAGCACAGCTCACTGGAGAGTGGGCAGACTGGTACTTTAGGAAAATTCACAAAGGCCTCTTAATAACGATGACATTCAGATCTGAAGAATCCAGCCGTGCTGGGGAGAGGCATCCAGACAGGGGAACTGAGAGCACGCGGGCTCAACGTGGGGCATTTTCCAGGAGCACAATGAAGCCCAGGTGGTGGAATAGAATGAGCACTGGGGGGAGATGAAGCAAGCAGGGTCAGCTCACATGTTGGAGCTTGGCTTTTATTTGAAAAGCAAAGGCAAGTCCTAGCTGATAGAGTGTCATCCCTCAGAGTGAAGTCTCATCTTAGACTGAAGGGCACGTAGCTCAGTTGCAGGCTGGACCCCTGGCCCTGGGGGGCGGGGAGGAGGGGAGAGTGGGGACAGGGGATGCAGAGGTGTGCGGAAAGCAACCAATCCATGTGTCTCTCTCACACTGATGTTTCTCTCTCTCCTCCTCCTTTCCACTCTCTCTAAAAATCAATGGGAAAATATCCTTGGGTGAGAGGTAACAAAAATTAAAATTAAAAAATAAAAGCAAAGGGAAGTCATTGACGGTTTGAATCAGAGCAGTGACAAATAACCTGATTTGCATTTCTAATGGACCATCCAGAATTAAGAAACTGCCAGCGTGATATAGGCACGAGGTGGGATGACTTGGACTAAGGCAGCAGCAGAGATGAATGGAAATTACCCCATCCAGTGTGTGCTTTGGAGGCAAGCCAACAGAACTTGCTGATGGGTGGGACCTGGGGAAAAGGAAAGCAAAGAGAGGAAGCAGAGATGGCTCCTGGTGTGTCGAATAGAGAAGGAGCCATAATTAGTGACTTAATTACTATTGATCACCAACTGCTGGCAAGGGCTAGAAGTGAAGGAGGAGGGCAGAGGGAAGTGTGGCTGAAGGAGGAAGAGGAAGGCCTGTCTCAAACTTGTTTTGAAGATACATGAAAAATGACTCTGTGGTCCCGAGTTCTAGCACAGACTCCAGGTTTTCTGTCCCCTCTCTTCTGATCCCAATGCTTTGATTTGACTCCCAGCTGCTCCAAACAGGCAGCTGTGTAGAAAAACCATCCCCACGGCTCTCACAGCCCCTCCCTTCTTTTCCACAGGAGAAGGAGGGGGGATGGGTTTCCATGGCCAAACTTTCCTAATTACCTTCACAGCGGCTCTCGGGTCCCTGGCTGACTCTCCTGAAAAAGAGAAATCGCCTCTAGATGTGGGCCCCAAGCAGGGAGCAAGCCTGCAATTGGCCCGAGATAATTGGGCCGTTGTCTGGGTCTGTGGGAATGTCTTTTCAGGAACATTAACTAAGACCACTGGCGTCGTGCAGGGCTGGGGAGTGCAGAGAGACAGAATGAACCGAGCAGGGAGTGTTGTGGTCATCAGAAACTCCGCTGGGGCCTGAGGCTGCCTCAGGTTCCCTGGGGGTGGAGTGGGGGTGGGGAGAACCGAGCTACGCATCCTCTCTGGTTCCTTCTTCCAAGAGCCCTCTTCCCTCCAACTTGCTTCTCCATTGACCCTAATGGGTTGGGGTGGATGGAAGCTCCAAAAGTCCTGGGATCAACTCCGCACTCTGCGGCTCGATCCAATTCACTTTCTTGATCCTCCATTTTCTCACCTGTAAAATGGAGGTCATGATGCTACCTTGCCCCTTTGGTTCAAGGATGAAGGAATTTCATGTATGGGGATGTGTCCAGAAGAGTCCCTGGAATGTCCAATACATATTGTTCCTTCCAGCTTCTGCTTTGGATGAAGCCATGCTTGAAATGCCTTCTTCACTCTGGCGCCCAGTGGAAACCCCATCAATCCCCCAGACTCTCCTGGGATCCTCCAGTGAGGATGACCTCCCTTTCTCCATGTGCCACCAGCAGTCCTCATCTCCACCTTCCACAGCGCCTCCTGGCTGCTACTGTGGCCACTGTGGATGACAAACAGGGTCCTTTTAGAACAATAGCTAACGTTTAAGTGGTTACAGTGCACCAGGCACTGTGTTGTGCATTTTTTGTGCATTCTCCCATGTCATCCTCATACCTACTCCATGAGACAAGAGCTGTTAATATCCCCACTTTAGAAATAAGGAAACAGATGTGCAGAAAAGCTAAAACACTTTCCCAAAGTTGCCCAGTTAGTAAATGGCAAAGCTGGGTTTCCCACCCCTGGCCAGTCTGACACCAGCACCCACATCATGACCACCACGCTGTACCTGGATGACAATACCCACCTGCCACACACTGCACTTGCTCACATCTTATTTTCTCTTTCAAGGTTCCTAATAACCTAGGTAAAGAGGAATGAGTCTCTCTTCTCTCTATCAGACCCATTTCACAGACAAAAAAAATCAAGGCCAAGCAAGATAAGATAACCAACTCAATACCAAGAGCTACCAACTGGTAGGTAAAATATAACCTGACCTCAATTGATAGATTTTAACCTAAGGGGCATGGAGATGAGGGATAAGGGTACAGCATTGCAATACAGGTTTTTCCTACCAACACAACCTCTCCCTTAGGAAACAAAAATCCAGTTATTCTGAAACCTCATTGCTGGATGTAACCTTGGTTGAAGTCTCATTTCTGACTCTGGCATTGGGGCATTCACTGTTGGGATTGGGATGCAGTTATTTTCCTGGTACTTGTCACATTTTCACTAAGGGCCAAAGCATTGAGATGGCAAGTGAAGGTGATGCAGGATTGTAAGGAGCTAGGAAAAGTCCTTGACAAGTGGAATAAGAGAAACTGAGACAAAATAATTAGACAAGGCCAAACAATTTGAGCAATTTACAGCCAGATAATAAATCACATGGTTTTATCTTCCCAAACCAAGGGCATGGGAGCAAATGGTTTACACATTCAAGACCCATCCTGGGGCAGACCGACCTCGTTCCCAGACCCTTTTCAATAATGTTCTTTAAAAATAAAACTAACCAGAAAACAACCCTGGCCCCTTTGTACACACATTTTAATGAGTCAACACATTGAAGGACACATCTGAAAAACTAATGAATATTCTGTTGAGAGCCTCCCCTGAGACCTTCCCTAGGATTCCAGTGGCCAAAGAAAAAGACTCAAGACAAAGGACACAGGGTTGGCCCTTGATAGAGGTCTCCCCCACCTTGTATCTTTGCTGTTTTTCTCCTAAGTTCTAAGGGTCACCATGAGACTTACAACCAGGGGAAAAGTGGACAGCAGCAGCTCGTCCCAGGCTAACCCCCTGAACCTGCCTCCAAGCCCCCATTTCCTCTAACTTTTCCTCTTCTGTGGCTTCTCCTACCTTAAGGCTTCCTTTGTTTCACTGTCCCCAGCTTCCATACACATACTCTCAAAATCACCTGGCCTTGTGTTGTGAAACCTTTCCTACAGGAAGTCAAGAACCTACACACTATAGGCAGACCCTTCCCAGTCCCATACCCTGTCCCAGTACCAAAGGCACGTTATTTGGGGTTGGCAGTAAAAACCCTAGGAGTAAAAGGAGAACTTTCTAGGCTGCCAGTCCAAGCACCATCTGTTCTCGTGCACGAACTGTTGTCTTACCCCAGGTCTTGAGACGCATTGGTCCTAAATGCATCAGAGGGTGGGAGGCAAGACGTCAAGGCTGTCAGTCAGGGCTGAACTAGAACCCAGCTCTGCCACTTACAGTGCCACCTTGAGCAGGTGTCTTTATCCCCAGAGGATGGGCATTCTCGTTTGGGAAAAGGGTGGTAAGGTGACGCTGATGTCACTGTCCTGTGGTGAGTATTTACCGAGACGGTGCATGTAAAGCCTTTAGCCAGTGCTACAACTTAGTGAGAGCTCAAGAAACAGCTTCAAAAGCCAAAAGCTTCAGCACAGAGGACGTGCCCAGCAGTGAATGAACGGGAGGGCTTGGAGAAACGTGCTTCTTCCCAGGAAGACAGCAGTGAGGGGGCAGAGAGGGCTGGGCTGGATGCCTGACCACACCAGCTATATGGTGAGAGTTCAATGACGCCTGCTCTCAGCTTCACTGTCACTAAAGGATCTTTATGAGGATAAAATAAAGAACCACCTCCCAGTGCAGGGTGCTCAATAAACCTGGGGCATTGTTCTCTCCAGCCGGCTGCAAATTGCCTCGTGTTCAGCCATGGGTACAGATTCGCTGTAACCCTCCAGGAGGCTAGAGCTGTTTCCTCCTTGATGCCCTCTGGCCTCTCAGCAGCCTCCCTGTCCCCTGCTAACATCCTAGGGCACCACCCACACCCCATTCCTGGCTGCCATCCCTCTCCCTCCAAGCTCACCAGGGTCCCTTGAGATTCGGGCTTCGCTCTCTCCTATTGGCTCACTTGCGCTGCCACCTCCCCCAAGAGCAGTCCCAGAGGCCCCTGCAAGACACAGATTAACATGTTTTCAATCTGGCCTAATTGCACTCTGGGGAGCCTTGCCCAGAGTCTCAGCCCTACTGGCTCCTGCCTGGTGAATAGTGAGTCCTAAGTTTCTCCAAGAGCCCCCACTCCTGTCGGAGCTGAAGAGAGGTTCCCTCTCCACTGGAAGTCGGGCAGCTCCTCCAAATTATGTCTGTAAGAGCACCTCGTGCTTTCTCAACCTATTCAAGTTGCTTCCGACATGGGCGTGTTTGAGTGGGTTTGCAGATCACCTCTCAACTAACTAGAACACCCGCTTATTTCAAATGTCCACACACATGCTCATGAGGGACACCTCCCTCCTCCACCACTGCAGCTGGCAGAGGTGTTAGTTTGTTTCTGTGCAGGCCCAGTGTTCGGCATGAAGGTAAGCCCAGCAGGGATGCCAGACAAGAGGGGAGCAAGGTGTTTCCCTGGCCATGAACATGAATCGTGGTGAACATCAGAAGACGGAACCTAGGTGGCAGTTTCCAACAGTGAATCTGGGAGCAAAACGAGGCTACAAACAAGTGGTCTGAGCTGGACTGGTGGGAGCATGGAGTACAAGGTGGTGGGGTGAATGGTTGGTGGGGAGGTGTAGGTGAGTGGTGTCCCACTGGCATGAGAGCCGGCCGTGCACTTCTCTTCCTTAGGCCATGACATCATGTTGGCAGCTTGTGCTCAGCCATGGTGGGAGCATTTACACCACAGTAATTGACAAACTCTCCAATCAGAGTGTTGTTTAGTTTTTCATTTCTTGTGTTTGCATCAAGCTGGTGGTTAAACACTGACCAGCTAGCAGTGGTCACATGGCAGAGCGGGGGAGAGGTTCAAGGCATGCAATTTGTAACCAAACTGGGACACCTGGGCTAACTTTGCTGAGCCTTGAGGTTGTCTTCTATAAAAGGCCTGAATCACCTTAAGGGGTTCATTCTGATTAAATGCTCTCTGTGGACAAGCACTCAGCACACTGTCAGGCACTCAGGAAACTCTCTCTAGTAATTATATGCCAAGAACCAAGCTCCTGGTGCCACCGTAAGAAGGCTAAAGGTTGCTTTTCCTGTGGTCTCTTTCACAGTCCTGCCTTACCCACTTGAAGGAGAGATTCAAGACAGATCATGTAACTCAAGAGCAAAATTACGTGATGTATGTATACATTCTGTTTTAGAAGTGCCAACATCAAGAAGAAAACTTCTGCAACTTCTGATCTCTGCCAACTTACTTTTTGAGTGTTTGTTAAAGAAATGGAATTCAGAAAACCAAGTCACTCTAGGAGGGTTTTTCAATAATTGCCTTTTTCTCCTTCAGATGTTCAGAGATGATTTCTGCCAACATCGAGACACAGATAGAAAGGAAGTGGAGTGTCTCGGTGGCAAGCCCAGCCGTTGGCGGCAAGCAGGGAGGTTATAACGAGAGGAGAGCTGTCTCAGGGAAACGCTTGTCCGTCGTTTTCATGCCCAACCTTTACAAATCGTGCCCGGGTGGCAGCGTTTGAATCACTCTAACAGCCTCCAAAAACAAATGCAAAACCTTTCAAGTTCATTCAAAGTCATTACAACACTTTCCAGAACGAAATCAATTACTGTAACCTCTGTGGGTGTGTAAGGTATGAAATTACGAGCACCTCGCAGAGCCACAGAATGGGTAAATTAGCAGAAATTGATTAGGGGAACTCGGGGAGCAGCCCCTGGTGTACTAAGTGTCTTGATGACAAACAGCAGTATATTCTTTGTCAGATTTTGTTTGATGAAATTGTCTTTCCCGCTAATGGTGCTTTGCCTTGGTGATCGCGGATTTTGCCATCTACCAAATTGACGTGGGGGTTGAACTCACCATGTCACTGATGGCTGACAAAAACAAGACAATCCAGTGTTGTGTCACAGTCAAGATGAGAGTATGGTCCAAGTGAGCTCACCAGGGTTTCTCCTTCCTGGACACCGCAGGTCATGCATTCAGAGCAGACTATTAACTAGACTCTTCAGGCGAGAGGAGAGTTTTCTGTCCTTTGCATCACTCCTTTCTCAGGCCCTATTCCTTGCTTCTCTTCCTCCTTGCTGTCTTATGGATTCACTTTCTGAACCAAATTTATTAGGGAGAAGAACCATTGTACCCTAAAAGGTACAAGATCCCAGGAGCTTTCTTGGAGCTCTTGCTATGTTGGTTTATGTTTTGATGTGTCTCAAAGCCAGAGGATATGTAAAGTGGTCCTCACTGGGAATGAAGATGGGAAAACAGCAGTGGAGACAAACCCCCAACATTAGCATAGTGAGACCTCTTGGGATGTCTGTCTGGCTCACAATAACGAAACCTCTAGAAAGAGGTGCTGCTATATGAGCCCCCTGCCGACCCAGCCACAGCTGACTGATCGCAGGCATGAGCACCGGACCAAAGCTGGGCAAATTGCATTCCCCACTAGGAATTTGACATTTGGAAGATTGAGAGGCTATCTGTCACTGAAGCTGAGTCCAGGCACTCTAAAGAGAGGAGAAACATCCTGGATTCTTGAGTGTATGTCCCCAGAGCAGACCTGGCTCCTGCCTTTATTGATTCTTGGTTACCCACTACTTCTTGGGGCTCCTTACACTACCCCAATTCCTTCCCAATAAAGCCCCACTTTTTAAAAAATATATATCTGTATTCATTTCCGAGAGCAAGAGAGAGGGAGAGAGATAGAGACATCAATGATGACAGAGAATCATTGATCAGCTGCCTCCTGCACATCCCACACTGGGGATCGAGCCTACAGCCCGGGTATGTACCCTGGCCAGGAATGGAGCCCTGACCTCCTGGTCCATAGGTCGACGATCAACCACTGAGCCATCACAGCTGGGCAAAGCCCCATTTTTTAAGCTAAGTTTACCACAGTCCATTTCTATTGCTTGCAATCCAGGTAACTATAACTAATATGATATCATTCAGAGCAGGTAAAAACACTCCAGCTGGACTGAGTAATATGACCATGGAGTTCCATGCCGGTCATGTGATGAGTGGCAAGAGTCTGCACCTTGGAGACACGATGAGTAAAGCACAGCATGGCACACAGTAGTTAATCACCAATCACTCTCTAAACGGGAAGCCTGAGACACAGCGGAGATTATCTGCCCAGGTCACGCTGGAGCCAGGAATGGTCACCGTGGCTGCGGGAGGAGGCTGGCGCAGCCTGCACCTACCGACCTTATTGTAACCTACTTTCAAATGCCTAACAGAGCCTCCTCTTGGAAAGGCGAGGCCTCGGGAGAATGGCACGACCGACATTGAGAAAGGGGGTATGTTAATCCCAACTATCCTGGGCTCCCTTGTAAGAGGAAATATGAGCACCTTAGAGCCAGGACCAAAAGCAGAAGGATGAACTGGGGTGATAGGTCCCATCTCATATACTCAAAGCCTCCATACTATGGCCTGAAACCTATGCTCTGTCTACCATCACTTCAAGTTCCACTATATCCTCAAACCAGCCACACCAAAGCCATACTCGTTCCCGGTGTATAAGCAAAGCTACTGGGCATGGGCTGAGTTAGGTTCCCTCCAACCCATGAACCTTCTCCCATCAACACTTTAAACTTGGGATGTGAAGACTTGGGAAAGAAGACAGACACAAAAGGACAAATATTGTGTGAGCTACATGTATGGAACATCCAGAACGCACATGTCCGTAGGCACAGAAAGGAGATTAGTGATTGCCAGGGCTGGAGGGAGGAGAGGATGGGGTGTGACTGCCAATGGGCACAGGCTTTCTTTCTGGGCTGATGGAAATGTTCTGGAATTAGATAGTGACAGTGGTTGTACAACTTTGTGAACACACTAACCACCAGGGAATTGTACGCTTTAGAAGGGTAAATTTTATGATACATGAGCTATATCTTACTTTAAAAAAATGAAAGGAAAATAGTGGGAAGTGGAAAATAAGAGAAAAGAAAAGTTTGTTAGGCTTTTAAGAGCTGGAATGACCTCTCAGGAGAGTCAGAGGTGGTGAGGGTGGTGGCTAAGAGTGTAAAATCTGAATCAGACTGCCTGTTTCAATCTCAGCTCTTCTGATGACCAGCTTCACTCCCCCTGAGGGAAGGTACCGATTTGGGGATTATTTTGAGGATTAAACTGGATAATCCATGTAAAGTGCTTAGCAAGGTACTTGGCATATACTTGTGACTCAATAAATATTCACCAGTGTCATTAAGAAGGGAGGGAAACATGGAGTTAAAGGGAGAGGAAAACTGTGGTAGAGAAAAAGAAGAGGCAGGTTGAGGAGGTGGGAACAGGAGGGGAGGAGGCCCAACAGCCCTGTGAGAGGCTGGGGCTTTCAGTGCAGGATGGTCAGGGAGGAGGCCTGCTCAAGGCGAGAAAACAGGCCACGCACCCATGAGCGATCTGCTCCCAGCCCAGACTCTGCAGCCAGAGCTCTTCCTCCTGCCCCTGCTTGAATGCAGTGCTCAGAGTTCACCGGCAACAGGGACCACAGCCCTCCTGTGTCAGTTTGCATTGCCCATGCTTCCAGCTGCCTGAGTGAGGCAGGAACACAGGAAGTCTCTCCTCCCTGTTTCCTAAGGCAAAGCCAGGCCCAAGGTGGGAAGAAGAGAATGTAGCGGTGCTTACTGAGCTCTCACTGAGTTTGGGGTGCCTCACTGTGGGGTGCAGCTAAGCAGATCGACCCTATGATGCAGGTACAGCCACCCCTTTGGTGCGGAGGAGGAAACCAGGGCTCAGGAAGAATGAAGCGTGTATGGGTCCCTTCATTCATCTATTCAACAATATCAGTTGAGTCAGATGACAACTCTAGGACAAGACAGAGTCGTTTACATTCTCCTGGAGGAAGAGAGACAAACAGGAGACAAATCCTAAACATGGTGAATATATGCTGTTCCAACTGCAGCAGCAGAAGAGGGTGGCACAGCAGAGTGGCAAGGCAGGAGCACTGCTTGCACATTGTGGGTTGGCCTCTCTGAGGAGGTGACTCTAGGGAGTGATTTCTGAAAGATGAAAAAGAGCCTAGGTGCCCAGATGGTGGGAAAGAGCATTCCTGCAAGTACAAAGGTCCTGGGGCATGACTAGCTCACCTTGCAGCACTAGACAAAAAAGAAGACTGAAGAATGACCTACCCTTGTAGCCAGCACTGTATTTAAGTCATACAGGTGCACAAATGGTGCTTAGTAAATGTTCATTGCTCACTGCTCATCTCATAGGCCCCTGCAGCTTCCAAACCCATGAAGCCAGGAAGTCCTCCAGGGCAGCAAACCTCTTCTCTTAGTCTGTGTCCCCAGAGCCACGCATGGAGTCCAGGCCACTTGCCAAATGAGTCAATGAGGAGACTGTAGCTATTCGGTGTTTGCAAAATGAGGTGGCGTGTGAAAGCAGAAACATCCCGGCTTTGGTGTCAGGGAGCCCCAAATTCAATCCCAAGTATGCCCGTAAATGCCTGTGTAATTTAGGGCACAGTATTTATCAGAGCTTCAATCCCCTCATCTGTGAAACAGGCATGAAATGGACATTTGCACATGGGTTTGTGCACAAAATGAGGTAACACAGGTAAAGCCCAAACAAGATACCTGGTCTGTGATAAGATTTTTTTTTAAAATCATTGAATTTTGTATGTTTTTAGCCAGCCAACATTGAGCTTTTTAACTCAGCCCCTCTCTTGTGCTGTGTCTGTTGATCTTCACTGGAGACCATTAAGGGAGGTGTCCTTTTTTTTGCCCTACACCCAGGGAGGATAAGTAACTTGCCTAAAGTCACACAGCTGTAAACAGCAAACAAACAGCATCAGACTAAATCCACCACATTACCCTGTCTCTTCCCAATAAAGGGTGGTAGCAGGTGCAGTGGTGAGAAGCGGGGGAGGCTGTGAGCTCATTTTAACAAGTCATTATTTCCCCTCCTCGTTACCTGGATGCTCTCTCTCTCTCAAGCCAAGTCTCTTCCCTGACAGCTTCCATAGGAATTTGTTTACCCGAAATGTGTGTGCACTCAAACACACACACACACACACACACACACACACACACACACTTTCTCTTTTGAATGAATCTATAAATTTTTATTTTAACAATAGGAAAATGCATCTCGCTTCCACCAGCTGTACCCCTCCTGCAGATGCCCCCATGCTGTTCTAGTTAATAAGCATCAACACCCTGCCACCCTCCTGACCTGCCCCCCTAAACACAGCCAGTTCTCTCAAAGCATCCAACCCCCCTCTCTCAGCCTCTCACACTGTGGGAGAAGCCCCGTGGCAGCCAAGGGGGCGGGGGGGGAGAGGGGGGATGCTTCCTTAAGGGGAGCACCGCAGGCTTTGGCAGCTCCCAGGGACCGACTCTGCCACTCTTTCCTCTGTTAACATAATGAGGGGATAACCTGGTATTTAAACCGCAGCCAAAGTGGTAAATCTGCATTGTCAGCCTTCAACGTGATTTACAAAATAACTTTAAAATGCATGAACCTTCTTTATAAAGCATGGGGGTGCTAAGTTAACTTCTAAATATTTTATCGCCCAAGGTGAGCTGTTTGCCTGTGGCCATCACTCACAGAGCCAGAGAGCTGGGCAGCTTCGAAGACTCTCTGTTCTCGGGGCCGTGGGAGGTGCGGGGACGGGGCAGGGCTGCGGGGAGGCTTCATGATTTATTTTGCTTCTATTCATTTGAATAATGCTTTTGTTCACCATCTTCTGGAACATGTCTGCTGCCGGTATCCCTGCATTCATTAGACCTGAGCAAGACACTATGGACATTGAGGGTCTCCTCAGCAGGGTTTCTGGAAAAGGAATCTGTAAGGGGGTAGGGGAACTCTCAGATCAGCACTTTTGAGAACACCTGGGGCAAATAGCAGCACCCCTAGGCACTCTGACACCTGGAAGACATTGCAGCTGGCACCGGTGACAGCAAGGACAGCCAAAGACTCCATTGACCTGGGAAGAGAAGAAATGCTACCCTCGGATGGAAGCTGCTTTCTCTCCAGGTCCCTGACTTCCTTCCTGTTCAAGGCGAGAGTCATGTACACATCCCTGGAGCTAAATGTGGAGTAAGGCTGTCCCAAACCCATTCTGGTCAGGACTCCCCAGGCCATCTGGGACAGCAGGCCCAACACATAGAAGTTCACTCCTCCTGCAGCCGGCTGCTCCCTGTCTCTGGGAGAAGTGGAGTGGCTGCAGGACAATAGGCAAGGGTGTCTGTGGAAGAGCAAGGAACATCACATGGAGAGGTGGCCAGGTTTCCCTCCAGATGACCTGAGTCAGGACATCTGGGAAGAGGACCCAGAGCCAGGCCTGGAGTCAAGGCCACTTGCCAAATGAGTCACTGAGGAGACTGTGGCTGTTCTGTGATTGCTAAGAGAAGTGGCGCAGGAAAGCAGAGGCCCAGGAGCCTGCATTGATCATTGACTGATGTGGTGGTTCTCATGCACGCTGATGTCATAGACCTTTGGGGCTGTTCTAGAAGTCCTGTCTGAGCATTGGGCTTTGTAAAGGGGAGCTTTCAAAGTGCTTCCCAGAACCCATCCCCAGCAACCCCGATTTCATCCCTGGACATGGAGAGCTGTTAAAGCTCCCTAGATGATGCTAAGGTGCAGCCTCGATTAGCTCCGGTCTAAATTAGTCCTTAGGACTCTTCCAGCTTCCTCAGTCTAACCTGGGAAAGGGTTGGGAAGGTTCGGAAGATTGGCTATTGTAGTCAGCCAATGGATGGAGAATGAGAGAGAGGGATAGAGAAGCAAGGAGACAGAGAGGGAGGGAGGAAGGGAAGGAGGGCGGGAGGAAAGGAAAGAAACAAGAGTGGGCCCCTGGAACCTTTTGAGAACTTTCTAATGCATCTAGGAAAATACTTTGAAAATTTAGACAACACTACTAAGTACGGTTACTTATTACACGGTGCTGGTGTGCTGTTTGAATCACAAATTGCATGCTAATGGCCTAATTCATAAACCCATTGACATTCTTTATGAGTCCTTAGTATTCAGAAATGAAGAATTTGTGTTCAAAATATAATTTGCATTGCAAAATTCAATAATTTAGTTTCTCATATTCATTAATGCCTAAAACCACAACACATAACTTATCCCATTCCAACTCCCTCTTTAGGACACTGGGAAAGAAGGAAATCAAGTCCTGCTCCTCATGGCCCAGTTAGGAGCTGCTCTGAGAGTCATCACGAGGGGAAAGCAGGCTGTTTTCCATCAGGAGCCAGTGCTGAACAACTCTGCCTCCATAAGATAAGAGCATAGAAGGGCCTCTCCAGCGCATTTCCAGTGAAATAGAGAAAAATACAGTCGAGTGATCAATGTAACATTCAACTGAAAAGCAGGACACTCAGAAATATTGTCAATCAGATATTTACTAGTAATGGAAAGGGCTGCAGAATACTCTGTGCACTGGAAATGGAGACTATTCTTTTGGCGAATACATCTCCTATGAGAGGGAATTTGCCTCATCTATATGAGAGGCCAAGCTGGGTGCATAGCTTGCCTCGCTATTTTTGTTTCCTGGTACACGGTAGGCAGTGAAAATTGTTGCAAGAAAGAAAGGAAGGTGCCAGGAACCAATTCCAGCATGTAATAATTACAAGAGTTTCATCAAAAGGTTGGTGAAGTTTAGGTGCCTCAACAAGGGTTGAGCCACATATGTAATTTACTTGTTGGAATGCTAAATGGCACTTCCCCCAAACCTGAATAGGATTGTCTGCTGTCAGACCGCTCAGGGCATTTTATTGCTTCCTGTTGGCCAAACACCTGAACAGCTGTAGGCTATTCCCCAAACTGACAGTGCTTCTGTGACCTTACCCTTTGAAGTGTATATCTCCACCTTGCCTTAGGACAAATTGTATTAATAAAAGCAGAGTCCTGAGACAAGGAGGGAGTCTTCAGTTCCTTTAGCTGAAGATCCTCTGACCCCCAATGCCTTTCAAAATTATCTTTCGTCTTTGGACTCCTTCTTGAATATATACATCAGCTCCTTTCTCCAGAATGCAGAACCCTTTATAAGGCTGGGAAAAGAATCCCAGCAGGAAGGATAGACTATGGAAGTACCAATGGGAACACTTGCCTGGCTCAGGTGCCCTTAAGAACAGGTCTTTTAAGATTCTACCTAAGGTTCAGTTTCAACATACCTATCTTGGTTTGATAGGCTTGATCAGAAAGTGCTAGTGTAAATTTTTTTTCTTTTGAACCAATATGTAAGCTACTGGGTCAAAGCAGAACCTTTCAGAACCCAGACCTGAGTGTCAAGACAATGAAATTAAACCACCTCGATTCCTGGAGTCAGAAGGCCTGCATTTTCGTTCTCATTCTGCCTCCTACTTGTTGTTTGAACTTGGCAGAGTCATGCCTGCTGTCTGGGACTTGTGAATAGGGGGGTTTGGATGTCATGATCCCTAAAAACTGTTCCCACACTGACATCTCTAGGACTTCAGGATCTGACCCTCTAATTATGACCAGAATTGGACACTGGCCATTCCTACCTGGGTGTGTCTGCCCGAGAGCTGGTTATTTAAGTCCCTAGAAGGTCAAAGACCAAAGACCTTATTAGAATGCAAAGTCCATTTAGTGTCTCAATTAGTGCTGCTTTCTCAGCACCCAGCACAGAGTCTGCACATGACCAGCGCTTGAGAAATAATCACTGATGCATTCAACAGATGTGTCTGAGCACTGACAATGTGATCAGCTACATTCTAGGAAGGAAGGATACGGTGATGGGCAAGATAAAGTTGCCACCTTTATGGGAATTACATTAGAGTGGAAGAGACTGATGACAAGCAAGTAAAGCACACATAAATCAACAACACAAGTTCAAATAACAACTAGAGCTGACAACATAAGGTAATAGGTGAAGAGTGGTTGAAATGAAGGGCTACTTTAGACTAGGTGTTCCTGCACATCCTAGCTGACATTTTAAGGAACATTTGAGCTGAGATCTAGACGACCAAAAGAAGCCAGCTATTGGAAAACGTGAAGGCAGAGCATTCTGAGAAGAGGAAGCAGCAAGTGCAAAGTTCCTGTGGCAAGAACATGCTTTATGTTTTCCTAGAAGATGAGCAAAAGCCCTTGTGAATGAAATACAGTGAGCAAGAGGTGCTGAGCAGGGGAGGTGGTCAGAGGAGTAATGCAAGTGGATCATGTAGGGCCTTACAGGCTCATGGTCAGGAGTTAGCATTTTATTCTGACTGTGATAAGAAACTCTAGAATGTGTTAAACAGGTGAGTGGCATGATCTGGTCCATAGCCCTAGGTGCTTCATAGAAAACTGAATTGTTGGATAAATGGAGTGCAAACTGCCTACTCTATGCACCTTGGAAGAGAGTCGGCCCGGGAGGGGGACACCCATTCAGGGGGAGAATGAAAGCAGGCATTTCCGAAAGCCAATGTGACCCCTGCCACAGTGGCATATGACTGGGAAAGCCACTGCACCCGCCTGGCACCGGGCACCCCTTTGTGAAGCCTAAAAGCCTCTGTCACTTTGAGATTTGCTCAACTTTCTCCTCCTCCCGCCCCTGCAAACTCGGCAGCCTTGTAGTGAGAGCAAGTCATTCGTCAGCAAATCTAAAATATTTATTGTGCATATTTTAAAGGCCAAAGTGCTACATCATCGAACTCTGCCCAGATGGGGACAAGGCTTTGCAGTTCGATAACTGGGACGAGGACGTGCCAGACAAGATTGCAGACAATTAATCTGTGCAAATGGAACTCTTCAAAGGGGACTGAAGGACTCGCTTAAGCGCCAGAGACAAACCAGCCCATAATGACCACCATTAAAATTTCATACAATTTGCTTATTTTTTTTAAATGGAATCCCTCATGTCCTTTGTAGCTATCACTTATCCTACAGGGAAAATGTGAGAGACGGTGTGGGAGGAGGGGGGAGGACTACTTTGAGGGTGATCTTGAGCCAAATTCCCAATAAAACGTATCTCTAAGGCATCTGCATTGTGGAAAGTCCTCTGTCTTGCTCCCATCACTATTTTTCCTTTGGAAGGGAAGGGGTAATGTGCTGAAGTATTCGGTGGGGGTGTTGGAGGTAGAGGCGTTGGTGGGTGAGGTGTGTGAGGTGGGCAAGCTAGTAGTTGACCTTGAGCAAGCCTTTAGTCTCCTGTAAGTCTCAGGACCCTGGTTTAAAAATGAGGTGAGCAGAAAACCTATTCCGTGCGGTTGCGGTGAGGACTCAAAGGATGGTGCGTGCAGCATGCTGAGCACTGAGCTTGGCACATGGTCAGCATTGGAGTCATAAAGCCATTGTCATCACCACTGTTGTTGTTGCCATCGTTGTGGCTGTACTACTAGACACTGGGTGTGGGGCTTTGGGCGAATCTCTAACACCCCGTAAAATGGAGTTACGATGGTCTCTTCCCCATGGGGCCCTTGGGAAAATTCAACAAGGTAACATGTGCCCGGCCTTTAGTAATGTGCAAGTCCAGTGAACAGTGGTTCCCATCGTCATCGCATTTTCATCATCTTCAGTGATTGACATCATCCTCAGGTCAGGATTTGTCTTACAACTGGGGGTGGTGCTAAGACGTTTTGGGGAGGGGGTGTTGTTGGAGGAGGAGTAGGCAGCAGGAAGTCTCACCATCTAAGCATCTGCCCTGCCTGACTCCTGAGCTTCCAGTGCCTCAGTGTGCCCAATCAGTAAATAGGAGTTACATTGAACCCGCCCTCATCAACAGCATTGTTTTTAAATAAAATGTATTAATACATACCAAGGCACTAAGAAGGGTTAAAAATCTCTCTGTACACATAAGCTGTTGGTGTTATTGTTTGTTCAGGAGAGAGGAAGATTGTTGCTGTTATTTTGATTCCTCCAGCCCTGAGATAGCAAATAAATCAGAGAAATGTCGAGTCAGAGTGAAACATGGGTTTCCAGGACCTGGAGCGCAGAGCTTCATTGGGATTTTTTTTTTCTTTTTTGCAATCTTTGCTGAAAGACATTTGAAGTGAAATTAATAATTGAAACATAATGAATAATTGCAGTTTGGGGTCCATAGCACAATCATAATTGCCAGTTTATTACTTTTTTAATATATTTGCCGAGTATTAATAATATTGAAATAATGCGAGAAGATCATGGGAAATAAATGAAATACATCATTTGTCAAGGAAAAAGGATTTCCAAACTGTAGGCACTGCTCTTATGAGTTCTGTGATGAATGTGGCATTATGCTGAATCCTTCATCGTGGGGGCGTCACCTGCAAATTTGGGGTCCTGCAGATTTCTCATCCAGTCAAATAAAGATAAAGGTAGAGAAAGAAGCCTGCCATCTTCTGTGGGCTTCTTTTGGGGGGAGGAGGGGTCAGGCAAAGTCCCAGAGCTAACAACAAGAATATCCAGGTTTTGTCCTTGCTCGTTGGTTTGACCTTGAACAAGTGCCTTCCCCTCTCAAGTCCTCACTGCAAAATGAAAGGCAAAGACATGAAAATAGGATGAAGGGGTTGGAATAGATCCCGAATCCCAACTCTTTCATCTCTAAGAACCTGTATTGTTATTTTTCTCCCCCAGAGATTGCATGTTTGAAAAGCGCTTCGTATAATAATTTGAAAATAACTAAACTCCCCACACCTGTGCTTTTCTCCAGGAAGAGCATGGGGACCACCCATCACCATCTGTAAACTGAGGGGTTTGGTTTGGGCAGAGGCTTTCAGCCTCGGCATCTCCAAGCCAGCAAAGGAGAGAGTCACACCTCATTTATTACTGAAATCAGCTAACGTAATGAGGTCTGCAAATGAATCTCTAAAACAGAGGGATTTGAAGGCCTGTCTGACAAAGCCAGCCTTGCTCCTTTATGTTCAGACACATTTCCTTTAACATGCCGCCACATCTAAGGCCCTTGGGCATCAAACCAAGGACGTGAGCAGCAGGAAAGAGGTGGGCGCATAGCTGAGGTTCTGGGCGTTGCCACCATTCATGTCTATGTCACCCATCCTCAGCCTGGAGTCAAAGAGGGTGGGTCCACAGCCCAGGTGGGTCTGGAGAGCAAAGCATTGAGCCAAAGAGGATTAGTCTCAAACTTCAGACCTCACGGAGCTTGCCTTGGAGCTTGGACTCACTGGTGCCCATTACCCATCCATCTTTCCTGAGTCTCCCTTTTGGAATGAACATGTCTACCATGTGCCTATCCCACCATTGTATTTGGGAGGGTGTGGCTTGTGTGGTTTCACAGTTCACCGCTGGAGGACAATTTGCCTCGGGATGAATCTCACCTCAAGTCTCACCCAGTTATGATTTGGATGAGACTGTGGACCTTAGACTTTAGACTTGATGCTAGAATGAGTTAAGATTTAGGGCTGTTGGGCTGTGATGAATGTATTTTCATGTGAGAAGGACATAAATTTGGGAAGGCCAAGGGCAGAATGCTATGTTTATGTCCCCCCAAAATTCATGTGCTGAAATCCTAACCCCAATAGGATGGTATTGGAGGTAAGGCCTTTGGGGTGATTAGGTCATGAGCTCTCACAAATGGGATCAGCATCCTTATATAAGAGACCCCAGAGAGATCTCTTCCCCTTCTTCAAGGTGAGGACGCAGCAAGCAAGCAGCTGTCTACCAACCAGGAAGCGGCCCTCCTCAGACCCTGAGTCTGCTGGTGCCTTGATTTGGACTTCCAGCCTCAGAACTGTGAGAACCACATGTCTGTTATTCATAAGCTACTCATTCAATGGTGTTTTTGTTAAGGCAACCAAAATGGGCTGATGGATGCTAATGTGGTATTTTTTGGCTTGTTTTTAATCCTCACTTGAGGATATGTTTTTATTGATTTTTAGAGAGAGAAACATCAATCAATTACCTCCCCTACATGCCCCACTGGAGACTGAACCCGAAACCTAGGTATGTGTCCTGACCGGGAATCAAACCCAGAACTACTTAGTGTACCAGACAATGCTCCAACCACCCAGTGAGGGCTGGATGCTCATGTTTTAATGAACATTCTCCTTCATGCACATGGATATTCCTTCTCTACATGCAGATCCAACTTGACATAAACATGATAATAGATGTGCTAAACTAGAATGTTTTGTTCCCACTTGATTCTATGCCAGGAACTTCCATTCCAGCAAAGCTCTCCAGAAGTTTCCCATGGTATTGATTTACTGGTAATAATTTGCCATTGACATTCATACCGCTATCAAAAGCAGCTGTGAAAAGAACTAGAAATCTTTTTGTGTACTGATATGGAACAATCTCCAAGATAGGCTAAGTGTAGAACGCAAGGTTAGAACCCTGTTTACTTTGCTCCCATTTGTTTAAAAAAAACAACAGGAAATAAAAGGTAGATGGGAAAGAATATATAAACATACTAGAGGCCTGGTGTATGGGATTTGTGCACTGGTGGGGGGCATGGCCTGCGGGGATTGACCCGCTGTGGGAGGGCTGCTCATCCTGGTCAGTCGAGTGGCACTTCTATTGTGGGAGCGCACTGACCACCAGGGGGCAGCTCCTGTGTTGAGTGTCTTGGACTCGGAACACCATGCAACTTGTCATGCAAAGAGGAACACTGAAAAGGGGCCATTACTAATAATGCTAGGGCCACAGACATAAGCCAGGACCATCCCAGCCCATCCCGGATAGCATTCCAGGATAAAGAACATGAAAGTTCTTTGTAAATCATGGCATCTATTAAGAGACCAGAGACAATCAAGCTGACCATGAGATCCAGGGAGAGACGACGTCTCAATGTCAACAGAAGACCGCTTTCCTGAGCTACTTCCTCCCTCTGCTACATAGGAAGCCCCCTTCCACCAGTCCCACATCTCAAATAAATTTGACATTTCAAAAAATAATTGTCAGTGTTATTAATGTTTTAAAATGTAGATTAAAATGTGACAAATGAGTGAGAAACAGCAGTCTGTTTTAATGAAAATTTCATACTCCCCATCAATAAATCAGAGACCAAAGACAACCCAATACGGGCCACAATACTTCTTGCTTATCAGTGCAGGGGTGACAGGAGTTGGCCAAAATTAACTTGGGAACTGGGAAGGTTCTGGAATACTGCTGGGCATAGGAGGCCAAACTTTGTGGTGAGAGGAGCTGGCTGCAAAGGAGATGGCTTGGAGAGATGGACACAGTGGCCTAGCATGGACTTTGCCACTCTGGGCAGCTTTCACCAGGGCATGTGGTAGTGGGGAAAAATTCCCTGGTATTGGGTTGAAACACAGCAGGACCATAGCACTGTCCAGAGGGGAAGTCCTCCATGCTCAGCCTTCCTGGTACTGATGCGGGGACTGTCCGGGTCAGGGATCCCTTGACTAAGGACGAAGTGAGGCCGGTCCCCTCTCCCCTCCTCCGTGGTGATTCCTCCTGGTGCAGACACTATTCCAACGGTAGGGCCCATTTCCAAATTTTTTGTCCAGAATCTCTACTGAAATTTTGTTTTCTTTATTGACGTTTTACAAGTGATGCCTGGGTAGCAACAAACCAATCACATCTGTTTTATATTTTTAGAGAAATCCAGACAAGGAGTCGCTATGATCTCCCCCAGGAATCCATGCTAGTATTTAGTCCCAAAGCCTGCTTCTCCCTTCAATACTGTTTTCATATTCGATGTGTTTACAAAAATAGAGTCAATGCATGGTGACCAGGATCAGCTGCTAAAAACTTTAAGTACGTAAAAATGATCTGGGGGGAGTGGATGGTTGAAAATGTAGACCCCCGGGCTGAAGTCTTACAAATGTTGATTCAGCCTGACCAATATGTCTCAATGGTTGAGCGTTGACCCATGAACCAGGAGGTCATGGTTCGATTCCTGGACGGGCACATGCCCAGATTGTGGGCTCAGCTCCCAGTAGGGGACATGCAGGAGGCAGCCGATCAATGATTCTCTCTCATCATTGATGTTTCTAGCTCTCTCTCCCTCTCCTTTCCTCCCTGAAAATAAACGTATCTTTTAAAATAAACAAATGCTGATTCCTAGGCTGGGGTCTTATAAATACCGATCCACGGGTTGCGGGGAGAGGAGAGGTGGGGCCTTGTTCACAAGCATCCCAGGTGAGTGTAACGCAAGCAGTTTAAGGCCCACGCTTTCAGAAGCACTCGGCTGAATGAGCCTTGGCAAGAATGTGAGGCGAGGAGCCTCGGTGGGTGCTTCGTTGGGGGAACTGGGATATTTCCAACCAGAACTGCCTCGGTGCCAGTTCCCCAGTCCTCCTGCTCTTCCCACATCTTCCTTCTATACCAGGAGTTGGCAAAGCCAGTCTTCTGAGGCCAGATTGAAATGCCAGAATGTATGGAGATTAATCACAGAATAATACAAACCGCTGCTTATCATCTACCATATATTTGACATAATTACCCTACAAGCAACATGAAAATGTTATACTGTAATAACTCCGAGCCGGAAGAAAAAGCAGCGCTGCTGATAACACGAAAATGGAGAAGACGACAGAATAGAGCCCTTCAAAAACTTTTAATTAATTTTTCCTCCTTTCAGCATAATTGATGTCAGTTCAGGCTTCAATGTTTTCAAAGTGCTTGGCCTTGTAGCAGAGAAATTTAGGGCCCCTGGTGGTTGACTACTGGGCGAAGCTGGGCCCTGGCGGGGGACTGAGGAAGGGCGATACACGGGGCATTTCGGCAGCTTTTAAACATATAACTTACACTGCACCGCTTCCCCCTTTAACATCCTTCCTGAGCTCCCCATTTCCTGCCCTGTGGAACCCAAAACCCAAGGCCCACTGGCGTCCTTCAGGACCCTCCCTGGTGGGGCACTTGTCAGTTTCACCTCTTGCCCCCCCTCCCCCACGTGCCCCAGTCTGAACCACATTACTTGCAATTTCTCCACTGCACCAGTCCTAGTTCTCCAACAAAGCACCATAGACTGGGTGACTCATAAACAACAGGAATTATTTCTCACTATTCTGGAGGCTGGAAGTTAGAGATCGGGGTGCCTGCCTGCTCAGGTTCTGGGGAGATCCCGATTCCAGGTTGCAGACTTCTGTCTTGTGGTGTCCTCACAGGGCAGAGAGAGGGCAAGTGCTCTCTGGGGACTCTTTTATAAGAGCATTGACCCTGCCCGGTTGGAGTGGCTCAATGGTTGAGCATTGACCTATGAACCAGGAGGTCGTGGTTCGATTCCCGGTCAGGGCACATGCCCGGGTTGCGGGCTCAATCCCCGGTGGGGGGTGTGCAGGAGGCAGCCGATCAATGATTCTCTCTCATCATTTATGTTTCTAGCTCTCTCTCCCTCTCCCTTCCTCTCTGAAATCAATAAAAATATATTTAAAAAGAATAAAAAAAGAGCACTGACCCTATCCATAAGGGCTCCACCCTCATGCCCTAATCCCCTCCCAAAAGCCCCACCTCCCAATAGCATCACTTTGGGGTTAAGATTTCAACATATACTTTTGGGGGGACAAACATTCAGTCCATTACACCTTCATTTCTCCACACCCCTGCACTTGAGCTCAAACTGCCAGGACACCTCGCCCTACCCCGTCCCCACGCACTTCTTTATCCAGCCAGCCCAACTCATCCTTCAAAACTCAGCCCAGATGCCACCTCCTCCGGAAGACTTCCCTCCTCACCTGCAGCCCAGGTTTCCGCATTGGGTTCCCAAGGCCTCGTGGTCTCCCCTCTAACACAGACCTTACCAAACCATATTGTATGAGTCGGTTTATCTCTCTCCTCTGTAGTCCAGCATTCACAGTGTCTAGGAGAGAATATACCTCAGAGAATATTAGAGGAATAAAAAAATTGTAACTATTAGAGTAATCTAACACTTTGTTGATGCCCATTGTATAGGAACCTATAGAGTAAATTCCTGGTATGAAAATACTCATCTCTCTTGATGAACTACTTCTATTCTTTGGCCAACCCTAACTGTATGACTCATTATTTCCCCTTTTGCTTAGACTACCAGGAAGCTCAAAATTAACTGTCATGCTCAACCATCACAACACTATTAGTCTAGCATGTTGCTGATTAGTTTTCTTTTCCACTCTGTGATTTTGTTCTTGTTGTTTTCTATTTCCACTTTATTGGTCCTACTTTCTCAATTCATTTATACTTGGTATTGCAAATGACTTCACATAGGTGGGCTGCAAAGGATCAGTACAGGACGTAACCTCTAATGCATGCTTTATGTCTGACTTAGCAGGGAAGCATACCTTTTAGATAAAAAACAAACACAGTTTGTCTAAGCTGTAAGCAAATACCCAGTACATATCTGTTGAACATAACCATGAGCCCGACGTTAAGCGAGGTCCTGTGCATACAGAAAAGACAGAAACACAGTTCCCTCACTCAAGGAGCTCATTATCTCAAAACAGATGTAACCCAGCCCAGTGTGGGTACCTGCCATGACAGAGGTGTGCCCTGGGTGCCATGGGAGTAGGGCAAGCAAACCATGATGTTTCCTGGGGACGTTGGGGAAAGGTTTCCTAAGAAGGTAATGTTTGAGCGGGGTCTTAACAGATACATAGGAGTTCGCCAATGTAGGAAAGGTGCTGAACTTCAACACGTGGAGTGAGGATCACATGTGGACTGGCGGGTTGGTGGGCAACCACTCTATTCAGGAAGGTCATGAAACACATGAGGGCAGACCCTGCTGGCAGGTTTAGATTTTATCCGATGGGCCATTTTGCCTGTGAGGACCCATTCCAATGTTCAGATCTTTTATGGCCGAGGTTTCAGTGCATCTTGTCTGAGAGGACACATCACGACCAAAGTTACGGCAAGTGCAGTGATGCATTGAAATTAACTTGTACTTTGTGAGGCCCAATCATATCTAGACATTTGAAAAATAGCTGCACCCAGCAAAACATGCACTGTCCTCCTCGTAGCTATAAATAAAAGATGACTGTGTCTATTCCACATGGTTACGCTTCTCCCAATGTCTCACACTGTGATTTTCAACCTTGAAATATCGTCTCTGCACCGTGTACTTCCTCTGTGGCACCAGTGCCTGGACTATTTTCATCAGACACTTCTCTCTTCTACTTAATTAGGCCTGCGCTGCACCTTTCCTCTCCTTTCCAATTGTTTTTCTCTCTCTTCAGTGTGTTTTATCAGTATCTATTGTTGTCGCGTTACATTCTGATGTGTTCATCTAATTTGGTGGTCTTCACATTTTCATGCTCATCAGCAACACCCAGAGGGCTTGTTAAAACACGGATTGTGGGGAACCCTCCCAGAGATTCTAATGCAGGAGGTCTGGGATGGGGCCTGAGAATTTGCATCTCTCACAGTTTCCCAGGTGGTTCTGATACTGCTGATCCAGGGGCCACAGTTTGAGAATCACTGATTTACATTACCTCTTAAAATTCTCAAACCCTGGACTACATAAAGAAGTGCTCAAATATATAAAATAATTAGATTAAAAAGTAAATTTCCAGCCCAGTTGGTGTGGCTCAGTGGTTGAGCATCAACCTATAAACCAAAAGGTCACAGTTTGATTCCCAGTCAGAGCACATGCCTGGGTTGCTGGCTTGATCCTCGGTAGGGTGCGTGCAGGGGACAGCCAATCGATGATTCTCTCCCATCATTGACATTTCTATCTCTCTCTCCCTCTCTCTTCATCTCTGAAATCAATAAAAAATATATTTAAAATTTTTTTCCAGAAATGCGTACAGTCCCTATAAACACTTTCATGCCTGTGCAATGTTTAAGATGGATATAAGAATTCCTAACTCATTTTATTTTTTTTATTCCTAACTCATTTTAAACTGGTAAGTAAATAAATGCATATAACGAGGAATCCAAGATGGTGGCGTAGGTAAACACCTAAACTGCTGCCTCCCGCAACAATTTCAAAAATACAACTAAAAGACAAAACATCTATCACCCAGAACCACGGGAAAGCTGGCTGAGTGGAAGTTCTACAACTAGAAGGAAAGAGAAAAGAGCATTGAGATGTGCACAAGTGCTGAAAAGCTGAGGTACAGAGGCGCGTGATCCCGGCTGGCGGCGGGCATTGCTTTTTTCAACCCAAAGGGAGACAAGCCCCGGATTACTCTGAAATCCAGTTTCTGGGGAGACGCGGGGGACCCAAACTCCTACGGGGAGAAGCTGGACTGTCTGCCAGTGAGAGTGGCTTACTTGCAGAGCTGTGCGCAGGAATAATTGTTTGCTGCACTGGGGCACGGGACTGCCGACAGGGACGCAGAGCCGGCTAACTAGCAGCCATTGCTGTTTGCCACGCCCTAACCTAGTGACGCCCTGAGGCCCCGCCCTGCACAACCTACAAACCCACCCAAGCTCCAAGCAGCGGAGTTAGCATAAGAAAGCCCTGCTCTATCGAAGCTTAACCTAGCAAACTTGCAGCCCCGGTCAGAGAGCTCCAAAACCTCCAAACCACAAGCAAAGAGGAGAAAACTGTAGCTCTCACTGTAGCTCCTGCTGGGTGGCCTCAGACAGTAGCTGACCTGCACCCCATTGGAGATCCAGAAACCAGTGTACCTAGTGCTTAGTGTGAGACACCAGATTTCAACTCCTCACATCCATAAGTGACACATTCAAGAGGCAGACTCAGTGAGCACCAAAGCCCCACTGAAACAAGTCCTGCCTCATAAGCGTGTCTTCAGCGCAGCAGTTCTTCCATTATAGACACAGCGAGTGCTCACAGCTAATTGGCCTGGAGGTCAATTCCTCCCAGTGTACCAATAGCAATTAAGGCCTAACTACACCAAGACTTTGCACTCAGCCCACAAAGGGGTGTACCAAGAGCATCCACATCAGGTGATTGGGGAGGCTGAGCTACTGCCCCCTATAGGTCACCTACCACACAAAGCCACTCCATCAACACAGGGAAGCAGCCAAAATGCGGAGACAAAGAAACATGTCACGAATGAAAGAAACGGAGGAAAGCAAACTACTGGACGACATAAAGTTCAGAACCACATTTATAAGGTTACTCAAGAATCTTCTTAAAACCGCTGAGAAACTTGATGAGACCTTTAAGGATATTAATGAGAATGCCAAAAAAATGGAAAAGGACCAGTCAGAAATGAAGCATACACTGTCTGAAATAAAGAATATACAGAAACTCAACTGTAGATCAACGTACCCCAAGAATCAAACCAAAGATCTGAAATACGGGGAAACAAAACACATCCAACCAGAAAAACAAAAAGAAAAAAGAATCCAAAAATATGAAGATAGTGTAAGGAGCCTCTGGGACAACTTTAAGCGAACCAACATCCGAATTTTTGGGGTGCCAGAAGAAGGGAGAGAGCAAAATATTGAAAACCTATTAGAAGAAATAATGACAGAAAACTTTCCCTACCTGGTGAAAGAAATAGACTTACAAGTTCAGGAAGCGCACAGAACCCCATACAAGAGGAATCCAAAGAGGACCACACCAAGACACATCATAATTAAAATGCCAAGGGCAAAATACAAAGAGAGAATATTAAAAGCAGCAAGAGAAAAACAGTTAATTACCTACAAGGGAGTACCCATACAACTGTCAGCTGATTTCTCAACAGAAACTATGCAGGCCAGAAGGGAGTGGCAAGAAATATTCAAAGTGATGAAGAGCAAGAACCTACAACCAAGATTACTCTACCCAGCAAAGCTATCATTCAGAGTTGAAGGTCAGATAAAGAGCTTCACAGATAAGAAAAAGCTAAAGGAGTTCATCACCACCAAACCAGGATTACATGAATTGCTGAAGGGTATTCTTTAAGAAGAGGAAGAAGAAGAAAAAGGTAAAGATAAAAATTATGAACAACAAAAGGACATCAAATACATAGCTACCAACAAGTGAATCTAGAAATCAAGTGCATAAAAAATCTGAAGAACAGAATGGACTGGTGAATATAATAGAATCAGGGACATAGAAAGGGAGTGGACCGACGATTCTCAGGGGAAGCAGGTGTGAAGGGTGCGGGAAGCGATTGGACAAAAATCTTACTCCTATGGATGAAGACAGTGGCGGGGGGTAAGGGCATGGGGTGGGGTGGGGAATCAGGTGGAGGGGAGCTATGGGGGGAAAAAAAGAGGAACACCTGTAATAATCTGAACAATAAAGATTTATTAAAAATAAAAAATAAAAAAAGAGGATTTGGTAAAAAAAAAAAAAAAAAGAAAGAAAGTAGGAGGCATGGAGAAACACAATGATCGCTCCATGTCATGCAGTGAGCAAGGGATGTAGTAAAGATTTAGAATCTGCACTATGACCCAAGATGCTCAGAGGCCTCTCTGCTTCTTGGCAGCTGGTTGTATCTCACTGTTAAGAAAGGATTAGCCGAAACCCGTTTGGCTCGGTGGATAAAGCATCAGCCTGCGGACTGAAAGGTCCCAGGTTCGATTCTGGTCGAGGGCATGTACCTGGGTTGCGGGCACATCCCCAGTGGGGGGCGTGCAGGGGGCAGCTGATAGATGTTTCTCTCTCATCAGTGTTTCTGACTATCTCTCTCCCTTCCTCTCTGTAAAAAAATCAATAAAATATATTTTTAAAAAAATAAAATAAAAATAAATAAATGCATATAACTTGTATTATCTCTAGCTGTCACCTGTCAGTCAAGGTGAACATCTATAAATCTTGAGCCAAGACTTTCATGTGATCACTCTGTATTTATTATGAAAAACCGAAAATACAAACAGACAATGGCCAGACCATAAATAACAATAGAATTTTTACCCACTATCTGTAGCAATCAGCCCATAAAACCAACCCATTATCTACACTAACTAGCCCAGGGAGCAGCTTCTATCTCTAACTCAAGACAGTAGAGAGTTAGACCACTATCTCTGGCAACCAGTCCAGGAAGCCAAGCCTTTGTAATAACTGGCCTCAAATGGGACTTGCTTAATAACCAACAGCCTCCCTAAGTTTTATTCCTTCTGCCAACTTGGGACCAACCAAAAGAAACCATAGATAAGCCTGCACCAATCACACAGGGTGCCCTACTTCTAAATAATCCACGTCCAGCTTCCCCAGGCCAACAGCCTCCCATCAGGGCCCAGCTGACACCTGCCATTTCCCTCCTACAAAGCTTCCCTCTCCTCTGCCTGCCTTGGAGCCTCTGCCAAAACACAAGGGAGTCAGCCACCATCACTGCATCTTGGCCAGCTTTCAAGAATAACCTTTGCTTGTTCTCACTTGGCTGGTCTTTGTTTATTCTCACAGCTGGCTGAGGGACCAGCAGAGAGCCACAGCCCACTGGGCCTGCATACTGTCTCTAAGCATTTCATAGGGACAGTTCCATGTGCAAGCCCGTCGGGATCTTTATCCAGTCTGTGCACCATGGTCACTTCACTTTGTGCTCTCAAGCCCCTTCCGTAATTATGTTGAAGGGCCGTGTGGCCTCAATGTTGGCAACCACTGCTGTGGGCAAGGGGGGCCCTCTAGGAATTTTTGAGCTGAGACATGTCATGATCTTTGCATTAAAAACCTGTCTGGAAGCTGTGTGGATGGGGAGTAAGGACAGGATGAGTGAACTGGGGTTTCTTTAAGGGGATTGAATGAGAATTCTAGACCAGATCCTGTCTCCATGGTGGAGACATTCCTTGTCCAGAAATGCATTCCTGTTGCTGCTGGAGAGCCAAGCTTTCCTTCCTGGTCGCAAAGGATGGCGTGATTTTCCTCCCTGGCAGGTCCTTGCATTGTCTCCTGAGCAGCTGCAGGCCAGTCATGGTTATTTAATTAGCACGATAGGCTTTCCTCAGGAAACCAAGGGGCATGTTCACAGCAGAGAATCCCCTCTTAATTGCTGAGGGTGGGAGGCCTATCACGATGGGCCTGTGCTCCTTCTTTTGACCTCCAACATCTGACTTGCAGAAGCCATGAAGACAACTCCTGGTCTGGGTAGTAAGAATCGAAGGAATGAAGCTCTGGCCAGAACATTTGGCAGACTTTTTAAATTTCACGAGGAAGGGAAAATGAGATCCTCCTGGAGCTGCTGCAGGCGAGACCTCCAGAAAAACACCTGGTCTTCAAATGAGTAAGTCAGATGTCCTGAGTTTGATCTGAGCCCCAGTGCCTAGCAACAGCAGGACCCTGACTGCACAAGTGCCTTATCCTATCCGCCTCTCAGAGTCCCTGTTTGTAAAAAAGGGTGCAATGTGAGTGTCTGATTCTCAGGATAAAATGATGCATTTGAAGGGCTTGGCAGCATGCCTGACACATAGCAAACTTCCACAATTATGAGTCTCAAGCTCTGGTGGTGCTAATACTGTGTCCTGTGATCAAGATTAGCAAGTCCCAAATGCCAACCCTAAACCCATTCAGATCTACAGCAGTGCCTCACGACCTTTTATTCATTAGCACCTCCACAACATCTCTTAGATTTTTTTTAATTGCCACCCCATCCATGCAATTCAAATAGCATAGTTATACTGTACATCTGCTTGCTTAGTACGGCCCTTTGGAGAGCCAAAAAGCACAGTAATATCCAAGTTTTTCACCCCTCATAAGGAAATTTTCTGAGCAGAGATGAAATCTTATACGCATCTTTATTCTTTTTCTCCACCCAGAGGGAAGTGAGCTAAGAGTCACCGTGTATATATGTGCAAAAACATTTACACATACATGGACTCTGGTTAGTTTAATTTTAATTGATGGGTATGACAATGTGAAATATTTACATTTTACATAGTCAGGGGAGGAACTGGTGTTACAAGAAGTAAAACATGTCCCTTTAAAAAAAAAGGGGGGCCAATTTCCATTTATGTTAAAAATGTATGATCTCAAATTGAATGAACTGAGTAAATTAAGAAAGCCCACATATATTCCATTTAAAGTTCAACCTTTGATTCCATAATATTTCCCTTTCAGTGTGTGTGTGTGTGTGCGTGCGCACACGTGCCATGATCTTAACAGGAAATTGTAGAGGTTGTCTTTTTATATGTGGGTTTATATGTATTTGTGTGTTTGGGTGGTTGTTTAACTGATGCAAGATAAACAATGGGTAATATACCTCAGACCCCGAATTATTTTCCTCTTCTGTGAGATCTGAAATCTGGGATCCTCTTAGCTCTCTACCTCTGAGGACTCCAAAGGTTCACCTCCCTCCCACTCTCACATCCACACAGGCCCATGGCCTCTTTGTCACCAAGGGTCTTAACTGGATCCCCTGGAAGGAGCATCCACTGTTCCCTGGGAGGAAATGGCAGTAGAAGGGTGGACTCAACATAATTGGGCACCGCTCTTCTGCTTCTTGCCTTGTGCTCAGCGTGCGAGGATACAAAGACAGACAGTTCACAGCTCTGGCACTCCAGGTACCCAAAGTCTAGCAAAGGTGCCTGATCTCCCCCACCTTCCTGCTCCCTCACTCTTCTCTTTTTGGCCCCAAACTCCATATCCTGGTGGCCAAAGCAAAAAGAGAAACTTTATACGTGACAAGATTCCCAGTTCCCTTGGGTAAAACCTCCTGCAGGTTGAAGAGAAGTACTGCCTTTCTGTGCCTGAGGCATGAGAGACATTCTCCTTGCAGGCTCTCTAAAGCACAGCACAGCGGACATGATGGAGACATCCAAATCACACCTTAAATCAAATGCAGCAGTGGGTTCCTTAGGGATGTTTTTAAGGGGCTCCCCATTCAAGCCTGTGTACCATTCAGTGAAAGCAGTGTTTACAACTGCCAAGAACTGGAAACCATTCAATGTCTTTCAGTGGGTGAATGGACAGACAAACTGTACTATATCCACGACCCGGAATTCAACTAAGGGATGAAAAGGAATGAGCAATTGATGCACTCCACAACCTGGATGGATCCCGCAGGCATGATGCTGAGTGAAGAAAAGTCTGTCTCAAGAGGTTACACCCTCTATGATTCCATCCTGGTAATACTCTCAGGATTCTGGAAATGGAAAACACATTAGTGGTTGCCAGGCACCAGGCACAGGGTGGCAGTGGGTAGTCAATGATAAGCAGGTAGCACAAGAGATGTCCATTGTGGTGGTGGGAAAGTCTCTACCGTAATTATGGTGGTGGTTATATGAATCTATATGTATGAGAAACTGCACATAAGGGGGGAGAGAGAGAGAGAGAGAGAGAGAGAGAGAGAGAGAGAGAGAGAGAGAGAGAGAGAGAAATCAGGTCTGCAGTCTAGCTAACCGAATTGTACCATGTTGATTTCCTGACGGTGATATTGCAGTGCAGTTAACCAGGAGGTCCCCCTCGGGGGAGCTTTGGGAAAAGAAGGGTTCCCAGGACACTGTGCACCACTTTTGCAATGTTCTGTGTGAGCCTATGATTATTTCCAAATATGAAGTTAAAGAAAACAAGAAATGCCTTAGCCGGTTTGGCTCGGTGGATAGATTGTTGGCCTGTGGACTATTCCAGCTCAGGTTCAATTCCAGCCAAGGGCACATGCCCGGGTTGGGGGCTCGATCCCCCCCAGTAGGGGGTGTGCAGGAGGCAGCCAATCAATGATTCTCTCTTATCATTGATGTTTCTATCTCTCTATCCCTTCCTCTCTGAAATCAATAAAAAATATATATTTTAAAAAAAAGGAAACAAGAAATGGCTGTCATCCATGGTCCTACCTGCGAGCTCTCCACCTCCAGGCCTGTGCCTCTGGTTTGAAGGTGAAGCCCTGCTGTATCAGCACTCCCTCCCTCCGCCCCCCACCCCCACTCTCACCCTCACCCCAGCAGCCTTTGATTCGGCAGCTCCAGCAGCTCAGGGGCCAGCTGAGCTGTGGTTCTGAAGCTGTCTTTGATCCCTCACTTTAGGTCTCTTACCACTTAAGCTGCCTGTGTTTAAACTCTCCCCGAGTGATCTTCTTTCTTTCATCCAGGTCCTTTGATGACTTAGTTCTGGTCACTTGCTAATCCAGCCAAGGTTCCTGCTTGCTGCCAGCTTTTCTTCCGGCTCCTTGTCAGCTCCTTTGTTGCTGGCCCTTTGCTGAGCTGAGGGGCCGGGGTGGGAGCCTGGGAGTGCTGACCACCTCTGTTTCACCCGCCAGGCGTGAGTAACCCTGAGCTGGCCTTGGGGCACCAGCTCAGCAATCCCACTTTCCAAACAGATCTGTGGTTTAATTGGCACCACTTCATAATACTTTGAAATTGGAGTTCTGGGGAAAACTCTGACAGTGGGTGGCCCCTTCTGTGGGTATCTGTGGCCAGAGGACTCCTTCAAGAAATGAAAAGGCCACAGAGCTTAAACAACCCGGAGGTGGGGTTCAAGGAGTGGCATCACCATTACCAACAAGTTTTTTTTCCCCTTTGGGGGAAATGACTGCTCTTTATCTACAGATGTGCTCCAAGCAGCTGATGAGATAGTGGCGGGAAAGGGGGTTACAAACAAGATAGTACTTAGCAAATAAAATTAAAATGTCATTACCCTAGTTTTATCTTCTTCCTCCTCCAAGAACACTTTGCGTTGCCTCATTCACCATCCACCAACACCTAAAGTTGCCTCACCTGAAGACAAGGGGGCCAGAGGAGCTAAAGCTCCATCCATCATGGGTTAAGAGCTGTGCCCAGGGGTCCTACCTCCCCAGCACATACAGCCTGCCCCAGGTATTAGCCAAGCAGACTACTGAGGCCAAAGAATGTCCCAGGCAGAGGGTCATGGATGCTCATAGTAGGAAGCCCTGAGTGGAAATGGTGAGGGCCAAGAGGAAATGGGCAGACACTGACAGCATCTACTATAAATATAATATTCCACAGCCTAACTGTTCCATTTATCTAGTTCTAAAAAAAAAAAAAAACTGAGTGATTTAACACAATGACATTTATCTTGCTCACAAATCTACAGACAGCTCGTCCCTACTCCACTCAGCCTCCACTGGTGCATCTTGACGGCTGGGATCTGGAATCATCTGAAAGCTGATTCCCTCGCATGCCTGGTGGTGGGACCTCAGCGGGGGCTGCAGCTGGAACTCTCCACACTTGGTCTCTCCATGTGGCTGCTTGGGCTTCCTCACAACATGGTGGCTCAGTTCCAAGGGCACATGTCAAGGGAGGGGCAGAGGAGAGCCAGACAGAAGCCATATCATCTCTTACAATCTAGCCTCAGAAGTCATGCAGCAATACTTGGTGCCTATTGTTAGAGGTAAATACGAAAGCCAACCGATATTTAAGAGAAGAAGACTTGGACTCCACCTTTTCATACGGGTGTGTCAAAGTACAGGCAGACATATTTGAAAACCACCACATGATGCATTTCAACTCAGTTTTACAAATACAGAGCATTGTTTCTGTGCCAGGTGCTTTGCTGGATATCAGGGAGATAGAAATGGGCAATTCATTTGGGAGAGAGAGTTAGATTTAAAGTGCAAGTCTGGAGTCAACATGTTTGGGCTTGCCCCACTTATCCCAACTATAATTTTATAACGTGCATGAATTTTGCATGAATCTTTAATTAATACCTATTTCTTCGAAAAAAGATTCAAAAATGCCTACATTGCTCAAGAATGCTTTGTACACAGGGCCACCACATATGCTCAGGCAGGTTGAGCACTGTGCAAGGGCACCTCTGCGAGCAAGGAGCCATGGTGGGGGTGACATCTATACTGTACCTGCTCACCAGACTGTATGCTCCGGTCCAGGGCTGGTTTGCAAAAGGACATTTTCTAGTTGCACCTGTTAATCCAGGTGCCCCTAACTGAAGGGGGGCATCTTTTGCTAATTTACACAAAGGTACCATGTGGGCTGGTGCCATGTGGGCTGGTGCCATGTGGGCCGGTGGTGGCCTTGTGTATATATAAGATGAGACTTTAGTGAAACTTAAAGTCATGCCTAAGGGTGGAAAGGGAACACACAGATGCTGGCAGGATAATGGAAAACCTTCTAGTCAGTTAACTGTGTGTGTGCGTGTGTGTGTGTGTGTGTGTGTGTGTGTGTGTGTGTGTGTGTCTTTCTCAGGAATAGCTAAATGGATATGAAGAATAGAAGAAATGCATAAAATTGTATTAACAGGTATTACCCCTGAGTGGTGGGACTATAGGATATTTTTATTCTCTTTCTCTTGCTTATATGTATTTTTGAAATTTTCTACAATGAACATGTATTATTGCTGTGAAAAATAATAATATTATTAAACTCATCTGAATCAATCTGTCTCATTGTACCTGTCAAACTGTCCCAGGGACAGAGCAGAAAGGTCCCCCTGAATTGGGATTTGATTCCTAATTCCTATATTTGGTAGCTTGATTTGTGAACCTGAGCAAATCATTTACTTTCTCTGTGCCTCAATTGCTTCATCTGTGAATGTATGAATGGCACCCCCTGCTCTGGGTGTTTTCTTGAGCATCCAAACACAGATCTCAGAAGTGAACTCATTTTTTAAAATAGTTATTGATTTAAGAGAGGAAGGAAGAGGGAGAGAGATAGAAACATCAGTGATGAGAGAGAATCATCAATTGGCTGCCTCATGCATGCCCCACCCTGGGGATTGAGATCACAACTCAGGCATGTGCCCTGACTAGGAATCGAACCATGACCTCCTGGTTCATAGGTCAACACTCAACCACTGAGCCATGCCAGCTGGGCAGAAGTAAACTCACCTGGGATACCCTAAGATATTATGGAAATACAAAGGGCATTTTAACCCAAATACCTCCAAGTTAAAAGGTGGGTCCAGCAAGAGGCCCCCTAGAGTCAGGACTAGGGTGAGGCAAATGAGGCCTTTGGCCTGGGTACAAAATGTAACAGCATACCAAGTGACACAGTCATCCAGATTAATAATATCCTTTTTTTAAAAAATCAAAATTAATGATTTAAATATTCATGATGAACTGAGTATCGACATTTTTAAATGTAGAAGGGATCTGACCCTGAACTTCCACAAAGCTGCCTCACTCTCCTCGCCCTGGCTCCACCCAGAGGTCTGGGCTCTAGCATAGGAGTGATGGAATTCTAAGTGTCTAGGAGGGGGGTGGCTAAGCTCAAGGTCATGCTACAGGTCTGGAGGTCGAGCCTGGATCAGGGCCCAAATCTCTGAGCCTTTAAGGAGTTCTTTCCATCACACTGGGTGGCATCAGCCCTGGCAGGGAGATACTTTGGGGAAGGTTTGTGTGTGTCCCCTGTCCCCTGTCCCTGTCCCCCACCATCAATACTAATATCAACCTGCACAAGCAGGTTGTTTTCTCCAGAAAAGCTGAGCAGTGTAGGACACTTCTTTAACTCAGCCCTGATGTTTCTACCTTCTCAACCACGTATTGGGTACGTGGTCCCTTTCAATCCAAAGCTGAAATGAGAGTATTAATCCTCCTACAGTAGAAATAGCAGGTCCTAAGACAGCTGCCCAGGACTCCTCTCTCCTGGGCAGTAAGAGATGTGCTTGAGAGGCTTCTGCCCTCTAACTGCTCCTTTGTTGAGTGTCCAGGCCCCTCAAACATATGAAGAAGTTGCACCCTAGCTGGGCAGAGAGAGCATCTCCATCTTGGTCTCTCATGGTCCCTTCTCCATCACAGTGCTTGCCCCATTTGTAATTGTCTGCGTCCCCCACCCCACCCCAAACCATGCCTTCCATGGGCTGAGGTCAGCTTCCATTTTGCTCCCTTAGGAGGAGTGCAGACTAGGTCTCTCATAGGCATTTGCTCACTGTATGCATGATGGAGTTAACTTAATCTATGACGTGGAGCAAGGTCCGAGGTCTGGAAATGAGTAGAGCAACAAGAACAGCGGCACTGGATTAGCTTGTATAAACAAGAAGCCCTGTTGCAAGCATTGTGTCCACAATGACTCATGTCGTTATCACAACGATCCCGAAGGTGAGCACGGAGATCAGCCCTCTTGTATGGACAAGGAAATGGAAGCACCAGGAGCTTGAGCAATTTGCCCACGGTAATGCACATCGCCTGTGCTCCGAGCCATCATGCTCTGCAGCCCCAAACAGTAGTTGGCTATAGGAAGATGCATGTAGCAGCCGGTACTGTGACTTGTCCATTTCTGAGCTGTTTCCTCTTTCCTCCTCCCTGGCCCCTCCTTCTTAGTAAGCCTGTGGTCTCCTTTGGTTTGCCCCATTGGCACTTTGGGGCCTCTCTTCTCACACCACTTCAGTCTCTGAGCATCACAAGCATCCCAAAGGCTTCTACTGCCATCTGTACACCAATGACTCTCCAATGCATGGGGCCAAGTAGTTCTCAACCACAGCAATTTTGCCCCCAGGTGACATCTGGCAATGTCTGGAGTCACTTTTGATTGTCATAACTAGGGAGGGGATGCATTCAGCACCTATTGAGTAGAGTCCAAAGATTCTGCTAAACATCCCACAGTGCACAGGACAGCCCCCCAAACACTGAATTATCTGGTCTCAAATGTCACCAGCGCTGAGACTGAGAAGTCCTGATTGACCCAACCTCTGCCCTAAAAAGTATTTCCAACTGCCTCCTGGCCATGTCCGCTCTGATGTCTCCCAGAGTCTCAAACTCAATATTCTTCAGAATGAACTCATTATCGACTCCTCTCCCCTGACATGACCAATCGCCTTGCCTTCCAGCATTTCCCAGCTCTGCAGATCACAATACCACTCACACTAATAGCCCATCTGGGAGCCTGTGTCACTCCCCACATTACACTCTCACCATGTCCAGCAGTCCTACAGCTTAAAACCAAATGTGGACTCTTCCCACCTTCCAGCCACCTCTGCCCCATTGCGAGGCCACCATTTTCTCTCATCTACACTATTAACAGCCTCTTTGCTGGCCTTTGTCCTAATTGGTGTCACCATCACCCCAGCCCATCCCCCAAGCAACAAGCAGAGAGATCCTTCTGGAATGCAGAAGTGCCACCACTTCCATAAAACTCCCAAAAAGGTTCCTTTGGGGGTGATGAAAATGATCTGAAACTGGCTGGTGATGATGATTACACATCATTGTGAGGTTATTAAGTTGTGTGCTTTGGTTAAATGCTGACTTTTATTCTATACTAGAAGCCCAATGCACGAAATCCATGCAAGAGTAGGCCTTCTTTCCCCCGGCTGCCAGCACCAGCTTCCCTCTGGCACACGGGACCCAGGCTTCCCTTCAGCCACCAGCAGGCACCTGGGACCCAGGCTTCCCTCACAGCCTCAGCTTCGTCCGGAAGGACGTCTGGTCTAATTAGCATATTATGCTTTTATTATTGTAGATGTATTTTATTACAATTAAGAAACAAAAATACAAAACCTCTCACGGCCTCCATGCTCCTCTCCGTGGCTTCCACAATCTGGTCCCTCCAGCCTCTGGTCTTGCTAGGGAGTCAAATAAATGTTTGGACTTTGCTAGGGACCAGAGCAGGGGTGGCTGAGATCCTGCGGGTGAAAACTGTGGACCCTGAAAAAGAAGAAGTCTACTAAGAAGAGCTCCTGCTGCCTAACTGGGCTCAAAATTTTAAAAATTTAAAAAAAAAAAAAAAACAGCCTAGCAGCCATTTCTACACAGGGGCCTCTAGTGCAAACTGCACTTCAGGGAAAAGCCTGCACTGGACTCTGTCTCTGCACTGACCTGCGTGCCTGCACTGTTTCTGCCATCTGAGCCAGAAGGAGTTCCTGGAACCCTGTTTCAACCAACAGGGCTGATGCCTTCCCCATTCAATCAGAGCTCCAACCAATCAGAGTAGTTCTATTCTGACCAATGAGGATAGTGCCTTTTGGACCAATCAAACTATGAGATTTTTGAGTTTTTATTTACTGAGGACAGACCAATCAGGAGCCAGGGTGGGGACTTCTGTGTATATTAGAGGCCCAGTGCACGAATTTATGCACCAGTGGGGTCCCTCAGCCTGGGCTGTGGGATGGGGCCAAACCCGGCTCTCCAACATCCCTTAAGGGGTTCCAAATTGCAAGAGGGTGCTTTCCAGGTAGAGGGACCCCACCAGTGCACAATCAGGCCCGGTGGGATGCAGGAGGTTGGCCAGACAGGGAGGGACTGCAGGAGGGCTCCAGGGCATGTCCAGCCCATCTTGCTCAGTCCTGATGGGCTGGACCCCAGCAGCAAGCTAACCTACCAGTCAGAGCATCTGCCCCCTGGTGGTCAGTGCAAGTCATATCAACTGGTCAACCAGTCAACTGTTTGCCCCTTAGTGGTCAGTGCATGTCATAGAGAGCAGTTGAGTGGCCTTAGCATATCATTAGCATATTACACTTTGATTGGTTGACCAGACAACCAGATGACTGGACACTTAGCATATGAGGCTTCTTTACACCCCAAACTGGGGATTCTTGTTGGCGTTGAATTGGCACCAATGGCCATCAGTTGACAAAATGATGAACAAGTGGAGGTTTGAGAAAGCAGGTTACTCTTAAAGGGGGTGGCAGGAAGTGTGTTCTAAAGACTCCCCAACCTCTAATCCCCATGCTCTTCTTATAATGTGGCTGGTCCTCCTCCCAGTCACTGGGTTGAGGGCACACTCTAATCCAGGATGACCTCATCTTTATTTAACTAATTCATCTGCAAAGACCCTTTTCCACACAAGGTCTTATTTACAGGTTCTGGAATTATGACTTCAATTGAATCTTTTAAGGTATACACTTGAACACCCCTTTTCAGATTGACGACAGTGCCCTGAGCCCCCATCATGGGGCCTCGATGGTCAAAGGCAAAGACCAGATGTGGATGGGACCCCACTCAGGTCTGCCTCTCGTGACTTTAGCTGACCCCACTGCAGAATCAGGACAGCCCGGGGGGGGGGGGGGGGGCGGGCGGGGAGAAACCCCAATGGCTGGCTCCAGGAATGACTGCTGAACTGTCAGCTCGCCTCCTGGGCTCCCTGAGGCCGCTGTCTCCAGGCACGGACCCACCAATGCTGAGGTGCAGGAGGGAGCCGGCCCCACAAACAAGATGGAAGGCGGGTAAGGGGGAGTTTACTCTCCCAGTGTCTAAATATTTTATTAGTCATCACACCTGCTCCTCATCTGAGACTCCCAGTATTTCGTTAAATTAAGCATTTCCAATTGAGGGAATAGAGATGAATAGGGAACAAATGCCGGGGTTCTGACAGAATCCCCATGTCATCCTTGCAGGGAGAGGCCCCGCACACAGCGGGTGCAATACTGGAGATTTATGTGGTTGCTGATGGGAAGGCCGCATGCATGTGCCACCCAGAATCCCTACACAGTGACCTCTGCACCAGGACCACCATCAGGGCCACTGGGGGCCTTCAGACCCCAAGGATAGCAGATGGGGAGATGGAAATGCATGGCTTAACATGGCTTGGCTTGGCAGCCAGAAGGGGGGCTTGACCTTGGACATGTCCTTGGCCTTGCTGAGCTCCTGTCAGCTATCCCTCAGTGGGAACAGGGTGGGTGCCCTCCCTGTAGGATGGTAGCAATGAGCCTGCCTTGGAAACTCTAAAGTGCTCTGCCACGTGCCCTGTGCCCATCCTGATTGGTATTGCTGGGACCTTCTAAACAAGACCAGGGCAGATGACAGTGACAGTGGCTGTGCACAGGGGAGACACCTCCTGGAGACAGTCAGGGACATAGGAGCATTGGAGGGCCTCCTAGGTCATCGCAAGGTTGGGACTTGCCCTCTGATGTGATGGGAGGCATTGCAGAGGTTGAGCGTCCTTCTCTGAAGATAAAGCAGAGGGACAGTGAGAACTACATCATCGTCCCCATGTCACACATAAGGAAACTGAGGCAAGGATTGCCCACACAACGTCCATGCCACCTGCTCCTAAAAAAGGACCCGTTCCTGTCTCAAGGCTCCTTCACCCACCTCAGCCTGTCCCCCAGCTCTGCAGGGACCACCCTGTGGCACTGCTCTCCCTACACACTACACAGCATCTGGAACTGTCCCCTGGGGTGGTGGCTACACCCCACAAAGGTCCACACAGAATCGCCATTCCATCCCCACCTTCTGGCTCTGAGGTCCCTCCTAAGGTTAGCCTCATTTCTCTGTGTGTCTGCTTTTTCATTTCTGTTTCTCAGTTCTCTCTCTCTCTCTTTCTCCTTTCTCGGATTCTATACCTTTCTGTCCACCCTTTTCTGCTCTCTTCCTGTCTCTTGTCACTTCTTTCTTCCTGTTTCTCTTCTTTCTCTCTGTAGGCAGCTCTTCTCTTTTCTGTGGTCCTCTGCCTTTCCTCCACCCCATTTCTACCTCTGTCTCTAGCTCTGTCTCCTTTACAGTATTCATATATCTCCCTCCCACCCTCCTTCTCTCCCCGCATAGGCTCCAGAGGAGACCTAACTGTATATATTTGAAGATGCGCAGGCTGTTGTTGGAACACAGCAGAGATTAGTCTTCCTTGATGTTCGATGTTGTTCGATGTTGGATGTTCGTGGAGGCCTAATACCAGGGTCCCAGCTGCTAAGTGTCATGTGCTGGCAAATGACAAGTGAGACTCACTGAGAGGATAAGCAAAGACCGTGATTGCTCTCTGTTTTACTCTCAATTAAATCCTGGCTTAGACACTGATGTAGGGAGCCAGTAGCTGGGATGTCAGAGGGAGGGGGAGGAGGAGGGGGAGAGGCGGGCGGGGCTCCTGGTTTTCTCGCCTGCAGCAGCCCCCAGAGCAAGCCCTTTCTTCTAGGCTTCAGTCCCCTCATCTGCAAAGTTGAGGTTATCATTGTTCCTGCTCCACATGAGCCTGGAAGATCTCAGCCCTGAGGTTCGTCTTGGGGGAAAAGGCACCTAACTCAGGGTGGGGGATGTGGGCTGGGTCTTCCCTGAGCCCCTGCCCAGCCTCCGGAAGACACCCTCCCTGCCCTACAGTGGGGCCTGGGAAGTGCTTGTTGAATGGGTCAATCAGCATGAAATTAGGACGAAGAGGTGCCAGCCTCTCAGACCCTGCTCAGCCAAGGACCCGATGGGACATCACACACAGGTTTCTACCCCCTCCACTCCTTTACAGAACTTCTTCCCAGGTAATGTACCCCATGTTTACCCACGCTGTTCATTGTCTGTCTCTGTCAAACACACACACACACACACACACACACACACACACACACACACACACACACAGAGCAGCAGCAGCGCTGTGAGGCATTTCTGTCACTTTCATTCACTGCTAGGCCCCCAGTGCCCACACAGCCCCTGGCACGTCAGACATCCAACAGATGGTTGCTGAGAGAGCAAACATGGGAGTGAGTGAATGGAGTGGCAAACAACAGAGGTGGGGGGGGAGGGGAGCTTAAACACCAGTGCCCAGGTTCACTTTTGAGGTTTTGATTCTCTTGGATTCAGTTGAGACCCAACCATTAGAACTTTTTAAGTCTCCAGCTGCTGTTAACGCGAAGCCTGGTTGGGAACCACTGTCTTAACCCTGTGCACCTCCTCACCTGCTACTGAGCACCTTTAGAGGCTCCCCATGCTCTCAAAATATAATTGGAAAGGAGAGAAGAAGAATGGAATGGAGTGGAGTGCAATGCAATGGAGTGGAGTGTAATGGAGTGGAGTGCAGTTGAATGGAGTAGAGTGGAGTAGAATGGAATGGAGTGGAATGGAATGGAGTGGAATGCAGTGGTGTAGAGTAGAATGGAATGGAGTGGAATGGTGTGGAGTGGACTGGAGTGGAGTGGAGTGGAATGGTGTGGAGTGGAATGGAGTGGAGTGGAGTGGAATGGTGTGGAGTGGAATGGAGAGGAGTGGAATGGTGTGGAGTGGAATGGAGTGGAGTGGAATGGAATGGTGTGGAGTGGAATGAAGTGGAGTGGAGTGGAATGCAGTGGAGTGGAGTAGAATGGAATGTAGTGGAATGGAGTGAAGTGGAGTAGAGTGGAGTGGAGTGGAATGGTGTGGAGTTGAATGCATTGGAGTGGAGTGGAGTGGAATAGAGTGGAGTAGAATGGAGTGGAGTGGAGTAGGGTAGAGTGGAGTGGAGTAGAGTGGAATGGAGGGAAGTGGAGTGGATGCAGTGGAGTAGAGTGAAGTGGAATGGAGTGGAGAGGAATGGAGTGGAGGGGAATGGAGTGGGGTGGAATGGAGTGGAGTGGAGTGGAATGGAATGCAGTGGAGTGGAATGCAGTGAAGTGGACTGGATTGAAGTGGAGTAGAATGGAGTAGAGTGGAGTAGAATGGAATGGAGTGGAGTAGAGTAGAATGGAATGGAGTGGAATGGAATGGAATGGAATGGAATGGAATGAAGTGAAATGGAGTGGAGTGGAATGGAGTGAAGTGGAATGGAGTGGAGAGGAAGGGAGTGGAGTGGAATGGAGTTGGGTGGAACGGAGTGGAGTGGAATAGAATGGAGTGGAGTGGAATGCAGTGGAGTGGAGTGGAGTTGATTGGAGTGGAATAGAGTGGAGTGGAGTGGAATGGAATGGAGTGGAGTGAAATGGAGTGAGGTGCAATGGAGTGGAGTGGAGTGGAATAGAGTGGAGTAGAATGAAGTGGAGTGGAGTGCGGTAGAGCGGAGTGGAGTAGAGTGGTGTGGAGTGGATTGTAATAGAGTGGAGTAGAATGGAATGGAGTGGGGTGGAATGGAGTGGAGTGGAGTGGAGTGGAATGGAGTGGAGTGGAGTGGAATGGAGTGGAATGGAGTGGAGTGAAATGGAGTGAGGTGGAGTGGAGTAGAATGTAGTGGAGTGGAGTGGAGTGGAATGGAATGCAGTGGAGTGGAATGCAGTGAAGTGGACTGGATTGAAGTGGAGTGGAATGGAGTAGAGTGGAGTAGAATGGAATGGAGTGGAGTAGAGTAGAATGGAATGGAGTAGAATGCAGTGGAATGGAATGGAATGAAGTGAAATGGAGTGGAGTGGAATGGAGTGAAGTGGAATGGAGTGGAGAGGAAGGGAGTGGAGTGGAATGGAGTTGGGTGGAACGGAGTGGAGTGGAATGGAATGGAGTGGAGTGAAATAGAATGGAGTGGAGTGGAATGCAGTGGAGTGGAGTGGAGTTGATTGGAGTGGAATAGAGTGGAGTGGAGTGGAATGGAATGGAGTGGAGTGAAATGGAGTGAGGTGCAATGGAGTGGAGTGGAGTGGAATAGAGTGGAGTAGAATGAAGTGGTGTGGAGTGCGGTAGAGTGGAGTGGAGTAGAGTGGTGTGGAGTGGATTGTAATAGAGTGGAGTAGAATGGAATGGAGTGGGGTGGAATGGAGTGGAGTGGAGTGGAGTGGAGTGGAGTGGAGTGGAGTGGAGTGGAATGGAGTGGAGAGGAATGGAGTGGAGTGGAGTGAAATGGAGTGAGGTGCAATGGAGTGGAGTGGAGTGGAATAGAGTGGAGTAGAATGAAGTGGAGTGGAGTGCGGTAGAGTGGAGTGGAGTAGAGTGGTGTGGAGTGGATTGTAATAGAGTGGAGTAGAATGGAATGGAGTGGGGTGGAATGGAGTGGAGTGGAGTGGAGTGGAGTGGAATGGAGTGGAATGGAGTGGAGAGGAATGGAGTGGAGTGAAATGGAGTGAGGTGGAGTGGAGTAGAATGTAGTGCAGTGGAGTGGAGAGGAGTAGAATGGAGTGGAGAGGAATGGAGTGGAGTGGAGTGGAGAGGAGTGGAATGGAGTGGAGTGGAGTGGAATGGAGTGGGTGGAATGCAGTGGAGTGGAGTAGAATGGAATGGAGTAGAATGCAGTGGAATGGAGTGGGGTAGAATGGAATGGAGTGGAGTGGAATGCAATGGAGTGGAGTGGAATGGAGTGGAGTGGAGTGGAGTGGGATGCAGTGGAGTGGAGTAGAATGGAATGGAGTGGAGTAGAATGCAGTGGAGTGGTGTAGAATGGAATGGAGTGGAGTGGAATGGAATGAAGTGGAGTGGAGTGGAGAGGAATGGAGTGGAATGGAGTAGAATGCAGTGGAGTGGTGTAGAATGGAATGGAGTGGAGTGGAGTAGAGTGGTGTGGAGTGGATTGTAATAGAGTGGAGTAGAATAGAATGGAGTGGGGTGGAATGGAGTGGAGTGAAGTGGAGTGGAATGCAGTGGAGTGGAGTGGAGTGGAATAGAGTAGAGAGGAATGGAGTGGAGTGAAATGGAGTGAGGTGGAGTGGAGTAGAATGTAGTGGAGTGGAGTGGAGTGGAGAGGAGTAGAATGGAGTGGAGAGGAATGGAGTGGAGTGGAGTGGAGTGGAGTGGAGTGGAGTGGAGTGGAGTGGACTGAGTGGAGAGGAGTGGAATGGAGTGGAGAGGAGTGGAATGGAGTGGAGTGGAGTGGAATGGAGTGGGTGGAATGCAGTGGAGTGGAGTAGAATGGAATGGAGTAGAATGCAGTGGAATGGAGTGGGGTAGAATGGAATGGAGTGGAGTGGAATGGAATGAAGTGGAGTGGAGTGGAGAGGAATGGAGTGGAATGGAGTAGAATGCAGTGGAGTGGTGTAGAATGGAATGGAGTGGAGTGGAATGGAATGAAGTGGAGTGAGGTGGAGTGGAGTGGAATGGAGTGGTGTGTAATGGAGTGGAGTGGAGTGAAATGCAGTGGAGTGGGGTAGAGTGGAGTGGAGTGGAGTGAATGGGGTGGAGTGGAGTGGAATGGAGTGGAGTGGAGTGGAGTAGAATGGAATTGAGTGGAATGGAGTGGAGTGGAATAGAGTGGAGTGGAGTGGAGTGGAGTGGAGTGGAGTGGAGTGGAGTAGAGTGGAATGGAGTATAATGCAGTTGAGTGGAGTGGAGTAGAATGGAATGGAGTGGAGTGGGGTAGAGTGGAGTGGAGTGGAGTGAATGGGGTGGAGTAGAATGGAGTGGAGTGGGGTGAAGTGGAATGGAATGGAGTGGAGTGGAGTGGAGTGGAATGGAATGGAATGGAATGGAATGGAATGGAATGGAATGGAATGGAATGGAATGGAATGGAATGGAATACGATGGGATGATTCCAAACCTTGTTCAATTATCAGCACCTCCTTACCATGGACCATGAGCACTACAATCCCGCCTCCTCTCCATCCTCCTCCCCTCTCTCATTTCACCTCCCACCATTCTCCCTCAATTCTCCTTCTTCCTTTCCCTCAAATACATAAACCTGTTACTACCTCAGGGCCTTTACACTTACTGTCACCTGCCTAGTCTGCTATTTCCTCACATAGCAGCTTCCTCATTCAGGTCTCAGCACAATGCGACCTCCTCCAAGAGGCCCTCCCTGACTGTCTTCTGGCAGTAGTATCTCTCCCAGCCACCCTCCATCTCATGAGCCTGTTTTATGTTCTTCACAACGCTAATTACTATCTGAATTTCTCATATGTATTATTGGTCCACGTGTTTATTGGCTGTTTCCATGTAGGTTAGTAAAGGCAGGCATCTTGTCATCCATTCACACAAAGAACAGTTCTTGACACATAGTGGGTGTTTGGCAAACATTTATTGAATGAGTGAGGTTCTTTCCCAGTATTTGTCAGTTCCTTGAGTACACACTTTTTTATGTTTTTATTCATTTTCATTCTCCTAGCAGGATTCCTCAACATTGACACTGCTGACACGTGGGCCTGGGTCATTCTCTGTTGTGGGGCTGTCCTGTGCACTGTAGGATGTTAGCAGCTCCCTGGCCTCCACCCACTAGATAGATACCAGTAGCTCTCATTCCCAGTTGTAAGAACCAAAACTATCTCTAGACGGCGTCAAATGTCTCAGTGTCAAATGTCTCATCCCCGGTTGAGAACCCCTGCCTTGCATTTGCCCCATTCATTGCTGGACACGCTGAAAACAAATATTTTGAAGGCCTGCCTCTGGTGAAGTTCCACCATATGACCAGCAGGTGGCAGAAAAGACCGCCTTTTCATTGGCATGGTTGCCCTCACTTGGTGCCAAAAAAAATATTTTTCATTTTTTTCCCCAGCCTGGTAACTGATTTTGCAGCCGTGCTCACTTGCCCAGGTGGGGGTTCTGCGAGCATTCCCCCCACTTTACACTTTTCCAGACTAGACAGAAAAGAAGTAGCAGGTGCATCCTAACCCAAATGCAGATAGAAAGTCGGTGGTGTGGCCAACCATGTCAAACTCCAAGGTTAACATGGGCCAAATAAATGAGGCATGCAGCCTGCGGGCCACGAGTTTGACATGCTTGGGTAAGCAGTGGCAGGAGTGGAAAGAAAATCATCTTGGAATCAGGCAGATCTGAATGTCAGTCCCTAGCCCAGTTGTATTCCTTTCTCCCCAGTACCCTCAGCCAGTTAACATGTCTGAGTCCCATACAGTAACCATGGCCAGCCGGGAACCTGCTCAGAAAAGCTGTGGTAAAGGAAGGAGGAATATGCCACAGCTCTGCTGTTCACCTTTGTGCACCTTACCTAACCTCTCTGTTCTTCCCTGTCCTTACCAAAGAAGAGGAACTGATCCAAAGGGCAACGGTGAGGATGAAATGAAGCCAGAGCAGGCACACAGAGGCTGCAATCTGTAATGCTCTGTTTATGACTAAGGGTTTGTTTTTGTTGTTTCACAGTCTACACTCCCTCGGCGTCCTCCAGCCCACAGGACACACAGCCGCATGGACACAGCACACACACAGGCGCTGAGAGGACAGCAGGCTCTGAGCTCAGTCCACAGGGTCCTGGGGTTGGCCCCTGGCCTCCACTGCTGGTCTCTGTGGAATAGGAGACCACAGCCCACCAAGATGGGTCCCTGAGGCCCAGGCCAACCTCCCTCCCACCACCCCAGACCTCCAGACTCAGATGGCCTGGTCCTGCCTCCGTCTCAGGCTGAGCACGCGAGCCGCTGCCAGGAAGGCTGCCCCGGTGAGCAGCTCGGCAAAGAAACTGACCCAGCCAAGGGCCAGGGACCAGCCGAAGTGGATGTCCACCTGGTCCAGGAGGGCCGTCTCCTCCAGCAGACACAGCGCCTCCCGGAAGGCGGTAGCCGAGTACGCGATGTAAATGCTGATGCCGGCGAGCGTGACAAGGGCTGCAGGGGACAGAGGAGAGCAGATCTAACCCTGCCATCCTCCCCGGCCCAGCCACCCTGCCCTCTCCAAGCGTGTCCTCCTTCCACCCCAGGGCCTTTGCCCAGGCCGGTCCCTCTGCCCCGTGCACCTTTCCTTCCCTTCCCTTCCTTATGCCATCACTTAATGCCTCTCCATCCCCATATCTCATATCTGTTGTGGTCAAACCCCCCTGTAGCCTCACAGCCCCCACATAGCCCTTCATCATGGCCCTTCATCATGGCCCAGAACTGTAATTTTGCATTTATTTGTTTTGGGGTTTTTGTTTTGTTTTGTTTTCCGTTCATCATTTTATATTGTTACTTAGATTCCACTTATGAGTGCAATCTTGTGATACTTGTCTTTCTCTGACTGACTTATTTCACTTAGCATGATACTCTTCAGGTCCCTCCATGCAGTCTCAAAGTGTAAGAGATCCTTCTTTTTTACTGCTGCATAGTATTCCATGTGTATAAATGTACCACAGCTTTTTTATCCACTCATCTAGTGAACATAGGGGTGCATACGTTCTTTCTGATTGGTGCTTCGGGTTTCTTAGGGTATATTCCCAGGAGTGGGATCACTGGGTCACATGGCAGGTCCATATTTAATTTTCTGAGGAAACGCCATACTGCTCTCCACAGGGACTGCACCAGTCTGCATTCCCACCAGCAGTGCACGAGGGTTCCTTTTTCTCGGCATCCTCGCCAGCACTGGTGGTTTGTTGACTTGTTGATGGTAGCCATTCTGACAGGCGTGAGATGCTAGTCAATTGTGCATTTATCTGTGAAATGACTTAACTAATGTCTGTCTGCCCCAGTGGGCTGAGTTCCAGGGACTCCTCCTGGATTCCCCGGCACCTGGAACAGCGCGTGGCACACGGTGGGGCTGCAAAGATAAGTAGTTAGCGCTGTGCTGCCCAGTTCCGGAGCCCCCGCCACACATGGCGGTGCAAACTTCATTGCAATGGGCAGCTCAGCCCTTCATTGGCACCCGCCACGTGGCAGGTGCTCCGTAGCCTGGTCTGTGGCTCCCGCTCTGCACAGCGCAGGGTAGAGAACTTCGCCATCACAGTAAGTTCGAAGGGGCAGCGCTGGGTTCGAGACTTGGTCGTGGCGGACTATTAGTGCCAATATTAACAATCACCGTGGGTGGCGGCGGGGCTCTCGCACTATCTCCACCTCCGCCCATTCCTTTCATTGCTTCACTCCGGGGACAAGTTGCGTGTGTCGTAACTGTGTTGGTTGTTTTTTTAAGGAGGAGGAGGGAGGCCTGGGAACGACCAGCCGTGTGCTGCAGCCCATCTTTGAAAGCCTCGGTGTGAGCCGCAGGTGCACAGGAGAGCAGGCGCCAGGGCCGGTCCCTGACAGCCCACAGCCTGCGGTGGGCGCTCCCCCTGTGGCTCCTTTGGTGAATCGCAGGAGCAATTCTCAAATCCTGCCCCCACCCCTCTGCCTCCCTCCTGGGCCACAGATGCAGGGCCCTGGGCTGGACACGGCTCATTCTTTCAATTGGGAGGTCACCGATGGGGAAGCTGAGCCCCAGAGGCGATGGGACCCCCGTCCCCTCCCCTTGCTGGGGGTTCCTGCACAGCCCCTCCTGCAGCCTGAACCTCAGGTAGGGTGAGCACCTACCTCCAAAGAGGAAGAGGGTCCCCGTGAACAGCAGGAGGAGGGAGGCTCGGAGGAGGAAGCTCAGAAACCCTGTCATCCCCCCAAACACCATGAGGATGAGGCTGAAGGGGAGCAGAATCACGAAGGTCCCGTGCATAGCTGAGGAGAGAGGGGAGCAGGCGAGGGTTACCAACACCCTGAAGCCAATCAGCAAGCACTTCCTGAGCACCTCCTGGTTTTAATTAACATGGCCATTACTATTACTAACAATAATAACAACAACAGTTACTGAGACTCGTCTGTGCAAGGTTTGTGTCGGCTCCTTAATTCTCGGCCCCTGAGAGGTAGGCGTTGTTATGGTTCACTCGCTCATTTGCGCAGTGACTAAGGTTTGCTGAGTGCACACTGTGTGCCTGGCACATTGGCCCTGCTGGCTCAGTTACAAACACACCAAGCCTTCTCCCCTCACGGGGCTGATATTTAGGGAGTGGAGTCCAGCAGTGAACAAAAAAACAAGTGACAGAGTTGACAGAAGGTGACACATGCGCGGGGAAGGGAATGAACAAAGCAGAGGGGCGTTTGGGCAGTGGTTTCCCTGAAGAAGTGACATCCCAGTAAAGACTTGAGAGAGGTGAAGGAGGCAGGTGTGGGTTGAAGGGCAGGGGTCACAGATCAAGATGGGAGTGTGCCCCGAGAGGTGGAGTCCCCTGGGGAAAGCAGGTGAGCGTGGCATGGAGTGATGGAACAGAGAGGTACACACATTACAAGGCAAGATCAGAACTCACATTACAAAATCAGGAAGTAGAAGATAATGAATTACATGAAAGCCAAGACCCATGGGGATGGGGGTGGGGTGGGGAGAGGGCTGGAAGACCTCTGGGGTTTCAAGATCTCCAGGTCTAAACAGTTTCCACCACTTTGGTTCTGAGCTTCCTGGCAGCCAAAGCAGAAAGGAAGCAATTGCAAAGTTCTTTTTCCCCAGGCATTCACTCACCAAATATGTATTGGTCATTTGCCGTGAGCTGGGAACTGAGCCTCTTTAAATCTTTTGGCAGCAAGCTGGGCGTGACTACAAATCCTGTCCTCTCCCCGTCAGGGCCAGTGGAGCAGCACTCCTTCCGGAAGCCTATCCCTGCACCAAGCCTGCCACGGCCCTCTCTGGGCCCTCAGCTCCCCATCACTGTCCTGGCCTTTGTTCCCTGGTGTTGAGGCATCTTAGTCACTTTTCTGTCTACCTGCTGAGCTGTGAGTTCCTTGAGGAGCCAGATCTTGTCTCCTTCTGTGCAATGGTATCCCTGAGTTTCTAGTCGGGCTCTTAAGATAAGGTGAGTGTTCAACAGGCATTTGTGGACCTAATTAATTAAGAGCTAAAACAATAAAACTATGGCAGTGTGTGTGTGTTTTTTACAGTGTGCTTAGGATGTTCCTGTGCCTCTGGGGTGTGTGTGTGTGTGTGTGTGTGTGTTGGAGGGGGAGAAAGACAGAGATGAAGGAGAGAGTGACAGAGACTAAAGAGGAAAAATACACCTTTAAGTATTGGAAGGTTTTTTAACTTTGCCTTCTTTATTTTCACTCATGCTACAACACACCCAATTCCGTCAAGAAGAAATAAATAGAAAAACAGCTACACGGGTCATGCATCGTGTGCTGGGATGTGACTGTGCTGAGACAAACTGGGTGTTTTTCATATACATCACTAACGATCCCGCTATCTGTTTCCTCCTTCCTGGCATGAAGGAGGCCACACGACTCTGCTCTCGGATTGGGCAGGTCATATGTTCCTGGCCAGTATAGAGCAAGAGGAAAGGCCAGCAAGGTGAGAGAGCAAAGGCCCCCAGGCACCTGTCTGCCCTTCTCCGGGCCGGGTTCCTAGGAGGCCAGTGACTGGGAGACGGTTTCCACGAAACCAAGGAAGCTTGTGAGATGGCCTCACTGTGGTTAAATGCGTGGCTTTCAGGGCCAGGTGGTCAGCATTTGAGGTCAGGCTGTGACCTGGGCCTTGGCATGTCACTCATCCCTCAGAGGCCCGGTCTCCGCAGGTGTGAGATGGAGGTGATGCTATGTGGCTCGAGGTGGGGATGCATGAGGCTTTCAGTGCATGTCCCGTAGAGTAAGTCGTACTAAATCCTCACCCTGCGGTGATAAGGATGGAGAAGATAACAATTCAGTGTGACTTCCACTGACCAAGTCACCTTGTCTTCACTCGCTAAATGCCACCACCCTTGGTGAGGCAGGAAAACTAGCTGATCTCCCTGTCTGCCGCCCTGCCCCTCTCCCCCCTTCCCAGGCTTTTCCCTCCCCAACCCTCCCCCAGGGCTGTCACAGGAGAAAATGTGATTGAGGGAGGAGACCTGTGGCCTATCTCTCTCCCTCCCTCCCTTCCACCCTCCTCCCTTCCTTCCTCCCTTTCCTAAGGGAAAATCGTGGGCAAGGAAGCACAGCAGCTGGTGTGAAACCTGGTCCTGCGGGCCTGGCACCCGCTGGCCCTGCCTCCAGACGCTGGCTGAGAAATGAAATCATTTCTCATTTAGAAATTAATGAGGTTTCCCAGAGCCGCCTCCGCTGGCGCCCACGCGCAGGGTCCCCAGATGCTCCGCCAGCTGACTTGATGTACGCATTCAATTAAAAGCCCGGGAAGAACACCACCCCCCCTCCAGAGTTGTAAGAGCCCCTGCTGAAATTTAGTTTAGCGTCTTTTATTTTTTTCACGGGCCTTCGTCTTTGTTATTTCTGAATTTTTCCTGCAGTCTCAGAGCAGGAGTGCTGATCTCTCTGCACACGTGACCCTTGCCAGCCACATCGCTTTCAGAAACTAATGCTTCGGCCTCTGAGAAGGGGCGAGCTCTGCCGCAGAGCCCAGGACCAGTGAGGAAAGGGGAGGCAATCACAGACTTGGACGTGTCGAGAATAGGCATGATGATGGGGGGGGGGGGGAGGGGAAGAGGGGGCAGAGGAACAGGGCGGGCAGTGAGGGGGGCACCTCTTTGGATACAGGGGTCCTATTTGTTTGGTATTAGTTTCCTTGGGCTGCCGGGACAAATCACTGCCAACCAGGCATCTTAAACACAGCACGGCTTTCTTCTCTCTTGCTCTGGAGGCCTCAAGTGCAAAATCGAGGTGACAGCAGGGCCAACGGTCCCTCAGAAGCTCTAGGGGAGAACCCTTGCCCACCTTTCTAGCTCCCAGCGGTGGCTGACCACCTCTGACATTCCTTGGCTTGTGGCAGCCTCACGCCAACATCTACCTCCATCTCCACACGGCCTTCTTTTCTCCTCGGATTCTCCTTTTCCTATCAGGATGCTTGGTCTAGGACTGAGAGCCCACCGATTTAACTCAGGGTGATCTCATCTCAAGATCCGTCACTTAATTGCATCTACAAAGGCATTTTTTCCAAATAATGTCCCATTCCCTGACTTGGGGGGTGACACCTTCCAATCCCTTATAGTTTACAGTGGGAACGTAGCAGATGATAGCTAAGGTTACTCTGTAAAATTAATAATAATGTTGGTAGGCCATGATTTCATCAAGGGCAAATGCGTCCCCAGTGCAAGAGATCTTTTTGACTCAAAAAGGTTTTGTTGCTAGACAACTACCTGAATGGGAGAAGATATTTGCAAATGATACATCTGATAAAATGTTAATATCCAAAATATATAAAGAATGCATACTTAACACCAAAAAACAAACAATCCAGTTTTGTTTTTTAAATGGGCAAAGTGCCTGAATAGACACTTCTCCAAGGAGGACATACAGATGGCCAACCGACACATGAAAAATGCTCAACATCACTAATAATCAGGAAAAATGCACATTAAAACCACAATGAGACCTCACCTCACACCTGTCAAAATGGCTATCATCAACACATCAACAAACAACAAGTGTTGGTGAGGCTGTGGAGAAAAGGGAACTTTCATGCACTGTTGGTGGGGTTGTAAATTGCAGCCACTGTGGAAAACAGTGTGGAAGTGCCTTTAAAAAATTCAAAATATAACCACCATATGACCCAGAAATTCCACTTCTGGGTATTTATCTGAAGAAATATAAAATGCTAGCTCAAAAAAAGTATATGCACTCCCACGTTTATTGCAAAATTATTAGTAATTACAAGACATGGAAGCAACCTAAGTGTCCACTGATAGACAAATAGATAAAGAAGAGATGGTGCATATATGCAATGGAACATGACTCAGCCATAAAAAAGAATGAAATCTTGCCTTCTGCAATGGCATGGATGGACCCAGAGGGTATTGCGCTGCGTGAATCAGGTCAGTCAGAGAGAGACAAATAACGAATGATTTCACTTATATGTGGAATGAAAAAATAAATAATCAAACAAGACCCAAAAAAAAAGTGCTTTGTTTCAAGGAAAAAGAAAGCAAACCCAGAAAAAAGCTAAGGTGTTCCCACCAAGAAAAGCTGTGCTTGTGACTATTCCATGCTCACACTGTTCAAAGAACCACTGGGTGGGAAAACGGGAATCCCACAACGCTCGCGAGATCAGGGAGCCCCAGGTGGTTGGCTAAGTAACAGATCTACTCTTAAAGACAGCAGGCACATGCCTTTCCTCCAGAAACATCAGAAGCTCTGGCAAAAGAAGGAAGTCTCAGGAACCCTTTCCCACAGGGGGAAGTGCCACTGTCTTTCCTTTCAAATCTTGTCAATGTGAGTTTGGGGCTCCAAGAGGGGCTCAAAGACCTTCAGTCCTGTTATGCCTGGTAAGAATGTGGATGTTTAAAATTTTTGTAAATATCTATCCTTGAGTCTGTGGTCACCAGAACTTAGCCCCCTTGAGGTGGGGGCTGACCCTGGTTATCTTCATGGTCTCCAGGGTGCATTGTGGTGATATGGGAGGAGTGGAACTCTACAAGCAAAGACCTAAGTTCAGATCCTTACTCACCTCTTACCAAGCAAATGAAGTCCCCTCTCAAAAGCCTGTTTCCTCACCTATCCATTGGACCCTGGATTATCTTCTGGTTTTGTCAAGCTGTTATGGGCTTTGAATGTTGGAATAATTGTTTCTTTCTTGTCCTCGAGTACCTTAGGCTCTGCTGGTAGGACTTTTTAATTCCCATTTCACAGACGAGAAAACTAGGGTGCAAGGTTCCTATGTCAGTTGCTCAAGATGGAACAGCGATGAAGAGTCAGAGCTGGAATGGAACAACAAAGAAGGCTGACAGGAAGGTGGTGGGACTGTGACAAGGGCTGTTTAACCTAGCCTGAGAATGAGGAAGGACTTGGGGGCGGGGGGGAGACAACTTAGCTGAGACCTGGAGGACAGATGAGAAGGTGGTAATGGACAGATAGGTGTTCCCAAAAGAGGGGGCAGAATGTGCCAAGACCTCAGTGAGGAGGTACCCAGAAAACACACATAGCTCGGCTCTTACAGCTGGAGAGATGGGCAGGGGTCACAAATAGTTACCTACACTGCTCCTTAGGGCTTCCTTTTGGGGCTAGTTTGATGGAATATATAACATTCTTCTTAGAGATGATTCAAACAACACCTGTTTGGCCATCCTCAACTCCTCTCTCTTCCCCTCTTCCCCTAGTGAACCTCCAGGAATGCTTGCAGGCACATCCTTTCAGTCTATTTTTATATATTTCCATGTCTTCCCATATATGTACCTATTTCTCTAAGACACACACTTGGATGTGTTTGATCACCCACAGCATCTCACACTTATAAGTGCCAGGCTTGTTTTCTTTCATCTATCCTATCTAATAAAAGGGTAATATGCAAATTAACCATCACTCCATCACAAAGATGGTGGTGCCCATAGCCCAAGATGGTGGTGCCCAGTCCTCTCAGCTCCACCAGAGTCCCCCAGGGGGCGGCCACTGAGAGTGGGCAGCGTGAGCGGCCTGGCGGAATGCTTGCTTCATCACCGTGATGACGAGGCAAGCATTCCACCCTGGCTGCGGAGGGCCTCTGGGCAGCAGGCACAGAGAGGCCAGGCCCCACAGAGAGCTACTGGCACACAGATTCATGCACAGGGCTACTAGTAGCTACACTAATAAAAGAGAATATGCAAATTGACCCATCACTTCATGATGCCCACCAGCCAATCAGGAGTGAGTATGCAAATTAACCTGACAAAGATGGAGGCGGCCCCGCCCCCCCCCCCAGCCACTCTGGGCCTCTGGGAAGCACACATGCAGGTGCGGAACGGCTGGGCGGGGCAGGATGCCTGCTATGTGGGCGGAGGGGGGGGCAGGGGGTGGAGGGAGCTACAGGAGCGGCACTCCAGCTGGAGCGAAGATTGAAGGCTCCGGCCAGAGCAAAGATGGAAGGCAGCGGCCAGAGCGAAGGCCTGGGTCCCGGGTGCTGGAGGAAAACTGGTGCCAGCAGCCAGGGGAAGGAAGACCTATTGCACAAATCTTCATGCAATGGGCCTCTAGTATAAAATAAAGATGCGTCTTAAAATTTTGGCATATACTCATAGAAAAGGTATAATATTAGGAGGCTTGGGGGAGAGGGATAACAAATGGAATCATACAGTCCATAACACTCTGAACCTACTTTGTTCATTCTGCAGTATATCTTCTTGTTCTATGCATGTTCGTGTATTATTTTTGCAGGACACGTAGTATTCCATAGAATGGATATACTCCATGTGAATGCCTAACCATGACTCCATGCATAGGCACTGCAGTTGAGTCTTGCTTTTCAATGTTACAAAAATGATATAGTAAACCCCCAAGCAGTGGAATTACTTTAAGTATTATTATTATTATTATTATTATTATTATTATTATTGTTTAGAATGTGTGCTTGACTTCACGGGGCATCTGAAGCCTGGGGCTCTATGCCTGGAGGAGCTCAGACCCCAGCCACCTGCTGCCTCCCTGCTATGCATACATCACATGAAAGTTCCCTCCTGGGCCCAGGTAGCCTCAACATCAGTATGTCCCAATCCTTTCTCCAAGTCGGTCCCCGCCACCTCCTCTCCTGCTAGAAACCAATCTTGTCATTTTCCAGCCTGCCTCCTCAGAGGATGGCCAGGCCAGGCCAGGCCACTAGCCCTTGGTCCAGCTTCTGCCATTGGTTTGCTGTGTTGGGCAACATACTAACTCCTCTGGGTCTGGGGTGCTTGTCTGGGGGACAACCAGCCTGACCTTCCTCCTGGGCCCTTGGAAGATGACAGAGTGGTCAGGCATGGGGAGGACTTGAGGTGCACCTAAGAGGCACTTTCAGTTGTGTCTGGAACATGCTGAGCTCTGTCCTGCCTCACACCCTTGCACCAACTACTCCTTCGCATCTCTGATTGCCTGTCTGGAGGAGACAGAGTAGCACAGCAGGACTCCAAACCCAAGAAAGGCCAGGAGCTCCTCCTCTGGACTGACGTGGCCGCCGGTCTTAGTACACTCATGTGATACTGAAATTATACTTCATGTGGCATCATTCTAAAAGGGTAGAAACTGCCTGTGTTCAAATCCCAGATCTTCCAGTTACTGTGCAAACTTTGGTAATTTACCTAACCTCTCTGTGCTTTGGTTTCCTCGTTTGAAACGTGAAGATGATAACAATAGTACCTGCCTCTTGGGATTGTTATGAAAGCTCCATTCTACAGATTAAAAGCCTGAGGCTAAGGGAAGCAATATGATTTAGAGGAGGAGATGCTAATTGTGCTCCTACTGTGAACAGTGCCCTCTGAGCTGGGTGCTTTGCTTATGTGACCTCATTTCATCTCAAAGCAGCCTGTTTAAGGAAGCAGGTGACTTGCCAGAAGTCACACAGCTGATAAGAGGTGGACCTTTATCTATGATAGGGCTGACCCCATCCCTCATGACAAGTAGCAGGTAACTCAGGGCCAGTTAGCACAACCCATCCCCTCCACCACAGTGACTGGCTCAGACCTGGGCATGTGATCTCGTCTGGTCCAATGAGAAGCCTACCTGAAGGTTTTGCAGAATTATTTAAAAAATAGAAAGTCTCCTTCTGCTTAGGTTGCTAAGATTGGAGATGATTTGAAAACAGAGCCCAAACAGAAGCAAAACTCAGAGAGGAAAAGAAAGAAATTGAGTTTAGTTCTCTGAGTGCCAGAAGGCTGGAGCTTTCCAGTTACTTGGACTAGGAAGCAAGTTTAAACAAGTACAATTTGAGTTTCTGTCACTTGCCATCAAAAGGCTGATACAACAAGACTGTGACTCTTTTATCTCCACTGTACTAAACTGGATGACCTCTCTTCACCAAAAATTATTCCAGGCCCTGCCTGCTTGGGTTTTCTTGGAGGACAAATCCAGGCTTCTTCCCATACTCCCCCACTAGAGCTTGGCCAGGAAGCTGACCCAGAAAACATGCTGCCTTGACAACTGGCCTCTCCCCTTCATGACCTCTGCAGTGGGTTCTTAAAGAAATAGAATATCTTCATGTAATCAAAGATCTTGGACAAGATTCAAAATTAGTTCTGGGGATAAAAAGATTCTGGGAAAAGCTCTCTCCAGGGGTGATCTGCAGCAAGCACACGGTCTGAAGGGGCACTCTGCTCTCTTCAATGGGTGGCACAATGGTAATAATAGCAGCTACCACTTAAGGGGCACTTACAGGGCCAGGCACTGCCTACGGCTATTTAAAAACACTCTCCCACCTCATCCCTGCATATCCTTATGAAAAGAGATGACAGTTATGCTCATTTTCCCCAGGAGAGGTATAGAAGCTCGACCAGGTCACACACCTAGTTGGCAATGAGGCTGAGGATTAGACCTAGGTCACAGGGTGAACAGATGAACAGACTCTGGATTTGAGTTTTGCCTGTTTCTTAAAAGTCCTGGAGCACACAGGGGTGTTGCATCATCAAATTTCACCAAAAAAAAAAAAAAGTCAGACCAGTGCCACCCAATTTACCCATAGATGTGATAAGTAGGCAGAATGCCAGCACCCAGCCCTGCAAAGGATTGGCATGCCATAGATGAGGCCACATCTAAAAGAGGCTGGAGGAATGGTCAAGAGGACTTGCCTTTATTGAGCACTTACAATGTGCCTAGCACTTTTATATGAAATCATTCTTTCATACAGCATAGACATCCCACAATAACCAGGCCCTATGTGAGGTACAAGGTAAAGTTATATTTTTTTCATCCAGCTAGTTCATGGGAGCCTGACCACACCCCCTCATGGTTTTGACATCTCATTTTGATAGATGTGGAAAGAGAAGCTCAGAGACGTTACGACACCTATCCCAGGTTCACAGAGGATCCTGGCAAGGGACTGAGCTGGGATTTGAACCCCAAGGAACTCTTGATTATTCTTGAAACAATGCTCCAGGAACACCCAAAGTTTCCTCCCGGTCCAGCTTGGGCTGAGGACAGAGTCCTTGGTACCTCCATTGTTTGTCAACCTCTCACATATTCCCGGTGTCTGGAGGATGTCTCCTTCAGTGGGACTTCACGCAGTGGTGTGCTGGAACTGGGTCCTATCAGCTCACAAGAACCAACTATTACATTTTAGGGATGAGCCAGTTAACATCATGTTGATAGCTTGAAATTGACCACACTGGAAATATTTACACCACAAAAATTGGCAAGACTCCCTTCCCCCAGAGAGCCAGTTGTTCAATACTTCCTAGCAAGTCACTGGACTACAGAGAAACAGTTCTGGTTCATTCATTCAACAAATATATACTAAGTTCCACCTCTAACATATAGTCTGCATTCACTCTCATACCTGCTCAGAAAACCTTGCTTCATGGCCTACTCTATGCCAACCTTTGTGCTAAATATTGAGGATTCAGCAGTGGCAAGACAGGCATGGTCCCCGCCCTCATGGAGCTCACAGTCTAATGAGGGCATCAGATTTTAACCCCCAAAAGGTCACACAACCTGTATTAGGAGTAGAAACTTGATCAAGTCAAGCTGGCAAGTAGGAGCAGACAGACTCCAGGTAGAGGGTATGGCATGTGCAAAGTCCCTGTGGCCGGAGGAAACTTGGCATGTTCTTGGAACTGGCCTAAGGCCAGCATAGTTCATAGTTAGAAAGAAAAGAGCGTAGGGGACCATGGAGTTGGAAAGGGACCCTGGCAGCCCTGGGGGGCCATGTTAGGGACAAGCCTCAGTAAATCTATCAGAAACGGCCCACATTTTGCAAGGTCTATGGAACTCAGTCCTCATTGCCTCCTCAGATCCTTTCTCCGTCACCTCTGTGGGCCTCAGTTTCCTTGCTGGAAAAATAAAGATGGAAATGGAGGCTGTGGGATTAAATGACGACATAGATGGAAAGCATTTGGCTCCGTGTCTGGCCCGCTACAAGCCTTGGTGAACTGAACTATTATGTTTATCTCCCTCCCTCCACAAGTGTTCTTTCTGCCCCTGCTTGTTTTCTTGCATTCCGTCCTTACAACTTCACTGTGTTCCAGGCACTATGGGGGGCACTGTGATAAGAGGTGGGCCTTTATCTATGATAGGGCTGGCCCTATCCCTTGTTACAAGTACCAGGTCACTTAGTTATGTGGGAAATCAGCCATGACCAAGACAGACACCGTGGCATCTGGAGGGAGAGGGCTGTTTTCTGCCTCAGAATTGCCTTCCCTGAGTCATTCAGCAAGTATTGATTCCATCCGGCTACAGCCAAGCAGCTCCTCCTCAATTCCCCACCTCCCTGCCTCCCTCCCTCCTGTATCTTAAACAGTGAGGATACAAATAAGGCTGATATGGGGTGTGCCTGGTGGTCTACAAGCTAAGACCTGCTCTCTTTTCGGCATTCAGCTGTCAGCTGGTGTAGGTGTCTCCCCGGATCACCTGCCCTCCCTCATGCTGCTGTCACTCTAAAATGCAACTACGAATTCCCACATCTGTCTCCCCAGCGGGTCTGCGAGCTCCTGGAGGGCAGGCCTGATTCTTACTCATCAGCACGCTGCCCGGAACACAGAAAACCTGTAGGCAACGTTTGTCGAAAGAATCCTAGACCGCACCTGTTACAGGTGGAGCCAGAGAGCCCCTATCCACTCCCTCCTCCCACCCCTCCGCCCCGCCCCCGCCCGCCTGTGGGAGAGGGGCTCCAAAACTGGTGGCCAGCCCCGGGGTCTCCCTCCAAACCCCCTTCCCGGACTCACTGAGAAGTTGTCTGCTAGAGTCGCTGACCGTCACGTTCTCCTGCCAGAAGGGGTTCATCAGCGGCGCGCACGGGCTCTGGACTGGAGGGGGCAGAGTAAGCAGTGGGCCGGCGCCCTGGAGTTGGGACCCCAGCCCGCAGGTGCTCCCAAGCTCGCCCCAGATGCCCCACCGGGAGCGCGTGTGGAAAGTAGGTCTCAGAGGGATGCTGGCAGCCGCCGCTCCCTGCCTATCTCCCTCCCGCCCCGGGACAGCGCATTTAAGGCTTGGCGGCTTCGCGGAAGGGTGCGCGCCCAGCAACAGGTCCCCGACCCCTTACCCCGGCAGGTCCTCCAGAGACCGGAGTGCGAGCTCAGAGGCTCGAGCTGGCTGCGGTTGGCGCCCCCTCCACCGTCCTGCACCTCCAGAGCGCTGCGTTCCAGCCGCCGGGTGTCGATGATGTACCAGAAGTCAGTGCCGATGGCGGCCGCCAGCAGCACGAAGCTCAGCGACCCGGCCAGCGCCGCCACCCCCGCCAGCACCGCCAGGGGCACCCGCATGGCACAGCTCCTGATCCGCTGCCCGCGCCGCCCAGCTGGGGTCTGGAACCCCGGCCCTGGACCGCGATCCTTCCCCCAGTCCCTGGCTCCACCCCTCAGAGTTTCACCTGCTCCCTCAGACCACACTCCCACCCAGCCCAAGCGCACTCTCTCATCCCTCTCCTCACTTCTTCCCCAGGCCTTCTCCCTCCAGCCCCCCACCTCACTCTCCAAGAACCCCCAACCGTTGCCCACTCTGCCCTGCCCTCTCTTTCCACCCCAGCCTTCCTTACTCTCCCTACACCTCCTCCTCAGCTCCCCCTCCTCCCTCCCTGTGTGTCAGGAGTCCTCCCTCTCCCGCCCTTCCACAGCTCCTGCTCCCTGCCCTAAGGTGTACCCCCTCCTTCTCTGTGTAGGGAGTCTGGCAGTGTAGGGGAGGGAAGGTGACCTTCCACAAACTGGGAGAGTAAGAAGAAGGGGCACTGTGGGCCTCACAGCCCCCAGGCTTGAGGATAATCTTCAGTAGCCTCTCTCCGTTCAGATCCAATGATCCTTCCTCCAAAATCTACCTTCCGTTGATTTTTCTAGGCTGGCTACAGGAGAAAAAGGCAGACCCTTTTTTCCCCTAAAAGTTCATTAAAGCAATGGTCTAGGCCAAGCCCTCCTAGTCCAGTTGTCTGCAACTGCGGCTGGTGAGCAGCAGTTTGCCGCTCTGTTGACTGAGTTTGCCGACCACTGACCTAGACTCTCGATTCCAATAATTACAGGCTGTTGTTGTTTCTTGTGATGAAGCCCCTATCCCAGTGGTCGGCAAACTCATTAGTCAACAGAGCGGCAAACCATGGCTCTCGAGCCGCAGATTGCCAACCACTGTCCTAGTCTGTTGCCTTCCCAACAACGTCTTTATTCATCACTAGAGGCCCGGTGCACGAAATTCGTGCATGGGGGAGGGGGGTCCCCTCAGCCCGACCTGCACCCTCTCTAATCGGGGAGTCCTCAGGGGATGTCCAACTGTGGGATAGGGCCTAAACTGGCAGTAGGACATCCCTCTTGCAATCCTGGACCTCTGGCTCCTAACTGCTCACCTGCCTGCTTGCCCTAACCACTCTGCCTGCCTGCCTGATCCCCCTAACTGCCCTCCCCTGCTGGCCTGGTTGCCCCTATTAACTTTTTTTTTTTTTATCTTATCCCCTTCACACACAATTGTATTTGATTTCCTTATTGGCTTCTCCCTCTCACATAATTTTTCTCTCTCCTTTATGTAACACTTTTTCCTACTGACTTGTCATTTATAAACTTTTCTTTCCTCTTTATTTCCTACTTCTGTTCCATCATCCTTCTTCCCATCTTTCTCCTACCCTCCCTCCCTCCCCACATTCCTTCTTTCCTTTATCTTTACCCCTGCCCTCCCTCACCTTTTCCTTCCTTCCCACCTTAATTTTTTTCTTCACTTCCTCCTTCAGACCTGCTTTGCTCCCTCCCCCATTTTTTCCTTCTTCCCATTCTCCTTTTAAGCTCTACCAGCTTCCCTTTAAAACTTTTCTTCCCTCCTCTTTCTCTCTCATCCTACCTTTCCCATACATTCTTCTCCACTTACTTCCACTGTTTTAATATCTATCTGCCTAATTATTCACTATCATTTATCTTTTTTCTTTTCTGACTCCTACTTTTAAAATCTATCCCCAGTACACAACTATACTTGATTTTCATTACAGCTCCTATATTTCACTCATACATCCTATTTCCTTCTTTAACTCTGCTTTCTACTGACTCCTTTATAAAGTTCTTCCCTCCCTCCCTTCTTAAAGCTTCCGTTGGGGAGGAGGGGGCGTTAACCCCCAGCCCAGGGTTCAGACCTGGCCAGGTGTTCGCCACCCCCCTTCCCCAGCCTCCCCGCCACTGTCCTGTTCCCATTCCCTGCTTGGGACGCCCAACCCAGCCAGGGTGGCTGAGGCCCATGGCACCCGGGCCTGGGCGCTGCTGCCACCACCAAGCAGGAGCGCCTCCACCCAGAGGCCTTGGACCATCCATCACTCCATCCTGGATCCGTGGGCGCCTCCCCGCCAACAGCCGGTGCTGGGGGCCACCACCCTCCTCCCACGTCTGGGGGGCCTCCTGCCCCGCCCCTCACTGGGCACACCTGCTGCTTTCCTCCCTCCCAACCCCCCCCCCCCACCCCTGGCACCATCCCTTCCCACGTGCAGCCTGGCGTTTCCTTCCCTTTTCCGTTCTTGTTCCCTTTCTGTATTTCTATTTCTCTTCTCGGCCTGTCTGCATGCAGGCCTGCCTTCCTCTCCCTCTCCTTTCTTATCCCCTCCTATCATATCCTATCCTACCCCGGGGCCTTGCAGCTGCCTGAACAGATGGTGGGGACGCAGCCTGCTGATCCGGTGGTGACATGACTTTGTAATGGATAATTTTCATATTTCTCTATTATTAGTATAGATTATCACAGCCACCATCAGCACTATCACCACCACCATTATCACTACCATCACCACCATCACTACCATTACCATACTACCATCACCACCACTACCATCACCACCACCATCATCACTACCATCACCACCACCATCACCAACATCATCACCACCATCACCATCACCACCACCATCACCATCATCATCACCACCTTCATCATCACTACCATCACCACCATCATCACTACCATCACCACCACCATCACCATCATCACCACCACCATCACCATCATCACCATCACCCTTATCAATTCCACCATCTTCACCACCATAAAACCCTTTATTCTTTCAATAAATACTTCTTGAGTGCCCACTGTGTGCCACTCTAGTGTGTGGTAAAAAAAAAAAAAAAATAAGTAAATAAATAAGCATGAACAACCCAAACACAACCCCTGCCCTTAAGAAGCAAGGCACACAGAGAAAGTAATCATATTTGTATGTCACACAGGGGTAACTGGAAGAGGCTTTTATTTATTTTTAAATGTATTTTTATTTATTTCAGAGAGGAAGGGAGAGGGAGAGAGAGAGATGGAAGATGAAAGAGAATCATTGATTGGCTATCTCTTGTGCACTCCCTACTGGGGATTGAGCCTGCAAGCTAGGCATGTGCCCTTGACTGGAATCAAACCCGGGACCCTGATGCTCTATATACTGAGCCAAACCAGCTAGGGCACTGGAAGAGGCTTTTAGAAGCTGGAGAAGACCAGCCTCAGGCAGCTTCCAAAGGCCCCTAGAGGGTATCCTTATGACCAAGAGGTCAAAATCTTGGCACTCCTGCAACACATTCTTAAGAAAACATTGTGCCACCTGGCCGGCATGGCTCAGTGGTTGAGCGTCGACCTATGAACCAGGAGGTCACAGTTCTGTTCCTGGTCAGGGCACATGCCTGGGTTGATGGGTCGATCCCCAATAGGGGCCATGCAGGAGGCAGCCGATCAATGATTCTCTCTCATCATTGATTTTTCTATCTCTCCCTCTCCCTTCCTCTCTGAAATCAACAAAATATCTTTAAAAAGAAAACATTGTGCCAAGACCAAAAAGTTGATGAATTGGAGAGAGAATCATTATGTTCTTAACATGCTTAGAACAAGGAGCTATGAGAGAAAGTGACATAGGGGAGGTATCATCTAGATTCAGAATCCAGAAAGTGACCCTGATGCTGAGAAATGCAAGATGCAAAGGCATTTCATGTTTAGAGGAGGACTTAGGTGCAGGGTTTAGTACACTTGAGAATAACTGAAAGAAGAATCCTATCTAATAAAGAGGTAATATGCAAATTGACCGTCACTCCAACACACATGATGGCTGCCCCCATGTGGACACAAGATGGCTGCCACAAGATGGCCAACAGGGGAGGGCAGTTGTGAGAGGCCAGGCCAGCAGGGGAGAGCAGTTAGGGAGGACCCAAGCCAGCAGGGGAGGGCAGTTGGGGGGGACCAGGCCTGCAGGGGAGGACAGTTGGGGGGACCAGGCCTGCAGGGGAGGACAGTTGGGGGGGACCAGGCCTGCAAGGGAGGGCAGTTTAGGGGGACCAGGCCTGCAAGGGAGGGCAGTTTGGGGGGACCAGGCCTGCAGGGGAGGGCAGTTGGGGGTGACTAGGCCTGCAGGGGAGGGCAATTGGGAGTGACCAGGCCTACAAGGGAGGACAGTTGGGGGAGGGGGGACCAGGTCTGCAGGGGAAGGCAGTTGGGGGGAACCAGGTTGGCAAGGAAGGGCAGTTAGAGGTGACCAGGCCAGCAGAGGAGGGCAGTTGGCAGTGACCAGGCCTGCAGGGAGGACAGTTAGGGGCAACCAGGCCAGCAGGGGAGGGCAGTTAGGGGTGACCAGGCTGGCAGGGGAGCATTTAAGCATCAATCAGATTGGCAGGGGAACAGTTAGGGAGTGATCAGTCTGGCTGACAGAAGCAGTTAGGGGCAATCAAGCAGGTAGGCAGGTGAGCAGTTGGGAGCCATCAGTCCTGGATTGTGAGAGGGATCCCAGATTGGACAGAGTGCAGACTGGGCTGAGGGACACCCATCCCCCTGCATAAATTTTGTGCACTGGGCCTCTAGTAATCAGAATAATAGTTATAGAAGAGCAAGTAGAGAGAATTAAGATTATGGGGAATGGGATACAGGTGGGGATCAGTTCATACAGGGCTTGAGGTTATAATCAAGAGTTTGGGTCCTAGTCTAAGTCACTTGAATGGCTTTAATCAGAGAAGTTACATGTTCTAATTTACATTTGTAAAAATCTGTCTTCACACTGGCATACACTGTAGGGAGACAGGAAGGGAAGCAAGCAAGACACCTTGCAGTAGAAGCATCAAGAGATGCTGGTGGCTTAGGATAGGACAGTATGAGCAGTGGACAGGGAGTGAAGTGAATAGATATTTTCAATTGGGGAAGGGAGGTAGAATTGATAGGACTTGGTGCTAGGCTGGGGTTGAGAATTATTATTTCCTAGTTACTTTATTCTCCTTTACCAACACCATTTTAATCTTCATCAGCACATCCTCATCTTCATTATCAGCAGCATCAGTAGCACCCTGGACAGAGCTCTCAACAGCAAGAACACATCCTCCCCTTGAATCTGCACAGCATTCTACTCCATCACCCCTTCAGACACCACCTTGACTAAGTGGATCTTTCCCATAATCATCACTACTGAAGGCTTTGCTTTCAACTCCATCACACTCTGGTTGATATCTTTAATTGCACCATCATCAGAACAGCCCTCAGCTGTTCTATCAAGATTAGGGAATCTAGATGAAGATAAAATTCAATGAGGCTGATCCCAAGACCCCCAATTATGTTTTTAAGGATTGATTGATATCTCTCTCTCTTTCCTCTCTCTCTCTCTCTCCAGCTCTCAGTTGCTTTCCCCTTTCTTGGCTTCATTCTTCAAGCAGAATCTTGTTTGTTGGACCCCAGGGTCTACCTTTCACAGCTCAGCAACTCCAACAAAAGGAGGGAATCTCTTCTTGGATAGTATTTGCCAGATTTCAAGAACTGAAGCTCATTTTACTGTCTTGGGTCATAGTCCCATCTCTTAACAAACTTCTGTGACTCAGAGGGATAGAATGCAACAATCAGCCAAGATTGGGTCACCTGCCCATTCCTGGATCACCTGCCCACTCCTGCAGCTCAGCCCCACCTTAATCCTTTAAGCTAAGAGGTGTTATGGCTGACAAGTAAGACAAACAAAAATTCAGGATACCCAGTTAAATTTGAATGTGAGATATACTAAAAATGTTTTACTTTCTTGTTATTATTGTTGTTGTTGAATCTGAAGTTCAAATTTAACGGAGTGTCCTGTATTTTGTCAGGAAAACCTAGCTGACTCTTCAAAGGAAAACCAAGATGTCATTAGCAGAATGAGAAGGGGCCCTGGCAAACAAAAACAGCAGATACTCCTCCACCCTCAGGCACATGTCCCTTTCCTGGATCCCACTTTCCTCATCTATATAAAGAGATATAATCTACCCGAATCGTGCGCAACCACTCTAAAAAGAACAGAAAGTAATGTGTTTCAATGAATCTGGGGAGGAGTGCAGCACATCAAACATCAGATGGTATTGTTGCTCAGCCAGTCAACAGAAGAGGCAGGAGAAAACCTGAAGGCTCCTGAGGCAGAATCCAGACAAGCCACAGCATTTCGGATGGAAACCAAGCCAGGCACCCTGTTGAGTACTAGTGTTGCATAGAACAACGTTCAGCAGGGATTGTACAGACTGCTTTTGAGTCTGGAACCAGCATCTACAGGCTGGGTAAGCCCATGGAAGTTGCCTCCCTTCTCTGAGCCTCAGTTTCCTCAGTTGTAAAGTGGGGGTGCTCATACCTACCAATCCCAGGTGTTATTATTAAAATACTAGAAGTCCAATGCACAAAATTTGTGCAAGAGTAGGCCTTCCTTCTCCTGGCTGCTGGCATCTGGGACCCGAGCTTCCCTCACAGAGGGAGGCCCCACTCACCTGCCACAGCCTGCTGGTCAGTGGCCTGGGCCTCCCTCTGCGGGTGATTATGGGGCAATAGCTGGGCCCCCGCACCCACCTTGGCTGGCCTAGCGCCAGTGGATGTCATAGTGTGGTCCCAGATGGTCGTTCAGATGGTCATCCAATGGCCATTCCGCTGTTTGGCCATTTGGATGATTTGCATATTACACTTTTATTATATAGGATGGAAGGAGACTTGACTTGCAATGGTGAATACACAATAGAGTATATAGATGGTGTGTTATAGGATTGTATATCTGAAACCTGAATAATTTTATTAACCAATGTCACCCCAATAAACGTAGTTAAAATATTTTAAAATAAATTATTAATTAGAGAAACCAAGATGGCGGCATAGGTAAACACCTAAACTGCGGCCTCGCACAACAATATCAAAACTAAAACTAAAAGACGAAACGGACACCATCCAGAACCACAGGAAAGCTGGCTGAGTGGAAATTCTACAACTAGAAGGAAAGAGGAAAGCACATTGAGACTCAGAGAAATTGCAAAAGGCTGAGGTACAGAGACTCACACATGGAGAAGACAGGCGGCTATGTGCATGGCTGAGTGCGCAGCTGGCCTTCTAAAGCAGGAGGGAAACGGAAGCTCCCGGCTGCACTGAACTCCAGTCCCGGGTGAGACCCTGGGAAACCAGACTCATTCGGGGGGAATCTGGACTGTCAGGAAAAGAGAAAGCACACTGAGACTCGGGAGCTGTGGAAGGCAGAGGTCTGGAGGTGCACGCGGAGAAGACTGACTGCTGAGCATGCAGCTGGCTTTCTAAAGCAGGAGGGAGACAGAAGCACCTGACTGCACTGAACTCCAGTTCCGGGCAAGTTTCTGGGAACCCCGACTCATTCGGGGAGAAACTGGACTGTCTGGCAGCGAGTGAAACTCAAGGGCAGCTTTCTCTCAGAGGTGCTTGCAGCGATTACTGAGGGACACTGAGACCCAGGGGCCTCATAGGGCATGGCTGAAAGGAAACCAAGGCTGTCTGCTCCACCCTGAAAGTCCGCCCCGAAACTCCGCCCCATCCCTGCTGAGCACAAAGGATTTTGCAATTTTGCAAGTCTTGTCTCATAAGAGTGTCTCCAGCACAGAAGTTCTCCCAGTGTACACACAGCTGATCCTCACAGCCAATTGGCCTGGAGGTCAATTCCTCCCAGTGATACCAACAACAATCAAGACTTAACTACAACAAGGCTGAGCACACAGTCCACAAAGGGGTGCACCAAGAGTGTCCACCTCAGGTAACTGGGGAGGCTGAGCCACTGTGCCCTATAGGACACCTACCACACAAAGCTACTCTACCAACTCAGGGAAGCAGCGAAAATGTGGAGACAAAGAAACAGATCACAAATGAAAGAAATGGAGAAAAGCAAATGACTAGATATATAGTTCAAAACCACAGTTATAAGGTTTTTCAAGAATTTCCTAGAAAAGGCCAATAAATTTAGCGAGACCCTCGAGGATATGAAAAAGAACCAACTAGAAATTAAACATACACTGACTGAAATAAAAAAAATATTATACAGAGACCCAACAACAGACTAGAAGACTGCAAGAATCAAATCAAAGAGTTGAAATACAAAGAAGCAAAAAACACTCAGCCGGAAAAGCAAAAAGAAAAAAGAATCCAAAAATTTGAAGATAGTGTAAGGATCCTCTGGGACAACTCAACTGTACCAACATATGAATTATGGGGGTGCCAGAAGAAGAGAGAGAGCAAGATACTGAAAACCTATTTGAAGAAATAATGACTGAAAACTTCCCCCACCTGGTGAAGGAAATAGACTTACAAGTCCAGGAAGCACAGAGAACCCCAAACAAAAGGAATCCAAAGAGGACCACACCAAGATACATCATAATTAAAATGCCAAGAGCAAAAGACAAAGAGAGAATATTAAAAGCAGCAAGAGAAAAACAGTTAGTTACCTACAAGGGAGCACCCATACGGTTGTTAGCTGATTTCTCAACAGAAACTATGCAGGCCAGATGGGAGTGGCAGGAAATATTCAAAATGATGAATAGCAAGAACCTACAACCAAGATTACTCTACCCAGCAAAGCTATCATTCAGAATTGAAGGTCAGATAAAGAGCTTCACAGATAAGAAAAAGCTAAAGGAGTTCATCACCACCAAACCAGGATTACATGAAGTGCTGAAGGGTATTCTTTAAGAAGAGGAAGAAGAAGAAAAAGGTAAAGATAAAAATTATGAACAACAAATACATGTCTATCAACAAGTGAATCTAAAAATCAAGTGAATAAAAAATCTGATGAACAGAATAAACTGGTGAATATAGTAGAATCAGGGGCATAGAAAGGGAGTGGACTGACAATTCTCGGGGGGAAAGGGGTGTGGGAGGTGCAGGAAGAGACTGGACAAAAAGCGTACACCTATGGATGAAGACAGTGGGGGGGGAGGTAAGGGCAGAGGGTGGGGTGGGAATCGGGTGGAAAGGAGCTATGGGGGGACAAAAGAGGGACAATTATAATAATCTGAACAATTAAGATTTATTAAAAATAAATAAGCAAAAAGAAAAAATTATTAATTCATTAATTAAAAATAATAGCACCAGTTGGTTGTGAAAAAAAGGGAAAGGCTTTCAGAAGTTCAGATTGGGCCAAGCTGGTGTTGCTCAGTGGTTGAGTGTTGACTTATGAATCAGGAGACCCCAGTTCGATTACTGGTCAGGGCATATGCTCAGTGGGGACATGTAGGAGGCAGCCAATCAATTATTTTCTTTCCTCACTGATGTTTCTCTCTCTCTCTCTCTCTCTCTCTCTCTCTCTCTCTCTCTCTCTCTCTCTCTCTCTCTTTCTTCCCCCCCCCTTCCTCTCTGAAGTCAATAAAAATATATTTTAAATTTTTTTAAAGTACAAGATGGGGAGTGCATTTGAATAATATAAAGAGGAAATATTTTTAAAGAAAGAGGAGGGCAGAAGGGAGGGAAGATGTCAAGATATCAAGAAGAAATGTTACCTTTCAATATGAAGCATCAGTATCATGGAAAAAACAATATTTTTTAAATCAGTGAGAACTGGATTTGTACAATTCTGCACCCTGAGGCCCTGCTTGCCTCATCAGCCTCACATACCCAGGCCTTGAATGGGTGAAGTTCTTTCCTGTCTCTGGGTCCTCACACATGCTGTTCCTATTACCTGGAACACTCTTATCCCAATGTGTGTGTGTGTGTGTGTGTGTGTGTGTGTGTGTGTGTGTGTGTGTGTGTGTGTGTGTAGTGGTGGTGTTGTTGGTTTGTGTTGTTTTTTGTCTCAACTTTTAAGCTACTTAGTTGGAAGGGTTTAGCTAACACCCCAACTTAGGTTAAAGGCACTTATAATATGCTGATTCAGGTATGGTTAAAGCCTCACCTAACCTCTCAGGCACTCAATTTTTCAACTCATGCCTCAGCATCCTTCTACACAGGCCTCTGACTCTCCACATATGGACTTTTCTCCCCAAGTGAGAAGGCTGGAGTTATTAGATAAGGCTCCCAGGAACAGCTGAGGATGAGTGGAGTTGGAGGATACAGAGCCCCAGGTAACTCACCCCTTAGGGGAGGGGAAAGCTCTGAGGTGTGCTGCCCTCTGTCTCGCAGAGTCCCAGGTGGGCCTGAGCTGCAGCTATCCACCCCCGTGATATGCTCAATGGCACATGTCATATGGGTTTCCTTCCCTTGTCCATCTTAAGCCCCCACTCCTTTACCACCGTATTCTAGGCTCAACCCCAAATAAAATTGCTTTTCTTCAAATCCTTACCTCAGGGTCTACTTCAAAAGAAACCCAACCAAAGACATATACAGTCTTAGCACTGAGAGTCTCCATAGTTATTAATGATTATTTAATGATGAAGTTATTTGTTACCTGTCTGTCTGCCCCTGTGGACATTCAGGCAGTATGGGAGACACTATAGGGTGGCTCATTCAACACCATTTTAAGTCACCTCCCCCTTCAATTTCTAGATGCCTTCCATGCAGTGGTGACCATAAAACATAATTCTGACCAATGAGGTAGTAAGCAGAGTCAGTTGGGAAGGGCTCTCCCAAGAAAAAAAGGACAAGACCTTGGGAGAAGAAGGCTTTGGGTCCCCTGGGAATATAGGTGTGCCATCTGGAAGTACAGCAACCATGTTGCAGCCAATAGAACAAACCTCCTTGTGAGTGGCAAAAACAGAAAGATACAGAGTCTGAGTCTGATAGCATCATTGAATAGCTGCCCTGTCTTTGAACTGCCTGCTTCCAGAATTCTCGTTAGGAGATAAAAATGAACCCCTATCTGTTTAAGCCACCACCTTTGGGCTGTCTGTGCTGCAGCTGAATGCACTGTGAACTGATGCAGACAGGGATAGTGTGGGTCTTATCCAATGTATATCATTGGCTTTTAGGCTAGTGCGGGATATATTTTTTAAGTAAATTATTAATTGTAACAGTAGATGTGCAATGAAGATTTGTTGATTTAATAAATGCATGCTGCCCCAAAGCCTCTTTTTACAAGCACCAAGCTTATTTTGAGTGGCAGACCCATAAGGAAACAGCTCTGGGCTTTAGACATATAGCCAGGATATCTGTGCAGTTATTAAGTTTGCTGCTCTAGAGAGAGATGGTCTCTGTTTAGTCAATCTCATGAGGTCATGATGTTCTACTGGCCAATTGGATTCTGCAGACCTGACCCGTGCAGAACCGTTTGAGTTCAAAGCCTCCATCTATACATTAGAGACCTCCAAAGGAGCTGGCTGTCACTCTCCATATCCTGCACGGCATAATTATCTTGGAATGAAAAAAGAACCACTAACCCACTGCTTTCATTTTCCCATTACACACCTGGCATGATGCCACGAGACGAAGGCTGGGCTGCTCTCACTCCATTTCAGAGAATCTCTTCCGAAGGTGGAATAAAAATCCCCCGGCCAGGGAGAAGCTGCTTCCAGGAGCAATGTGGAGGGAAAGAGCGAGGACAGGAACCAGCACACCTGGGTTCCAGCAGCACTAGCCTGCTGAAAGAGCCAGACCTGCCTGCTTCGCCTCCGGAGCCTCAGTCTGATGGTCTGTAAAAGGGGCTAGTAAAAGTCCTCTCCTAAGGATCTATTCTGGGACCATCTTACCTGCTGAACTGTTATAATGTGGCCGGCACATCAGATGTGTTTCCTTTTTGAATCTTCACATCAATTCTATGAAAAAGATATGCGTGGTTTCCCCAAACCTTATCATTGGTACAGTGGATAGACCCCAAAAACTGCACAAAATTAATGTATACAATTTGGTGGGTTTGGACATATGTACACACGTGTGTTACCATCACCACAATCGAGGTCATAAACATATTCATCACCTTTAAAAGTTTCCTCGTGCCCTAACTGGTTTGGCTCAGTGGATAGAGCATCGGCCTGCAGACTGAAGGGTCCCAGGTTCGATTCTGGTCAAAGGCATGTACCTTGGTTGCAGGCACATCCCCAGCAGGGGGTGTGCAGGAGGCAGTTGATCGGTGTTTCTCTCTCATCCATGTTTCTAACTCTCTATCCCTCTCCCTTCCTCTCTGTAAAAAAATCAATTGGAAAAAAAAAAGCTTCCCCGTGTCCCTTTGTTGCTGTTGTTGGCGGTGGGGTGGTGTGGGTTGTTGTGGTAAGAGCACTTAACCTGAGATCTACCCTCTCTACCCTCTTAACAAATGCTAGTCTCATCTGGGAACACCTCACAGACACACCAGAAGTCATGATCAATCTGGGCTCCCCACAACCAGTCAAGTTGACACGTAAAAGTAACCATCACGGGGGCGTGAGGAATGACTGTGACCAGGCTCGAGGTTACCTTTTGGGGGAAACCAATGTTCTAAAATCAGATTGTGATGATGGTTGCACAAACTCTGTAGATCAGTGGTTCCCAACGTGGGGCACATTTCTTATGGTGCTAGGGGACTCCTATACAGTATATAAATATATATTGTGACATATTTACACATTTCAGTTCTCTATTATATGTTTTGAAACTTTGCTCTTTTTTCATATCACTTCATATTATTATTTAAACAATTTTTTAGTGATTTCTTCCTTAGTACTTCAACTATCCTTTCGTTGTTTTATTTTCCTTTTTCATGGATGCTATGTTTTTGGGAGCTTGTTTAGAGCAAGTTAATGGCCTTTTAGGCTTCCTCCACAGGGAATAGGAGTTCACTTTTTGAATAATAGGAATTCTATGTCACGGACGGGGTCAGGGGACCCATCAGGATTTTAGAGATGCTAAGGTGGGACATGGCCAAAAAAAAGGTTGGGAACCACTGCTCTAGGTAAACTGAAAAGCACTGAATTGATACATATGCAAACTTATATGTGCAAATTTGTAAAAGCCCCCTCAGAAACAGAAAGGGAAGAGCTCAGGATAGATTCAAGAAAATGGTGACATGATGAAGGTGGCAGTGACAAGGATGGCAGTGATCCCAGCAGCACGGCTCACTGAAAGCAGATGCCTGCTCTGGGCCAGGCCCCCTGGCATCCATCATCTCTTCATCAGCACAGCAATCTCAGGAGGTGCTTGTCTTGGAGAGGTTGTGGGATTTATGATCAGCACACGGGCTCTGGAGGCAGGCTCAAACCTCACCTGCAGCCATTCCTAGTGCAGGACCCCAGGCAAAGACCAAAGCCCCTCTCAGCCTCAATTTCTCCATCTGTAGAGAAGGTATAAGACGATCCTGACCTTGGGATTGTGAGCCACGACCTGGTAGCCCATAGAAACAGCCAGTAAACATTAGCTCCAGCTATTAGCCTGGGTCCCTGTTTTAGAAAACATGACAGAGTTTGACCCAGCAAGGTCACACAGCCAACAAGGCACAGACGTGGCATTCCAACCCAGGCCCAGCTCTCAGCTCCGGGCTGTGGCCAGGACCCAGGTATGCATCTGAACAATTAGGTCTGATGTGTGCGCAGGGCTGCAGACAGCAGCCGCCTGCCCGCCCCCCCCCCCACCCCCGCTCCCCTCACCCCCCAACCCCCGGAAGCGTTTGCAGTTCCAGAGAAGACAGCATCTCTCCAAACTGCTAATGTCACAACTGGCACAGCCGTGCCCAGCCAGCCTCCCGCCCGCTCCCCACAGCCCTCTGAGCTGAGCAGGCAAAGGCCACGCTGGAAATTCACTGAATGGGGTCCAGAGCCGGCCAGACCTCCGAGGCCATGTTCCCATGAGACTGCCTGGTGCAGGGAATACTGCCACCCCCTTCCCCAGAGAAACCATGAGAGACAGATTGGGTCCTTCTCCCCACCGTGGCTCAGCGGGGACTGGGAGAGGGGACCAGAGGCCGGTGGCACAAAGAGAAACCATAGCATCAGCCCAGACATCTCACAGAAGAGGAAAGTGAGACTCAGAAAAGAAAGGGGGCTATGACTCAAGCCCTCTCTGAAGACAGGCAGAGGGGCTCTTGCTCAGCCTGACAAGATTTAATTTATTGAACAGCTACTGTGCACCCAACACTAAGGACACAATAGGAGTAGCTCGGGTTCCCCTTCCTCTGCTGAGGACTTCACTGTGTCCTGGGGACGCAGACAAGGAAAGGAATCCATGCAAGACAATGCAGCGCCTGCAGTCACCAAAGTGGGTTGAAATCACAGTATTTGGTGAAAGCTGCCCTTGGCGGGGTGCTGGCTTAGCCCTTCCCGTACCAGCGTCTTCAGACAGCCCCTAGCTCTGGCCTCCACCCCAACTTCTTCCCTTAGACTTCATAGATTTCATCTATATAGCTGTAGGGAGCTGCTCTAGGGTCAAGCCTCGGGCTGACCTGTGGCAGGGCCACAAACAAGTCCCAGCCTGGAGGGCAGAGCTCTCCTAGCATAATTAAGCCTGACCTTGTAGCCTCCCTATTTCCTTCCTAAGTAGCTAATGGACTATGGGAGGTGCAGCAAGTGTTGCCAAATCAAGAACATTTGTATACATGTTAATCTATCCTTGTTTTAATCAGACTATAAAATAAAGCATCAGCTTGCAGGCTGGGTCTTTTGTGTCCTCATCCAGGCATGTGAGATCCACCGAGCCCCAGCTGTATTCTCTTGTCTGTCTTTTCTTCAATCCTTCACTGCCCCTCGTCAGGTTCACCCTTGGCCGTGCTGGCACGACACACATAGCTGCTCTATGTGAGTTTCCTGTGGCTACTGTGCCAAATTATCACAAATTGAGTGGCTTAACACAACACACATTTATTCTCTTTGAGTTCTGGAGGTCAGGAGTCTGAAGTCTGTTTCCCTGGGCTAAGGTGAGGGGTGGACAGGGCTGCATTAATTCTGGAGGCTCCAGGAGACAATGTTGCCTGGCCTTCTCCAGCTTCCAGGGGCCACCCACGTTTGGGGTTATGGCCCCTTCCTCCCTCTTCAAAGCAGTCAATGTAGCATCTTCCCTCACTGCCGACCTCTGCTTCTGTCCTATACCTTCTCACTCTGACCCTCTTGCCTGTGACCACACTGAGCACACCCAGGGAAATTTCCCCATCTTGAGTTTCTTAATCACTTCTGCAAAGTCCCCTTTGCCGTGAGAAGTAACGTAGGTCACATGTTTGGGGGGATTAGGATGTGGACACCTTTGGGGAAAGCATCATTCTGCCCAGCACAAATCCTAATAAAGTAGGGACTCACTATCACCCCCATGTTAGAGATGAGGAAACTGAGCCTTAGAAAAGTAAAGTAACTTATCCAAAGTCAGAAAAGGAGCAGGATTTGAACCTGGGTTGACCTGAGCCCGAAGAATAGGGTCTGGTCTCCACTCTGCTACAAAAGACAGTAGGAGGAAGTCCAAAGCAGGCCAGATATAGGAGGCATCCCCAAAGCGGAGACCCTGAACTAAATTGCATCCACTATTTGGGCATCAACTGCAGGACACTCGGCTGCACTTCCTGCCAGTCGTCCCCAGAGCAACACCTATGCATGCAATGTGCGGGACAGAAGCTGGGTAAGGGATGTCCCCAGCAGGCCAGGTCAGCTTCTCCTGTAGTTCCAGATCATCGAGACAGAAATAGCACCTTAACTGGAAGCCTCAGCAATTCAGCCAATTATCTCCACACCCCAACTCCTCTGCCTGCCTGAAACCTCTATGAGCATCGGCCTCCCATCTGAAAAGTGGGCATCATTACCTACTCATGTAAGTGCATTAACCGCCCTCTCTACCTCCTTCCACTCTCCCTGGCTCTGGGTTTAGTTTAGAAACATTTTTCCAGTGTTAAGAAGCATCTCATTTCCACCAGAGCCAAGGGACATCAGGCGTCTAGACACAGAGCAAACAAACCTGGCCTTATCTGCCCTCGGCCATTACCTAAAGTCTGAATAGAACCTCCAGAGAACATGCAACCCAGAGGCTGGGGGGGGGGGGGGGGCGGGGGGGAGGTTGGACTGGGGAGGAGTTGAAATGTTTAGCATCAAAGTAGTATGTAGTACTTTTTTATAATCTTGGAAAAAAGGAAGAAAATAAAACTTGTCTGTTATCCCACAGCCAGAGAAACCTCGACTAACATGTATTAATATGATAATATAATAAAGTATAATATAATAAAGAATATAATACAATAAAGGTGCATTTCTTGCTAATCATTTTTCCTGGGAACACAACAGTGATAATAGTGTTTGCTAAGCTTTCTCTGGGCACAGGGCCCTGTTCTGAGTGTTTGCCTGCATCATCTCAGTCCTCACAGCAATTCTAGGAAACAGGTGCTGTTATCATTCCCAGTGAACAGGTGGGAATGTGGAGGCAAAGAGAAGGGAATCAATAAAAGAATAAATAGAGCCAGGATGGTAGATAAGAATACAGGTTTTGGGAGCAGATCACCAGGATTTCTTCCTTCTTTTCTTTCTTTTTTTCTCTAACTTTGTGTATTCCTTTTGTAGGTAATGGTCATCATGAAAAGCAAATGAAATAATGCAAGTAAAACACTCAGAGAACTCACAATATGTAAGACATTATTATTAGAATTGTAATCATATTGCATGTAAAGTTTTCAACTATCATTGTATTCCTCAATTGAACATCATATGCAAAAATAAAAATAAACTTGGATCCTTACCTTGCACATGTAAAAATTAATTCTCCATGGATCACATACCTACATGTAAAAATTAAAGCTATAAAACTAGAGGTGAATGTAAGAGGAAATCTTTGTGGTGTTGAGTTAGGCAAGATTTCTTAAGCAGGACAAAAAGAGCACAAGTTATTTTTTTTAAGTGATGGTCCCTAATGATCCCACATCCAGGTAATCACATCCTTGTGTAATCCCCTTCTTTGTGAGTGTGGACAGTACCCATGACTTGCTTATACCAGTAACCAACGGAACACAGCAAAGGTGATGGAATGTCATTTCTGTGATTACATTACATGAGTCGTCATTTCCACCTTGCTGGCTGACTTTCTCTGTTTGCCTTCTTTGCTTCTATGCTTCATGTCAGAAAGGCCAACGTGGTCAGAAACTGTACATGGCCTTCTAGCCAACACCAGTGAGGAAGTGAGGTCTCAGTAAACATCCCAGGAACAACTGATTTCTGCCAACAACGTGAGTGAGCTTGGAATCAGATTCTTCCCCACGTGAGCTTTCAAATGAGACCCCACCCTCAGCAGATGACTCGTTGGAGCCTATGGAAGACAATGAAGCAGAGAATTCACCAACCCAAGCCCATTTTCCTGACCTACAGAAATGGTGAAATAATAGAGGTGTGTTCTTTTAAGGACACTAAATCTGGGGTGACTTGTTACATAACAACAGATAACTAACACAACTGGCATGTTTCAGGGGAGCAGTTAGCTGCTATGTGTGCATATCCCTTGATTCTGCAACTTCCCTTTGGGAAGTAGTGAGGCAATTGCTCCAAAAAGTACCTACAAAGATGTCTATTGTTACAGAAGACTGGAAAAAAAAAACAACAAGTCATGCTTAGAGAAAGGGAGTTACATTTTCTTAAGGGCAGGGCCAGAGAAAAATGTGCCTTTCAAATTCTGGGCCCCCCACACATGGAGGAAACCTTTTCTATTTATACTTTTCCTAGCTCTTTTGTCTCCCAAATTTGGAATGAGACTTCCGGGCCTTCTGGGAAAGAAGGCCTACATGCTGGGAAGGGACCATGAGACCATATCTCAAGGCCTGGCCTGGTGTCAGCACTGACAACTCTGTCTGGGGCATAGTCCATGGCCTCTCTGGAATGGGAGTAGTCTTATTTTCCTTATTATTTAAGCAAGCAAGCGTTTACAGAAGCCAAAATAGCAGGGTTAAAATTTCAAGCAGCAGTTTTTATATAAGATGGATGCTTCACTATCACAGAGTTCTCTAGTCCAAGAAAAGTATCTCACATTTAAGCAAGAACCTACTATGTGCCAGGCACTTGGTATGCTTCACTTCACCAAGCTTCACAACAATCCTATTCTTATAATATTACATCCATTTTACATACCAGCAAGTGGAGTCTCTAAGAGATGAAGCAACTCACTCAAGATGAATCCGTCGATGCTTATTAAATTCTTAGCTCAGTGTATGGCACAAGGCAAGTGCTCAATAAATCTTACAGTCTTAGGACTCATTCAGTTTCAAGTTACAGAAGCCTAATCTAAAATAGTCTAAGCTAAAAAGGGCTCCCAGAATTGCAGAGCTCAAAGGGGTTACTGGATTCAGGCATGGCTGTATCCAGGAGCTGAAAGTTTATCATCAAGCCTCTATCTTTACCCATCCATTAGCTTCACTTGCCTCTGTTTTGCAGGCTTTATCACCATGACAAGTTTATTTCCTCCTGGCCAAGCAAACCTGGGAGAACAAGAGCATCCCTCTCCCCAAATCCATTGGATAATCCCAAAGAAGAATCTCAATGGTCCTGTTTGGGTCACATGACCCTTTCTAGAATTATGTCACTGGGAGGTTGGGGCTCTAGATTGGCCATCTTGGATCACATGACCCTCTTCCAGGGGAATGAGTGTCATGATTGGCAGTCCCTCCCAGGACCACAGGGTGGGGCAGAGTGGTTCCTGGGAGGAAGGTGTGCTGCAGACAAACTTGGCATAGCCACTCCCATGTAGCAATTATTACTCGAGCATGGATGTTGAGAGGGGAAGACCTCAGTCAGACCATGGTCCAATTCTAGAACTCATGTTTTTCCAATATATGTGCCTCATCCTCCACCTCCCCACTCTAACCTTTGCAAACTTCACAGCAGCTCAGGACATGAGAACTGAAGGCTGCTGTCAGTAGCCTGGAAAACAAGTCCTCTGCCCGACAGTGCACAGCAAAAAGCAACTCATAAGTGCCTTGGTGAACGAAAGCCAGCTAGTGCAAAGGTCAGAGCCCAGGGAGTGGACGTGCCCCCTGATCCTCACACACAAGGGCTTGAGTGCTGCAAACATTTCCAAGGACACAGCAAGCCCAGGAGAGGCTCTCAAGGAGGCTGAGGGGCTGGTACCTTCTCCGTGGCTCCACCAGATAAGGAAAACAATGATAAAAATGGCTAATGTCCCCTGGGCCGTGTTTCTCAGTGGTTAGGGCATCTGCTCGTGCTCCAAAGGGTTGCTGGCTCGATTCCCAGTCAAGGGCATGTACCAAGGACATGTACTTAGGTTGCAGGTTTCATCCCCACCCCATTGGGGCATGTGTGGGAGGCAACCAATCATTATCTATCTATCTATCTATCTATCTATCTATCTATCTATCTATCTCTATTTCTTCCTCCCATCCCCTCCCTCCCTTCCCTTCCATTCTCTCTAAAAATCTAAGGAGGATTGACAAAAAAAGAAAAGAAATGGCTAATGTCTAATGAGTACTCACTGTGTGCCAGGCCCTGTTATAAATTGTTTACCCATGTTGGCTCACTTAATCCTCACAGGAACCCAATGAGGACTGTGCATTACCCCATTCTACAGATAGGAAAACTGAGACACACAGACAGGTGAAGTAACATCCACAGCCAAAGTTCCTAACCTTTCCAATTCCTGTTGCAAAGAGAAACAAGATGCTCTGAGCTCACATGTCTCCCAGAAAGTCTTGCTGTTAAGGTCAGGAATAGGATTTTTTATAGGTTTTGCCAGTGATCATGAAGATGCTGATTGAGCCCATCCCCAATTCTGCACTAACTCAAACAGTTGCCTATTATCTGCTCACCAAAACTATTCCTGACCAAAATAAATAAATAAATAAATAAATAAATAAATAAATAAATAAATAACTACTGGGGCTGTATTGAGCATTTCCTTTCAGAGTTTTGGTGAGCAGATAATAGGGCAACTAGCTATGAGAGAAGACATTGGAGCATTGTCATTGTGCACAGCCTCTTCATCGCCACACCCCAAGCCCAGGGACACAGCTGCAAATGTCAGGTGTGGCAGGGGAGGTGAAAGAGCCTCCAGGGGAAAGCAGGATGTAGAGTTCTCAACACACCTGTTTATTGAACACCTACTATGTGCTGGGACATGTGCCCTGGGGAGAGAATGCTGAGCAAGGCAGCCACAGCCGCCCTCCATGAGCTTTCAGGCGTCCCACACCGGGCTGCATGCTCCGGAGGTGGGTGGGACTGAAGAGTGCTTTCAGATGGTATCAGGGACTGAGGAACTTTGGATCACACAGAGAGACAGCCAATTCCCCTCCGGCTCCGGCTCTCCCTCTGTCCTTCTGATTGTCCAAAGGAGGAAACCTCAGTGTGGTGCTAGAACAAAGGCCTTCATACCTAACGCTGGTCCGTTTCCCTCTTTAATCAGCACGGAGCGAGCGCCAGGCTCAGACTTGGGCCATTCCAGGTGAGAATCGAGTATCCCTGCCTCATTTCCGCAATGTTCACTTTCACAGCTGCCTCTCTTCAAGGCAAGAAGTCACATTTTCCTTTTCAGCAGAAGCATGCAGAGTTCTTTTAAAGATTCTTTTCACATGGTGAGTCAATTTAAAGAAAAATATTAAGTAACTGGATAGGAGAATCCAAGATGGTGGCATAGGTAAACACCTAAACTGCTGCCTCACACAACAATTTCAAAACTACAACTAAAAGGCAAAACGTCTATCACCCAGAACCACGGGAAAGCTGGCTGAGTGGAAGTTCTACAATTAGAAGGAAAGAGAAAAGAACATTGAGACGTGCACAAGTGCTGAAAAGCTGAGGTACGGAGGCGAGTGATCCAGGCTGGCGGCAGACGTTGCTTTTTTCAACCCAAAGGGAGACAAGCCCCCGATTACTCTGAAATACAGTTTCTGGGGAGACGCGGGGGACCCAAACTCCTATGGGGAGAAGCTGGACTGTCTGCCACCGGGTCAGAAAGTGAGGGGGGCTTGCTTGCAGAGCTGCGCGCAAGAATAATTGTTTACTGCGCTGGGGCACTGGACGCAGTCAGAGACACAGAGCCGGCTAACTAGCAGCCATCGCTGTTTGCCACGCCCTAGCCTAGTGACACCCTGAGACCCCGCCCCACATAACCTACAAACCCACCCAAGCTCCAAGCAGCAGCTTTTGCATATGAATGGACTGCCCTATCGCAGCTTAACCTAACAAACTTGCAGCCCGGATCAGACAGCTCCAAAACCTCCAAACCCCAAGCAAAGAGGAGAAAACTGTAGCTCTCCCTATAGCTCCTGTAGGTGGACTCAGACCTGCTGACCTGCACCCCATTGGAGATCCAGAAGCCAGTATACCTAGTGGTCAGTGTGAGAAACCAGATTTCAACTCCTCACATCCATAAGTGACACATTCAAGAGGCAGACGCAGCGAGCACCAAAGCCCCACTGAAACAAGTCTTGCACCATAAGTGTGTCTCCAGCACAGCAGTTCTTCCATTATAGACACAGCGAGTCCTCACAGCCGATTGGCCTGGAGGTCAATTACCAAGAGCATCCACATCAGGTGATTGGGGAGGCTGAGCTACTGCCCCCTATAGGTCACCTACCACACAAAGCCACTCCATCAACACAGGGAAGCAGCCAAAATGCAGAGACAAAGAAACATGTCACGAATGAAAGAAACCGAGGAAAGCAAACTACTGGACAACATAGAGTTCAGAACCACATTTATAAGGTTACTCAAGAATCTTCTAAAAACTGCTGAGAAACTTGATGACATTTCTGAGGAGCTTAGTGAGACCTTCAAGGACCTTAATGAGAATGCCAAAAAAATGGAAAAGGACCAGTCAGAAATGAAGCATACACTGTCTGAAATAAAGAATATACAGAAACTCAACTGTAGATCAACATACCCCAAGAATCAAACCAAAGATCTGAAATATGAGGAAACAAAAAACACCCAACCAGAAAAACAAAAAGAAAAAAGAATCCAAAAATATGAAGATAGTGTAAGGAGCCTCTGGGACAACTTTAAGCGTACCAACATCTGAATTTTTGGGGTGCCAGAAGAAGAGAGAGAGCAAAATACTAAAAACCTATTAGAAGAAATAATGACAGAAAACTTTCCCTACCTGGTGAAAGAAATAGACTTACAAGTCCAGGAAGCACACAGAACCCCATACAAGAGGAATCCAAAGAGGACCACATCAAGACACATCATAATTAAAATGCCAAGGGCAAAAGACAAAGAGAGAATCTTGAAAGCAGCAAGAGAAAAACGGTTAGTTACCTACAAGGGAGTACCCATACGACTGTCAGCTGATTTCTCAGCAGAAACTATGCAGGCCAGAAGGGAGTGGCAAGAAATATTCAAAGTGATGAAGAGCAAGAACCTACAACCAAGATTACTCTACCCAGCAAAGCTATCATTCAGAGTTGAAGGTCAGATAAAGAGTTTCACAGACAAGAAAAAGCTAAAGGAGTTCATCGCCACCAAACCAGGATTACATGAAATGCTGAAGGGTATCCTTTAAGAAGAGGAAGAAGAAGAAAAAGGTAAAGATAAAAATTATGAACAACAAAATGACATCAAATACATACCTACCAACAAGTGAATCTAAAAATCAAGTAAATAAAAAATCTGAAGAACAGAATGGACTGGTGAATATAATAGAATCAGGGACATAGAAAAGGAGTGGACTGACAATTCTCAGGGGGAAGCGGGTGTGAGTGGTGCGGGAGGAGATTGGACAAAAATCTTACTCCTATGGATGAAGACAGTGGCAGGGGGTAAGGGCATGGGGTAGGGTGGGGTGGGGAATCAGGTGGAGGGGAGCTTTAGGGGGAAAACAAAAAGAGGAACACCTGTAATCTGAACAATAAAGATTTATTTTAAAAAATCCTTTAGGGTTGATTAGCTTACTTAAGATTTGTATGAATATGTTGTAAGAAAATCTCTTGCTTTAGAGCAATATATTTCCTTTGTTCACTCTGAAGTCTAGCCACCAAATTAAGAACTAAAGAGAATGAACAAACTATATCTGGGGATTATCTGTTCATATTTGTTTCTTGATTTAAAAATGCACAATTGGGACAAATTATGTGAATATCTGTGTACACATAAATTAATTTTTTTTCACCAATAATTTTGCTTTAAACCATTCTTCAAATATGTTATTCCAATAAATGTGGAAATCCCCCCCCAAAAAAAGTAACTGGATAGCTGGGTTTTGACAAAAGAAATGTGAATAAAATAGCGGGTTTAGAACATACTTTACATAATATATGTATTAGAGCTATGCCACCCAAAGTCATAGCCACTAGTCACATGTGGCTATTTAATATTAAATTAATTAAAATTTTAATAATTTAAAATGTATTTCCTCAGTGGCACTGGCCACATTTTAAGTGCTCGATAGTCATATGGAAGCAGTGACTACCATAGGAGACAGCGCTGTCATATAGACCCTCTAACATTCAAGACAAGTCTAAGCAAGACATAGAAGTGGGATCTCAGCCACAGGAGCATGTCCACTGTGGGTCTCAGGGGACCATCCAATTCTCCTTTGCATCACTTACATTCACTGAATTGGACACGTTCACATACATAAAAGCAATGAGAACAACGTCAGCCTGCAGAAAGGGCTAAGGAACAGTTAGCTATGATTTTATTGTTATGTTGTTATCTGACAAAAGGAGAAACAAGACCAAGTCTCTGAATGTTCCCATTCTGTAACCAGCACTGGATGGACTTTCATCCTCCCTTTCTCACCGTGCTTATTCTTTGAGCACAGAAATTTTTGTTTGTCCTTGAGGAGAGAAACCATCCGTTCAAAATGGCTTTTCCTGGCCACTGGATCCAATGTGCTAGTAGCCTCCATCTCGCTCCATCCTGTTCTCAGCCTTGCCATGCATAGCAGCAGTTATCAGCACCCAACATTGTAAGTTCATGGGTGCACTGTCTCTCCCTGCCCCTAGAATATAAGCTCTGTAAGGGCAGGAACAACTATCTCTTTTGTTCACTGCTTTATGCCCAGCTTACAGAAGACTGCCTGACATATCACATGCACTCAATAAACACTTGTTGACTGAATCAATACATTTATTAGTACCCAATCTCTATCAAACATGGAAAACAAACACACAGCCAAGAGACACAGAAGACCTCATGTTTCAAGAAAAACGGACAATAGCATGTTCATCTACAGAAATGTTTATATAAGCAGCCACGAGTTGGCAGGACTGGCCACCACATTTGAGTTGGATCCCCGAGTCTACAGCAATGTCTCAGTGACGACCCAGAGAGAGGGGAGACTATCTATGCAGGATTTATATCTTACACATACACTAGAAGCCCAATGCACGAAGATTCGTGCAAGCATAGGCCTTCCTTCCCCTGGCTGCCGGCACTCCGCGGGCTTGCTCCAGCAGCCTGTGCAGCAGCAGTGGCAAGCCCTGCATGCTCCAGTACTGCTTCCTCCTCACCCTCCTTCTCTGGAGAGTTCCTCTGTGCAGTGCTGGCACTCCTAGGGAGGCGTGTAGGGGAAGAGGTGGGGGGAGCGAGGCAGGCAGGGAGGACTGGAGAAGTTGGGTGGGCTACTGTGTTTCACTTTCCCATTGTGAAAGTGGGATGCAACTGTCCCCCTTCCTCCTCCTCTTCCATCTCTGCCCTCTGCCTCCTGCCCACCCATCCTCCATCCATGCCCATCGCCCCTCCCCTCTTGATTTGGCGAGATAGGGAGGAGGGGGATCTGATAATTTGGGTTACTGTGTAGGTGGCCTCTTTCATCTATTCAAAACAAAGCTGAGCCACCTGCCACTGCCGCCATGACCCCCACCATTGCCCCTTGGCTGGCTTGGGGCTCCCGGGGTATGCTAACTGTGCATCAAGCGAGCTCCCATGTGTGTCCATGCCTGCGAGGCTGCTCCAGTGCTAGGGATTTGTTTACCAGAGCAGTGGGGCAGGGTTGGGGTAGAGAGAGATGCCAGACACCAGGACCTATGACCTCAGGCACCAGAGGGTTGCCTCTGAGGCTGGGGGCTGGGCCACAGGGAGGCTGCAAGGGCAGTTGACAGGTGTGGAGCACAGCAGGGAGGCCCTGAGGAGGTGCACAGCCCAGAGGCCTGGAGTGGTGATGGGGGGAGGGGCACTTCCATTTTTATCAAGTTAATTTGCATACTCACTCCTGATTGGCTATGGGCGTTTGTGAAGTGATGGCCAATTTACATATTTCTCTTTGATTAGTAAGAATAAAGACTTAGGCAGTTTTTTCTTAAGGGACCAGAATGGTCAATCTTTAAGGCATTCCCAACTATATGATCTCTGTCACAACTATTTCCCTCTGCCCTGGTTGTGTGAAAGCAGCCATTGACAATTGTAATGAGTGGGTCTGACTGTGTGCCAATGCAAGTTCACTTACAAAAGCAGGCAGCCGGGCTGGGCTTAGCCTAGACCCATAATTCTCTGAATGAACCCTTCAGGAACTGAAGGAAGGAATGTGTGTTTATTGAGCAACTATAATATTCAGGCACCAAGCTGGGCTGTTCCCTTTACTCCCTAAAACATAACCTGTCAGGTGGGCACTATTATGCTCATTTTACAGATGAAAGAAACGGAGTCTCTGAGGCTTTAAAAACTTGCCCAAATTCACATAGCTCACTAGCAAAAGAGTTTGGACTTGAAACTCAGTCTTTGTGCCCACATCATACTGCCTTCATGGGGATGGCTGTTGGTTCTGATTATTCCATTCCTGGTCCCTCAGCTCCTGCGGGCCCCCAGCCCTGGCACTCCAGCCTCCCCCTATCCCTTTACCCCAGAGCTCAACACCTCTGGTTTGCCCACCACTCCTCCCCACCAGCCTACTCTCCCTGATCCACCCCCCTCCTCCAAGTTATCTTGCTCTTTCCTTCTCCACAGATCTTGCCTAACTGCAACACATTTTCCCAGTTGGGAAGAAAACAAATCGAAAGTTTTGTTCTTGCACAAGATACCCTTTTTGCCTGCAGCTAAAATTCCCCCATAGAACAGGAATAATATCCAAAGTCATACAAAAAGTCATTATTTATTGAATTGGCACCGTGGGCCAGCACCTGGGTAGGGGCTGGCTAGGGGCTACAGAGGCACAAGGAGGAAGAACACAGAGCCACCGCAAGGAGCTGACAGAAGTAAGCACAGCCCCCACACCTACCGCCAGCCCCCACCTCCTGCAGGAGCAGAGTTGCCTTAATTCAACCTGGCAAGGGTACGGGAAAGCTCCGGAGGATGGAGAGTTTGGAGGATGTGTAGAGACTGATCAACAGGCAAGTGAAGAGAAAAGGCATTCTGGGTACAAAGACCAGAGTAAGAGCATGGTTTTTGCAAAACCATCAGCAGCTTGCTATGGCTGGCACACAAGGAGTGAGAAGGGCCTGTTTGGGACTGTCCATCATGGTGCCCCACCCACTGGCCAAACAGATGCTCCCCTTTCTGGAATTTGCATCACGAGTGGAGAACTTCAGAACGGACAGTGCTTGGGTGTGGAGTTGACCCATGTCTAAGTTAAAGCTTTGAAGAAAGTCCGTTTGCTTCGGTCCTAAATTTCCTGAGCCTCTCTGGATCCTGTCCCTGTCAAGGCCTGGCTTTTCCAGTGTTGCCTTTCGTTTGCTGTGAGATTCCCATGCACATCATTACATCTTTTCGCATAAATTAGTCATTGCTGGTTTCAGTAGCTTCAATCAAGCCATCCAAATAGATACAGAGCTGTGCAGGGTCGAACAGTCATGGGAAAGGGTGAATGATGGATCATTGGAGGAGCGAGTCTGGCATCAGAAGACCACCCTGGATTATTTGCAAGGACCCTAAATCCAAGGACGTGTCCTTGGACAAAGAAGAGAAGACCCAGACACACAGGGGAGAAGGCCTTGAAAAGATGGAGGGAGAACAGGGTGGTACATCTACAAGCCAAGGAACACCCAGGCCAGCCGCTGGCCACCAGGAGCTGGGGGAGAGGCCTGGGACAGGTCCTTTCCAAGAGCCTTCGGAGGGAATGTGACCTCGCCACGCCTTGATTTCAGACATCTGGCCCCTAAGACTACAAGAGCATGAATTTCTGCTGTTTTAAGCCACCCAGTGGAGTCATTTCTTATCATAGCCCTAGGAAGCTCCTACACTTGCCCCAGGCAGGACAAGGGCTGGGATGTAACGTGCGCTCCAGAGCTCCCCAAGGGGTCAGACTGGGGCTGGATTCCAGCCGAGCTCCTCTCACATGCTGGTCTTCTCGCTTTCCCTGCCTGCCTCCCTCACTCCCTTCCAGTTTCTCCTGAATGCCCTTCCTCGATAAATCACTTGCCCATCCCTGGATCTGTTTCTGGGAAAACCTGCTAGGAGCTGAATAACTGCAGGCAAGGGACTTCACATCTCTAAGCCTCTGTTTGCTAATCTGCAAAATGGACCCATTCTTGGCACATCCCTCTTAAGGTAGCCTGGAGAGTTAGACATGATGTATGTAACCATGCAGCAGGCACCTGAGCTGTGGATACTGTGTTCTGCACTGCTGGATGGGTGCGGGGGGGGGGGGGGGGGAGGAGGGTGGACGTGGTTATGATGTCCAGGTGGATATGAGTTCTCAGGCAATAGGGCCTCTATCTCCCTCCCTTCAGCAGTGCTCTTGAAGTAAACCCTGGAAGATGCGGCCCCTCCAGGAGCCCTCTGCTGATCTGTATTCACTAGATTTGGTTTGCAAACTATTCCCAAGATAAAAGGAGCTGAAGGTGAGCCATATAATCAAAGTATATTTGTGAGATCTAAAGACTCATGGAGTATCATCAGCTAAAAAGGAGAAAAATGCAAATTCGAGGGAGGAAGAAAAAATAAACATCACAAAGGAAGGCCTAGAACAGAATGAAAGGGGCTGTCTGTATTCTGATTCTCCAACAATAGCCCACTCCTGGTTTGGGGGGCGGGGAGTGTCAGTTTGCTGACACTGAAGGAGGCATGGCTGGGGAGAAGGCATGGAATAATCCTGTCCCAGAACACCCAGAAGGAAGCCTCTCCAAGAGGTCACCCAAAGTCACAAGTAGGGGTCAATGCCAGGTTCATCCACTGTAATGTACATACCACTTTGTGGGCGGGGTTGATAGTGGAAAAGGCTATGAATGTGTGAGAGCGGAGGGTATAGGGAAAGCTCTGTATTTTCCATTCATTCAATTTTGTTGTGAACCTAAAATTGTTCTAAACAATGAAGTTCATTCATTTTTAAAAGATGTTTTTAAAAAATGAAGCAGAGCTCTTGCTGGGTGGTTCATTTGATTGGAGTTTCCTCCCGTGCACCAAAAGGTCGCCGGTCCAATTCCTGGTCAGGAGCAGATGGGAGGCAACCAATCAGTCTCTCTCTCTCTCTCTCTCTCTCCCTCTCCCTCTCCCCCCTCCCTCCCTCCCTGTTTGTCTAAAATCAATAAAAAATAATTAAAAAAACAACACAGATCCTCAAATGAGGATTAAGAGAAATGAAGGAGAGGAGAGGAAAGGGAAGGACATTGAGCCCATGACTTACTTAACCTCCCTGACCTCATCTATACTAGTAAAATGGAAACAACACTTCACTCACAGGATGGTTGTAAGCACTAACAGTGATAAAACATGCAAGTTACCTGGCACAGCTTACCAGGACCTGGCTTCACATTCCAGAGTCACTACTCCTTACTCAGCTAGGAAAGATCAATCCATGCCCAAATGTGAAGGAGATAGATGTGTTGTAAATGAAATGAAAGAGAAATCAGAGGAGAGACCTGAAGAGGCTGTTGTGGGGGAGGGGGGGGCAGTGACAGTTGAAAAGTGGCTAATCCTCCCCTGGGAGATGGTGCCTTAGCCTCCCCCCTTCCCACTCCATCATACACTTGCTGCTATGGGTATCAGAGGTGATGTACCCCACGATCTAGACCCCCAGCAACTGCACTGGGAGCCTTCAATAAACACCAGATACAGGGACAGGACCCTGTGCTAGGAGACCGTCCTGAACAAAGAAGGGTGGGAAAGGGAGGGAGGCTGGCCAGGAGATGGTTGCTGCTCAAAGTCCTCCACCAGCAGCCTGGGTCCTGGGATAACCTAAGAGAAGAAAAGCAGCACAGGATTGTGACACTGGAAACATGCATTAGTCTCCCAAAGTTAGACACAGAAAAGAACAAGGTGACTTCTTAAGCTCATCTCGAAAGAGAACATTTTGACCCAGGTCTCAGTGGATCACTAAAACCTCTCCACCACACAGAGGGAGTGGGCGGATGTCAATGGCCAGCCTCTCTGAGATCATATCCTCCTGAGGTCATGCAGAGAGCAGCAGCCTGTGCAGAAAATGGAGCAGGGGTGTGACAGGAAGGTACTTGGGCAGAGAGCGGGGTGCGGCATAGGATAGGATGGGCTGGCATGCTATCTGAGGGGGGATTTTGCTATGAACTATCAGATGGATAAGAAGGACTGCTATGGACATGGAAACTGGCTGGGCACTGGCATTTTGAGCCAAGCAAAGCCTAGACACAAGAACCAGCTGAGACTCTATTGGTGTCCTGAGTACCACACACCAGATGACTTAAACCACAGGAATTTATTCTGTCACCATTCTGGACACCAGAATCTGAACACAAGTATTAGCAGGGCTGGGTCCTGCAGGAGGCTCTAGGGGAGGATCTGGCCCTGCCCCTCTCCGGTGGCTGGCATTCCCAACAATCTTTGGTGTCCCCTGGCTTGTAGATACACCACTCCAATTTCTGTTTCCATCTTCACGTTGCCCTCTTCTCTCTGTGTCCCCTCTTCTTTGTATAAGGACATTTGTCATTGGATTTAGGGCCCACCCTAAATCCAGGATGATTTTGTCTCAAGATCCTTAATTAATTACATCTACAAAGACCCTATTTCTAAATATGGTTAGATTCGGAGATTCTAGGTGAACAAGAATTTTGGGAGGGTTCTTTGCCACCCACTACAGGCCCAAAGCTGTGCAGTTTAAACATTGCAGTGGGCCCTCCCCAGCCCTTTGAAGGATATGAAGACCAGCTCATTAATCCTAGAACAATTCACAAGATCAATAGTAGCAGGTGCCTGGGATCCCCCACCATATCCCCTCCTCCTACCATTTCCATGCATTCAGACCTGACTTCCAACTGGCATCATCAAAAGGCTTTCTCTAGAGTCACTCTGTTCACACACAGCCAACCAGAAAAGGGAAGTAATTACAGCCTACCCAATGGCTGTGGGCTTTGGTGTATAAACATTCCAGCACCCTTGCCCCTTAGGGAATGCATGTCTTATACTGGGTCCAAGAGTTTCCCAAGAAGATTAAGCTTCAGGCAACTGGAAGTTTCATACTGAGCTAGAAGGAATGTCAAACTGCACAGTCACTTTGGAAAGCAGTCTAGTAGTTCCTCAAAAGGTTAAGCATAATTATCATAGGACCCAGCAATTCCACTCCTATGGATGTAACCAAGAGAAATGAAAACTATGTCCACCCAAAACCTTACATGAATGTTCACAGTGCTATTATTCATAATAGCCAGGAAGTAGAAATATCCCAAATATTCATCCACTAAGCCTATATAATAAAGAGGGAATATGCTAATTGACCGCCACACCCTCACAAAGATGGAAGCGCCCACGGCCAATAAGGAGGGAATATGCTAATTGACTGCCATGCCCTCAAAGATGGTGGTGCCCACAGCCACAAGATGGCGGCGCCCAGTACCCTCAGCCCTGCTGCCGGGGTGGCAGGCATGCAGCATGGCTGGGCCCCCTCCACCAGGTGGGTCCGGCCACTCTGCACACCTGCCTCCGGAGTCCTCCAGTCCCCTCAGCCCCCCAGCCCCCCAGGGCAGGCCCGAGGCACAGGCAAACCTCAGATGGTGGCTGCCCGGCTGCCCAAAAGGAAGGCCCAAGGCTCAGGTAACCAGGGCCGTCTGAGGCTTGCACTGCCAGCAGTGGCAGCAGCAGAGGTGTGATGGGGTTGTCGCCTTCCCCTGATCGCCAGGTAACCTTCCGCCCCTGAGGGCTCCCAGACTGTGAGAGGGGGCAGGCTGGGCTGAGGGATCCCCCCTCTCTAGTGCATGAATTTTCATGCACCGGGCCTCTAATATATATATATATATATATGCCTAAGCAACTGAACAACAGGTCACTATGCTGCACACTGACCACCAAGGGGCAGATGCTTAACGCAGGAGCTGCCCTGGTGGTAGGTGCACTCCCATAGCCAACTTCCCGTGGCTGGCCAACCTCCTGCAGTCCCTCAACACCCCCCCACACACACACACCACCACTGGCCAGCATCAATCGCAGGCCATGGTGAGGGACCCCACCTGTGCATGATTTTGTGCACCAGGCCTCTAGTGAATGAATATATGAGGTCTACCCATACCATTGAATATTATTTGGCTATTAAAGGGGAACAAAGTACTGATACATGCTACAACATGGATGAAGCTTGGAAACAGTTAAGCTTCATGAAAGGAGCCACACACAAAATAGTACATATTGTAGGATTCCATTGATATGAAATATCAAAAGGGGCAAATCCATAGAGACAGAAAGTAGATTAGTGGTTGCCAGGGAAGAGGGCAATGGGGAGTAAATGCTAATGGGTACAGGGTTTCTTTATGGGGTGACGAACATGTTCTGGAATTGGATAGTGGTGATGGTTGTACAACCTGTGAATTTACTAAATCCACTGATTTGTACACTTTAAACAATGGATTTTATGGTCCATAACTTATATCTTATCTTGCTTCCTTTGGGCTGATATACCAGCATACCACAGGCTGGGTGACTTATAAACCACAGACACTTACTGATCCCTGGGTGCCTGTGTGCATATCCTGTCCCATAGCAGTCTTTTCCCAACGGTGTTAACATCCATCAAAAGTTTTTGTCTGGATCACTCATTATCATGGTGACTTAAAGAGTGTTTTTCTATTTCTATCCATCCTTCTACCATTACTCATCACAGCTTTTCATCCACCCCATTCTTTAACATTTTTATTGTAGTATCATTATGAACTCGTGGCTTTGTCTATGGAAGAATTATTCACATAAGATTCACTATCATAAATTGTACGATTCAGTGGCATTTTGTATTTTCACAATGTTGTACAAGCACCATTGTGACCTCTATCTAGCTCCCAGACATGTTCATCACCCAAAAGATGACTTCTACCCATTGAGCAGTCACTCCCCACTCCTCCTTCCCCAGCCTAAGGTAGCCATTCATCTGCTTATTGTCTCCATGGATTTATCTATTCTGGATATTTTATATGAGTGGAATCATACCTCATGTGGCTTATTTCACTTAGCTTCATGTTTTCAAGGTTCATCCACACTATAACATATGTATCAGGACTTAGTTCCACTTTAGAGCTGGAAAATATTCCATTACATGGGTTACCACATTCTATTTATCTATTTTTCAGTTGATAGACATCTGGGTTGCTATTTTAGTGTTCTTATAAACATTTGTGTGCTATGGTCTGAATGTTTGTGTCAACCCAAGAGGTCCTCACCAGAACCTGACCACGCTGGCACCCTAATCTTGGACTTCCAGCCTCTCCAACTATGAGAAATCAATTTCTATTATCTGTAAACCACGCACAGTCCATGACATTTTGTCAGAGCTGTCCACAGAGATAAAGGCCCATTTGTTTGGGTGCCATTTGCATAGATTATTGTTAGTATTATATTCTTGTCACTATTCATGTCAATGCTCATATTGTCCCACATTTGACTAGTGAAAGCTCCTTTGCACTTTCATTTTTAAATAAATTTCTAACTATACAAGTAACACATGATTCATCTCTTTAAAAATTAAAACAAAGTTTCTGTGGACCTACCCCTGTCCATCCATGCCCCCTCCCAAGCAGAAAGCATTTTAGTTTGAAGGCATCTTTCCAAACTTTTCTCTGTGCATTTACGTAACATGCATGTCCTGAGGAAATGCAGTATTTTGTGAGGTTTTTTTCTCCTATGTAACTGATATTATACAGTATTATGACACTGTAACTGCTTTCTTTTTAATCTAACAATACAACTTGGTAAAATTAATGAAATTGCTGAGTTTTTTTAAAATACACCAGATACTGTCAGATCACCTCAAGAAGTGGGGAGAGTTGTGCCTGGAACTTTCCACATGTTATGTCTCACTCATTGGCACAACACTTTCAAGTAGGTATTATTTTCAGAACTTGGAAAATTAGAAAATTACATTATAGAGAAGTAAGGCAACTTGCCCGAGTGTCCAGCACATGAAAAGCTCTCCACGATTGTGTATTGAACAAGTGAATTTGATCAGTGGCCGAGCTGGGGATCTGAACCACCTGAAGATCAGTTTGATGCCTGTCCACACAAAACCAGGAACCAGGGCAGCAATCTGTGGCAGCTGCTGTTAGAAGCTGTGTGAGGCAGGGGACAGATTATAATTGCTGCTTTCAGCAGTTCTAGGGGAGGAGCTCTCTCCAAGAGAACAAAATCTTCCAGGGCTGATTGGGAAAACACATTAGTGCTTGGTAAACACGACATTTGAAAAAGGGGCTATTTTAAATTCCCAAGATGATAATAATCACCTGACAGCAAATCCCTTTAAGTTGGCAGTTTGTCACACATCTGGCAGTTTGTCCACCTTCCCTTAGTTGCTACATGATGTCATTAGCCCAGGCAGTCATGGTCATGTACATTCCAGCATAAGTGAGTTAGCACCATAACCCTAGCATCTCCACGCCTTGGAGGACACTCAGAAGAAGAGTTCTAAAAGGGTCATTCACTCTGAGCTCCATCCGACAGGCTCACTGGGACGCTTCTGGGACCCGAGTCTGCATCCCAGCTCTGCTAGGCAGAGTCCTGGGGACAACTGAACCAGGACTACAATGGGCTCCTAAGATGGCCAGCCGGCTCTCCGTGTACTGTCCTGGGGAGTTCAGGGAACACAATCTGTTTGCTTAAGAAAAATCTGTGTTGCTTGGTCACCCTATCAAACACTCCCCACTCCACCGTGTTTTATCAACAGTAACCATGAAATTGATGTTTACCCTCTTTTGTCTTGAAAAGAGAATTACATTTAAAAATAATTAAGGCAAAGGGAGCCGGTTGAGGCGCTGTGTGTGTGCTTACGCGCACAAATATATTTTACATGTGGCCCTACGTGCTTGGAAGTTCACTTTAAGTACAACATATGAATCGGATTTCATTTCATATTAGACTCTAATTAAGACTGAGATTCTGCACGAATGAACGAAATAACTACCATCTATTAACAGTGAGTACTAAGAGCAAAGATTATAATAATAACCAGCTGTCATGCTGGTTAACAGCACACGCTCTAAAAGCCCTATTCAAGCTGGAATCAAAGCCTCTCAACTCAGCAGCCGGTGACCTCGGGCGAGTTATCTATCGGCCCCCCACACGCACACCGGTTCCACCCAGGCAGACGCCCCAGAAAACCTGGGCAAGTGAGCACTGCACCTCTCTGGAGCCCAGAACTAGAACTGCACGAGTTGGCCGGCGGCCCGGCACGCAGGCGCAGCGCAAGCAGGTGGGCGTGGTCAGGGGGCCGGGCGGTCAGGGGGCCGGGCAGTCTGACGCACGCAGAGGTGGCGGGGTCGCGCCTGCGCAGGCCGCCTGCGATGGCGGTTGTCTGAGCCCTGCAGCGGCACGGTCGGGTGGGACTCCAGGCTACGGCCTGACCTGGAGCCGGAAAGCCTGTGGGAGAGGTGGTGGAGCGAGGTAAGGTGCGGGGGTCTCCTGGCACCAAGTCCCGTCTTGAAATCCTACCTTGGCCCTGAAGCCCAACTCCTCACTCTCAGCTTCGGATAGATAGAGCGAGCACGTGACTAAATGTTGATCATTGAATCACTAAGCAGTGAGTATGTGCTTACATGCCATACCCTCAACTTCCTTTTCTGTTTAAAAATCTTCATAATAAAGTTGGAAAAAATTAAAAGGGAAAGGAAACTTTATGCCAAACATAAGAGATTACCACGAAAATGAACACAGTGCAAACAAAATAACACAATTCTAGGCGGATTCTTTTCCCTTGCCCAGGCTCGGGGACTCCCTGGGACCAGACTACTGTCCCCATCCCAGGACGGTGCAGAGCCCGGTAAAGGGGAGAGCTCCCAGCTAGTTTCTTTAGGAAAAATTAAAAGAAGGGAAGAGGAAAGCGCTTCCCCCAGCCCAGGTGATACCGAGCTGCTACCACCTGGCTGGGCGTGCTTACTCTACGCTGCCCCCCTTAGGGGCCTGCTGTCCTGAGAGCCTGTTGTCCATTCTCAGGGCTGCTCTTGTAATCAGCGTGGAACCGGGGCCTTGATAGCTGGCTCCCACCGCGACCATGGACGAGGTCACCTTCAAAAGTGACACGGTGCTCTCCGACGTCCACCTCTACACCCCCAACCAGAGACACCTCATGGTGCGGCTGAACAGCATGGGGCAGCCCGGTAAGGTCCTGCCTGGTGTGTGTGGAGGGGCCTGGCACCCTGTGGACCCCAGTTTGTTTTCTTGTACTCATTTTGGGAGAAAAGATTGGGAAGACTGGATGAACTATTATCATCACACCATTAAGTGCTTTCTTTCCCGGAGTAAACTGCTTTACTGAGCACCTGCTGTGTGCCAGGCAAAAGTGAATGGGCTGAGCTCTGCCTGGAGTCCAACTGGGAGACAGGGCCCTGCTCCTGGGCACTGCCCTCCATTCCCTCTGCTCCTACCCCAGTGCAGCACTCTTCATCCCTTGCTGGCTGCATCTAGCTCCTCCCACTGGGGCTCCCTGGCTTTTTCCCTCACTCTCCCCCACTTATCTCCTCAGACACCAAGGGGATCTCTTAAAAATGTGGATCACATCGCTGCCCTGATTTAGATCTCCAGTGGCTTCCCCTTGCTCTTAGAGTAAAAGCAGGCTCCTTGGCGTAGCCTGCAAGGCCCAGCTTGCCCAGCCTCTGCCTATGGGTCCACACTTATTTCCCTCTCTGTTACTGCTCTGTGGCCACTTTCTGCTCCTTTCTGCCCCTGACACACTGCACGCACCTTCCTTCCTCAGTGTGTTTGCTTTTGCTGTTCACTCTGCCCAGAACATTCTTTCCTCTTAGCCCTGGCTCCCCAGATGTCAGGTCAGACAGACCCTCTCTGGCCACCCTTCCCAGCTCCAATCACTGTGTAATTAGCTTATGATTCTGTGGTATGACTAAGAACTTCCCCTTTCCTCGTGTCTCAATTTGGATTCCTGGAATCCGGAAACTGAGGCTCAGAATAGATAAATGATTTGCCCAGGGTCGGACAGCCTGGGAGATGAAGGACTCCAGCCTAGGACTGTCCACTCAAGTCTTTGCACCTCCCACCTCCAGCCCGCCTCTCCTAACACACATCCTCTTACTGAAACTTGTCCCAATGACATTCTGGCCACCAGATGGTGAGGGACACTTGGTATCCTTGTCCTGTCCTCCAAACCTTTAGTGGAAGAGTGTAGTGAGCAGGGCATCTGTTTAGGAGTCCAGCAGACCAGGTGTGAGTCTTGCCTCAGCCTCAGCCACCTTCAAAGCTGTGTGGCCTTTTGGGCTCACTTAATGTCTCAGCCTCAGTTTCCTTGTCTCTTAGATGGAGCCATTACTGCTGTCTTCATAGCCACTGTGAGCATTAAGTGAGATAATGTGGGCCGAGTGCCTACACTGTCCATGCTCATCAAATGTAGCTGTCCTCGGTGGTGGTTGCGGCTGCTGTGTGTCCCCAATGTCGTGGCTGAATCAAACAGGCCTTTTCCACTGGCATTCATATGCCTCCACCTGGCCTTTACAATGCTTTCTAGAAATCAAGTTTTCTGAAAGGAGAGGAAGGGAGAAAGAAATAGTCTCCTTTTGTGTTTTGTCTTTCAGTTTTTCTGTCCCAGTTCAAGCTTTTGTGGAACCAGGACTCTCAGACAGACTCGGGGACTATGGGTGGTGATCATAGATATGTACCCATAGAGGAGACTCCTGCTAAGACAGGCAGCACCGGGTCCCCTCCTGGGAGTGGCCACAGTGGTGCCGGTTTTCCCTTCGACGCCACTGGACAGGAAGGGACAGGAGCTCAGCTGGACGAGGATGGGGATTTGGACGTTGTGAGAAGACCAAGAGCTGCCTCTGACCCCGACCCTGCATGGCCTCCGAGAGACAAGGTACATCCCATGATTCTAGCGCAGGAAGAAGAGGACATCCTGGGAGACGAAGCACAGGAGAGCAGCACCCACAATATCATCAAAATAGGTAAATGAAGTTCTTGCTCGTCTGTCACCAAGGCGGCACCACAGTATTGATCAGGTCATGTGTCTGTGCCTGGCTCTGTGGTCAGGCCCGGGCTAGGGAATTGTAGCATTAGCCTTCACCTCCTCCTGGAAGCCCTCTGCTTCTGCCTCCCACATTGATGTTCCGACCCAGCTGGCTTGCTGGTGGTGTGGGTCAGGGGGAGAGGGTGTGGAACACTGGGCTAGCTTGGCCGGCACCAGGGAGCCATGAGAGATTTTGGAGCTAGAATGTGGTACAGGGGCAGGGAGGTAGATCCAGGATTAATCTGGAGGAGTTTGTGGGCCAATCAGATGGACTGGGGGTGGGGAGCTGGGAGCCAGATGGGGAAGGAGAGGTGACAGAGTAGCAGGAGACATGGGTTCAGAAAGAGGCTTCACCTCAGACATGGGGTGGAGCAGAGGGCTTTGGTGACGCCAGGATTTCAGATCCCTGGAAGTGCCAGGATCTATATGGATCCGGGGCAGGAATGAGCCAGTGCTGGTTAGACACCTGTCGTGTTCTGATATTTTACTTACATCGCCTCATGTAGTCTTCACAGCCCCCTCTGAGGGGAGTAGGGATGAGGAAGTGACAAGCCCAAGGCCATGCTGCTTGGCAGTGAATCCATGTGAGCTGTCTCCACAGCCAGGACTCTTATCAACCCCAGCGCTGCTCATTTTGGGGAGAAGAGCTCTGGTTTGAGTCTGTTCATTGAGATCCAGGGTCCCTTATGGTGCTTGAGGACCCAAATAAACCTGGGCCTGGTTGGGGGCAGACGGACAGACAGACTAGCGGCTCTGACAGCCACCTGTCCACATGTTAACAGTCCATTATTGAGTGCCTGCTGGCACCAGGAAGGCTGGTCCTAGCAAGTCCAGACACGGAGTTCATGCCAGAACCTTGTTCTGTGTGTCCTGTGCATTACCTCTGGTCCTCACAGCCTTTCCAAAGATGAATATTCCCATTTCACAGAGGAGGGAACTGAGGCTCAGAGACATTAAACTTGTCTGAGCCATAATTCATACCCAGGTCTGTCTGATGCCACAGCCTGTGTTCTTACCCACGTTATGTGATCAGAACATTGCAAATTTTTGTTTGGAATGGGGGTGGGATTTGATGCAGGCTCATTGGCTCATTTTACTCTCAGTCCTCACTTGGCCTCCCTATGGGGGGTGGAGGCGTGGTTAGGGGAAGAGAGGAGCAGATTGGTTATTTCGTAAGTGTTTGGCCTCTGGTGTGCTTGTGTTTAGTGTTCTGGAAACTTACCATCTTGCAAGCAAAAAGTCAAGTCTCACAGGAAAGGGCTGGTGTGTGGCCTGCTCCCCACCCACCCATCTCTGTCTCCCAGTGCCAAAAGTTCACCTTTTTTTTTAAATTATATTTTTACTTATTTCAGAGAGGAAGGGAGAGAAAGATAGAAACATCAGTGTCTTTATCTGTAAAACGGGTTGGTGATAACTAGGCACAGGGCCATTGTGAGGGTCATGTAAAATCCCCTGTCCCAGCCCCAGGCCTGGCTCAGGGGAGGCATCCATCCGTGAGGGACCTCTTAGGGAAGGCCCTTCTGCGGGGAGCATCACCCATGCTCCTTCCAACCTGGCTGTCTCCTCCCCTCCTTAGTCCATTGGTCCTGAGCTTGGGTTTTGACTCTTGCACATCCAGTAAGTGTGTGAAGCTACCCTGCTGTACATGTGTTGTATGTTTAAATTTGATAGCCATCGCCATCCCGCTTATAAGGGCCAGTTCTTATTTAACAGCAAACATGTTTGCCATCATTCCTTTTTCTCCTTGGTCTCATATTTCTATTCTCTTTCCCCCAACTGCCACCACCAGATTTTACCCTAACATATTTTGTGCTTGCGAATACTCCTTACACCCAGAAAAGGATGTAAAACGCAAAGCTTATTTTGTCAACTTCTCATGTGGTTCTAAGTGTAAGGAAATATTGTGGGATGAGCTGTGATTATTATAAGCATACATTTGATCAAAACAACATTAAGGTGACAGTTCTAGTAAACAGTTATTAAACATAAAAAGTGGAGTGTGGGTGTGTGTGATTAGGTTGAGCCAAGACCAGTTGTGACCCTGGTCTTCAGGCTATGGGGCAGAGGGTTCCAGCTCTCTGAGAGGGGGCCCTGGTGCCTAGATTGAGAGTGACGCTCAGATGTCCCTCCCAGCTGGTGGCACAGCCTGTGTTTCTGCTACTCCCTAGATGCCCGACCCCAATGCTCATCCCACCGCAAGTGCAGCTCACCATACTCCTCCTCTGTGATGTGTCCATCCCCATTTTCACAGTGGCCCTTTCTCTTTTGATTTCCATCCTGTCCAGAACACACCATGGCCACGCCCCTGGAGGATGTTGGCAAGCAGGTAGGTAGGTCCTATCCACTTCCCATGGCCCTGAAGGGTCTCTCTGGAGCCTCACGTCACCTGTCGTTCCTTGTCCATCTCCCTCCAGGTGTGGCGGGGTGCTCTGTTCCTGGCTGACTATATCCTGTTCCAACGGGACCTCTTCCAGGGACGCACAGTGCTGGAGCTTGGGGCGGGCACGGGGTTCACCAGCATCATTGCAGCCACCGTGGCACAGACCGTGTATTGTACAGGTAACACCCCCCATCTCAATCTGAGGGGAAGCCATCTCTTCACAAAGCGTGTACTGACTGTAAAAAAGTGAGAGAGTAATGCCCTAGCCAGTTTGCTCATTGGTTAGAGCATCAGCCCACTGACTAAAGGGTCTCTGGTTCAAATCTGGTCAAACGTACCTCGGTTGCAGGCTCAGTCACCAGCCCCATTCAGGGTGCATGCGGGAGGCAACCAGTCGATGTGTCTCTCTCACATCCATGTTTCTCTCTCTCGTCTCTCTCCCTCCCTTCCTCTGTCGCTAAAAACATATGAAAAAAATATCCTCAGGTAAGGATTAAAAAAAAAATGAGAGAAATGGAAATGGGACGTTAGCTGCTACTGATTTTGCCATCCTGTTCCGTGGTTTCTTCTACCCTCCCTTGTTTTCTCAATAATGTCAGAATGACCCAGCAACACCCAGTCCTTCTGCTTCAGAACATGCCGGGGGCTCTGCTCTGTGCCTCTGATCACATCCCCGTGAAAGAGCAAACATCTCAGAAAACCACAAAGAATGTGCCTTTTTTAAGGCTTAAAAGCAAGCTTGTTATTTTTCCCCGATTATAGAAACCTTGATTACTCTTGTGGAAACCTTGTAGAGAAGAGCAAATTAAAATTTCTCATAATTTTAGAATCCCCAGATTCACTATGCAGTTTATTGAGCACCTACTATGTGCCAGCTGTGGTTCTAGATGCAGGAGATCCAGGAATGAATAAAACAGGTCAGATTGGTGTCCTCAGTGAGCATGTGTTTTAGAACCTATATTTTAACTGTATATTTCTCTTATAATCCATTTTCTTTTCTTTTGTATGTACATCAAGCATGTCAAATGCTTGGACTGGACTGTACATACTCCCAAACAATAGCTGCAATCAAACTATATTCAGTACTGTATCCTCTGAAAATATTCAAAAACAAATTTTTTTAAAATATATTTTTATTGATTTCAGAGAGGAAGGGAAAGGGAGAGAAACATCAGCGATGAGAGAGAATAATTTGTTGGCTGCCTCCTGCCCGTCCCACACTGGGGATCAAGCCCGCAACCTAGGCATGTGCCCTGACTGGGAAACGAACCGTGACCTCTGGATCGTAAGTCGACGTTCAACCATTGATCCACGTCAGCCAGGCTTGTAAAACATTTTTAAGAGTATTTTCCCATGTGATTAAAAATTATTTATCAATAAGATTTTAATGACCATCTTTTTAATTTTATTTTGTTTTTACCATTTTTCCTTTGGTTGGGCATTTTGGTTGTCCCCGTGATATTTTTGTTTGTTTTGCATCTGCCAATTACACTGCAATGAGCACCGTTGTTCATTGTTAGACTAGATTCCTACAAGTGTGCTTTTTCTTAAGCTTTTGATACATGTTGCCAACTGCTGTCTTTTTTAGTTTTTAATTTTGAAATAACATTAGACTCACACAAAGTCTATGTTACAGAAAGGGCCATGCACCCTTCACCAGCTCCCTTCAATAATAACATCTTACATAACCTAGTTGCTAAAAACCTGCAAATTGACATGAGTGACTGTTAGCTACACTCTGACGTGCCCAGCCTGCTCTTGTAGAGAGTGTTAGCAGTTATAAGACAGTGCTAGCTCATCAGGTTTGTTCTGAACCCTTAATGTCTACCAGTTGAAAATGGTGCCTGCTGAGGTGGTTTGCCTTTCATTGGTTCCTAGGTCCCATTTTCATAGGCTGCATCTCTTCCTCCTAAGACAGAGAAGAGGAAGCTAGGGATGGCCTGTGATTTGGGCATGCTTTTCAGATCCTAAGTCAACAGAGTCAGAAGTGTGCAGGCAGCCACCCCGTTTGAGGCTCCTTGACACTTTCACATAGATTGCCATTGAGCACTTCTCAGAGTCACACCTAATGCAAAACCCCAGAGCTATGTTCTCTGCCTGGTGCCACATAGCAGGATGTAATCAAGGTGTCTTATTCCTGAGAGGGATTTACCACCATGAAGAAGAGAGCGTGCCTGGGGATGGCACATTACAGTTAATAAAACCTTCCATGTACATTAGGACCTGTTCCTAACTTCACAGTGAGTGGCCCTGGGCAGTCGCCAGGGAGCATGTTATCATCCCTTTGTTCAAATGGGCAGACTGAGGCTAAGGTCAAAGGGCTGGCCAAGGTCATATGCAGTAAGGTGTGGGGGAACAACCCCAGGGCTCCAGGGTCCCACCCCACTCAGCCAGAGCTGCCCCTTATCTTTCATGTGTTAAGAGTCTCACACAAGATCTGTTTGGACAAAAACTATCAGAGGGTTAAAAACTTCTGAACCAGTTTTGTGCTGTCAGGCACACACCATCAGTATCCTCTCCACCCTGTGGCCCGGAGAAGGGACAGGTATGTGCCCTCGGAGAGCTGGGAGCTCTCCCCTTTACCAGACTCTGCACGGTCCTGGGATAGAGACAGTAGTCTGGTCCCAATGAGTCCGCAGTGGGCGGGATGGGGCGTCACAGCCACAGTGGCCAGGCAGGTGTCCTTAACAAGACTTGGTACCTTCCACACAGATGTTCGAATTGGGAAGTAATTTTTTGGCACAGCGCTACACCCCGCCCCCTTCCCTCAGCCTCACACCCCTACCCCTGCAAGGATTCTCTGCACTGCATCTCAGTCCTGCTGAAATGATAGGAAACCCCACCTGGTCAGAGTAGCAGGCGGCTGGGGAAAGATGCCATGGCAGTGGCAGTGAATCGTGCACAGGAGAGCTGCCTCCAGCCTGTATGAATTTGCTCTGTGTATCCATTAATCACATCCAAACACCCTTCTAACTCTGGTCAGTTTTCTGGGGTGTCAAAGAGTGAGTGTAGACTTGGAGTCAGAGACGCCTTGGTTCAAATTCCAGCCCTTGTTCTTACTAGTGGCCTGACCTTGCTCAAGTCTTCATCTGTGAGATGGGAGCCATGATACTGGCTTGTGGGTGGTTAGAAACACTCAGCGTGGCTATGGGATGTGTCGTGCAGGCGTCAGAAACTAGAGAAGGGGAGCTCACTCTTCCCTCTGGCGTGTAGAGTCTGTCTCCACTAGGACAACCATCTCTTATTTAAAGGAAAGCCCATTAAAAAGAGCCTTAAGGTACATAGTTAATTTTGGCAGTAAAACACATAGAAGACCTTTAGCCTCAGTGTTGCACGTTCTGTAGTCGTGCTGTTGATATCAGCTCTCCAGGCAACAACATGGAAATAAAGCGTCGTAGTGGCCGGTGCTTGATGGCAGGTCCTTCTGTTGTTCCAGATGTCGGTGCAGACCTCTTGGCCACGTGCCAGCGAAACATTGCCCTCAACAGCCACCTGACTGCCTCTGGAGGTGAGGCCCAGCCTGGGAGGGAGGTCTCTGTTTGGTAAATGGGACAAACACCCAGGACTGGGACCTGGGAGACGGGGTTCCGCCTGCTTCCCTCTACACCCCGGTGAATGCAGGGGGCAGAGCCTTATTAGTTTCACGTAGTTTCAGATCCTAGATGACTGTCCCTGCATCATCTCCTTCCCACACCCACGCCACATCCAACGTCAGCCTCTCCTTCCTGCACGACACAGTGGCCCCTCCCTCACCACCCAGCTCCTTGTCTGACCCGGCCAAGCTGTCCTCCATGTAGCATCCAGAGTGACCTTTCTAGATGAAGCCTGACCTCTTCAAGGGGTAAAGTTCGAGCTCTTTCTCTGGCTCCCAAACCTCCTGGTCCCCTTGCCTGCCTCTCCTGCCTCCTCTCCTGATGGTCCCACTCCAGCCCTGCATTCTGTGAGCCGAGGACCCATTTCAGATGGATGCCTCTCCCTCTGTCGGAATGTCGCCCCTGCCAGCTCTGCACCACCTGTGAGAATAAGTTTGCGTGGTACATGCCAGCAGCCAACTCCTCACTGGACTTCATCCTCTGAGCAGCCTAGGGCGCTTTTCCAGATTCAGATCAGGTCATTCCAGCTGCCAACCTTTTATAGGTTTTCTGATGCCCTCCAAGTACAGACCGAATTTGTTTGCTTGTCTAAGATCTGCAGGATCTGGCCCTACCTGTCTATAGCCCCTCCCACAATGCAGTTCTTCCAGCCAAGTCTTCCTGGCCTTGTTGGAGGTTCCCCTTGCCTTGAGGCCTGCGCACTTGCTGCTCCCTCTGCCTGGAACGGTCTTCTCTTCCCTCTTCCTCCATTAGTTCCTAATTATGCTCCAAGTTCCAGATGAGGTCACAGCCCCCTCACAGACACTTATGACACCTTGGACCATTGCATTTGACATTTGTTGATGAGACTGGTTGATTGGTGTCTGCCATCCCGTTAGACCACATGCCCCATGAGGGCAGGGGCCCTATCTGTGATCCCTACTGCTGTGGTGTTTGTTTAGTGCCCAGTGTATGGTAACCAGTCAACAGGGTGAAGGACAAAACAGGCATGATTGCCTTCTTTGGGCCTTCCCCAACACCCTGTCCAACACGAGAGCCCCTCTTTCCTCCTGGGCACCTGCCCATCCCTTTAACATTGCCCTGACCACCTGCCTTGTCCCTGTCTGCTAACTTGCCAGTCTTCTCAGCTGCAGGTCCCCAGGGAGGGGCATTTCTATTCCCTGTGTCTGGCATGGGACCTAATACACTCAAAAAATGCTGGATGGATGGATGGATGGAAAACAGGATATATATTGATGAGTGGGAAGATGGATGGATAGGAAGGAGGGAGGGAGGATGAAGGAGCGTGAGAGGATGGATGGGTTTTGGTGTACAGTGTAAATGTTTCTCCTTTTTCTTAATTGTTTGCAGAGCTTGGGAAGTTCTGTTTGTTTGTTTTACAGGCAGTGGAGTTAAGGTCAGAGAACTGGACTGGCTGAAAGAGGACCTCTGCACAGGTGTGTGTCTTCCTCTTGTGCCCCATTTGATTCAGTGGTTCCTGGTAATATCTCAAGGCCAGTGGTCCTGTGGCCTTGACTGACAGCAGATCCAGGCTGCTGCCACAGTCCACAGCTCTCAGGAAGTTCCCTTCATTGGCTGAAAGTGACAGGTGTTATTCATGGGCACCTGCTGTATACCAGGCACCTTCCATTCATGGTATTCAGACTCCACAGTGTCACTGTGCAGCAGGTGTGAACCCTTGAGTAATCAGTGGAGACCCAAGTTTGGGGTGAGTTCCCACCCAGGGGATCAGGTATGAACCCAGTCTCTGACTCCAGGGCTCCCACAGCAGGGCGCCAGCCATCTGGCTTCAGGGCTCTGGGTGAGGGTTTTCTGAATTCCTTATACAAACTGTTTCAGACCTGTAGGCTTGCTCTTTCTTTATATGAAAACTTTTGCCTGTAAGACGTCATGCAGGGAAAATCATTGCTTGTGGAGTACCTATCACCTGCCAAGCACATAGCATACCTTAGGTCCTGTCCCCTCCCCAGCCATCCAGGGAGCCGTCTAGTGCAGGCGCTGAAACGAGAGGTGAAGCCCTTTCTCAGGGTTGCACAGTGAACATGGCTTGGGAGCCAGGGACACGGGACAGGTCGTGTTTGCACAGGTTGCGGGCAAGGCAGAGGGTGAGGCCAAGTCCGCCCGTCCCCACTCACTATGCTGCCCCCTCGAGCAAGGGCACCTCTCTCACTGTGGGTCCCACATAGGCAGCCGTGTCCATGAAGCAGGGTGCTGGGACTCGGGGCTGCCTTGGCAGTGCCTGCTGCACCGAGTGGCCCGAACCCCATTTCTTCTGCAGCCTCTCAATCCGTCTCTCAGTGAGAGTTGGTGGCCACAGAGACAGGAGAGAGCACAAAACACCCTTTCTTCTTTTCTCCCAGACCCAGAAGTCCCCTTCAGCTGGTCGGAAGAGGACGTCTCCGACCTGTACGGCCACACCACCATACTGCTCGCAGCTGAAGGTGAGAACGTCGGCCTCTCACAGCCAGTGTCACTGTCATGGAGCCATGCTTAGCATCCCACCGCTCGGCGTCCTCTCTGTCTAGGAGCGCCTTTCTGGGACATCCCCACATCTCCGTGCAGTGTGAATTCTGAGAACCGATGCTCCCGTTCATCAGGACCCCATCCGTGGGGGCATGGGTCCTCTGAGGTACAGATTTCTCTGGTATTTGCACGTTTTCCCCTAATGCCTGTTTTCTTCCCTGCAGTGTTCTATGACGATGACCTAACTGATGCTCTGTTTAAAACACTCTTCCGACTCGCTCACAAATTGAAAAACACCTGCACAGCCATTCTCTCTGTGGAGAAGAGGTGAGCTCCACACCAGAGGGACCGAAGTGGGGTGGGGGGGGGGAGGGCGTTGAGGGAGGCAGTGCTGGCATTCCGAACTTGGGTCTCCACTGATTACTCAAGGGTTCACACCTGCTGCACAGTGACACTGTGGAGTCTGAATACCAGGCTCACCATCTAAACAACGTCACAGTCAGTGTCCTTATTTACCGCTCATTTAGTCAGCATCTACTGTATGCCCTGCACACTTCATGTAACCCACACACCAGCCCACCTGTGTGTAGGCACTGCCGTCCCATTTCTCAGGTGAGGAGAGGAAGTCTGAGCAACATCATGGAACTTTCCTGGCCACAGCTGGTCATTGTGTGGTCGAGGGCTTGAATGTACTAGGAGGCTGTGCACCAGAGCCGAGGCACGTGGCCACCGCACTGTCAAGGGCCTTTGCTCTTTCTGAGCGTTCCCTCTGGGCCACCATCTGTCTTCTCGGGCCTCCAGGCCTCTGTCCTCTCCCTGATGCAGACGCACCCCTCCAGGACGTTCCGCTGGAATGGCCTGAACCACTCGGGCTCCTGCTGACGCAGCATCCATCTCGTGAAAGGTCAGGGCTAGACACTGCACAGCTCTCTCTGAGCCCTACGATAGGCCACAGCTTTCCTGAAAGCAGTTCGGAACATGTATCAAAAGCCACCACACCGAACGTAATCACTCACCCAGCAATTCAGCACCTAGAAACTCAGCCTGTGGCAGCAATCACAGCTCTGTACAAAGCCATCCACACAGCAAGTTCGCTGTTTACACCAATAGTGTCTAGGACCTCCTTCAAGGCCCACATGACAAAGGGCAGCACATGACCAGTGGCCCCCTCCTGAATTCTGATTGGAGGCCATAAAAGGAAAAATTGAGACAGTCAGGAAAAGTTGAATACTGACTGTCTACTTGATGATAAATAATTATGATTGAATTTGCCCGGCCGGTGTGGTTCAGTTGTTGAGCCTTGACCCATGAAGCAAGAGGTCAGTCACTGGTTCAATTCTGGCTCAGGGCACATGCCTGGGTTGCAGGCTTGATCCCTAGTAAGGAGCATGCAGGAGGCAGCCAATCAATGATTCTCTCTCAGTGTTTCTCTCTCCCTCTCTCTCTAAAATCAATAAAACCATATTTTGAAAATATAAGAATTATCATTGAATTTATTTTAGGTGAAAAGAGCCTTTATGTTTTCAAGATACACACAGACATGCATATGGAAGAAATACTGTGATGTCTGACATTTTCTTTTTAATCTAGTGGTGGAAGGAAGTCAGAGGTGACAGAGGCTGAAGCCGAGCAGTTCATTACCTATTCTCGCTCTTTTATATCTTTGACGTTTTTCTAGTAAAAGATTTTGGAAAGAAAAGGGAAAGAGACAGAATTTGAATTTCAAGTTGAATCATGTTGCAGACTAGGGTGTAGAGAGGTGTGAGTGGCCCAGCTGGAGATGCTCTGTGAGGACTCAGTTCTGGTTATCAGCCCTCCCCGCCGCCCAGCCCATATCTCCCCACCCCACCCACTTCCCAGCAGTGTTCCTCTTCCCACAGGTTCTTGCAGGCCTCTGCCCCTTCCTGTGCCACTGCCCTGTCATGGACAAGCCGTGTCCAGATCTTTGCTGGCCTCAGATGTTAGTCTGTGTTTATGTCGTGTGCCAATTTGTAGCTCTTTGGGCCATAGGGTTACCTTGGGCACGTGCCTTCAGCTCTGAAGCTGTCTCCACAGCTGTAAAATGGAGGTGGTAGTTGTGTCCACCTCCCCAGCCACCCTGCAGACCCAGGCAGACAGCACACAGATGCTCAGCACACAGTGGGCATTCAGGGAAAACCCACCAGCAGGAAGGCCCACAGGGAGGGAATGCCCGAGCCTTCCCAGTGGGGATGGCAGTGTGTGGGCTGCTTGTTTGCAGGATGAACTTCACACTGAGTCACCTGGACGTCACCTGCGAGGCCTACGACCACTTCCGCGTCTGCCTGCGGCAGCTGGAGCAACTCCGGGATGGCCAGCTGCGCTTCGCGGTGGAGCCGGTAGAAGCCTCCTTCCCACAGCGCCTGGAGTATGAGCGCATCCGGCAGCTGGTGGGTGCTCGGTGGGGTGCTGTTGAATCGACAACGTGTTCTCTTTAGTGAAGCCTGTGATGGGCTCTCCCCTGCTCCTAAGAGTCACTGTGTGCAGGGGTGGGCCTGCAGGTGAACCGTCACCTTACAGTGCAGTCCTTCCCCGTGGGCCGCTGGGACTCAGCTGTGGGAGCCACTTGGTTGGGTTGAAGATCTTGGTGCAGGGACTTCTGGTGCTGATGGTGGAACCTTCATGGGGGAAATGTGCTGGCCTTGCGGACCAGACAAGCTTGTCTAGTGACCGATGAACTTCTGACCCCACAATGGGGTCCCACCATATCAGGCCTCTTAGTAATCATCCTGATTACATCATCCCTGTCCCAGTTAATGCAACAGTGAGTCACCCAGCGGGGAAGCAGCAGAGCTGGGGCTTAAGCCTACAGCCACTGACCTCCAGTTACTGTTTCTAAGCCCAGCACTTGGAGAAAACTTGAAAATCATGTAACATTACCAGGAGCAGGATTCACAGACATCCAAAGCTCCAGAATTCACGTCCTTTGCTCATTACCTTCAGGCTGTGGCCTCCCTTTCACTGGGTCTGGAGACCAGAGCCCGATTCTGAGGAGGAAAGGGGAGGAGGAGGCCCTCTCCCTCACACTCCTGTCCTGTCCCCAAAGCAAGCACAGCACTGCATCAGTGTGGTTGCCGTTTGCAAGGAGGTGTGTGTGTTACGTGCTCTTGACTCGGCTCCGAGTCCTGGTGTCCCTGTGGCTAAACGCTGTCCAGTGTCCTGTTCTCAGCAGCCCTGCTCAGGCCTGTGGCTTCTTTCATGGGGTTAGTCCCTCTCATATTTGGCCTTTCTCTTCTCCTGCTGCCTTCTGTTTTTCCCAGCATCCCTGTCTGTTCCAAGGAACCCTGCCTCATGGTGTGCCTGAAGTAGGGTAGCTCAGTTGTGTCATTTCTGCCTCCAGCAATGCTTCAGGCTTAATTTGCTCTAAGACCCACGTGTTCATCTTTCTGGCAGTCCAGGCTATTCATAGAGCTTTTCTGCAACAGCATATTTCAAATGCACCCTGTCAATCTTCCCCGTTCAATTCTCCCCCCCCCGCCCCTGCCCATTTATTGCTTCACTGCCTCTGGGCAGCCTCCCTGCCCCTTAGCCTCGCTGCTTGTCAGCCTCCCGGTAGACAGCAAACAGGACATGGAGCTCCTACTAAGAACGTGGCGTGTTGTACCTTCTCCACCTGCAGTCACAGCTGCTGCTAAATTCAGCAGCCAAGGTACATGGCACTGAAGACCTGCCCAGGTGGAGAAATTGTTGTGGCTTGCTGTCCTTTCCTGGTTCCTATTGCCAGTGTGGCATCTGATGCCTCCTGGACTCCTGCTGGGACCTACCCATCGCTTCTCCACAGTGAAGCAGAGAGAACAGCCCAGAGCACAGAGACGTGGGGGAAGGGCCCATTCCTGCAGTAGCTTGCCTGCTGCCCCTGGCTCATGTGTTGTTTGTTCTTTGCTAATTATGTCCCTTTATGAAATTGGGAAGCCTCCCCTGGGCATCTGGGGAATCTCGCCTTTCTCTCTTTGCTGCAGGAGCTGTGGAAGATCTTTGTAGAACCAGGAACGTGACCCATCGCGTCCAACAGCACAGTTCCTCCACTGTTCTGATAGGCTCTAATAAAGTCACACAGGCTCCCAGAGGGGTGGGCTCGAGATTCGAGATGGTAGCCTTTTTGTTTTTTTTGTTTTTTTTTTTTTCAGAGGGAGAGAGAAAGAGACATCGATGTGAGAGCAAAACATCAATCAGCTGCCATAGGATCAAGCCCACTACCTGGGCATGTGCCCTGGCTAGGAATCAAACCAGCAAGGTTTCAGTGCACGGGATGGCGCCCAATCAACCGAACCACACTGGTCAGGGTGAGGTGTTAGCATTTTCAAAACATGGCAAATGCACCTTGTATGATGCAGGGTAGTATTCTGGAGTCAGTTGCTCCTCCTAGAGAATGTCCCTGCTCCGCCGGAAGTCCATTCAGTTGTGTTTTCAGGCTGCTGTAATGCGTTGCAGGATGTTTCAAGAGCTGCTTGGTCATGTTGGGCAAATGTTCTCAACTTGATTCCACTCGCACTTCCCTTGGGGGCGGGCACCCAGGGCTGAGCCAGTCGTCTTCTACGCTCCCCTCTGTTGCTTACAGATGTGTTTAATATGTCGCCACAATTACTGTAATAACACCAACGCAAAGTGAGACTCAGAAGCCTCATTTCCTTCATGGCTGCGGCGCCTGTCCCTGTTCCTCCCTCTGGGCGGAGGAGGTTGGCACTGTACTCTTCGGGCAAGTGGAGCTTGAGCCTTTGTCTTCTGTTTTAACCCTTTATAACCAAAATACATGTGTCTGTCTGGTTATCCTTTGTTTGTTCCTCTCCCATTTCCACCCCACCCTGTCACTCTATACCCCTCTCCCACTGTCTCTGTCCTTTCCAATTTGGGTCCCATCTTCCCACTGCCCTTGGCTCTCCCTGCAGCACCCTTTCCCCTGGCTTGCTTCTCCTGCACATTTTCCTTCAGGGCCCAGCATGGCCCCTCCCTGCCTGCCCCTCATTGCCCAGACCTGGCTTCTCTCCACTCCTCCAGCTACCGCTGTCCCTGCCCAGGCTCACCTCTCCCCAAGCACCCAGACTCATTTCTCAGGCCCATCACACTGCAGTCATTGGCTTATCTGCATACCAGGGTTCAGGCAGTTGTGAGTCTTATTTCATCTTCGCAGCAACTCTAGGTCAGCAGCCTGGCTATACCCATTTAACAGTTGGGAAAACTGAGGCTCCAAAAGGGAAAAAAAATGTCCATGAGGTCAAGTATCCTATTAGTCTTAACAGCAATATATTCCTGGCATATGGCCTGTCCCAGACTAGGTATTGGACACAAATTGAGTGAATCACTAGTATGAATTATTGCTACGACAGTGTTTCCCGGTTGCAGGCTCCAGGGGCATTTGGCCATGTTTGCAAACATTTTTGGTCATTACAACTCGAGGAGATGGGTGCTACTGACTAGGGGCACTGCTAAACATGTGCAGTGCACAGGACAGCTCCCCCACAACTAAGAATGATCCAGCCCCAAATACTAACAGTGCTGAGGTTGAGAAACCCTGACCTGCAATAGGACAATTCGCTACTTGAGGAAAGAAAAATGGGTCTCCACCGAACCTGCAGTGAAGGCAATACAGGAGAATGAATCTCACCCCTCCCCTCCAGGAGTGGGAAGAAAATCTGCACACACTAGCTCTAAATCTTATAAAGACCCTAGAAGGCAGAAGTGATCCCCATAATGAGAAATCTGAAGCTCAGAGAGGTTAAGCAACTTGCTCAACATCGCACAGCTACCCAGTGGCAGAGTCAAGCTCAGAGCCCGCGCCCAGCTGATCCCAATGGCCATGCTCTTCCCACGTTCCCATAAGCAGCAGCGGTGGCGCCGACTGGGAGCTTGTTAGGACACGGCAGCCCGGGAGTTGAACCTGCATTGTGACAGGACCCTCAGGAGCTCACGTGCGCAGTGTTTCAGGAGCATAGCCTTTGATCCACTCCCGTTTTCCAGGGTTGCTACTCAGATAGTTGGGGCCAAGTCGCAGAACACGACGGGACATATTGAAAAGAGAACCCCACTGCACAACCCCAGCTGGTCATGTGTCAGCACTAGCAGCCACACTCCTAGCACTCCTGGGGACAAGCCATAAGTGTAATTGGCACCAAGCAATAGCGTTGTCACACCTTTCACTTGGCACATTAGGGCAAATGCTTTTATGTCTAAGCCGCTCAGCCTGAAGCTTCCTCTAAGTGGAGCCTGCAGTTAATCGCGACCACTGTAGTTCACAGCATGGTCAGATGTTCACTTCTCGGAGTCGAATGTGCCCTCCTCGCCGAGCTGTACGGCTTTGCTTGAGCCTCTGTAAGTGCTTGTTGGGTGGGAATATTTCAGAATCATCAAACCAGGGAGATGTTTGGGGAATTAACTCAGGCCATTGGACCCAATTCTTTTTTGACACATTCTAACGTTTTCAGAGAAGTATGTGGCCCAAGAAGGGGACTTGGTTGTTCAAGCCTGCCCAGGAAAGACATGGTAAAACCAGAAAATGGTGATGCACGCAGACCGCCCAAGGTCTCTCCAGTCCTGGGCGGGCCCCATGCTACCATTTAACAAGCTCCCAGGTGACACTGGTGCTGCTGGTCTGGCACCACACTGAAGAGCAAGGCTGTGAGGCATCATTCCTGGTGAAGAGCATAAGCTCGGGTTGGGCTGGCCTGGGTTCAAATACTGACTGCCACGGAGCAGCAGCCAGATGCCTGTGGACACTTGACCCCGCTCACCTCTCTGCCTCAGCTGCCTCATCTGAATGGTGCCACTCCTCTTCCAGTTACTGTGAAGGTTGTATTAGCCAATTCGTGTATGATGCCCAGGGACATTTTCAATAGACTGCTGATACAGTCCTAACTCTGTGCTTTTTTCTCCTCAATATATTTTTTGTTGAGTTTAGAAAGGAAGGGAGAGGGAGGGAGAGAGAGAGAAACATCAATGATGAGAGAGAATCATTGATCAGCTGCCTCCTGCACACCTTCCACTGGGGATCCAGCCCACAACCTGTGACCTGGTTCATAGGCTGACGCTCAACCACTGAGCCAGGCTGAGTTTTTTGGTTTGGGAGCATTTTCAGCTTGTACACCGTGGCCTGCTTGATGTGTAAGGTTTGACTGTCCCCTTCTAAAGAAGTCTCTGTGAGCAATCTACACCCACCTCTATAAATAAAACAAGTTTTCTTTGTACAGTGTCCTGTGACAACAGCTGGGTGAAGAGCAAATGGGAAACATCAAGATGAACAGCCTGCCTTAAACCCCAGGCTCCGTGTTACACACCAGGGTCACTTCAAGGGATCTCGGAGGACTAGGCAAGGCATCCACACTACGGACCCCATGCCCAATAAGACTCCTGTGGGCTGCTGGAAGGGAGACATGCTGCCTGGGCTCAACCATGAGTCCAAGTTCTTCATGCAGAGTGAAGGTAGACTGGGCTGCTGTGTCTGACCCTTTTGAGGTGAGAGCCTCGTGTGTGGGTGTCCTGGACTCAAAGCCATGACCTGACGGCAAACCTGGCCTACGTGACTGATGGAAAATATCAGTAGCTTGCCCCATCTAGGCATCAAGTTGCCCCACTCATATCTTGGCCTTCAGCCACAGCAGCCATTTATGTCCCCAGTGGATTCAGGGGCAGAAGAGCTTTGTCCTGGGTGCTGGTCCTCCCAACATGATGGCGACGCTGTATGTGCGGAGTTTCCTGTCCTACATCCTAGAAAGCCAGTGAGTGTGGTATTAGATTGCAGCCATGTCCCGGGTGTGACTGCCAGCTTAAGCCCAATTCTGTGCCGAGCAATCAGGAATGCCTCAGGCTGAGTTCCCAGCATGAACCAGGGAGACATTCCAGGCACTGCGGGTCCTCACACAACAGCTGGGCACAGTGCCCAGAGCGGTGTCAGCAGGTCCACCTGTCCAGCATCAGGGAGGAGCTGCCCAGCAACACTGGGGCAGCCAACCAGTGATTTTCAAGTCCGTCCAATGTGATGGTGTTAGGAGGTGGGCCTTTGGGAGGTGCTCAGGTCATCAGGGTGGAGCCTTCAGGAATGGGATTCATGCTCTTATAGAAGAAGCCCAGAGAACTCGGTCTGCCTTGTGAGAACACAGTGAGAAGCCCTAGCTGGTTTGGCTCAGTGAATAGAGTCTCTACCTGCATGTGCCTTTCGCTGGTCAATTCCAGCCGAAGGCATATGCCCAGGTTGTGGGCTCTATTCCCAGTGTGGGGCGTGCAGGAGGCAGCCAATCATTCTCATCATTGATGTTTCTATCTCTCGATCCCTCTCCCTTCCTCTCTGAAATCAATAAAAATATATTTAAAAATAGAATGTATCAAAAACACACACAATGAGAATACTGCTGTCTGTGAACCTAGAAGCGGACTCCTACCAGACACCAAATCTGCTCACACTTGGACCTGGGAAGAGGTATCCCCAGTGAAACCTGGGTTCCTCGTCTTCTACTATTTGGAGTTCAAGACAAATTCAATCATTCCTGAAAAAACAGAAGGGAAAACTACTTTCCAAACCTTTCTGAAGCTGCAGTGGATTGAATAGTATGTGCCCCCTCTCTCCTCCCCCTGCCCCCCTCCCCCCACCAAATATAGTTCCTGCATATTAACCCCCAGAATCTGCAATGGGAGCTTGTTTGGGAAAAGGGTCTTTGCAGATGTAATTAAGTTATGGTTTATGTCATCCTAGGTTTAGGGTGTGCCCTAAATCCCAAGACCAGTATCCTTATAAGAAAAAAGAAAGGGAGATTTGAGACACAGAGAAGATGGCAATGGACAACATATGCATATTGAAGTGATGTGGCCACAAGACAAGGAATCCTGGAGCCACCGGAAGAGGCAGGAAGAATCCCCCAGAGCCTTCAGGGATTTCTGACCTCCATAACTGAGAGAATACATTTCTATTGTTTTAAGCCACCCAGTTTGAGGTAATTTGTTACGGCAGCCTCAGGAAACTAATACAGAACCCAAAGGACATGCTCTCAGCATGTAAACTGACTTGTGGAGAAACTGCAAGTCTAGACGCTGCAGGGAGGCCAGTCTCCAAGAGCTGGGTTCTTCCCCACCCCTCACTCAGCTACATAAAATGCCTCATCTCCCCAAGTCTACACTCGGTGTTGGCTAGGAGGATTTCATAAGCAGATGTGTAAGATCTTTAAAAATGCATGTTCTTCAGCATGTATGATGGAAGGACATCCTTGTGAATTCAGGGACTTGATTTTGGGGCTGGATATCAGTCATGAATGTCAAGTCTCTGAGGATATCTGCTGTGAGAGGTCATTGCATAACACCCACCCTCCTGGCACAGGGACCTCAAGGCCCCCAAGATCTGGCCTCTGCCTATGTTCTGGGCCATCCCGACCACCATACTGAGTTCCCTCCTGCTCCCAGAACACAACGCATCTTAACCGTCAGGCCCCTGACTCACACCCACCCTGAAACCACGCTCACCCAGCCTGTCCTCTCTCCCTTCTTCAGAAAGCCTTTCCCTCTATGATACAGCCCCTTTAAGACTCAATGCGTAATTGTTTCTGAGACTCGCTCACCAGGTGGTGAGCTCCAGGGTGAAAGCAGTGGTGTCATGTTTCTCTCCAGCCTGACACACCCAGTCATACCACAAATATTTATCAAGCACTTCCCACAGCTGGATATTGACATGGGGAGGCAGCCAGGAGCAAGACATCTCGCTTCCCTGACCTCAGGCAGTCCACATACTACACAAGGCAACAGGCAATAAACATAAATAAATACATACCAAGTGTCAGGTGATGCAAAAAACAGTGATAAAAAAACAAAACAAAATTAAGGCAAAAAGCTGAGTGCATGCTTAGAGAGTCCCTATGTGCACAACTGAGCAGGTGCAAGCATTTTACAATAATGAAACACTCAAACTGCGCATGGTTGTCCATTCTGTCCAGTGGGAAGATAATGCAAGGGGTACAGTGATTTTGCCTTGTGGGACATTAACAAAATTTGTGTCCAATCTGGTAATTTCATCTCATCATAATCCCACTTACTATAAAAATCCCTGTTCTCTGTATTCTTTTTTAAAATATGTTTTTAATTAATTTTTCTTTATTTCTCTTTTTTTAAATAGAGGGTAAGGGAGAGGGAGAGAGACAGAGAGAGAAACATCAATATGAGAAAGAAACATTGATCAATTGCCTCGGTACACAGCCCAACTGCAGTACCTAGCTATGTGCCCTGACCGAAATTGAACCAGCGAGCTTTTGGCACACCTGACAACACTCAACCAACTGAGCCACACCAGCCAGGACTTATATTCCCTTTTCAACCAGCTTTGTCATCCTGCACAGTCCCTCCCTCATCAAATAAGACTTTGGCATGTGCACCCGATCAATTTTAAGGGAATTTGGTTTTCATGGTTTGAGAATTATAATCTTGATAGGGTTGATAAGTGCTACAAGGAAAAAATGCTGTCCAGGGGGCTAAGTGAGCACTAATGAAGGAGAAGTGGGAGGAGGTGAGGAGGTGAGGGGGGGTGGGGGGGGGCGGGGCAGGTCCCAAAGAATAGGAAGGAGCCAGCTGTGTGGAGTGAATGAATGGCTGCATGAACAAATTAACTGAACGGAACTTACTCTGGCCCAACCAGCCAATGGCATGGAGCTTGTTCTTGGCTTGTCTCCCAACCAGCCTGGAGGTTACTGCCTTCTTTCTCAGGTTCCAAGGCTGAGGAGGCAGAGCACCTCACCTCTCCCCAGGCTCGCTGGAGGACTTTCTCCACCAGGTGGCGTGCCATCCTCACGAATCGACAGCAGAAATTCAGTAAGGAATCCAGGACGTAGTCATCAGTCCCCTTAGGCACTGGCAGCTGCTCCAAAGTGTGGGTCCCAGTGACTGTTGGGGAACCCTAGCTAACCTGCAGTGCTACCCTAGTTATTACAGTAGCCAGTACCCCACTATCCTCACGCCCTAATTCAGATCAAACCCACCTTTGTTAAGTACCTACCATTTATTCTGAGGTGTAAGCTGCGGCTCATGAAGCATAGGTCACAGGACTCGGAAGTAACAAGGGTGGGGTCTGGGTCTGCAGCCAATGTTCTTCCCATTACCCCTGCCCAGGGTAGGGGCTGTTTGTTCAAAAGCAAGAGGAGCCGTGTGGGTTGGAGACTATGCTGTGCCATTGTCCTGGGTAGGTCAATGACTTGCCAGCGCTGAGCCGTGACTCTGCCTTAGGCCTTAGGAAGCAACAGACATTGGATCACACAGGAGCATTTCTTTGGGGCAAGAGTGTCTGGACCAGGAAGGAGCCAAGCTCAGAAATGGTCTCATGGGCAGATGGAGCTTCCAGCTTCAGAGCTCACCAAGAAGAGAGCCTAGAGCTGATGGTTTGGATGTTGGGCCAAGGACGAAAGGGACAGCCTTCTCCCCACATCTTCCATTGGAGGTTACGGAGAGGCAATAAAGCATGATGGTTAGAGCATGGTGCCTGGTGTCTGAACTGAGCTCAAAACAGCCCAACACTCACTCTCTGAGCCTCAGCATCCATATTGCTAAAATGGGCACACTGCTAGTACTTACCTCTCAAGGTTGTTATTAATGATGCATATAAGCCACCTATCACATTACCCAGCTCAGGGGAAAGGCACAAGACATGGCAACCATCAACATCTCCACCATCATCATCACTATTATGAATTACTCGCTGCTGCATTTCCATTAACTGCCTGTCTGGGGGAGATGGAAACTCTTTAGGCAGGTGCCTTCCTCAACGGTTAACAACGGTAAAACAATCTCATTTGCCTAACCACTTCTCCTAACTGTTACACTTGATTGACAGGATGGGTTATATTGGGGAGAAAAATGTCAGTCAAGCTCTTGAGTGCATCATCCCTGAAATGTTGCCATGGAAACACATACCTGGATGTTCCATGGGGAGGGCAGCCAGTCAGGGAAGAGTCAGACTGTAGTGAAGAGATGCGGAGGGGGTCCTCCCACTCCTCCTATTTTTCTGGCTGTTTGTGCAGTTCTGAGCAGGAGGCTTTACATAGGTCATTTCTTCTAAACCTCACAACAACCCTATGGGGAAGGACTATTGTGCTTGTCCCCATTTTACAGGTGAAGAAACTGAGGCTCAGAGAGGTTAAAACTTGCCCAAGGTCAGCCTTGTCAAGCCAGAGGAGTTAAACGAGGACAAGGTGTCTCAGCCTTGGCACTATTGACATTTGGGGCCAGAAAATTCTTTGTTGTGGGGCTGTCCTGTGCACTTAGATGTTCAGCAGCATCCCTGACCTCTACACACTGGTGCCAGTAGCACGTTCCTCTTCCACCCAGTTGTGACAACCCAAACTGTCTCCAGTCCTGGTTAGACGTGCCCAGTCCCTCACCACCACTAGGTAGTAATTATTCCTTACCCTGGACAGCTCTCTACATTTATAAGGCTCTTTCACTGCACCTGTCTCACGGGATCCACATGGGACCATGCGACTTTGGGATCCTTAATGTGATTATCCTGTAACCCCAAAGACTCGGGGATGGGCATGGGGAAACAGGGCGAAACTCAACCATCTAACCTTGCTGAGCAGATTCTGGGCGAGGGAATCCCTCAGGGGTCCCACAGCCTGTGAGCCACAGGGCTGCGAGGGAACCCAGATGAGTCTGATTCGAGGTCAGTGGTTTCCACTGTAGCTACTAAGGACTCCTGGTCCCCAAGTTGTCTATTTTTTCACACACCACCACCCAGCTCAGTTTGCTGCGATGTCACAGACGTGAGGAGGGGTCAGGCAGCCTAGAGCCATGGGCAGCCCTGCTCAGGACCCAGCCTGGCAGGACCCAGCCCCTCAGTGACACAGGAAAATGGCGCGTTGGGAGGGTTGTCATCTTCCTGTGATGACAGAGGAAGGCATTTCACCAAAAGCAGCTCTGATTCGGTGGGTGGTCCTCACAAGGAGGAGGGGCCTTAGTGAAATTAGCACGAATTCCCACGCGACATGCACAAGCCACCACATTTAATCCTCTCCGCAACCAGCAAGGATAAGCTACCATCTTATTCTAGAAAGCTAAGGCTCAAAGAGAGCCAGTGATGGACCCCAAGTCACACTAAGTCCTGTGCACGTAGATGTTTAGCAGCATCCCTGGGGACAATGGCCGGTCTGGGACTGGAGCCTGGTGAATCCATCTCAGGAGCTGCTCCCAGGAGCCACACCAGGTCAGGTACCTTCCAGGCAAAGCTAGAGGTCCCTGGGTAGGCAGTCCATGACCAGTGACTGGTGTAACTGGTGTATAAATACCCAGCGCCCTTGCACCTGGGGGAAATGACTCTGAAAGGCATGTTCTCTGCAGGCTTCCAGCGTTCCCAACAGAGTGCAGCTCCGTCTACCTTCCCTTCCCTATCGTTCGACTCCACTACCCTACTGGTGGCTCCTGGGATCACTTCCACATAAAGCACTCGAATCCTCCTCTCAAGTCTGCTTCTGGAGGAGCTCACACTACGATAATGTTTACAGTAATCACTAATATTCGTAGAGTGCTTCCTATATGCTCTACTGATGCTTTTCCCACTTCACACTCCTGAGAGGCCAATCATGCAGGCGCTGTTACCAGCATCCCCATTTTACAGATGAGGAACTGAGGCTGGGAGGGCTTAAGTCAGTTCTTAACTGTCACAGCCAGGACAAAACCAGATCTCTATAACCCCAGAGTTTGAGGATGTAAGCTCTGCCATTCTGTCCCCTGGTTTTATCTTCTGTCGTCTGTACAGTGTAGAGAGGAGAAGGAGGTGTGGGGGGCGGGGGTAGAAGGAGGGGAAGGAGGCCAGAGGGAGGGGGAGGAGGAGGGGAACGAGCTGTGGATTTGCTGGCCCTGGGGGAAGAATTCGTTATCAGTTTGAGTTTTCAGTTCCTCTGTGAAGTTTCAGCAGGGAGTTGCTGGACAGCTCCTGGGGCCCAGCCAATGCTCCCGCAGAGCGGGGCAGGAGGAGTCAGTGCCCTCCCTCAGAGTCCTGTTTAACCCTGCCCTTTGCAGGCAGTGCAATTGATCCGTATTAATAGAGCACCTACTGTATGCCATGTACTGTCCTCAGAGATCTCAGACATGCCAACAAAGTCCCCAGATCTCAGAAAAGACAGAAATGCTTAGCGGTGTTCTCCAGCAGCAGAGGTGAGAGAGGGAGCCACACCGCTCCACCTGACCTCGGGAAATGCCCTTGCATGTATTGGTGAGAAGAATTGGGTGACTCTGAGGGCATCTCTAGCCACAGGAGAAAGGGACCTGATGTTATGAAGCTCCTTCTATATTCTTGGGACTACATACCCATTATCTAATGATGGTTTCTCAGCCTCAGCCCTGTTGATGTTTGGAGCAGGGTAAATATTTGTTGTCAGGGATTGCCTTGTGCATTTCTGCCTCTGGGAACCCTGCAGGGCATGGAGGTGACACTGGGGGATGACACAGTTCCCCCATGTTTCAATGTGTCCTGAGCTGGAAGGGGGACTGTCGTCTCTTTTGGACTGGCAGCTCTGAAGGACCCAGTCATCACAAAGACAGCAGAATAAAGCTGTGATGAGTCTGTGACATGTCAGTTGCCACAGAAGCTTCTGTTGGGCATGTCACCTACCCATGCTGTCCCCATCTTACCAGGGTCATTTAGGTACAGCAAGCAGGAGGCAGCCCCTGGGTCTTCAAAGAGCCCAGCACTAGGGACAAACGCATGGGTATGAGCATGGGAAAATCTCATCTAGCCTCCCTCTTAGCATTCAGGCCTCAGCTTCAATGTCACAGCCTTCCAGGTGACTCCTTAGCCATCATGGCTGATGTACCTGCTCAGATGCTGGTCACATCTTATTTTTCTTTTCCCTCAGAGAACTTATTGTCAAAATGAGCTTCCTTGGGTACATGTTTGTTTGCTTTTACCTGCTGTCTCCCAACACCAGAACGGAAGCTCCTTCGGCTGGGACCTCAAGTCCCCAGTGCTGAAAACAGGTCAGCACCTGCATATAGTAGGTGCTAAATGCATATTTGTTGACCAAATGAATGAACGGATAAATTACTAAGCTGGTGAGTGAATGAATGAGCTCTGGTCAACCTCTCACAATCAGGTAAATAACTTGGTGAAACTAGTACTAGTAATAACAACAGCTGCCAACAATGGATACCCACCAGGGACCAGGAACAACTCCTCCTCTCATTTCCCCCAACAGTTGTACACTGTGGTACATACTTTGTGGTAAGATACACATAACACAACATGTGCCATGTTAACCATTTTAAAGTGTACAAACCAGTGGCATTAAGTACATTCAAAATATTGTACAACCATCACCATTATAGAATGTTCATCACCCCAAATGAAAACCCCACTAGGCAGACACTCCCCATTTCCCCACCTCCAGCCCTGATAACCACTAGTCTGCTTTTTGTCTCTGGATTTTTCTATCCTAGATATTCTGTAAAAATGGAGCATACGATATGTGGTCTTTTTTTTTTTTAAAGTTCATCCATTTAGTGGCATGTATCAGCACTTCATTCCTTTGAATGACTTGAGTAATATTCTGTTGAATGGACATATCACAATTTGTTTAGACATTCATCAGTGGTAGGACATTTGGATTATTTCCACATTTTAGCTATTGTAATGCTGCTATGAACATTCATATACAAGTTTTTGGTTTGAACACCTATTTTCAATTATTTTCCATATCTACGTAGGAGTGGTATTACTGGGTCATATGGTAATTTTTAAAATATATTTTTATCGATTTCAGAGAGGAAGAGAGAGATACAAGCATCAATGATGAGAGAGAATCATTGATTGGCACGTCCCACACTGGGGATCGAGCCCGCAACCCAGGCATGTGCCCTAACTGGGAACAAACTGTGACCTCACGGTTCATGGGTTGACGCTCAACCACTGGGCCATGCCAGTTGAGCAGTCATATGGTAATTTTATGTTTAACTTATTGAGTGACTACCAAAATGTCTTCCATACATTTTACATTCCCATCAGCAGTGTATAAGTGTTTCAATATCTCCACTTTCTTGTCAATAATTATGATTTGCCATCCTTTTATTAAGGCCAGCCTAGTGGGTGTGAAGTGACATCTCATTGAGGTTTTGATTTGCATTTCCCTAATGACTAATGATGTTGAACATCATTTCATGGGCTTGTTGGCCATTTGTGTTTCTTCTTTGAAGAAATGTTCATTCAAATTTTTGCCCATTTTTGAGTTGGGTTGTTTGTCTTTTTGTGGTTGAATTATAAGAGATTATAATGCTAGACTCTTTTCTGATATATAATTTCCAAATATTTTCTCCCATTATGTGGGTTGTCTTTTCATTCTTGACAGTATCTTTCAATGCACAAAAGTTTTTAATTTTGATGAATTCCAATTTACCTACTTTTCTTTTGTTTCTTATGCTTTAGTGTCATATTTAAGAAGCCATTGCCAAATCCAAAGTCATGAAGATTTCTCCCTATGTTTTCTTCTAAGAGTTAGATTTTGAGTCTAATATTTAGGTCTTTGATCCATTATGAGTTAATATGTGTATATGGTGTGAGGTAAGGGTTCAACTTCATTCTTTGACATGTGAATATTGTGGTAGATACTTTAATTATCCAGTTAGATGAAAACACATAGGCTGAGAGGGGATACCTGACTTGTTCAATGTCACATGGCCATTGGGAGGTGATACTGGCATTCAATATCAGGTCCTACGCTGGTGCCCTTTCCATCACTCCCAAAGGCCTTCCATGATATCCCTTTACTACTTTGTGAGCAGGGAATGGGGAAAGACAGATCTAGGAAATAAGGCACACATTTTAATCTGGCTGTGGGCAAGTTAATCCTCATCTCTGGATCATTTCCTCTTCTGCACAATGGGTTGCCGCTCTCTAAGGATCTTTCCTGCTCACACTGCTGGCACCCCGAGAACCTAACACTTCATTGCCCTTGTTTCTCCTCTTGGGAGGGCCACTGGGAGCCCTCTCAAACAGAGCTGCTCTTTTGGAAGGAGCTCCCATTCTGGACCTTAGCCAGCCTCTGCAAAACATTCTCAGCATCCCTTGGAAGGCACCTGCTGTCTCCAGCAGCCCCATAGGGAAACCACAGAACTGTGGAAGATGCAAGGGAAGCTAATGTGAGAAGGGCCTTCTCCACCTGCTGACAGTTTTCTTTGCAAGTTTCACAATGAAGCTATTTGAGAATCAGCTTGCAAAGCACCTAGCTCTAAATATCCCTCGCACACCTCTGCTTAACCAGAAACAATGCAACTCCTCCCAAATGCCCAGGGCCACGTCCTCCCCCATAGCAGGGACTCAATCCATAGTTGAATGAATGAATGGACAAATGAGGACTCCACACATTTTGTTTCCCCTGATTGCCTTATACCAGGGCTAGAAAATTTTTTTCTAAAAAGGCCAGATGGTAAATATTTTTGGCTTTGCAAGCTACATGGTCTCTATCTCAACTACTCAGCTCAACCACTGTAGCACAAAGACAGCAATAGATGATGCCTAAGTGAGTGGGTTCAGCTGTGTCCCAAAATATACATTATTTATGCATACTGAAATTTGAACTATATATAATTTTCATGTGCTACAAAATATTATTCTTCTTTTCATTTTTTCTAACATTTAAAATGTACAACCCATTTTATATCATAGTTTTCAGATCATACAAAACAGAAGTTGGGCTGCATTTGGTTTAAACTTTGCTTTTTTGTTTTTCATTTCATATTATTTTCTATTCTCATCTTCCCACCACACCTCCCCTGTAGCAACCATCAGCTAATTCTCTATATTTATGGATCTGTTTCTGTTTTGTTTATTTATTTGTTTGGTCTTTTTAGAATCCACAAATAAGTGTATTTGTCTTTCTCTCTCTGACTTAGTTCATTTAGTATAATACCCTTTAGGTCTATCCATGTTATTGCAAATGGAAATTTTTTCTCTTTTATGGATGAATAATATTGCATTGTATATATGCACCACATCTTCTTTATCCATTTACTTGTTGATAGACATCTAGGTTGCTCCATATCTTGGCTATTACTAGCAATGCTGCAATCAAAATAGGGGTGCATATATTTTTCCAAGTTAGTGTTTGTTTTCTTTCAATAAAAACCCAGAAGTGGAATTTCTGGATCGTATGGCAATTGTATTTTTAATTTTTGAGGAATCTCCATACTGTTCTCTACAGTGGCTGCACCAATTTGCAATCAAATCAACAGTGCAAGAGGGTCCCCTTTTCCCCACATCCTCACCAACACTTACCATTTGTTGCTATATATTGACGATAGGCATTCTGACAGGTGTGAGGTGATATAGTGATTTAATTTGCATTTCCCTGATGATTAGTGACATTGAGCATCTTTTCATATGTCTTTCAGCCATCTATATGTCATCTTTGGAGAAGTGTTTATTCAGGTCCTCTGCTTATTTTTAATTGGATTATTTTATTTTTGTTTTTTCATTTTAAATATATTTTAGCACAAAAGCAATATATATTCATTTTAAAATAATTAGAAATTGGTGGCATGTAAATAAAGTAAAATTAGAATCATTCATAATTTCAGCCTACAAAGATAACTACTTCTACTAATAGATATTTATTTTTCTGTCTATCAGTCTGTCTACCATCCAATGTGATAGCCACTAGCCACATGTAACTAACTTAAAACTAAAACTCAATAACACTTGAAAGTTCAGTTTCTCAGTTAACTAGTGACATGACAAGTGTCCAAAACCTACATATGGCTGGTGGCTACCATATTGGACAACACAGATGCAGAACATTTCCACCATCACAGAAAGTTCTATTGGACAGCACTGGTCTATCTCTATTTATATAGATTTCATAAAAATAGAATAATACCAAATAAGTTTTTTGGTAATTATCTTTGTTCACTTACTAGTTTTTTAGCTCTGGCCAGTATTGCTCAGTGGTTACAGAGTCAGCCCATGAACCAAAGGGTCACAGGTTCGATTCTAATAAGGTTGGGGCACGTGCAGGAGGCAACCGATTGATGTGGTTCTCTCACACTAATGTTTCTCTCTCCCCTTCTCCCCTCCTCCCTCCCTTCCACTCTCTTCAAAATCAATGGGAAAAAATATTCTCCAGTGAGGATTAAATAATATATTAAAAAGTGGTTTGTCTTTTTTATAGTTATTGATTTCTTTTTTTGAGAGAGAGAGAGATAAAGGAAAGCAGACGAGAGAAACATCGATGAGAGCGTAACATGGATCAGCTGGTCAGCTATGGCCTGCACACCCCCTACAGGGGATTGAGCCTGCAATCCCAGGCACAGGCCCTGACCAGGAATTCAACCAGCAACCCTTTGGTGCATGGGATGACACCCAATCAACTGAGCCACATCAGCTAGGGCCACTTAATGTTTTGAGATGAGATTTCCACACCATTCAAAATTCAACACCTATGTTTTATTGGAGGCATTCTGTCTCATGCAACAGATGTCCCTTCAGTCCTATTGTTGTACATTTAAGTTGTTTCTAGATTTTGCTACAGTAAAATGACAGTAAACCACTTTATTACTAAACTTTTGCACCATTCATTGTTTTAGAGTAAATTCATAGAGGTTTAATTGCTAGGTCAAAGGGTAAACTCATTTTTAAGATTTTTAAAAATAAAATACCTAGTTTCTTTCCAGAAAAGCTCTGATCATTTGTCCTTCCATCAGCAATTCTTGAAATTGTCCACTTCCTTAAAACGTCCATAAATAATCTACACTAATAAAAGAGAAACATGCAAATTAACCACCACTCTGCTACACCCACCAGCCAATCAGGAGTGAGTATGCAAATTAACCCAATAAGGATGGTGGCAGCCATGGAGCTGGAGCAAGCAGGAGACTTGGGTTGCCCCCGGCTATGGAGGAAGCCAAGTTTCCCGCCTGCCCTGGCTGGCCCTGGCCCTCACTCAAGGCTACAAAGTTTCAATTATAGAAGATAAACAAATCCCAAATACCTGCTTCCAGCAGGTCCTGGCCTCTGCTCAAGGAGGTGCTGAAAAAAAAAAAAAGAAAAAAAGCCCCTTACCCAGGCTGGCCACACCCCCATGGGGTGAGGGTCCCCACTGGGGGGCTTGACCAACCTGCAAACAGCCGTCAGCCTCTCACCCAGGCTGGCCAGGCACCCCAGAGGGACCCCCCCCCCCCACCCTGAAGGGGCTGTGGCCAGCTTGAAAACAGCCCTCAGCCCCTCACCCAGGCTGGCCATGCCCCCTCCCCAGTGGGGACCCTCACCCATGGGGGCATGGCCAGCCTGCAAACCACCACAGGCCTCTCGCCCAGGTCACCCCATGCCCCAAGGGAACCCCCACCTGATCCAGGACACCCTTCAGGACAAACCAGCTGGCCCCCACCCATGCACCAGGCCTCTATCTATACTAATAAAAGGGTAATATACTAATTAGACTGGGAGACCTTCCAGACGTTCTTCTGGACAAAGCCATGGTGGAGGGGCTGAGATAGAGGCAGTTAGAGGCCAAGAGAGGAGGCCATTTGTGGGTGATCAGGCCGGTGGTGGGGGCTGGTGGGGGGGGGCCGGTGGGGGTGATCAGGCCAGCAGGGAGGCAGTTGGGGGTGAGCAGACCAGCAGGGAGGCCAGTTGGAGGCGAGCAGGCTCTCAGTGGGGGTCAGTTGGGGGTGATCAGGACAGCGGGGGGAGGGGCAGTTTGGGGTGAGAAGGCCAGCAGGGGGGCAGTTGGGGGCAAGCACACTGGCACGGGGGGCAGTTGGAGGCGAGCAGGCCAGCAGGCAGAGTGGTTAGGGGCAATCAGGCAGGCAAGCAGGCAGGTGAGTGGTTAGGAACCAGCAGTCCCAGATTGCGAGAGGGATGTCCAACTGCCGGTTTAGGCCTGATCCCTGTAAACAGGCATTAGGGCATCCTTCAAGGGGGGTCCCAGATTGGAGAGGGTGCAGGCCGGGCTGAGAGACAACCCCCACCTCTACCCCCATGCACAAATTTTGTGCACCGGGCCTCTAGTAGTAATTATAATAATGAAAATGAGACCATTTTGATTGATGACATTTTTCATTGCTTTCATGTGCCTCTCTTTGACAACTTTATTTCCTCCCATCTTTACTGACCATTTGATTTCTTTGGGTGGTCCTTAGGCAATAAAGGGGATAGTCTTCATGGCTTAGGCATTAAAAAAAAAATTGCTAGATTTATAATCCTGGCCTCATAAAGTTCTGTAAACCAGGTAACAAGATTAAAATACCAAAGAGAGCTTGCTCAGTTTCAGCAGGACTGTAGATCAATTCTATTTCCTGTCTGCTCCTTTGAATTATTTACTCTTATTTATTGTTTCTGTTTGGTCCCTACAGTCACAGACCATACTAAGGAAAAGATGGTTGGTTGAAAGTTTTTATTTGTTTGTATTATATATTTATCTTAAATTTTTTTTTTAAATCCTCACCCAAGGACATATTTTCCATTGATTTCTAGAGAGAGTGGAAAGGAGGGAGGAGGGGGAGAGAAAGAGAAACATTAACATGAGAGACACATCGGGGCTGGGTATTTGCAACCAAGGTAAGTGCCCTTGACAGGGAATTGAACACAAGACCCTTTGGTCCAAAGGTGGACACTCTAAATACTGAGCCAAATCGGCCAGGGATATCTTAGATTCTTAATTCCCACTGTTCTCCTTGCCTACTCAGAGATAAGGCAGCCTGGATTCATGGAAGGCAGAAAGCGGGGACCTCAGGGTTTTGCAAGATTCCAGAAGACTAAATACAGGGTGTCCTCCAAAATTGTATACACACTTTGAATAATTATGAATTCCAATGGGTTAAATCTGAAAAGAAACATCAATTGAGCTATCAGCTGTAAAGTGTGTATACATTTTTTTTTTTTTTTGAGCACCCTATAGTTACCTGATGAGGCCGAGTGGGAGGAAATAAAGCAGTCTTCTTTCCTGGCCTTTTAAGGTCTGGAATCTCCATTCGACCAACCATTCATCATGAGCATTTGGTGATCTCATGTTGTTCTGATGGGAAGTTTCTTATGTCTTTGACTTTACCACTGAATGACTGTATCATTTTTCTAGATACCTTCAGAAAACTGTAGGGTATCAGTCATTCACACTTTAGTATTAACTAGTTCTCAAACAGCATTTTAATTTTTATTTAAGCACCTTCATCACATCCCCGATCTCATTTACGCCCATGAAGGAAGTATTATCTCTGTTGTCTTCATTTACATACTATTTAGGAAATTGAGAATCAGGGCGGTGGAGTGACCTGCCCTAGAACTTGCAGAAGGAACCATGGACTCCTAGTCCAGTGCTCTTTGCATTGTACCCACAGTGCACAAGCTCTTTGCCTTCTGCAGCTGGTGGGCCAGGAGGTGTTAAGTGAATGGCAGCTTAGAGGGCTGAGCTGAGCGACAGAGCCATGAGCGCCCTCATTGGGGGGCGAAGGAGGGGGGGGGGAAAGGGGGGCGGGGAGGAGGCAAGGCATGATGCTCTTTCCCTTCCTTTCCATACCAAACCTTGTCTGACTCTGATTCCAGGGTTCCAGAGCCCGGGTTCCGGGGCTCTGAGTGCAGTTGGGCAGCTACACTCACCCGCAGCCCCAAGGGTCCAGAAAAGGTGCAGGAGTAATTAAGGTCGAGGTGAAATCAACCAATAGAGCCGCCCCCTCCCCCCCCTTTTTTTTTTTTTTTAAAGACGGGCTCTTAACCCCCCTAGGGAGGCTCCCCGCGGCTTGATGAGGGTCCTCGGCCGCCTCTCCGGCCCTCGCTCCCGGCCCTCGCGGTCCCTCCACCAGGCCCCCGGCTCCCGCGCCCCCAGAGACCGGACTCTACCCCCGCCCCGCCTCCTGCTCCCCCCGGGGGCGGTGGCCCGTGGCGGGCGCGCTCATTGGCTGCGACGCGAGCGAGGCCGGGGCCGGCAGCGCTGATTGGTCTGCGCGCCTCGCCGGAGCCAGGATCCCCGGGAGTCGCTGGGGGAAGCGGGCAGAGACAGGCGCAGCCGGAGCGCAGGGCGCAGCTCCCGTAGTTCGGGTCCGCACCTCGGAGCCGGGCCTGGAGGTAAGGGCGCGGTGCTGGGGCGCGTGGGTGGGCCCCTCTGCACGGAGTCGAGGTGGAGCCCCTCGGCCCTGCCCCGGGGAGCAAAACCCGGCATCTTCGCTCCGAAGCACCGCCCTCATCCTCACGAGACCTGGGCCCCCTCCCCCGAAAGGAGAAGGTCTCCCCCCTCCAGAGAGCAAATAGCCTCCTTTTCACTTCTGAAAGGGGCTTCTCCTCGTGACCCTAAGCTCTAGAGGTAAGGTTCTCCTCCCTTATTCACCCCTTGAATGAAATGTGCCCTCCAAAAGTGGGGTCCAGCTTCCTCAGGTATCTAGGGCCCTCTCACCTCTTTGGAGACACATGTCCCTCCCTCCCCTAAACACTCAGTTTGGATCCCCTCCACCCGCCCTTCTGAAGGATGGGGTCTTCTCAGAGTGTGGGTGACAGTATGCTCTCCCCCGAAAATAGAGGCTCCCACATAACCCTGGGAAGTGAGCCGCTCCTCAAGAGGGTTCCCCTCTTCCTCCCCTGAAGATGTAGATGAGGGGCTTTTATACTCAGAAACAGTGTAAGGGTCTGGATACCCAACCAGACCAAGTCACCCCCTCACTCCACCCCTATCTAACCCTTTCACACAAGCCCACCCCACCTCTCCCCCACACTCACCTCCCCCCTCACCCAATCCCATCCTTCCCCAGCGGTACTGCCACACCTCACTGCTCCACCTAATGCCATCTCACCTCTCCGCACCCGGGCCAGGGTAAGAGGTTTAGTTGAAGGCCTGGTGATTGCAGCCCTTAGAGCTGGGGTCCTGAGCCTAAAGACCCTTCCAGGAGCTTCCAAACTCGGACAGCTGAGATGGGTTCTAAGGCGGCAGAACTAGCAGAGACTCCTGCCCCCCAACACCCACCCACACATACACCAGTCCTTCCCTTCTCCTAGAGAAGGGGGTGTCCATGCAGAAAGAAGGGCCCCAGTTTGCTCCCTGTCCCCCTTCTCCCCCAGCTCCTTGGGCATTGCCCAGTGGGATTCCCTAGGCACTTAACCAGGGGAGATGGATGCTGCAGGAGCCGTCCACTGGGCTGGAGACAGGGTAGGCTTTGCTGCTCCGAAGAAGCTGGTCTAAGGCACAGGATGTTGGTGATTTGAGGAGGGCTGTGAGCAGCTCTTCTCTAAGGGGCCAGATTGTGGGGACTGTGAAGAGAAAGGCAAGGAGCTTTGCCTTGCTCTTTGCAGCTGTCCCTGGGACTTGGAGTGTGGAGAAATGTGCGTCCTGGATGCCCAAAGAGGTCGATCCTGGAGAGAGAGAAATGGCCCCGTCTGGAGCCCTAAGACCTCAAAGGGCTTCTAGGTCAAGATCCTGCCCCTTCCTTTGATGGTTAAGCAATCAGACGCACAAAGAGGGGACGAGACTTGCTCAAGGTCACCCAGCCAATGGGTGACAAAGTTGGCTGGTCACAGCCTCTCCAGGGCTTGTGGGGTTCCAGGATCCTGGACACTATCTCCAGTCCTCACATTTATGTCCCGGACCACTGGGCACTGCCGTCCCCACTTGTCAGAGAAAAACAAGGAGCTCACTGAGCCCACTGCAAAATTTAGGCTTGCCAAAATCCACATCAACCCAGGATAGCAAATAAGGCTGTTTGCACTCTGCTGGAGCCAAGACCCTGCAGGACCTCAGTTGCACAGCCAGGTTTGCTCCAGGAACCGTGGCCAGGGTCCGAGGAAGGCACATCCTTTCCTTCAAAGCCTTTTCCCTCTTGGTCCCTGGACATCCTTTCAGCTCCGAGTGCCCTGCAGCAATCTCCCATTTCCGCTTAGAGAATGGCTTCTCTTCCTGAGGTGTTGGATGGGACAAGAGCTGGAACTCTGGCCCATCACACTGCAATTTAGATTGGGAGCCAAATTCAAGGTGCCAAGGGGAATGTTTAGAGCATGAGGGAACCACAGTGTATACGGGTTGAGAGGTTGGTCTCTGACCCCTCTTATCTGGGTCCAGAGCCCAAACCTGCTACTTACTATGTAATCTTGGGGAAATTATTAACCTCTCTGTGACCAGGTTCCCTCAGTGTCCTTATCAGAGTAAAATGAGTTAATCTTCAAAAACTGTGTAGCACACATAAAACAGTTTTTATGACTTTGGGCTTGATTATGAGTACAAGCCCAAAGTCATAAAAACCTCTAAAACGGCAGGGAGGTTGTGCTTTTAGGTAAAACTGATAACCTGCCCTGTGGTTCATCTGCCAGGGGCCAAGGCAGGGGAGGTTGGCTGGCACTTGGAGACAAGAGTGATGTCTACCCAGAGATAGTGCTATATATGGAATGGACCGAAGACCCTAAAGTCAGATGGGGCCAAAGGTCAGCTCCTGGCTGCTGCTGGCTGGGGGACCTTGGGCAAGTCATTCACCTCTCTGAGCCTTAGTGTACTCATCTTTGAATGAGGTTTTCTGTAAGGTAGGCAGCAGATTAGAGACAGGGCTAGAGCAGGTTTTGTCATCCTGGGCACTGGATGACATTCGGGGCTGGATGGTCCTATGCTGTGGAGCTGTCCCTTGCACTCTAGGATGCTCAGCGTCATTCTTGCCCTCTACCTAGTCTTGCCTCTAGCTATGACAGCTCGAACTGTCTCCAAGCATGGCAGATGTCCCCTGGGGCAAAGTTGTCTCCCCCACACCCACTGAGATCCACTGGTGTAATTCTTGTGCCTTGCACAGGGTTGATGCTTGATATAAGAAACATCCTCCTTGCTCAGGCTCCTCCTTTCTGCTTTCTGTGTGATGGAGGTCATGGTGGTCAGGCCCTGAGCCTTCCAATGCTAATGACAATTTTAATCCCTCACATTTTAAACAAGACTGCCATCTCCAAATTGCCTTCATGTGTATTACTCTAGGTTTCCCATTTCACAGATGAGCAAACTAAGGCTCCCAGAGGTTAAATGATTTTCTAAGGCTGTTACCTCCTGTCCTGATAGAGGTCAAAGAAATGGTCATGGCAGTTTTAAAACAGTTTTAAAAGTAACCTAGTTGTGGCGTCTTTTTCAGAAGATCATTTGGCAGTCTTTCAAAACGTAAACACCATGCCCTTTGGCCGAGCCGTCCTACTTCTAGGAATCTTCTATAGACAGGCTCACATGTTTGCAGGGCGACAAATACAGGACTACAGGACTTTTTAATACCAACATGGGGAGGAGTTACATTACTGTGCAGTCACATGGGAAAATGAGCGTATTTTAGAAGAATGATGTAGATCTACATTCCTGACCTGGAAACGTCTCTGAAACTTACTGTTTCATGAAAACAATAAAGTCACAATATCAATATATGCAGTATAATCCCATTTTTGGAAAAAAAGATACTGTATGTAAATACATATGAAAGTGGGTAATTAGGGGAGTGAGGAGCATGGAGAGGACCTATATATATAAGGAAATATTCATGAGAGAAAAGAAGAAAAGGTATACCCTAGCCAGCTTCCCGTGCATTAAAAATGAGCAACGCAGAGCCCACCGGAGTTGAGAGACTTGCTCAGGGCCCCTCTGCCAGGATATGTACAGCAGTGGGACTCTGGCCGAGTTTCGAATCCCAAGTTGGGGCTGTTTCAGCCGCCCAGCCGCAGTGTCTGCTGATGGATATGGTCCGAGGACCTGCATACATGAGTCCCTCTCTCCAGGGATGTGGTCAAGCTGCAAGTCACCAGTGGCTGAAACTCGGGCTGTGAGCTTCATGAGAGTTCTGGGGCCAGGACACAGGAATCTGAGGCCTCATCTCCAGCAGCCGAGCCTCCCTGACCGCAGGGAAGTCCTTCCACCAGCAGCCCAGTGGGTCCTGGGGTTGGACTGACTGCAGCTGAACCAGCGTGGGTGCCTCAGGCCACGGCCACTTTACCTCTTAGTGTCTCATGTCCCCATCTTTAAAAGGGGAACACTTGTAAATTTTGTTTTTAAGAAAGGAGAAGGAGGGACAATGGTAGAACCTACCTCACTGGGTTATTATGAAAATTAACTGGAACAGTTTAAACACCCGGGACACAGTCCTGCGTAGGTGATGTGAGTCCTGGCTTTCCCCTTCTCTCTGCCTGCCTGCCCCTGGCCGGAAGGCAGAGGACAAAGCCTCTGAGTGGCAGCTGGCTGAATCGGCACCCCCAGTTTCCTTGCCGCCCAGCAGAGAGTCCAGGTGATGGGGTTCTGAGGGTGACTGCTCTCTTTCCTTCTTCCTTGAGTCCAACGCTCCCTGCTTTTCTAGATGCTCCATGCAATCACTGTCTTACTCATCACGGGGACAGGATGGCCTGATGCGACCTCTAATTACACATTCCTTCAATATTAAGATCATCTCTCCCAGGACACATCTTCCTCCTCCTTCAGGAGCTATCTCCCGTTCTTTCTTTTATAGCACATCTCCCTGGTCCTCCCCACCCACAGCAGGAGACCATTTCTCCTCCTCTGAACTCCCACCACCCACATCCAGGGCTGCCCAGGGCCTAGGACTGTGGGCTGGTGTTTCTTCCTTCCTGGAACTGCTGGAGGGTGGCGAGCACACTGGTCTCATTTGCTCCCGTGTCCCAAATGCAGAGCATAGTTCCTGGCACACAGTAGAGACTCCATGAACATTTTGTGTGCACGTAAATGTATTTGTTTATGATGGTAAAATACACATGACATAAAATTAACCATTTTAATTGTTTTGAAATGTACAATTCAGTGATATTTAATACATTTCAAATATTATACAACCATCACCATCATCTAGATCCAGAACTGCTTTATCACCCCAAAAGGAAAGCTTATACCCAATAAGTAGTCACTTACCCTCCCCCTAGCTCCTGACAACCACTAATCTGCTTTCTGACTATATAGATTTATCTATTCTGAATATTTCACACAAATGGGATCATGAAACATGTGGCCTGTTGTATCTGGCTTCTCCATGTTGTAGCATGTGTCAGTACTTAATTCCTTTTTATGGCTAAATAATATTCTATTGTATGGATAGACCAACTTGTTCATCCATTTGTCAGGTGATGGACATCTGGGCTGTTTCCAACTTTTAGCTATTGTGAATAAGGCTGCTATAAATATGTGGACAAGTTTTGGGTTGAAGACCTGTTTTTAACTTTTTGGGGTTTATGCACAGGAGTGGAACTGCTGGGTCATATGGTAATTCTTTGCTTAACTCTTTGAGGAACCGCCAAACTATATCATTTTACATTCCTACCAGCAATGTGTGACGATTTTAATTTTTTCACATCTTTGCCAACACATTATTTTCTGTATTGTTATTATTACTACTATTATTATTACTATTACTATTACTTCCATCCTAGCATGTGTGAAGGTATCTGCTTGTGGTTTGGATTTGCATTTCCCTGATGACTAATGATGTTGGGCATTTTTCCATGTGCTTGTTGGCCATTTATATATCTCCTTTGGGGAAAAGGTCCATTCAAGACCTTTGCCCATTTTTGAATTGGGTTGTTTATCATTTCATTGAGTTGTAAGAGTTCTATTTAAATGTATTTCTGTATTGCCATTTCCTCTTGTATTTAGATATTTGCTCAGCCCTGTGGGTCAGACACTGTCTGTGACCTTGGGATATCAAGGTGACTACATTGCAGTTCCTGCCCACAAGGGGGTCACAGTCTAGAGCAAAGTTTCTAACCTCAACACTATTGACATTGTTGTGGAGCCGTCCTGTGCATTGTAGGATGTTTAGCAGCATCCCTGACCTCTGCCCACTAGATACCAGTTATACACTCCTCCTCAAGTTCTGACAACCAAAATGTCTCCCGACATTGCCCAATTCCCCTGGAGAGCAAAATTGCTCCTAATTGAGAGTTACTGGTTTAGATGCTAACATGGGTGTATATATCTATAATTTCAGCCATTTCTCTTGTTCCTCGGAGAGTACACAGTGGGCATTCAGGACATATTTGTTGAATGTTGGGTGGGTGGGTGGATGGATGGATGGATGAAAGGACAGATGGGCATACCCTTTTGTTGGTTGGGTAAATTGAGGGATATCTGTGTGAATGGATGGATGAGTGCATGAATGTAATTTATAGGGTCTGGACATGTGCCTGAAACTCCTCTATGGGAAAACAAAACCCAGTCTCCCAACTGGAATAGTCTACTGCATCTAGCACAATAGGTCTCATGCTTTAGCATCCCCTGAAGGGTGTATTCAAGCACAGACTGCTGGGCCCCGCCACTAGAATTTGTGCTTCAGTAGTATCACCAGCCTGGCAGAATGCTCCCACCCAGTTTCCATGTCCCTCACCAACCTCAGATGTCCATTCTCAGATGTCCCATGGCCTTCACTGCCAATGTCAACAATTACTTCCTTGGAGTGTCGGCAGCATGCTGGAAATCTGTTCCTTGGCCACACAATTTTTTTCAAAGGTGTCCTAGCACCTTGCTACTGGAAGTGTGGCCCAGTGACCAGCATCATCGCATCATCTGATAGCTGGTTCGAAATGCACACACTTGGCCCTGCCCCCCACCCAGGCCTACAGACTGTAAATCTGCATTTTAGCAACATCTGGAGGGGATTCACATGCACATTCAAGTTTGAGAACATCTCTGACCATCACAACTCGAAGCTAACCCTGCATAGCTTTACAGAGTTACATTGATAGCATCCGTTACACTGTCAATGGTGTGTGGGTGGGACATCATTAGGACATTATTGGCCATTCATATCTTTATCTCTTGGAATGTCTGAACTGCCCTTGTTTGACCCAAGGGAAATAGAGGCCCATTGGAGCAGTGCCTTGCTCAAGGTCGTACGATGACCTTGAGGCAGAATGGAGAGTGTCATCCATTCCCCAGTGGTGAGCGGGCTCCAGCGGAGTTGAAACGCCATGGCAGCGATACACGAACATACGGAATGGAGGGTAGCATTCTGAAGCTGCCAGGTTTGCTCTTCAAAAGTGGAGGAAGAAGGGGAGATGACTTAAAAGTGGGCCAAGAACAAGAACTTAAAGTGGCATTCTTCTGTTATTCTTCTATTTTCAGCAAGTGTTTATTGAGTATTTAGTAAATGCCAGACATTAGCATTATATAAATGGTGTTGAACAGGAAAAACAAGGTCTCGCTCTTTTTAAAAAAATAATTTTGTTAATTGATTTTAATAGAGAGAGGGAGAGACAGAGAGAGAAATATCAATTTGTTGTTCCACTTATTGATGCATTCACTGGTTGATTCTTGTATGTGCCTTGACTGGGGACCAAACCCACAACGTTGGCCTATCAGTTGCACAACTTCCATCTCTCCTGTACAGTACTAAGTGTGTGTGTCTGCATGTGCGTGCATGCATGTGTGTGTGTGTGTGTGTGTGGGAGAGAGAGAGAGAGAGAGAGAGAGAGAGAGAGAGAGAGAGAGAGAGAGAGAGAGAGAGAGAGCTGTTACACCAGAAGATCTAGGCTAGCTAGGGGGCAGACGGAAGGCCCACAAACAACTGCCATTCAGTGAAATGAGTAAGAGGGAGAAGGCGGGGGATAGAGGCTCCAGCTGAGAGAAGAAAGAGATTAAATGCCCCTGACCCTCGGGATTCTGGGGAAGAACTTTCAGGAGAAAAAGGCAGAAAAGAAGGAAAGGTCTCAACAAAGAAAATATGAACAAAGAGGCTCAGAGACTTCCTGCAAAACTGTTAAAAGAAAATCTTCAAGGGAAAAAAGGATAAAATCATGACTCCCATATAGATACAGAAACGAACACTTGTTAACGATGTTGCTAAGCTCATTCAATGAGGGGGCTAGGCAGATGTTAGAACCGGTTCAAAGTAAAAGTCAAATAAAGCATAATTGTGGAGTAAAGGAATGTTGAACTGAGTGGCAAATGGGGGCCAACAGTCTTTAGACAAGACAGAATTTGCTTGTCTATCAGTCTCCTAACAAATTACAAAGAGTTGGGAAAAATAGCTTGAAGATAATGAACAGGGCTAGAGTCAGATAGTGTGACGGTTTGCATTGTATGTAGATACTGCATAATTTTTCATTGAGATTCTTTTTTTTTTTTTCTATGAAACCAACGTTCAGCATATGGGGGAGGCGTCAGCTGGAACACAGAGTGGGTGAATGAGGAGAGGGGAGCTGCAGGAGGGCCAGATCATGGACAGCTAGCTGACCTATGATAATGCGCTTGGACTTGACCCAGAGACCAAGAGGGAATCATGGGAGGGTTTTAACATAGAAGTGATGTGATTTGATTAGCACTTGAGAAAGATCCTTCTGAACCAATGACAGGAGGATCAGACAGAGAAGCCTGATAGAAGGTAAGCTGGCGGGGGCTTCACCTGCGGTAGGGCTAGGCAACTTTTTTCTAAAGGAGACGATAGTAAATATTTGTGGCTTTATGGGCCATACAGTTTCTGTTGCAACTATTCAACTGTCTGTACCATGACAGCAACCATGGGCCATGTCAATGAATGGGCATGTCTGTGTTCTAATGAAACTTTATTTACAAAACAGGCTGGGGCCAGATATTTCCCCACCATCACCACCATAGTTTATCAGCCCTGCACTGGAGCAATGTCAAAGAGGCTAGAGCTCTCAGTGGTTTTGACAGGTCTCTTGTATCCTTCCTTCCTCAAAATGTTTAGAATTCATTGGCAGCTGTTGGAGGGAGCCCAGGGACACCTTCTTCCACTTGCCTCTGCGTGGATTTAATGAGGGAAGAGACAATCCCTCGGGGTGGATCGCTGGCCTTTGAGCAAAAGTTTTTAGGACCTCTAAGCTCCTTTGGGGCAAGGTTGACCACACAGCCTCTTACAGTTGCCAAAGGAGCAAGCCACCACCTGGGCTAGATGTGCTGAGCAGAGCCTGCCTCCCCTCCCCTTGCCCAGAGCTGTAAATAGCTCTGCCGGCTTTTCAGGCTGAGCGCCGGTTTGGGGACAGGCTGGAAATGAGCACACCATGGAGCATTTGTGCAAATTGCTGCCTGCTTGCGGATTTGCATGCCTGGCATCCGCCCCAGCCCTAAGTGCACAGCCTTCCTAGGGGCTGAGAGCAGGGCTCAGAGAAGAACCACACACAGAAGAGCAGGGGCATTTTGACCTAGGAACAGGGTCCAGGAGGGCTCCACACGAGGCTGTCAGGGTGATGCTAAACTATAGGACAAGAAGAAACATTCAAAAGACCCTGGATGGAGTCAACTCAGGTTCTGCCCCTCCTAATGACAATGACCCATAAATAATGGCAGCTCCTATTTGCTAAGCATTCGGTGGGTGCTAGGGCTGTTCTGGGGGCTTTTTGTATATTTGCTCACACTGACCCTGGGAGGAAAGACTGGTCTAATTGTGGAAGTGGAAATAGAGACTCAGAAAGGACAACTGCCTTGCCTGGGCTTAGTTTACCCATCAATCAATGGGAATAATATTGTCTTATCCCTTTACTATAATAGTGCAGTTATTGTAAAACCAGTCTAGGTGGAGAAAGTCCAAAGCGCTCCCTTTCAGCAGCAACTGGCCACCAGCAACTCAAGTCCTTTGCAGGAATCGATCAAATTCAACCCTGTGATCCTGCTGTGGGCCTAGATTTGCCTCCGCTTCTCAGACACTCCTATGGGGTTAAGGAAAAGGCAAGCATTTGGAAAGCAGATGTATTGCTAGCCCCCTGAGTGTCCTAAGATAGGACTTTTTGGGCCTCGATTTTCTCATCTGTAAAATGGCAACATTATATTGGTGATTGTTAGATTGGATGTTATGAGGGAACATGGTTGGCCGGCCACTGTGGCTCAGGGATTGAGTGTTGACCTATGAACCAGGAGGTCACGGTTCAATTCCCGGACAGGGCACATGTCTGGGTCTCAGGCTCAATCCCCAGTACAGGGTGTGTAGGAGGCACCCAATCAGTGATTCTCTCTCATCATTGATGTTTCTATCTCTCCCTTTTCCTATCTCTGAAATATATATATATATGATTTTTGTGGGTTTTTTTTGTTTTGTTAAAGAGGGAACATTGCCCTAGCCGGTTTGGCTCAGTGGATAAAGCATTGGCCTACAGACTGAAGGGTCCTGGGTTTGATTCCAGTCAAGGGCACATGCCTGGGTTGCAGGCTTGATCCCCAGTGGGAGCATGAAAGAGGCAGCCAATCAATGATTCTCTCTCGTCATTGATGTTTCTATCTCTCTCTCCCTCTCCCTTCCTCTCTGAAATCAATAAAAAAATATATACATATATACATACATATATATATGTATATATTTTTTTTAATAAAAAGAGGGAACGTGGTTGAATGCTTTCTGCCTGCCAACCCCTGGCTCTATTAGGATTATATGATTTCATGCTCTCAATAACCCAGGTGGGGAGGTCCTCTTTTGTGAATAAGGACACAGAGTCAGAGCATTTTAACTTTCTTGGCCAACGTCACAGAGATAGGAAGAAGCTGAAGCTGGACATGAACCGAGAACTGCCCAGGTTCAAACCCAAGTCTTTGAACATGGGTTTCACTGGGGACCTCCAGGTGCCAGAGGTTGAACTCCCACCTCCTTCTCTTCCGTGCTTTTCACCTGGTCTGTATGTACGTACTTACTCTGCTTTTTAAGAATAATTATTTCCCAAATGGGTGATGCAGTGCATGGTAAAACAAACAGTACAAATGGGTTTATACAAAAAAGTAAATTCTCAACCCTTATCCCCATCTCCTGGACCCCTCTGCTCCTTACAAGCAGCTGTGTATTTTAAAAATGGTCACAGTTGGGCACTTTGTTTATCTTTAATATGTTACAAAGATCTTTTCATATCCCTTTTCACAGCTTATCCCTATCAGTGGGTCTCTAGGTTGTTTCCAATATTTTGCCATTACAAAGGAAGCATGAGTGGACAACCATGTGCACAGTCACTTCACAAAAATATTTCCATAGGATAAATATTTCCATAGGATAAATTCCTATACGAGAAATTGCTACATCAGAAGGCATATTAGCATTTTTCCAAATACTTTCTGTAAACCATTTTTTTATATCATATAATATGCATACAGAAACGTATACACAAAGAAAGAACAGCTCAGTGGTTTTTTACGAAGCTAATTGTCATATAACTGCCAACAAGATCAAGAAGTAGAGCCAGAAATAGCAGGCCTGCCCAGGCCAGGTGCTCAGTTGGTTAGAGCATCATCCCATACAACAAAAAGATTGCAGGGTCAATCCCCAGTCTGGGTGTGTACAGGAGGCAACTGATCAATCTCTTTCTCTCTCACTCTCTCTCAAATCAAAAAACATGTAATCAGGTGAGGATTAAAATAAAAAGAAATAGCAAGCCCTGTTCCCTTCTTTTTAAAAAAATATATTTCATTGATTTTAGAGAGGGAGAGGGTGAGGGAGATAGAAACATCAATGATGAGAGAGAATCATTGACTGGCTGCCACTTGTATACCCCCTACTGGGGATCGAGCCCACAACTCAGGCCTGTGTCCTTGACCGGAATCAAACCTGGGACCTTTCAGTCCTTAGGCCGATGCTCTATCCACTGAGCCAAACCAGCCAGGGCCCCTGTGCCCTTCTTAATCATTACCCCATCCCAAGTCACCCATCCATCTCTCACAGAGACCCTTTCTTGCTCTTACTTATAGATACAAGTGTACTCCTGAGGATGCATTCTTTATTACCCATTCAATTTGCTTGTTGCCCCCCCTCCCCCCAACACACACATTCTCTTCTTTTTGTATCTAGCTTCCTTTACAGACTGTAAGTCTGTACAATTTATCCATGTTGTTCCCTGTAGCTTGGTCCATTCATTTTCATCATTGCCTAGTAATCCATAGCATGAATAGGCTATAATTTATTTATGGACTCCACTGCTGATGTGCATTTGCGTTGCTTGCAGTTTGAAGTTTAGTCTTTGTTTGTTCATGCTGCTATAACAAAATACCACAGACTGGATAGCTTAAATAACAGAAATGTCTTCCTCACTGTCCTGGAAGCTGGAAGTCTGAGATCAGGGTGCCAGCACAGTTGAGTTCTGGGGAGGGCTCTCCGCCTGACTTGCACATGGCTTCCTTCTTGCCATGTCCGCTCTTGGTAGAGAAAGTGTCTAGAGTCTCTTCCTCTTCCTATCATGAGGGTTCCACCCTCTTGATCTCATTAAAAACTAATTATCTTCTAAAGGCCCCACCTCCAAAAACCATCACATGGGTGGTTAGGGCTTCAACATGTGAATGTGGAGGAAACAACTCAGTCCATAGCAAAGCTTTTATAAATACAGGCATACCTCGATTTATTGTGCTTTGCTTTATTATGCTTCCCACACACTACTTTTTTAAAAAGTTTATCTTTACTGTTGAGAATATTACAGATATCCCCCATTTTTCCTCCATTGCTCCTCTCCACCTGGTTCCCATCCCAGGCCTTCACTGAACTATTGTCTATGTCCATGGGTTATGCATATAAGTTCTTTGCTTACTCTCTTTCCGCCCTCCCTACCCCTTCTATCTGAGATCTGTCAGTCTGTTCCATGCTTCCATGTCTCAGGACCTATTTGGTTCATCAGTTTAGTTTGTTTATTAGATTCCACAGTTAAGTGAGATCATGTGATACTTGTCTTTCTCTGAGTGGCTTATTTCACTTAGCATAATACTCTCCGGGTCCCTCCATGCTGTCTCAAAGGGTAAGAGATCCTTCCTTTTTACTGCAGCATGGTATTCCATGTGTAAATGTACCTCAGCCAACCCTGCATTGAGCAAGTATATTGTCACCATTTTCCAACAGCATTTGTTCATTCTGTGTCTCTTTGTCACATTTTGATAAATCGCGCAATATTTCAAACTTTTTCATTATTGGTATATTTGTTATGGTGCTTTGTGATTAGTGAGCTTTCATGTTACTACTGTAATTCTTTGGGAGCGCCACAAACTGCACCCATCTAGACAACTGACAAATGTTGTGTGTTCTGAGACGCAGCAATATTGAAATTAGGCCAATTAACAACCCCAAAATGGCCTCCATGTGTTCAAGTGAAAGGAATAGTCGAACACTCACTTTAAGTCAAAAGCTAGAAATGATTAAGCTTCCTAGTAGTGAGACAGGCCGGAAGCTGGGCTTCTCCAGCCAATTAGCCATGCTGTGAATGCCAAGGAAAAGTCCTGCAGGAAATTGTAGGCACTACTCCAGTGAACACACAAATGATAAGAAAGCAAATGCTATTGCTGAGAGGGAGAAAGTTTTAGTGGCCTGCATAGAAATCACACCAGCCACAACACTCCCTTAAGCCAAAGCCTAATCCAGAGCTAGGATTATGCGAAGGCTGAGAGAGGTGAGGAGGCTGCAGGAGAAAAGTTGGAGGTTGCTAGAGGTTGATTCATGAGGTTTAATGAGAAACCATCAGTGCAAGCTGATACTTCAAAGGATTTAGAATATGACCCAATCTTAGTCAATAAAGCAGCAGCAGAAGCCGACTCCATTTTTGAAAGTTCAACTGTGGGTAAAATGCTATCAAATAGCACCGTTGGCTACAGAGAAATCGCTCACGAAAGAGTCAATCGATGCAGCAAACTTCATTATGGTCTTATCTTAAGAAATCGCCACAGCCACCAGCCCTCAGCACCGCCACCCTGTCTGTCAGCAGCTGTCAATATGGAGGCAAGACCCTCCGCAGCAAACAGATTATGACTCGCTGAAGGCTCAGATGACAGGTGGCATTTTTTTTGCAATAAAGCATTTGTTAATTAAGGTATGTACATTGTTTTTTTGTGTGTGTTTTTTTACATAATGCTATCGCACACTTAATAAACTACAGTATAGAGTAAACATAACTTTTATGTCCACCGAGAAACCCCAAAATTTGTGGCATTCACTTAAATGCGACATTTGCTTTTTGGTGGTGGTCTGGAACCAAACCCGCAGTATCTCTAAGGTAGGCCTGTGGTGTTGCCTGAGCATTCTAGAATAAACAACTGCCCAATTCAGAGTCCACCAGCAGTGTGTGTGCGAGTTCCGGGCGCTCTTCCCCTCTTCAGCGCCCCCACTAGGATGTGTTACTGTATTTTGTAATTTTAACCATTCTGATGGGTTTGTGGTAGTTTTTAAATTTCTCTACTTAGTAACTGAATTTGATCATCTTCTCTATACATTTCTTGGTCATGTGGATTTCCTATTTCATAAAGTCCCTGTTTCCATCTCTTCCCCATTTTTCTTTTGAGTTGTCTATTTTATTTTTATTGCTTTGTGGGAGTTTTGTCATGCAGGGTAATGAACCCTTGGCCAGTTACATGTTTTGCAATGATCTTCTACTCTTTATGTAATTTCCAATTTCAATGGTGACTTTTGTTGTTTGGAATTTTTAATTTTTATATAGCTCATATTTTTTATCTTTTATGGTTAATGCCTTTTGTGTCCTATTTTAAAAATCCAAGGTCATTCACTTTGCCCCCTCTGTTATCTCCTAGAAGCTTCCATGTGTTGCCTTTCAGATTGATCTCTATAACCCACCTGGGATTGATCTTTAGGTATTGGATTAGGTAGGATCCTGACTGATTTTTCTCTCCATATGGATAATCCAACTGACCCAATATGTAGAAATCAAGTGCCCGCGTAAGTGTAGGTCTATTTTCTAGTCTCTGTTCTGTTTTACTGGTGTGTTTATCTTTATCCCCACATCATACTGTCTTAACCACTTTGCCTTATAAATGATAGAACATGCCAGATCAACCACCACTCATACTGACAATTCAACAAAAATGTATTGTGTGTCCCATACAGTGCCAGACAGTATAGCGATGGGGGTATGCTTTTTAGGTATGAGCACAGTTTTAAAAGGTTTGTGGTCTGTAAGTGGCCAGAATGAACCAGATAATTATACAGAGGTGACCTGTAAATGTGATGGTGCCATACAAGGGAAAGGTATGTGGAGCTAAGAGTTGTCTAAGAGGGGATTTGATCTGGTGGGTAAGGGTCAGGATTTCCTGGAGGAGGTGCATCATGAGTTGAAATCAGAGGTGTGAGTAGGAATTTAAAAAATCAGAAGCAAGGGGCCTTTCCAGTTTGGCTCAGTGGATAGAGCGTAGGTCTGTACACCGAAGGGTCCCGGGTTTGATTCTGGTCAAGGGCACATAACTCGGTTGCAGGTTCTTCCTGGCCAGGCCCTTCAGGGAGCATGCAGAAGAGTTCAAGGGCAGTTCTCTCACATTGATGTTTCTCTCTGTCTTTGCCTCTCTCTAAAATCAATGGGAAAATATCCTTGGGTGAGGATTAAAAAAAAAATCAGAAGCAAGGGAAAAGCATTCAGGGCAGTGGGAACAGCATCTGTGAAGGCTCTGGGGTAGCAGCCTACACAGGACAGACACAAGATCCAAATGTCAGAACCCAGAGAGACGGGAAGTTGTGGGCAGAGATTGGAAGGGGAGAGGGACCAGACCTCAAGGCCTTTGAACCAGGTTCAAGGGCTAGTTTTTATACCAAGAACAACTGTCCTATAAAATAACAAGCCCCCTTGAATCTTCCAGATGAAGAGCCTCTTCAGCATACGTAGGGCTGCTGCTTTGCAGAATATGTGTGGCAGCCTCTGGAGTAAGACATCAGTCCTATTTAGCCTCATCCCACAGCTCCCGGCACCTGGAGTTTCCGTTTTGCTAGCAGTGGAAGTGACAGTTCTTCTGAGGAGTCTGCCCGAGTCCCGCAGGCAGCAGCATCTGCCCAGCACCATGTCAGTCTAGAAGCCTCTCCCCAGCCCGCCTGCTGGGTCATTCCTGGGATGGGCCTGTGCCAGACACCATGCTGTGGACTTGAACCATTCCTCCTCATTCATCTTCACCTCAAAGCAGGTCACCTACCATTGTTCCTGAAGAGCAGTGTATTTCTGCTGGGCCCTCCCCACCCCCAGGGAACCTTTGGCAAGATCTGAAGACATTTGGGGTTGTTATAGCTGGTGGGGGAGGTGGTACTACTGGCATTTAGTGAGTAGAAGCCAGGGATGTTGTCAAACGTCCTACAGCGCACAGGAGGGCCCCACCCCAAACCACAAGGAATTATCTGACCCCAAAAGTCAGTAGTGCTGAGGCTGGGAGATCCTGCTTAAGCGCACCCTTTCCCACACCTTTTCTCGCGTTTTCAGAGGAAGTTTGTGTGAGGGAGCACGTCTCTCTCTAACTCCTTGTCCCTTGTGGATGCTTTTTACCAGGTTTCTGGGGTTTTATTCCGCTGGAATGGCAGGACCTAGTCTCAGCATTAGAGTCAGTTAAAAAAAAAAAAAAAAAAAAAGGTGGAAACTGAAGCCGTGATGTTTGGCTAATGGTAGATTTTAAAAACTCACTATTCTGGAACCATTCAGGGCATTTCCAGTCCTGCAGATTCACCCCTGGGTTGGTAGGGGGTGGAGAGAAAAATCCCCCCACTCCCCACGGGCCTGCACCTCTGAGCACTTGCCAACGTATATTCTTTTCCCTCTTCTGGGAATAGAGAACGAATAAATCCATGCTGGTGATGCTCACCACAGTGTGCCAAAGGTCACCGCATTTGTCCAGGTGAGCTCATCTGTACGTTTATCTCCAGGGAATGAGAACACATACAAACCTCTCCATCTTTGTTGGGGTTTTGCTCCCTGGTCCAACAGAATAAACTCTTTCCCAGAAACAAACAAGGAGAGATTTGCTTGGTTCAGACCTTTGAAGGATCCAAAGCTATATTGTAGGAGACAGCAGATTGTCACTGAATTTCACTGGGGCTGGTAATATTTAACCCAGAAAAGGCTATAAAATGGGGCGCACTCCCCTTCCAGGTGCCGGGGTTGCTGGGAAAGTCCCTGCCAAGCCTCAGCAGGGGCTGCAGGCACCTTCTCAGCATCCTGCCCCCCAACTTGAATGAGCAAGGCCAGCTGCCGGCTCAGGGATGCCCACACACGAAGCTCACCACACTCGCTCTCAGGGGTAGACCCTGCAAACAAGGCCAGGGATGGGAGGGCTGCTGGGGGTCTGCTTGCAACAAGGAGCAAAGGGGCACTAGAATCTGTTTCGAGCACTTCACACGTATTAATGTCTAACCCTCAAGGTAGTTCTTGAGTTTTTGGTCTCATCAAGATTTGACAAATGAGGAAACCGAGGCACAGAGAGGTTAAATAACTGGCCCAAGGTTATATGTGGCTGAAATGTCCATCTTATGTGATTAAAAGAGTTCAAGGGCAGTCTGTTCCAGAGTCAGCCCCTTCTGTTTTGGGGCAGGTGCCTTGTCAGTCACAGAGGAAGCCCCAGGCCAGGTTGCCCACCTCCCCATGGGGAAGTCATTGCCTGGAGCAATTCTCTGTTTTTCTGTCTCCAGCACCAGACTGTGAATCCCATGAGGATAGAGGCTTAGCATATCCTTTCTGTGTCCCCAGCATTATCCCAGGATCTGGGACAAAGTGAACATGTGGCCAGTGTTTGTTGAATAAATGCATGAATACATGATTTGGATTAACTTTCTCAGAGAAGTTCTTGAGAAGGTTTGTGTTATATTTATTTCCCAACATTTCTTGGAGGGGTTTCTTTGTTTCATTTTGCGTGCTTTTTTATTTTTATTTTTTTCAAGGAAACTTTAATTCGAGATCATTGTAGATTCACACCCAGTTGTGCCCTGCACCCAGTTTCCCCCAATGGCAACATCTTGCTAACCCACAGTGCAATATCACAACCGGGAAGCTGACATGCACTCCACCCATACTTTATTCTCCTAAGCAACCATATCCATGCATTAGTAGTTTTTATGTTTTTTTCTTAATGCACATTGAAATAAAAGGAGTACCATTAAGATAAATGTTTATTTATGTGCCGTGTGAGACCCTAGGACCTGGGTGGCTCAGTGGATGCCATCGACCTGTGTGTGTTGGGCAAGCCATCTGACTGAGCCTCGGTTCCCTCATATGGAGAATGGGCGTGATAACAGAACCCACCTCCCAGAATTCATTGTCAGATTTGGTTGCCAAGGTTCATAGAAGACCCTCAAGAAATGGAGCCCTGCTTCTTGCCAAGAGCTTCCAGTGAGGCCTCAGACACTTGGCTTGTCTTCTCTGAGCCTTGAATTTTCACTCTGTTACAAGAGGATGGTTGGACAAGGTCTGAGGTCTTTATCCAGCTCTGAAAGATTGTAATGTGAGACTCCTGGTTGCTGCTGTCACTTTGCTGAAAGAGGGGCTTGCGTTCGGGGGGAATGGTGGAAATCTGGCTTCGGATGTGTCATCACAGGCAGAGAAGGGAGCAGAAGGAAAGGAAACTCTGGCAGGGTCCCACATCCTGACACCTGAGCCAGCTTGGGGAACACTGCTCTGTGCTCCTTGCTCCGCCCACACATCGTCCTTCCCCACCTCCTCCCCACTCACAGTGTGTCACATGGACACAACGCCCAGCAGGCCATGTTCTGTGGGAGCCGCTGGGCCAGAACCCCAAGTATTGAGCTTAAGCCGCTGGAACAAGGGGCCTGGATCCATCCTCACCTGACCAGCGCCTGTGTCTTTTGTCAGCTCAGCTTTTTGTTCCAAGTCTGTGAAATGAAGTCCCAGCTTTGCTTGGGGACGTCCTTTGGAAAGAAGAGTGGCAGGTATATGCCGCATAGCTTTAGGGGGAAGTTGCTGAGTATACAGGGTCATCTCCCCACTTGAGCTGGCATCGTGGAAGGGAAGAGAACTCAGACTTCTGTCAGAGATGGAACGAGAAGCAGATGGTTCACATGGCTGTGATAAGAGGCTGGTTCCCTGCTGTAGTCTTCATTTTCTGCAGGAGCCAAGTGAGTGTCAAGATTGCATCTCTTCTCCTCTGTAGAATCACCCCATTGCACCTGCTCATGATTCTGCAGAAAAGTGAGGCAGCCAGACAATGCTTAGTTGCTACAAGAGTGCGGGTGAGTTTTTGTAACCTTCGCTGAGCCTCTGTTTCCCCATCTACAAAAGGGGCATCAGAAGATGCTTAAGAGTATCATCGGTATCTGGAAATCAGCATAGAGTGTAGATAAAGCCTGGCCCAACAGAGGGCCCTTCAGCTTTCTTTGCCTTGGTTTTCTCATCTGGGAAGTGGGAAGAAGGCTTCCCTGTGATGGCGTGATGCCAAGTCTCAAAACGAATGGTGCTCTTGGCGAGCAGGGAGACATGGAGAGGTTATTGGTGTTAACTGAATGGAGCAGCTCGCCCCAAGGACCCAGTCCATTAGCTGCCATTCCTTGGGCAGGACAGTGGACCAGGGGAGTGGGCATCAGAACCTGGGCTGATCTGGTCCAACCATGCCCCCTCTCTGATGCTTGAAGCTCCTCTCCTATCTCCTAGGTAAGAAGATGCCCAGCCTCTGGAATTGAGGCTACTCCAGCGCAAGGAACTTTCTTAGTGATTGAGCCAAAATCTGCCCAATCTGGTCATTTCTCTCTCGTTTTGTCTATGCCTCGGTTTCCCCTTTGTAAAATTAGAATAATGACATTTGCTGCATCATTTCACCTATCTCGGTGACCAAAAATAGTCACAGAGCTCTGTACTCAGGGAGCTCACATTCTTCTGGGGATGTGGGGAAGATACAACTTTTTAAGGTAAGCAAAACAGGTGGCATGTGTCTAGCAGGGAGGAGAAGGGGACAGGAAGTGCAAGGTGCAATTTTAAATCACACCTCAAAGAAGACAGGAGGGAGAGACACATGGGTCGCTGGGGAAGCGATTTGGGGATAGCGGAAAGAGCAAGAGCAAAGTCTTTGAGGTGGGGTCACATGGCACATTTTAGGGGCAGCAAAGGGCCAGTGTGGCTGCAGCAGAGCAGTGGGGGCAGAGAGGAGAGGGACAAGGACGGAGAGGTGGGAGGTGATGGGGTCGTCCAAAGCCTCCTAGAGGCCATGGTGATGGCTTTCGCTTGGTTGAGGGAAGACAGTACAGACGTGTGGTTTCCAGTCTTGGAACGCCGAGATCAAAGTTCAGCGTACACCGTCTGTAAAGGGCCAGACGGTGAACATTGCCACCACTGTGGTCCCTGCGGTTGCTGTCACCACTGCTTGGCTGTTCCACTGTGGCACCGACTGCGGGGGCCAGCTGCGGCGGGGATCTCCCTTTTCCACGTCCAGCACGGAAAGAGAGATGAACGAACTGGTTCTAAGTGGAGGCGGCCAGGGATTGAGAAATAAAAGAAAGAAAGAGATCAGACAGGAAGATAGAAACAAAACTGGGAGCCAGGTGGGACGCCATCCTCTCTGATGGAGAGGCAGGGACCTCGAGCCCACGCAGCAAGTTTATTTTATAGCCCCAAATACCAGGAAGTATCACCAAAACTTAGGATCAAAGAAGCTTATTTGCATTCTTGAGTAGGCCCTAGCATTCCTGGTGTTTGCCTGGATTTACATATCAAAGCCCGCTAGGCCGACACCTGGACAAAGGTAAAAAGTCAGTACTGATAACACCCCCCACCTTCTTGGGGAGGGTGTAACCGAGACGCGGCTCTGCCAGTCACCTCGGGCTCAGCTGACAACAATTTAAAGAAACGCCCATGTGCCTTCCCAGGCAGCCCTCTACAACCGACAGGCAGCCGCAGCAGCCGTGTTCCAGTACATCTTCACGTGCACCATCAGGCAGCTGGCCAGAGTCTGCAGACCCCGGCCTAGCATTTGAATTTCCAGGGCAGCCAAGCCTCAGAATGTCCTCTTCCCTGGCCTTCAGAAATTCCAGACTTCCTGACTCCCAGCTTCCCTTTCCTCCACTGGCTCGGGAGGAGTCGGGAAGGTTCGCTTTGCGTCTGCTTACACGCACTAACCTCCCTGACTCTGTTGACCTACTTTCAGCTTTTGAGAACTTCCACCTGGGGTTTGGAATCCAGTTTGGCCTGGCCCCATGCTAGCTAGCTAATGTCCCTTTATAGTCCATTTGGAAGCTCCTCCTCTTTGCACACCTTCGGAAACCAAACCGAACACAGTTCAGTTTTCCAGTGCCTCTGGTCTCTCTGTTAATGCCATGTCAAGTTATTCAATAATTTTCCCTGTAAGTAAATGTCTAGACACACTAGGCTGCCATCAACTGAGCTTGCACTCGCTCTGTCAGTACAGCTGACCCTTGAACAGCATGGGGCGGGGGAGGGGGGTGCAGCAACCCCTCGCAATCGAAAATCTGAGTTTAACTTTTTACTTAAAAAAAAAAAAAGTTTACTACTAATTGCCTGCAGTTGACCCTTACTGGTAGCATAAACAGTTAATTGACACATGTTTTCTGTTATATGTATAATACACTGCATTCTTACACTAAAGTAAGCTAGAGAAGAGAAAGTGTTATTCAGAAAATCATAAGGACGAGAAAATACGTTTACGGTGCTAATTGAAAAAAATCTCCGTGTGAGTGGATCTATGCATTCAAACCCGTGTTTCTCATGGGTCAACTGTACACCCTCGTGTTATTTGGGAAAGCTAGATCCTTCTTTCCTGTGGCACTTGAATAAATGCTGAGCACAGGTCCTTAGCGGTGAATCACAAAATACAAACAGTGAGAGAAAGTGGACTGCCGCCCCGTAGCCCCGTAGCCCCGTAGCCCCGTAGCCCCGTAGCCAAGATAAAACAGTGTCGAACAGCATACATTTCTTTCCAGCCTCCCTTCTCGTGTGTTGGCTTATGGTCTTGTTTTCGTGCGTCTACGAAATTACAACCAGACTGCCTATAAAACTTCACAGCCTTTTCTCTCCCATTACGTGGCTTCAGAAATCATGTTCTTGCCTTTTTACATCACTTTTGGTAAATAATTAGGTTGTTATATCACAGCCGCTCTGAGCAATTCTCAGATGTTGGTTGTTTATGCTGTCCTCAGCCGTCCACGCCTCTAAATGACACCGCGGCGCTGAACATCTCTGAGCAGATTATTCTGTATTTAGGATTACCTACATTTGCTACATTTCTGGAGATGGGATTATATGCAGTTCAAAGATTCAACATCTCCTGATTCCTTGTGGCTACATTGTCTCCGATAGTGTCTGTTTGGTGAGGGAGCCCGGGGTGATGTTCTGACTTCAAGATCTGAGGTCAGAAATGCAAGTAGCATGACTCTTGGTTGGCTGGTTGGCTGGCTTTTCTTTCTGGACCTCCTTTCAGAGAAGAAACTGAGTTCACACCTAACACACACAATCAGTTTCACAAAGCAGTTGAGAGAGAAGGCAGGCTTCATAGTTCCTGTGGCAAATGATGCTGTTTCTTGAGAAGAGCTCTGTGGTAGCGAATTGACCACATTTCTCAGTAGAGCCTCTAGATCCTTCGGGTTATGACTTTGCACACAATAAGATGTCAGTAATTGCTTGTATAGCTCAGACGGTTGTGTCTTCTCTGCAAAATGGGAATAGTTAAGAACTCACTCCAAAAATATTGATGTGCCCATCATGTGTGCCAGGCACTGTGCTGTGTGCTGGGACACTCCATCTCTGGGGAATGGGGAATAGCATGAAGACATGCATTAAGAAGACATGCACACAAATAAATGCATACATGCAAACTGTGATAAGTAAAAAGAAGCAACATGGGGAGCTATAAGAAATTATAGGACAAAAGTATGTCCATGAGGTTCAAAAAAGCTCCTCTAAAGCATTCACGTGAGCTGCTTGAGACCTGAGGAGCACATAGAAGCTGGCCAATGAGGAGTGAGGGAAGCAGCAAGGATGGCCAGTGCAAAGACCCTGAGGCCACAGGGCTATGTACCTTCCAGGAATCGGAGGTAGAAATGGCCAGAGAGAATAAGCGAAAGGCAGAGGGGTGTGATGTGAGAGAGAGGGAAGTTGGTGTGACTTGGGCAGCATCTCAGAGGCCTAATGAAAGCCTGGGACCAACTCTGATCTGTAGAGTGACAAGCTAAAGGTGGGGAGGCAGGAAGATGACTCTGCCCCTGCAGTGGTGTTGGTGAAAGATGACCATGCTGGTCTGGAGCAGCTAATACAAATGAGGGGAGAAGCAGGTGAATTAGAGACATATTTTAGAGGCAGCTTAGAGTTCCCTTTCTCTCTTCCTTCTCTGGTTTCATCCTCAAGCTGATAACCAGATAATTCTGGTCATGTTCAAGAGGTCAGTGCTAACATGTGGTTGAGTTTTATGCCAGTTTGCAAGAGGCAAGCGAGAAGCCTGGATTTCTGTGGCAGAGCCACAATTATGGAAGCAAAAAGCTGGCTGGGCTGAGCTCGGGTGCATCCTAGCCAGGAGTTAGGGATGTTGGCAACCCTAGAGCATGCATCTTTCTGGCTTTGAACAGGATCATCTCAGAACCATTCATAAAATCACCACCATCCCCATCCCCAGTAGACCATAGCCAGTATGCACGTGCCATAATTAAAATCAGTGGTGGCATTTGTCTCGAGTGGGAGGAGGGTGCTAGAAGCAGCTAGCCTTCCCACATGGATCCCACGAAAGAATGAAACTGCTAGTGGGTCCAACAGGGACCTGCTCTGAGGGGATGCAACCCTGAACTTGATGGGTCCCTCTAACCCACATCCCACCAAGACAAGAGGAAGCAGACCACTGGGGGGATTCATTCATTGTCTGGTTTATTATCAGTTCCTGAGGTCCCATGCTGGTACAAAGTTCAGAGTGTGCTGCACACTTTTTAACTAATGCTTATTAGATCTTATGTATTGATTAATCAGATTTTTTAAAATTAAATGCTACAAGTCAAATTCCTTTCTTGGGAACTTAATTTTTACAGACTCCTGTGACCACCATGTGGTACCAGGATATCTGGCTTCCGTGCGGCGACAGGAGGGGCCAGGTTTTGGATGAACTTTGGTTCAAACTCCAGCTCCTCTGTAATTAGCTCTAATCTTGGGCACGTTGGCAGAATCTACCTGAGCCTCGTTTTTCTTGTTGGTAGCCCATCAGAGCACCTACTACCCAGGGTCATGTTAATAGATGGAATTAATCTGTGTGAAATAGTTAGATCAGGACCGGGAATATAGCAGGTGCTCACTAAATGGTTGCCCATATCATTATTTAAGATTTAGACCCATTCCAGGTATATTTCAGCACCAACCAAGCTGCATTCTCCAATAAGCCACACATCGCTACTGAGCACTGAAATGTGGCTAGTCCAAACTGAAATGTGCTTTAAATGTAAACTACACATTGGATTTTGAAGACATAGTATGACAAAAAGATTATTAAAATCTTGCCCTGACCGGTTTGGCTCAGTGGATAGAGCGTTGGTCTGCGGACTGAAAGGTCCCAGGTTCGATTCCAGTCAAGGGCATGTACCTTGGTTGCGGGCACATCCCCAATAGGAGGTGTGCAGGAGGCAGCTGATGGATATTTCTCTCTCATCAATGTTTCTAACTCTCTATTCCTCTCTGTAAAAAATCAATAAAATATGTATTTTTTAAAAGATTATTAAAATTTCATTAATTCACTTTTATATTGGTCACATGTTGAAATGATATTTTGGCTATACCAGGTTAAATATAACACACAGCTAACACTCATCTGTTCCCTTTCTTAACGTGGCCACTAGAAAATTTAAATTGCACACGTAACTCACATTTACTTCTTTTTTACAGCACTGGTTGAAAGGTCTGATTTAAGAAGTAGGAAGGAATAAGGAATGGGAAAAGCATGGACTTTGCAGTCAGAATGGTTTGGGGGTTGTCTGGGTAGCATCACTCTCTTATGGTTCTAGGCAGGTCACTTAACCTCTGTGTGCCTCAGCTTTCTCTTCTGTAAAATGGGAGCAAGATTCCCTACCACAAAAAGGTTGTTTTGAGGCTTAAATTAGATCATATATGGGAATTGCTTAGCTCAGTTGTAGGCACGAAATTGGTGCTCAGACGAAAAAGGTTCTAGCTTTTGTCACATGCGCTAGGGGTATGTAGTATTCAGAAGTGAGCTGAGCAGATCCTAAAGATGAATCAGTAACTCTCATTTGTTTGGCAAGATGACTCTGGCATGCTGTTTTCATCTCTAGCACCACCTTTGACCTTCAGAATGATCCTGGGAGGTATCATCAGCCCCTTAGAGAGCTGGGGAGACTAAGGCACAAGAGACCTTCAAGGTCTGAGCAGCCCCACTGTGTTCCCTCAGAACTTGTCTGCCTCCAAGGTGTTATTCTGGTTTTTGCTCCACCCTCTAGTTAGGTAACATCTGCAGTTGTGTCCTGAACAAAGCAGAAGACCAACACCTAGTGCAGCCCAGCAGCTCTGCTGCCTGCCTGACGGTGGTGCTGAGCTGTGTGTTATCGAGGGAGACAAGCAAGGCATTCCTGGGCCTCTTTTGTTCCCCAGCTCGGGGGGGAGAGCTAGTGCTAACACTTGTGTCAGATAGGAGGCAGCTCATAAAGTCATGTGCCTGGACACCTTGGTCCTCACTTATTTCTCACCCTGACTCGATACCCCAGTGAGGAGCTGCTGGGGACACAGGAGACCCTGTGCCTTACACACTCCTTTGCAGCTTCATTAACTTAATATATTAAACACTTTCTCATGTCAATACGCAAAGCACAGCCTCTTTTTATTGGATGAATGTTATTTTATATTATGGGTGGACCCAAATATATTCAGCCAGTGCCTCCTGATGGACATTTAGGTTGCTTTCCATTTGCATCAATGAAACAAACTTCTTCAAGTAGAATTATGCTGAGAAAAAAATGGTCAGTGCATCTAAAATTTTATAGATTTTTGCTTGGCTCAGTGATTGAGCATCTACCTATGAACCAGGAGGTCACAGTTAGATTCCCAGCCAGGGCACATGCCCAAGTTGTAGCCTCAATCTCCATTGTGGGGCGTGCAGGAGGCAGCTCATTAATGATTCTCTCTCATCATTGGTGATTCTCTCCTTCTCCCTTTCTGAAATCAATAAAAATATGTTTTTTAAAAAAATTTATAGATTTTGATAAATTGCTCTCTAAGATATTTGCAATTGATACCCCCACCAGCAATGTATGAGGTGCCAATTTCCCACACCGTCAACATGGCCATATATTTCATGATAATAAGTCAGTGTGGAGAAAGCAGAGGGAGAGTGGGATGGCAGCTGGAAGACCAGTCAAGAAGCTGGGGCTGCTGTCCAGCTGAGAAGTGATGGGCACCTGAACTAGGACGAGAGAACGGAGGGGAAGGAGACTAGGATTAGTGTGGATGTAAAATCCAAGGGCATGGTGGTAGAAGGTGATGGGAGGAAGGAATTGAGGATGGATCTTGGGTTTCCATCTTGAACAGATGGATAGACAGGAATTCTGTTTATTGAAATGCTAAACACAAGAAAGGGAATAGGTGTGGTGATGGGAAAATGCTGGTTTGAACTGAGAACATATGGGGCTTAATATGCAGAATGCCCTGTTGGAGGTATTCACTGGCCCAGGGAGGAAGATTCCGGGGGAGGGGGGTGGGGGGCGGTGTGTGCGGTGAATCGTGTGGAAACCGCGATGTGTGTGTGATCACCCATGGATGGGTGGATGGACGGACAGATGGACGACAGACAGAAGTCTAGATTTTACTACATTTAGAATCATATGAAATTGCTGTCTTTGTTCAAAAATTATCAAATACTTAATTTTACACAGGCTGCAGCATTGGAGGGGAAAGGGTACTGATGGCTTCAATTTAATTTGCCATGCACCAAAAATAGGATTAATGGCCCTGGCCAGTTTTCTCAGTGGTCAGAGTGTCAGCCTGAGGACCAAAGGTTTTCGGGTTTGATTTCTGGTCAGGGGCACATACCTCAGTTGCAGGCTCGATCTCAGACCCTGATTGGGGTGCAAATGGGAGGCAACCAATGGATGTGTCTCTCACATCAATGTTTCTATCTCTCACCTCGCCTTTCTCCTTTCCCTCCACTCTCTCTATAATAAAAACAACAACAAAAATCAATGGGAAAAATATCCTCAGGTGGGGATAAAAAAATAGATTTGGAGAAAGCAAGCATGGTAAAGAGGTTAACAACAGAGCTAAGTGGTGGATACACACCTATTCACGGTCAAATTCAACTTTGCTCTCCATTGGAAGTTTCCATAACCAAATCATGGGGAATGTTTTCCAGTGTCAAACGTTGGCAGTTTCATGCGTTTTCACCTAATATTTACTCCTCATTTGGGCAGGTCCCCCCTTTGTAGCATCAACAGATCTGCAGTCTCCTTTGGCCTTTTTCTTCCCCGAGTTTGAGGCTGAAGGTCGGCGTTTCTCCCTCCCAGACACAGTTCAGGTTGAACTGCTCTAACGTGCTGATTACTGTGCTGAGTTTGCCGGTAGCTGGCTTGTAATAATTACAGATTTTCTCTGCGATGTGATCCCATTGGTTGCCACAGCAACAGTGTAATAGCTCAACTGAAGCGCTGTCGCTGTGATTTAGAACCAGCCGGTCTCTCTTGAAGCCTCAGGTCTGGGTGCCCCCACTTCCTGGCCATTGTCATAGCAACTGATGAGTTGCACATGACTGAAAACTCTGTGTCCGTCCCCCCTGCGCACTCCCCACCCCCCATTCACCTTCCCCATCTTGTAACCATTTCTACATCCTCTTCTGGGCCCCTATGGATAGGCATTGACCCCAGCTTGGGCTATAAGGGGGGGGCGTTTAATGGGGGGAACCAGAGTCATGATTCCCCAATGTCGTCACCCCCACCCCTGCCCCCGGGGGGTTCTGGTGGATTATCAGAGCCAGAGCTGCCCCTCGCTCCTGGAGGCCTGAAGAGGAGTGAGCTCCCTCAGAGCCCCTTAATGGCAGTGGCTGTCACAGGCTGGCTCTGCGGCAGCCACAGCACCAGGTCCTGGAGAAGCCATTAAGGACTGGAAGCCTTGGATCTCTGCTTTGCGGCTTCAGGAGTTCCTGAGCCCCTTAGAGAAAAACCTAGGAAGCGGCCCCTGGAAGAAGCGGGGCAGGGGGAGGCAGACAGCCTGTTTCCAAGGGTCCCAGATCGGCTCTCCTCGGCTTAAACCCAGCTGAGCTTAAAACACCGCTTTTTAGAAATCCATGTTCTGTTTTCCTCTCTGTTATCTCTTCTTTTTCTGTCTCTTTCTCTTTGTTTCTGTGTGGATTTTTCCTCTCTGTTTCTGTCTGTTTTCTCTCTCTCTCTCTCTCTCTCTCTCTCTCTCTCTCTCTCTCTCTCTCTCTCTCTCTTCTCTCCCCCCCTCCCCCTCTCTGCCTCCGCCCCCCCCCTCTCTGCCTCCCCCTCCCCTCCATCCCTCTGCCTCTGGCACTTGCTGGGAGCCAGCTGAGCACAACCCTTTCCCAAATCTGCTTTGCTTCCAAGGAGTCCTTTCCTCTCCTGTACCTGAGCCCATGCTCTGGGGACTGCCGGGAAGTCCGGAGCATCCTCCAGAGGGGGAGCTGGGACCCAGAGGCACCTCTTAGGATGGACCTGCCAGTGGTGTCCCTAGGACTCTGCAGGATGGCATAGAGGAGGCGTTTTCAGCAGACAGAGCCGGGCATGCTGCGGGACCCTGACCACCAGGCTCTGTGAGTGCATGGGGTGCGTGCATATGTATCTTCGTGTATCTGCATGTATCTGCCGGCATGTGGAGGTGTGTCTCAGCGTGTGTCAGTGACTACTGTCTGTGATGTTGGGTGTGCACGTGTATGTGCGCAAGTGCGCCTGTGTGTGACTTTCAGTCTGAAGGGCACACAATTGTACATGGCAGATTTTTCAAGGATGCTTTGTGGAGCGAGCACAACTGAATGAGCCCCTTTAAAGTGGGAACAAAGTAAACAAAGAAGGGTATGAAAATAAAGCTGAGGAATTGCTTTTGTCAGCCATCTGCCTTCTGGCCCCAGGAAATGAAGTAAGGGTCACCTTGAAAAGGCATTTTTGCTCAAGCCCCAAATAAATCCTTCCTTTCCATTCTAAGGGCTAAAACAACACCCACACACACCTTTCTCTTTGAAACTCAGGGGAACGGAAGGCTCAGTCAGGGGGTCTCTGATGTCAGGAGCGTGGATTTGTAGTGAGAATCTCTTGCCTGACAACCTGGATGAATTATGCCAAGAGCAGGTGTGAGGAAACTTAGGATAGCGACTCCCTTGCATCTTTTCCTGCGGTCAATGAGAAGTTCATTTTTGAATTTTTTCCACGGAAGCAGCCCATGTCCTAAGGGGCAGCAAGAAAAGGAGCAGGATCAGAAAACAAAATTTCATTTGCAGAGCAAGGTGTGGAAATCCCAGTGACTTGCCGTTTAAGATCCTGCATTTGGTGGCTGAGAGCTGGCAGCCACATCACCTCTGGAGGAAATTGCCTGCCCCTGAATATCTGGGAGATTTAGCAGCCAGTCACCCTGTGAGAATGCTGACAGTGCTGTGCACACCCTGGGCACCTGCGGGGCGAGGACAGATTCGGGGATGAGCCCAGCCTCAGGTAGCTTCCAGTCCAAGTAGAAACAGCCCCTGACCACTCAGTGCGGCACCCTCACTCTCAGTCGTTACTGCCACTTGCAGCTCCTCCAGGATCCACTCTCATTCCCTGACGCCCTGACCTCTGTCTGCAGTGGTCCTGCCACTTTGATCCACCTGCCAACGCTCTGATCACGTCCCCTGTCACTGCTTCCCAGAAATCTGTAACTTCTGCCCAAGAAGAACCAGTGCTATACACCCTCCTCTACCTGTCCAACCAAATACCTTGTACCCTCCAGACCCCGTTCTCCATTTGCCTGTAGCTACAGTTTATTGTACAAAGACTTAAAGGAAAATACTGTTTAAAATGAAACACATGCAAAGTGACTGGCCTGGAATCTTAAAATGTCAATGTCATAAAGGACAAAGTGGCCGAGAAATGGTTCGTTCCAGGTTAACAAGAGACGGAATAGCCGAGCAGACAAATGCAATGTGATGCTGGGGTGGAGCCTGGGTCCAGGGAGCAGCAGCCACAGAGCATGTTTTGGGGACAAGTGGGGAATGTGAATATAGACCATGTATTAGATATCAATGATAAATTTCCTGAGAGTGAAACACTTTGTATCTCAGATCATTTGTGCAGAGGTCATATAGGAGAATGTCCTTGTTCTTAGAAGAAACAGGCTAAAGGACTTAGGGATGAAATTTAGCAATGTCTGTAACTAACTCTCAAGTAATTCAGAAGATAGATGATAAGCTGATAGATGATGGATGGATAGGTAGACAGATAACAGATGTGGCAGAATATTGATAATTGGTGACTCTAGGATTATGGTGGTTGCTGAGCTATGCTTGCAACCTTCCTATAGTTTTAAAATTGTTTTAGTGCCTGCTATGTACTGGGTACTCTGCCTAGTGCTCTGCATGGATTGTCTCATTTAATCCTCAGAGAGGCCTGGGAATGAGGGGGTTCTATCATACCCATTTCCCAGTTGAGAAAACAGAGACAAAGCCAGATTTAAGCCCAAGACAAAGCCCACATTAATTCCACCGTCCCACTGTCCCCCATTATTATGAAGTTACCGAGGATAGCTCAACAGTCTGGTGCCTCTAGAAGAAACATTTCTGTTTTCTTTCTGAGTGACTTCAACTCTTTCTGTTGTGTAGAGGTTAAGAGCACTGAATCTAGAGCCAGCCTGGGTTTGTAAACTGGCTCAGCTACTTGATGGCTGTGTGTTGTTGGGCAAGTCACTTAACCTCTCTGTGCTCCCATTTCCTTTTGTTTCCGTAAGGGAGAATGATACTAGTACCTACTTCGGAGGGCTGGTCTGAAAATTAAAGGCACTATTAATGTAAAAGGCTTAAAACAGGATTTGGCCCAAAGTGATCAGTAAATGCTTGTTGTCGCTGTGGCTGTTGTTATTCTTCTTGCAATCCCAGCACCCCATCCATTGATAAATATGGAAGATCTTTATCTTCTGCACTCAGGACTGGCTTGCTTTCTAGACCTGGCCCCTGGGCCAGTTCTGGCCTCTGGCAGGCCACCTCTACATGGGTGCTCTGGAGATCTCAGTGCGGGGAGGGGCAGGGAGCCAGGGTGGGAGAGGTCAAAGGTCTCGTTATCCCACCTGCTCCCCAAAGGACTGCCCTCCATAACTTCCCTGTGAACCAGTCACGTGGGTGGGCTGTAAAGTCCTGTGAGGAAACACACCACTGTTAGTGGGAGCCCACAAACACAGGAGCTCACCAGAGCCTCCGAGATCCACCCCACAAGGCTGGAACCAGCCTCCTGTATTTTGTTTGTTTTGCATTGTTTTCGCCCCCTTATTCATGACATTCATTATAGCTCCTCTGAGTGATCAAGAAAGAACCCAGACAGGGAGTGTTTACAAATTCACTCATGGCTCCTTGGTTCTGCCAGCCAGGTGTTCCCACACCTGAAAAGTCGTCCCGCCCCCCCTCCCCCGCTTCCAAGGGGGTGGAAGGGAAAGGACTGTTGCCATAGTGGCCACAGAACCTAGGCTGCCTCAGTGGGACCTGTGGGCAGAGCATCCAGGTTCCCGAGTACGGCATAGTGTTGAGCCTTCTCTGAATGCCACAGGGCGCTGGGTGCTGGGAGTGTGGAGACGCGTTGGTCGCTATCGAGTTATGCTGATGACCCTCATCACAATGTGAAAATGTTTTCTTTCTTTACTTATTTGTTGTCTGTCCCTTCCACTGGAGCAGAATGCAGAGACTGCTGTCTGCTTCCACCACTCTACCCGAGTCCTTACCATTCAGTATTGTGTCTTTAGGCAGCCGGGCATCAGGAAATAGCAGTGCCCAAGTACAAATCTATGAATGGATGGATGGGTGGATGAATTAATTAATTAAAGCACTTCACAGGCTATAGGGAGAGACATAGATGTGAACAGATTGCAACATTACAGGTGATCTGGAAAAGACTATGTATATAAATGTATGGGTAATCTAGACATGACAAATGTTGACAGTTTAAACTAGGTGGTAAATACAGTCAAGTTCATCTGATGTGTTTGGAGATGTTCATTTAAAACTATATAGATTGCTAGAGAAATATAGATGCGTGGCATCTAACCCTGAGTTGAGAATCGGGAGGGCTTCCTGGAGGAAGTGGCCAGAAGTGTACTGTGAAAAGGTGCACAACAGTTAAGGGAATATAAACAGAAGGTGGGGGCAGAAAGGGACCTTCAACAAACATTACCACATGAACGATGACCTGGAGGCAGGAAAGAGAAAAGTGTGTGCAGGTCAGTGTCAAGAGGGGTGGGAAGGGCAGGAGATAGGTGGGGTGGGGAGGGCCGTGTGCCCAGCTAAGCAGAGGGAATTTATTTCTCAGATACTGGGGAGCCAGAGAATGTTCAAGCAGGAGAGCGACTGCATCAGCTTTGTTATGTGAAAAAACGAAATTGTTTTCACTTAAAACCCTCGACTGTGCCTACAACTCTTACCTTTTTGCCTGGGGGATGGCAGACTTTTTTGTATATGCCTCAGGGAGTATCACTTCAGATATTTGCCTTTTTTACTCAGCAAGTTTGTTTTTCCCTAAAATGGTCAAAAGTCATGACTGGAGGACTTTTCTCAGAGGAAAGGAAGGGAGAAACGCCTGCTGAGAGTCGAGGAACCAGGGAGGTTTGGGCGCCAACCAGGATAAATTTAATCGCAATTTATTTACTCGGTGATTTGTCTCTGGGAGGACAAAGCATTCAGAAAGCAACTGATGTTTTGCATTTGATTGACGCGCACTAGTCATGAGCACTCTGTGATGGGCTCTCCTCCCAGGTTCACGGCCCAGCTCTTTCCTTAGAACCCTATTTCGTCCTCAGGGGCTCCACTCCTTTCACGAAACAAGCTAAACAAGGCACTGTCAGCTGCACGTTCATGCTCCAGCCATCTGCCCTCGGTGTCCCATGGGAAGACACGGCCAACCATTGTCTGGTGGATGGTTACATTTTATATTTCGAGGAAATAACACGTCGCCAGTTGGGGAAGTAGGACTGGACATGAGGATTTTTGAAATCCACACATGAGTGCCATCCAGGAGGCCTGGCAGTTTGGCCAGGGTCACGTGATAGATGGCCATTATCCAAAGCAAGAATGAGACTGGTTGAAATTATGATTTTTGGAAGCAATTAATCGGGGTGCTTTTTCGTTGCTGTAACTTTGGATCTCCCCTTTGCTGGCTCTCCTGCACCAAAATGTTTAAAGAATTGGCTAGCAGGATTAGGAGGCAAGAACAGATAAGCAAACTCTTTTTCACTTAATGTTAAACACCCAGCGAGCACTGTCTTAAGCATCATGGAGCTACAAAGATGCCAGTTCTCTGTACCTTCCATTGGGTGGGACAGGGCTCCTCATGGGATCAGGGTGCCTGCACCCTGGAAGGGACAGTGAGGACAAGTGTTCAGGTGTAGGAGAAGTGCCAAGTGTGGGCAGAGACTGGAATTTCTCCATTAGGGCAATCATAGGCCACCTTGAATGAGTGTGTGGTCAGGAGACAAGGCTCTTTAGGAGGACTGTTGGTTTGAAGTTCTTTGTTCCCAGAAGAGACATGGGCTGGTCTGAGTCATCTGATGAGGTTTCTGGGTAAGGACCAAAGCCACCAAACCGCTGCTGTGCCAAGATGTTGGTCTTCATGCCCAGACCGTCCTCGTTCTAACTTAACTCCACTGTCTCCAGCTGTGTGTCCTTGTGCAAGTGGCAAAACCTCTCTGAGCCTATCCCCTCACTTGAAAAATGGGAATAGAAACATTTATCTTCCAACATTAGATGAGTGTGTTAAGCCTTGACACAGTAGGCATTCATTCATTAAATTGTAGCAGATCCTTATATACACGCCTAAATGAAAGATCCTTTGAATTGTTGGAAAGATACTTCGAAGAGACTGTACGAATACTATCAGGCACACCCCCTAACTCTGATCACCAACACAATGTTTCCAAGTCGCCCCTGTGCAGACCTTGAAGGACATAAAGAGCTGATGTGCTGTGTGCACATTTAGCATACTTAGCAGTTCCTGGAGTTCTTAAAATGGGTTTTTCACTGAACAGTAAATGCATCTCTTCCAATCGAGTTGACCTTAGTTGTCGGTTTGTTGCTGGCCCACGGGACGCAGGTTCCAGAGAACAGAGTAGGATTTGGCCTTGTGCAGCTCAGGTTTCGGGGCTTAGCACAGGTGCTCTGTAAAGATTTGTGGACTTGAACAAACCGATTTTAAAGACGGGACCTTCTGTGGCTTTGGCCTGGGGTAGCGTCCTTCTCAAACCAAACTCTGTTCTTTCACTCCTCCTCTCTTGTAGGGCCAGAAGTCCAGTTAGCTTATCTGTTCGAGGACACTTCTTTCTGAATCTTTCCTACCCCAGAACAAAGGCTCCTATCTCACATTCAGACATCGGAAACCTTATATATTCTTTTCCCCTTCACTTTGCTTGCTCACAGGCTGGGGGCCACCACCTTCTGAGGACGCTGTAGTCATGCTGTCTAAAACCATAGTTTAAGTTCACCTCCCTCTTCCTGATGGAGCCTGGGAGGACAGGCAGGGAGGTTGGGTGAGCTAGGTCCCAGATGCCTGAGGGTGGACCAGGAGGGATCAGACCAGCTCCTCTCAGGGAACCTGGGCCACCACACATGCCAATAGCTTTTCCCAGCCCTTAGGCTGTAGAAGAAATGCCTTCCCCTCAAGGGAGAGGGTTCTTTGGAAACTGAGACCGTGGCCTGCGAGGAGCCATCTTTCTCTGTCCTGTGTACGTTCTTCAGTTGGCCCTAACCAAGCTGAGTGCTGCATGACCTCATGGATAGGCTTCATTCTTCCCATTTGACACATGAGGAAACTGAGGCCCTGATGAGTTGAACAACTTACCCAGAGTTATCAAGCTAGTATATAGCACATTAGGACCCAATTGCTGGCTCATATGACTTTCTAAACAGCACCTCTGTCTTTCTTTAGTCAACACTTGCCTGTTTCCAAGAATAGTTTTCCTCTCTCCTCATACAAGTCTTTGATGATTGTATGATGCACCAAGAGGCAGATTATAGGAAATTAGGAATGCAAGGAAGGAGGGCAGGGACCGAGCTATAGAGATAGGCAGGGGAGGTGGCAGGAGCTGGGGAAGGCGGAGGGAAGCCAGGTCTGAGATAAAGCCTCTGTCCCAGCACCATCCATCACAGCCCCATGAATGGGGCCCTGTTAGTCATCGCAAAGGCCCAGGGTTCCAGCTTTATTGGTTGCCATGGCGACCCTTGGCCTTGGCAACTTTTGTTATCGTTTATTATTGAGTGTGCAGAAAAGCCAGCGTTGGAACTGCAGACTGGAAAGGAATGTCCCCAACCCCTGCCAGCTTTTGTCTCTGGCCCGAGAGCTGATGGGAGAATGAGAGAGAGCATCCTTGGAGTCCCAGAGAGGCTTGGTGGGTCCACATCTAGCCAGTGATGCATGCAAAGATTTCATGTTCACAGGGCAGCATAGTGGAGACATGAGTCAGACACCATCTTCATAGGCTGATTGTGGGGAGTTTACTATTTGTCCAATGATTATTTGAAGCCAGGCACTGCCCTGGGGCTGGGGATGATAGCAGGGGCCCAAGTCTCTGCCAGCCCCTGAGGTAGGTTCAAGTGGTATTATCTCCATTTTACAGACGAGGAAGCTGAGGCACAGAGAGGTTACTTAACGTGTCCAGGATCACACAGTAGGTAAAGGAGGGTGGTTTCACAGGCAACACCCTGCACACCATGTCCTCAAATGGCTACCATGGCTTCTTCCTCCCTGTACCTTTCAAAGCTACAACCCTCCATTTCCAGGGCCATGGGGGCTGTGCAGAGCTGGGTCAGGTGCAGGGTCCACCATCCACCTCTTATGATGGTAATTGTCAACCTCTCCGTAGCAGCTTCCCCTGTGCCCAGAACACATCCGTGATGCTCAGGGTAGCTGTCCTGGGTGGGGCCTGCCATGGGTGCAGAGCTCCTGGGAGAAATCACTGGCTTTGGAGCTCTGAGGCCTTGGAAAAGCCCATTAACTTCTGAGCTTGTCATACAAGGCAAACTCTTCAATGACAGAAGTTACATGTGGAAGGTACATGGCATGTAGTAAGTGAGCAAAATGTAGCAGCCAGTCCTTTTCCGACTTTTATTCTCCCTCCAGAGCAAGCTGTAAGGGTTTATTTATATATTTATGTTTTCCCTTTCACCTGAATCCTCTCGCCCTATTGATTTAAACCCTGCACTAGCCCATCCTATCCCGCCCTCCAAATGCAGGAGGCAGATAAGAGGGAGCAGAGAGAACTAATTAGCATTTTAATTAAAGGGAGAGAGCTAGGGAGAGGTGGGTCCACCGGAGGACTCTCTCTGTGGTTGGACCAGGGGGTTCAACTTGTTTTGACCGAGACCTACAGTAAGAAACAGCACCGAATGCCTGAAACAGAAACTACCCTCACTTGCCATGCACTCTGATGGTTCCTATTCTATTTCAGCTATTTAGTGAATTAAAGTTCTCCTGCAGTTCTGATTATGCCGAGGAAAAGAGTCTGTTGGATGCTAGCCTGCCATTCACAGCTGTCTAATACCTGCCAGGCTCCCGTTCCAGCAAAAGCGAGGACCAGGCTGAGTCCAGAGCCTTGGGCGGTTGACTGTACCCAGCTTTTAGTGTAATAACCTGCTTGGATTTTATTGCATTCTTTTCCCAATCACCTTTGTTTGTAGCAAATGAAACTCTGAGGGAGGTGAGGTTGTATAGTGACTAGAAAAGATTCTTGGAAATACACTTTATTTAAATTTCAAAAGCAAATTGATTTTAAAGAAATATGGTAAGTAAATACATGATGTATGTCAGTTAGGACTGTGAGAAGTCATGTGCTGTGTAATGAGCCGTAAAGAACCAAGGGGGAGACGTAGGGTTTCCGAGACCAGGAGCACCAGCACCCAGCCAGTTTCCATTTGGGAGTGCCCCCAAAAGCACCCCCCACCCGGGATCCCCTCTTTTCTCAGATGTGCAATCCAAGGTTCAGAAGATTGCAAAGGGCTTGGTGGGTGATCTCCCGCCACTTTGGGGTTAGGAGTAGCCTGCCCAGGGTATCCAATGACTTCAGGTTGGGGGAGGGGAATATTGTTAAGTTGTTTTAACACAAATTTCAGACTGGCTCACACATTACAAATTTTCTAAAATATGTTTGCATTGATTTTTAGATAGGGAGAGGGGGAGAGAGAGACACACCCATCAGCTGCCCCAACTGGAGATTGAGTCTGAAACCCAGGCATTGAGTCTCACCAGGAATTGAACCAGCAACCTCTTGATGCGTGGGACACCGCTCAGTCCACTGAGCCACACCAGCCAGGCCGAGCGACACATTTTAATATGAATCCTCAGATCTACCTTAAAAGGCCAGTGGTGCTGTGCCCATTTCACAGCTCAGACGTGGTGAGTTTATTTGCCACATACATTGACTCTGGAAATTGTGCTGAGCTCAGAAAAACCCAACCCCATTGTCTCGGGGTTTACACTTTTCTAAGTGCGATTGGAGTGTTTCAGGCAAGAGAGTGATGTATGAATTGTTCTTTAAAAGGGTCGGGGACCCAATAGAAAATGGATGGAAAGAGAACAGAGAGGAAGCCGAGGGGCCACCGACACATCATTGCCCTCATCCAGGCGAGAGGCAGTGGCAGCCTGCATCAGTGCTGTTAGGGACTTGCCCCCACACATGGGGGCCGCAGGAACCTGGGCACCCACCTCGCATGCTCCAGCAGCTCTGCCTTCCCTTGTGGCCAGCTTGCATCTGAGGGGCTGCAGAGCACGTCTCCAGGGAGAGTCTGCTACATGCTGGGCCCCTTTCTCAGGGACCCCAGAACCTGCCCCTTAGCTTCCCTTCCACCACTCTACCACTTCACGCCCGGATCCTTGACCATTCCACGTCCTCTCATCTCCAAGCCTTTGCTCAGGTCTTACCCCCCTTTCTTCTGTGTCTTATTGGCATCGTAACTCCCGCCAGGATGAATCTCTGTGTGTTCCCAGGGCACCTTGCTCATACCAGCAGATAGTCATGATTCCATTATTCTATTCTGCCTTATACAGAATTAGCTGTTGACGGTGAACTGGTAAATGTTTATGTACTGGACATATCTTCCCAGGTAATTTTAAGAATTTATTGGCATGATGGGTACAGCCGCCTAGTATATTAATTTCTCCCATTCTCCCCCCTCACTCCTCTGCCACTAAATTATGAGCTTTGGAAAGAGAGAGTGTTTTACTAGTACTCATCCCTATTTCTCCTGTGTCTAAATAATACAGTGCTTCGCCTGTAACTGGAGCTAATTAATCTTGTTGGTTGAATTAATGGGCTAGAGGAAGTGAACAAATTGCATGAACTCTTCTGATGGTTGGGAATGTGTGGTGCTGAGAATTAATGTCTGATGGAGGTCAGGTTCTGTTATAAGGTCAATTTCACCTGCGGGCCACCAACACGTCACCGAAAGATATGTCACAAAGTGACGTTTCGTAATTGAAAGTGTGCGGTGTGACTCCCCCTTTTGCAGAGCATTCAAATTCAAGTACTCTGAGATTCCCGAATTTTTAAAAAGCCTGGTTAATGGAAATGGAACTGTATGGAGTCAAGTGCTCCTGTTTGAGACAAGTGGTTTTAAATGAGAGCCAGCAACTGCACTTTCTATATAGTTACTGTGCTGCTGAATTAACAGACTTGCCTTGAGTTGAATATTCTGGAATAGATTTTTAAAATCCCTTGAGGCAGGAACCAAGATGGTGGCATAGGTAAACACCTAAACTGCTGCCTCGCACAACAATTTCAAAACTACAACTAAAAGACTAAACGTCTATCACCCAGAACCATGGGATAGCTGGCTGAGTGGAAGTTCTACAACTAGAAGGAAAGAGAAAAGAGCAGTGAGACGTGCACAAGTGCTGAAGAGCTGAGGTACAGAGGTGCGCAAATCAGACTGGCGGTGAGCAACTGGGTGCGCTGCTTCTTTCAACCTGAAGGGAGACAAGCTCCAGATTACTCCGAACTCCAGTTTCTGGGGAGACACTGGGGACCCAAACTCCTACGGGGAGAAGCTGGACTGTCTGCCATCGGGTCGGAAAGTGAGGATGACTTTCTTGCAGAGGTGCACCCAACAATCATTGTTTACTGTGCTGGGGCGCGAGACACAGGGACTTGGAAACATGAAAACACAGAGATGGCTGACTGGCAACCATTGCTGTTTGCCACGCCCTAGCCTAATGACTTCCTGAGACCCCACCCCGCACAATCTACAAACCCACCCAAGCTCCACGCAGCGGCTTTTGCATATAAATGGCCTGCCCTATCTCAGCTTAACCAAACAAACTGCAGCTCTGGTCAGACAGCTCCAAAACCTCCAAACCCCAAGCAAAGAGGAGAAAATTGTAGGTCTCACTGTACCTCCTGCTGGGTGACCTCAGATAGTAGCTGACCTGCACCCCACTGGAGATCCAGAAGCTAGTATATCTAGTGGTCAGTGTGAGATGACACTAGATTTCAACTCCTCACATCCATAAGTGACACATTCAAGAGGCAGACTCAGTGAGCACCAAAGCCCCACTGAAACAAGTCCTGCCCCATAAGTGTGTCTCCAGTGCAGCAGTTCTTCCATTATAGACACAGTGGGTCCTCACAGCCAATTGGCCTGGAGGTCAATTCCTCCCAGTGACACCAACAACAATCAAGACTTAACTACAACAAGGTTGTACACACAGTCCACAAAGGGGTGCACCAACAGTGTCCACCTCAGGTAACTGGGAGGCTGACCCAATGGGCCATATAGGACACCTAGCACACAAAGCCATCCCACCAACTCAGGGATGCAGCAAAAATGCGGAGACAAAGAAACAGATCACAAACGAAAGAAATGGAGGAAAACAAACGACTGGATACAGAGTTCAAAACCATGGTTATAAGGTTTTTCAAGAATTTCCTCGAAAAGGCAGATAAATTTAGCCAGACCCTCGAGGGTATGGAAAAGGACCAACTAGAAATTAAACATACACTGACTGAAATAAAAAATATCATACAGAGACCCAACAACAGACTAGAAGACTGCAAGAATCAAGTTAAAGATTTGAAATACAAAGAAGCAAAAAACACTCAGCCGGAAAAGCAAAAAGAAAAAAGAATCCAAAAATATGAAGATAGTGTAAGGAGCCTCTGGAACAACTTCAACTGTACCAACATCCAAATTATGGGGGTGCCAGAAGAAGAGAGAGCAAGATACTGAAAACCTATTTGAAGAAATAATGACTGAAAACTTCTCCCACCTGGTGAAAGAAATAGATTTACAAGTCCAGGAAGCGCACAGAACCCCAAACAAAAGGAATCCAAAGAGGACCACACCAAGACACATCATAATTAAAATGCCAAGAGCAAAAGACAAAGAGAGAATATTAAAAGCAGCAAGAGAAAAACAGTTAATTACCTACAAGGGAGCACCCATATGAGTGTCAACTGATTTCTCAACAGAAACTATGCAGGCCAGACAGGAGTGACAAGAAATATTCAAAGTGATGAATAGCAAAACCTACAACCAAGATTACTCTACCCAGCAAAGTTATCATTCAGAATTGAAGGGCAGATAAAGAGCTTCACAGATAAGAAAAAGCTAAATGAGTTCATCACTACTAAACCAGTATTATGTGAAATGCTGAAAGGTATTCTTTAAGAAGAGGAAGAAGAAAAAAGTAAAGATAAAAATTACAAACAACAAATACATATCTATCAACGAGTGAATCTAAAAATCAAGTGATTTAAAAATCTGAGGAACAGAATAAACTGGTGAATATAATAGAATCAGGGGCATAGAATGGGAGTGGATTGATAATTCTCAGGGGGAAAGGGGTGTGGGGGGTACGGGAAGAGACTGGACAAAAATCATATACCTATGGATGAGGACAGTGTGGGGAAGGTAAGGGCAGAGGGTGGGGTGGGAACCGGGTGGAGGGGAGCTGTGGGGGAAAAGGAGAAACAATTGTAATAATCTGAACAATAAAGACTTATTAAATTTTAAAAAATATCAAAAATAAAATAAAAATTAAAAATCCCTTGAGTTTTCAAGGAAAGCATATGGTTTCCAAGCCCTGCCTTTCTCAGTAATATTTCCCTTTGGTGAAGGGCAATACAAATTTTTTTTAGAACAAAATCATTTGTATTCATCAAGCTTCATATCCATTACAGTTAGGTGTTTTGTTATTTGCCGAATTGATGCGCTATAATGAAAGGGCTTTGGGGTCACACAGTCCCACACAATCTTCTGACCTGACCCAGGCCAATACCATAACGCCTTCCAACTTCCGTCTCCTCATATCTGAAATGCCTGGGTGGTTGAGTGGATTGAGGGGGACATAGTGCCCTGCAGAATCTCACCCAGCAACCGCACACCACAGCCACTTCCACCTGGAGCAATGGTCGGCAAACTGCGGCTCGCAAGCCACATGCAGCTCATGAGCCACAGTTTGCTGCTCTGTTGACTAATGAGTCTGCCAACCACTGACCTGGAGGAACTACCTGTCTCCCAGAGAGAGGAAGGTTTGCTGGCCCTGAAGTCTTTGTCCTCGGCTGCCCTGCGGGGCCTTTCTCTACCTGCGGTGCTGAGTGGAAGAGGCACTGTTACCCACAATGTGCTCCCAAGATTTGGGGCTGTCAGTCTGATACTCTAACCGTGCTATTAGCTGGGTCGTTGTTTGTAAGCGACAGAAATCCACTAAAGGTGATGCAAGCAAGCCCCAAAGGAGGGAGGGTGCTTTCTGACGTTCTTACCAAGACACTATTAAGGTGGGAACACTTTTCCCTAGCTCCTGATGTTTCCTTCCACGTGGAGGGGCATCTGTGAGCCTAACATTCCTAGCTCTCCCTGCCCTCACCCGCTCTCCCCCAGGGAAAGGTGGACTCAGGTTCACTCATTAGTTCAGGAGTGAGTGATGCAGCCAATGCCAAGCTGGGTTGCAGGCTTGACATGGAACCAACCAGTCCCCTAGCTCCAGGACCCACTTCCTTTCTCCAGCGCTGCTTCTCTCTGCATATTCTTCTCCATCCAAAGACCCTGTTTGAAAGCTGGCTGCTCTCAGCGGGTTGAGGGGAGCTGACCCACAGCTCCCTGGACTGTGGCCCAGCCCGGTCCAGTTCACCTGGGCCAGGGGGTCCCACAGAACAGACATGGCTGTCAGGTCTGCACCCTTGGTGACGGGGGGGCGGGGGCTTGTGAGAGTGGGGAAGCATGGCATGCTGCACCCTCCCCCCTGGGCAGCCTCCGTTGCCTCATCTGTGAGATCAGGTTAATGATGGCAGCCACCTCCCAGGGCTCTGAGGATGAAATGGGAGGTATCTGTAGCACCATCCTGCACATAGAATTTCTCAAGACCTGATCATGGTTATAGGACAAGGACTGCAACCATCTAACTGACCCCTGCACCCAGTGCCCAGTGGAGGACCTGCACATAGTAGGTGCACCATGAATATTCACAGAATAAGTGAATATCCTCAAGTCAATGCCTACCACCTCCCTCCTTCATTCACTCTTTGCTTCTAATACAACCCGATACCTCATTAGCTGTGTGGGCCCTGCCACCATTATCCAGAGCTCAGTGCCAGACTCCCACGTGTTTCCTCACTGGTGCTGCTAAGCCCACGTGCACGCAGCTTTCTGAAACCACCCCATCACCCTTCCTTGTTCCATTCTGCATGGCGGGATCTCTCTGGATCTGTGTCCATCGCCTCTAGTTTGATGCTTCCTCCAAGCTGTCATCGAGTTGGTGCTCAGTGGAGTACTTTGTTGCAGAATGAGTGGATGGACATCCAGGCAGTGTTTGGATTCAGTGTAGTGGTGAAGTTTGCTGACTCTGGCCAAACAGATCTGAGTTCTGTCTTCAGAGACACCACTTAACTTTGTGCCTCAGTCTCCTCATCTGTAAAAAGGGGACACTTAGCGTTGTTGTGGGTGCAGATAATAATGACAAATATTAGTAGTCCTGTACGCAAAGCACTTAGCACCGTGTGTGATACACAGAAAGGCTTTGGGAAGCAGAGTCCATAAGTAGTAGTGAGAAGTGAGCACGTCAGTCATTGTTCTGAGATACAACACAATACAATGGAAAATACAGGTTCCAGATAACAAAGCAGGCATTCAGCAAGAAGACTCACAAACAAAAAGATGCACAGAGACCATGTTTGAATGGTGGCTTGGAGGGGATGTGGGGGAGGGCGGGGGAAGGAAGAGGTGATAAAAAACAAGCAAACAATGGGGGCTTGATCCCAGCCCATGATGCAAAAGGCAACCAGCAAAGCTAAGCTCAGGAATTTGGGGGCATGACTCAGAGCAGTCTGGAGGGAATCAGCCGCCCACCCTGTAAAGTGGGAGCTGAGAACGCTGACTCCTGGTGCTGGGTAGGCTAACTCTCCAGTTTGCCCAGACGGGTCCAGGTTCAAATTGGAAAATCCCACATCCCAGGAACCCTCTCAGTCCCAAGCAAACTCAGGATGGTTGGTCATACTGGAGATGTACACCCCCAAAATAGTCCACGGGCTCCTCCCCTGGTCCACAGGGCCCAACGCCTTATGGTCTGCGTGGGAACAAAGCAGAGGGAGCCCCTGGCCTCCCACACCAACGTCTATTCTGAAGTTTCCTCCGTCTTGGTCCTTCCATCGTGCAGAACACAGACTTGTTGGCTGCCCCAGATGCTTGCCTGCAGCGGCATCTCAAGCCAACTCAACCCCCTCTCCGTTTTTCCACATAGAAAATGGGGTGATCATCCCACCTGGTGTTAAAAATGAAAGGGCCTTTCAAAGTGGGAGGCAGACAAGCATGTATTTGAAATCAATAAAAACAGCTATTCGGGACACACCCACGGATTCGGGAAGGAGTGCTATAGTGTTCCGATTCGGAGACCAAGGCAATGGGCATTTACGATGGGGCACGGGGACAATTGCATCAGTAGAAGGAAGGCATTTCTATTGGCGAAGAATGTTTTTAAGCTTCAGTCTGGTAGTCATATCTGCTTTCTTAGTATTTTTGCAAGCAGTTTTCTTGGGAAACAGGGTTGCTTCCATCTCCATCCAAAGGTTATTGCATCCCGTTCTAACATTCCAAGAGTTGAGGCATGAGGCATGCAAGGCAGTTTCTCTGCAAGACAGGTCTGGCTCCATTTTAATGTGGCTCCATTTATTTTATTTTATTTTTTATTTTTTGACACCGGGTATGGTCAAGGCCAAATGAGAATGATTTACAGTGTGTATTTCGTCTGAAAGCAGAGGGTTTGACGTCAGAAGCACCTTCCACACTCTGAGGGACATGGAGGGGGTGGGATATGGGGCCGGAGGGGGCGTGGTCTTTGCTGGCCTAATTCTGCTCCTGGTTCTTTCAGGGGGAGCGTGTGAGGGCGGCCTCTGTTCCCGAAGGAGGGGATCATGGCCTCCATGCTGCTCACCCGGCGGCTGGCCTGCAGCTTCCAGCACAACTGCCGCCTGCTCGTGCCCGGTAAGCTCGGGGGGGGGGGGGGGGGGGGTCGTGGCGGTAGCAGAAGGCATGATCTGAGTGGGATCTAGGGATTCTGAGTGGGAGAGTCCTTGGGGACAAAGGCACTGGCCAGCCAGTGCTTCCACACCCCCATAAAACGGCCTCCATCACCCCTTCCCCTTCCCCCATCTCTGCTACCAGGCAGTCAGCTCTGCAGTGGGCAGGGAGCTGATCCTTTCACTTGCACAGAGGTGGTGGCCCCAGCAGCTAGAAGGGCCCAGGCTGTTCCCACAGGGACCATCAGGCAAAACACGCAGCTCCAACTGCTGCCAAGAGACAAAGTCACAAACGTCCTTGTAATTGATGTAACGGTTAGCTGTGCTCCACTGGCACTGGACAGGAGGCAGCCGCTCTGGAATGTCCCACCCCCACTTCCCTCTCCCTCACCTCCCACACCCCACACCCACTGCCTGCTCATCTGCCTTCCGGCTCTCAGAGGCTTCCCTTTCTCTCTGCCTCACTGAGTTCAGGCAGCTTAGCCAAGTGAGCTTCATCAGTGAACACCCTGCTTGCATGATCTCAAGAGGCCCCCCTCCCAGTCGTCCCGGGAGGGCAGCAGGAATGAACTCCATTTCACAAGTGAGAAAACTGCAGCTCAGAGAAGCAGAGTCACTTACCCAAGGTCACACAGCCACATGGATCCATGCGGCTCTGAGAGGAAGAGACTAGCAGTAACCTCCCTTCGCACACTGTGTCTCCAGGCGGTCCCCAGTTCTCTGGGAGCCCCATGCTTGTGTCACGGTGGCCTCTTACTGTTGTTGGTCCTGTCTGCCTTCTGGAGGCAAATGGCTGGCGTGTCCTTGGTTTGCAAGTTTGTATCCTGGGTAAGACGATGTTCGCTCCTCTCCCGGAAATATTAGCATGCTCTCTACTCTGGGATGATTTTAGGTATACAGAGAAGTTACAAAGATAGTACAGAGAGAGCCCATACGTCCCTCACCCCGTTACCCCCTCGTTAACATCTTACATCACAAGGAAGCTCTTGCCCTAGCCAGTTTGGCTCAGTGAATAGTGTCGGCTCGCAGACCAAAGGGTCCCAGGTTCGGTTCCTGTCAAGGGCATGTACCTAAGTTGCAGGCTCGATCCCAGGCGTTGGCCAGGCGCGTGCAGGAGACAACCAATCTATGTGTCTGTCTCACATCGATGTTTCTTTCTCTGTCTCTCCCCCTCCCTTCCACTCTCTCTAAAAACCAATGGAAAAAATATCCTCAGGTGAGGATTAACAAAAAACAAACAAAAATAAATAAATAAATAAATAAATAAATAAATACAAACCAAGGATATTTTTGTCCCAACTAAAAACCTGACCTTGGTACATCACTACTAATCGAACCCCAGGCTTCTCTTTGGATTTCACCGGTTTTCTCCTTGCTTCCCCCTTTGTCCCAGGATCCAGTCCAAGTTTCCACATTGCACATGGTCACACCTCCCCGTCTCCTTACTCTGTGACAGTTTTGCAGTCTTTTCTTATTATTCTTCACCTTGGTAGGCTTAGTAGGTTTGGGGGCTTTGTTTTGTTTTATTTAATCATAAGAGAAGCATGTAAATGCTTACCCATTATTTTGTTAAAAATAAAATGAAACCAGAATAATCCAGGTCTAGTTTGCACCAAGTAGGAGGGAGAGTCATGGGCATGGAAGATTCATTCGTTCCATAACTAATACTGTGGAGCCACCTCCTAGGTTCGGAGCGCTGTGCTGGTTGTTAAAGATATATCAGAGAAAGAGAGCCCCTGGGGCCTTCAGCTTGGTGGCACACATGGCTTAGCCTTTGAAGGTCATTCTCAAGGGCATCTGAGCCTTCCTCCAGAGGAATCAAGGAAAGAGCAATGGATTAAGACTCATAAGATTGGGCTACTGGCTTTATCCACCACCTATTAGCCAAGTGAGCCTAAGCAATGAATGGGCAGAACTCCAAGCCTCAGTTTTCCCATCAGGAAATTGGGGATGACAATGCTAATCCTCCCTGCTTCACAAGTTACTTGTATCTAAAGAAATGGCTCCTGTGAAAGCACTTCAAATTGATATTTACAGTAAGGTGGGGAGTGTCCTAACTCCCATTTTACAAGCATGAATATGGAGACACAATGAAAAAAATAGAAGGGCTAAATCAGAGTTGCTCAGCTCTACCGTTTCTCAGCTGGAGTTGAATCTTTGGCACACTTATGCCAGATTCAGAAACTCAATGAATGTTTTTTTTCTTTTGGCCTATCAATTTGGCATATCTATTATGATTGATAGATGATGGTGGATGGATGGATGGATGGATGGATAGATAGACTGGGAGAGTCCTTGGAGACAAAGGCACTGGCCAGCCTTTGGGGGTTTTTTTAGAGTTTTTTTAATAATAAAGTACAGTGTTGGCAAAGTTACCATAATATGTGCACTGTCATACACTACTTATGGGCAAGTAACAATAGGAAAATGGTTTTTAAAATTATAGGAATAATAGCTTATCTTTAACCATTTAGTCCTTGCCATGACTCTATCAAACAGAGGAAAGTGAGGCTCAGAGAAATGAAGTGACTTGCCCAGAGCTAGCAAAGGGCTGAGCCAGGACTCACACCCTTCACCACTGTGTTAGCTACCTATTGCCACATAACAAATACCCCCAAACTTAGCTAGTTAAAAGAATATGTTTTTTGTCTCACGGTGTTTGTGGACCTGGAATCCATGGGGCTCACCTGGGTCCTCTGACTCCAGGTGGCTCATGAAGGGGTGGCTGAGCTATTAGCTGAGGCTGGTCTCATCTGAGGCTCACAGTCAGAGCTGTAGGTCCTCTTCCAAGCTCACTCGTATGATTGCGCGGGATTCAGGGCTGCATAGACCTCTTCCTAGAGCAGAACTCAAGTCGGAAGCCACAGGCTGGTGCCACCCCCTGTGTGCAGATGCTTCCGCGTGTATCTCCATCCATCCGATCACTGTAAAGCCATTACACCTGAGGTAGCTCATGGCCTGAGACAGTGTTCCCATGGCATCGTTTCATGCCACCCCCAAAAAAGTGTATAATCTTACGTTGACAAGTAGAATACAGAGACCGGGAGACTTGACTGCAAAATGGTTGTCTCCAGGTGGTGCAATTAGACATGGTGTTTTTTCCTTGCTGCCTATTGATATTTCCTCAATGAGCATGTTATCACAAAATAAGGGGGTGGACAGTTGCAGGGAGGGAGATAAGATTGTTTATAAGAGAAGCAGAGCAAACAGCTCCAGGTGAACTTGGCCTTGACTTTGACCAGGCTCACATCTTGCTGTTTGGGAAAATGACATTCATTTATTACTCTCAGCAAAAAGATCAAGAGGATATTAAAAACGTTTGATGGCTGTTTTTATAGTTTGGAGTTAAAAATTGACTGTGGCTGTCCCTGGGGCACTGAGGGTGGCGAGTCTCACTGCTGGGCCCAGAGGGCTGGACTTACCTGCGGGCCTGGTCTTGTGTGTCAAGGCAGACCCCTGCCTCCTGGGTGTGCTGTCTTATTTATGAATGAAAATACTGGATCATTCGATATTAACTCAAACTTTTTTTTTTGTTTTGCTTCCTGTGCTTCCGATAGTAATTTGCTTCTGGGGAAAGCGAGTCGTTTTGCTGCAAATGTTTCATTTCAAAGACCTATACTAGATGAGATCAAAGATTCCATCAATTCCATTCCAATTATCTAGGAAAGGAGAGGTCAGGTGGACAAACTTCCAGTTTATCCACTTACCAGGTGTGTGACTTTGGGCAAATTAATTGACCTTTCTGAGCTTTGTTGTCTTCTGTAACCTGTGAATAATATTTCCCTCCTTGGAATGAGGTGATGCTTGATATCCAAAGCAATTACAGAAAATTATGATTGAATTTAAAAATGTTTTCTAATATCATGGTTTTGTATGGTGTGGCAAACTGTATGTGTGTGTGAGAGAGAGAGAGAGAAAGGGAAAGAGAGAAAGAGAGAGAGAGAGAGAGAGAGGCGCTAGCACATGCAATGACAACTCCCCCTCAGCATTGTGTAAAGATGAAATGAGATCACGTATATGATTTACGTAAAGTTACTAGTGATTCCCTAGTTTGATGCAATTATGGCAACCCTAGAAGAGTAACTAATATTTCTCAACTACCAAATATGTACCAGGAAGATAAAAGAGACCGGGACATTAAAGGGATCTCTAGGGATTACTGATTGTAGATTGTAACTCATTGCACACTTCTCTTGGAATCACCAAGCTGCCTTTCACTCAGGGACTAAGGAGATGGGGGGCGGGGGCAGGGGGTGGAGGGAGCTACCCTCTATGTCTCAGCAACATGTTGAGCCAAAAACTTGGGATGGGTGCTATTGGCATCTGGTGGGCAGAGACCAAGGATGCTGCTTGACATCTTCAGGGCACAGGACAGCCCACGACACAGAATTTCCAAGTCCAAAATGTCAGCAGTGCCAAGGCTTCGAGATTCTGGTCTGTATACATTTGGATATAGATTACATTTTTACAAAATTTGGATGATTTTCTAATCTGATCGTTCACGTGCTAATACCCCGGGCATCTTTGCATACCCCCATAAATATTCAATATGTCTATCTTAAAACTATTAAAGGATGCACAATATTCCATTGTTCATGAAATGGGGAAAACATCATATTCTATTTAGCTACCTTCTATTGTGAGACATTTAGGTCATTTCTCTACAACATCACTGGGCTTTCCCATTTTTAAAAAATCCTGTGTTTTTGTGGTGCCCGGGTCTGGCCAGACTCAGTGTTCTGGGGTGGCCTGGCTGGGATGGGGCTGAGGTCCTGGGACTGCCTCTGTTGGGAACACTGGGAGTCTGTTAGGGCAGAATTCTCACTATACCTACTATCCCCCGGGTTCTCATTCTCTTTGTTTCCTGCAGGATCCAGGCATATCAGTCAGGCTGCAGCCAAAGTCGACGTGGAATTTGATTATGATGGGCCTCTGATGAAGACAGAAGTCCCGGGGCCTAAATCTCGGGTGAGTTGAGCATACCTAAGTGGGAGCTTTGGGAAAGAGCAGAAAGGGTCAGCGAGGCAAGAACACAGCCAAACTTAGGAACTGTTTTCTTAGCTGCTTTCAGAGATTTTACCACTAGAGATCTGGGACATTCAATGAGGCCATTCTGCTATAAGAAGTCAAAGAAGGTTTCTCAGAAGAGATGTATCAGTATCTGCTGCTAAAATAATGCTGTATAACAAACAATCACAAAACCTTAGTAGCATACAGATTGCTCATGCATCTAGGAATAACCGGGAGTTGGCTAGGCAGCTCTGTTGGGCCCACCTTCATGCCTGGGGAATGGCTGGCCATCAGTTGGTCTAGGCCAGGCTGGACTTGGTCACTGCAGTGACTTGGCTTTGTTCCATGTGTTTCTCATCCTCCAGTACGTTGGGCTAGACTAGTTCTCCAGGTGATGGTAGAGGAGAGCATGCTATAGCCCTCTTGAGGCCCAAGCCCCGCACTGGTCCACCATCACTTCCACCTTGTTCTGTTGGCCAAAGCAGGTCAAGGGTTGGGGCAGAACATCATACCAACAGTGGAAGAACATGGCAAAGCTATATAGCACAGGACATGAATAGCAAATGACCTTGAGCTTGACCTTGAAGGACAAAAAGGAGGAATTTGCCAAAGGAGTGTGTTCTGTTCTAGGCAAGGGGAATGGTATATGGAGAGGCATACAGGGTGACAGTACATAGTATATGAGAGACATTGGATAGCTCTGAATTCCTGGAGTAAATGTTAGCGTGTGAGATGGAAGAGACACAAGTTGAGTGATGGAGACTGGAACTTTTACTCAAAGATGCTACGAAATCTGCATCTAACACATTTTGGAGGCTGACTAACCTTGATTCTGTGAAGTGATGTGCAATACTGTTTCTAATGTTTGCACCTAAAAAATAACAGTGTAACCATATTTAATACAAATTAAATTTTTCTTTGCCTATTTTGCAGTTTTCTCCAGTGTCATTTTTTAGTGTCAAAAGATAACCCCCCACACTTTTGTCAGTGCAACTATTTTAAATCCAGAAATCTTTTTCCGGTAAATGATTGTAGTTATTATGGAGAGTGTCTGCTCACAAAAGGAGACTTTCCCACACATATTTCTATTGGGAACTGGTAGGTTTTCGTTTAATAGTAATGAAATGTTTGGGGAATAATTTTTAATATTTTAAATTAATATTTTCTATTTTAATGTGGAAATATATAATTTATGACACTAATTGCCAAAGTTTATTTTATATTAAATCCTTTTTAGAGGTTAAATCTTTATAATATTAAAGCAACTGGTGTATAATTCCCAGTTTCCATAGAGAATTGCACAGTGGTTTATAAAATACCTGGATTATATCGTATTATAAATGGGTCTTTGTGTGTAACTTTATATTTTTCAGTTGATTTTATTTTCCTAACATGGTGTTAAAGCCTTTCTTCTTCTAAATAAAAAATAAAACCCATGCTTTTATGGACACTAGGTAAACGCCTTCAGCTTAATTTTTTGTTGTTGTTAAATATTTTAGTTTATTTAATTATCTTCCAATGCCTAAAACTCCAGTCTGTCCATTGTAATGATCACTTAACTGTCAGGAGTAGTTTCCCACCAACGATTTATAGTAAGCAATTTAAAAAATATTTATAATATCGTTGACTACTTAACTATCAAGTTATTCGCATGAAGGGAAAAGCAGCCCGAAGACTTGGGAAGACATGAACGATTTTAAGCTACTTTGAAGCATGTGTCCTTGCTGTAATGCTCTTGCTTTTCTTGCCCGCAGGAGCTAATGAAACAGCTGAATATGATTCAGGTAAGTGGAGATGAGGTAGTGTTCCTTCCATGGCTTCTCTATTACAATTTAGCTGAGGGGCACAGATGCTTACGCTGTGCTGGCTCTTTTCAAAAAAAAAAAAAAAAAAGGTTATTCAGAACCTTTTTTTCTCATTTTCCTTATGATTTCTTCTTTCACTCATTGGTTATTTTTGTGTTTTTTGATTTCCACATTTTGGTGAACTTCTCAATTTTCTTTCTGTTACTGATGTCTGATATCATTGCATTGTGGTTAGAAAACAGATTTTGTGTGTGTTCAGTTCTCTTAACTGTATTGAGCCTTTTTATGACCCAGCTATGATCTGTCCTGGAAAATGTTCCATGTGTACCTGGGAAGAATGTGCATTGCCCTGCTGCTGGGTGGGGTATTCTGTGGGTGTCGGTGAGATATTGGGTTAGAGCGTTGTTCACGTCTACTTCCTTGTTAACCTTCTGCCTGTGTTCTGTCCATTATTGAAAGCCACGTATCAAAGTCTCCAGGACATAGATAACTTTCTTGTAGACTATTCTTTCTTCTTTGTATTAGGTTTTTCACTTCAGGTTTTAATTAAGAATTTAGAACTATTCTTATAGAACTATTTCTCCCTTTAATTCTGTCCATTTTTGCTTCATATTTTTGGAGCTCTGTTATTAGGTGCATGTATGTTTATAATTGTTGTATCTTCTTAGTGGGCTGACCCTTTGTCATCATTAAATGCCTCTCTTTACTTCTGGGAACATTTTTTTTGTTGTTCATTCTATAATTGATTTTGTTTGATATTAGTATAGACCATTCCAGCTTTCTTATGATTGCTGTGAGAATCATGTTATCTTTTTTGTTGTTGTTAATCCTCACCCAAGATATTTTTCCATTGACTTTTAGAGAAAATGGAAGGGAGAGGGAGAGACATTGAGAGAGAAACATTGGCAAGGGAGACCCATCAACTGTTTTCCTCCCACACGCACCCCACCCAGGGCTGGGGATTGAGCCTGCAACTGAGGCATGTGCCCTTGACTGGAATGGAACCTGGGACCCTTCAGTCCACAGGCCGATGCTCTATTCACTGAGCCAAACCAGCTAGGCTCATGTATCTTTTTTCATCCTTTTACTTTTAACCTATTTGTATTTTTGAAACTCAAGTATGTAGCATGTCAATAGCTTATGGTTGAACCTTTTTAATGCAGTCTGATGGTTTCTGACTTTTGATTAAATTGTTCAGTCTATTCACAGATAATGTTATTATTGATCTGGATGTATCTACATCTTCCTTGTTACATTTTTTTCTCTTTGTCTCATATCCTTTTTGTTCCCCTGGGCCTCTTTTACTTTATGTTTTTGCATTAAGTGAGTAACTTCTAATCTAACATTTTTATTTCTTCCATAATTACTATGTGTGTTTTCTTAGTTTTCTTCATGGGTGCTCTATGGCTTACCATATACATCCTATCAGAATCGTCTTGAGAGATACAGATCAACCTTTTTGTTGTGATATGTAAAACATGCACAGACAACTTCATACAATACAAATTCACAGCTTCATAAACTATCACAAAGCAAATCACCCATGTAATTATCCCGGGGCAAGAAATGTGGCATTTCTGGCACCTGCAGAGACCTTCCATATGTCCATAGAATGGTTGGGTCATGGTTCTTTTCACTGATTCAAGCTGAATCCTAAAACATGGAGGAGTCGGGAGTTGCGGTGAGCCTGACTCATTCTGTCTTCTCCCAAAGAACGCAGAGGCTGTGCACTTCTTCTGCAATTACGAAGAGAGCCGAGGCAATTACCTGGTTGACGTGGATGGCAACCGAATGCTGGATCTCTATTCCCAGATCTCCTCGGTCCCCATAGGTAAGAGCTGGAAAACCCTCTCTTAGTTGTGGCTACCCAGCCTTCACAAGTCTCTTCCAGCACGCACGTCCGCATGTTACCAGACACTTCCCTCAAGGGCAGAGAAAAGGCACAGGTAATCCATAGAGGGGGTGTTACTAGGGCTTTAAATGTCTTCTCTCATTTACTCCTCCCCCAAAACCTACAAGGTAGGTATGCATTAGTATTAGATAGAGAGGTGAAGCTTAGCAGCTTGAGAGGAAGCTGAGCCAGGATGTGAACGCAGGTCTGTGTGACCAGAGTTTGATGTCCGCTGTCTGTGGTTGGGTTTCCCAGAAGAGGGGTCTGAGGCAGGGATTCTGCGCAAGTAGTTTATTGAGCGAGAGCTCTCGGCAGAAACGGCGGGGGGGAACAGCACAGGGCAGAGGGAAAGCTAAGAGGGATGAGCTGTCTGCCGGAGACCAACCACTGCCTGGTCCCCCAGGGTGCTCTTGAGCATGCATTGCACCCCAGAGTTGGTCCCAGCCTGAAGCAAAGAGACTGGCCTTTGTGTACCTCTGTGCCAGGCAGTCATTGCCCATCAGGTGCCAGAAGGAAGGAAGGACTTGTCAGCTCTGGGGTGAAGTGACTTCCAGGCACCAAGGGCCATTTTCCAGAGCAGGAGGCAGCTGGATCCATTATCAGCCACATGCACAGCAGCTGGGAGGGCGTGGCCTGCGCAGCACCGGTGCCAGGTGGGCCACCAGCAGCACCTGCCTCTCCGGCTCACCTCCTGGCACACGGAGCGTGACTTGCTCTGTAGGAAGGGACACAGGTGACAGGATGGACGGGCCGACCTGGACGTGCAGTAGCTGGGGTTTGCAGCTTGGGTGGCGATGTTTCTCTGACCTGTAGGTTCCCCTGGGATCCCTGGGCTGTAGGCTGAGTGTCAGTGGAGCCTGGCCCTTGTGCTCCCACCCATCAGCAGCTCCCATCCCAGCAGCCAGGGCCTTCCCCCTGAGACCCCAAATCAGGTCCCCACTCCTCCTCTGCTTCCCTCATCGCAGTCCATCCCACCTATTCCCATTAAGGTGCAATTAGACAGTAAGTGGGTGACTCATTCTCTCTGGAAAGCCCCATCATTCAGACATGCCTCAGCCTTGGAAGGCATTTTGGATGCTAAGATTTACCAGCCCCACCTCCATTTTACGTCAGAGGGAAAGGGACTCGATTCGAGTATACTGGGTTTACATCTGGGCTCTGCCATGTATTAGCCATGGGGCTGTGGGCCAGTGACCCCTGCATCCTCCCTCTCACCCCAGCCAGTGTATGTGTGTTGGGGGCAGGAAGATCAGGCTGGCAGCAGCTGTTAAAAGACTAGAAGTTCTAAGTTTCTCTCTCTTGCCACCTTTTATCCCATATCTATAGCCTTTGAGGTGATTTTTAAACTCTTAATCACTGAGAATTTGCTCTATCCCTGGCATATTGCTAAGTGCCTTCCATGTTATTAAATCCCCAAAATAGTCCTATAATGTTGGGTACTTTAGCATCACCCCCCATTTACTGATGGGGAGCCAGCATCTGAGAAGGTGCACGGTTTGCCTAGTGTGTCCAAGAAGCCAAAGGATTTGAACCAGCGACTCACTGCCTCTCTGTTTACTTCTGTGACAGCAGCCTCCCAGATGGCTGCCCTGCCCTGCCCTGCCTGCTGTGGGGGCCGGTCCACGGCTTCAAAGGCCCGGGGTAGGAGTTCCCTGATCTGAGGGGCCAACTCTGCTTTCCTCTGTCCTAATGAAACCGGTAGACAAGCTGAACCTGTGATCTCACAGTACCTGCTCATCTGAGGCAGAGAAGTCACACACACCAGGCAGTGTGATAAAGAGCAGAGTTGAGAGGCCTCATGCCAGAAATCAGTGGGAAAACACCTACCATGTTCCTTCCTTGAGTAATGAGCGCTTCCCAGCCCTGGGCCCAGTACACCTCGGATTGGCACGGGGATGGCAGGGGATGGTCGCCCCCTCCCCGCCCCCATCACGCCCCCAGTCTATGCTCCCTGCAGCAGGCTGAGTGAAACCACATCTGTTCACTCTTTGATTGCAAGGAGACGTTCCCCCCGGGTGACGCTGGGTCTTTAATACCCGTCTAAACTGGCTAATCTCTTATTCTGGAGGCAGCAGGCCCCAAGCTCAGAGGTGGGCAGCCTCTCACCATTGTACTCTAAAGTCTCCTCTCAAAGTAAATTAAAAAATGAATCGATAGAAAGAAAATAAGTACAAGGTATGCACCATAAAAATGGTGATGCTTGAAGACTGAGAGTTTTTCTCCAAGTTCTACGACCTGCTCCAAGATTCACGGATGAGTCTTTTCTCGCATACATCAGTTTTGAATTCTTCCATGTTGCTGGGTCTCTGCATTATTCATTCACTCAGCTAATATCTATTGAGCTGAACGCTTGCCACTGCTGTTGAGGGTCTTCCGATCTGGTCTCCTGACCCCGGTGCCTCCTACAAACTTGGCCTGGCTGTGATAGTTGTTGCCAGGACTCGCAATAATGAACAAGAAAGCGTCCTGCACATAGTAGATGCTCAATAAATGGAAGTAAGGGCTTTGAACCTAGGACCTCTGGCTCCAGTGTGGGCAGTCCTGTCTTACACCCCCGCCCTTTACAATAAAAGCTTCCACTTACTGAGCATCTACTATGTGCAGGGGGTTTTCTCTTCATTGCTAACCCTGGTAACAATTGGTCTGCTGTTGATGGACTTTCAGTGGCTTTCAAGCCTGGAGATGTTGGAGTGGCACAGTTTAGATGTGTGTACATTGGTCTTCATACACATGTGCAGAATAAATTCCTAGAAGAGTAATTGCTGGGTCAAAGGGTGTCTTAAACCTTGTCGTGGAGTGTCAAGCCCAGGCTGTACTCTGGGAATAAGAGATGTGTGAAGGCAGAACCAGGTACACCTGCCCAGATGGCAGGTTGTGCCACACACTCACTCGACTCCTGAGCAGACACTTAAAGCAGCTTGACTCCATCTGTAGGCACTGGGGGAGGAAGTGGGGGCCACATGTGTGATTCATCACGCCGGCCTGGGGAACCCCTCCCAGACCATGAAGTTCGCTTTCGCCTGCACCCACCTCCTCTTATGTCTAGCTCTGAAGGTCTCAAACCTGAACCCCAGAATTACCTAGAGAACCTGTTGAAGATTTCCGGGCCACACCCTGAAAGATTCTGAGTCAGGGGGTCTGGGTGGACCCAGCCTTGGGTGTTTTTGTCTGCCAAGAAGAGGTGGCATGAGAAGAGGTTGGAAAGGAGGGGAGGAGCGAGCAATGGAGGAGGGGTGCGGGGCCCTCAGCTGCGATATTGGCCTCTAACCACCTTCCCATCCTCAGGTTACAACCATCCTGCACTCATGAAGCTCGTCCAACAGCCTCAGAATGTGGTAAGTCCCGGGTTAGACGGTAGCGAACAGCGTGTTCACGGCAGTTCAGGGGACTATTGGGACACCTTGGGAAACAGTCCATCCATTCATTCATTCCATAAGTATTTACTGAGCACACACTATGCGCTAGGCGCTTGGAGTACCATGGTGAGCAGAAACACAGCACCCTGCTCCTATGGTGGCAGTCAATTAACTTAATTCTCGACATGTAAGTAGAGAATTACAACCATATGAAGTGCTACAGAGTGAGGTAATCAGTGCTGTGTGGGCATGAAACAACGATATTGATCATGATGATTAACAGAAATTAAGAGCATAATATGTATAGTAACCCCCCTGATCCGCAGTCACTTTCCATAGTTTCAGTTGCCCGTGGGCATCCATGGACCAAAAATAGTAAATGCAGAAGTTCCAGAAATAAACAACTCATAACTTTGCAATTGTGCACAGTTCTGAGTAGTGTGATGAGACCTCGTGCTGGGCTATGGCCCATCCCTTTGTCCAGCACGTCCACACGGTAGAGGCGCCCTGCCCATTCATCACTTAGTAGCCATCTTGGTTATCACAGAGCATGTGTTCAAGCCACCCTTATTTTAATAATGCTACATTAACATAGCTTTTATTACATCATGTTGTTAAAATGGTTCTACTTTATTATTAGTTCTTGTTGGCAGTCTCTCACTGTGCCTAATTTACAGATTAAATTTTATCATAGTTGTATGTAAAGGAAAAACATGCACGGGGTTCGGTACTGTCTGCAGTCTCAGGCATCACTGGGGGTCTGGGAACATACCTCCCGCAGATGAGAGGAGTTTTAAAACAACACCCATTAGCTGTTACATTGATTTTATGGATCAGGAGCCGGGCAGGCTCCGCTGAGCGCTTGGCTGAGGGGCTTGGGAAATGGAAATCCGCTCTTAGCTGGAGGCTACAGGGGAGACTACTGTGTGCTCATCTGGTTGCAAGCATAATTCCTTTCATTCTCACAGTTTCCACGTGATGCTGCCATTTTCATGCCAGCAACCCGAGCCAATCCTTTGCTTGGTCTTCCATCACTCTTTCCACTCTTAGCAAAGGGCTCACGTGGTTGCACTGGGCCCACTAGGAAAATCCAGAATGATCTCTTTATCTGAACCAACTAGGAACCTTAACTACATCTGCCAAGTCCCTTTGGCCCTATAACATACAGTCCCAGGGTTGAGGGGGTAGCATCTTCTTGGGGGCCATACTGTGTCTGCAACACACCTTTACAACATATGGTATATCAGGTATAGCATCCGCTATGGTAATACCCTATAGCTGTCCATGCTCTCTACGCCACAGAGTAGGAAGTTCTTCACCCCCTTTGAGAATTTGTGAATTACAAATGGTCCCCACAACAGGCCCCAGCCTTTACTATCCCCCCAGCCTACTCCCCTTATTCTAACAGCATAGGGGCACTCCTTCCATTCTTTCTTGGCACACGGGAATAGAATCACAGTGAGCCACTTCATCACATCTGGCTAACAGACCACCTATTCCCGAGGCTGCACAGCTATCCAGGGCGTGAGTGCGCTGCAGGTATGGCATCCACCCCTGCTGGTGGGCATCAGGTCGTTCCTACAGCGGCCGGTGCCGTGAACACAGAGTACCTGTCTTCCCGTGAACAGTCATGGTCTCCAGGGGATACAAGGCTAGGCGTGGAGCTGCAGGCTATCATGGTGAGCAGACAGTTGTCCAAACTGTCTGTTTCCACTCCCCAGCAGCGTGTGTGAGTGGTGGGGCTTCCACATCCTCACCGATGCAGAGTGTCATGGGGGGGCTTTCATTTTACTCAGAGAGTGACATACGTATCCACACATGACAAGGGGTATGAGTCCCCCCCAAAGATCTAAGAAAGGCAGGAGAGGACTGAGAGCCCCACAATGTTAGGAACCGACTCCTGGCCTTAAGCGTCCTCCCCTTTTAACATGCACAGTGGAAGATAATAGAAAAGAACCACATTTCCCTCCTTACAAATGGGTTTGCCCTGCCGGGGAGGGACTTGGGGACATTTCTCCCCTCCGATTAGTTGACAAGTTCAGGGGCCGCAGTAGAGGACTCCTGGGGGCGTCTCCGGCATGCAGGCTCCACAGGGGTGTTTACATTCAGAGCCCAACTTTGTTTTGAAACGTTTGCAGATCCCAGATGCCTCAACAGTTGGTGCTGGAAAAAATGTGTCAACAAACATGTCACACACATTTGCGGTGTCAGCTGCCTGGGGAGGCAGAATCATACCCAACAGCCCAGGGATTCCAATTTGGGGGACACCCTGCCCCCACCTGTTCCTGCCATGAACCTGGATGCCACAGTTTCCTCCCTTACCCGCTCACCTCTCACCTCTCAGCCAGTCAGAGCCAGTCGCAGCTCTGCATCTTCCATTTGATTTTTCCCAGCAACCCCTCTCCAACTATTCTTCCCTTTACGTCCATTCTCATCTCCTCCAGACCATCTCCAATGTGCTGTGCGTGGAACCCATTCCAGGTACCCTCTGCCTTCAGGGCACATCCCAAATTCCTCCACTTTAAATACAAAGCTCCTCATGGTCTGCCTCCTGCTTCTTCAGCTTTATTTCTTGACATTTGTTTATTGACCAGCTCTTGATTGAACACCTACTGTGTGCTGGTCACTGTGCTGCTGCTGGGATTGGATGGTGAGATCACAGTCTAGATCACAGTCTGGACCACAGTGCTGACCTTGCTCTGCAGAGGACTGGGCTGGGGCAGGGTGACTGGCACAGTCTTGGAGAAACGGCAGCTGACTGCCAGAGCTCAGCGGGTACACACCGGACATCAGGCTGGGGACCATTGGCTGACATCTGGGGTCTTCCAAATTCTCAGCTGGAGACGTGCTCAGGCGGTGGCTATGGTATTTGACTTATCCTGGGCAGGTTCCTGCCAAGTCATTGAAATCCTGAGAAAAGGCTTAGGACCCTTTGCACTCGAGTCACATCACCCTGAGGCCCCCTAACATCATCACTTCAGGTGGCTGGGAAACATGAAGCCATGTCCCCTGGATCCATGTCTGGGTCCTGATACATTGCCTTACGTTGCCCGGGCCACCTCTTTGCCATGCCCACAAGTCATGCAATGATTATTGAGCACCACATTCATCCCACTGGAACGAATGATGAGCACAGTCTGACATGGGGCAGCTGGGATGGAGATGGGGCAGCTGGCCTGGTCAGGGAAGAGGCGTGCCATCTCTCTGACCTCCAGGCCCTCCCACCTGTGTGACTGCCCTTCAAGACCAAGCTCCTCCTCTGTGTGCTGTGGCATCCCACTGGCTCCTCACAAGCACCCAGAGAGGGTCGGTCCCTCTTCTGGCATCTGAAGGCCCTGAAGCCCAGAGAGGTTAAGTAAGCCTGCCTGAGGCGTGCGAGCTGCTGGCACCAAGGCCTGTTCTCTGCACACTGCGCGGGAGGGCTGCTGAGTCTGAGGGCAAGTGTTCCAGAAACCTGTCCTCATTTGATTCGGCTACCCAATGTCCCAGATCTCCTCTGTTCTCGCTGTCACGCTTTGTCAAACAGGAACACCACCCACACATCTTCACTGGGCCCAGAAAGGCAGTCAAGCTGCCAGCCAGCCCGCCCGCCCGCCGTCCCATGTGAGCCGCACCACCCCCGCCAGTGATGGTGGTTCACCTCGACCCTCAGCTCGTGATGGGCTTGACTTCTCAGGGGCTAAAGGAAATGCCCCTCGAAGGCCCCTACAGGCCAGCCACGGTCCCCGGCTTGCACCAGGCAGACTCATGTCCATCATTAACATCGGGCAGGGCTGCCTGTGGTGTCTGGCAGAGAATAGAATCTGAGGTCAGCAAACCTGGCTTTGAGTTGTGGTTTTGCCCTTTCCTGTCTGTGTGACTTGGGTCAGGTTACTTGACCTCTCTGGTCCTCAATTTCCCCAACTTACAGTGAGAAGGTTAACTTCCCCACCTCTTATCCTAGTCCGGAGTGTAAACCTGCCACAGTGTCTATCAATCAGAGCCAATTTCCAAACAGCCAGGAAGCTGAATTCTGCCCCCCGCCTCCCCCCTGCCCCACTTCTTGGGTTTCCTCCTATGCAATGATGCCACCATTTGGATTTGCTTTGAATTAATTACACCAACAGTGTCCAAGAGAGAGGTACCCAAGACGTCCCCAGATCCCAGGCTCACCCCATCCTCCCTCTTTTTTTAAATTAAATCTTGTTATTTTAGACTAATTTCTGACTTACAGACAAGTTGTAAAGACAGTTCCCATCTACCTTTCACCCAGCTCCCCACAGTGTTGACACCTCTCCTCTCCATGGTACCCTTGTCAAACTAAGAACTTAACCTTGGTGCATTACAAACGACAGACTTCCTTCTGATTTCCCCAGTTCTCCCACTACTGTCTGCTTTTGTTCCGCGGTCCAGTCCAGGATGCCACACTGCACTCAGTACCATCCCTTTACAACGCAACCCCGATTCCTGGGGATCTCACTGTCTACCCACGTGCAGACCCCGCCCAGACTCTGCCCAGTCCTGCCAGGGGACTGGCTGGACCTCGAGGGGGGTGGCTCTGCCCTTATTCCGTCTGCATTTCCACCCGTGTCTTTTCTACAATGGTGGACACATGTCCTTATGCATTTGTCACAACCCATGACATGTACGAGACCAAGAGTAAACCCTGATGTAAAACTGTAACCTTTTAAACACCGTTTTACTGGCCATGGAACGTCACCCCGAATTAAAGTGGCTTAGCTTGCATAACCTACTATTGGCATGTAGAAAGCCTCTCCTTTGTGTTGTTTTAAATAATGCTACACGAATAATTAAGTGGGTAGCTTTCGTCCACGTTTGAAATCTTATGTTTAGAGGAGGCCTAGAGAGGAGGCGGCCAGGTCAGAGTATAAAACAGTGTAAGGCTCTCCACACACTAACACCTTTTGGGGTTGAAATTTCTGCCCTGACCAGTGTCCTGCCAAAACTGAGCACTATCTTTCTCTCTGCTTTAGGAAAGCATTTGAGGCCAGGCTGGTGGGGAGATTTGGGACCGCGGGCCCTGTGTATGTCTCTAACGCTGGCGCGTGGACACCAGCAGCCACGCGTGTCTGGAGCCAGCCAGGCGGAGGCTGCTCTTGTTCAAGAGTGAGGCTGCATCTGTCCCTCGGCCAGAGATGGTTTTAAGAAAATGTCGGCCAGCATTTTAACATGGGACGATTTCCCACTAAAATCTGCGTTTCCCTTTCCTTTTGAAGTGTGGAGGCTCTGGTTGCCTTGGCCTGCGTCCCTGCTCTGCATTCCCAGGGCAGGGCCGACCCACGCTCGGACAAACAAGCTCTCAGTAACCGCAGTGCCTCCTCGTCTCCCCACAATCAAAAGCGGGTCTGTTTAGCATCAGGCTTGCGCTGTTGGTTTCCTTGCGGAGAGAAATACTTCTCTCCACCCACATCTATCAAAATTAGGGGGGAGAGGAGTCAACAAAGAGAGTCTGGGTCATTTTCTAACACTGCCTTTTTCATACCCAGCCCCTCCTGTTTGTTTAGCCAGCTCCCTCACAAGATTGCTCTCCTAAGTCCTGCTCCATTTAGAAGCTCTAGAGCTGCCGCTGCCCTGTGTCTTTTTTCCATGTTTATTTAATTACAGTATAATCCATATGCCGTCAAATCCATTCTTTGTAGTGTACAGTCATATGAGTTTTGCCAAAAGCATAGTCACATAGTCACTGTCAAAATCCAGACACATCTAGCCCTGGCCGGGTGGCTCAGTTGGTTGGAGCATCGTCCCATACACCAAAAGGTTGCAGGTTCAATTCCCAGTCAGGGCATCTACTTAGCTTGTAGGTTTGATCCCTGGCTGGGGCAAGTACTGGAGGCAACTGATTAATGTTTCTCTCATTGATGTTTCTCTCTCTCTCTCTTTCTCCCTTCCTCTCTAAAATCAATAAAAACATATCCTCGGGTGAGGATTTTTTTAAAAATCCAGACAATTTGCACACCATGTTTATAGCAGCACTATTTGTAAGACCCAAAGAGTGGAAGCAGCCCAGTGTCCATTGATGGATGAATGAATAAACAGAATGTGGTCTATCCATACAATGGAATATTATGCAGCCTTAAAAAGGAAGGAAATTCTATCACATGCTACAACATGAATGAACCTGGAGGACATTATGCTAAATGACACAAGCCCGCCACAAAAGGGTGAATACTGTATGGTTCCACTTATACAAGGTCCCTAGAATTGTCAAATTCATAGACAGGAAGTAGAACAGTGGTTGCCAAGGGCTGGGAGAGGGGCGATGGGGACTTAGTGTCATACAGATACAGAGTTTCAGTTTTGCAAGATAAAACAGTTCTGGAGATGGATGGTGGTGATGGCTATGCAACAATGTGAAAGTACTTATCACTACTGAACTGTACACTTAGAAATGGTCAATATGGTAAATTTTATGTTATGTGGTGTTACCACATTTTTTAAGAATCCGTACGTTACAATTCATCCCCACACATTCTCCCATGCCCGTTTGTAGTCAGTCCCACCCGAGCCCGTCTCTGCCCTGTGGTTTCCCCTTCTCCAGAACGTCATATAAATGGAGCCTTGCTGTGTGTGACCCTTTGGTTCCAGCTTCTGTCACTCGGCATGAGGCTTTGTGATTCTTCCTTGTTCTTCTTGCCCTTGCGTATGTCAGTATATTGTTCCTCTTTGTTGCTGAGCAGTAGTCACAGTGTGCGTGGACCACAGCTTATATATCTTTTCCCCAGCAGGGGGACATTGGTGTTGTTTCCAGATTTGGGCAGATACAAACAAAAGCCACTATAAACATTCCCGTTTATTCAGGTCTTTGTGTGGACACCGACTTTCATTTTACATAGGCAAACTCCTAGGTGTGGCACTGCTGGGTGCATATGTATTTAACATAACAAGAAATGGTCAGACAGCTCCCAAAGGGGCTGCACCACGGTACCATCCCAGCAGTGAATGAGCATTCTAGGTGCTCCCCATCCTTGTCAGTACTTGCTATTGTCCATTTCTTAATTTCTAGCCATTTTTATGGATTTTTAAAATTATAGATTCACATGAAATTGCAAAAAAAAAAAAAAAGTACAAATAGACCCCATGTACCCCGTTCCCCCAACAGGTAACATCTTGTGTAATTATAGTGCTATATCACAACCAAGAAAATGGCACTTCTTTTTAAAACCCATAGAAATCCTAATGGATTTCTCTAAAGGTGAGGGGAGTCCAGCCGGCGTGGCTCAGTGTTTGAGCATTGACCTATGAGCCAGAAGGTCACAGTTCGATTCCTGGTCAGGGCACATACCCGGGTTGCAGGCTTGATCCCCAGTGTGGGGCCTGCAGGAGGCAGCCAATCAGTGATTCTCTCTCATCATCGATGGTTCTCTCTCTCCCTCTCCCTTCCTTTCTGAAATCAATAATAAAATATATATACATATATATATTTAAAATAATAATAAACAAATAAAAGTGCGGGGAATCCATCATTCCAGCACGGACACACCACCATCAGCCTATGGACCCCATTCCTGTGAATAGCGTGGTGGGTAGGCAGGGAGCTGGGTCATGCCCGAACGTCACTGTCTGTCTCTGGGCCTTTTTGCAGAGCACGTTCATCAACAGACCTGCCCTGGGAATCCTGCCTCCGGAGAACTTTGTGGAGAAGCTTCAGGAGTCCTTGCTCTCGGTGAGTGGTGAGTCCGTGGGGCCAACCTCCGCTGTGGGGACCCACCCCAACCAGGTCCTCCCGCTGCAAAGGCAGCTCTGAGCTCCCGGAGGCGGCACCAAGGGAAGGAAAGGATTGGGAGCCTTGCAATCAGGATGGGGTGTTTCTATTTCAGTCTTCGTGCTGTTTCTTTCACAAAGAGCATTTTTACTTTTCCCTTCGAAGAAAAGAAAGGATACCTTGTGTGCAGGAAAAAGGGAACTCGGGAAAAATTAATGTTTGTCCCGAGACAGGAGGTTTGCATGTTATGTAACCCTCCTCGATGTTTTGGTGTCAGTTGTTACAACAATTAAAATCATTCAGAACCTCAACTTTTCACCTGCAAAATGTGGGTCTCAGGGGGTGGCAGTTGCATCAGGAGGATAGACTAGGCTTCTCTTCGCCTCTTTTTCCTCTCTGCCCTCCACCCTGGGCTTCCCCACCCCCTGGAAGGCTGAAGTCCACTTTCCCAGACCCACGCTCCCAGGATATCCCTGGTTGCGTCCCAGCCTCCCAGTGCTTCCCACAGCTCCAACTGGGAGAGGGGGAGTGGAGGTGGAGCTGAGCCCACAGCTGTTTCTCTGCCTGCAGGTGGCTCCCAAAGGGATGTCCCAGCTCATTACCATGGCCTGTGGCTCCTGTTCCAATGAAAATGCCTTCAAGACCATCTTCATGTGGTACCGGGTAAGGTCTGCAGCCCAAAGACACACACACACACACACACACACACACACACACACACACACCACACAGAGGCTCCCCAGCACCCAGCCACACACTCACCCCTACTTCTGCTATTCATCCCAACTGGCCAGAGTACTGGACACCGGTGACCACACTCAAAATCCAGAGGAGGCCCCTGCCTGGTGGGGCTTTCCAAACATGCCGGTGGGGAATGGTGCAGAGAGCCAAGGCTTTGGCACCAACCTTACCTACTGTAATTACATGGTTCTACCTGGAATAACATATCTCAGTAGATCTTAGTTGCTGATAGAAGAGTGATGCACCTTATGTGTTCATCTATTTATTTCACCACAAGGACAGTTAACAATCTCATGCTTCAGTACGTACGGGCAATGATCATATCGAACATACTAAAAAAGAGTCCAGGGCTTTCACTAGAAATAAAAGAACAAAAATTCATCCAAGGGTCTTAAGGTTTGCAAACCAGAAACACTACGAGGTCATACTGAGTGCTCCAAAGGAGAAAGAAGTCTGCGAGTTTTATAGGACAAAGTACCTTCTTGAGAAGAATCAGTTCTGCATTCCAGCCCCTGGGGTGGTCCACGGTCGTAACTGTCAGATGTCTGGCAGTCTAGACAATGTAACCTTTTCTTCTTGAGGTCATTCTGAAGGTTTGATGTATGTCCAGGCGATGATGCACAGCAAACACACTGATGTACATCCTGGTATTGGCGAGGGACTGCAGGGTTCAAAAGTTTAAGTTCCCACTCTGTTCTTCAGTCACACATAAGATCAGCGCTTGAGCAAGCACTCGAGTTGTCTGGCTAACTGTGAGCGAGTGGAAAGTGGAACCCCTCCTCCCCAGGGCGTCTCTGAGATTTCATTCTGTTCTTTTTCGTCAGAACAAGGAAAGGGGTCGAACGGGTTTCTCCAAAGAGGAGCTGGAGACGTGCATGGTCAACCAGGTAAGTGGAGTGGGCCCCTTCTCCTCCAGGAGGGAGCCTCCACAGCCCCCTCAGGCAGTCGCTAGTCAGTGGACCCTGTCTTCAGTCAGCGCAGGCTGCCATAACAAATGCCATAGACAGGCTGCCATGACCAATGCACTCACAGTGACAGGGTTGAAGTCCAAGATCAAGGTGCCAGCAGGCTTGGTTCCCCCGGGCAGGCTCTCTTCCTGGCTTGCAGGCAGCTGCCTGCTCACTGTGTCCTCACCACCCTTCCCCCGCCCCCACCCCCCCCCCCGCCCATGTCAAGGAGAGAGTTAGCAAGCTCTCTTGTGCCTCATTTTATAAAGACACTAATCCCATCATGGGGGTCCCCTCATGACCTCATCCAACCCTAATACTTCCCCAAGGCCCCGTGTTCAAATATCACCACATTGAGGTTAGGACTTCGACATATGAGTTTGGGGGATAAACATTCAGTCTATAACAAGGGGTCCCCAAGCAGTGTGCCTCCCTAGTCCCCTCCCTTGGTATCGAGGGGAAAGGAGCTCTACCTGACCAGGACGACAGTTTCCCAGGGCAACTGCGGAACGTAACCCATCGGAGGAGGCTTTCTGTATTCTCTAGGACTGTGGTCGGCAAACTGTGGCTCGTGAGCCACATGCGGCTCTTTGGCCCCTTGAGTGTGGCTCTTCCACAAAATACCACAGCCTGGGCGAGTCTATTTTGAAGAAGTGGTGTTAGAAGAAGTTTAAGTTTAAAAAATTTGGCTCTCAAAAGAAATTTCAATCATTGTACTGTTGATATATGGCTCTGTTGACTAATGAGTTTGCCGACCACTGATCTAAGGGTAATCCAGAATGTCAGCACCACTGTATGTACAAGGGTATTCACCCATGGGCATTTAGTGTAACAATAACCAGAAAGCCTGGGAAGCCCCATACACCCAGCAATGGGGAAGGGGGGTGAAGTGTAGGGGTTTCAAAGGCACCGAGGAGGCCATTGCTGGGCACAGCGGCAGCGGGGACCTCAGGGAAAACCAGGTAGGAAGGTCCAAGCTCGCAGCCAGCCTCAACCAGAGCACACCTGTCCTTCCCCCTTTCACTTATGGGGTCCCATTATGATTTAGGCAGAAATGTCTGCTGATTAAAAAAGAATCAAGGGCCACTGAACTCAATTATGCACCGCGTACATCTACAATATCCTGCAGCAGAAATCATTAGAAAGGGCTTCTCTTTGCTCGGAAACACCCATGCTATCATTTAGTGAAAACAGTGGAATATAAATCGTGTGGACACCAAATAAATATACAGGAAATTATTACCAGAAATCCTGCTAACATGTTTATAATGGGATGCCTGTGGGTAGTGAGATTGTTCTCTTTCATTTTTTCTTTTGTGCCTTCTTAATTTTTGATTCCTAATCCCGCCTCTTGCTAGCAATAGATTCATACCATTCTCCATATTCATACAAACCTGTGTAAACTTAAGCTTTTTCTTTTTTCTTCTGGCCATTTTTTAAAATATATTTTTATTGATTTCAGAGAGGAAGGGGGAGAGAGAGAGAGAGAGAGGATGAGAGAGAATCATTGATTGGCTATCTCCTGCATGCTTCACACTGGGGATCGAGCCCACAACCTGGGCATGTGCCCTTGACCAGAATCAAACCTGGGTCTCTTCAGTCCACAGGCCAATGCTCTATCCACTGAGCCAAACCAGCTAGAACTCTCCTGGCCATTTTTTTAAAGAAATGGATTGTGGCCTGTCTCTTTTTCATTTGATATCTGTGGATATCCTAGTCCATCAATATTTTTGCATCTTATTCCTCCTGTTTAATCTGTAGCCAAAAAGTGTGTGATGATGTCTATATATTATATTTATACAAAGGAACAAGAAAAATGTTTCCTTTCCTTACCAAGGGGAAGTGAAAGACAGTATACTGTAGTTTGTAGGAGGAAGTCTTAGAGCTTTTTCCTGGGGTCTCAGGCACCTGGTGTACATCAGCCAGCCAAGAACATGCTGTATCAAATTCCCAGAGACTAGGAGCCCCCGTGGTTGCCCCTGCAGCATCCTCAGTACTTCTATCTGAGTCAGCTAGAAACAGGTGTGACTCCTGGCCAGGTAGAGGGTCAGGAAACTGCAGTTGTGCCATCCATGGGGGCGGGGAGGGGACTGGGAGTTCAGGTGTCCCTCCTGAACACAGGGGCAGCCGCCCTGGGGAGATGGAAAGGCGGGGGTCCTCCCTGCCCAGCCTCCTGCTCTGGCATGCATTCCCTGTGAGGTGCCCCATGTAGCCTCATGTGGAGGCACCTGTCCGCACCTGGCCCACCTGGTTGCTGTGACAGCCAGAGCATGCTAGAGGTGGGGAAGAGCCTGTAGGAGTTGGAAGAGCCTGCAGACAGGGGTTGAAAATTCAGAAGCCCTCAGCAGCCCGGCAGGTGGTGGCAGGTGGTGGCAGGTGATGTAAAGGAGAAAGGTGGGCAGTGGGCCCTGGAGCAGTGCCCTCGCCCAGACTTTAGGCTTGGGCGACAAAATGGGCCCAAATGATGCAGAACTTAAGATAGTTCAGATATATATGTGAAATCTCTTGATTAAAATTCTTTGCCATGTGGGCAAAACATTTGTTGCTTGGCTAGAGAAGTGGGGGGTCCAGTTTGTGACTTTGGTCTGAGGAGGGTTGCCCAGTTCTCCTGATAGACTTGGGTGCTCCTCCACACTCTCTGGGGCAACCGCAGAGCCCCCCATGTCTCACGACCGTGACTGATGACTGCTTTCTTGTTTCTAGGCCCCTGGCTGCCCTGACTACAGCATCCTCTCCTTCATGGGTGCTTTCCACGGGAGGACCATGGGTAAGGAGAGGCCACTGGGATCCTGAGTGGCAGTTAGAGAAATAATAGCAGCAATAATATCGACGGCTGCCTTTGATCTTGTGTTGGCCGTTTTCCCACTTTGTCTCACTGACGCACACTGCTCTGCAGCCAGGGCCGGGGGCCGGGGGCCGGGGGGGGGGGGAGTGGTGGGTATTGCCACTTTGTAGGTGGGGAAATGGAGGTGCAGCAAGAAGAGAAACATTCAAGGCCATACAGCAGCAGAGCCAGGATTTGAACCTTTGTCTCTCTGCCTTCAAAGCCTGTGCTTAATCTGTGATGAATGAGAAAGCAACACACACACACACACACACACACACACACACACACTCACACACATGGTTCACGGGTTCTGCTTCGGCTTCAGGCTGTTACGGGAACTGGGGGTTCTGCAGGCAACAGGCCTCCTGGGCATTTGAGGGCTTGACTTGAAATACCCATCTCCTGTTTGAAGACCATTCACTGTGCTCCCCCAAACCAATCATTCTCTCCTGTTTTGGGGGGCAGGTTGCTTAGCGACCACACATTCCAAAGCTATTCACAAGATCGACATCCCTTCCTTCGACTGGCCCATTGCACCGTTTCCACGGCTGAAGTACCCTCTGGAGGAGTTTGTGAAGGAGAACCAGCAAGAAGAGGCCCGCTGTCTGGAAGAGGTAACAGGGGACCTTCCAGACCCTCCCACGCCCCCACCCCCATACCTTCACCATCCCAAGACCTCGCCTGAAGAAGAGGAACAACGATCTTACCTGGGCCTGCATGACTCTCCCTGGGCCCTCCCATAGGGACCAAGAGAACCCCTAGCCCAGTGTTTCATATCGGGGAGGTAAAGGCACGTTGATTCTGCCACCCAGCATCCATCAGCCCACTCCTGGTACAACTTCAGCATCACTCACGTTTCTTTGGAGGCGAGCATCAGTGACTAAGACTAAAGAAAGTGAATTGATGGGCAGAACAAGGGCAACTCGTAGGAAAGGTGGCTGCACAGGATCCTCTGGTCCAGTGTTTGTCAGCCTTCTCCCAGATCCTGAGGCTGCTTTGGGAGCCTTGGGGTGCAGGGGTCAGGGGGGCATTGAGGACGTGTACCCCTGTTGCCTCCACTTCAACCAGAGGAGCCCCTTTTGATCTGTCCCACGTATTGGAGTTCCATGTAAGACACTGGAAGGATACTGTTGCTGGGGGAAATGACTTTTGATCTTCAGGTTGGGATTTGAGCTCAAGTAAGGCTACTTAGAGGCTGGTTTGCCTCGTAGGCACATCTTTCTTTTCAAGTACTAGTTAATGCCTACTGGGCGGGAAGCGAAGTGCAAGGTGCTGGGTGTTTCGTGGTAAATAAGAGATAAGATAATGGAGTCCGGGACAGCCTGTCCAACAGGAAGATGAGGCAAGCCACAGAGGTCATTACCACTTTCTAATAATTACATTTTGTAAAAGTAAAAAGAAATGGATGAAATTAATTTCAGTAACATTTTATGGAACCAAATCCATCAAAAATAGTATCACGTCAAAATGTAACTAATACTTACAGTGGATTGATGAGAGATTTTCTCTTCTTGGTGTTAAATCTTTGAAATCCTGTGTGTGTTTTACACTCAGACACATCTCAGTTTGGACCAGTTAACATTGCTCATGCCAGCAGCCACGTGTGGCTCATGGCCATCTTACTGGAGAGTGCAGGGCAGTAGGAACCCCAGCACCGAACAAATGAGAAAACAACCCCATGATGACAACTTGCAAACGGTTCTCTGAAAGCCGGGAGAAGCATCTCAGAGCTCCCTGGGGGACTGGTGGAGAACCAGCCTAAATCACGTCCTCCAAGCAGAAGGTTTTCCTTAGCACTGCGTAAGAGAGAAAGATTGTCCTTGTTATTCTATCCAGGTGTATGGTTTAGTGCTTTTTAATTATGTATAGCTATTAAGTTATGAATACAGTACCACAATTACTACTCTTTATTATCTATAAGATGATGCCCATATTAGAACAAGAATTTAAGAAATATAACCACTTAGAGACAATCAGGGGCTTTCCATACAACCCCATCACTGTTAACAGATTTTTTAAAAATCAACTTCAACTTTATTAACATAATTTACATACCTTAAAATGCACTCTTTTGAATGCCTAGTTCAGCCTTACCTGGTTTTGCTCAGGAGATAGAGCGTCAGCCTGCGAACTGAAGGGTCCCAGGTTCGATTCCAATCAAGGGCACATACCTCAGTTGCAGGTTCAATCCCCCAGCCCGGGCCCCAGTCAGGGTATATGTGGGAAGCAACCAATTGATGTGTCTCTCTCACATCGATGTTTCTCTCTGTTTTTCCCTCTCTCTTCCACTCTCCCTAAAAGTCAATGGAAAAATATATCCTCAGGTGAGGATTTTAACAACAAAATAATAATAATATTAAATGCCTAGTTTATGTTTTGGCAAATAAATGGTTACTCAAATAACCATCGTTTCCATCAAGGGCACCTTATCACCTGGGAAATGTCTCTGAATCAGTCTGAGGAGTCGGTCCAGGACCCCCATCCCCACCACTACCCCTCTCTGTGCAACCACTGCTTGGATTTCTATCACTGTAGATGAGTTTGGCCTCAGCTTTTTTATATATATATATGTTTTTATTGATTTTTAGAGAGAGAGGAAGGGAGAGGGATGAAGAGATAGAAACATCAGAAAGAAACATCATTGATCAGCTGCCTCCTGCATGCCTCCCACTGGGGATCGATCCCACAACCCGGCATGTGCCCTGACTGGGAATTGAACTGGTAACCTCTTGGTTCCTGGGTCAACACTCAACTGCTGAGCCACACCAGCCGGGCCTCAACTTTTTTTCAAATTTTCATGCACAGAAAGGGCTCTCCTACCAATAATAATAATATAACAGTAACAACAATAGATTCTATCAGCATGCCCATTGCACAGATTGGGAAGTGAGGCTTCAGAAAGTTAAATAATTTGCTTCAGGTTAGCAGGGGCTGGCCCAGTCCTCAGTAGGACACATCTCCATCCACATGCGTGGCTCTGAGTGGGTATCGCAGTCTTCACTGGAAGTGCACACAAACACATTTTCAACATAACTTCCGGGAGGGGGCATGGGACCCCACCTGCCCATCCGTGGGTGCTGGTCTGGAGCCCCAACGAGCCACTGTCACTTCCCGCTGTGGAATCCAGGTGGAGGATCTGATCGTGAAATATCGGAAAAAGAAGAGGACAGTGGCCGGGATCATTGTGGAGCCCATCCAGTCTGAGGGTGGAGACAACCACGCCTCCGACGACTTCTTCCGGAAGCTGAGAGACATCTCCAGGAAGGTCAGTGCACGGGCGGTTGGACGGAGCCACAGGCCATTTCCAGCCGGTTTCCACAGCAAAGGGTAGCTTTGGGGCCTTGTAAACTTCCAGGTGTTCAGAGCTGCCTGTTGGCCTCACCGTAGAGAATTTGACAGCAGGGAAAGGTCAGGGAATTCTTCCCTGAAATTGTTTTTGCAAAACCAGCCTCCGTCCAGCCTGCCGTCTTAGTCAGAGGCTTTTGTCATCAACAGTTTCCAAGAAAGGCCGCAGCCTCCACCCTTTTCTTGCTTTTCCACCTCATCCTTCAGCCCCGTGTGGCCCACATTCAACAGAGGCAACATGAACAGACTTTGTGTTAATATCGTGTTTATTTTATTTTAATTGATTTTATTTTATTTAAAAAATCTTTATTTAGATTATTACAATTGTTTCTCCTTTTTCCCCCCATAGCTCCCCTCCACCCGGTTCCCACCCCACCTTCTGCCCTTACCTCCCCATCACTGTCCTCATCCATAGGTGTACGATTTTTGTCCAGTCTCTTCCTGCACCCCCCCCCATACCCCTTTCCCCCTGAGAATTATCAGTCCACTCCCTTTCTATGCCCCTGATTCTATTATATTCACCAGTTTATTCTGTTCCTCAGGTTTTTAATTCCCTTGATTTTTAGGTTCACTTGTTGATAGATATGTATTTGTTGTTTGTAATTTTTATCTTTACTTTTTTCTTCTTCCTCTTCTTAAAGAATACCTTTCAGCATTTCATATACTACTGGTTTAGTAGTGATGAACTCCTTTAGCTTTTTCTTATCTGTGAAGCTCTTTATCTGCCCTTCAATTCTGAATGATAGCTTTGCTGGGTAGAGTAATCTTGGTTGTAGGTTCTTGCTATTCATCACTTTGAATATTTCTTGCCACTCCTGTCTGGCCTGCATAGTTTCTGTTGAGAAATCAGCTGACAATCGTATGGGTGCTCCCTTGTAGGTAATTAACTGTTTTTCTCTTGCTGCTTTTAATATTCTCTCTTTGTCTTTTGCTCTTGGCATTTTAATTATGATGTGTCTTGGTGTGGTCCTCTTTGGATTCCTTTTGTTTGGGGTTCTGTGCACTTCCTGGACTTGTAAATCTATTTCTTTCACCAGGTGGGGGAAGTTTTCAGTCACTATTTCTTCAAATAGGTTTACAGTATCTTGCTCTCTCTCTTCTCCTGGCACCCCCATAATTCGGATGTTGGTACGCTTGAAGTTGTCCCAGAGGCTCCTTACACTATCTTCATATTTTTGGATTCTTTTTTCTTTTTGCTTTTTCAGTTGAGTATTTTTTGCTTCTTTGTATTTCAAATCTTTAACTTGATTCTTGTTTTCCTCTAGTCTGTTGTTGGGTCTCTGTATGATATTTTTTATTTCAGTCAGTGTATGTTTCATTTCTAGTTGGTCCTTTTTCATATCTTCGAGGGTCTCGTTATATTTATCAGCCTTTTCTAGGATATTCTTGAAAAGCCTTATAACCGTGGTTTTGAACTCTATATCCAGTCATTTGTTTTCCTCCATTTCTTTCATTTGTGATCTGTTTCTTTGTCTCCGCATTTTTGCTGCATCCCTGAGTTGGTAGGGTGGCTTTGTGTGCTAGGTGTCCTATATGGACCAGTGGGTCAGCCTCCCAGTTACCTGAGGTGGACACTGTTGGTGCACCCCTTTGTGGACTGTGTGTACAACCTTGTTGTAGTTAAGCCTTGATTGTTGTTGGTATCACTGAGAGGAATTGACCTCCAGGCCAGTTGGCTGTGAGGATCAGCTGTGTCTATGCTGGGAGAAGTTCGGTACTGGAGACAGCCTTATAGGATTAGACTTGCCAAATTGCAAAAGCCTCTGTGTTCAGCTTGGATGGGGTGGAGTCCCAGGGCAGAGCAGACAGTCTTGGCTTCCCGTCAGCCCTGCCCTTGTGCGCACGCGCGCCTCCAGACATCTGTCTTCCCCAGCTCCCAAGCCTCGGCCCGAGAGTCCAGATTCTCCCCACAAGAGCATGGGTCCCCAGGGGCTCGCCTGGAACTGGGGTTCAGTGCAGTCAAAACTGGGGTTCAGTGCAGTCAGGAGCTTCCGACTCCCTTCTGCTAGGGAAAGCCTATGGCAACCTCTACAGTCTTTGTGCACACTTGCGCATGCGCTTCCAGACCCCTGCCTGCCGGGGTTTCCCCGGCTCTCCCCAGGTCTCCCAGTCTGAGTGCCTTTCTCTCTACCTGACAGTCCAGACTCCCCCTGTTTGAGCCTGGGTCCATGGGGTTTCGCCCAGAACTGGGGTTCAGTGCAGTTGGGGGCTTCCTTCCCCTCCCGCCAGAGAAAGTCAGCCAGGCTCTCAGCCGCCCTTCCTCTCTGCATGCACAAAGACCCTTTGCCGTACCTCAACCCTTTGCTGTTCCTCCAATTCTCCGTGAGCTTTTCTCTTTCCTTCTAGTTGTAGAATTTCCACTCAGCCAGCTTTCCTATGGTTCTGGATGGTGTCCGTTCTGTCTTTTAGTTGTAGTTTTGAAATTGTTGTGCAAGGCAGCGGTTTAGGTGCTTACCTATGCCGCCATCTTGGTTTCTCAATATCATGTTTATTTTAATGCCCTGCATGGACCAATGGCACATCCCACCAGCAAGTTCACAGATGAAGGTTAAATGCCTTGGCTTGATTTAAACACAAACACTAAGTAAATCACAGTCCTGGTGATGACAGATGCTAGGGAAACAGGCTGGCCTTGATGCTGGGCCATGTCTCCTCCTGAGAGGGTCAGCTTGCTCAGAGACTGCAGCCAGGTGAGATGCTGCCGTGCTTTGGTTCAGGGGGATTCTATGTTCTGGTTGGTTGCAGCTCAGCAGTTGGAGGAACCCTGCAGACACAGCTCTGCTAGAACTGCCCACTTAAGCTGTATAGTTTTTCCAAGAACATGGCCATGGCTTGCAGTTTAGAAAACAAGGCCTCTCTGGCTGGATGAGGGGGTCGGAGGTTGGTCGATTGTGGGGGTGTTTATTCCCCCTCCTCTCTCTCCAGCATGGTTGTGCCTTCTTGGTGGATGAGGTCCAAACAGGAGGGGGCTGCACTGGCAAGTTCTGGGCTCACGAGCACTGGGGCTTGGATGACCCTGCAGATGTGATGACCTTCAGCAAGAAGATGATGACCGGGGGCTTCTTCCACAGGGAGGAGCTCAGGCCCAATGCCGTGAGTACCTGCCCCCACCCCCCCCCATCCCCACAATTGATGCAATTCGCTAATGATTATGATCACCCCTGCTCTCTCTGCTGGGCTGGCTGCCTAGCAGTCCACTGTCAGTATTCTAAATTTTCTGTGTTAATAATTGCTGTGAACTGAGCATTTACTCTGTGCCTGACCCAGTTCTAAGCACCCTCTATGTACTTTTAATCCTTACAACAATCTAACCCAGTGGTTGGCAAACTCATTAGTCAACAGAGCCAAATACCAACAGTACAATGATTGAAATTTCTTTTGAGAGCCGAAAACTGACTTCTGTGCATGGGCCACGAAATTTCAATCACACTGTACGTGCGCACCCACACGTATTTTGTGGAATAGCCACACTCAAGGGGCCAAAGAGCTGCATGTGGCTCGCAAACCACAGTTTGCCAACCACTGATCTAACCAAGTAGGTGTTATTTTTTTCTCCCATTTTACTAATGAGGAATCAGGCACAGGTGGTTAAGTTAAGTTGTCCAAGGTCACACAGCCCATCTATACTAATAAAAGGATAATATGCAAATTGGTCACGATGCCCTCACAGTAATAATCAAACACAGGCTGCATGGGGCGACCAGGCCGGCAGGGGGGTTAGTGAGAGACGACCAAACGACTGACCAGCAGGCTGCATGGGGTGACCAGGCTGGCAAGGTGGGCAATGAGGGGTGGCCAGGCCAGCAGAGGGGGGGCAGTGGGGAGTGACCAGGCTAGTGGGGATGAGGAAGGGGGCAGTTGGGGGCAACCAAGCTGCTGGGGGGAGGCAGTTGGAGGCAACCAGCCCAGCAGAGGGGCCAGTGAGGGGCAACCAGGCCAGCAGGGGAGACAGTTGGGGGCGACCAGGACAACAGAGGGGGGCAGTGAGTGGTGACCAGGCCGGCAGAGGGGGGCAGTGAGGAGCAACCAGGCCAGCAAGGGGGGGCAGTTAGGGGTGACCAGGCCAGCAGGGGGGGACAGTTGGGGGTGACCGGGCCAGCAGGGAGGAACAGTTGGGGGTGACAGTAGGGGGCAATTAGGGGTGATCAGGCTGGCAGGGAGGCAGTTAGGGGCGATCAGGCAGGCAGGCAGGTGAGCAGTTAGGACCCAGCAGTCCCAGATTGTGAGAGGGATGTCCAACTGCTGGTTTCGGCCCAATCCCAGGGATCGGGCCAAAACCAGCCGTCAGACATCCCCCAAGCGGTCCCGGATTGGAGAGGGTGCAGGCTGGGCTGAGGGAACCCTCTCCCCCCGTGCACCAATTTTGTGCACCAGGCCTCTAGTTAAGTGATAAAGTCAGGATTCAAACCCAGAGCCCTGCTCTTAGCTACTACACTGTACTACCACGTGTAAATATGGATTCTCATACACACACACACACACACACACACACACACAGTTATCAGGAGCTTAGGATCCTTCCTTCCACCACTCCTGCATTGAGGATGCCCTCATGGTCCAAAATGGCTCTGAAGCTCCAGACATCACATCCCAATTCGACTCAGTAGAGAGGAAAAAGGAGGGAAGCACAAAGTGACCCTCTCTTTATCTTTAGTAGTCTTCCCAGAAATCCCACAACACTTCTCTCTCTAACACTCTGATTCAGATCTGTCACATGGCCTCTCCTAACTGCAAGAGAGGCTGGGAAGTATGTTTTATATTGGCTGCACTGACACACTGAATAATTCATGGAGGAATACACTGGGTGGTCTTTGAGGGCCAGACTGCCATCAATCTACTCTTGAGTCCACTACCTATGAACTATATCTTTTCTGGACAAATCACTTAACCTCTCAGAAGCTCAGCTTCCTCCTCTATAAAATGAAGACTATATTAAGGGCCAACTCTCTTGATTTCCCCAGGACTGAGGGATTTCCCTGCACCAGAGGAGTTGGCCTCCCGGATAGTTACATTAATAGTCATACCTCCCCATAGGGTTGTTGTTGTGGAAAGAATTAAATGAGACAATATGTGTTATCCTCCCTGGCCCTTAGCAGATGCTTGCTGGGTGGGTTTCTCTCTTCTTAACTGGGGACAAGGTGTGTCTGGGGGAAGTGAGCCCTGAAGGCTGTGCCCGTGTGTGAACTTTCCAACCGCCCTGCCTTGTCCAGCCATACCGGATCTTTAACACCTGGCTGGGGGACCCATCCAAGAACCTGCTGCTGGCCGAGGTCATCAATGTCATCAAGCGGGAGGAACTGCTGAAAAACGCAACCCATGCTGGGAAGGCCTTGCTCACGGGGCTGCTGGACCTCCAGGTACCCACCCAGCGCGGCCCCACCCCAGCTCTCCCAGGACCCCGCAGGGCTCCCCACGCCCCAGGGCAGCGTCTGAGCCCTCCAGCACAGCATCCCACGCGCTCCTCGGCAGGTGCAGAGGCAGGAGCTCCAGAGACCAACCCGGCCCTGGGCCGGGTGCCAGATTTGGCCAATTACATGGGACGCCAGTTTCATTTGAAAAACGGCAACCTTTTTTTTTTTTTTTTTTTTTTTTTTAGCATAAAAGTATACCCTATGCAACACTTAGGGCATACTTATACTAAAAGTTGTAAGTTGTTTATCTGAAATTCAAATGTAATGGGGCATCCTGTATTTTACCTGGTAACTCTAACTCAGAACAATTCAAACTTGAGAAAAAATGATTATCCTCACTTTCTGGATGAGACAAGGGAAGTTTGGGAAGGTGAGCAGCAAGCAGAGAAGCCAGATTTTAAACCCAGATCTGCCCAATTGCAAAGACTCTGAAGGGCTTAAGTGTGGCTGTTAAAATAAGAATTTCTTTTTCTTTTTCGGGGTGGATTTGCATTTAAACAGGTTGGGCAGGAGCAGGTACTAGGAAAAGCCTCTGCAATGGATCAGGCCCTTCCTTACTGCAGGGGTGCTCCTTTCCCTGTCCCCTTGTGGGGCAGGGGAAGTTGCCAGTGTCCTTTATTCCCCTGGTTGTTGATATCTGGGCCCTGCTTACAGATGTGGACACAGCCAGGGCCCCACTTGGTGGGGATCTGGCACTTCTGGGCTGTCACGAACACGGCTGCTCCCTGTGCTGACCTGAGAACAGGGTTTCCCAAAGTGGTGTCAACTAATGGTCCATGGCACCAACAGGAATCCCCAAATCGGGGTGCCAGTAAAGAAGGAAATTGTATTCAGTGCAAAACAGCTCAATTGTGATACAGCACGGCTACAAGGCAGCCCTAGAATCAGGCCCCTCTCCAGCTAGAGAGCTCCACTCTGCTCGAGACTATGCCAGACTGCTCTGGCCCATGCTGGTCAGCTAGAGAAATAGTCTTCAGTCCTCTGTGGAAAGGGAAAGAAAGTGCGCTCCCAAAGCCAGAGAGGAGCTAGCTTATATAGTCAGAAGTCCCTACCCCTTGTCCCTGATTGGTCTGTCCTCATGCAAATGGGGACTCCAAATCCTCAAAGTTTGCTTGGTCCAAAAGGCATTGTCCTGATTGGTCAGAATAGAGCCACTCTTGTTGGTTGGAGCTGTGCAGCTCCAATTGGATGGGGATGCCTCATTCTATTGGTTGAAAGGACTCCAGGAACTCCTTTATTAGTATATGGGCTGGCTCAGATAGCAGGAACACAGGGCAGGCAGGTAGTTCATTGCAGAGGCAGGTAGTTCAGTACAGGCTTCTCCCTGAAGTGTAGCTTGCATGAGAAGCCCCTGTGCAGAAATGGCTGCTGCTGTGGGGATGTTTGGTTGGTTGGTTGGTTGGTAGGGTTTTTTAATCTGAGCCCAGTTAGTCACCAGAAGCCCTTTTTCTCAGGGTCCACAGTGGGTTCCATATGAAGGATGATACCACAAAAAAGGCTTCCATGGAACCATCTCAGAGCCAAGACTAAAATCTTGCTTTTAGGAGCCCTGTGCTGGCTCATTTAAAGGGACAGGAGCACACTGCCTGGTGTGGCTCAGTTTAGTGGGTGTCGTCATGTGCACCAAAAGGTTGCTAGTTCAATTCCTGGTGAAGAGGGGGTGGGGATTTCCACTCCTGCATTAATTAATCAAACAATTACTATGAAAATAAAAACATTGTAGGGGTTCTCCCTAATATTTCAGATTGCCATTAAATATCTTAAATATAAAAAAACAACAACAGTTACTATGTCCTAGTGTATGAGAGAGAGAGAGAGAGAGCCACAAAGGGTCGTCCAACTGGATGAGACCTTGTTCCCTCCACACTCTGAGGGGAGAGGAGAGTGTTGAAATCGCTGGCTCCCCACCAGTCAGCAGTGCAGGGTGAATAGAGCTAGTGCTGGAGCCACTTCTGTGCCTCTTCCTCGCCTGTGGAGACCAGAAGGGTCCTGCCCTAGTGGAGTGGGGATTCAAGATCCTGCGTGTAAGCGTCGGGCAGAGCTCCCCGCATATGTGCGGGGCCTTCATTATCACCAGCATATGACTCTCCAGTTTCCGCCAAGGGGCTGTAACAAAACAACACTTGTCCCCCATCTCTATACCCGGTACCTGACATTATGATGGGTTATTAAGCCCTGTTTGCTGCCCTTCACATGAACGATGGAGAGTGGGAGGAACCCCACTTCCTTATAAGGAATAAGATTCTTTATTCTGGGTGACCGTATTCACTTCCTGGGGTTGTGTTAACAAATTAGCACAAACTGCTGGCTTCAAACGAGACTTTGTTTTCATCCTTTGGAAGCCAGAAGCCTGAAATCGGGATATAGGCAGCACGGATTCCTTTTGGAGGCACTGAGGGAGAATCCCTCCTAGGCCTCTCTGCGAGCATCTTGTGGTGGCGGCAATCTGCAGTGTTCCTGGCTTGCAGCTGCATCTCTCCCATCTCTTCTGTTCTCACGTGGCATTCTCCCCCTCCATGTGTGTGATCAAATGTCCCTCATCAGATAAAGATGCCAATTATTGGATTTAGGGCCCACCCTAATCCAATGGGACCTCATCTTAACCTAATTACATCAGCAAAGACCCTGTTTTCAAACAAGATTCCCACATTCTTAAGTCAACATAAATTTGGGGAGGGGCCACTATTCACCCCAATACAACTCCCAGCCTCAGAGCCTTGAGTGAGGATGGGCTCTTTTGCTTAGAAGAATCAATCACCACTTTTCTAGAATTTATAATAAATAAAGATGGTCAGTATCCAAGTGCCAGCTTTAAACCTCATCTCACTAAATTCTTACCATGGCACCTTGGGATCAATAGCATTCCTACCCTTCCGTTTACAAAAGAGGACACTGAGGCTCCGGCCACATAAATGACGTGGCCAAGGCTAAACGGTGAGAAAGGGGCCAAGCCGGGGTTTGACCCCAGAACTGGATGTCTCCAGAGCCAGAGCTCTGAACCCCACAGTGGCCCTGCCAGTCCACGCAGAGGCCCAAAGGCTGGACCCGGGAGGAGGGGCATTTGAGGAACCACAGCCACTGAACCAGCTGGCACACAGGTGACAGGCAATAATGCCAGCCTTGTTTCCCCCACTGCAGGCCCGGTACCCCCAGTTCATCAGCAGAGTGAGAGGACGAGGCACCTTCTGCTCCTTCGACGCTCCAGATGAATCCACACGGAATAAACTCATTTCAATAGCCAGAAGCAAAGGTAAGGAGGCTGGAGGGGAAGCCGGGTTTTGTCGGTGCCCAGGTCACCCTGGTATGGGGCAGGTGGTTCACAGGACTAACAATACTCTGCATGTTCTTCCTCAAAAGAAGAGGACGTTCCCAGGGCATTTCTTTATACTATTTATTCATTCACCAAGTATTCACTGAGAAGACTGATACCAACCCTAGAGTCATGATAATGAACATGACCATGAGGGTCCTTTCCTTCGAGGAGCTTATAGTCTAGCAAGAAGGGGTGGCATAAAAGAGACTATTTCATAAACAACCAATTGCATTTATAAATCCTATGAAAGAGGAAAGGGGCCTAAGAGAGTGACTAGCTGGGGGAAATGTCCAGAAAATCAGGGAGGACTTCCTTGAGGAAGTGGCATTTTACCTTAAACCTTGACAGATGGAAGGATTGGCCCAGTGAAGAAGGTCAGGAAGAGCATTCCGGGCAGAGGGGTGGAAATGTACAATTAGCTGAGGTAGGATGGAGCTGGAGAAACCGAAAAAATAAGGGATGGTTAGGGACCAATAGGCTAGAGGGAGTGAAGCTGGGGAGGGGCTACCAGGTCACATCATGTCAGCCTGTGGGTCAGGTTCAAGATTCTAAGAGCCATGGGAGGCCATACAAGAGTTTTAAGTTGGGGTATATAGTGGTGAGATGAGAGCACCTTTGTGTTGAGCATGGTGTCTTTCACTTGTACCATCATATGGAACCCCTGCACCAGCCCTGAAGGGCAGGATGATTTGCGTCCTCTTTAAAGGAGAAAGCTGAGTTTTAGAGATGCTAAGCAATCAACACAAGGACACCCAGCCTGTCAATGTGAAGTTGCCCTTTAAAATAAGCAGGTCTGTCTCTCCTCGGTGACAGCTCTCCCCACATGCCTGCTTCCGACCTGCCTCGCTTTCTCTAATGTACTTATTTCCTTTCTCCACCACACCATGAGTCCCAGGAAGGCAAGGACTTACCTCAGGATTTCTCTATCTTCAGACCCAGGTCAGGGGCAGCAGAGCAGACATTCAAAGTTTAAGGGAGGGAGGTGGGGGGAGGAAGATGGAGTAAAGATGGATGGGTGCATGGAAGGAAGGATAGCCGGAAGCCCAGATGGAAAGAATGGCTTGGGCGTTCCCTGTGTGTAAGCAAGCACCTTCCTGGCTCTCACAGCCCTGGACTCTGAGTCCAAGCTCCTAACCGACCTCCTGCCATTTCTTTCAGGTGTGGTGTTGGGAGGCTGTGGCGACAAATCCATCCGCTTCCGTCCCACTTTGGTCTTCAGGGATCACCACGCACATCTGTTCCTCAATATTTTCAGCGACATCTTAGCCAACTTCAAGTAAAGAAGCCATTTCCACTATGCTCTGAGAAAGCCCTGATCTCAGCAGTTGTCAAATTGATTAGTTTGCCTAATTCATGTTTTCACTTAAAGTATCAGAGGTGAATGCATAAGCTGAAGGGTGGTGTGTGGGAGGGGACGGTTTTGGTGGCTGGGGGGGAGGGGAGAGGATGGAGGGACAGGTTTTGGTTTTCCTCCCTGCAGAGCCAAGGGTGCCTATCGGATTAAGCCCAGAAATTCTGCTTGAGCCCTAGACAGAGTCTTAGGAAGGGCCATGAGGGTCCTGGCCATGTATCTGCCCACCCTTGACCCCAACAATGTCTTTGAAGCCAGTCAGGGGTATGCTTCCGGGACTGGTGGCTGGGACTCCTGGGTTCCTGTCCCTCTCAAGTGCCATATTCTGTGATCAAGGACGCTGCTCCTTCGCCCTGTGCAAACAAACAAGCTTGCCCCTCACCCAACCCCTGGAGCCCTGAGCGAGCCCCGCACAGTTCAGTGGAGGACAGTACTGTCATGTGAAGGCAGGATTGTAGGGACATGAGGACTGAGCCGGGGGGTGTGGTGAGGGGTCTTCCGGCCTCTGCAGCTTTGGGCCACTCCTCCCAGGGCATCTGCGGATTCCTGTCCTGGACGGGGCTTTGGCGACTCCCAGGTGGCATCCTGGATGGTCCTTACTTACTGTCCTTCATTCCCCCAAGCTCGCCCCCTGTTAAATGTGAACCGAGGCCCCTGGAAACAAACCTGCAGCCTGAGGAGGGGGCACACGGGGACACCCATGAGCTGCAGGCGCAGAAGCACCAGCCAGTCTTCAGGAGTGGGAGCCCAGGGCCTGGGGCAAGGCCCTTCCTCCTGTTTCCCAGGCATCTGGCAGCTGCCTTTTGGACCCCCACCCCGAGGCTCTTTCTCCGGCTTTGGCTCATCCACCTTTGCTCCACTGTTGAGCAACCTAGGAATAGCTTGGCAGTTCCGTCAAAGGCAGCCCGTTGCTGAAGTAGATTTCTTCTTGAAGGGACATCGTGAACCCAAGGCGCCAGAGCTCCGCACAGGGAAAAACAGGCTGTTGGTTCAGGCGGTTTCCTTGTCCTAGCCACTCCAAACCAGAGGTTTTCCTGACACAGACGGGTGTGGAGTCCCAGGTGCATGGTCCTAAAGGCTTAACGGCACTGTGGCTGGGGCTAAGGGAACTCCACTGAAGCTAGGAACTGACTGAGTACACCGGCTCCTATAAAGAGCACCCCTAGTCCTAGAGCAGTGATCAGCAAACTGCGGCTCATGAGCCACATGCGGCTCTTTGGCTCCTTGAGTGTGGCTCTTCCACAAAATACCTGGGCGAGTCTATTTTGAAGAAGTGGCATTAGAAGAAGTTTAAGTTTAAAAAATTTGGCTCTCAAAAGAAATTTCAATTGTTGTACTGTTGATATTTGGCTCTGTTGACTAATGAGTTTGCCGACCACTGTCCTAGAGCAATGAAGGGCTATCTCGTGGACAAAGGGAGAAAGTTTGCTTGTATCCTCTGCCCCAAAGGAAGCCACTAGCCCCCGATGGTACTGCTGACAGTTTGGGAAGACAGGCATAGCCAAGTTCTCCTTTCAGCACTTTGCTCTTCTAATAACTAACCATCCAGAGACTTGGTCAGCGACTGTCTTACAGACCTGTGAGTTCCGGTTCACTTCGAATTCTTGCAGTTAGTGCTAATCCATTGCTTTAAAGAAGTTCTGCCGTGTCTAAGGCCATTTACGCTGCCAGCTAAATGGAGATGTATGCCCACCCCCCTCTGTGAGGTTTCACTCGTTTGTATGTTTATTTATTCAATCATTCATTCGTGAAACTTGCATTAAATACCTGCTCTGTCCCAGGCCCAGTCCTAACCACTAGGATTACAAGTAAAGCATGGTCCTGGCTCTTAAGGGACTCACATCCCATAGACTCTTAAACCAATAATTAAAGCTAAGTGGCAAGTGCTGTAACAGAGGAGCATCCGGAAATTGGAAGGAGTGTCCCAGTTCATCTGAGGGTCAGCAGAGGTTTCAAGGAGAAAGTAATGTTTGAGCAGGGTTTTGCAGAGTGAGCAAGAGTTCACCAAAAAGCAAGGCAAGGAACAGTGTTGCAGAAAGGGAACAGCATGTGCAGAGACCTACCAGTTCACAGTCCCACACCTTTCACTGGGGATCCAGATCCCACAGGCAATAGCCCAGGATTCAAGAAAAATGCATACCAAACCACAATTCATTTTTTGGCATGAGTGTGATTTGTCCTGAGAACTTCAGCCCTGGATGCAAACATACAACAAGATTCCTGGAGTCCAGAAGGTTTTTGAGCTAAGGCACAATCAGAAACTTGCCTCTCCTAGGTGGAGAGAGTGGCTTCAGTTTTGTGTTTTCTTCCCAGGGGGCATTGACAGAAAAACGAAATCACTCTATCTAGAAAGTCATTTCCAGACTGACTTACTTCTTACCAAGGAAAGTCATTCTCATAAAACTTTTTAAGCCATGTATCAAGTTCTTGTTGGCTCAGGGCCTGAAGAGTTCCGGAGACATCTGCTTTTGGGGGTGGGGGATGGCTGGAAGGATTTCAAGGAAAAGAATTCTTGGCGGAGCTCGAGATGGTAGGAACATGGGAGAGGTTGTGAAAACTCAGGTTGGGGGTGCAGTGGACAGGTTTCCACGTAGGGCAGAGCCCTGGGAGAAGTGCTGCTGTGGCCGAGGGGCTGGAAAGGGTCCATCATACATCAGTGCCATAGAGTTTAGTAAATGTTCCTAGCAAATCTCGTCACTTTTACAGAAAACAAGGTCCAGTAATAGTAAGTCTTAGTACATCCTCCTTTTTATTATAAATGGGCGTTTTTTTATAATTTTTACTGACACTCAGTAACCATGCAAAATTGTGCACATTTAGTATATCTATACGTATCTATCTATCTATATATTAGCTCATGGTACCATAGCTAGGGAGCATCGCCGACCTGCGCATACAAAGTGATCTTGTTTACAGTATTCTGTTGACAGTGCCAATAAATGATAAAAGAAATTAACATGTTACAGTGTAACTGACGACCAGATGCACAATTCCATTCATTAAATGTGTCCTGTGTTAATCAGTCTTGTTAAATTCAAAAAAATATATTTATAATGGAAACATCAGAGTAAATGTGGCCTTTTTGTTTGGAAATGGTTTCAAGTAATTATTTGACAAGTACTTTTTTTAAAGATATGATTTGAGGTGGGGGAGGGGGAGAGAAACACCCATCAGTTGCCTCCCACATGTGCTCCAGCTGGGGATTGAACTTGAAACCTGGGTGTGTGCCCTGACCGGAAATCAAACTTGCGAACCTCTGGTGCACAGGACAACGCTCCCCAAATGAGCCACGCCAGCCAGGGCTTGGCAAGCACTTCTTAAGCACCTATTATATACCTCTCAGGGAGGTCTTTGGGGAACATTCTACTGTATAAGTCTGCATTGGATTTGGGAAGCACTGTGAGGCCCTTCATTTCAGGGTCCATCAAGGACATACCAGGTGATAGGGATGGACAAGGTGTGGTCCTTACCCTCAGTTCACCTTCTAGTGGGGCAAAAGTCACAGCAACCCAGCATAAGGACAGGGGGACAGGAAGACCCTAGATGCTGTACACGCACAAAGGACAGACCCTAAGTTGGGGTAGAAGATGGACCCTGAGCTTCCTCTTCAAGGCTGAGCAGGAACTGCTCCAGGGACTCAGAGGACGGGGAAGCATTCCAGATCCAGAGAATAGCTTACTGAAGGCAGAGGCGTTTCTATGTTGTGTAGCATCACCAGATCACAAAGGGAGGGATGCAGAACAGTCCGGAGATGAGGTCAGAGAATGGGCAGGGCCCAGACCAGAGGGCCTCTGTGATGTGCTGAAGGGTAAGGGGGGGGCCTTCCATGCAGTGACAGAGCCACTGCGGGTTTGCAGCAGGGGATATTCCAACATGCATTTTAGGAAGACTTTCCTGAGTGTTCACCATGACAGACAGGGTGGGGATACTGGCCAGGGCACTGTCACAATCAAGGGGACCTGGTGGTCTAATAGGACAATAATGGGATGGGTGGAGGGAGGGAGAGAAGCACAGAATCCAAAACACACAGGACAGTGACTTTTAACACTGGATGCACTTTAGTGTCACCCTAAAGAGCTTCTCAAACAACCCTAATGCTTGGGCCCCACCCCAGACCAATGAAATCTGATTCCCTCTAGGCCGATTGGGGGCTAAGCTGATGACTGACTGGAGTCAATGGGAGGCCCAGAGAGAGGCTTAGGAAGCAACTGTGAGCTGGATCTTCACCCTCCTGGTGTCCTGACCTGGAGGCAGGGAGGGTGGGCTGTCTCACTTCCGCTCCCAGGTGTTTCAGTGGCCCTCCATCACCCTTCTTTTTCTCACCTGTAAAATGTATGGTTGGACCACATGACTTCCAAGGTTTCGCTCAGCTCGGACATCTGACATGTCTATGAAACTATTGACTTGGAAGGCAGTATCTACTATTAAGTGTATTTTTGAAATAGACATAGTGATAAGTATTTGTTGAACATCTACAATGTGCAAGCATATTCTGGTGCTTTATGATTTGCACAAGAAACCCACAAGCTGTGCATTTATGTGCCTACTTTTAATATGAGGGAACTGAAGCTCAGAGAGGGTAGGGAAGCCTACCCAAATTCACACAGCTGGGAAGCCAGGATACACTCAGATGTATGAAAGATGACATGTGTAATCAAGTATTTGTGTTTGTGTGTACACGCATGCCGTCAGCCTGGGATTGGTGGAGGATAGGGACTACCAAGGACTCAATGACCTTTCTCACAGCTGCTCTGACCACCGGCCATGGAGCATGAACTTGAACTGGTCAGCCTGGTGTGAGATCCTAAACATGATATAGTCCCTAAGGCAGGTGGGTGGAAGATGCCAGGACCTCAAGATCAAATACTATCTGTTTTCTATTTTCTATACTTCTTCCCCACTGGGGAGGCAGGACAGGCAGACCCAACTCTGCTGCTATCTAGCGGGGTGACCTTGACAAAGTCATTTCACCTCTCAGAGCCTCATCTGCACGTCGAGGTTGGTAACCATAATGCCAGCTAACACTTACCGAGCACTTCCTTGGACCAACAGCTATTTTAAGTGCTTTTCATGTAATAAACCAGTCTCTTCAACCACCCTAAGTGAGTGCTTTTATAGTAAAGAAACCAAGGCACAAACAGAGACTGTGTAACTGGTCCCAGGTCACAGCTAGAAAGTGCCAGGGCTGGGATTCAAGCAGGCAAGATGTCTTGCTTCAAAGCCACAAGCTTCACCCTACATCTACTGCCTCTCTCTGGCTCTCCAACTTGAGCAGTTGCTGGGAGGATTAAATAAAATCGTGTAATAATCGCCTGGCATATAGTAGGTGCTTAATACATGGTACTTCCTTTCACCATTTCATCTCTGTAAATAGTGTCGTACACAGGGCTCTAAACAATGTATTCCTGTCAGAGTGAAGTTCCTTATTTGTAAATATTAAATCTACTTCCCAACACAGGTAAACTCAACCAAATCCTGGAATACATTCTAACTGTTAATAAGTAAAACGGATGTTTTGTCACTGGAGTTGGTACAAACAAGGCCAGATGGTATCGGCCCTGCTTGATTAACTCTAATCAGCCAAGATTTTATAGTTGAATGCTACAGGATCAAAACAAGGCCATAAAAGTTGGACTCTACCTGGGCGTCAAAGAGGACTTTGCTTCCCATTTGGGGAGTCAAGTCCTGAAGTCATAAAGCAGCAAAAAAAAAAAATTTCCAAACCTAGTTATTTGGGCAATTCACCGCAGGCTGGCCCACGAGCACTAGCACACCTGATCTGTTCTGGGGGTGCATTAAACATAGCCATTTAACGATGGGGCCAGGGAGGGCCCTCTGGCCCTATCACAAGGTCTCGTTTTTTGGACAACAGCTCTTAGCTCTGCACAATATGAACATCCCTGCTAGAGCTGGCCTTAACCAGGTCTGGAGGACCCTGGTCTGAAGACCTCACCCAGGTCTGGAGGTCAGCCCCGCTGCTATAACTGGATGGCCTAAACAGCAAATATTGTCTTCTCACATTCTGGGAGCTGGAGGTCCATGTTCAGATTCCTTTTTTTTTTTTTTAAGGATTTTTTAAAATATTTTTTTATTGATTTCAGAGAGGGAGGAAAAGGGAAAAAGAAACATAAATGATGAGAATCATTGATCGGCTACCCCCTGCTGGGGATCGAGCCTGCAACCCGGGCATGTGCCCTTGACCGAAACTGAACCCGAGACCCTTCAGTCCACAGGCCGATGCTCTATCCACTGAGCCACACCGGCTAGGGCCATAGTCAGATTCTTGCTGAAGGCATTCTTCCTGGTTATGTCCTTACATGGCCTTCCTTAGTGCAATCTAGTCCTCTTATCAGGACATTAACCCCATCATGAGGGCCTCACCCTCAAGACCTCATCTAGCCCTAGTCACCTCTCAAAGGCCCCAGCTCCAAACACCATCACATTGGGGGTTATGGTTTCAACATATGTATTTTAGGGACCAACTCAGTCCATAGCAACTACCGTATGAAAACGGATATGCTACAGACCACCCATTCCTTGCATCTAAATTATATACAGCCCAGGGGTTGGATGGAGGGGCACAAAGTCCACATGGTTCTCAGCTGACAGGAAGGAAAACCAGGCTACGAGGGACAAACACTGGCATGTCCCACTGACACTGTCAATGAGTGACTGTTTCCTACAATCAGCTCAGCTCTCAAGACCAGGGTGGGAATTCATGGTTGAGAAACTTTTCTACCTAGAGAGCTGATGTGAGGAGGAAAGGATGGAAGAAAAGACGTGTTTATCGCATTTTTTTCTTTTTTAAGATGGATGACATGCTCATTATGAACATTTTAAATACTAGGTTATAAAGTTGGAAGTGGAAGTCTTCCCTTCATTTCACCCACTCCCTCCCACTTCCTATCCTCTCCCCAGATGTAATCACTGTTAACAATTTGGAATGTTTGCATTTATTTAACACAAATATGGCCACATAAAACTACATTGTTCTGTGACTTATTTTCTCCACGTAATGCTATCCCATGGTTACCTTTCCACATCAGCAGATATACTAGTAGTTCAACCTCACTTTTTTTAAAATTGATTTTAGAGAAAGGCAGAGAGAAACATCAATTAGTTGCCTCCCACACATGCCCCAACAGGGGACTGAACCCCCAACCTGAATATGTGCCCTGACTGGGAATCAAACCCACCTTTTGGTGTACAGGATGATACTCCAACCAAGCCACAATAGACCAGGGCTCAACCTCACTCCTTTGAAGGACCATGTAACATCCCATAGTATGGATCTACCAACTTTTTTTAAATGTTATTTTTCAATTACAGTTTACTAACTTTTGTTTAACCTTGTTGTCTACTAATGGAAACTTAGCTTACTTCCAGTTTTGTTAGTGCTATGGTTTTGTCTGTTTTGCTATTAGAAACATTCAGTGAACATCCTCATACGTATGCTTGGGTATTTCTATTATATTACTATTTTGGAATTGTTGTCAAGGAGGGTAATCACCAGTATATCCACCACCTGAATCTAAAGCCCACTTCCATTTTCTGAGAAGCTGCTGCACAGTTTTGGGGAAAGGTAAACCCCACACAGTCATTTTCAGAAGTTGGGGTGTTTGGAATTACCTGGGAAGCATAAAAATACAGGTATCCAGCTTCTACCAGAATCTCTTGATTTGGGGTTTTCTTAGCTCCTAGGTGCTGCCCTACAGGTGTAGTAGAAGTCCGACCCAATTCCCATTGTCACGTGATCTGTGATTTTAGGTCAGGAATAAAGGCATAGGTAATGCATTTGCTCTGTGTGCCCTCTGCTGGTTCTGCATGAGCAGACCAGGCATCGAAGTGGAAGTTCTTTCATGCCCAGGCTGGTGAGAATCCAGGCTCTCGCCTCCCAGTGTGGTGGGACTCCAGGCAGCGACTGTCAACCCAGGCTGTATGAGAACCACCTGGGGGACCTGGTCATGGGCTTGGGTAACAATATTTTTAAAAATCTCTCCTGGTGATCCTGCACAGGGAGCCAGGGTTTGAGAACCTATTTTTCAGGCAAAAAATTGGCCCAGAAACACGAAGTCCACAGAGGCATCTGAGGTGAGAGCCCTAGACCTCTGGGTAATGAAGTCTTGGCAGGTGCGCTGTGCTTGCTTGGATGACACTCCCGCCCCAGTTGTGCAGTTACCATCTGGCAGAACAAAATGACCCACCTCCAGGCTTCACCCCAGTCCCACCTGCTGCTGGGACCACCATGCCATCACCTCTGAACTAACACTTAATGTTTGCTCTTGCCCGTTGAGTTTGCAAAGTACTTAACATTTACTGTTTACTCTCACACCCACCCAATGAGACAGGCAGGATTTTCCATGTTACAAATGTGAAAAACAAGGCCCATAGAGACTCAGTTACCTGACCCAGGACAGGGAGTTAAGGACAAACAGAACCCAAGTCTTCCAACTCCAAATCCAGTGTTCCCCCTGCCACACCATCTCCCCACTTCACAGCACTGTGTGTAGAGTGAACTGGGCATAGCTTCTTCCAAGAACTGGCCCTTAACAGAAACTTCTGGCCATTATCTAACTGAAAGTCATACACAAGTGTGGTAAGAATTTGCACTAAGGCCTCTTCCCTAAGCTGGGTGATTAGCATCTGCCTCATGATTTTCTTCATCCCAACAGCCACGTTTCCCAGGGGACATGGCAAAGTCTCCAGCTGTCAGATCTCCTTCTTTAGCCTCACCCATACCCTCAGCCTTTGCTCAGAGATACAGGTGGCCCAGGGCAACCCAGAAGCCCAGTCCCCAATCGTTCACTTGAGTGTGTCCAGCATCCCAAACACCTGTGTGAAACGCTCTCTGTCCAGGATGTGTCCATAGCGCAGGGTGAGATAGAAGGTCTGCTTCCCACTGTACTGCTGGATCCGAACAAAAATCTCCTGGGGCCGGTCCTGGGTTTCTGTCATAGGCATCACTTCGGCTACCGGGCAGTATGTGTCCTGCCGCCAGCCCCAGAAGGTCAGGTGGGCCACCCGCAGCATGGTGCCTGACTCATTCACGTACAGGATGCCCACCAGCCTCCGGAAGAAATAGCTCATCCAGTACAGCATGGCCAGGGCGAAGCCAGCTATCCCACCCATGAGACACAGGTTGTTGAAAGTCATGAGGCCCTGGGAGTACCAGTAAAAGCCAGGCGGCAGGGCCACCACCGTCAGGGCTGTCTGTGCCACCTTCAGCTTAGACACATACCCAAAGGCTCTGATGGCATCGAACCGGTAGATCATGTGGAATTTCTCTGTCTCTGTGTCTGGTGGCTTCTCCTTCGAGGTGGGTGACTTGCTCCCCACCCATCTCCTAAAATCCTGCCCACTGCAGCACTGCAGCCCATAGAGAGGCCTTCTCCACACAGCCAGCCCTGGCAACCGCGGCACAGCTCGGAGGAGGGCAGCCTGGAAGGGAGACAAGAGACCATTTCTCTCAAAGAACTCAACCATGCTCATCACACAATGACCACCTGCAAAGCATTTGCAGGGAGGCTCCCGCCAATCTTGTGAGGGTGCCATTATCACCATGGAGGGGAAGGGAAAGCCAAATACTTTACCTCGCTGTGTGAAATAGGAACCTCTTTACCACTGAGGAAACTAAACCCAGAGAAGGTAAGAAATTTACCAGACACACACCCAGTGAGTAGGGCAGAGTCTGACTCTCAAACTGGTCCTCTTTCCTCCAGGCAGGTCAAGTTACAGGAAGGAGGCACAGTCTTCATTCAGTAAACAAGGACCTAGGGAGAGCCAACTGTGGGCTGGGCAGTGGATCCATAAGCCTGGCTGAACATTTCCCCAAGCAGGAAGCTAAACAATCACTGTCCCAGTGGAGAACAAATCCGTTAGATATTTAGCACAATAACTTTCTGAGTCTCTATCAGGTTAAGCATCATCTGGGTGCTAAAAGGGCCGTGTTTTCTTAGCCCAGTTAGGGGGAGGGGGGAGAATGGAGGAGGAAAAAGGGATGAAGGCGCCAGACAGAAGCACAGGGATTCTATCAGGCGCACAGTTCCACCCCTTGGGTAGTGCAGTGAATGATGCTTTTGGTTCTGCAACTGGATCTGGGTTCCAATCCTGACTCCTAAAGTCGCCAGCTGTGGATCCTGGAGCAAGTTACTCCACCTCTATGGGCCTCAGTTTCCTCATCTTCCAAATGGGGATTCAGAATATACTGACTGTCCAGATGTGGTTTTAAAGCCCTCAAGAGCACTGGCTAGACTGGATGCAGGGTGAGTGCTCAGTGAGTTTTAGTGTCGCTGGTGACGTACGTGACCTGAGCGCAGAGGAAGCCGGGGAATAACAAAGCGTAACCCACGCTAAGGTCTCTCCCGCGCACCCTGCGAATCACAGGCCTGACCTGGACCCCAAAAGTACCTCACCTCCCTCAGTCCCTACCTTCCGAGTCCTTACCATGGTCCGCAGGAGCCTCCGGATCGCACCTGCAGTCGGGTCCCTTAAAGGAGCATGCTCGGCCGTAACAGGCCTGCGTGCGGAACATTGCATTCTGGGACCTGTAGTCCGGATGGAACAGCTGACGCCAGCCCCAGGCCTTGTGGGAATGGATTCTCCTCCTCCCGACGTGCCCTGCAGCACAGAGGCTGGGCCGGAAGCCCGGGGCCGAGTTCCAGGTGCTGACGCACCACGTCAGGTGCGGCTTGGGATCCGAAGACATGGCTGTGCCGGGCCCAACGCTATGCCTCTTCGACGTGGACGGAACCCTGACGGCCCCGCGGCAGGTAGGTGGCGCCCTGCGGGCTGGAGGCGGCAGGTGCAGGATCTCCTGCGGTCCCAGGACGGGGCCAGCGACCACCCAGGGACCCAGGTAGGCGTACCTCCTGGCTGGGCTGAACTGTGTTCTGGGTGCCCTGGAGGGGTGAGACGAAAGACCTCAGGGCGCTTGGAGAGGGGATGAGCCGAAAAACTCTTGAGAGTAAGAAACGTGTATTCGGGTGGGAAATGCAGTTCTGGACTCTCACCGTAAGCCCTAGGTTTGGACCACTGCTCTGCCCCCTGACCAGCTATGTGCCCACCTCATTCTGTCACCTGTGGGATGTGCCCCGTATCCTGATACGGAAAACAGGTTCTTCGTTCGAACGGGCCGAGTGGAGTCTCTGCTTTTCCTCTTGACAGCTGTGTGACTTTAATCTCGGACCCTCAGCATCTGTGTTTGTGAGGGTCGAATGAAATCAAGTAAGTTCATGAAAGTATCTTGGCTTACAGTAAGCTAGCTCTGTTCAGTAATAGTCCATAAATGTTAGCTAGCACCATCACCCCCTTCTCCTGCCCCTGCAGTGGGTCTTGGGTGATCAAAGGCACCTAGATTGGCTCAGCGGGTGTGGCTCAGTGGTTGAGCGTCCACCTATGAACCAGGAGGTCACAGTTCCATTTCCGGTCAGGGCACACGCCTGGATTTCCGACTCCATCCCGGGTTGTGGGGGGAAGGGGAGGTGTGAAGGAGGCAGCCGATCAATGATTCTCATCCTTGATGTTTCGCTCTCTCCCTTCCCCTTCCTCTCTGAAATCGATAAAAATATTTTTTAAAAAAGAGAACAAGAGACCTAGATTGTTACAGGCTGCCTGTTGAGAGCCTCCCTGGACTCATGGAAACTTGCATCCCACTTGCAGAATTTGCTGCTATAGGCACAGACAGGTTTCAGTTAAGATCCACCTTTGTGATGCAGCTCCCTCTGACCTCCACCTCCTCCTACAAATGGATCACCCAACACCAGTTGATCCACTTGAGGCCCAAATGGCCTCCCTGTCTCCAAGTTCTGAGTCTAATTTTGGCCAGGTGGTAGCAGTGGTGTGCTTCAGAATTCCACGTCAAGTGTGTGTGACCTTACACATGACATTTTACCTTTCTGGGCCCCATGTTCCATGTGCCTAGTGAAGGCACTCAACTGCAAGTTCTCCAAAGGCCCCTTTGGACTCTGAGATCAGTGATTGGCACACACTTGTGGGTTGCTAAAAGCCCCTAGTGGTCTAGAGCCAAGGTTAGCCATTCATTGTTTGTCAAGAGTCTGAGAACAAATACTCTTGTCTTCGCCAACCATATGGTTTGTAGCAACTACTCAACTTTAATGCAAAAGCAGCCATAGACCATATGTAGACACAGCATGGCTGTGTTCCAGTAAAACTTTATTACAAAAACACACACAGCTGCTCAGTTGGGTCCATTGGCTGTAATTGTCTAGGGCAGTGGTCAGCAAACTCATTAGTCAACAGAACCAAATATCAACAGTACAACGATTGAAATTTCTTTTGAGAGCCGAAAACCGACTTCTGTGCATGGGCCACGAAGTTTCAATCGCACTATATGTGCGCACCCGCACATGGTATTTTGTAGAAGAGCCACACTCAAGGGGCCAAAGAGCTTCATGTGGCTCGCGAGCCGCAGTTTACCGACCACTGGTCTAGGGTTTACATCCCAAGCCTTTTTACATACCATCTTTGGATCCTCTCAACCTTTATCCTAAATAGAATAGTTGTTACTATCCATATATATATATATATATATATATATATTTTTTTTTTTTTTTTATTGATTTTTTTTTTTGAGAGAGAGAGGAAGGGAGGAGGGGAGAGAGAGAAACATCGATTGGCTGCCTTCTACATAAACTCCCAACATTGGATCAAGCCTACAACCTGGGCATGTGCCCCGACTGGGAATTGAACGGCATCCTTTCAGTGCATGAGACAACACTCAGCCAACTGAGCCACACTGGCCAGGGCTACTACCTTATAAATGTAAGGAAACTGAGACTCAAGATCATCTTAATGGTGAAAAAGGGAAGGGATTATAGTTACAGAATAGTCACGGGAATGTAAACTACAGCATCAAGAGTAATACTTAATAATATTGTAATAACTATGACAGGTACCACGTGGGTACTAGACTTGTTGGAGGAATCACATCATAAATTCTATAAATGATTAAGCACTGTGCTGGACACCTGAAACTAATATATATACACACACACACACACACACACACAATATTGAATGTGAATTGTAATCCTATATAATAAAAGGCTAATATGCAAATTGCCCGATTGGCAGAACAACCGGTCGCTATGACACGCACTGACCACCAGGGGGAAGACAATGCAGGAGCTGCCCCCTGGTGGTCATTGTGCTCCCACAGGGGGAGTGCCACTCAGCCAAAAGCCCTGAGCCAGGCTCATGGCTCGCGAGTGCAGTGGCGATGGTGGGAGTCTCTCCCACTTCTGCAGCAATGCTAAGGATGTCCGACTGCTGGCTTAGGCCTGGTCCCCTGCCATCAGTTGGACATCCCCTGAGGACTTCCGGACTGTGAGAGGGTGCAGGCTGGGCTGAGGAACCCCCCCCCCACACACAAGTGCATGGATTTCGTGCACCAGACCTCTAGTTCAAAAATAAAAATATTAAAACATAAAAAAACAAAAAAGATTGTCTTGATTTCACACAGCAGATCTGGTACCAGTCTCTGAGCTTCAGAACATTGTATTTGCTAAGTTTACCATTTTCTGCCATTTTTCTAAGGTAGAAGCAGTGTGCCCATTCAGGAAAGTGCTTTTGATTCTCAGAAGGAATCAGGTTATATAAGCTAAAGTATGAAATGGCAACCAGGCAACCCACATTGGAAGCTTGAAATTCTTTGCAGTGAACATAAATCAGTTTAATAGTCAAAAAAATGTAATTTAAAAAATAATTGTTTCTATGCGCAGGGTACTCTAGGTAAAAAATAAAAAATTCTTATTTTTTTAATAAATAAACAAATCTATTTCCAACATTTCCTTCCTCAATAAATTCATTCTCACATTGATAAGCACAAGGAAGTAGAAGAATGGGTTATCTTTTCTTGGAGCTGCTGAAACAGGATATGATTTAAACAGGTAAATTCTAGTTAGAATGGAGTCCAGAGCTTTGCACATTTCACTGTTTTAGTAGAATTTTGTTGTACTGAGTAATTTCCTAAGAAATGCCATTTCATCTAAAAACAGTTGAGATTTGCCCAACCAGCGTAGCTCAGGGTTGAGCATCAACCTATGAATCAGGAAGTCAAGGTTTGATTCCTAGTTAAGACATATGCCCAGGTTACAGGCTTGATTCCCAGTGTGGGGCATGCAGAAGATGACCAATCAATGTTTTTTTCATCATTGATGTTTCTATCTCTCTCTCCCTTTCCCTTCCTCTCTGAAATCAATAAAAATATGTTTAATTAAAATAGTTGAAACTTAGAACAAAAGTCTGCAAAAGAAGGGGGGCTTAAACTTGGGTGAATTGTTTTCCAACTTTCTGTCATGAGAAATTTAAAACATACTGAACCACTGGAAAAATAGTACATAGAACAGCCAAATCCCCACCACTTAAATTCAACAATAATTGACATTAATTTTATCTTCTTTTTCTTTTCATCTTTGCTGCACCATTTCCTAGGCTGCAATAATCATAATACTTCATCCCTAAAATGTGAGCTTGCATCTCTAGAGGACAGAACATCTATTGTAACCACAGTATCATCATCATACCTAAGAAAACTCACCAATTCCCTAGTAGTGCTTAGTCCAGGGCGTGGGGAACCTTTTTTCTGCCAAGGGCCATTTGGATATTTATAACATCACTAGAGGCCCGTTGCATGAAAATTCATGCACTGGAGGGGGGTTCCCTCAGCCCAGCCTGTCCCCTCTTATAGTCTGGGAGCCCTCAGGGGCAGGAGACAACCCGGCGATCAGGGGAAGGCGATGCCCCATCACACCTCTGCTGCTGCCATTGCCGGCAGCACAAGCCTTGGCCAGCCCTGGGCGGCTGGGGGCTGAGGGGACTGGGGGACTCCAGAGGCAGGCACATGGAGCAGCCGGGCACACCTTGGGGTGGGCCCAGCCTTGGTGCGCACCTGTCACCCCAGCAGGGCTGAGGGGACTGGGCACCACCATCTTGTGGCTATGGGTACCACCATCTTTGAGGGCGTGACAATCAATTAGCATATTCCCTCATTATTGGCTGTGGGCGCTGCCATCTTTGAGGGCATGGCAGTCAATTAGCATATTCCCTCATTATTGGCTGTGGGCGTCACCATCTTTGAGGGTGGGGCAGTCAATTAGCATATTCCCTCCTTATTGGCTGTGGGTGCTGCCATCTTTGAGGGCAGGGCAGTTAATTAGCATATTCCCTCCTTATTAGCTGTGGGCGCCACCATCTTTGCGACAGTGTGAGGTTCAATTAGCATATTCCCTCTTTATTAGATAGGATTTGTGGGCCATACGACATTATCAACTTAACGATTAGCCTGCTGTATGTGGTCAAACATTTGATTAATTCACCCCTAATTGCCTTGGCAGGGCCAGACCAAATGATTTCAAGGGCCTTATATGGCCTGAGGGCCAGATGTTCCCCATCCCTACCCTAGTCCAAGGGTTGGCAAACTTTTTTTGTAAAAGGCCAGGTAGTAAATAGTTGAGGCTTAATAAATAAATAAATAGTTGAGGCTTTGTGCAGGCCATGTGGTCTCTGTCACTACTACTCAATTCTTGTTGTTGCCACAGACACTACATAAATGGGTAGACATGGACGTGGCTGTGCTCCAGTCAGACCTTCCAGAAAAACAGGCAATGGCTCATTGTGGCCGATGGTTCCCATTTTGTTGACACTTCTTCTATTCCATTCATTTTTCCTTAATTGTCCCAAAAGAGTCTTATAATTTTTCCCCCCAGAAGGTGAGTTTTTAAAATTTTTCCACTTCAAGCTTTTGGATTTTGTTCTGTGTTTTATTTTGTCTAGGGTGATTGATAAAGAGTTCCTTGCAATTAGCAACACAGCGTTATTTGGTAACATCACAACAATTTTGCTCTAAAGATCTGCCCTGCCCTACCTGGTTTGGCTCAGTAGATAGAGTGTTGGCCTGAGGACTGAAGGGTTCTGGGTTCAATTCCAGTCAGGGGCACATGCCTGGTTGGGGGCTCAATCCCCAGTGGTGTGCAGGAGGCAGCCAATCAGTGATTCTGTCTCATCATTGATGTTTCTATCTCTCCTCCCTTCCTCTCTGAAATCAGTAAAAAATACATTTATACACACACACACACACACTCTAGATGCCGGTGCACAACATTCGTGCACTGGGGGGAGGGGGCATCCCTCAGCCCAGCCTGCACCCTCTCGTAGTTCGGGACCCCTCGAGGGATGGCCAACTGCCAGCTTAGGCCCACTCCCCGTGCCACTCCCCACGGGTAGCAGGCCTAAACCAGACATCCCCCAAGGGGTCCTTAGCACTGCCATGGAGGCAGGAGAGGCTCCTGCCACCGCTGCTGCGCTCACCAGCCGTGAGCCCAGCTTCTGGCTGAGCAGCACTCCCCCTGTGGAAGCGCACTGACCACCAGGGGGCAGCTCCTGCATTGGGTGTCTGCTCCCTGGTGATCAGTGTGCATCATAGCAACTGGTCATTCTGCCATTCGGTCAATTTGCATATTAGCCTTTTATTATATAGGACATATATACACCGAGTGGCCAGATTATTATGATCTCTGAATACATAATTTGCATATTAGCCTTTTATTATATAGGTTATTCGCTGAGTGGCCAGATTATTATGTATTCAGAGATCATAATAATCTGGCCACTCAGCGTATAACCTATATAATAAAAGGCTAATATGCAAATTGTCCCCTCAACCAGGAGTTCAACCAGCAGGCAGGCCAGCCAGCCATCCATGTCTCCTCCCCCTGGCCAGGTTGGCCAGACCCCCACCAATGCACGAATTCATGCACCGGGCCTCATATATATATATCTGCTGTATGAAGTTCATGGACAGGGGGAGGGGTGTCCCTGAGCCCAGCCTGCACCCTTTCCAATCTGGGACCCCTTGGGGGATGTCTGACTGCCGGTTTAGGCCTCCTAAACCGGCAGTCAGACATCCCTCTCACAATTCGGGTCTGCTTGCTCCTAACCGCTCGCCTGCCTGCCTGTCTGATTGCCCCTAACTGCTTCTGATTGACGCCTGCTGGCCTGAGTGATGTGTAACTGCTCCCCTGCCTGCCCAATCACCCCCAACTGCCCTCCCCTGTCCTGCCCTGCTGGCCCGGTTGCCCCCAAATGGCCTCCCCTGCTGGCCAGATCTTGCCCCCCAACTGCCCTCTCCTGCCAGCCTGGTCGCCCCCGACTGCCCTCCCCTGCTGGCTGGATCTTGCCCCCAACTGCCCTCCCCAGTTGGCCTGGTCGCCCCTAACTGCCCTCCCCTGCCAGCCTGGTCACACCCAACTGCCCTCCCCTGCAGGCCTGGTCGCCCCCAGCTGCCCTCCCCTACAGGCCTGGTTGCCCCTAACTGCCCTCCCCTGCAGGCCTGATCATCCACAACTGTCCTCCCTGCCAGCCATCTTGTGTGGTGACCATCTTGTGGCGGCCATCTTGTGATGACATGTGCGATGCCACCTAGGCTTTTATTTTATATATATATATATATATATATATATATATATATATATATATATAAAATTTTTTTTTTAACATCTATCCTGCAGTTGGATATGGTTTAGCTGCTCACAAGCAGCCTTATCTTATTTCCTGTTATAAAATATTGGCTGCCACTTGGAAGTGAAAAGGCACCTTTTACAACCCATTCACATTGCAGAACAGGTCTGACGGCTGACCACAATATCATTTAGCTCATCAATGTGTACAAGGCTTCTGTTTGAAGATGGAAGTATTGATGCTGCTGTTATGATTAATATTGCATGTTTAATATTTTGCAATCAAAGGCATCTTCCCCACTTCCTCCCATTCTGACATCAAGACTGAGCAATCCACTTGGGGGCCTCAGGGATTCCTTTCATGGCCATCAACTCATTGATGCTGCTATTGCAGTTCTAGATTTTTGTCTGCTAGGTCAAGATTCCACTGGAAGATGGAAAAAAGATTGCACTCCATTTAAGCCCTTCTATTTGATTAATCATATGTATGTACTATAAAAATTGTTTTAAGAAAAAGAGGATTTAACTCTAAATGTTTATATACTGAAGTTGACTTAAGTGGTTTGTTTTTAATTTCTGGTAACTATGTTTGAAAGATATTCCATGTAAGTGTTACTGGACGGGACTGGGTTTGGAGTGGGTCTCCTGGGGTGGCCAGTAGTGTGTGGTTTCTTGACTTCGTGCAGGAAAGATTTAATAAATGTGTCCAAGTGATTTTGAGAGTATGTTTATTAAAGCTGGGACAGTGAAACAGGAAGGGCTTAGGATAAAAGAGGCAGCAGAAGAGAGGGCTGCTTTGGCTTTTAGAAACGTTCTAGGAAAAAATGGGCCACGCTGAGCTGCAGGAACTCACTAAGAAGTAAAGGTCACAACAAAAGGAAGTGAGTCAAGGTGGGGCTGCTGTTAGCTCACTGGGAAGTCAGAGAAAATGGGGCCTTGGACACAGGTTCAGGGGGTAAGCCTGCGATGAGCTGCTGCTGCCCACTGCTCCCCTATTTGCAGTCTTGTGGGCACCCTTAGAATTTAGGAGAAAGGGCAGAGATCCATGCCTAAGGGAGAAAGGCGTGGGCATGCTGTAGGGAGAGTGCACCACGGGTCCCTTGCCTTGAGACTTTTTATCTTTCTTTTGCTGTATGGGAATCTTTAGGGAAGGGTCTTAACAGAATATTCATTAGTTTCCCAGGTGTGTCCTTTAATATGTTGATTCATCAAAATGTGGTATAAAGGGGTCAGGGTTATTTCCCGGTTAGTTTCATGTTTTAAAAATGTCATAGAAGAGGGACCAGGACTGAGGCCAGTCTGCCCCCAGGACAGTCTGGAATGTGTAAACCATTTGTTCATAAGTGTTCTTGGTTAGAGAAGATAAAACCTTGTGATTCATGGTCCAAGTCAGTTGGCCTTGCTTTATTTTGTCTCAGTTTCCCTTATTACATTTGGCAAGGAATTTCCCTAGCTTCTCACTATCCTGTCTCATACATGTACAATTAAGATTACTAAAAGCAATGATATAAGACTTTTTAAAAAATATGTTTTTATTGATTTCAGAGAGGGAGAGAGAGAGAGACAGCAATGATGAGAGAGAATCGTTGATCAGCTGCCTCCTGCACGCCCCACACTAGAGATTGAGCCCGCACTCTGTGCATCTATCCTGAGTGAATATCAAACTGTGTTTTCCTGGTTCATAGGTCAACATTCAACCACTGAGCCAAACTGGCCAGGTGATATAAGACTTTTAAAAATTCGGGAGAGGAATCCAAGATGGCGGCGTAGGTAAACACCTAAACTGCTGCCTCGAGCTACAATTTCAAAAATACAACTAAAAGACAAAACGTCTATCACCCAAAACCACGGGAAAGCTGGCTGAGTGAAAGTTCTACAACTAGAAGGAAAGAGAAAAGAGCATTGAGACGTGCACGAGTGCTGAAAAGCTGAGGTACGGAGGCGCATGATCCCGGCTGGCGGCGGGCATTGCTTTTTTCAACCCAAAGGGAGACAAGCCCCCGATTACTCTGAAATCCAGTTTCTGGGGAGACGCGGGGGACCCAAACTCCTACGGGGAGAAGCTGGACTGTCTGCCAGTGAGAGTGGCTTGCTTGCAGAGCTGCGCGCAGGAATAATTGTTTGCTGCACTGGGGCACGGGACTGCCGACAGGGACGCAGAGCCGGCTAACTAGCAGCCAGTGCTGTTTGCCACGCCCTAGCCTAGTGACGCCCTGAGGCCCCGCCCTGCACAACCTACAAACCCACCCAAGCTCCAGTGGAGTTAGCATAAGAAAGCCCTGCTCTATCGCAGCTTAACCTAGCAAACTTGCAGCCCGGGTCAGACAGCTCCAAAACCTCCAAACCCCAAGCAAAGAGGAGAAAACTGTAGCTCTCACTGTAGCTCCTGCTGGGTGGCCTCAGACAGTAGCTGACCTGCACCCCATTGGAGATCCAGAAACCAGTGTACCTAGTGGTCAGTGTGAGACACCAGATTTCAACTCCTCACATCCATAAGTGACACATTCAAGAGGCAGACTCAGTGAGCACCAAAGCCCCACTGAAACAAGTCCTGCCCCATAAGCGTGTCTTCAGCACAGCAGTTCTTCCATTATAGACACAGCGAGTGCTCACAGCTAATTGGCCTGGAGGTCAATTCCTCCCAGTGTACCAATAGCAATTAAGGCCTAACTACACCAAGACTTTGCACTCAGCCCACAAAGGGGTGTACCAAGAGCATCCACATCAGGTGATTGGGGAGGCTGAGCTACTGCCCCCTATAGGTCACCTACCACACAAAGCCACTCCATCAACACAGGGAAGCAGCCAAAATGCGGAGACAAAGAAACATGTCACGAATGAAAGAAACGGAGGAAAGCAAACTACTGGACGACATAGAGTTCAGAACCACATTTATAAGGTTACTCAAGAATCTTCTTAAAACCGCTGAGAAACTTGATGAGACCTTTAAGGATATTAATGAGAATGCCAAAAAAATGGAAAAGGATCAGTCAGAAATGAAGCATACACTGTCTGAAATAAAGAATATACAGAAACTCAACTGTAGATCAACGTACCCCAAGAATCAAACCAAAGATCTGAAATATGTGGAAACAAAACACATCCAACGAGAAAAACAAAAAGAAAAAAGAATCCAAAAATATGAAGATAGTGTAAGGAGCCTCTGGGACAACTTTAAGCGAACCAACATCCGAATTTTTGGGGTGCCAGAAGAAGGGAGAGAGCAAAATATTGAAAACCTATTAGAAGAAATAATGACAGAAAACTTTCCCTACCTGGTGAAAGAAATAGACTTACAAGTTCAGGAAGCACACAGAACCCATACAAGAGGAATCCAAAGAGGACCACACCAAGACACATCATAATTAAAATGCCAAGGGCAAAAGACAAAGAGAGAATATTAAAAGCAGCAAGAGAAAAACAGTTAATTACCTACAAGGGAGTACCCATACGACTGTCAGCTGATTTCTCAACAGAAACTATGCAGGCCAGAAGGGAGTGGCAAGAAATATTCAAAGTGATGAACAGCAAGAACCTACAACCAAGATTACTCTACCCAGCAAAGCTATCATTCAGAGTCGAAGGTCAGATAAAGAGCTTCACAGACAAGAAAAAGCTAAAGGAGTTCATCACCACCAAACCAGGATTACATGAAATGCTGAAGGGTATCTTTTAAGAAGAGGAAGAAGAAGAAAAAGGTAAATATAAAAATTATGAACAACAAAATGACATCAAATACATACCTACCAACAAGTGAATCTAAAAATCAAGTGAATGAAAAATCTGAAGAACAGAATGGACTGGTGAATATAATAGAATCAGGGACATAGAAAGGGAGTGGACTGACGATTCTCAGGGGAAGCAGGTGGGAGGGGTGCGGGAAGAGATTGGACAAAAATCTTACTCCTATGGATGAAGACAGTGGTGGGGGATAAGGGCATGGGGTGGGGTGGGGAATCAGGTGGAGGGGAGCTATGGGGAAAAATAAAAGAGGAACACCTGTAATAATCTGAACAATAAAGATTTATTTAAAAAAAATCTGAAAAACAGAATGGACTGGTGAATATAATAGAATCAGGGACATAGAAAGGGAGTGGACCGACGATTCTCAGGGGAAGCAGGTGTGAAGGGTGCGGGAAGAGATTGGACAAAAATCTTACTCCTATGGATGAAGACAGTGGCGGGGGGTAAGGGCATGGGGTGGGGTGGGAAATCAGGTGGAGGGGAGCTATGGGGGAAAAGAAAGAGGAACACCTGTAATAATCTGAACAATAAAGATTTATTTAAAAAATAAAAATAAAAAAATAAAAATAAAAATTCGTTATGATTTGTGTTAATACAAGGATATCTTTTCATCTTAGTTTATAATTTCTTTTGAACTAGCACACAGTTTGGAATTTAACAAGTATAAACTCTTACCATTGAAACCACTGTTTATAGATAGGAACATTTCTTGTAGAAAAGACTAAAAAAATCTAGTTATCTTTTAGGTGTTTTTTTTTTTTTTTTGTATAATTATAATAAACCAAATCCAAATTTCCCCTTTAATCTGATTATGTTATTTTGTTTTAAAGTCGACAACTTAAATCCATAAATATAGCATTTGAAAGGAAGTACTGCATCTGTGTGTGGCATGGAATGAGCATCACATGAAAACACAAGTCACTGCAAAAGATGTGGATTGAGTCCACTTGTGTTTCAAAAAATGAGACCTATTTCTATATGTACGTGCATGTAGCCAAGTATATAAATGCATAGAAAATAGCTGGAACAGTACACAACAGCTGTTAATATATCGTGTGTTTTAAATGAGGTAATAATGAGTAAAGTTTAACAAGTTTTTTCTGGTAAAAAGTTGATGTCTCCAAATTATAGCTGAAATATTTGGACTTGTCTACAGACCTAGAAAGGAAATTGGCATGCATGCAAGTAAGGGTTCTATTATTCTTTCAATTTTAGTCTCCTGATTACTTTATGGCTCATAACTTGTATCTTCCTTTGTGAAATGCAGAAAATTACCAAAGAAATGGATGACTTTCTACAAAAATTGAGGCAGAAGGTCAAAATCGGAGTGGTAGGTGGCTCAGACTTGGAGAAAGTGCAGGAGCAGCTGGGAAATGATGGTGAGTTATACATTGCTAATTACAATTTGGTAAAAGAGTAACTTCTTATGACGATATTGAAACTCGTAGCCATGGAGTATCATAACTAGCCCTGAACCCTCATCCCTGTTTCCTTGTTTGGGGAAACATGTTCTCTGTCTTTGTTTTCCCTGGTTTTCCTTCCTATAAATAAATTTCTGGAGTTGCTGATGGAGCACTTGGTACTCAGATACATGGGTAGATTCATCTGTGTCTTTGCCTGTCATACTTCTTGTCCCATCCACTGCCCTTGTAGCCTCAGCTCAGGCCCTGTCTCCTGACTGTCCTTACCCAGGTGTGAGGTGCCCTCTGGGTCTAGGGGCTTCCTCTCTGTTGCCCTAATTCAGTGTTCCCCAAAGTTCCCTTAGTCATGGGTCAACCAGACTCCTCCCCCACCTACTGAACCATAATCCCCAGCACAGGACCCCAGGAAGCTGGCAATTCTTATGGGCTTTTACTAGAGATTCTGACTCAGTAGGTCTACAGGCTGGGGAAACGTATTTTAACAGCTACCCCGAGAGCTTCTAATGCCCAGCCTGCTGCTGTAGCACTCTCGATTATTGGAAACTGTCTGGTTATAAATTTGTCTTGAAGACCAGGACTGGATTATTCATCTCACAGTCCCAGGGCCTCCAGGGTGCCTGGCCTATAAGAAAGAGTGGGTGGAAAGGTAGATGAATTGATCATTCTTTTCATCACTGTTGATGTTTTTGTAACCAACTAGAGTTCTCTCCACTCAGCGCTGCAGATAGCCAATTACTCTGATGTGGGTGCAGTGAAAGAAATTGATGTTTATTGTATAGCACTTCACAGGGGGACCAGGCAGCCTGTGCTGGAAAACCTGAATTCCTGATGGTTTGCAGACAAGAGGTCTTATAGAGCAGAAATCATGAGTAAAAAAAAAAGAAAGAAATCATGAGTAAAGAGTCCAGGGTGGTGGGCTGTGTCGATGGTCAGTTCTTACACAAGCTTCAGCACTGTTATTAAGCTTCTGGTGGCATCTTGTCCGGGTCTTGAACAGGGGAGGTCTGTAAGACATCTTGGGGTTGTGAATCAGTGACATTATCTTAAGAGCAGAAAGAAAAGAACAGAGTTGTACATTTCATGCTTAACAGGTTACATTCTTCTGTTATCTCTTATTTAATTAATTTTAAAGGGATGAATGGAGAGAGAGAGAAAAACATGGATGTGAGAGAGAAATATCGATTGGTTGCCTCCCATACATGCCCTGACTGGGATCAGACTTGAAACCTAGGCATGTGCCCTGACCAGGAATTGAACCCGTAGTCTTTTGATTTATGGGATGACATTCCAACCAACTGAGCCTCCCAACCAGGGCCCTTCTCTGTTATCTTAAGCAGACATATATACATTTTGAAACTTGCTTTACAGGCAGGCCTACAGGCCCCAGGACATGAATACATTCCAGTGCAGCTGTGACTCTTAAGAAGAGCTAATTTCATAAGTAACTAAAAGCTAAATTCTAATATATCAAATCTGTTATGATTTGGCCCAGACAATTCTGTCGTAGGGCTGTCCTGTGCACTGCAGATGTTTAGCAGGGTCCCTGGCCTATGCCCGCTTGATGCCAGTAGCACCCTCACCCCCAGTGTAACAATCTAAATGTCCCCAGACATTCCCACATGTCCTCTAGAGGCAAATTCACCCCCAGCTGGGAACCACTGTTCTAGATATAATACTTACCGTCCAAATCTGAGCAGGCTGTGTTTCCTGGACCAATAGAGAGCAATCTCTGTGTTCCTTTTAAAACTCTGTTCCTTTTACCTTAATTTTCCTCCTAGGTGCTCTGCTTAGAAACACTAAACAACATAGTAAGGCACATTAAACCTGGAAACTGTGCTACCTGGTCCCAATTGCCCTTTCTGCCTCTAGCCATATATTCACCCACAGGCTCAGTAGTTTTGTGTCAGTGTAGGACAATGTCCGTACTTTTCAGTGAGTAAAAACAACAGAATCAAAACATTCACAAGCCAAAAGAAAGTTAGGCTGTGAATCAGTGACATTATCTTAAGAGCAGTGTCAGAATCATCTGGGGAGTTCATTAAAATACCCCCAGCACAGAGCCTGGGAATCCGCTTTTTAACAGCACTTAACGTTTGAGAATTCATTTTTAATTTGGGTGTGTAGAGTCTGACTACATATAAGAATCAGCTAAAGAGCTTTATTTTTTTTAATCTGATCTTTAGCCTGGCGCCTGCAGAGTCTGATTCAGAAAGCAGAGCCTAGAAGTCTGCACAGTTTCATCGTGTTGGTGATGCTAATTCACAGGAGGTTTGAACCGTCATTGGCTTCCATTTTCCTTTACGGACAGGCAGGCTGAAGGCAGAGGCATGAAATGGCCCATTACCAAGTCTCCCATCTCCAGCCTAGTGATCATATTTTAAATATGTAATGAAGAGCCTTAAAATTAACGGAGCTCTTTCTCACTCCCAGTTTGTGAAGATGAGGTATTCTTTCAGAGTCTGTACTGGAGTTCAGCAGTTGTATTGGTGATACATGTTAATTAAGACATAGAAACACAAGTTGCCATTCATTGCATTCTGAGTTTTCTTTTGTTTTGGTTGCAGTGATTGAAAAGTATGATTATGTGTTTCCAGAAAATGGCTTGGTGGCATACAAAGATGGGAAATTCTTGTGTAAACAGGTGGGTTCTTGAGTATCCAACTACTGAACTGCTGTCTACTACTAGTGAAATGTTTTCCAAAAAGGTATTTGACACGGCCACCTCTGGGGAGGTATATTTGGGAGCCGAGGAACAGGGTGGGAATGAATCTTCACCCTGTATTTTTTTACATTTGGAATGTTGAATCATGGAACTATTACATATTCCAAATTGTTATCTATATTTTTATAACTGTTTTTTAAGGACACTTAATCTAATATTTCTGTTATGATAGCAGAGGCTGGGGTAAGCAGCGTCACTACAAGCATATTAAGAAGTACTATGTACTTAATACTCTTGTCAGTATTAAGATCATTTTGTTCAAATACGATATCTGAGAAAGCCAGAGTGAAGCAAATATATTTTGTGTCAGTATTTTGATTGAATTAAAGCAGCACCAATAAGCTCATGAAGCATTTGAAAGATAATGAATACAGAAATCTTGACTAACGAAGTAAAAAATGCTTTTGACTGAGCCCTTTCCGGTTTGCCTTACGGTCTCAACCAGAGAACAAAGGGAAAATGTGGTGGAGACGCCATCCTCCCTGCCACATCAGCCGGGTGACCCTGGATTGACAGTGGCTGAAGATCATCTTAAAAGTGCCTCCCACTGATCAAGTAACTCCAGTGTCTTCTTACCCTAGAGTATTCAGGGTCACTTGGGTGAGGCCCTAATCCAAGACTTAATCAACTACTGTCTGAGCTACATTGCGAAAATTCAACTCCCGAAGAAGAGGTGAGTTTGCTTTTAGCAGAGGCTGCCAGGGAATGTGGAGGGATGTCATTGGGTGGGTTGGTGTTCTTTTAAGTCCAAAGCCCAGCGATTAATAAAGAATCCCTGGAACCTTTCTGTAAAGCCAGGGATAGAAGAATGAGCATGTAAATGATGGCACGTCCACCTGATGGGAATTGAAAACAACATGCTTTCAGAGGCCACCGGGTAGGGCAAATGCCTGTGAGTCAGCAATGTGGAAAAGCAGCATAAACTCCAGGCCGGGAAGTCTTAAACTGGAGGCCCGCAGACCAAATCCCACACAGCCAAGTTTGCTTGGCCCACGGTGTTAAACCACACCTGAATTAATTGCTTTCATCTAAAAGTCTGACTTCACATTTTGGAATGTCTGGATTTCAGGCTTTTGTTGCAACTGAAAACCCGACAATTGGATGCCCACATAGCAGCACTCCCCTGCCCCCACCCCCAGGCTTTCACAGGCCACTTCTCCCATCTTTCTGACTTCTGTAGGCATTGGATTTAGGGACCTACCTCTTGGATTCTGTTATCTCAATTCCTATTTTTATTTATTTATTTTTTTACTTTTAAATATTTATTGTTTTCGGAGAGGAAGGGAGAGGGAGAGGGAGATAGAAACATCAATGATGAGAGAGAATCATTGATTGGCTGCCTTCAGCACACCCCACACTGGGAATCACACTCCCCACACTGGTGATCGAGTTGGCAACTGAGGCATGTGCCCTGACCGGGAATTGAACTGTGACCTTCTGGTTTATAGGTCGATGCTCAACCACTGAGCCACACCGGCTGGGCAAATAACAATAATGTACATACATGCCTACAGTTAAAAGATTGGCAGGAAATGGACACTTACTAACAGCGGCTGTATCGTGGTGGTGAAGGTACAGGTGATTTCTTTGAAATACTTTTCATTTTCTTCTTAGTGTTCACTTTATATGTAACACCTTAATGATCAAAGGGAGAAACATTTTTTAAATGGCATTTAAACTTCAGAGCAATACTGCACTTTGGTTACTCCTCACCTGAGGATATTTTTTCCATTGATTTTTAGAGAGAGTGGAAGGGAGGGGAGAGAAACATCAATGTGAGAGAGACACATTGATTGGTTGCCTCCCGTACACACCCCGACCTGGGCCAAGGATGGAGCCTGCAACCAAGGTACGTGCCCTTGACCAGAATTCTGCAGGCTGATGCTCTATCCACTGAGCCAAACTGGCTCGGGCGGCAATGCTGCACTTTGAAGACTAGCAGAATTGATGGGACAGGTACCCCTGCTCAGCACCTCCACTGAGAGGGAAGGGGCTTCCCTTTCCAAATGGGTCTCATAGGATGAGACGGGGTGGACCCAGCTTGCAGCTGGGTGAGGGCACGTGGGTGTTCATTATCCTGTCTACTTTTACATGTATTAGAAATTCTCCATAGTAAAAAGTGAAACTATATCTTACATCCCAGGCCAGCTCAGTCTTTCCATTAAGCATTAAGGAAGGATAAAAAAGGCAAGCAGAACCCTGTCCTCAGACAGGTGTCACCTCAGGAGGGAGATCCATGTACGGAGCAGTAGTTCTGAATTAGCGTGACATGGTTGCTGAATTCAAGAGGCAGAACTGAGAGCTAGCTTGATTGGCCTTTGCCCACATTTCTCAGCAGTACTAGCTGTAGCAGTTAAGACTTCGGTGTGGAGTTGAATGCTAGGCAAACCGCCTTAATCCTGATTTTTAGGACAGAAGGCTTTCTAAGATGTATCGGCTTCCCTTTGTGCCATGGGAATAGAGCAATACTGTGTCCCTGAGTTGGGGAAAATTAATTGAGCTCTTTTTCTGACAGTTTAGGACCTGCAGCCCTGGGTTGCCGTGGGAATGGTCACCAGTCGTCGTCCCCCCCCCCCACCCCCATTGTACATGTGGAAGGTGTAGGGGACATGGCTGATCTGCACCAATGCCAGGACCCCCAGGGGGGGGTGGTTAGAAAAAATGTCCCAGGTGCACTGCAAATTAGGCACAGCGGGGGAAAGGAACTGGGGTCACAGTGTACTGTTTCTACCTTCTTGTGAGTACTCACTGCTTCCCAGTATGCAGATGACGTCTGCATAAGCTGGAACATGTGATTTTCACAAGACCTTCAGAGGTAACCAGAGTGGATACCAATAGCCCCAGCTGAGGCTAGACAGGGCCCAAAGTCACCCAGCCCATTAGAGGGGCCTTAGCCTTGAACAGGTCCTCGCTCTGCACCCTGCCTGTGTCCTCTCAGCATTTACAGGTGGTGCTGGCTGGACATCGGAGCTGTGGGGCGGGAATAGCAGAGGGTCCAGGAAGAATGAGTCAGCCTCACAGGCATCCCTGCTAGAACCAGAAGACACTTCAGAGCACACCATCTGTACACAAAACACTTTGGTCTCATTTGTCAGAATAAATAGTTTACCAGTTGAGTTTTTAAGAAACTCTTTTTGAGATTCAAATTGGAAACATGGTGGGGAAAAGTGTTTTGTTTTTTTAAGAAACCCCTTCATTTGAGGTAACTTCAAAAGGGTCAGGCTGTTCTCATTTTCTGTGTCAGATCAACCTATCAGAAACAGCCCGCCAGTGGGTGATGAGTGTCCTCAGTTCCTGGGAGTTCATGGGGTGACCCTCAGAGCCTTTTCCTGGGCCACGTTGCTTGGTAAAGCAGTGACTTCAGGAGGTCCGTGGCAGAGTTGTCTGGGATATACATTTTCAAACTTCTCAGGAAACTTAGAGAGCTGGTCATCATTTTTATTAACTTAGATTCTCTGCCCAACGCCAGCCCTATTGAACAGAATAAAATGTGAGTTTAGGTTTTCTGAAGCCACATCAAAATAGAAAAAACAAAGGAACAGGTGAAATTAATTTCAATGTTTCATTCAGACCCATATATTCAAACTATAATTATTTTAACATAGTGAACATAAATTATTATTATTAATGATTACATTCCTTTTCCTACTAAACCTTTGAAAACTACTGTCAGTTCAGATGAGCTGAATTTCCAAGCTCACAGCTGCATGTGGCCTGTGGCTGCCAGAAGACCCCGCACAGTGGAGTGTGGATTACACCAGCCTCTGCCTTTTGGAATCACCCACCTTTTCAGCCCATCTGTCCATCTAGAATGTTGCCCAAATTGGATAATGTGCCTCTCTCCCCTTCCTTTACAGGGGCACTTTCATCGAGTTCCGAAACGGGATGTTAAATGTGTCCCCTATTGGAAGAAGCTGCAGCCAAGAAGAACGAATTGAATTCTATGAACTCGATAAAGTGAGCGTTTCTGAAACATCCTGGGTTTGGGCAGATAAGAGGTGCCACTTTGTGGCCACAGTTACAGTGTGCAACACAATAGACAACCGGTGTCTTCTTGTTTTTCTCAGAAAGAAAACATACGACAGAAATTTGTAGCAGATCTGCAGAAAGAGTTTGCAGGAAAAGGCCTCACGTTTTCCATAGGTATTGTATATTCAGACTTTGCCGGGAGTGTGTGGTGGGCGGGTGCGTGCCTGAAGTTGGACTGCCGTTTGCAGGTGGGCAGGAGGATTTAAGGAGCATTCCATCTGTAGGAGAAACCCACTCTCCTGGGTGATGGGCCAGGCAGAGACTTGCCCTGCTAAGTAATGCTTCCAGCTGCTGGGCTGGGCTCTAAGTTCTTACCCAGCAGGAGCCCTTACTGCATTTCTCCTCCTGGTCAAAAACAAGAGCATCTTGCATATTAATGAAAAGTAAGAACTTCCCCTCACGCCTTTGGGCAGGCAGGCACGTTAGTGAGCTCCATAGCAGAGATGGGATGGGAGCCTTTTAGGTACATTAGACTGAATTACACGTCAGCTCAGTTGGTTCTGCAAATCAAGAAGCCCAGAAAGGAAAGGAGACTTGGCTAGGCTCACCAGGCTTTATTCACTACGATGGACCAGCACACGACTGTTTCTGATGGCTGATGCAGACTCCTTCCCACGCTCAGGTCTCAGGCTTGTTGTTTTTTGTAGAATATGTCTATCAAATGCTTCAAGCAAGACGATCTCCCCTGTCAGTGCCTATGAGTCATTTCTCAAAGCCCTCTCATTTACTAGTGCTAATAAATGTGTGGGTTGTGGGGAGACTGGGACTGCAGAGGGATTATGTATAATAGATGAATGGGTGGGTTTTTAAGTATTCTCGAACTGTGACATGAACATTGTTCTGATACAGCTTTGAAAGGGTTTTTGTTGTGGGTGAAAGCTGCCTGTAAATCACCTCCCCTGTGATTTTCATTGTCCTGCAAGACGAGCTGGATGCAGCCGCTTCCAGGCATTCTCCGCCTCAGAGCTGAGCAAGTTGAAGCTGGAGATCAGCACCACTGAATGGGGCTCTTACCAGATGTCCCGCAGCATGCTTCACTGAAACCCACTCGCTGACTTGTCTAGGCTCATGTGGCCTGTGGAGTTTTTTATCTCTTCACTCTCTGGTCCCCTCCAGAATACTTGGTTTGTTCAGCTAAGATCTATCCCAGGTGGCCCTGCCTTTCAACATGAAAGGGACTTCTGGCCTTTTCCAAACTACATCTGAATAGATAGTTTCATGTCCTTTCAGAATTATAAAAGGGGGTTCAGAAAGGGTAAGTAACTTGCCCGAGCTGGGAGCACCTAAATGCAGTGCACCCCTCGCTCTGAGGGGTCCTCTGGGTCCCACTTTAAGGATTTAGGTGAAATAATGTTGGAAAAACACATAAGGTGGAATGAACCTCTAGAACCACCCCTGAAGGCATGGAAGCAGCAGGCTCGAGGACCCAGTCCATTGCACATGCCTTCCAGTGACAAGTCGTTAACCTCCCTTTCACCTTCAGCTTATGTGTCCCCTCCCCACTTGGCAGGAGGCCAGATCAGCATCGATGTCTTTCCTCATGGATGGGACAAGAGGTACTGCCTGGGACACGTGGAAAATGATGGCTATGAGACCATTTATTTCTTTGGAGACAAAACCATGCCAGTGAGTATGGAAGTGTTTTTTGTGGTTTCATTGTTTGGTTTGGGCTTGAAGGGAGGAAATGGACAAATGGGCTTTTTTCCCTTCACCCACACATTCCCCACCAGCCCAGCTCAAACTGAGTGATGCTTCTGTCCTCCTAAAGGGTGTGATTAGGGTGGTTAAGGCCCCCTCCCCTCCCTGCTAAGACACCTGACACCTCAGTGGAGGTAAGAATCCAGTGAGCTTCGGTTTAGCTTTTGAATTAAATATTGCCCTCTTCCAGTGACTTCTAGACACCTGACCCAGGGATGTTGTCAAATCCTCTTTTTCAGAGCCCTTGTCATTCTTTTTCCTCAGTATTTTGTTTCCCAGAGGCCTTCATTTAGGTTCTAAATGATAGGAGACAAGGAGCCTCTTGAGTCTGAAATTTGGGAGGTGAGGGGTCAGTCCTGAGCATCACACACAGGGTACAGGAGTCCCCACCCACCCCCCAGGGTGTCAGAAACCCTTAGTCCAAGACTGACTCTAAACTGAAACTGAGAGCAGAGCCCGGTGTTGAAGGGCAGCGTGAGCAGGAGGAGTCCCTGGAGGGAATTTCCCTGGAGCCCTCTGGCAGCCGAGCAGGGCTCTCCTTAGGACAGGCGGTTGCCCAGGACATTGTCACCGTGAGGCCCGAGGGAGGCTCAGCGCCAGGGGTTCCTGCCCAGTCTCAGGCTCAGCGTCTCCCTTTAATTTCCTCTCGCCCTCTGTGCCCTTCGGTGGTTACCTTGCCATCAGGCGTCCTGGGCCGTACTGCAGTCAGCAGTTGCATCATAAGTGCTACATAGGGAGTTTTTTATCCCTTCACTCTCTGGTCCCCTCCAGAATACTTGGTTTGTTCAGCTAAGATCTATCCCAGGTGGCCCTGCCTTTCAGCATGAAAGGGACTTCTGGATACATAGTTTCCTGTCCTTTCAGAATTATAAAATGTGGGTTCAGAAAGCGTAACTTGCCCAAGCAGGGAGCACCAGAACAAACTCCCTGCTCTTTCAAGGAGTGTGCTTTCCAGTCAGCAAACCCTCTCTAGCGAGTGAGAAAGATTCTAATTCCCAAAGGAACACGGTTCTTTTCAGGAGGCATATCAGCCAGCTTTTTCCTAATGACAGAGAGAACCAGGGTCTAATCACATCCCGCACCTATACTCCGGACACAGCGGTGCCTTCAGTAGCGGCTTTGGGAGAAGTTAGCTGATGAAATGACCCCGAGATCTAAAGAACGGTTAGGAGCCCTAACCGGTTTAGCTCAGTGGATAGAGCGTCGGCTTGCAGACTCAAGGGTCCCAGGTTCGATTCCAGTCAAGGGCATGTACCCTGGTTGCGGGCACATCCCCAGTAGGGGGTATGCAAGAGGCAGCTGATCAAAGTTTCTCTCTCATCGATGTTTCTAACTCTCTATCCCTCTCCCTTCCTCTCTGTAAAAAAAAAAAAAAAAAATCAATAAAATATATTTAAATAAAAAATAAAGAACGGTTAGGAGCTTCTTCAGTCCTCCCATGGGCGCCATCTCCTCCCGGCTGAGGAGAGAGCCATCGGACAGGAGAGAACACCTTTCCGTGAGGATGACGTTCTGCTGTGTGTTCCAAGTCCCCCAGGTGGGCCTTTGCACAATGCAACTCAATCCTTTGGGAATTTATTTGTGAATGTGTTTCCTATTCTGTTTAGCCGCTACATTGTCACACATCAATTCTGTTTTCCTAAATCTCGCCTGCTTTTAAGAAATGGATACTGTTTTTAATATGTCTTTATTGATTTCAGAGAGAGTAAGGGAGAGGGAAAGATAGAAACACCAATGATAAGAGAGAATCATCATCAGCTGCCTCCTGCATGCCTCCTACAGGGAGTGAGCCCACAAACCCGGGCATGTGTCCTGACTGGAATTGAACCATGACCTCCTGGTTCATGGGTAGATGCTCAACCACTGACCCACACAGGCCGGGGTAAAAAATGGATATTATTCCATGGAGGTTCCCCCCACCCTCATTCTTAAGTAATATGCATTCATTGCAGAAAATGAGAAAAGGGCAGGGAAGAAAGTATAAGTCACCTATTGTCACAGCTGATGTGCCTCCCAGGCTTTCCTCTCTGCAGATATGAGCTCAAATGTGGGACCTTGCATGTTCATTGTTTACTTCCTGCTTTTGTTCTCAAACCATATTTTATTTCCCCCATGTTAGTGAGTCTTCTCTGCAAACAAGATGTTAATGGCTATAGAACATTCTGTCATTGGGGCGTAGTTCATTCACCCATTTCCCTGGGAGAGGCGGCTGTAGATCGTGGCTTCTTGCTGTTGTAATGAACACTGGTCAGCGCTCTCACATCATTCTTTGCCCTCAGCTCTGATCCTCTTGTCAGTGGTTTCCTGGAAATGGGAGTGAACAGTCCAGCATTCTAAGCCTTTTAACAACATGTCAATTCTTAAAACTTTAGGCACAGAGCTGTCAAATACTAGTTTTAAACACTGTTCACATTCGGGGATAGACACTTTGAAAGCTGTTTTCTCTCTGTGTATCAAGGCAAATGTTTTTGCAGCTTCCAGGGAAGTGGCACCTGAGCTAAGAGCTGTCAGGGAGAAGCCATTTCCCTGCCAAGCACCCCAGACTCAGGACAGCCTGCGAGTCCTCTCCCAACACAGCCTCTGACGGGACCGATGCTGCACTGCCTTGAGCGCCTCCAGAGAGCAGAGTAAAGGAGGAGGCCTGGGCCTTGCTTTTCTGAGTACTTGTCAGCTCTGAAACCCCTCATCCTTCCCACCAGTCACAGCCACCAGGGTCTGAAAACCCAGCTCTTGAGTTCCGCTTAGAGGCTGGGGGAGACCTGGTTTGCCTCAGGAAGGAGATGGCCAGGCACAAAAGACGCGCCCCAAATTGCTCTGCCTAGCATTCCAGGGGCTGCAGCTCACTGTCACACACTGAGAAAGCAGCCACATGCTGCCAGCAAGCAGCACACCCTCAAATTCCCATTTCCTACGCATGCCCTGCTGGGCCACCCAGCAGTGGTTCCAGACACTGGGCACCTTGCAGCACTTGCTGTCATCTCTCAGCTCTTAGGACATCCTGGGCCTCTAGACCCAGTAGCTTTTATTCCTTCCCCAACTTTATTGAGGTGCTTGTACAGCCCCCCACAGTGACTGTCCCCTACAGTGACTGTCCCCTGCAGCCAGGAGAAGCCCTGCTCCGCGCTCATTGAGGGCACAGCCCTCAGCTCTATGCCCACCACAACTAGACATTTGACAGATGCTAGTTAAACTGACCTGAGGTCAGCGTCCATGGGCAGCAGGAGTGTGAACTGCAGGCGACAGGGAGTCTGCCTGCCTGCAGGAGTGTCAGCTTCCTCTTAACACAATCTCCTCTGTCTCCAGTGTCTGGACAATCAGGGTTCACTTCTGTAACAGTGTGTGCAAAACTGGGGTGTGATGGGGACTGAGCCTCCTCAGCCCCTCCCCTGCTGTCTGGATACTGCAGACACTGGCCCCGCCCGGTGGGGATTTAAATATTCATGGGCGGTTTCTCTGAGCCAAGGTCTCTCCTTTGGACCCATCATTCATTCTAACAAGAATGTGATCTCCTGTTATTCATCCCTTTGCCCCTTCACTCACTTTATCTTCTCTCAAGAAGCGGTTTTGTTTGTACCCTGGAAGCTGAGCTTATCCTGGAAGCTGAGCTTCCGCAGCCCGAGCCAGGGAGCCTGTGGTGCGCATGCATTTCATGTGGGAGCTTCGCTGTCTGAGGCCTCGCTGCTCCAGAGGGGCCCTCGCAGCTCAGTGCTTTGGCTCTGCTGCTGCCTCCCTCTGACTCTGGTTTGCAAGCTCTGTGCAGCCACTGCGCAGAAGAGGCTGGCCCCTGACAGTAGGGGAGGATGGTAGAGGTTGGTGGGGTTTATGGTACAGATGCTTCGCTGCCCTCTGTAAGCAAGCAGAGCTGAAAGGGACCCAGCAGCCCAGCACAGATGGGGGAGGTTTTGATTCTCTGGACCCAGCTTCCGTGGGTGAATTCCACAGTAGCTCCCAGCTCCATCCCGGCAGGACCAGGGGAGACTCATGCAAATTAGGCATCTGCCAGGCACACATCTGTTCCCAAATGTGACATCCTCTCCAGGGAGGGGCAGGCACAGCTGTGAGCCCACCTTCCTTCAGCGGTCACTCTGCCTCATGCTGCACCCTGGTTGGCGGCTGGGGCTCCTGACTCTACTCTGCTTCTGTCCTCACCCCGTTCTCTAGAAAGACCCAGCTGTAGGCGAGCCTCATTGTGGCCTGGAGTGCTGCTTTCTGGTGGCTTCACAGGTCTCAGGTCCTGACCATGGTCTGCAGACCCTCCGGGGCCTGGCCCTGCCGGCCCTTCAGGCCCGCCTGGCAGGTTCTGAGAGCTGCGCTGCCTTCCCCGTAGGGAGCCAGTCACACGCTTGTCCCCTCCCTTCCTTCAGGTCTCTGCTCAGAGGCCCCTCCCTGGTCACTCCAGGTTCCCTTCCCCTCTGTTCTTCGCAGCTCTTTCCCATGTCCGGGAGCTGGGGGGCAGCCTTCATGTCGTTTTGTGGTTTTGTTGCCGCCCCTGTATCTCCAGTTGCTGAAACCATCCAGGCAGGGAGCAGTTGGGTGACAGGTGACTACTAACTGCCCTCCTAAATCTGTGACGTTGGCTTCTTCCGAACACGGCGGGAGTTTGTTTTCCCTTTGAACGTAGTCCTCTGTGGTGATGTTTACCTGCCAGGCCATTTCTGAGAGAAATCTGGCTTTTTTTAAATCAGAGGAATTACTAGAAGTGGTTCCACAACTGCTTGCTTAGGCAGCAGATACAGGGCCTCTGGGTGACCCGACGCCCGCAGGCTCCTGGGCGCACTGGGAAAGGGCATTCACAGCGCAAAGTCAGGGCCCCCTGACATTGCTCCCTCCACCCAGCACACCTTGGGCCCGGCCACAGCCCCTTCAGAAATCTTGAACTCGCTTCCCCTGGAAAAGCTTCTGCTTGGGGACTGGTTAATCTTCAGGTAGGAGAGCAGGAGTGATTTCATGGGTCAGTCAGCCCTTTAAAAGGATATCAGGTTTTCTGACAGATTTTTATGAGAAAAACCCATTTTCTCAGCCACTATTTTCAGTGTATGGAAAACTAATTGATTTTTCTGAAGATCTGGAGTTAAGACTGCTTATCCAGTTTTATGAGAAAACTATAGGCAATTCCATGAGAAAAAAAGCAGGAGCTGTCCCCCCACAGCGCTTGGCAGGAAACCAATTCATTCACCTGAGACCAGCCGGACTGGGACCCACAGTCACGGAGCCCCGCCCTCCTTCCCTGCAACAGCGTGTCAGGTCCTCCCAGATCGGTGCCCTCAACTCCTGGAGCATGGTGCCCCAGATAAAACGCTGTGAAAACACCCAGACAGCTGAACAGGGGCTGCTGCTGATACTGCCTTACCCGGGTCCCATGGTCTCATCAGCTACTCCCCCCAGTGCTGTGGGAGGTGCCACCACTCCCCACTTTCCAGGTGGGGAGTTACCCAAAGAACCCCCCTCCTCAGTGGTAGAACCAAGATCTAACCCAGTTCACCTGGCTCAGACAGCCACATGGGGCTGTTTCCAGTTAAATGAATCAAAGTCAAATTCAGTTCCTTTGTCTGCCAGCCACATGGCGAGTGCTCCATAGTCACGTGTGGCACGTGGCCTTCGTCAGCTCAGAGATGGGCATATCCATCCAGGAAATCTGGGAGCAGGGTGCTCTGGCTGTGGCCTGCCCCCCTCCTGTGGCTCGTTAGAGAAGCCCAGGTGCAGCGGAACAAGTCGATGGCACTGAGCATCCTGTCACCTGCCTAGACTGCTTGTTTATAGAAGAACTAGAGGCCCAGTGCACAAAATTCGTGCATTTGGGGGGTGGTCCCTCAGCCTGGCCTATGCCCTCTCGCAGTCTGGGAGCCCTGGGGGGATGTCCGACTGATGGCTTAGTGGGCCTAAGCCATCAGTCAGACATCCTTAGCATTGCCACAGAGGCAGGAGAGGCTCCCACCACTGCCGCTGTGCTCGCCAGCCATGAGCTCAGCTTCTGGCTAAGCTGCAGTCCCCCTGTGGGAGCACACTGACCACCAGGGGGCAGCTCCTGCATTGAGTGTCTGCCCTCTGGTGGTCAGCGCACATCATAGTGACCGGTCATTCCACCATTCGGTCATTTGTATATTGGCCTTTTATTATGTAGGATACGCTGTAGATGAGGCCCCCTAGAACCATAAGAAATGCAAAAAATTCACTGTTAACTCATTCTTGAATTGCCCCCACTTAAAATCAAATTGCCCCCACCCCCGTGGGGTGTGTGCTGCACCTTGGGAACCACTGGGCTTGACACTTTTACTCTCTGAGCTTCGTTTCTGAATACATACACATACCATGGGAATTGTAATCTCTTCTCCGCCTACCTCACTGGGTTGTCATGAGGAGGGTCTGAGCTAATAAACCTGGGAACGTTTCATCAAGTAAGTGATGTCTAATGGGAAGGGGTTGTTATTTTTAAGCTCACGGGTACCCTCGCAGGTAGCAGCTGCTGATGAGGGGAGGAGGGCATGATTGTTTCCTGGGACTGTAGCTATGGAAGCTTTGCAGAGGGTTCTACAGGCCTCGGAGGGGCGGGCTCTGGCCAGCAGCCCTGTAGCGGTGGTTGTCCCTGGAGCTGCTGGCGGGGGGGGGGGGGTGGGGGGGGGTGGGGGCATTAGAGGGATGGCGAGGCCAAAGGGGTAGTAACTGTTAAACCTTCCCGCTTGGCGCCATTCTTTAAGTTGTATGTGGCTTTTTCTCAGCTGTACCTGCTCAGGGCAGGGCTCCAATCTCCTGAAGCGGGATGGGGACCAGGCCAGGGCAGAGCCAGGTGGGCTAGGAGGGCAGGTTTAGCTGCGCCCCCAGCGAGGTTCAGTGTGCTTCTGCTGCAGAGATGGCGCTGCTACTGTGAGGGGGCGGGGTGGGGGAGGGTCTGACGCTGGGGAGCCACTCAGGCCTGCCTCCACCTGGGTCTGGAGTTGTAGGGAGGAGAGGCTTGCCCAGCCCAAGCAGTGGTGGGCCGCAGGCCTTGGGGGCGTTGACGGGTGATTGCTGGCGTGCTATTGTTGTGGGCAACCCTAGCGGGGATGGTGGGGGAAGAGATCAGGAGTTGGAGGTGCAGGCTGCAGCTACCCCTGAGGTTGGGTCTTCTCCCTGTCCAGTCAGCCTCCCCATCCCCCCCCCCCGGGAGTGTGGGGGCTGGGGTAGGGTGTCCGTGCAGAGGGATTATAAGAGCTCCCTGTGGCCACTTCCTCTTCCTTCTTTGCAGTCCGGGCTCCGGTCAGGCACTCTCCTCAGACCCCTGGGAACTTGGCTCCAGTTGCCCACCCCCTGCTGTGCACACAGCCTCCTGCTGGTCTGCCAATATGCAAATTGGTCGTTACTGTGATGCTGTTAGGACCAATTAGCATATTACCTCTTCATATATAGAGATAAGCCTTCAGTCTTCACAAGAACACCTTGAGCTCTGCTCGTTCAACGGCATAATTACCCATTCCCCACTGAGTCACAGTTCAGGAGAAGGTGACACCCTTTCCCATCCTGACTGTCTCTTAGTTTCCAGAGGAACGAGGTAACCGAGGAAACCCTCCCTGCTCCGTCCAATGGCAGGTTCCTCCTTCCTCTGGCAGTCCTGGCCCCAGGCAACAGCTGTGTCTGCTTCGTGTCTCCACAGGGTGGGAATGACCATGAGATCTTCACAGACCAGAGGACCATGGGCTACACCGTGATGGCCCCTGAGGACACGCGCAGGATCTGTGAAGAGCTCTTCTCCTAATGCCCCTCCCGTGGAAGGGCAGGAAGGCCCAGCTGCAAGTCCAAAAGGCTCACCCGGTGGCCAACCCCGGATCCCTCCCTCCCATGCCCATGGACACTTACAACTGTCCAGCCCGGGACAGACCTATAAAAACACTTCCTGAAATGAAGCATCTGCTGAGTGTCGGCTTGGTAGGAACCTTGAGACCAGGGCACTGTGGTCATCAGCCAGTAGTAAGCTAAGTGACCTCTGAACTCTTGTTTTCCCACCTCACTTCCTGTTTGAGAGCCACAGACCTCAGTGTGGCCTGTAAATGACTGGCCGGGCAAGTGACAGCTGACCCAATGGAGCTTGCCCTCCGCTGGCCTGGTATACAGGTTAGCTCAGATCCACTACAGTGAGGGCTGGTTCTCTAACCATCGACTTGGGAGGCAGTAGTCCCAACAGCCCTTCCCAAGGGTCCGGCTCTGAGCACAGGTTCAGAGAGACTAACAGGTGTCACACTTCACCAAAGAACCTTCTGCCTAGGCCCGGGCTTCCCAGGGGCCTGATTTGCCTTGGGTTCTCAGGCATCAGATGAAAGCCACGGTGATTAGCAGGACAGAAGCTGCCCTGTTTCTCTGCAAACCTTTGAATAAATAAGCGCGGGACCCTGGCCCTCACTCTGATTCTGACCTCGGGGTTGAGGGCAGCCTTGGTTGGGCCTGGTCCTGGGCCCTCTCCCCTTCCTCCTCCCCCTTCCCCCTTCCTTCCCTCCCAGGTTCTGCATGATCCTCATGGAACTGGAAGGTCCCTGCAGGCCCTGGTCCAGAGCAGGGCGGAGATGGCTTGCCCAGGCAACAGTTAACATGTTGATTCCTAGCCTCTGGAAATGTCAGGACCCACAGCCCTCCACAGATTGGTACAAGGGCCCGAGGCCGGCTTCTGTCCACAGTGTGACCTCTGCTGGGGCCCCACCCACCTGAATCCATGTGCTCTGCAACCCCACCTTCCCACCCTCACCAGGTGCTTTCATCACAGAGGAGCCTGGCTTCCCCCCCAGAGCTGTCCCCGGGCTTCTCGGCTCTGAACAGTGCCCCCACCGCTGGCATTTTTAGCGGTTCCCAGGACATGCCGTCGGTGGCATCTTGTCAAAGGGTTTTGCAAATGTACTGTAATGACATTTCAAGGTGACGAGTAGCAAATTAAAGTGATTGTATTGTTTCCTATTTCTCACTCTGATTACTTTTCTTGTCAACCTGTCTGCTCTTCAGTCGCATGTGATCCAGTCCCTACCACATAGGTAACTGCATGTCAGTAAAGCCCACTGAATGGTGGGTGTGAGCTATCACTAACTCACGTAACCCCCCAGCAACCCAGGAAGCAGGACTTAGCCCGAAGCCATCCCTCAGCCTCGCAGAGTTCACAGGATAAAGACACCATCACCAGAACCCTAAATGTGCTGAGTGCTGAGCAAGAGGGAAGCACAGAGGTTGCACCCTGAGCAGCCTGCAGCTGGTAAGAAAGCAGGCCCATCCCAGCACCGCAGAAGCCGGCTGGTATTCAGCCCTGGACTCAGGTCGCTCAGGAAAGGCCTATGTGCAGGGCGGGGGTGCAGAGCACCCAGGTGGCTGCAGGAGTCAGGCCTCCAGGAAGGCCTTCTGAGCCTCCTGAGGAGCCTAAGCCTGACCCTGCGGGAGGAACTGGAGGCAGCGAGATCTGCCACAGCTTGGTGGGGAGCAGATGTGGATTCAGGAAGGGCAGGGCGTAGGTGGCTTTGAATCACTTCCTTTCCAAGAACTGCTTCCTCTTCCTCTTCCCCCAAGAAGTGTTCCTTGATCTCAGGCCTGGCAGGCACCTGGGCCAGGCAGCCAGCCTCCAGGCCCCTCCACCTGTCTGCCCTCTGCAGCACCCACTCAGGTTCTGAAGCTCATTCCATCCCCCACTTGCAGCTGGTTCCCAGTATCACCTGCAGCTTTTTGCCAAGGGCTCCCTCATGCCACCTGGGGAACATCCTCTTAGTGCAACATGCCCACCATCTCATGGTTTTGAGCTTTGGCCTCTCCCTAAAAGGTTCAATGGGCTGGTCCTAGTTTTCCCTAATACATTTTGTTTTTTTGTTTGTTTTTAGAGAGAGAGAAAAACATCAATCTGTTGTTCCACTTATTGATGCATTCATTCATTGGTTGCTTATATGTGCCCTGACCTAGGATCGAACCCAAAACCTTGGCGTATCGGGATGAAGCTCTAACCAACTGAGCTACGCGGCCAGGGCCTTTCCTAATACACTTTGAAAATCAATGTAGCCTTGAAATAAAAATGTTCACCTCTGCACCAACAAAGATCATTACCTACCTCCCCTGAGAAAGACTGTCCCAGGACGACCTTCCCAGCCTAACACACATGAAGACCCGCCCGGAGCGGCCCTGCCTGTCCAGCCCAGCCCCTCACATCCTCTTGCCCTCCTGGAGACCAAACACTGTTCTCACGGCTCAGCCTCACACACCGAAGTATAAACGCATCCACAGGGCATCTATCTACAAGTGACCAAGTAGCACTTTCTGTTCTCACAAAGCCACATTCCACTTCTAAGCTTCTTACATTGAACCTGACAGTTAAGGGAAAAGGTATGATCCCATTTTCTGACTCAACCCCAAAACAACCAGCTGCGAAGTAGAATGACTCAGCCTGGTGTGGGGAGCCACCCTTACCCTCTGGCTCCCAGGAAGAGCTTCCTCACAGCCTGCTCCTCGTTAACAAACAACACACAGCCATGCACAAAACAACCTTTATTGACAGGAAGGTGGGAGGAGAGATTTGGATTTAGGAATCCCGGGTGCAACTCCCATCTTGGTCACCAATACCTCAGTCCTCCAGAGCCTAGAGCAGGTTCTGCATGTTGGGAGTGAGTGGGAGGGCATCCCTTCCAGCTCTGGGGACATCGTGCGGTTCTGGAATACCCATTGAAGAGCTGGTCACACAGGAAGGACTGCAGGAGCAATTTGCAAAGGATTCCACACACACAGGTCACCTCTGAACAGTAGATCCAATCCCAACCCACTGGCAGGTGGAGTCTGTGGGATCACACAAAAGACCGGGCTCCTGGCAGAAGTGGCTCCAGAAGTGTGGCCTGTACCCGACAGACAGCCTCCAGGGGCCACCTAGGCACACCCAAGGCTCGCAGGAAAAGGCCACCTTGGGCCCAGCAGAAGGCGAAGGCAGGAGGCAGAGAGCCGTGCAAGGGGCACGGCGGGCCAGGAAAAGGCAGATGGAGTCACTTAACCGTGGTGTTTTACATCACGCACACTTTGTGTTAAAACAAGTGTGCCAGCCATTGGCCAAACAGTTCCAGCCTCCCACCCCTCCGATGAGGCCGTCCCCAGGCTGAACACAAAGCCACCCCTCCGAAGAGGCTGTCCCCAGGCTGAACACAAAGTGTCCCCAGAATGCAGACACCTGGGGGCCAGGGCCAGGACTGCTTCCCGCCCCCAAAGCCCCGCCTTCGGTCTTCGGTCTAGAACACCCTGTCTGCCCAAAGCCAGCTTTAAAGGGTTCACTTTCCACGCTGACAAATGGACTCCTGACTCCACATCAGCCACATATTTCAAACGTATTACCCAGCTAGTTCTATTTAAAAATCACAACTACAGCCAAACCAAAGCACAGCAAATACAATCCTAGATCTGTTTACTGGAACTAGCTACAAAGGCTGGCAATGTCGGCAGAAATCGCAAACAGAGCTGGCTCCGGTGAGAGCGGCAGTTACTTAAAAACAAAAACTAACATTTCTTCACGCCTGTTTTCAAGACAACCCCTTCGCTCAATGTGTATTTCTCCAACGTTTGACTTTACCAGGCTGTAAGAAAGCAGGCTACTTAATCTTTTCTGGAAGGATCAGGAGAAAGGTCTGTTTTAAAACAAACACCCTCCCCTCTACACTCCCTCCGCCCCATCCACCACCTAAATAACAAGGGATGTGCAATGGCTGCTGGGCCATAATTACTCAGATTGAAGGCAGGTGGAGAAGACCAGGCTTCTAAGGGTCAGAGTTCAGCTCTCAGCATGGCTTTCCAGGTGGAGGACTAAGGGCTCCTGGGAAAACTTCTCCCGACCCCCAGCTGTGACACCTCCTGCTGCAAAGGCACCTAAGACCCTCCCACCCCTCCCACCTCTGCCCCCTGAAGCCAGCTCCCCTGGAACCAACCAAGCATAGAATCAAAAAGCCTGCACTGCCCAGGGCCAGGGAGACACAAGCAGGGGGTGCTTGGGTGGGAATTCATGCTGGGGAAACACACAGGATCCAAGTGTGTCACCACCAGGCAGAGTCCTGAGCCTCCAAATCCAGGGGGATGGGGATGAGGGACTCTGTGGGCTGGAGAAATACCACCTGACCCACCCACTGGGCGAGGGTTGCACCCTCTATTCAGCACCAGCCGGGCGCCTCTCCTTGTTCAATGCTTTTAATACTTTTCAGATGGTGTGGTTGTTGTGATGGTCAGAGGCTATGCTGGTGGCCCAGACACCCCATGCCTGCCCCCGACCCCCTTCCATCAGGAGATACTTGAAAGGGACCACGCTCCCTGCTCTGAAGCCGCATCTCGGGCAGTGGAATGTCATCTCCAGTCCAGTCCTGCCTCCTCCTCTCCGCAGTCTCCCACAAGCCCAGGAGAAGGGGTGCTCCCAGCCTCTCCTAGGAGCTGACGACGTGGCCGGACCAGGTCTCGTGCTTGGTGCCCGGTGCCAGGTGGGTGATGACCACCTCCACGGCCTGCAGTTTCTCGTGCTTTGGCGGGATGGAACACATCTTATAGGTGACCTCGTCGCCTTCCACCGGCACGTACTCCCCTTCCACGCTGCGGGGTGGGGAGAAGCACTCAGGCTCAGCACTCAGAGGAGCCGAGCCGTGGGATGCCACGCCCAGGACATAGCCCCTGCTGGTCAGAGGGCCGCCCCAGGCTTCTAGGGGAACTGCCCCTTCCGCCCTGCCCCCTCCCTTCAGAGGGAGCCACCATGCCTCAGTGGTGCCATGCCGCCCCAGCCTCACCCTTCCCTCTCCCTCTGTGCTGCGGAGCCCTGCACCCAATCAGCGGCTGCCCTGGGACCTCTGATGCTGAGACAGAAGGAGCTCAGCCTGGAGGTGCTCACACTTTACAATAAGCGTGGGCGACCCAGGGCCTTTTGGACAGAAGAGCCGGGGAGCCAGTCTGAACCAGAGAAACGAGGTGGCCCCACAGGAGATGAGTGATGCCTGGTCAAGGGATTCCCAGGCGCCAGCAGCACGCCCTCTGTGGGATCACACAGTATCACCTGCAGAACCCAGGCTGCACCTGGTGAGCCTTTCAGAAAGATCCTCTGTGCTTAAAGCTAGTTCCAGGAGGGTCTTCTCCCTTGGGGCCATTCCCTGGAAGAGTCCCTCACTTTCTACGGAACATAAGTCACCATCCCGCCCATGGAGGTGATGTGCCCATCTTGATGCCCTCTTGATGAGATCCCACAAATCCCTTTGAGATCCTGAGCGCCAGGGCCAGCCAGCTCCCCCAGAACTGGTTTGCCTCGATTAAAGAATCACAGAGCAAATGGAGCTTCCCTCTTCCATCTGGTGACCAGGGAGTTCAGAATGCAAGTGCAACACTAGTCGCAGCAGGACCAGGCACCGTGGGACCTCTTCTTCCTTCCCTGCCCCCACCCCCGTGCTCCTTACTCACTGATTTTTCTTGATGCCCTGAGCATATCCTTGTAAACCACCACAAGTCCTTTCTGGAAAGAGGCAATGCACACCCACATATGCACTCACATACATGATGCATTGCTTTAGCATCCTAGGTCTCCGCGGTACAGGGGACCTACTTACTAGTAAGACCTGACGTGTGAGTAGTGGGAGGGGGAATAAAGAAAGGGCAATTCTCCCATCTGCAATAGGTTCCTATTTTCAAATACATGGTTTCTATATACAGGGTGAGGCAAAAATAGGTTTATAATTCTTCATATGGAAAATAACAAATTTAATAAATAATAATACAACAGTAAACTGTGCTTTGCGCACTCACCACTGTAAACCTACTTTGGCCCCAGCCTGTGCAGAACACAACTTTCCCATGAACTGAAAAGAAAGATCGGGGGATGCTGAGGCCAAAGGGTGGGGTGGGGTAAGGGTGCCAGGTCAGGTCCCCACATAGCTGAAGGCCGGAAGTGGAACACAGGCCGCAGGACGCCAGGGCCTGCATGTGTGGGCCCCGCCCTGGGCCCTTCAAGGGCTTCCAGACACTCAGGAAGGAAGGACATCGTCAGTGAGCAAGTGACTAGAGAAAGGATCCAGCTCCAACTTCCCGGATCAGAGGGGCCAGGCAGGAAACCACCCTGTGGCCAAATACAGGGGTGCCCCTCACCATCCACCAGATACACTCAGGCACTCAGCCCCATCCCACCCCAATGGTTCTACACACACACACACACACACACACACACACACACAGACTGTCACCAGCAGCATCAGATACACAAGCACCACCAAGTGCAGTCTCACAACCCCACCCCTGAACACAGTCACACCGGGTCCCACATGCCTGGCCTCACCCCCTCACCCATCATGGTCACATACTCTCCCTGCCACTGAGGAACCAAAACAGGGCCCACCCAGCCCAGCCCCCCCAGACCCACGGACTCACTCGGAGATGTGCAGGAAGATGTCGGGGCCGCCGTCAGCCGGGGTGATGAAGCCGTGGCCCTTGGAGCGACAGAAGCATTTGCACACTCCTTTGTAGATGGGGCCCTGCGAGGCCCTCACCGTCCTGACAGGAAGGTAGGGGGAGTGTGAGGGGGCCTCACCAGCCCTTCAGACAGACACCTGCTCTCCTGGGGCGCACCCAGCTCATCCCAGCCCTGCCCACAGCTGTGCCCCTGGAGGTCCTGGCACAACTCTGGGGGCCATTCACACAGAACCCAGTAAGAGTGACTCCCTGACAACCTTGGCAATTGTTCTCAGGACTCATTTTCCCCATTTGAAAAGAGGGTATTAGACTAAAAGCTGACAACAGATCATTAATCAATCAGAGCAGCAGCCTCCACTCACTGGGCCTGAGGTCTGCATCTGCCAGGCACCGTGTGCATCCTCGGCAACACCGTGGCAGCCCTGCTCCTGTCCCCATTTTGCAGCTGAGGAAGTTGAGGTCTGACAAGGGAAGAGTCTCTGTGTGGTTAAAGGCCAGCGATTTTCGACCCCAGCTGTCTCGCCCCAGCTCGCGACAGGCTTCAGTGGGCCTGGGGCCACGCCCTCCAGAGTTCGCAAGGCACTCTCCATTTCTCGCCCTGACCCCACCCCCATGTCTCCCCCTGTGACATACAGGGACACTGAGGCACAGAGATGGCCACCTGTCTCTGGAAGCCTCCCCCAGCCAGCCTGAGACTCACGCGGAGAAGGTCCTGGTCCGGCGAGTAGGCAGTGGGCTGGGGACCACATTGCTCCGGAGGGGGGATGGTGAGCGGTTGCGGGCCCGTTGGGTGTCCAGCAGCCCGACCGAAGCCTGGTGGGTGGGGGGCTGTGGTGGCGCAGGAGGTTCAGATGACATGGCTGACCTGGAGAGAGAGGGGGGCTCTCAGGGGTTCACACCCCGCAGGGAGGCCCCAGATGCATCCCCACCCCCACATCGGGGAGTCTGCCATCTGAGACCCATTCCTCTCGCTGTAGAATGCAGGCCCGAGCTCCCTGAGCATGCAGGTCACAGCCACATCTCACAAACTCATCTCCACAAACACGCTGGCGGGCCCAGCGGGTCAGGCACCCCCCACCCCCACCCCGGGTCTGCAGCAGCCTGGCCTCCCTCTATCTCACGCTGCTCAGAAAGGCCAGCTAGTACCCATGACAAGGACGGGCGCCAGTCCCCTGTGTGTCCTCAGTGCCCAGCACAGACCTGGGGCAATTAGTAAATACTGTGACAGGAAGGGAGGGGAGGAGCCAGGGAGGGAGGGGGCTTGGAGACGGGCAGACAGGCCTTGCTCTGTGCCAGCCCCTAGATCAGGATTCCAGCCTGAGAAACATTTTCTGGACCCTGCAAGCGCCAGGGGGAAGGGGAGGGGCAGGGGTGGGGAGCGGGGAGGCAAAAGAAATAACTCAGTGTTCATCCAGGAAACTCTGGGACACAAACCAAAGACAGGCTCAGACACGGAGTCTGGATCCCAGAGGCTGTGTGACAAGCCGGCTTCGAGGGCCACCTCAAAGGCAGCATGTCCACCAGCCCCTTACAAAGACCCAGTGCTCCAAGTGAATTCCCACCCCGTCTGGGTCACCAGGCTGCTATGACCACTGATTACCTCAGTGATCCCCCAACATGCATCAGGGGTGGGACCAGCCGCCAGAGGGCTGGGGGAGTGCACTCCACAGGGCTGCCTTGCTGGGGACGTTTTGCCAAGATCCGGATGTGGCCCGCTGTACCCAAGGAACACCACATGGTGACTATAAAGGCGCACTCTCTAACACGGCCTTGGCTCAAGGTCAAGAACAAAGAGCCCAGCCCAGGAGCTGGAGGACCTGGGTAAGTCCCTTCCCCTCTTGGGGATGAATTTCCCATCTGCAGGGGAGCGCCTGCTCGGACTTCCACTTCAGGAAGGACATGAGCCTGAGCCCAGATCTCACCCGAGTTCACACAGAGCAGGGACAGAAGCGGCCCAATGGGCATGAGTACCTCACACGGGATTTTCAAATGTAAAATGTGAGCTATCTTTTAAACATCCAGAAGTTTGCCTCAAATTCCAGGTTTCCAGCTACTCATGAGAAAAACTAGCAGCGCGGACAATCTGAACCCCCAGGTAGCCACCCTGCTTCCCTCATTTCTAGTAACTACGTGGCCGTAGGGCACCAAGTTTTCAAAGTCACGCAGCAATGTTCCCTCTGTCCCCAACCAAACCACCAAGCACGGGCCTCATTTGTCTCCCCAAAAAACAAAAATCTCTGACCCCACGCTCCCTACCACTACCCCACCACCACCCACCACCCCTCCCCCAGCAGCCCCCGGGCTCTAGCTGGCTGAGAAGGGGAGCCAGCTGGCCTCTGGAGGACGTGGCATAGCTACCTCCTGACCCTTCTCTCAGCTGCAGCCACGGTCAGGGAGGACCGGGAGTCCGGGGAGCCCCCACCTCAAAAAGGCCCCGGCTGCTAGGCTGGGGGTCAGGGCTCCAGCGTGACCCACCAGCACAGGTCACAGAGTCCTGGAATGTTCCAACGCACGGGGTTCTGGGAAGGGGCCAGCCCCACCCACACTCAGGCCCCCAGGACAGCAGGTGGGACCACAGTAGCTCAGTGACACCAGAGTGCGGTGGAAAAGGCCCTCCCCACTTCTACCTGTAGTCCCCCTCCTTTCCTCAGGGTCAGGCACATCTCACTTCACATTTAAAATGTGAGCTATCTTTTAAACATCCAGCAGTTTGCCTCAAGTTCCAGGGACCGCCTGCCAGCTGTGCAATCTTGGGCAAGCTACTTAACCTCTCTGGACCTTCCGTTTCCAAGTCTGGGAAATGGAGATTATAATAGTCCTGACTTCCCAACAGGATCATGAAATAATGCACGCTGAGTGCTCGGCACAGCGTCTGCCCCCAACAAGTGAGCACTAAGTGTCAGCTATAATTGTTGTATAATTGTCATCATAAAATTATTCAACAAATGTGTGCCCTGTGCCAGGCCCTATTCATGGCACTGGAGACAGGGCTCAATTTGGAGCCAGAGAATAAACAGGTAAATCAATATATGAACAAGATCACTGAGATTTCCAAAAGGGCTGGTAAAAATACACAGAAGGAGATAAAAAGAACAGGGTAGGGGTGCTTCCCTAACGAGCTCACAAGCTGGATCCTGAACAATACGAGTCAACCATCTGAAAAGCAGAAGGAAGCAGAGGGGGGATGCCTGTGCAAAGGTCCTGAGGTCGGCAGGGGCCCAGGTATGACCGCGGCCAGGAAAGAGACTATGTGGTGGCTGCTGGGGATGGAGAAGGTAAGAGACAGGAGGTGGGGGGGAAGGGAAGGCAGGACAGCTCAGGAAGCCTTGGGCATCATCAGCATCACCACGTGTCTTCCTTTCTTCACACCTATTTGTCTGTCTGTCTGTCTCCATTCCCCTTGCCAAGCCCATCTCCACCTGGGTTAATGAACCGGGCCAAATTAGGCCCCCCTTCTCCCTCCACCCCCATCTCCTCAACTCCCCCAATACACTCAGTCCCTCAGAGATGCCATCAGAAGCCCATGACCTTGTGGGGTAAGCAACCTGAGGGCAGCACGGGGTCCCTCTGGGTCTCTGGGGCCAGCACTGGGGCTGCCACAGATCAGGGTTTTGAAGACAGTCCAGGGAATGGCCCAAAGACTCCTTACCCAGCACCAGACCCAAAGCCTGGCTGGCGCTGACCATGCACTTGGTGTGCTCGGCCCCTTGCACAGTCCGCAGAAGGTGGCCACATTCATGCTCACCTGGCAGAGGAAGAAACTCAGGCACTGAAAGCAGGAGTGACTGGGGAGGGGGAAGGGAAGTGCCGGCCTGGGAGACCCAGGAGCCTTAATCACTACCACCCTGCCCGTCTCTCATAGCCCATCTGAGCTGGAGAGCAGCTGGGGCAGCTGGAGCAGGCCTGGCCAAGGGCCAGCACCCCCACCCCCACCCCCAATGGGCCTGGTAGGGAGAAGGAGGAGGAGAGAATGGCCTCTGTGTGGGGGAGGCCTCAGTTTAGGTCAAAGTCCAGCTGTAAGGAAAACAGCTGGGGTAGGGAGTTGCCAGTCACCCAAGAGCCAGCTCTGGGGCCCTGTTGCTGCCCCCCTCCCCCAACACACACATACACACACACACACGTGCGCGCGTGCATGCAGCAACCCCAGCCCCCCCATCAGCATAATCCAGGCTTCCCGCTGGGCAACTGTGGTCCCAGAGGTGGCCTTGGAGCATCCCTGAGGGAGGCAGCCCCACTCAGTGTGACTATCACCCTCCCCCAACTCCTGCAGTTGGGAGGAGTTTGCAAACAGATGCTCAGGCTGGCAAGAGGCTCTAGGCCACACCTGGGTGGGCCTCTGGCCTGCAGCAAACTCAGACCAAATATCATGCCCAAGGCATGTCACAGTTGCTGCTCTGTGCACACATGTATTTGTGTATCTGTGTCATGTGTGTATATGAGTGTGCACAGGTATGTGTGCTCACACATGACTTTGGAGCCATCTGTGCATCTGAACACAGGCATACAAGTGTGCCTGCTCTGGCTTATGGCCCAGGCTTGTCACTGCCAGTGTGTGCACACCAGTGGGCCAGGTGGGCCTCACCCTGCCCCCCCGCCCCCCGACCCCGGGTGCTACACTGGCACCAGAGGACCTTGAAGAATGTTGCCTCCTAGTCAACTAAGAGTTACTGGGCACCCACCATGTACAGGAATGAAGCTCAGGACAGCAAAATTCCTGCCCTCAACAACCACCAGGAAAACAAGAACAGAGAACTGGGGCCAGGAGTGCTCTCAGCACTTCGCACATCTCAGCTCATTTCATCCCCATTTCACTGTTGGCAAAACTGAGGACAAAGTATCAAGTGATTCACCCAAGCTCCACATCTAATAAGTAAACTGATGAAACACACAGTACATCCAACAGTGGAAAAGCTATGAAGAAAAAGCAAGCGTTGGCGAGGAGTGTGGGTGAGGGGCTGTATTTTTAAAGTAGGTGGTCCCAGGTGAGCTGCTGGCCATACTCCCCCTTCCCCAGACTGCACCCCAGGGTTCTGAAGAGTGCCCAGCCAGGAGAGGGAACCCAGGACCTAAAGGCAGGGAAGCCAGGAAGCCACTCCCACCCTGTGGGTCCCCAGGGAAAGGTGTGTCACCAGGGCCTTTACCCTGGGAAAGGGTGGAGAAGGGGGCCTCAGTCCAAAATAGCCTGGGAATTTTCCACAGGCCATGCAAGTCCTCCTGGAAGGTTCTGAGAATTCCACTGGGCACCAGGCTCCTCCTCAGTCCACAGATCTGGACGCTGGAGATCCAAACCTACAGGTCTCCTCTTAACCCCCACCCGCTCCTGCTCTCTCAGCCTAAAAGCCACCAACCACATCAAGCAGTGCCTCGGCCCAGCCCCAGGGCCAAGCCACTGCTGGCAGGTGAGGATGAGTACTAGCCCACACAAAGGGCAGGGGATAGGGGCCCGGAGAACCAGGCATGGGGCATGGGGGCATGGAAGCAGTGAAAGTGTGATGTCCGCCATCCACTGACTTCTATGCCAGGCTCTGTGCCAGCATTTATATACATTAACTAGATTCACCCCCACGTCAGCCCCACAGGGGAGGCACTTTTATCATCCCATTTTACAGATAAGGAAACTAAGGCACAGAGAGGTTTAAGCCAGCTCTTCTCACACTTTAGTCGACCCATGAATCTCAGGGATAGAGTGAAAGTACTCATTCTGATTCTGAAGGTTGGGGGTGAGGCCTGAGAGTCTGCATTTCTAAGGTGCACCCAGGGAGGCAGATGCTGCTGGACCAAGCAACACAGAGTCCACAGAGCTGGTGGTTAAGGGAAACAGGGTGGTGGGTGGGGGGTGTTGAGGCTCTAGATGAGTCACAAAATTATCCCAGTGTACCTGGGATCCTGGTAAACTGAGGCAGAGACACCCTCCCTTCTCTCCCCTCTCCTCCCCACCTGAGCCCCAGCCTGGAAGATCTGAGGGCCTGCAGGCCTAGCAGGGTGAGTCAGCTGAGGCAGGACAGAGGGGCCCAGGAAGCCAGAGGCCCACAATAAGCCCTATTCCCTTTCATTGTTCCAAAGAGAGCCTGGTTCTGGGGGAGGGATGGGGAAAGGACAAAGGGAGGGGGGAGGAGGCGAAGGGAGGAAAAGGGAGCAGTGGGTAGGGAGTGAAGGGTAGAGAGAAAGTGTCAAGCTGAAGGATGAGGGAGCTGGGGGAGAGGAGGAGGGAATGAAGGGAGAGTCAAGAGGATGTGGTAACAAGAGAAAAATATGAACAGGGCAGGAGGGTGTAGCCCCAGCCCCAGTGTCAGAGGCTGGATGAGAACAGCTGAGCCCCATCCCAGACTGAGCCCAGCTGGCCTGCGCCTGCCCCCTGGGGCCCGAGTGCTGGGAAGAGATCTCAAATCCCAGGACCAGTGTGCTGGGAACCAGAGGCGGGCCCTCCAGCACTGCCACCTGACCCCCAGTAGGGCTCCCACCCCACCCTTCCCAGAGATGGTCACCCAGAGCCCTGACCACCTAGGACCCGGCCCAGCCCAGCTCAACCCTCACAGCCTTTCTGGGAGAGCCCAAGCCCTTGAAGGTAGCTGAAGCACGCTCTGCACCCCGTTGCACGGCACTCGGGAATTCCATCCTTGCCGCTGGGCCCTGGCAGCAGACCGGCTTCAGGCCCACTCTGCTCTTCATGCCCTCTGTGACCCTGACAAGTGACCTCACGGCTCCACGCCTCAGCTTCATCATCTGTGGAATGGGACAGTAACAGTGGCAGACTCCCGGGCCTAGGGACATTGTGCAGAACAACTACAATGAGATGGGTCCACAATAGTTGGAGCTGCTCCTGGTGGAACTATCAGGCACGGGGCCATCTGGAAGGATCCCTCCCATTCCTGTCCCTGCTGGTGGGACACAAACCAAGTGCTCTGACCTTGCCATCAGTGGGACAAAGAAAACCGGTCCCCTCCCAAGGGAACCCTCCTTCAACACCACCCCAGACCCCAGGGACCCCTCAGGATTTGCTGGGCCAGTGCGGGGTCAGAGGGAGGGCAGACAGGCCAGCACTGAGGACCAGAAGTCATCAGGGGCTCCAGGAGAGGGGAGCAGCAGAGGTGGGGAGGCCCTGGCCTGGAGGAGGGGCAGGGTCACTTCAGGAGTGGGGAAGTCATTCCTGCCAGAGGGATCTGCAGGGGCAAAGGCCCAGGGGGAGGGGTGCAGGTACAGAGAGAAGTGGGGAAGATCCAGTGGAAGATAGCAGGAAGCTCTGCTGAGAAGTTTGGCACTAGATGACAATGGGCACATCAGTGGACCATTTGAAGCCTGGGGTTGATTTAAACCAATTGTTTTTACAAGTTTCCCCTGGCGAACGGATTGGAGGGGCATGACTGGGGGCTAAGAGACTGGGAAATATCAACGTAGCAAATAAAAAATGTAACAGTCGCTAACCTTTCTCCAGGCAATGGGTTAGCCATCTCCTTTCATTCTCACACATTGCCTTATGGTAGAAAAAATTATATCCCCAGTCAGTGGAAGGGGAAACTGAGGCTCCCGGAGGCCCCCAGTTTGCAATGAGACACCCCCGCCTATGAAAACGGAAGCCCTGCCAGGAGCGGGCTGATCTGTGCTCCCCCCCCCCCCAATAAACACACACAGTTTAACACCAGAAAGTGGGGGCGGGGGGGAGGGATCAGGGGCTTCCTTTTTTAAAATCGAAAAAGAACAGTTCATTTCCGGCCTGCAAACGGGCTGCCAGCGAGGCCAGCGGGGAGGGAGGCTGCGGACGCGGATGAAGTTTTCGGCTCCGCCTAGGGGCCCCCCATCCCGGCGCAAACACACTTGGCGACCGCCCGGCGATTCCTCCCCCGAGGCAGCCAATCGTGCGCCGCCAGGCCGGCTCCCCCGCCGGGCCTGGCCGCGGTCCCGCCGCCAAACCCGCAACTGGCGCGGCCCGCCCCACCTCCCAGAGCGGCGACCCCGCGTCTCGCCCCACCGCACCACCAGTCACCTCATCCACGCTCCAGCGCACACACGAAAGTAAGGGGAGGCTTCCCTAAACGCAGAAAACAGGTGGCCAGGCGGGAAGTGCTACCCGACGTCGGCTCCCAGTCCCTCCAGCCGCTGCCACACCCACCCTTCCCCTGGGAGGAGTAACTCGCCCTCCCCAAACAGGCCTCGCGACCGGAGGTTTCCTAGGAGCCCGAGAGTCCCAGCCCTGAGCCCCCTGTCGGCGAGCTAGGAGACCCTGCAACAGGGGGATGAAGGGAGCATAGGCGCAAAGGAGCCGAAGTCCCATCCAGGCAGCTTCCAGGCCCCGGGTCGGGGGCACCCGCCACACCCTCCTGGGGTCTCCGGAGAAGGTCCCTACCTGGCGACCCGCTCCTCTCCGCCTACGGCTGGGCTTCGTCTGCAAGAACTAGGCTGCCGAGGGGGCGTGGTCCGAAGGGCGGGCCCGCAGAGGCCCCGCCCCAGGAGCTGCCAACCAATGGAGCGACGCCGGAGCCTGGGACGGCGGGGGCGGGACGGGCGGGGACAGCTCAGATGGACCTTTGTGTCCCCGCGCAGGACTGGCGGGAGCGCGGGACGCACGCCGAGGACTACACCGCCCCTACCCCCGCGCGGGGGCGGAGGGCAGTTCCTTCCTGTGCTGGCCTCACGGTCAGAAAGCTCCAGTGAAAAGTGGGAGAATCCGATCTTCGCGCCTGCAGGTCCGTCTCCTAATCCAGCGGGTCCGGTCCGGCCGCCATCTGACCTTCGCTCCGGAATCCGGATGGGCCTGGAGCGCTCTAGGAAAGAGATGGAGGAATGACAGGAATGGAGAGACAGAGGGGAAAACAGAAAATGCAACGAAAGAAAACGAGGGAAAGCTGTTGATTTTGTTTCGTTTTTTATTCGTTTTCTTCTAACCCCCCTCCCCCGCCAGGAAGGAAGAGGGAGAGATAGAAACATCAATGATGAGAGAGAATCATTGATCAGTTGCCTCCTGCACGCCCCACACCGGAGATTGAGCCGCAACCAGGGCATGTGCCCTTGATGGGAACTGAACCCAGGATCCTTCAGTCTGCAGACCTATGCTCTATCCACTGAGCCAAACCAGCTAGGGCTCATTTTATTCTTAATTCCCCTCACTCCTTGACTCTGGAGGTAAAAGGTGTTACTCTCATTTTACTGGAGAGGAAACGGAAGCACAGAGACAGGAGTGACCTACCCCAAGTCACCACAAGTTTGAAACAGCCCCTGAGCTCAGACTCAGGGTGGTAGATGAAGGGCAGGGAAGTGGGGAGGTAGCCTGCAACTGTCCTGGGACCACAGGGCCCAGGAGTGAGGTGGCACTGGGGTCTCTGCAGGAGCCCACCAGCTCTGCCTGGAGCCCACTCATCTCTCTCTCCTACCCGGTCAGGAGCACGCAGACCATTGAAAACAGAGTGAGAAGATAGCTATCTACAGCCAGGAAGAGGGCCTCCACCAGGAGCCAAGTAGGCTGGCACCTTGAACGTGTACTTCTCAGCCCCAGAACTGTGAGAAATACACTTCCATTTAAGCTGCCCAGTCTGTGGTATTTTGCTATGGCAGCTGGAAGAGACTAAGGCTGTCCCTTTTTCTTCCTTCTCTCCCCAAATCCCTTCTCAGCTCTCTCAGTCAGTTGAAGCCTCTCAGGACTTCACGTCCTAGTTTGGTGCAGTTCCAGTTTGCAGTCACTCATGGTGTGTTGTCCATGCCAGGCTCTGGGTTGGGTGCTGCGCACCCAGAAATAAAAAGTGCCCACCCCGTCCCCACCCCAGAGGAGCTGCAGCCTGGTGAAGTGGCAGACAGGTTGATAACCGATAACCAATCACCAGGATGTCATGTGGTAGACTGGATAAGCCTGCAAAGCCCAGTGAGTGTCCCACCCTCAGGCCCATCAGACGAGACTTGCTCTGAGGGAGGAGTTCTCTCCCAAGTTGCCATGTTTTAAGCCTCCTGCAGCCAGTGACATCAGTCCACATGTCAGCCCTGGCTCATACTACTGGCCTCGTGCAAGACTTTGAGGCAATAGCTAATGAAGAGATCTGGCCTATTTCTGCCCCATGAGGACCAATCCGCCAATCAGCCAGCCATCTGACAAATATTTATTGAATATGCACTCTGTTCTAAGCCCTGGACTGAAAACTCGCATTGGCCCTGCGCCTTGGAGTATTACACTCTTACAGGAGGCAGATGTTAAACCAGTAACAACACAATGGTATAAAAGCCCACTGTACCCACAGCAGGGACAGTCACCATGCTGGGGGAGCCGGAGAAGCTTCTCTGGAAAGTGCTAATTGACCTGAGATCTTCCAGAAGATCAGGAATTACACAAAGGAAAGGACATTCTCAAGAGAGGCTACCAGAGTATGTGCAAAGGCCCTGAGGTGACAGGGCATGTGGGATGAGATGGCAGTTGCCAGAATGGGCCAAATGTATGGGTCTCAATTAGGGAGCTTCATCTTTAAGAGTGATGGCAGCCAGGTAAGGGCTTACAGCAGGGAAGAAGTGGAGACTCCTCGTCCAAAATGCAAGTCCCATCAATCTCCTGTCTCCATTCCTTCTCACTGTGACTTGGGCCTATACTCTCTCACCAGGAGCAGCGGCCTCCACCCATCCCTTCTGCCTCCCCCTAATTTCATGCCCACACTCCAATTTTCTGTGCAGCAGCCAGAGGGATCTTTCAAAGTCCAACCATTTTAAAAGAAAAAAAAATCATGCTACTTGGTAAGGCAGACTTTATTCTGTACTATCACGATAGGTATAGGTGCCGGGGTTCTTGTTCCAGCATTACAAAGGGTTCAGCAATCTGGATAAAGGCTGTGCGTAGATTAAATAAGAGTCCAGAGATGAAAGATAATTTTGAAAGGCATTGGGGGTCAGAGGAGCTTTAGCTAAAGGAGCTAAAGTTCTAAGTTCTTAGTTCTCCTTGTCTCAGGACCCCTGCTTTTTATTAACACAATTTGTCCTAAGGCAAGGTGGAGATAATACACTTCAAAGGGTAGGGTACAGAAGCATTGTCAGATTGGGGAATAGCCTACATCTGTTCAGGTGTTTGGCCAACAGGAGGCAATAACAGATTGAGATGCACTGAGCTGTCTGACAGCAAACAATCATCCTATTCAGGTTTGGGGGAAGTGCCTTTTAGCCATTCCAACAAGTGATTACATATGTGACTTAGCCCTTGTTGAGCACCCAAGTTTCATCAACCTTTTGATGAAAGTCTTGTAATTATGACATGCTGGAATTCGCTTCTGGCATATAGGGAGCACTGCGTGGGGTTTTGCAGCAAGGAAGAGAGATTGCACTCAACTCCAAATACAATAAGGAAAAGTGGGAATTTATACTCAAGGAGCTGGGGGGGGGGGGGCGGGGGGCGCAGTTTACATCTGGCTAAATGGGCCTAGCAGGATTCTTGCAGAAGGCAGGCCAGTGTGCTCAGGCATCACCTGGAGATTGGTGGGAGATGAGGAACTTGGTCAAATCTCAAGGGTGACCAGATATTGAGGGTGAGGGATTCTGGCCAAACCAACTTAGAGGACTCTTGCTAAAACTGGACTGTACAAGGACAAAGACAGGAGCCCAAGGTCAAGCAGAGGGCTCAAAGGAGCCAGCCTAAAGTTTGGTCAAGAAGAGACTCTTGAGCCCTGGCTGGTTATCTCAATGGTTAGAGTGACAGCCCTCCTTCTCCTCCTCCCTCCCCCCGCCCCCCACTGAAGCATCTCAGGTTCAATTCCCTGTCAAGGGCACCATACCTGGGTTGCAGGCTCCATCCCCAGCTCTGGTCAGAGTGTGTGCAGGAGGCAACCAATCAATGTGTTTCTCTCACATCAAAGTTTCTCTCTCTTCCTCCATCTCTCTCTCTCTCCCCCCCCTCTCTTTCTCTCCCCCCCCCCCACTCCCTTCCACTCTCTCTAAAAAAGAAGTGGGGGAGCCCTAACCGGTTTGGCTCAGTGGATAGATCGTTGGCCTGCGGACTAAAGGGTCCCAGGTTCGATTCCAGTCAAGGGCATGTACCTTGGCTGCGGGCACATCCCTAGTAGGGGGTGTGCAGGAGGCAGCTGATTGATGTTTCTCTCTCATCAATGTTTCTAACTCTCTATCCCTCTCCCTTCCTCTCTGTAAAGAATCAATAAAATATATTTTTTAAAAAGGGAGGGGGAATATTCTCAGGTAAGGATTAACAAAAAAGAGAGAAACTATTTATATATGTATAAATAGTCTCCATGTCCCTCCTGTGCTCAAAACCCTCCAGTGACTCCGTGTTGCTCTTTAAATAAATCCCAGCTCTCCTGCTGTAACACTTCAGATTTGACTTAGTTGAATACAAGAAAGCTCCAGTAAGAAGCTGGTGCGAGGTGGAGGTTGCTATCTGTGCCGTGTGAAAGAGGCCTGGAGTTGCTGTGCCTCGGTTGATACAGCAGGTCTGCAGTCCTCAGACTTGGATGTCTCCTACATTCTTGCTCCGTCATCCTTTAACATTGGCTTCTGGTCTCAGGGGCCAGAGCAGCCGCCCGAGCTCCAGCCATCACACACAGCTCATTTATTGGGTGGGGAGAGGCAAAGGAGCGTCTTCTTATCTCTAGAGTCTCAACACCGTTGTCTAGCGAGCCCCACCACTCTCTGGGCTCCCCTTAGAGTTCTCATCTAAACCTCTCATCACTTTGCCTACCAGTTCATTTCTGTCTCCCAGTGGCCATAGCTCTGGGAACACAGAACATCACCTGTTGGGAGTGCCCAGACCTGCACAGAGTCCCTGTGAGCAGGCTTGAATCATGATCGAATGCACGAATGGGTGAAATGAATGCGTGCATGAAGCCATTTCCCGCAGCGCCCCTTCATCTTCTCCAAAGACAGAAATGCTGACCTGGGAACTGGAGTGAACTGGTCCGAGACTTCCGGAGGGCTTCCTGTAGGAAATGCCAGATGGAGTCTCCACAGGTGGGAAGAGCATTCTAGGCAGAGGATCAGCAGAATTGAAGGCCACATCCCATCCCCCCTCCCTCTCTCCCAGCTCCAGGAGGTGCTGTCACCTCCAAGGGGGTGCTTCAGGCATGTGGTAGGGCCTCCACAATCATCCAAATGACGTGAGGCACTCCTGGCATGCAGATCAGGGGCCGTGGTTGTTGAGGCGAGGCAGTGCAGTCTTAATGAAGAATCCAGAGAACAGCTTCCAGCGCCCCCCACACAGTCAGTGGGACACCTCCTAGAACTGTCCCCCCGCCTATGCAAGCGCAGTCTCCCTCACAATCAACATCCCAGCAGACTGACATGTGTTCCCACAGAGGAACCTACACTTGTCCACAGGCCCGCCTGCCCCGCCTGCTCTGCCCAGTTCCTGCTGCTCAGGTCGGACACATATTCTGTGTCACTTCCTATTTCCTCCTCGTTCTCCCATCGTGTCAAGAAGCCACTGTATGTTTCTGGAACACATTCTGGTGAAGGGGGAGGAGGGCCCCATCCAGCTGTGCTGAGCTAAGTGTGCAGGCTCTGGGGACAGGTGGTGAGTGACTAGACTCTGCCCACATCCAGATCTGGGGGCACTCTTCCCAGAATGTCTCTTTCTGGCCGTTACACCAAATTAGGGGACCCTCTGCCCACCCTGAACCAAAGGTAGTGCCTCTCCGATCAGTCTGTCCCATCCATCCCCTGTCTTCGCCATCGTTTCACTCTCCTCCCCATATGGTTGTGTCTGGCATCTGCTTCCCCCCCTAAAATATGAGCTCCCAGGCCAGGCACCTCATCTGCCTTGTTTGGTTTCCTAGGCTGATACATAGTAGGTGCTCATGTTGAAGAAACAAGGGTCTGTCGCTGATGAGGCACCAGGCATAAGACTCAGTTTTCCCTTCTGTAAAACTGTGCTAGGAGAGCCTGCGGGTGAGAGGGAGCTGAAAACTTCACCCTGGGCTGGTGGGAAGACCCGGGACGGAGGGGCCCTGCCTCAGCCCTGGTCCACCCAGGCTGACCCCACGTGGGCAGCTCTTGTAGCTGGAAGCTGCTTGGGGTGAGGTCCAGGGGTGGCTGGCTGAAGTGGGGGAAGATGGACCCAGGAGTCCCCCCACCCCGCCGTGTGAGCACTCCCCACAGCCAGACACTCCTTCCACACACCCTCCCACATGGACACAGACATACACACACACACCTCCACATACATACCTGCGTCCACATGAACAGCCCACACAGCTACTCATGGACACACACATCTCCCCACACACCACCAGATGCAAACACCACAGATGGAAACATGCACACCCACACCTTCCATCACACAGCTCCTGGGTCGGCCCAGACCCCAAGAGCTTTCTCGGTCTAAAAACAGGCAGGCCTCGGGGGTGGGGGGTGGTCAGAGAGTCCTGGGGGCAGGGATGGATGGCCATGGGAAGAGGTAACTGTCACCCTTCTCCACCCTGCTCTCCAGGGAGAGGGCCTCCCCTGGTGCCCAGGCAAGGAGGGCTCCTCCCTTCACTCCTTCTCCCTGAGTAAGTATGGGCTCACACCTCCCTCCCAGCTCACCACTGGGAAGAAGAGAAAGCAGACAGGGTGGTTGGCAGAGCTGGAAATTCCACCCAGAGAGGTTAGGGGACACCTGTGTGACCCAGCAGTTCCCCACCCAGGACTTCCGGCTCCCCACGCACCTGGAACAGGTGGAAACTCATTGATAGGCAGGAAGAGAAGGGAGGATAGGATCCAGGTAAAGCCCAGGCCCCTCAGCAACCCATTCCTCCTCCCCACACACTTGCCCAATAACTACAGTTCTGTAATTCATTCCTCTGGATTCCTTCCTCATCACATCGCCTCCCTGGGAGCTAGGCCCTCTGGGAAGAGAGGATGAATAGGAAGGAAAAAAATGTCCCATCTCATTTTCCCCTTAAGCAGCCCAGCTTGAGTCTTCCTTATTTCTCTAGAAGAAAGCACAGCCCAGAGAGGGTGAATAAAGTGCCCAGGGTCACACAGCAAGAAAGAACCAGGGGGGCTGCCAACACCAGGCTCATTCCCTTCCCAGGATGGCCTGCCCCCTGCTCTGGCTTTCATGAATCTGCTTACTTAATTTATTATTGTCATGGTTATTACTAATACTAATTGCTAACTCATTGCAAGCTTTCTACATGCCAGGCACAGGGCTCAGTGTTTCATATGGATTCCTTTCATTCATCACTCACTCAACACATCTTTAGTGAGCATCTACTATGTTCCAGGCACTGTGCTAGGTACTGGGGAGAGAGCTGTGAACAAAATCAGCAAGGATCCTCTCCTCAGGGAGCTGACATTTTGAGGGTAATTGATGATGATCAAGTAAAGTAGTACATGAACCAGTTAATTCCAGACAGAGGTAATGTGTCAAAATTGAACCTGGTAGTTATGGGGGAGGGTGGGTGGCTCCTCTTGCCAAGGGTCTCTGGCCACCCTCCATGAGGAGTGGCATGAGAGCTAAGAGTTTGACGATGAAAATGAACCGCGCGATATCTTGGGAAAGAGCACTCCTGGCACAGGGACAGCAAGTGCAAATGCCTGGGGGCAGGATGGAACAAACAGAAAGGCGTGTGTGTGAGGATCAACCTGTCTCATTGAATTCTCATAACACTCAGCAGGAAGGATTGTTAGTACCAGATCTATTTTGCCTAGGAGGAAACTGAGGCCTGCCTGGGGTCTCGCAGCTGGGAGTAACAGCCCATGCTCTGACCACCTACTTTCTCCTCTATGCCAGGCCTTATGTGGGGGATGCAAAGGTTAATATAACAATTAACAACATCCTCCAGGAGCCCTGAGCCCTGCAGAGAACTGATCCTCACAGAAGAGGCCCAGGAAGAGCCCAGCCAGGTCTCATGGCTCCCCCTGCGACCCTGTGTCTGGGTGCAGAGAGACTGGGTTCTAACCTGGCTCCCCCACACCCCTGCGGGTGTGACCTTGTGCTGGCCTCAAGCCCTCTCTTGACTCCTCATTCCTTCCAGCCTGGCCTGAAGGAAACAGCGTGGGACGGGAGTCCTCAGCCCCAGGACAGGATGGGGAACACCCTTAAAAGGAAGGTAGCAGGGGCAGCCCTGCTGCCTGGGTCCCTGCCCAATATGGGACCTCTCAGCCCAGCAGAACCCAAAGGGATAAGGTGAGGCTGACTCACGCAGCCTGGTGCTGCCCCCTGGTGGCCATATCCGGGATGGTTGGGCGCCCAAGCACATCGTCCATCAGCCATTCATTCACCCTCAGAGTGTCCCATTCAGCACTGCAGCCAGGATCCCAGCCCTGCATTAGGAGGACCATCATCCTCAAAATCCCCAAAGAAGTCAGTCTCCAACCCCATCCCAAGATGTGTAACCGCAAGTCTGTACAAGGACCATGGGTCCTGGGGTGTGATATCCAGGGGATTTGAAGCTAAATGGGGCTGGGCTCTGATGAGTGCATCATGCAGCTCATTCATTCATTTGTTCGTTCATTCACTAGTTCATTCATTCACACATTGAACCTGTATTAATCAAGCACCTTCTCCATGCCAGTGCTGGGGGAAGCAGTACACCACACCTCAGACACCATACATTCCGGGGTGTGGACGCCATGGGTATTGGTAAGGAGTTGGAGGGGAGGTCAGGGGTCGGCTGGGAGAGGGTCAGCTTGAGCCAGGCATTCCTTTTCCCAGGAAGATGACGCCTTTGTGGGAATCAGGAAAGGGCTTCCTCACGACACTTTCCCCCTCTCCCGCTGAAAAACGGTGTAAGGGTGCACAGGTCTGTGGCGCCCGGATACAAGTGGCACTGGCTATGCTGGGCACACCTGCCTTTACGCTGCCCTCTCCCTTCCCAGGTGGCACCTTCACCTTGACCAGACCGCACAGCTTAGCCTGGGCTAGACCTTCACATAAATAGAATCACAGAAGACTTACTCTTTTAGGTCAGGTTTCTTCTTTTTAAATATTTTTTTTATTGATTTCAGAGAGGAAGGGAGGAGACACAGAAACATTAATGATGAAAGAGAATCATCAAAGCTGCCTCCTGCACGCCCCACACTGGGGATCCAGCCCACAACCCAGGCATGTGCCCTGACGGAGAATTAAACTGTGACCTCCTGGTTCATAGGTCGCACTCAACCACTGAGCCACGCCAGCCAAGCAGGTCAGGTTTCTTTTGCTCAAGATCATTTTTTGAGATATATTCATCTTGCTGAGTACATCAATAATTCATTGCTGCACAGCAATCCTTGATATAAATATACACAATCTGTTTATTCACTCACCTGTTGACAAATATTTGGGTTGTTTCTAAATTTGGGGTATTATGAATTTTCTCATGTGGGTCTCTTTTCGAACACATGTTTTTATTTCTCCTGGTAAAAATCTGGGAGTGGAACTGCTCCCTATGGTTTTCTTTCTTTCTTTCTTCCTTTTTTCTTCCCTTCCTATGTTTTCTTCTGTGAAGTGTCTGTTCTGATCCTTTGCCCACTTTTAATATTGCATTTTTGAAATGACTATTTCTGAGTGGAAGGAGATTTTTTATATTCTGGATGCCTGTGCTTTTTGTCACATATATGGACTGCAAATATTTTCTTCCAGCCATGGCTTGCCTTCTGTTTTCTCTGTGGTGTCTTTTATAGAGCTGGCTCTCAGCTCTGATGAAGTCATTTTTTCAGGTTTTTCTTTTATGGCCTGTGCTCTGTGTTCCCTGTAAGAGATATTTTTTAAATTAATATGTTTTTATTGATTTCAGAAGGGAAGGGAGAGACAGAAACATCAATGATGAGAGAGAAACACCTATCGGCTGCCTCCTGCACGCCCCACACTCGGGATCAAGCTGCAACCTGGGCATGTGCCCTGACCGGGAATCGAACTGTGACCTCATGGTTCATGGGTCAACACTCAACCACTGAACCACACTGGCTGGGCCCCTATAAGAAATACTGATAAATAATCACATTTGTTTGTTTTGGGTTGCTTTTCTCATTTTTACATACTTCCTTTGTAACTAGAAAAAATATGATATAGTTCCAAAGTCAACTCAATAAAGCAAAGTATATTTAGAGAGGGCCTGCTTTCACTCCTGTCTCCCTCAACAGCAACCACTTTAGTTTTCTTATTAATCCTTTCTTTGTTTCTTCTTGGAAATTATTTCCTCCCTCCCTGTTTCCTTACACAGACAGTAGCACTATATCTATCTATCTATCTATCTATCTATCTATCTATCTATCTATATGTGTGTATATATGTATATATATGAAGGTTTTATATATATACACACACACACACATATATATATGAAGATACTCATATATTTTGTTTGTTGTTCTTAGCACTCTATCCTGGAGAGACTACGTCATAGTAATATATGGAGATTTTCCTCTTTTTCTTTTTTCCTCCTTCCTCTCCCTACCCCCTCCCTCCAATCTCTCTCTCCCTTCTTCACTCCCCTCTCGCCCTGTATTTTCCATAGCTGAAGAGTTGCTATACATAGAGACATTTTTAGTTTTTGTCTAGTTTTTGCTGCTGCCTTGAAGAGCCTTGTGTTTGAGTCATTTGACATTTTTGCTGGTCTACCTTGGAATCGATTTCTAGAAAGTACTACTAGGTCAACCGGTCCCACACCTGCAACTCTGCTAGAGACTCGCCCTAGCTCTTGGTTGCTGCCAGCTTGATAGCTCCGCAGGCTACCCCAGATGTTCCCCAAAACAGCGCGGCGCCATGAGTAGCCACAGAGAACACTGTCCAGGCACGTGCCTGTGCACACACACCCTCCCTGCGCGCTCCCTGGCCGATCCCAGCTGAGGCACCGAGCCAGTGCACACACGGTGGGAGCATCTATTCTGGGCTACTCAGGCCACTAATCACTTCACAGTGACCATGCTGGTTTCGTGTGCTGCACCTGGCTGAACCCTATAAGGTAGCTGTTGTTATCCCCATTTTACAGACGAGTCAGCCAGGGGATGGAGGTCAGAGAAAGTGAGGATCTTGCACAAGCTCACAGCTGAACAAGCAGGAGAGGCAGTTGAGGAGGTGATACACACACACACACACACACACACACACACACACACACACACATTATACACCTGTAGTACAGGTGTACATATGTGTACATGTATATACATGTGTGAATACATAGATCTATGTTCACACATCTGTACATAGACCCCTGTGTATACATATTTACTGTATGTATATACCTACATATACATGTGTGTATGTATATACACCTACTTCCAAATAAGAGGACATGAGCATCCTCACAGCTAGATCTCTGCCAAGAGCAGGATCAAGCCCTCAAGGCAGAGTTGCCAGCTCAGAGCAGATTCACATCTGCGAGGCCCGGGATCGGTGCTCCCACTCTGCCCTGTGATCAGGGCGCCGGCGCCCACTCTGCCCACAGCGGGACAGTGGACACAGCCAAGGGCCATATTCAGAGGGTCCCCAGCTGGGCGCCTGGCAGGCTGCCCTTCTGCAGGGACGGGTAAAGCTCCCCTCAGCCATTGTGAGGACACACATCACAATGGCCATTCCACCAGAGCCAGGCCCAGCAAGAGGCTCCAAGGCCTGCACTCCTGTGTGTGGGCCACCAGCCACCATGAGGGCTCCTGGGGATAAGTGCTCGGCCGCTCAGAACTCGGAACCCGATCCTGCTCGGATACCATTGCTGGAACAAAGGGCCTCCAGGGTCCCAAGATGGAACCCTCCTGTGGGTGAGAGTGCCCTTCAGGTGTCAGCTGGGAGAGGCCAGGGATGGGCAGAGGGCAGAGCGCAGGGCTCAGGGAGCAGAGAGATTGTGTGTCCACTTGCTGAGTGGGTTGCTCACTCCAGTCCTCACCCCCCGCCCCCAAGTCCTGTTGTCCCCCACCTGGGACCATGTGACTCAGGGGGACAAAGTGGGCCTTCACATCCTGTGCCCTCTCCTAAAGTGCCACAAAGAAGTCGCAGAAAAGAGCTAAGGACTCCCCCGAGTCAGGTATGACCTGCCCTCCTCTCCCAGCCTGCCCTTGTGCCCAGACACCAAGACAGATGGGGTGTGGTGGGTTAGGGTTATGGTTAGGGTTAGGGTTATGGTTAAGGTTACAGTCATGCTTAGGGTTCTGGCCATCCTGATGTGAGTATGGGTAAGTCACAGAATCCCTTTGAATCTCATATGAGAACTGGTTGAGAGGATTAAGAGATGAGGTAGGGCTGGGCAGGTGCTAACTCAGTGGAGATTGGGAGTTTCTAGTCGCAGCCCTGGGCCAGGTACTGAATTTCTAACCTTCAGATTGGTCATCTGTAAAATGGGTACAAAAATGAGGTGAGGTGGGACTGCTGGGGGCACCAGATGGGAGTCTAGACTGTGTGGCAGGATGTGCGGGGGAACTACTTCCATGCTCCTACTCTGGGTAAAGGCATTGGAGGGGAAACCCAGGCCCCCCCGCCCCCCACACCCCAAATCATAAAGCTCCTCTTCTGGGAGGGTCAGGTTCCCATGCAAAGCATTCATTCAAAGTGGTTCCCAATGAAACAAGGGGATCCCCATCCATCACCCACATTGTCATTAAAACTATGGGGCTCCCATTGCACCCCCTCTCAGACACTCTGGGGACCCAGGGTCCCAGAATTTCTTATTTGAACAGCCCTCTACCTGCATGCTGGTCCCCAGGGCTGGCCAAGAGCTGACAGTTGACAGCAACTGCCCCTGAAAGGGGCAGGAGGGCCCCAAGGTGGGAAGAATGGAGGCAGACCCAAAAAGCCCCTCCCAGAAGGAGCAGGTGCAATGTTGCCCCTTCTGGAGCCGTCCTGACCAGAGGTCAGGGCACGGCCTTGGAGTCGCATGTGCTCTGGAGGCAGGCATCTTCAGTCCGTCCTTGACCCTGGTACTTATTTACCGGGACCTCAGGCATGTTAACCTCCCTGAGCCAGTCTCCACATCTGCAAAACGGGAATAACACCCAGCCACCTCCCTGGTGTTTTGGCAAGAGTAAGTGGAGTGAGGGGTGTAAAGTGTTTAGTGCAGAGTTTGACACGTAATAAATGCTTCAGATAAAATTAAAGGGGGAAAAAAAAGGCACCCTAGCCGGTTTCTTAGTGGTTAGAGCATCGACCCACTGACTGAAGGGTGGCAGGTTTGATTCCGGTCAAGGGCACATACCTTGGTTGCAGGCTCGATGCCCGCCCCCATCGGGGTGCATGTAGAAGGCAGCCAATCGATGTGTCTCTTTCACACCCATGTTTCTGTCTCTCCCCCTCCCTTCTACTCTCTCTAAACATCAATGGAAAAATATCCTCAGGTGAGGAATAAAAAGGAAGGAATTATAGGGCCCTGTGCAATTCCCCATCCTCAACTCCCTGGCACGGCCTCTAGGAAGGTCTTACATCCTAGGACAACGAGGGCACATTGGAGTCAGAAATGCCTGGGTTCACCTTTTAGCTCCTCCATCTATTAGTTATACAACCAACGTGATTCATTCCTCTAGCCTCCGCTTTCTGTCCTGTAAAACGGGTGTCTCCCTCAGGCTGACCAGCTTTTTAGCTCAGTGCCTGCATATCTAAGTGTGTTTTTGTTCCTCGCTCCAAAGAGCCATCCCCGCTGCCATCTTCTCATTCTCCTCGTCCTCCTCCTTATGCACCACCTTCTCCTGGACCACCTCCTCCACCTCCAGTAATTCATGCACCTCCTCAATTGTACTTCCAAGGCCCCCGAGTTATTCATACAGGTGAGTGCTCCTGCCTGCCTCTTCTCCTTGCCCTGGCCATTCCCCAAGACTCTGCTCCACAGCGCCTCCTCTGAGAAGCCCTCTTTCCCTGCCCCCTCAGCCGCCAGTGGCCACTTTGTCCAAAGCCATGAGCGGGTCTCTCCAATGTGGAATCACCAGTGTGGGGAGAGGGGAGGACTGGCACCCAGTAGGTGCTCAGAAAATGTGTGTGGAGTAGAATCCTGTTATCCACTGTGCCAAGGCACTACCCCAACCACAGACGAGGGGGATGCAGACCCCCAGGTGGGGCCTGGGCTTTGGGATTGTTAAACATGCTTGCTGGGAATTCAGGAACACCGGGAAGGCAGAGAGCTGCTGGATTCAGCTGTGAATTCCCGGTGGCCAGAACAAAGGCGGCATCCTCACTATTGACAAGGCCTGTGGGTCACCCCTTCCAGCCAGTTCTTTCCTGAGTTCTCTGCCAAATGGGGTGCTACATCAGGCTCCAGGTGTCCAAACCCAGCACCCCGCCCCCTGGGCCCCAGAAAAACCCAAGTCCTCATGGCTCTGAACAGCCCACCAGACCAGGCCCTGCACCTTGGGTCAGACACCAGAGCCCCTGGGACCAGGCTCCTGACAGGAAGCACAGCCCGCAACGCCCACCCGGGCTGTAGACATGCTGCAGGGTTTACAAGAGCTGCGCACGCTTTTTGGTCCCTGTGTACAAATGCAAGAGGAAGAGAGAAGAAGGCGGCTTTTGGGTTTTCTGTTGTGCTGGGGGGTGTCTGTCTGTCTGTCTGTTTGCAATGCAACTGCTTTGAGGGTGTCGGTGGGAGCTTTCTTGACTGCAGGTTAGCAAGCAGCTGTGTCTGAGTTAAACAAAAGCCCGAGAGGGATTGGGTGGGCGGAATGTCCTGGGAACACACTGGATTGACGTTGAATTGAGTTTAAACCCAGAAAGGCTCCCAGCTCCCTGGGTCCCTGGTCAGAGAGGCAGGGTGTCTGGACTGAGGAGGCCTCTGAGCCCTGAGGTGGAGGGAAAGGGACTGCTGGGGGCTTGGGCCCATGTGCACGGTCTGGGTGCTCGGGGAGCACGAGAACCTGCAGAGGGCATAGGCCATGCGAGGGTCTGCTCAGTGTTGGACGCTGAGGAGAGGGGTGTGAGGTCTGACCCTCCCCCTTCCCGTCCCCCAAGCTGTGTTCAACGGTGTGCCTATGGTGGCTACTTCCATGCCCATAAACTTCCCGTGTCCGTACTGCGGGAACTACATTGTCACGGTGACCACTCCAGTCCCGGGGATCCTCACCTGGGTGCTGTGTACAGGCCTCTTCTTGTTTGGGTGAGTAGGCACCCTGACCATTGGCGGGGGAGGGCCTGCTGGCTGGGGAGGGCTACCTGGGCAGAGGTGGCAGGGCAGGGCCAAGCATGGGTGGGTGGGGGGGTGCAGGCTTGGCAGGGCACACCCAGCCTGGACCCTGGCCCACGGCCCACTGGTCCCGAGGCTACAGGTGTGTCCTGGGTTGCTGCCTCCTCCCCTTCTGCGTGGACAGTTTAATGGATGTGAGTCACACGTGCCCCGTGTGCCGGCGGGAACTCTTCCGCTTCCATCGCCTGTGAACCTCCATGAAATAAATGTCTAATAAGTGATCTTGACCTGCCCATGTCTGTGCTACTGGGTTCCCTCACCCCACCTGCCCAGGGCTGTGAAGGACTGAGGCAGTGCCCACCCGCCTTTCCCCTGCCCTCCCATCTCCACAGAAGGTCACGTGGGCACTCAGACCGGCGCCTGCACATAGCAGGGCCTCAGTTAGCACTGGGCGAATAAAGGATGCTTAACCCTCCCTTCTCAGGGTCCATCCTCTCCTAACCTCTTAAAACCACAATCCATTCATTGATCCGTTTAGCTTTTAAGTCCTCTGGTCCACATCTCCAGCCAATAGGTCTCCAGATGACTCTTCCCACCTCCTCATGTGGCCCTGGGCGCTGGGGATGGCAGGACCGCCTCTCTGCAGTCCCTCCTCTGACCCCATCCCCTCAGCAGCACCCTGTGCTGCCCTTGTTGCCCCACAATAATTTCTTTCCCTCCTTGCCACCCTACTCTTCCTTGAGGGAGGCACCGGGCCTCCCTGCCCCAAGTCTTGCCTACTCCCTCCGGTCCTCACCAGCAACCAGTGACTGGAACACAGCAAGTTCAATTATCGGATGAGAATTAGTAACTTCAGCTCTGATTATGCCAGACACCTTCCTAGAACTTGCCAGGCTCGGGACTGAGTTGACATTTTAACATGGGGTCACCTGAGGCCATTGTGAGTGGGCCTCTGCCTCTCCCGCCTCTGTGCTGCTGCCCACCCACCACGCGCCCAGATGCCTCCCTGTGCTGCCCCTGGAGTGCCCTGCCTGGCCCCCCTCACCCATTCCTTCTGTAGGGCCCAGCAGCACCATCACTTATACTCGGGCCTCTACCACTTCCCCAGGGAGGCAGGTGGGTTCATGGGAGCTGGGAAGGAAATCCTCCCAAAACTGTCCCCACCCCCCAAGCAGAGGTTTAATTCTTGAAATTCCTTCATGGCCACAGCACAGTAGCGATCCTGTAGGCCATGGTGACTGCGGGAACTGGAGAAAGCTTAGATGTTAAAATGCCCTCGCTGGCTTAGGACGGATGCTTGTGGGTAAATGAGTCTGCTGGGGATAAGGTCAGAGGTGGGCATGCGCTAACAGAAAACCCAGGGCACAACTGAGGGCCATTTAACTTGGCAAAACACAAAAATGTATGATCCCACCCTTCTTTTCAATTAACATGAATTTCAGAGAGAAGGAAGTGAAGGAATTAGGGGGCAGAAGGGCCCGTGAAGCTCATTTCATTCACTGAAGTGTGGCAGGGGGTCGGCTGCAATGCGCCCCCATCCTGGGCACATGATGCCAGGGCCAGAGGTGGCTGGTCCAGATCCAAGAACTGGACCAGCAGCTGGAAACTCAGCCAGTCCACCCAAGATGATGCAGTGCAGCAGCGAGAAAGGTACAGTGACAGGAAGATGCACGTGTGCGGTGTGCGTGTGCGCCTGTGCAGAGCTGAGTCATGGAGGCACTGAAGCATCGCGGTGGCCTCTTAAGCCACGGTTCACAGGCAGGGTTCCTGGAAGCCAACCAGCAGGAGAGAGCTGCTCTGGCCACACCTGCTGCGACAGCGCTGGCAGGTCCAGGGTTGCACCAGCCAGGGGGTGGGTCACACCAGCCAGGGGAAGGGTGAGATTTTTCCAGACCGGAATGTCAGCCCTGCAAAGACGCCCCACTGCCATCTCCTGCACCCCCAGATGCCCCGGGGAGCCAGGGGAGCACCGACTTCCGAGGAGGCACTAGCTGTGGGACAGAGAGTCCCAATTTCCACATCCAGAGACCCATTTTATCTTTTTAAATATATTTTTATTGATTTCAGAGCTGAAGGGAAAGACAGAAACATAGTAAGGATCATTCATCAGCTGCCTCCTGCACACCCCTCACTGAGGATCGAGCCCGCAACCCAGGCACATGCCCTGACTGGGAACCAAATCATGAACTCCCGGTTCATAGGTTGATGTTCAACCTCTGAGCCACACCAGCTGGGCCAAAGACCCATTTCAGGATTACAGAAGGTGAAGCATCTGACAAGCCAGACCCCATTTCCTGGGAGCCAATCCCGCATTTATAATAAACCCAAATAGAGTGGCACCAAATGGACCCAGGGAGACAGAAAGCCTCAGATCTACATGTGCGGCCCACCAACTGGTCCATGTTTCAAGGCGAGACCATGCTGTCGCAAACAGGGTGTGTGTGTCATCACAGAGGGAAGGGCGGGTTACAGAGGCGGAATGGGCCCATCGGCCACCACCAACCGGAGGAGGAAGTCTTGAGCTGGGACTTGGCCAACCCCCAGCTGAGAGGAAGCCCATGCCCCTGCCGAGCGGCCAGGCTTTGCAGGTTGGTCACAGGGCAGGCCTGGCTCTGCCTACGGCTGGAGCCGAGTCATCCGAGGAGCTTGACTGCAGGCCGGTGTCTCATCCCACGCTGGCCAGGAGACTGGCTGGTTTTGACTTGGATGCCCAGACAGCTGCAGTTAGTCCCCGGACAGCGACGTCCATAGCAGATGCAGGGCCACTGTAGCACATGACATACTGCCCGCTGTTGGGCGGGGGTCCCAGCCCTCCACGCACCTTCAACAAGGCCTGGCCCTTCCCTGGGCAGCACCCTTGCGAGAGCCATGGACCAATCCCCAGGCTGGTTAGACAGCCCAATGTTAAGAAAATATTGTCAACTTTTAACATTGGGAAAGTTGCGCTGAAAATCCACTCTTCAGCTTCTTTGAAAGCTCAGGTGCACAGGATGCACATTCAGCAAGCGTCAGACTCAAGAACCACTGTGCCCTCGGCCCAGCCCTCCCCTTCCTCGCTGCCTTGAACACCTGGGCCCAGAGCATCATTTCCACTTCTTAGTGGCCTCGTGTCTGAGCTTGGCCCCAGGGCGGCCTTCGTTCTCCTGTCCCAGGACCTCACCGTAGAACCAGCCGAGGCGCACGGGGCACAGCCTGTCTCCCTGTGCCCAGCTTTCCCTAAAGGCTGACTTGGCTTTTCCATGCAGGTTTGTCTCTGCACCAGCTGGAAGCTGCCAGCAGTGCGGCCTGGACAGCGTGTCTGGAAAGGCCCAGCGCTCAGAGGGAGACCATGCCCTGCCCTAGGCTCCTGCAGCTCCTACTGGAGCACCTGGGGGAGGGTTGGCACGTGCCAGTGAGGTGGTTTCGAGGCCAGCTCGGTACTTAGCCACCGAGAGCCCAGCGAGGTGGTCAGCCTCCAAGCCCATGTCCTGTCACTCTGGGCTGCCCACATGCCTTGCTGGGAACCGAGACGGGGCGTGCTCAGTGGCAAGTTGTTTGAGGACTGCGGACTTGTCGCCAAAGTCAAGACAGGACACATCCCCACCTTCCTTATCACGGGAGCAGAGGAGGGTGTGATGCTGGCCTCCCAACCCAGCTCTGCCATCAGTGAGGCTGTCACAGCCGGGGATACCTCCTGCCATTTCCGTTGGTCATCACCTCGAGCCACACCCAGGCTATGTGGGCAGAGGCGAGGAAGCAGGACAGAGGGCGGGGGGGCCATGGCTGTATAGACTGTCACGCCCCTCCCGCACCCACGTGCCTGCGAGGAGTGGACATAGCTGACCCTGAACCTGCCACCCCTACCCCAATGCCGACTTCACAGAAAGGAGTCTGGAAGGGCTATAGGTGCCCACTCCTCATTGGTGGGCAAGGGGCAAGGCCAGCACAAGTTGCCATCCCACACCCTCATGGCTGGGATCGGGAAATGGGGGCTCAGTCCCTATCTGTCCCATGCAGTTCCTGGTCATCCCTGAAGGTCAGGAAAACCAGAGCCCCAGTGCTCCGTCTCACACATTAACTCCAGCTCATCAGTGTAGCAGACCACAAGGGGGAGCATCTGGTTAGTGGCTTTACCAGCATGGCAGACATTAGCCACATGGCAACTTGCAGTTCACACTCTCGGCCATTCTGGCCACACGTGGCTCATGGCTGCTGCACAGGGCAGGGCACATGAAAAGTCGCTGTGGCAGATGGCGCTGGACAGGCAGTTCACAACACAACTGCCGATGGCTAGACACGCTGCTCAGTGATTCCCAGGCGTGCGGAACGTGCCTCTAACGTGACAGCACCATGAATATGTGCAGTGTGGGGCAAGGCGGCCTCCATTCTGATGCACTTCCGCCCCAGGGGCCATCCTACTATCAAACACTGCAGCCAACCAGGAACCCCCCACAGGCGCTCCTTTCCCGCTTAGTCCCGGGGTCGGCAAACTTGGACTTCCACCTGTTTTTTTATAAATGAAGTGCACCCAGGCTTGGCCTCACCTCACTTCAAGGTGGTCTGTGGCTGTGTTCAGGCTCCAGCACAGAACTGTGTCCCATGACTAGCAGCCTGCAGAGCCCAAAGCGTATCCCATGTTCAACTGCACAGCAGCTCCCAACCAGACACCCCACCCTCATAGCACCCCAACCACCACCCGGACCCCAAAGTGAGGCGAGGAGAGCCCGGGGAAGGCCTTGCTCAAGGAGCGATGGTTCTGGACACAGCCTGTTCTCACTACAGCCACACAACTCTGGCCTGGGTCACCTCTGCAGCTGTTTCTCCTCCATGCCACGTTATGCACCAAAGCCACACCTCCCAGCATGGCAGACTCGGGTTTTAAAAGCGCATTTATTAGTAGGTAAAGCTACTTGCAGGCACAACTGGAGACACATGCCTCACTTCCAATGCACCCAACTCGAAGCTCTTAGAGAAAGCCAGCTATCATTTTGAAGGTGGCCCCCATGCTGGACAGGCAGGGACACTGAAAGGTGCTCTGGGAACTGCTGTTAAAACGGATGGCAATGGCAAGCCCTGTCCTCACCTCGTGTGCTTTTAATTTTAACGTGAGCTTCTTCCAGCACACTGCTCCTGTGTGCATGCAGTGGGCGCCTTCCCCTCACACTGTGGGTGCCAGGGACCCAGCATTCTAGGACTTGGTTCACCATCACAAGACAGTGACATCTTAAGAGGGAGAGGACAGAGGATGGGACACCCTCCGGAGTCAGCAGTCAGCTATCTGAAACACAGTGTGTCTCCATCCCTATCCCCAAAACTCAGTTTTATGAGCTCAGAGACTCTTGATGCCGTAAACTGGGAATAGAGGGCAAAGGAAACGCCCACATTGCAAAGTGTTTTTTGCAAAAAGATTCATTTACTAACTTCGGGGAGAAATCTGTCTGTGACCTAAGACTATATAACCTACCCTGAGCCAGAACCCAAAACAAAAAAAATCAACATGTTCTTTGGACGAAGGAGAGGCGGTGTGATCCACACCCGGGCCCAGGGCAGTGCTGGGTGTGAAAGCACACGTCCCAGTGGAATCTGGAGAGGGACCACGGGGCAAAGACCACCTGGGGACCAGGAACAGTGCGCTGAGGCGGGCCATACCGCTCAAATGCCAGCAGCCCGTTCCACCATTTCAATATTTCCAGTCATCTTATTTGCACATGGTGCTCCCCTAGAAAACCTTTTACTTCTTAAGCTTAAATGAAACTAGTAAAAGGCAAAAAGAAAAAAAAGAAGGCAGAACTGTACAACAGCAATACTAAAATTTGGGGGTCGGGCAGTGGGGGTGAGCGGGGCGAGATAGCTTGGTAAAACCTTATTATAAATGAAAAGGTTTTCCAAGCACCTTTCTGGGGAGGCCAGAAAGCTTCCTCAACTTCCACATCACTCACTGAATTATCATTTTTATAGAAAATTTTATTCAACATACAACATTTTCCAGCAAAAAGGCAATATACAGGAAGAGTTGGTGTACACCGCTGCTACAGAAACAAACAAAAAATACTGGAAAAGAATGAAAAAAAAAAAAAAAGTGTGATCTGCTGATTCTATTTTACTGCACTCAAAACTAGACACGCAGCTGGCATTTAGCTCCAAAATAAAAGGTCAGGACTGAAATAAACTACACACAATGAATATCAACATCAGTGAGTCACCTGTAGATTCACCCAACAAAAAAGTCACCTCCTCCCAGCAGTAAATTGTACATGTTCATTCATTAAATATACAATTTCATTTTTCCTGTTTTTTTTTTCTTTTAACTTTTATACAAAGTCAACAGCTTACTACCACTAGTGAGCATGCCCTCTTTGCTAAAAGGCTCTCTTCTCTGTTCATCTGCTGTGTTTTAAGGAAATTCTATATAATTTTTCACCTGCTCATATGATCTCGAGATCACTGTCTGCCAACAGGCAGCGTAATACACCTTAATTGTAATTAACAGTGCTTTCCATTTAATAAAAGACCCCAGGATGGCTGTCAGACTGTGCTCCGTGCCCCCATGGGCTGCAGAACAGTAGTGGCTGCCAGAAGTAAGACAGTTTATTAAAAGACCCAGGCGGCTGGGAGAGGACTGAGGAAGGGGCGACAGGACACGCAGTGAAGGAAAGAGTGCTATTTATTAGCTTGTGAGAGTTTCTCTGTTTTGCCTTTACAGATGCACAAAAGGCCACTGAAATATAACTGAAGGAATACGTCAGACGAGCCTAAACATACGACTTACTGGCTGCAGGTGGAGGCCGGGACCCCAGCAGGCAGCCAGGCAGCTTCTGCCAACTAGACAGACTATAGACCTCTTGCCAGCGCCACGCATCCCACTAACCTCTTCTCCCCGTATGCTGACAGTTGCCTTGCATGTGGTTACCATAAAATAATTCTCATTGGCATCCAAGCTTTATAAAAACACCTTCATTTTGCTCAAAAAGGGCAGTCAATAGATACAGAGAAGCCAAACCGAACAGCCTCAACAAAATAAAATGAACACCAGCAGCAAATCCTCCTCGGAAGACTCGCTAGAATGCACGTGTGCCAGAGTCCTCGCTGTTAAAGGGGCACACCCACACGCGGTCCTCGCCTTGCACGCACGGGTGAGGAAGTCAGTTATGGATTTTAATGGCCTTTTCAAGGTAAGTGTAGCGACTTCTCTTTGGGGCTTTGTTGAAGTGGTCGAGCCCTAGCCACGGCCGCGGGTGAGACATGTTACCTGGTGGGGAAAGAGGGGCGATGAGACCACAGAACAAGTACCAGGACCCCTACACCTGTGGTGGCCACACAAGCAGGTGTGGGTTCACAGCGACCAGGTGTGGGTTCAGTGAGGCTGGGGCTTGAGCCAAAAAGACGCCCGCACCCTGCCTGCCTGGCTGAGAGGCTTCTACGGGCAGCTCTGCCAGAGCCTGTCGACCACACGGAGCCTTCACACCTCGACCTTGGAGCTTAGTTCTTTTAGCCACCAAGTGACAAAAGACACCTTTTAATCCTTAAGAGACTCGATGGGGTCAGGCTACTGTTCCTCCTATCACAAAGGAGGTCAGCAAGCCCAGGCCGCCCCACTGTGGAAATGGACGGTGGACTCGACCCCGAGCTCTCCGCCTCCAGCTACTTACCACTGGCTGGTTGGACCTCACCCACACAGAAGGAAAGCAGTGGGAGGGCTCTTACCAGGCTGAGGTTCAAAGTCTTTCAAGTTTACTTCGTACTCATCTTCATTTATGTATTGGTGCCGGCCCATCATCACAATGGCAAATTTAAACTACAAGACAAAAATGAAAACTCCTCCATGAACTGGGGATGCCTCTGCCGAGTCTAGGCCGCTTTCCCAGGAAGCCTCCAACATGCTGCTCGCTGATTACTCGTCCAGCACGAGCGTACCTTCTCAAACTCCTTCTCCTGGATGTCTAGCAGGCTCTGAATCCGCTTCATGACTTCTCTGAAATGCTCGCCCTGTGGACAGGAGAGGACACTGCTCACGTGCCTATGTGCACTGTGACAGCGCTCACGGCCCACGGGACCATTGTCTGCCCATGGTCTGCCCACCAAAGCAGGAAGCCAGATTTAGCAAAGCTAATCCAAAAGGGGGGGGTGGGGGGTGGGGACTTCAAGTTTTGACATGCAATGCTCAACCTGTTAGCTATAAAAGCTCACCTGGTGTATCCTCAGCAAAAAAGGGATTCCAAACGTCCCGAACACCTCCTTATGGAAATGTGCCACTGTGATCAGCATCTCATTTTCCTTATCTATGTCTACCTGGTCCAAAGGTATTTCCTGGGGACACAGTTAAACACAGGGAGCAGAGTAAAGCACCTGATGCCGACAAAACACTTTTAATTCTGACCTGCTCCTGCAATGAGGTGGTTAGGTCATTATTTTTGCCAAAATGCCATGTTTGGGGCTTGTTAGAATGGTTAAGAATTCAGAACCAGAAAATACTCAAGTTTTTTAAGGAAAATGATGGGTTTTAAGACACCAAATAATGGGTTTTTCCAGTTACTGTGGGAATTCAGCAACTCTAGAAACCAACAGGGACCCAGATTCAAAATACATTTGCCTGGGGGCCCATATTTAAAATTAATGTATAAGTACAAAGACTATATATGATTCTACTTATATGTGGTACCTAGGGTAGTCAAATTCAGAGAGTGGGATGGTGGTTGCCAGGGACTGGCAGAGGGAGATGTCAGTGGGTGTGGAGTTTTACTGGGGGAAGATGGGGATTGTGGCAATGGATGGTGGTGATGAGTGCTCAACAGTGTGGATGTACTTAATGCCATTGAAATGTACATTTTAAATGGTACAGAGTACGTTATGTAGGTTTTACCACAGTAAGACAATTGGACAAGCGGCTGACAGCTGCCCCACCCGCCAAGGACTCAGAATTCTCTCTGGTGCCAAGAACAGGGCAGTTACCTCTATTCGAAACGTTCTACTCGTTGCAGGAGATAAACATTCTAATAGCTCGTCTTCTTGGTGCACACCAATAATTTTGTAGCTTACAATTTCTAGCAGCCTGTACGAACAGGATGGGGGTGAAAGATATAAATTCATGGGGAAACACACTGACAAATTGTTTTCTTATTATAAAGCTATCAAGATTTGCTTGTCTTCTTTCTTTTTAAAAGATTGGAAATGTCGAAAGCAGGCACCCATGGGAGAGGGCACAACACTGGCCAGGTGGCCCCTCGAGCATGCGATTCAAGGGGAGTGACCTCAGGCCTCGGTGAGGCCAAGTCCCTGGAGCTGATGAATCTCCCTCTAAACCCACGCGAGGCAGGACTGGAGAAGCTGTGCTCACCGAGCCTTTGGAGGACAAGGGGCTCCAAATATTAATATGAGAGAAAAACATCCTGGGAGCCAATAGCCAAAAGGACCGTTTTGTCCTGAGCTGTGAGAAAAGCATCCAGCCCTCTCCAGTTTGGCTGTGGTTGGAGCACTGGCACTTGGATCGAAGGGCGCATGCAGGAGACAACCAATTGATTCGTCTCTCTCAAATCAATGTTTCTCTCTCTCTCTCTCCCACATCCTCCCCTCCACTCTCTCAAAAAACATCAATGGAAAAAATATCCTTGGGTGAGGATTAAAAGTAAAAAAGAAAAGCAGTCAGCTCTCAAATAAAAACTAGTCATCACATCTGCGGCTTCTGTCCACAGCCTGAACATTGCCCAGTTTCACAAATGCAAGCCCAGCAGCTTTTCCCATTTCAGTTATCATTCTATTGTCATCACATCCTTCCTCTGCTTGGCTTTCATACCTGAAGCACACATTTTTACTACCGGTAGTTAATATCAGGAGACTGGAAGGAAAGGAGAGGGGAAATAGCTTAACTGTGAAATATTTAAAATCTGCTGCGAAAAACTGGCTGAGAGGTGAGTCTGGCAACAGGCACAGGGCTCTGGCTGTGCTGTGTCCACCAGCACACTGCAGGGCTGGGGCTGCTCACCACTCCTCCCGCCGCCAAGGGCTCCAGAAATACTTGCCTAAGTTTCCCTGATGCCTTCTCCCCAAGCTCTACAGCCTTTTTACATTCTTCTAACAGGTCCCGGACACACCCGTGCTTGTCTGGATATAGTGTTATTTCCTAAGAAATGACAAGATGAAATACGTGCTTTAAAGAAAACATAAAGGATCTGCTACAGCAAACCAATTTTGCTTGAAGAAAGAAAACACAGCAACAGATGTCCTCAGCTGTCTCTAGTTCCCCAGGACTCTCTCACTTACATTCCCGCCATGAGGGTCCCTGGTGTGAGAACTCACTCAGACCATCTGCCTAAACTTGGGGCCCACCAAGTACTGAGGGGATTTTAAGAAATGCCACTTTTGCCCTGAGCCCAGGTTTAGCTCAGTGTATAGAGCATCAGTCCATGGACTGAAGGGTCCTGGGTTTGATTCCCAGCAAGGGCACATACCTCAGATACAGGCTCCATTCCCAGCCCTGGTCCAGGCACATGCGGGAGGCAACCAATCAGTATGTCTCTCACCTCAATATTTCTCCCCCCCCCCCGCCTCTTCAACTCTCTCTAAAAATCAATGGAAAAATATCCACAGGTGAGGATTAACAACAACAAAAATGCCACTTTCTGGTTATCTGAAAACTATATACTTTTTAAAATATATATATTCTTTTTTATTGATTTCAGAGAGGAAGGGGGGGAGAGAGAGAGAGACAGAGAGAGAGAGAGAGAGAGAGAGATCGATGATGAGAGAGAGTCATTGATTGGCTGCACAACCCCACTGGGGATCGAGCCCACAACCCAGGCATGTGCCCTTGACCGGAATCACACCTGGGACTCTTCAGTCTGCAGGCCGATGCTCTATCCACTGAGCCAAACCGGGTAGGGCTGAAAACTATATACTTTTATTAACCAACTAGAGGTCCGTTGCAGGAAGATTCCTGCAAGAACAGGGCTTCCAGCAGGCTTCCCTCCCACCACCGCCACCCCTCCAGCCCCCCCCCCCGCTTTCCCTTCCCTCCCGCCGCCTCTGCCCCCCCACCCCGTGCTTTCCCTCCTGCCATTGCTGCTGCCCCGCACTTTTCCTCCTGCTGTGGCCGCTCCCCCCCCCCAACTCCTTGCACTTTCTCTCCTGCCACCACCGCCACCCCCCTGCGCTTTCCCTCCCTCCGCCGCCACCTCGCTTTCCGCTTTCCCTCCCTCTTCCTTCTATGCTGTCTTCAGTCTTCACTCCAGTCTGCGTATGCAAATTAACTGCCATCTTTCATTGGGTTGATTTGCATACTCGCTCTGATTGGCTGGTGGGCATAGCGGAGTGATGGTTAATTTGCATGTTTCCCTTTTATTAGTGTAGATGTTACCCCAAGGAATCCAATAATAAAAAAACAAACCAAAATGCCACTATGAAGTGAAAAGTTTGCCATTTCTAGAGCAGCTTCTCAGGAAATGACCCCCTGAAAGATCACCTACAAGCCTTTCGGATTCCAGCACAGTGAGAAAGAAGGCTGATTAATCCAGGCCATGACCAGCAGGAGGCTTTACACTTTAAGCCTGACTGATCAACTGCATATATGTGTGAATGTCTGTGGCATGTAGCTCAACTTTTCCCTCAAAACTGGCAGAGCAAGAAAGGTGAAAAGGACTTGGAATCCCAGCAGTCGAACTTCCAGAACCACCTAAAGCAGTGGTCTCAACCTTTCTGATGCCGTGACCCTTTAATACAGTCCCTCATGTTGTGGTGACCCCCAGCCATAAAGTTATTTTCGTTGCTACTTCGTAACTGTAATTTTGCTACTGTTTTGAATTGTAATGTAAATATCTGTGTTTTCCAATGGTCTTAGGCTCTATAGCAAGACTAGCAGGGTCGCCTAAGACCATTGGAAAACAGAGATATTTACATTACAATTCAAAACAGTAGCAAAATTACAGTTACGAAGTAGCAATGAAAATAATTTTATGGTTGGGGGTCACCACAACATGAGGAACTGTATTAAAGGGTGGCAGCATCAGAAAGGTTGAGAACCACTGACCTAAAGTGTGGCTGGACATGCTTTCTGTATGCAACAAGCACACGCCGCTGGAGTGGCCCACATAGTCAGTGTCAGCTCACTTGCAGGCCAGCTGCCCACACTGAGGTCTGACGGGGTTCGAGGAAAATACTGCTCAGGCCAAGCAGCAGTGCATCAACTTAAGACGTCCAAATCGGTAAGAAAAGCAGTCCTGGAGGGTCAGGCAGATGACATTGCTATTCGTCCCCCAGGGCTCAGAGGTGGTGGCAGGAGGACACAAACTCGGGTTCTCCAACTCTGGACCCAGGGGCTGCTAAAATGCTATCACTCCTCTTGCTTTCTTTTGTTGTTTTAGTTATCAAGGTCTAGAGAGAAAGAAACCATAGACAAGCTCCAATAAAAATAAAGATTCACACCATTAAAAAAAACTTACCTCTTCCCTAAATTGGCTGTTTAACCATATACACTTAAAACTTCGCCTGTTTTCAAAGTCTGTGATTTTCATCTTCAGCTATGAAGGAAAGAGAGACTCCCTTTAGATGCGCTTCCACAAAAACCCAAGGCTTCTCCTTATGACCCACGGGCACATTAATTTGGACTCATACCTGCTGATAGTAAAGTTTCTTAGGTTGTCTAGGCTTGAAGAATTGTAGAAGATCTCTTAAAGTACCTTCATAATTATGTCTAAGAGGATTACCTGGGCCATCCCTATAACTACACAAGAAAACAGCATATAAATAAATGACTTGTTTATTCGCCTAAAACAAATATCTATGACTGAGCAGAAAAGCAAACCACTAGCCTTGCACCTAGACTTGCAATTGGGACCTGGCACAGGGTTCCACTGCATGTTCCTACATCCTGAGCGCTCCACCCCCCTGGCTGCTACACCCAAGTGCTCCCTGCAGTGGTGGCACAGGTACACAGAGGTCTGGCTTGGACGGACCCAGCTGGAAACGTGTGTGTGTGTGTGGGGTGGGGTGGGGGGGGGGGGGGGCGGTGTTTATTGGGGTGACAATTCTATATCTGAAACTAAGCAAGAAATGGCATGTCAGGTGATGTGGCCAGCTACTTATTAAAATTAGTTCCAATATGTTTGGATGAACTATGGAAAGCATGCAGCAAGGACCAAACACACGTGTGTGCACATGTAGCTTACCCTTGAGATTTGAAAAACTGGAGCAGCATTGGGTCGGTGTTGAGCCTCTGTGCAACTGTCTTTGCAACCTGGGGAAGGGAAGAAGCCAGACATCAGAACGCCAAGGTGCACACTGCGGCAATGAACTAAATTTGCTTATAAGCTTCATCATTACATTAATGAGGCGCCTCGTGATCTTTACCCAATGTGGGATGAGCAGCCCACATTTCAGTGCCCTAGGAATTTACTACCTAACAGGAATAAGGCACAGTACCATGAGCGTAACATAGCTGATGAAGATAAACTTTTGGAGGCTTTTTCACTTTTAAGGTGAAGACTATAGATTTTTAAATTTCCTGATGATTGTTGAAACGCTTCCCACTTGGCATGTTCTAACTGAAGCAATGGACCACCACCATCTCCAAAAGCACACTGCGCCAGGTAGAGAGGGTTTCGAGGGACCAGAGTGCAGATGGACATGGTAGCTGATGAGGAGGAGGCTGAGGTAAGAATGGCTTTGGTCCCATGGCCATCTTAGCACCAACCCACTTTAGTTAGGTATTTTCTCAACCAGCAGGACTAACCCTTCCTCCTGAACCAAATCCATCAGCTTCATCAGCAAGCATTTTTTAAAAAGAACATGGTCTTTCTGTTGCAAAATGTGAAGGGAGAAGAGCCTTTATCAAATACCTGAAAATAATTCATTCTATTTGATAACGTGACCACAAATCCAGGATCATTAGGGATTGTCTTATCACAGAAAATGACATCAACACGGTGATAGAGGTCTCTGAAATATTCTTTTGCGGTGGGTAATTCACTGTTATCATTCTCAGGGTCATCCCTGGGGGGAGAAAAACAAAACAATTTGCAGGCTGAATCAAAGCCCAGGCCAGAGGCCATCATCTCTCACACAACAGTGACACTAGCAGGCATGGACAGAGGTTCAGGGTCCTATTTAGGGTGCTGGGGGGTCTGCCAGTGACTTTTGTAAGCAGGGACAATGGGGAAAAGCCATCACGTACAGAAGGTGTGCCTGAGCTAGGCACAGTGCTGCTTTCTGTCCTGATCGCAACAAAAACCGGAGCCTCTTCTCTAGAGACAAGTGGAAGGGCTGTGGTGAAGTGTGGGGCCCACACAGCCTGCTCTCTGACCAGGAGCTGGCAGGTGGCACTTTCAAGCCAAGGCAGCAGGACACAATGAAAGTGGCCTGCCCACAACCTATACCAGGGCCATCTTACCAGACACTTTATCAGCAAGAAAAAGGCAACACCAGGCTGCTTTCAGACTAAGACCTCAGACCTGCTGGTTTTACATGCAGGTTTAAATCAATTACCTACGTAGCTGAATACTAAGAAATGCCCTATGCTTTAGGGGAAGAAATACAATCTTGCTATTTCACAAAGACTTTTGCGGCCGTGCTAACAGTGCTCATGCTCGCTGTAAACATTTTTAGGAAATCAGAGCATTGATGAAAACGCTCACCACCTAATTCCAAGACCCAGAGACAGCCAGCGCCTGTCAGCATTGTGAGGCATTTCAAAGAGCACCTAACTTGGGGTCTCAACACAATCTTGTCAGTGTTACAGGACTTGGAAAAAAATTTTCTGCTACCAGCACAAAGTGATCAAATCCTTCAAAAAGTACATACTTCTGAAACACTATAATATCACCATCCATTAGCTCATCCAGGGCTTTATCAAGAGACACGTCATAGTCCTGAATTCTCTCTGTTAAATTCGGTTTAACTTCCTAGAGTAAAAGAAATGAAATAGTTACCATGCAACATTTGTCTAATGTTTAATATGGCCATACAGTGTATGTATTTTCTCTACACCCAATTCTATCAGCTATGTATTTTTAGTCTGTTAAAAAGCTAATGGGAAATATTAATATCCATACAGATGTAATAATCACTGGTGGATCCTCAATTGGTAAAAAATCACGTATCTACACATGTGATCCCAAACTCAAGGTCACCTCAACAGTAGACATTACCCATAACAAATACAGGGATAGTCAAACAAGCAGAAAAATCCCTCTCCTATCTGCTAACAATACGCTGATTATAGAAAAATAAACTATCCAAACCTCATAGAGGATAAGGCTAGTATCTTGGATAAATCCTGCTCTGTCACACATAACTGGGAGCAAGTCACCTAGGAGAGAGAGAGAGAAAAGAACGCAAAGCTGTAATATACCGTAACTGCAGCAGAATCAAGGCAGGGGTGAGCGCATCAGGACTTACGTATTTTACAGGATATTGGCGTGTAGATGTGCCCACAGTAGTTCAAGCTCCGTGTTTTGGGATCATACATCTTCAAAAATAACATCACATCATCTACAAGGTTCATAAACAGGTTTTGTTAGGGTCTTACACTCAGTACACCGTTAAAACAGTGAGGGTGAACTTAGTGAGGCACTGAAATGACAGCTTACTGCACCTAAAATCATGTCAGACCAGGCCTGTGACTGCTCCCTCACTCCAAGCATCACAAACCCCAGAGGAACACTCCATATGATGCAGTGAAGATGGAACTGGGGCAGTGAGCTTAGAAATCCTAGTTTTCAAGATCTGGTACTAACTAGATGGCTGGGTGCTGTCATGGGAATAGTGGTAGGGTTGTATGACTTTGCTACACTAGAGAGGTGACCACTTATAGCAATAAAAACAATCTTATAACAAAATCTGATGCACGTGCTTTGTATATAAAGTAGTGCTGCCATATAGCTAGACTGTCCATTTATACATCCTCTGTGGCCACTTTCCTGCTACAATGCCAGGCAGAAACCATATGGTCCACAAGGCATGAAATACAGTTGACCCTTAACAACCTGGGGGTTAGGGAAACCCCCCCAAGCACTTACAAATCCATACGTAATTTCTGACTTTCCAAAAACATAACTATTAATAGCCTCCTGCTGACTGGAAGTCTGACGGATAACATAAACCGTTGATTAGCAGAGATTTTATGTATTAGGAGCCCAGCATGCGAAATCGTGCAGCGCCGGCCACCCACTTGCCACCCTGTCCACGCATAGCTCCAGTGCGCCTGGCCCAGTCCCCAAACCCTCTGGCCTTCTCTGGCCGATTCAAGCCCCACCCTCAGCCCCTCAAGTCCCCTCGCGCTGGCTCTGCCTTCTCTGGGCATCTCTCTGCTTCCACCCTGTCTCCAGAGCAACACAGCGGCTCCGCCCCATCATGGCTCCAAAGAAGAGCATGGAAGCCTTCTGCCTGCTGCACTGTGCTCCTTCCCCTGGCAGGTGGGTCACGGGGCACTCAGAGTGCTAGCGGTGGGTGGCAAAGGACTGGTGAGGGGGGGCGCTATGGGCTCTCACCCCTGCCCTCCCCTGGCACGGGATGGTCCCACCTCCTCCGGGGCGCCTCCCTGCTTCTGTCCCAGCTAATATGCTAATGGTCTGGTCATTACCCATTACAGTGTCCCGACAATTAGCAAATTAGCTCTTTATTAATACAGATTATATGCTGTATTCTCCCAATAAAGCTCAAGAAAGATTATTAAGGAAATCATGAGGAAAATAAATACAGTACTTTAAAAAAAAAATCCACATATATGTAGGCCCATGCAGCTCAAGCCCATGCTATGTCTGGCTCTTGAGAGAAGCTGCAATGCCTGCTCTGTGTGTTCTGCCGGTATATAAAGGACCAATGTGATCAGCAAACATGGGGCCACAACTAAAATGGAACATAATGCCTCAACACTGGGCCCCTCCTGTAGTGCTCCCGGACACTACAGCCCCATGGCCAGTCCTACTTGACTTCTTCATGAAGCCCTGACCACAACAGGGGTTTAATGAGCATTTTTGGGATTACTAAGATTGTTTTGCAAGGGAATAACAAGGCAATATTTGGAACAATGGTCCAGGAACCCAACTACACTGCCCTGATGGTGGCTGGGTGTTTGGTGGGCACTTACGATCTTTATCAAACTTGGGTAATGTTGCTCCAGTAGCGGCCAGCTCCGGATCAACTGTTTCCAGGAATATTGTCCAAGGGTTTTCATTATCACTGAGTTCAATCATCTATTTCCAAAAGAGATGTCAATTTTAGGAAATTATAATGCAGAGTGAAAGTGAAAAGCTATACTCATGTACTGAAAAAACATATCCAACTGGACCACAGGGGAGGCACACTGCAGCCCCAACAGCGGAGCACACTGAGGTGTGCAGCTGTCAACAACACTCACTGTTTTATTGCCATCGGCCTCATTATCTAACATCGCCGGTCGTTTGGTTCCATTGCTCCTCGCTTGCATGGGCCATAATCGAATTTGATCTTGTGGAAATCCCTGGAAAAAAATTAAACGAAAACAAAGTTAATTCTTATTTTATTTCTGTATCACTGTAATCATTCTATCACTATAAGAAAAATAATCACAGGATCTCCCTGCTTTCAGGATCACTAGTATTCCCAGACTCAAGTGCCCATTTTACAAAAGAAAAAAGAAACACAGGAAGGGGTACAAAAGGGAAGAATCGAGTTCACATTCAGCTTTCCTTCACTGCTGATTTAGTTGAACGATTAGGTCACAGGGCAGACACAGGCACCACCCAGAAGGAAATGAGTACAGGTCAGTTACCTCACTTCTCAGGCAGCCTAGACACAGCACCTACCCCAAAAGGTACTATCTTATCCAGGTAAAAAGAAGGAAGGTAGAGCATGGAAGTCAAAATAAACCATCAGCAGAGCAGCCGGCACTCACCATGGTCTGGGAGAGGTTCTGGACAAACTCAGCAAGCGAAGAGTTTTTCAGTACTTTGAACACAGTGTACTTGACTTTTTCTTCATCATACATATCATTTCCTTGGTGGCCACAAAACTGGTCCTCTGCAACTATCTGAAAATATGCACAAACATACAGAACAACTGACATACAAAATACAGTGAGACCATGCTGATCAAGAACAAGTTCAAATAGCCCTGGTGGGATGGCTCAGTGGTTGGAGCATTGACCTAGGCACCATAAGGTCATGCGTTCGATCCCTGGTCAGGGCATATACCCAGGTTTCGAGTTCCATCCCCAGTTGGGGTGCATAGGAGAGGCAACCAATTGATGTTTCTCTCAATCTCGATCTCTATCTCCCTTCTTCTCTCTAAAATCAATAAACACATCCTAGGATGAGGATTTTTTTTTAAATAATAAGTTCAAATAGCAAAATGCTGAATACAACTAGTCTTGCTTCTTCAGAAGACCCAAGGAGAAAAGTTTCAAAATGACCAAGAATGAAATCAAGGTATGTATTTAGAAAAGACAAAAGCCTACATTTTCATGCCGCCATTCTTAACTCATCTGAAAGCATTAGCTAGAAATCCATCTATATGGTGATCACCAAATAATATAAAGATATGCTACACCCAGCAGGTGTCTCTCAGTTGGTTGAGTGTCATCCTATGCACCAAAAGGTTGCCAGTTCGATTCCTGGTCATGGTACATGCCAGGATTGTGGGCTCAATCCCTGGTAGGGGGCATGGGGCAGGCAGTCTATTGAGGTTTCTCTCTCATCGATGGGGCAGGCAGTCTACTGAGGTTTCTCTCTCCCCCTTTCCCTTCCTCTCTAAAAAAATCAACAACAACCTGTTGCCAAAAAAAGGATGAGGGTGATACACAATGCACCTTTTTCCAGGTAGGTAATCACAACTGAGCCAGGAACCAGGACCACCTGGAAGTTCACCTCACTGCTGGACCTCTCCTGCCTTCTCCATACTGTGTCAGGCTTTCCATGGCCTGGCATGCCACTGACCCACACCCCATCTGGGCTGTACTCATCTCCCGATGGGAGCCCTCCCTTCTTATGCATCCTTCCATGGAGGCCTTCACCCCTCTAACCCCTTTCTACACTTTTTATAAATACTCTAATGTACTGGTGCTCTGTGGTGGCCCAACTACTTCTCATATTTATGTCCTTACCCTGAACTGAATTGTATATTCCAAATGGTGAGGAAACTGGCCTACACAGTCACTCAGTTAATAACATTCAAGAGCTGCCTAAAGCAACCCCTGATCTGTCAGCAATAAGCCCAGGTACATGCCAGCCCTCGGAGCAGTGTGGCTCTCAGCAGCCCCCTCCCCACCAGGGCCCCAGGAGGCTGAGGCTGACCTGCACTTGCATGTAAAGATGGGCTTCCTGCCTCTCCTTCCTCTTCTGGGCTTCAATCCTTTTCTCTTCTTGTAATCGTTCCACCAGCTGCTGAGGAATGTCATTGTCGGTGACAGCTTGTAACACCTCACCTGCAGGACAAATGCATCTTCATTCACCTCTGCCAGGTTCTCCTTTCCCCTTCTTAGAAGGTCCCCGTTTTACGTCATCACTGCTATAGCAATCTAATAAAGGGAAACGACTGGATACCACGAGTCCACATGACAGCCCACAAGCCCAACCCCTCCTGCCTCTAGATGCTGTAAACAAGTCAGACTAATAAGAGCATGAGTTTGCACAGGAGACACAGCTGAAGACCCTGTAACGTGGCCTGAAGCACCACAGCAATGATTCATGGAGCGACTACAAAGCTCCCCCAGTGCAGAGCATGAAAAGCCCTCTACTCACTCAGCTTGGACTCCCTGATATAAACCAACATGTATGCATTCGTGCAGTGCCGGACGGAGAGGTCGTCGTCATGGCCCCCATAATTGTGCTCGATTGCTTCTTCTTTCGTACACCTCGACACCACGTCATCATCAAATTTACACCACTGGACAGGAGAGCAACGAGACATTAGCAGAGAGATAATGCTCTGAGCACACAAGCTCTCACGCGGGGTTTTCCTAGAACAGATCACCTATATCTTATGACACAGTAGAGGCCCAATGCACAAATTCGTGCACAGATGGGGCCCCTCAGCTGGCCCGCGACAGGGGGCCAGCCGGCCAGGGGCGAGGGACTGCAGGAGGTTGGCTGTGGGAGGTTGACCACCAGCAGGGGCAGCTCCTGTGTTGAGTATCTGCTCCCTGGTGGTCAGTGCACGTCATAGCAACCAGTCGTTTGGTCAACCAGTTGTAGTGGTCACTTAGGCTTTTATATATAGACTAGAGGCCCGATAAACAAAATTCGTGTAAGGGTCTTGGCCCTCGCAGCTGCAGCAGCTGTCCTCGCCCCTCACAGCCCTGGCTTTGTCCGGAAGGTCTCTGGAAGGATGTCTGGAAGGTTGTTCGGCTGTCCAGTCTAATTAGCATATTACACTTTTATTATTATAGTAGATAATCATAGCAAGGGCCTGACTTTAAAAAAAAGCAGAGCTGTACGAAGCTATGTCCCAGTCTCTTCATCATGGATTAAGTAATTTTAAATGGTACTCAGCCTCACAGTTAAAGATGCTATGAGGGTTCCCTTAGCATGAGCCAGGCAGGCTCCATCTTTGCCGTCCTCCTAGGCCCTATGCTGCTGGACACAGATCCTGAGATCCTCACTTGCTCCCCTTGGGAAGATTATGTATGAGATGCACATGAACCAGGAAAGACAGAGCATTGCAGAGTGTGGACAATGTGGCACATGGAATACCATGCAATCAACGCTGCTTTCCCTGCCCGAGAGCAGAGAACTTATTCTGTTGTTATTCCTAGGTGGAAAATAAGTGCCTCATTTTAGTTGTAAAGGAATTCTGTGAGTTCCAACATTCAATACTAATAGAGATACAAACATAAAGTATGAGCACTAATTTACTATTCAGCTTTAGAGTATCAGCAATTAATACATATCAGAACATACAGATCAATCAGAGGCCAAGAAAGCTCGTTGGCTAGCAAGTGATCAGGAGGAACAGGGAAAGGCTGGGCTGGCGTCAGTGTAAGTCCCCTATAGGCAATCACAACCAACTCCACCCTCCTCCTCCCCAACCCTGCCCCACCCAGCACTTACTTTCCCATCCCCTTTGGGGTTTAGATAAACCACATAATGTCCACCATGATTATCTCCACTGTGAACGAGGACTGCGTGAAGAATATAATTTGCAGGGTCCTTAGGATCTGTTTTTTGCAAAAATTCATCAAGTGGTAACTGTTCAGGGAATTCAAACCTATTAAAAAAACATTTTTAAAGAAATCCAGGTTTCATTTACATGTAAAACATTTCTCCCTTAGGCTTTATTTATTGCTAAACCTGCTAATTGACTGGCTATCTTTATTTGGAAAGGGAAGTAAGAATCTGACTAGGGAGGCCCTATGAACTGCTTCTGAGGCAGCTCCTACTCATTAGAACAAAGTAATTGTTTATATGTCAATATAATATCTGAAGCTAGATATGAGAAAAATGGCTATAAAGCATTGAGATACCTAACAGAATGTTAAATCCAAGGGTACAACACAACAGTGAGTCTTGTGATAAATGTACACAGTGACTTTTCTAGGATGGAAATAATTCTGTGTTTGTGTTAATGAGTGATTCTAACAATGCAAGACTGGGACCACTAAGGGTCTCCTGCAGGCTGAGAAATGTGAGGAAATCAAAACTGGAGGAGGTCATGCAAAAAAGAACCCCACCCTATGATTTTTAAAAACACCCTGGACTCTACTTATTTTCAAATTATTGGCTCCATAAGTTTTTAAATTAAATGGTAATTGGGAGTGCTGTCAGAGGCAGGAAGGAAGTGAGCCTGGCAGCTGGGGCCCAAGGCAGAGCATGCACACTGACCCTAACAGGGCAGTGTCTGAACCACGGGAATTCTGGCCCAGTGTCACCAAATATTCTGAATTCCTAAAACATGCCAGAAATAAGGACTTTTATATGAAATCATATGAGTTCCAATAAAAACAGGAATAGAACCAAGGTAAGGACCCAACAAAACACACCAGCAGGTTGGATTTAGTCTGCAGACTTCCAGTCTGTGGGGTCTGGTGGAGACAATTTCTTATATTCTCCACAGAAAAGAATGACAAGGGATAAGCAGATGAGCAAAGACCCAGCTGGTGGCAAGCAATCTGACTGTTAAATACATTTCCCTCTCAAGTCTGAAGGGTGGCTGACCAACCTGGAATGAGGCACACGCACACCTACGTCAGGATTCCTGAAAATTGTACCACATTCTACAAATCAACACCAACTGAGATATTACAATATATCAGAGAGTCCTGTTTAAACAAACGCAATACTGCAATTGGTATTGCAGAGTCTGCGGAGTGGGGAGCACCCTCTTCACAGATGCCAACCTGCCACGTTGCAGAGTGGCTAGGGCTCCTTGAGAGGGGGATACACAAGAGCAGCTCCAATTTTAAGCAAAAGTACTCCTTTAAAATGACAGTTGTTGGGCACCTAGGTAGAAGGGAAACCTAAATACATCAGAGCTGAGACCGAAATACATATACAGACTAAAAAAAAAGCACTGAGATTACCCCCCCTCCCCCCAAAATATCCAGTGACCATTAACTCACACCTCCACACCCTACTTAGATTACCTATCATTGATCTTGATGTTCTGGTCCGTCTGAGGGTCATACATAAATCTCATCAGTTGTAGGTGTAACACTGGTGGCAATGTTAGGAATTTCACACCTTTCTCTGCTTCCTGAACATTGAAAAAGAAATGCAAATTTAGTTCAAGCTACTTGTTTCTTGAAGCAAGGAAAGCAGGAGTATCTCAGCAAGACTGGAACTTGCTGGGGGCTTCTGAAAGGGAGCAGCAATGTGTAGGTATCCATCTAGGGCAGTGGTCAGCAAACTCATTAATCAACAGAGCGGCAAACCGAGGCTCGCGAGCCGCAGTTTGCCAACCACTGACCTAGGGTGCCATTAAAATATTTAGACCTAGCCTTGGCCGGTGTTCTCAGTGGTTAGAGTGTCAGTCTATGCACCAAAGGGTCATGGGTTTGATTCTCAGTCAAGGGCAGATACCTGGGTTGCAGGCTCAATCCCCAAACCCAGTCAGGGTTAAGTGCAGAGAAGCAACCAATGGAAGCGCCTTTCTCACAACCATATTTCTCTCAGTCTCCCTCCTCCCTTCCACTCTCTCTAAAAAAATCTTGGAAAAAATATCGTCAGGTGATGATTATCAAAAGCAAACAAAAAAATATTTAGATCTATATTTATTGCGTGTGAGAGTTCCCTAAGGATGATATTCTATCTTGATATCCAGCAATAAAGGAATAGTTGAGTAAATTAAGGTCTGGTCACTTTCTGACATATTTTATAGTCATTAAACACTATGAAAAATATGGAGGAACACAGAAAAAACGACTAGGTGGAAAAGCCTAAGAGCAACTGCAATACCGCAAGCAAAGGAATGCTAGGAAGACCTGGACAGAGCAGCACAGGCGAGCGGTTATGGCTAGGGACTCTCCGTGAGCGGTGTCCTTTGCCCGGATGTTCATCTTACTGTGGAGCACACACTGTGGAGCACACGCGCAGTGCTTACTGCTCAACCCACCTCTGAAGAACGTTCCGAGTCAGTGCCAGCAACACGGCCTCTCCCTGCTGCTGCCTATGCTAGCCACCCCCAGCTCCCAAACTCGGCTCCTCCGGGGCCTGTACCTGCACAGCTCTCATGCCTCTCCCATCTCTGCTCTACCTCAGCCAATGCTTTTTCCTTCACGAAAGTAAGCCTTTGCCATCTCAACCACTTCCAGGCCACCTGTGACCCTCATCAGGTTGATTTCCAACCCAGACCTTCCCTCGGCACTTTTAACGTCCACACAAAGGAACCGGTAGCCGTGTCAGGCAAGCTACTTGGCAATGCTCTGTGATGTGCATTAGTGTATTTAAGGGGACAGGGCATCTGGAAGGAAAAACAAATTCCAGGAACCTACTGCCACACAAAGGAATGGCATGATTTCAATACACCCTGAAATAATAGGAACCCCAGAAAACTGTTAACACCAGGTGCGTGCAGACTCCACATGCCTAAGAAATCCTATGTGTGACTAGGAGAAACTGAGGAGAGCCCGTGCACTGACACCAGTAACGGGAGAAACAGAATAACGGGTAAACTGGAAAAGTCTTCAAACAAGGGACAGAGCCTCGGGTGTGCTGGGTGACCGTCCTACCTCTGATAACAAACTGCTACCTCTGACAGCCCTGCTGACACCTTCACTACCCCTTCCCGTTCAATCCCACCAGCCATACAGTCAGAGCTTGCTAATATAAACTGTCCAGGCTAAGAAATGAAATCCTTTTGAGTTCTAAATACCAGCAGCATATGGAAAATTATGAGGAAATTGTTAGTTCACAATTAAGCAAAAGACCTGAGAAGAAAGTGAGAAGCTACACCAAGATACTGGTACAAATGTCCAAGTTACCTGCAAGCCGTGCTCCCCGGCATCATACTTGTTGTCACCGTCTAGTTGTTCTACTGCCACATAATCCACAAATGATTCAAATACTTTAAAGAGAGAAAGGAAACAGTCAGCCAAAATTATCAGTAAAGCTTTGATTACAATAAAGCCAACGCCATATATTTAGGAATGCCAGGGAAGGGAATGTAACTGACTGTGAGCAGTACCTCTCAGCCCCAAACAGAGAGCAGTTAAACCTGCCATACCACCTTCACTAATCCAGCAAAGGCATAAATGCTAATGACATGGTTTCCTAAGGTTCTTACCAAAATAACATGGAGTCAGTGTTCTAAGATTTTAACGAAAGCAGGTAACAATGCCAAAACCGGTTTGGCTCAGTGGATAGAGCGTCAGCCTGCGGACTGAAAGGTCCCAGGTTCGATTCCAGTCAAGGGCATGTACCTGGGTTGCGGGCACATCCCCAGTAGGGGGCGTGCAGGAGGCAGCTGATCGATGTTCTTCTCTCATCAATGTTTCTAACTTTCTATCTCTCTCCCTTCCTCTCTGTAAAAAAATCAATAAAATATATTTAAAAAAAACAAAAAAGCAAGTAACAAATTGTGACCCATAAATATAAAGGTACAATTATTAAGCGCGTGTAGAAAGTGAAGAGGAATAGGGGAGGGAGGGTGGGTAGGGAGAGAGTAGTGAAGGGCACAGACTTTCAGATATAACATGAGTACGGTCTGAGGATATAGTGTAAAACACAGTGCCTATAGTTGTTAAAATCATATTATACAATTGGAATGTGCTGAGAGTAGAACTTAAGTGTTCTCTGCAAAAGAAATACAGGAATGAAACATGTGAGGTGATGGCTGTGTTCACTAATCAGATGAAAGTAATCCCTCACAAGGCATATCCAGGTCAAATACGGTGTGCACTTTAAATATCATATAAGTGTCCATTAAACTGCATCATAGAGCAATGAAGAGAACATGATGGGACCATTTGAAATCCATGTGGAGGGGGTGAGGGGTGGCGATCAACCTTAACATCCCACACATGCAAAAAGAACTATTACAGGTGGGTTGTAGATAAACAGAAAAGATAGAACAATAACAGATAAGAGAAGATCTTATGACTTCAGGGCAGATGTTCTTAGGAGACAAAAAGCAAAAACTGATACACTGGCGATGACTTAAAAGTTATGAAATTCTGTTACACAAAAAGAGTGAGAAGGTGAGCCCCACTCTGGGGGAATGCCTCAGCGACCCCAACCAGAACTGGCATGCAGATGGGAAGACCTCCTGCGCTACGGTGACAGTAACAGGAGCCAGGCTTCCTCTCCTGCGTTGGACCAGTAAAACCCTGGACTTCGTGGAAAACAACACTGCCCACACTCTGGACGACAGGCGGTGAGGAGTGGTGACCTCTGATAAAGACTGCAAGTATCCCAACTATGCGTCCTTTTCCAAGGAAGAGAAACTCAAACAGGGCCTGAGGGGCCAAGGCAGCTCGGATGTGTAGGACAGGGAGCCCAAGAAAGACAGCTGTGGAGGAAGAGAGCGCCAGTGGCGCGCACGGGGTCCTGGAACCTTCCCTGAGTGCAGGTCACTGTACTCGGGAAAGTGAGATTTTCTGGGGCCGGGGGACAAACCACCTCACCGATAGGGGCACAGGCCCCAGAGCTCACACCAGCCTGAGACTGGTCTGTGTTCCCTCCTGCCACAGAGGAAAGCCTCCTAGGACTTCAGGCTGAAACTCAGAAAGGTGTTGCCTCAGTTGTGAGGACAAATTAGCCCTCAACTAAAAACTATTATGCTCCCACCTGACAAAGTTTAAAAGCAAAACTTGGGGGGAAAAAACACACAACACAAATTATTGACAAGTAACTTAATTGTGCCCCAGAACAAAGGGTAAGCATATGCAACACCCATCAAAATCACAATGGCTGGCATCCAATGAAAGATTACCAGGCATACCATAAAACTGGCAAACACAGCCATGAAGATGACAAAGGTGATTCAATAGAAATCACACAGGTGATAATAACTTAATGTCCTTGGCTGCAAGTTTATTAACTGTATCCCATTATGTTAAAAAAGATAGCCATATTACTAACAGGTACTGGAAAAGGTGACCACTTCATGATCATGTGAATTAAAACCCAGAAAGCACCATACTTCCACCAAAACATTCAATCTGATAAGTGACAGCTCCCACACATTGCTAGGGTGGAGGTGAAATTGATAAACCCCTTTGGGAAACTTGCTGGCTTTATCTATTAAGCTGAACATATGTGTATCCTGTGAGCCAGCAATCCCACTCAACATAAATGTGAATATATACATGCCCTGGAGACAGAAATAAGCATGGTTAAGGAGCTTATGCTTAACAGCTTCACAATGAAAACCCAGACATCTATCAAGAAAAGATGGTTTCAAAACGCCTGTAATACATTTCCAAAGTGGAATGCTATAAGCTAATGAAAATGACCGAATTATTGCTACTCAGAGGTGAATGGCACAGAAATAATGCTGAGCAAAGTGAGAAAGGCACTACATCCTACATAAATATTTACCACATGCAAATACAAACTATAACAGGATGTTAGAAACTCAAGTAATGGTTTCCCCTGAGGAGGAGGCAGTGATGGGAAGGGCTGGGCAGGGCTGCGTGTGCGTGTTCACTGGGTGAGCTGTGCACTCAGCGTTTGGGCACATGGCTGTCTATGCTACAATTCAACGACAAGCACTTCTGTAAGGAAGCACTGAACCACAACAGAAATTACCAGACAGGCAGCAGGCCATTGCGTGCATATAACTTACTGTTTTTCTTTCCTTTTATGCTCAGCTGGATGTCATAATAATCTTCTCTCCTATCAGATCGATAGTCCACCTCTTTACACTGGATATAGGACTACAAAGGAAGGGGACATGGCATGCGTATTATTAATCAGAACGCTGTTAGCATTTTAAAGTATTTTAAAATCATTCTTGAAGAGAGATAGCCACATACCACCATTTTGCCTCTGAATAATTTAGGTATGGTGCCTTCTACACATGTGCCTTTCATCTTATTTTCCACGTTATCAAGCAACTGGAAGACAAAGTTTTGGCTTTAGGAAAATGTTATGTTTAATAAATATTCAGTAATTTGCAACTTGACTAGGAAATTTCAATGGTCAAAGAAATTCTAGACTATAAATATTATGACCTTTGGCATGCAATTATCAAAAACATACAAAATCTTCTTCCTTGGTTGGATATTTACAAAAATATCTACATGCAATAGTTGAGATTAACTCTCTATACAGCCTTTGGAATGAATTAGTAATCTGTAGTGCCTTTAGAAGCATTTTTATATTCATTTTACCTCTGTGGAAAAGCATGTAAATTGAGCACTAAACTTAACTCGTATTGGTCCACACCAAGAGATTAATGAGGTTGAGCCTGTCAACAGGATTGACTGGTTTGTCCATGGATATTTAATGAACTGGATTCAACCCAGCTAGTGCTGCAAAAAAGAAAACACACCTTGCCCAGCCAATCACCTTGAATAGCCATGTCATGTTGTATGTTTGTGTGTCTTTCATCACAACTGGAAGAATGGGGTTTGCTAGTGGCTAGAGCTGGTTTGGGGAGAATCACCCACACAGAGCTCTGCCTCAACCAGAACGTCTGTGCAAAGGAGGGGCCTGGACGCTGCAGGGCAGTAACAGAAGTCACCCTTCTGCAGTGCAGCAGGGCAGTCAGGGCAGCTACGTAGCCAACCTGTGATTTCTTTTATAACAACTCAGGTAGATATTCCAGGTTAACACATTAACGTATGCTACCTACTACTTAAATTCAAGTTTCCCCTCTCAAATAACTTATTTTCAGCTTTTTTGGATTTTTAACTAGATAGATACTGCTATTTCCTTCTGGCCTAATTTTGGTCCTGAACAAAGATGGGTATATCTGAATTATAGTGACATGAGGTAGGTCTGAGGTTTTACTTGAAAACAGCTGCAGACACAGTAGTATACAATGATAGCTTAATACTTACCACTCGACACAGCTCCTGAACATCATGTTGCATGAAGCTATCTAAAGTTTCCCACCTTGGAAAGAGAAAATGAACGTTTATATTGAAACTTTAAAATTTCAAATAAGAATAAATTAACAAGCAGCTTGGATTTTAAAAACTACACAGTAAAATAATTGGCCACTATTCTTAAATTCATTTTCTGAGAAGATTATTTGGGGGAGGGGGGGTTTATAATTAAAAGATAAACTAAGTTTTATCAGGACACCCAAATGTTCACAACTTTATCTTGTTCTAAACAACTTACTGCAAGGGGAGGTCATGTTTGCAAGTAAGTACACATTCACTTAAAAACTACATGTCCTTTTCCTGACGGGTAAAGCTTTAAGTCGTGACTTATTCCTCAAGCAATTTTCTAAAGCCAAGCCCCTATTTTCCAAAGAAGTCAAATAAAATGCAATGATAAAAACACTCTGACATAATTAAATGCCTACACTACTCTCCCTTTCTTCTAGCAACTCACTCATCCATAAGAAAAGCCAAATGGAAAGGCAGATTTGAATACCTACCCAAATGACTTTGTTAGCTTTTTTGTTCCTACGGGCTTATCGCTGTGTTGTAGTTCATAGAACACCCTCTGCAATGCTAAAGGGACACTTTTGGATGAATCATCACCCTCTGTTGGCATCATGTACACGGCCTAAAAGAAGTCATAAAAGTGAAATTTGATGTGAAAGTATACTTTCTAATATCACAATGGCTAAGGTAGTTTAATAAAGGCTTTTAGTTATCCCTTAAATAGGCCAGAAAGTGTGTTTTTTTTTAAATCATAAAAGTCTTTAGAAACAAACTAGGAAAAAACAAGACAAAAAAAATTTTTAATTACCTACAGCTCACCATCCAAAAGAGAACCACACTTATGTCATATTTCTCGGAGCAACATTTTAAAACTTAACATTACTTGTAAACAAAAGATTTGATGAAACAAATGCTACTGAAACTATCCATAGTCAGCTATCCCCAGGATAAAATCCTTCTATGGTAATTAACTAGAAGAATAGTGTGAACATAATAGAGAGCCAGCAGACCAGCCAGTGGTGCCCCCCGACCAGGAGTCCATGTTGCCTGCACAGTTCCATGCTGCTCACGACTCTCTCTCCTATGTTAAATTCAAAGGAGGTTTGTTCTGGCTTAACTATTCTTACAAAAGTAAGTTTTACCTATAATAAATGAAAATTATATGTCACAGCCAGTAGTTTTCTAACAGAAGAATTTTTTATAAAGAACTTTTCAAATGATGTTCATGGCTTTCCAATTTAAAACTAACCCGTATTATTTCTAGCTCAAAGTTAGGATCATTAGCTGTAGAGAACTCCTGATCACCCCAGTTAGCTTTGAAAGTGTCCAAACACCGAGGAATAAAAATATGCACAAGCATAAAACAGGGGCTCTTTCTGGAGACAGCACTGTGGTACGGGAAGAAGATAAGACAAAGGCTGGCGAAAGAATTTTGCTTGTGCCTTAACACTTGAGAGAAAAGGGTGGGTGGAGGTTGGGGAGAGAAACACCATCCATTTACCTTTCGTAGTTGATTTGTGAAAAATAAAGTCTGCAGCAGGCTGTTCATGTAACAAGTCGCTCCCTGATTCTTTAAACCGACATAGCCCGTGTGCTTCTTTGAATCCCACCTACAAGATCAGTTTGAGGTTGAGGGAAAACTGCACAGGACACCCCCTTGCTTCTGCAATGTGTGTGGAGCGATTCGACTAGATGTCAACATGGTGGCCAACATTTCACTTCCCACCATTCTGACACAGGAATGAAGGCCAAGCATCCCTCCAAGGTAATAATTCATCAACTAGGCCCGTGACACGGAGGACACCAAGGCCAAGAGTTCTTATCACAGGGTTCCCTTCAATGGTCACTGACTGTCCGCCCAAGTGTGTGTGGACCAGAGCTAATTCAATCTCAGTGTTCGAAAAGCAGCTTAAGACACTGTCTGCTGATAGCAGCATTGCCATCATTTACCAAGATCAGCACTCACAGACACGGCTTAAATTCTACATACTTCTATCAAACTGACCCCCCACTGTGGTTCTATTACATGCACATTAGGTCACGTGTAGTTAGCAAGAAGTGGAAATAGCTGAGACCCCCCCCTTTTCTGTAATCATATACAAAGAAAAAATAAGCATGTATACTGGCAAGTTCTGATGCAGACTTTTAAACATCTATAGCTTTTTCTCTTAGTCTTTTCTTTTGGTGGTTGGTTAGAAGATAGATTTTTTTCCTCTCTGAATTAATAGTCCATCCCACCCCACCCCCGCCAAAACAGGAAGCTGAAGAGGATACCACGTGAAAGCAGAACAATCCCCCACCTCCATCTTCACCTTCCTGTGTGTGTGTGTGTGTGTGTGTGTGTGTATACAGTGCAAAGACATAAACGTGATCGCCACTAAGTGTGACCAATCCTAGAGGAGATATTTATTATGAGGTCAAATGTCAACAGTACTTTGAATTCCAGGGTTAGTTCAAGGCCTTGCAAATACACTCAGATGTGTCAAAATGGCCCAGTTAAAATTTTCACATGTGTGTAAAAGTAATTTTTTAATGCAAGAATCACAAATTACAGATTGTTATTTTAAGAACTATAATCATAAAGGTGATAATGGTTGAATAAGTTTTGACAAGTGTGGCTAAGCCAATTAATGTTTTGATTGGTAAGGCTGAAAACCCCAATCTACTTTTTAAAACAAGAGACCTAGGGATTAGTGTTTTTAAATGAAGGGGGTGGGGAGATCATACCTTGTTTCAGCCCCCCGCTTGCTATCAGAATACAGCATGTGTGTTTTGAAAAGGCTACTCAAAAAAAGCCTAATTCCTCCGGTATCAATCCAGTTAACATAAAACTAATTAATGTTATTTGCTTTTTTAAAAATTCCCAGTGCCACCCCCAGGCCACATTAGCCAGGACCTGGACGAAGTAACAACTCCTTCAGGGCCACTCCACTGTTCTCTGTCCCATTCCATCGGGGTCAACCAATGGTACACTCTTGCCAAGAGGAGGGCCATATGGAAACAAAATATCACAAGCAAGACACTGGAATCTGTCTGTCACTTAACTTCTTCCTGGACAAAGTATTATTATTTTGCTTTGGGCCTTAAAAAGTGTGTTGGGCCCAGCTAATGTGCCTCAGTGGTTGAGTGTCGACCTATGAACCAGGAAGTCACAGTTCGATTCCCGATCAGGGTTGTGGGCTCGATACCAATCCCCAGTGGAGGGCGGGTAGGAAGCAGCCAATCAATGATTCTCTCATCATTGAAACATCATTAATGTTTCTCTCTCTCCCCCCGCCCCCCACTTCCTTCCTCTCTGAAATATATTTTTATTTTAGAAGTGTTTGTCTTCTATAACATGATATCATCTCAGCCTTCAGTTCTGCTCTTCACGCTTTCCTGATACTCTGCCCAATCCCAAACTTTCCTGCTGGTGTCTTCACTCATGTCGTTCTCCCTACTCCCAAATTCCACTGTCCCGCCTCATCACCCAGTCACCCAATCCACTCTTTAAAGCCAACATTTCCTCTTGCATACAGACCTTCCTGGATGAGTGACAGAAGCATCTCCTAGCAGGCCCTCCTCTAAGCTCTGTGGCACCCCACTCACTACTTCACTGGCTCAGTGGGCTGGGCCCCTTTCAGCACACGCTGATGCTCCCAAATTTGTACATCCCTGACCTCTTCAAGATAAAACAGAGCCACCCCTGCCGTAGTTATTTACATACTGGTCTTACTCCTTTACCAGACCAGCATGTACATTCTTTGAGGACAGAAACCCAAGGCTGTCTTGTTGACCCTAAATTATATTCTTAGTACACAGCAGGGTCTGGCATAAGGAAACTGCTCTATAAATCTACTAAACAAAGCGGTGAATGTGAAGCTGCATGTATGTCTGTGTGTTCCATGTGTGCCAATGGGGCAGCACAGAGAGGATGCTTATCTGTGGAATACATGCACCTCTGATAGTATGCGAATGTTGCCCTCACTACAGCACAAAACACATTTCATAATAGCACCCAATTAAAGAAAAACTTACGCAACTCCATGGGGAGCATCCGCCTGTACAAAGACTTCAAAAGTCACTTTGTCATCATCTATAAATCCTTTCTCAGGATCAGTCACTTCCTATAAAAAAAATTTAAAAAAAGAATATTCAACTTGCATAAGATCACACAAATGCTCCCTTCATTCCAGCAAGGTAATTATCCCAGTGTCCTATGCTTAATAAATTAAAGTGCTACTTTTTCAAGCATCCCAATTATGCTTCATTTTGTAGTATTCTTGATTTATTTTAAACAGTGTTCTTTGAACAAAAGGAGGAATCCCAGAGGCAATGGAGGTGCAATGACAGAGCGTAGAAATTAAAGTATCAGCCTCTGCTCATCAAAGCAGGGATGGAAGTTTCAGAGAACCCATGCTAGGAGAGTATTTCCACCTCTGCAAAAAGCACCCACAATGAACTGACTTGAGAATTCAGAAGGTACCTACAACCACCCTGCACAATGTCTAACTCAGGAAAGGACCCCAATTGGTATTATTTCTTTTAAAGGAAATGTACCTATCAGGAAAGCTATAAACTTACATCAATTTTGACTAAATGTTGAGACTTGAGTCCTGTTGGCTGCTAAAAACTTAGCTAAGAAACAAAACCACATATAGATACCTGGCCAACTTACTCTAAAATAGAAGGCCTTGAAAAATAAAAGATTTAGGGTAACACAGAATGATGCTCAGGTTATTCAGGCTAAATCCACTGTTACTTACACTCCAGGCCATAAAATTGGAAAATCCCCAATCATTTTCTTTATGGAAGAACAAATGACTAATACGACGACTGAATGACTTCTCATCATCTCTGTAATTTATTATCTTCAGCACCGCTTGTGCATGACAAGACCACGACCTGTTTAAAGAAAATAATCTAAGACTTAGGTAACATATTTCATTGATGTTTACATTTTTAAAAACATAGCAAACAAAAATTCTCATCCTTATTGTTTTTCTCTTTTGGAGGGATTGGGAAGGACACATTTACCTTTAATGGAGAAAAAAGCTGAAAGGTTTTTGGTGTGCTCTTATGATTGGTTTTATTATTTTATTAATTTTTCTAAAGTTTACTTCAAGTTTCTTACAGGTATATCTATAAAATACATGTTTAGATTTTATAAGAGACTACAGCTTTGGGGTCAGATTACAATCTACTGATATTCTTTGAAAAGAATAGGAAAAGCCCTAGCTGGTTTGGCTCAGTGAATAGAGTGTTGGCCTGCAGACTGAAGGGTCCCAGGTTTGATTCCGTTCAGGCACATGCCCAGGTTGTGGGCTCAATCCCCAGTGGGGGGCATGCAAGAGACAGCCAATCAAGAACTCTCTCTCATCATTGATGTTTCTATCTCTCTCTCCCTTCCTCTCTGAAATCCATAAAAATACATTTAAAAGAAAGAAAAGAATAGGAAAAAAATGGTTCTACTAATAAAGGTGTCATTACTTCTAAGCATCATTCCTGCCCCTGGTGGCTCATAGGTGCTGTGGCTATCAAGTTCTCAAGAGTACCTCCCACACAGGCCTCCGACAGGGCTGCACCAGGGGTTCCTGAGAAACTCTAAGCATGGGTACCGAATCACAACCAAGAAACATGACAACAGATGCTGTCAGTCACATTTTGGGCAGAACACAAAGGGCCTCTGGATCGATGCTTAAAAAGAAAATGATAGCAGCGGTGTGACTCAGTGGTTAAATGAGGACCCCATAAGCCAAGAGGTCTCTGGTTCAATTCCCAGTCAGGGCACAGGCACAGGTTGCGGACTCGGTCCCCAGTAGGGAGTGTGCAGGAGGCAGCATATCAATGTTTCTATCTCTCCATCCCTCTACCTTCCTCTCTCTGAAGAAAACCAATAAAAATGTTTTAAAAAACAAAAAGATATGCCACTTTACAAGTCCATCATAAGGTTTACAATGCAAATAGAGCTTATAAAGGAATGTTATGAATGAACTCTGAACGGGCTGCAAATTCACTGAAATACTTAGCACAGCAGGGCTGTCACCTCGGCACTTCCACTTGCTCTGGATCCTTATGCTGGATGTGAATGGCTCACTGTGCATCCCAACTGTTCAGGCTAACGCTGTGAGACTAGAATCTAGCCCAATACTCATTAGATCTGATCACAATGTGAACACAGGGGGGAAAATTTTTAATCTGAATACAGCCCTGGCTGCACCATAAAATGGGCTTGGCACTTCCTAAAAATTCAAGTAAAAAATGAGCTGTGTTCCCTGGAGCTTTGGCAGAACTAGAACCAGTGCCCTCTGCGGAACAACCTTTCCCAGGGGGCACCAAAGAGCCACAATCAGGAGGTGACAGGGAGTCTATGCAGATGTGGTCCAGGAAGCAGCTTGGTGACAAAATGATCTGGAATCCCTTCAAACAGTGTCACAACTAAGGGAACTGATAAGCACTGAACAGTGACAGTTTTTAATTAAAGGAAAGAAGAGTAAAGAAACTTTTTGGAAGTAGGCAGAAAATGTGACATTCTAATCTTTGGCTTCACCTGAGTAGAGGGACCACCAAGACACTTCTTATTTCTAAGGACATTTTATAGTATACCTCTTTTTAGAAATTACATGAATAAAATTTTATTCTCTAAAATAAGCCAAATAGGCTACGTTGTAGAAACCTCCAATGTTTTCATTTGAATTTTTTGAATGACCCATATGAACTGATTAACACAAAATGAGAAAGATGTCAGTCTAAATAATTTTTCTTAACCAAAATTTTCCCCTTGGAGACTTACTGCTGAAAAGAAATTAAGCCTGGTAACCAGTATCCAGCTAATCCACTGGGCCCTGATTCCGTGTTCATACAAACTTTAGTTTTGTAAATGCAAGAAAAATACATATCTTTTTAGTTTGGATATAATACCTACCGGTGAGTTTTAAAGAGGGAAATGCATTTAATCTAATTTAAAATCAAAGGACTGTAAAGGCAGTAAGGAAATTAAAAAAAAAAAAAATCAAAAAGAGGCCAATCAAATTTGACTTCCAATGTATTATAACTATCTGTGGATTTGTAATTGCATCATTTAAACTGTCTTACGTGGAATCAGATTCAGCATTGCACTGGAGAAAGAATCCTACGCTTTTTTGGTGTGGTCTGTCTGGATAAAAGCGTGGCATCACCATAATCTTCCATGGCAGATTTCGCACAAAACACGGAGGGCTAAGGACCGACTCACTCAGTCTGCTGAAGCGCTCGACAGTGAACTGAAAGGTTGCCTCGGAGCGCCAACTCGTGTCTGCAAGAAAACATGTGACTGTCAATCAGAGCCCGTAAAACAGCCCTGAAAGCACCAACAAACAGGAATAAACTATTCTACACAACATCAACTAGCTGCTAAAACCTAGCTCTCTGGAAAAATAACATCAGCCCAATTTACTAATAACCTGAAACAGCACAATGATATGCAGCTTCTGTGTGAATGAAACCCCAAATTCAGGAGGCTAACAACACACACCTGCCTTCCCTCCTAGATTTAAGAGTCCAGTGTGATAAGAACAGCTATTCTACTTCTTACTTCTCAGGTAATTCTTAGTGCATGGAGGAGCTTTGGAGAGAAGGGATGAAACATGTGACATCTGTCAAGGTCAGGGGTTGCGGAGGAAAAGAAAAAGCCTTGAGACTTGGGCGGAGCTGAAGAAGAAAAACGAAGGGGGTGCTGAACTTGCAAACACAGGTGGCCTTTCGGGTAAAGGGCTATTCCCAAGGAAGCGCGGCACTGTTTAGAGACAAAAAGATTGCTGAAAAGTTAGCCTACAAATAAAGGTTAAATAACTTCATTAGTTCACAATTTTTGTGAAACATCAGCCTGGACTCCCTAGCAAAAAAAGGGGAAAAAAAGGGTATTCTTTATTACTCAATGAGACTAAAGGGCAATTTAAGGAATTAGGATTTTCTCCAATAAAAAGCAATGTGTTGTTGTAGTGCCTGTTAGTAGACATTCAACTAATGTCACAAACTTTAGAATTCCAGCTTTTACTGATGGTGGCTAGTCATTTACAATTGACACAAGCACCGGATTAGCTTCGACAAACCCAACAGTGTCTATATTGACACTTCTCAGACTCCTTGTGTGAAGGAGTGGTCCTCCCAAGGCCACCCGCCAATCTATCACTGCCAGCACTTCATAATAAAGCATCGCAAAACTGCCACAGCAAGGTACATGTTTCTAAATGCTTCCTCTCATTTTCTGTACCTATCCCCTTGCAGATTGGGAACAGTTCACAGACGGGCAGGGGACTAAGGGCCACACCTTGAGGAGCCACAATTAGTTTACAGAATAGAAGGGGCATGGAAGGTTTTTTAAGAATCAGGTGCTATTTTGACATCCTGCCCGACTGGCTCCTGAGGTACCCAATGAGACTGGAGGCTTAAGGGAAGAAGAGCAGGTTAAGAGAACACTCCCTCCCTTCATCCTTCAGTCTCCAAACTGCACCGAGACAGCTGGGTGCTCAGGATGCAGACTTCTCAGTGTACACAAACTGCTTATTTGTGACTAACTGAATTTGTTCTTAGGAAAACATGTCCATCAGCCCTCATGAGAGGTTAATATTCTTCTCCAAAGAAAGAAAAACCAAATGTACATGTGACAGCATTTTTACCTTCTTTTAAACACTCTGTCTTCATCCCTAATAATTTTTCCTACACATGACACTGCTCAGCAGTATACAGTGAAGCCCTTTAAAAGGAGAGTAGCTGAGCAGGGGTTAGTCACATCTAAGAGGTGATCGCATTCTGAATTTGAGCCTCTCCTAGTGGCAGGCAACCCTAATCCCCGTAATGGACAATAAAGTCCACTGAAAAGGCAAGGAACTTGCTCAAGAGAATGGTGTCTAGAATGGCTCAGGAGAAAAGCAGGCCACTTTCTCATAGACACATAGATCACATTTGAGTGATATTTAAATTCTGCAAGGTAAGAAAGGACAGCTAGTACTTAATTCCCACTTTATAGACAAGGAAACTGAGGCTTCCTGAGGTTTACTGGCTCATCTTATCTAAGGTGTTTTACAAAGTGACCACGGGAGTTTTAATACTCAAGATCTGTCAATGCTAAGCACAATGACCCTGCTTCTGATTTGTAGGATGCCATTCCAACACTCCACCAAACACAGATCCCACTGACCTGTTTTACAGTGATTGAGGACTGAACAGAACCAAATGAAAACCCCAGGACACTCACTCCTGGGGCCCAAAGATTTTGAGGCTGCAAGGTCTCACCTCTCTTCTAATTATGATTTTGTTTTCAGATACAATTCAGTTATCAGTAGGATTAGATTCTTACATAGATTAAAAACTGACACATATCAGTGCTTTTCTATTCTTCAGAATTTAAGTCAATTTCTAAATTCACCTTTAAATATTAAATAGGACCCAACAACAGTGAAGTCAGCGTGGCACTGAGTCCATGTGATGGCAGGCCCGACAGAGGCTCAGTGCCCTGAGCCTGGTGCCAAGCTGGCTCATGGTACTCAGTTCACACTCGTTGAATTATACACTAGATGTGAGATTCTGCCTCACAATGAAGGCACATCTTTAGAACTTAACTTCCTAAACAGGAAATTTAACATAAGATTTCAAGTAAATAGAAAACTTACTCTATCACTAAAAATTATTTATACTAATTTAATAATTGGAAATTATTTTGAATACAAAAAGATCAAAACAAGAGAAGTTTACTTGAAACCCAACTTCGACAGATAAGGCTGGCCTGATATAGCCCTATAAGGAATTACAACAGGCTAATATAAGTGTTTGCCCAAGAAAATGGATGAAATGTCCTTGGGATTCTATGTACAATTTTTGCAACTTCCTGTGTCTATAATTACTTCAAAATTAAAAATGTTTTAAGAAAGCAGTAAACCTGGAATTATGAAGGATACCCTACATCTTGCAGTATTAGTATTTCATCCCAACAAAGACACTAAACTTCCAGGATGCCACAGAGCACCTATCACTCCAAGAATCTTTCTATTGTAAATAAATAGAACAATGAGCTGTGTTAACTGCTGCCATCAGACATCCTCAATCAGAACCATCAGACATCCTCAATCAGAAAACTTGATAAGCCACTACTTTCCCATCCTGTCTCTGAAGAGCAGCAGCAGCAGCAGCAGCAGCAGCAGCAGCAGCAGCAGCAGCAGCAGCAGCTCCCACCTAGTCCCCAGCTATCATTTTGCTTATTCTTACAACAATATTATCTTTGCAGGTCAAAGGCCAGTGTGCTGGCCTGGGGCTTAGTTTCGTGAAAAAGTAGAGGAGGATAAAATACTTGGGTTTTCTGAATCAGAAAGGTTAGAATGAAGTTTTCCCAAATGGCACTCTTGCAGTTAATTGTATCAAGCCTCGAATACAAGGCTTCACAAAGCCCTAGTGAATTCCCAGAAATTACTTGTTTCATGGGTACCAACAATCTCAATCTAGATCCCTCTAGATCTGCAGAGGCTGCACTTGCTCTAAAATTCTCATGGTCATCTCAGGAAAGACAGTAAGACACTAACATCAAAGTACAGTAGGTGCGCACAACTAGGAAATGATTTGACACTTGTCCACATCTCTGTTAACAGGATTTATGCCCTCTACCTAACAAACATTTTTCCAAACTGTGTATTAGCTACTTAACTTTCATATAGAAAATGTGCCTTCTAACGCCTCTCTGCAGAGTTATGGCATTGATCATTGAAATCCAGTGTTTTCCAGATTGAGGTGTTAAAATGAGATTCAGGGAAAAGGGGTTCTAAAGTCCAGAGTTTTGGGGAATTATTAACAAAGAGTCTCTTGGAGAAAGATGTTCGTATACTGAATGACTCAGAGACCTATACTATAGAAACTTGTTTAACCTAGCACTCCTCAAACTTCCTAGATTCACAACACACTATGTCCGGCAAAAGAGTGTTTTGAAATACACACGATTGCTGGGAAAATGGTGTCCTTAAGTAAGGCTTCTACGCCTAGAACGAGAACCACCTCCCTCCTGCTCCCTTTGCCATCAAACAGAAATGATCTTTTTTTCATTCTCTTACTCTTGGGTCTTTCAAAAAGCACCTAAAATCCAAACCAGGAAGAAAGTGCTATTGAAAACCACTCTACTTTCTCCCATAATATGCTTTTTCCATGTGGTAATTCACAACAGGAGCATTTCAATTTTTAGGTTCTATGGTTCAACATCATTACTTAGTACTAATAATTTAGTAAAATTGCCTTGAGAGAAAAGGGATTTTACACACATTATGATCTCATATAAGTGGTTCACAAATGAGGCAATTCCGGCTCTAAAGAGACAACTGGCAGTATCTATAGACATTTGGTTGTCACAACTAGGGGGGTGAGGGTGGTATGACACTAGTGTCCTTTAATGCACGGGACAGCCGCCTACAACAAAGAATGACCCCTACAACAAAGAAAGACCCACCCAAAAAGGCAACAGAGTTGAGGCTGAGACACATGCCCTTTTTTCTACACCTGTGCCTTCTCCCAAGCCCTCTGCCCATAAAAACACCAGTGGAAATATCAGATTGAAATTGCTCTGTGGAAACTAGACTGAGAGTGCTGTGACTGGGTTGGACCAGCTATTGCTCCACAGGTGGTTAGAACTGGTCCTTCACTCACACCTGGCACATCAGACCTGGCTGTGCCTTCCCACTACACTCTCTGAATTACTTAAGGCATCTCCGGTGTCTAAAATAAAACCAAGAGCCCAGCAACCAGAGACCACACCCACACCGTTGCCCTTGGTCTAGAGTGGAAAGCGCACTCCATAGGTAACAAAGCAGCGGGGTTTAGACCACTCTTCTTTACCTTCCTCAGATATTGCCTCAGCCAGCTGCCAGGGGGTAAACCGCACTGTCAGAGAAATCTCAACTACGGCTGCAGTTTCTCATGGAGGCTGAACTTTTGGCAGGAGGTCTGAACAGCAGTCCTTCTGGTGGTGCAGCCCGTGGCTGATGAAGTTTCTTTCAACTGCCCCGTTACACCCCTGGGAAGGACACAACCCTCATGAGGATTGATGGACATGCTTTTGACAGAACATGGTTTCATATTACACTGCAAGATTCCAGGGGCTGCATAAAGTGATGACTGGCTGCTACCTGCTCACGATTTTTGACCTTGCCAATGTACAGGTCACATAATCTAATAAATTATAAAAAAGAAAATGCCTCAAAAGAAAACAACTCCCTAGGCATAAAATGTCCATGCATGTACATATGCATATGTTTTTTGCATAGAACATACAGACCTAAAGTTAGTGTGGGAGAATGAAGTCCAAAGCTTGGTCTGATTTCACACCTAACAGGAGTGGGATACAGACACTGATAGATACACTGCACTAAGAATGCAATGGAAAGCCAAGTTCCAATGTCTGGAAGTTATCTTGCTGCCAACAAGGAGGAAAGGAGAGTAACATGTAGTTAATCTGAATACTAACAGTGGCCGGAAAATTGCAGGCTTGTGTACCTGTTATAAAATTACAAACTTCTGCATTTAAACCTTCTCACCTAGGCTGGGGAGAATCAACTTACCTTGAAATTTGTAGGTAATCTTGAACTCAACACCAATTCAACGCCCAATTTTTCTTCAGGCACAACCTCCTAAAAACTAACTACTTTTAAGAAACTCAGAAGAACTTGAAGAAATAGGCATCACATCTACTTGTGTTTCTGACAGAGTTTCTGTCTGGTGCAAGTAAGCAAACCACATGTACTTACCATCCTCCATGTCTTCCTCTGTGTTGTTGTGCCCATCATTCATGGCTACATTCCCGTTGATAACAGGGTTTTGAGTAATTCTTGGTGGGTCATCTGTATCTCCAGCTTTAAAGAAAACAAAGAAATTTCATGGTTTTTACCTTCTTGGCTTAAATTAAATAAAAATATACTGGTACTTTTGATAATTTCTAGGCACTAATAAGTTTCAACTGTGTCAAAATAAGTGCACTCTAACCCAAAAGGCATTTACTAGTATGTTTACTAAATATGAACTTGGGTTGATTTCCAAGATGATAAATATACTTTAACATGCACCATGCCACATAGTAATCTGCTCCATCTGCAATGATATTTACTTTGAAGTAGGTTTCCTACCCATTAAAACCAATCGATCCTAGAGAAAATGTTGAGGAAACCATTCCTTTTGCCCTAACCGGTTTGGCTCAGTGGATAGAGCATAGGCCTGTGGATTGAAGGGTCCCAGGTTCGATTCCGGTCAAGGGCATGTACCTTGGTTGCGGGCACATCACCAGTAGGGGGTGTGCAGGAGGCAGCTGATCGGTGTTTCTCTCTATCCCTCTCCCTTCCTCTCTGTAAAAATCAATAAAATATATATATATTTTTAAAAAATAAAAATCATTCCTTTACCGTTGCTTAACTTGCTCAAACTCTGAAACATGTGCTTTTTGGGGGGCACAGGGAATTGGGAAGGAGGCTCCTGGGAGAATTGGCATGTATAGAGTCCAGAAAGGACCGAGAAACTAATAAAATGATTTTGTTATTCTGAATGCTTGCTGAAAATATGTCTTGGAAAACATTTACATAGAATCAGAAGTGTGGATTCAAAACTTTTAAGCAATGGCTTGGAAATATAAGGTATCAATTCTAACTGTAACATTCTCATTACTATTTTTACCAATTAATTTCAAAACCATCTTCTTACACTGGCATAGGTCCATGATGTAAAAGAAGAGGGGAGTGGAAAAAATGATGGAAAGCCAGGACTTAAATAGTATATACATGGCCAAAAGGGCCATATTTCACGTTTTTAGATCCTTGCCATCTTCCACATAACTAATGCTGGTCCCCCACGTTGCCTGTGCACTGAGCTCTCCCTGGGGCATCAGCACTTCTATAGAAATTAAACAGTCTCAACTACAAACAAGAGATTTAGTTTTAAAAATATGTACCTAGGTGGGTCCTCGGCCTCCGATATTTTAGAGTCTTTCCAGCATTTAGACCAGCAAGGTTCAGTTCAGCACCATGGATAGCACCATGCCTTTCACTCTCTAGACACTCCAAAACCCCAAACTATCAGGTTACATCTCTCAACCACATAAACTGTACTTTTACCCTTCTTAAGCATCACACACACCTTAGAAATGATTGGAAGCCAAGAAACTGGCATTACCACCACATTTCGACAGACCAGTTCCAATCTTAACAGTCTTAATTAAGTTGTTCTATTAAATATTAATATATACACTTAAATTAACAAGTTAAAAACTATTGTTAAAAATAAACCTTTTTCTAACGTGGTCCCTTGACCACTACACCCCGACAGAAAAAAATTGGTGGAGGGAAAATATGGCAAAGGGAAATTCCTTTTACCGTTGCTTAACTAGCTCAAACTCTGAAACATGTGCTTAAAAAGCAATAAAAAATCAGGTACTGTGGCCAAAATGTCTTTCACCTACATTTATCCTCCAAAATTAACTACATAAAAACACCACAGGAATATTATATGAGGAAAAAGTAAAAAGTCCTGAGGAGGCTTATGAAATTAATAAGACACAATCCACCGATAGAATATTGCACAGCTGGGTACCTATATGGAAAATTCAAGTTAAAAAAAAATAAGAACCAAGCAATAAATGCAGCAACTATGAAGAGGTTGCATAGAAACTGAAGAATATTTTTCACCATATACACACACTCCCATCATGTGAATGTACTATAAATTTTAAAATAGTTTTTTTGACACATGCTCTAATACTTTTAATTTAGTTCCTTGGTTTAAACCTGTCCGACTGTAACTGCTTTAAAGTATGGTTTATAATGAGCAAATGATTATATATGACAAATAATTCTCTGTGCACAAAACAAAGCATTGCTCCTAAAAACAGGGTGTTATGTAAAGGTAAGCAATCTAAACTATGGCAAGTGATAACTTGCCTGACCCATGATTCTGAGATCCAAGTGAATTCAGATTATTGTTGAAAGAAAGTATTTTTAAAGATTTGTTTTGGTGGCTTGAGATAGAGCACTTTTTTCACCAGAAGTTACAGTACTAATAAAAGTCAAGATCAATTCAAGAGATCTTATGGATCACCATCCACAACACCTTAGTGTGGGGTGGGAAAAAAATGAATAAATTGGACCAGTTTTTCGGCAGAATTAAATGCAATATGGTGAATGAAGAGAGCCTAATATTTTATGAAATGAGAGCTCCTGTTCTATTGTTAATGAAGATAGGATTTCTCTGAGTTGACCCAGAAGGCAAGGCAGGTAGAATAAACAGTTGAACGGGATTCTCCTAGGCAATGCCCCATCTTTTACAAACCAAGGTACACATTACAGCTAGGCTGACCAATTTGCTCTTTCCCACCCTTCATAAGCATAAAGATGGGGGTCAGTGGATGTGAAATGGCACAAAGTCCTAATTAGTCCACCATGTACATGAGAATCCAGGACAACAGGCCCCATGAAGCTTCCAAGCAACTGCCATGGGACCTTTGTAGAAAGTTGGCAACTCAAGTCTAGCTCTTAAGGGACTGAATATCCAGTTTTTAAAAGCACCTCATTAAACGAGTTAGTTCAGCAAGAGGATTAAAAATTTAATTAAGACACAGTAAATCCCCGGACCAGAATTAAATGAAGGTACCCAATAACCACAAAAAGTCTGTACTAAGCTTCCAGAAATATCCTAAATGACAAACTGCCTTCCTTATCATCAAAAGGGTGCAAGATTGGTGTATACATATATTTATTGCTATAGTGATCCCGCTCCTAAATTTTATGTACCGCACAGCTGGAATTTTCCCAGATGTGTCAACTCTCATTTAGCCCATATGAACAACACTAATTTTTTGATGCACAACAATCTCAAATAATAAGACTGGAGACATGTTTGGCAAACACTAATGACAATATGGAATGCCTCAAATAAACAGATAAAAAAAAGTCCCTGATAGGCTAGATGTCTGCATGGTGAAAAAAGGCCAATTATCAATGCAAAATATACACTGACACTCAGAAAAACAACAGAAATCATTTCTATTACTCATGGGTAAGCCTTCTGACAAAAAATCTTGTGATAAGTATCAAAGGCATAATTTTAATATTTATGTAAAAAGACACAAAATACTTTTAAAGAGTGAGTTTAGAAACACACAAAAGACTACCTTAGCTAGTTACAAATCCTCTATATCCTCCTCTTTTACTGAGGATGCCTATGCTTATGTCAGCTTTCCTTCCTGATGATTTTCATTTGTGATGTCATAACAGACCTACTAACCCAGAGAACATGGCCAATTGCTATGGAAATGATGCAGCACTAATTTGGCACCTGAATCTCCCGAATGAGCTAATAGATGAAAAATAAAATTCCAATGTATTGGCTTTGACAGTTTCTGTCACTTCATAAAGATTTCTCAAACCTCTCCCAAAAAGGCTGGGTTTGGGGAAATCAAACACCACAATAAAACTTCCCAGCCTTTCAACTAAGATAGTTTCAAGACCACAAAGACCCTGGCACACAAAGATCCAGGCATTCCTCAGATCCAGTCTCCACTCAGTCCCCCAGAGTCCTCCTTGAATTTCCCACCTAGTGACACAACCCAATGTGCAAAACCAGGACTCGGCTAAAATAGCAGATTACGAATTACCAACTTAGTCCCTGAAGTGGCCAAGCAAGCCGTTAACTGCACATCTTAATCCCAACTCCACCAGATCACCCTGAATTCCAAGTCAATGCCCCTCGCCCCACATTCTGTTTGGTCTTCCCCTCCTCACATCTCTCCCAGCATTGAACCCATTTTAAAGAATATTACATAAAACAGAGGTTATCAAGATAAATTAGAACACTGGTATCTTTCTGCATACTCATTTCTTAATTGTAAATCCCAAATATATTTCAGAAGGACAGCTCAGAAATATCAGTATTGGTTCTGGAAACCTATCAAGCAGCATTCAAGACTCCAATCTGAACTCCTGAGTCACCTTCTTGTCCAAGTCTGTGGTTTCCAGCCATGTCTGCATGGCTCTGCAGCAGAATCTGCTGGGTTGGGGGAGGGGAGGGTTCTCTCATCCACATCAGAGTGACTGCATAGAATCTCTAGGAGCTCTATGCCTCAACATTCTTTTTTAATTCCCCACAAAATAAGGATCAGAAACAGATTCAAGCAACTTCAACAATTTAAATAATCACCTTCAAAAGGCAAAGTATCTGGCTCTATAGGGTGGTTTTTATGACACAATACTATCATGTTAGGTTCTCTATATGTATAGTTAACAAGAACCATTCCTATGTAAAATGTGTGTATGGCTGTGTGCATATATTCTTACTGTGAACCTGTACATTGCAAAGAAGTAATTTAGAAATCTGTAAAACGCTAAAGCACAACCACAAAAGAAAATTGTGTGCAGTTATTAAACTTGATGTAGCTTAATTGTAACATGTAATTTATCAACCGTTCTATTTTCTATGGCAAAAAGTTTGACACTAGAAAAACTGAAGCAATACTTGATTTATTTTTTTAAATATTTAGGATATTTAATAAATGATTGTCCAATATGGTAACAGTAAAAAAAAAAAAGGGGGGGTGGCATAATAGCCCAGAAACAGAATGAGGATGTTAACAGGGTTAATTGCGCGGGGGGGGGGGGGGGGGGGTGTTGCGATCCGGTTGGGAGCATTTGAAATCTTGCTCCCCTGTATATGTTGTTAGCTTGATTCAAATAAACTCTTACAAAAATTAAATAAATAAAAAATTTGGTTGCTAGTTTCTTAGTTGTTGATTTAAGTTGCTAATGATTGGAAACTGGGTAAGGAGTACATGGGGACACAATAAACCTTCTTTTAAAAAGACAACAGCCCTAGCTGGTTTGGCTCAATGGATAGAGCGTCAGCTGCAGTCTGAAGAGTCCCGGGTTCGATTCTGGCCAAGGGCACATGCCTGGGTTGCGGGCTTGATCCCCAGTAGGGGGCATGCAGGAGGCAGCCAATCAATGATTCTCTCTCATCATTGATGTTTCTATCTCTCTTATCTCTCTCTCTCTCTTCCTTCCTCTCTAAAATCAGTAATATATGTGTGTGTGTGTGTGTGTGTGTGTGTGTGTGTGTAATACACAGCAAACCTTCAAGCCTTCAAGCCTAAGAAGCAAGGAATATTAACATTAAATTTATATATGGAAAATTTTAGCATGAAGCATCCGCATAAGCATATCTGAAATTCTCACACAATTAAAAGGAGAAAAGAAAGTGGAAAGAGACTTGACTTTCAGTAGTGAATTCACAATGCACTATGCAGATGGTATTAAATAATGGTATATTGGAAATATGACATATTGATTTTATTAACCAATGGCATATTGATTTTATTAACCAATGTCACCCCAATAAATCTATACTAATAATAGAGGAATATGCAAATTGCCCAAGACGCCATCACAGTAACAGTAACGACCGAACAGCAGGCTGCATGGGGCGATCAGGCCGGCACGGGGTGGCAGTTGGGGGTGATCAGGGCCCGGGGGGTGGGGGGGAGTAAGGGGCAATCAGGCTGGCTGGGAGGCAGTTAGGAGTAACCAGACCGACAGGCAGAGGCAGTTAGGGGTGATCAGGCTGGCAGAAGGGGGCAGTTAGGGACCATCAGGCAGGCAGGCAGGTGAGCAGTTAGGAGCCAGCGGCACCAGGCTGTGAGAGGGATTTCCTAGGGATTGGGCCTAAACCGGCAGTTGGACATCCCCAGAGGGGACCTGGATTGGAGAGTGGGCAGGCTGGACTGAGGGGTGTGTGCCCCCCCTGCACGAATTTCATGCACCAGGCCTCTAGTTATAAATGGATGAAGAAAAAGGGCAGCCTGGGAGCTGAGGCAGGAAAAGCTTCCATACAGATGCCTGGGTAGGCACACAGAGCAAAGATCTTCAGGAAGGTTGCTGGGAGGAGAGCTCATGTCTGTTGTCCTTGGGCAGTGTGAGCAACACCTCAAGTTTGCTTGAAGTAGTTCATGAACCAGTAGCTCCCATTTACTGGACCCCTACTGGGTCTCAGGTAGTGATCACAGCCCCCGGTTGAGGCAAAGTAGGATGAGAGAGATCACGTTACCAGAATGTGTCACAGTCAGGCACTCTGAGGGCACTGCGCCACAGGAGGAATCCAGGTCTATAAAGACATGGCAGCCCTTGCTCTTTCTCTACCTTTCCTCCCTAATATACTATGTGCCCATGTGGCCCTTTCCTCAAGGAGGCAGGCTCACTCCTTAGATACAAGTTTGATGCAGCAGCCAAATGAATCCAGGGGCCCTAGTCAGGAAGAAAATAAAGATGAAAGAAAGTCCTAAGCATAGAGACACGATGCTGTGAGATTCTTAACTCTATGAATATACACTTTTTACAACGCCCACTCTCAAGATAACCTGTAATCCTGCACAACTTCTATACTCCACAATTTCATGTTTCTATGAAACTCAATATGATATCACGGGTTCACAATTACTATAGAAATAACAGAGATCCCTTTTCCTTTACCTAATTTTTCCCAAAAGTATGATTTTGCAAAGTATCATAACAACCAAGATACAGACGTTGGCACAAGATACTAATCCAATTCCTATTCACTTGTACTCATTTTATGACATCTGTCTGTTTATGTATTCACCACAGTCATGATACTGAACAATCCCAACACAAGGACCCTCAAAGTGCACTTTCACAGCCATACCCATGTCCCTTACGTGTGCCCCCCCCACTCCATAAACCCTGGCAATGACTAATCTCCACATCTGTAATTTGCCATTTCGATGATGTTACAGAAATGGACATAGGTATGTAACCTTTTGGAAGGCCTTTCAACATTCAGTGTGACTCCCCTGAAACATGCATTGCCAAGTAGGGTTCCATGGCAAAGATACACCATTATCTGACCACCCACACCTACTAACATCTGGGTTGTTTCCAGTTTTCGGGATAGTATGAATAAAGATGCTATAAATATTTCTGTACAGGTTCCGCTTTAGTATTTATTTTTACTTTTGGATTTTCAAGAATGAAATGCTCACTGCTCACAATGGCAAGGCAAGGACTGCAGAGATGCATTCCGGGAAACAATGACCTCCCCTGTGAGCCAAATGGGAAGGAATCCGCTGTTTCATATGTCACCTTCCAGGCTTTCTCAATGTTCACATACAGACATATGTGCATGAACTTTTGTCTGGAAAAGAGAACGGTACACTAATCATAATACATGGATCAATTACAGTTATCCTGAGTCAACATACATGCACATATGCATAAATATGCACATGGATACATGGATTTAATTTTGAACAGCACCATAGCATTATGTCATGATTTATTCAAGCATTCCCTTACAGATGATTGTTTCTAGTTTGAGGGCTTTCCCTCCCCCGCCCCACTTGCATACTGTACAGCAAACAACTCTGAAGTATGATTTTCACCCTGCTACAAGTTTTGTAGCCAGTTCTTTCTCAAACAGATCTGGTCCCTAAGTAGCTCTTCACATCAAAGAACCAGAACTCTAAAAAATGGCTCCAAACAACTAAATCACAAGACCCACCTTCAGCACAAAGTTCACATACTGTGTTCAGGAGAACTCCTCCAGCTCTCAGGCACAGCTCCGTTACTATTTTTTGGAGGAATCCAAATACAATTTCTTGATGGTCTGGCCCAGAACAATCTTCAATGTATAGAACCTAGCTCCAAGCTCACAAAGAGCAAAAGGCAGCTGACAAACCAAGAGACACAGAAGGGTGTACTGAGCAGGACTAAGATGCAGGGCGCTGCAACCAACCACTTATAAAGGGAGAGTGTCCAGAAGCCAGGGCAGCACTGACCTGCCCACCTTCCAACCCAAAGGAAGGTGGGCAGTCATGAGGAACACCCAGGCTGGGAGCTGCCACACTCCCTAAGAAACCAGAGCCTCCTGAGAGCTAGGAAACAACTTCCTGCCACTTGGAGAGAACATATGGTTCTGTGAGAAAACTCAGTAACTGTGAAGTCAACTCCACTTCCCTCTATGCAAGTCGTCTAAGGCAGTGGTCGCCAACTGGTGGTCCATGGATCACCGGTGGTCTGCGAGGTCCAAAAGGTTGGTGACTGCTGGTTTAAGGAAACCTATGGAGCAGCGGTCGCCAACCAGTGGTCCGTGGATCGCTGGTGGTCTGTGAGGTCTGAAAGGTTGGCAACCGCAGGTCTAAAACAACATTAGGCCTCAGATGAGACCATGGAACACAGCCAGTCCTTGGACAGAACCTGAGGTAACCAGGGACTGAAATTCTTACAAGAATACAAATGTGAGGACTCACGGATCTGAATTACTCCACTGTCACCTCAAGTCAGTATTTTCTTCCATCCTTGAGTCAGTGGCTCCCAAAGTTTACCACCCTCATGGTTACAGGGTGGGGAGAAGCAGGTGCCAACAAAGCAACACGGCCCCTGCTTGTCCAGTCACAGACAAAAACAACACTGCCCGCTGGCTCCACGGAAACAAAGCACTTTCTGGCCCTCACTCCCTCTGTGCCTGACTAGGAAAGTGAAGGCTCCCAGTAGTCAATTTCTGAATGTGGTCCTAAGTGGAAAACTTCAACTATGCTTCAAAAAGATCACTTCTAATCCATTATGGTGCCATTACCAAGGACTTCAAGCATCCCTAGACAGTAGGCATGCCCTATTTGCCTGCAGAGTAACAACGAAGAAGACATTCTAATTATTTCTAACACATCTTTCCCAGACAGGAAGAACCTGGGACGTGAAGGCAAGCATTTCTGGCCGGGACTGGGCAGAGCCCACACTCTTCTCTCAGAAATTAGTCAACCTACCACTTATCAATCGTCTTGAGTGTGCCAAGAGCTGGGAGGGGCCCTGGAGCTCAGGACGGAACAGGCAGATAAGCTATGGGAAGAGACAAGAGGGGACAACTGCAATGCAGGGGAAAACAGTATTAACAGAGCCACGGGGCTTGGACATGTATCATCAGCCACAAAGAAAAGGGCACAGGTCAAAACCATGAATGTAAACGAGCCAGTTTGGCAGAGAACCTAGAGAAACACATTCTAGATAGAGTGGCAATGCAGAAGATGGGAGATGAGGTTCAGATACAAGGTGCGCAGGGCCAAGGCTGTGAAGGGCCATGAAGGCCATGTTAAGGACTCTACATTTCATTTCCAAATGTTTCCTCTGGGATATGCTCCCACTGGGGAGAGGTGGTAAAGGGGCAATAAGTTGGTAACAAAAAGAGACTTGACTTTGGGTGGTGAACATAATACAATATACAGATGATGTAGTATAGAATTATACACCTGAAAGCTACATAATTAATAACCAATGTCACACCAATAAATTCAATAAGATATTAATTTAAAAAGAAAGAAAAGAAAGCCACCATGGCCTTGAAAGCACTACTCAAAGAAGAGCTTTCTGGTCCATTGGAGCTAAGATGGTTCCAGTGTTCGGAACTTGGCTGCCAACTCCATACACCCATCTGGTCAAGCCTGCCAGATAGATAGATGCCTCCCTTGCTGTGCTGCAGAGGATGTGGGTGTCCCTCGGGGCTAGCCTGCCAGGTTAGCAGGGCAGCCTCCAGAAGCTCTCAGAATTCCTTTGGTCATATTATTAAAAAGGAAATTATAGTTTAATCAATACCACAACTCTAAGGTGTTCTGGTTTTAATTATTTTATGACTTTTACATGATTTGGCTATATGCACCTCCCATTTAAATGGCTGGCTAACCTGGCCAGCATGGCTCAGTGGTTGAGCATCAACCTATGAACAAGGAGGTCACGATTCAATTCCCAATCAGGGCACAGGCCCACATTGTGGGCTCGATCCCCAGAGGGGGGCATGGAGGAGGCAGCCAATCAATAATTCTTTCTCATCACTGATGTTTCTATCTCCCTCTCCCTTTCCTTTCCTCTCTGAAATCAATAAAATAATGTTTTTTTAAAAAGGCTGGGAGTCCTGTCCTACGAAGCCAGGACTTCTTCGGTCCTCTGCCATTGGTGGGCGACCACAGGGCCTGATGTCGATGTCTGCCCAGCTACTAAGTAGTAGAGCCTGAAGGTTCAAAGTAGACCCACTCTATTGAAATCTGACAGTTGGCTCTATACTCTGAAGCAATCCCAATTTAAATTAGTTACATGAAAATAAGCCACAAAGAAGGCCACATATAAATGTGTGTTCCTTAAATAAAACTATTTGTTTGGGGCTTTCTGCTTGACTTGCCTATGTAAAAATCATCTGCTCCCTGGAGAATCATCCTAACTGCCAATCATGTCTGTCCCACAAACCCTGACTAACAACTGAATGCTGGCTGGACACTGAGAGGGATGTGCAATCCTGCACAACTGCAGAGCCTATATGTCCATTGCTTGTTTACACATCTGATCTTGTTCCACAGAAAAAGAGAACCAGCATTATCTGCTAAGTTGTGTAGCACAAGTCACTTGTGGAAAAGAAAGTCCCAGCATACCTAGCAGAGACACAGATTCATGGAAGCTACATGGTGAAGGTAGAAAATGTTTGCAATACACAAGAACCAAAGGACTGATGCTCAGAATGTAGAGTTTCTAAAAATTAGGAAGAAACAACCCAACTACAACAAAGGAGAATAAGAAACAAAAGACTAACAAATATGCTCAACTTCCCTAATTAACACAATACCATTTTTCATCTACCCTAATAACAATAAAATATATTGGAAATGCCCACTGATACCGAGGGTCTCGCAAAATACGTAGCATCACATGACTAGCTGGAGCGCATATTTACAGTCAAATCATTCTCCCCAAAGGCAGTATTTAATAAAATCAGAAATCAAATCTTTTCAAACAAAATGAATTCATTCCAAAGAAGACTAGTATACCCAAAGATGCACACAAGCAAATTTCTTACATTGAAATACCATTTTTTTTTACAGAGAAAAATTAACAACCTAAGTGCCCATTAACATCAAGGGCCACATATTATATACTATAGCTCCATTTATATGAAGTGCTTTAGAGACAGAATGTCTCAGTTGAGAGGGAGTGGGCAGGTAAGGAATGGGGAGATTGGAGAGGTGATGGATAGGGGATACAGGGGCTTCTTTTGGTGAAATAAAAATCTTGCAAAATTGACTGAGGTTATGGTTGCACAACTCTGAAACTATACTAAAAGCCACTGAACTGTACACTGTTGATAAGTGAGTTGCAAGGTATGTTAATTATTCTATACTAGAGGCTCGATCCACGAAATTCATGCACGGGGGGGAGAGGGGGCCCTCAGCCCACCCTGCACCCTCTCCAATCTGGGATCCCTCGAGGGATGTCTGACTGCCCTCTCACAATCCAGGACTGCTGGCTCCCAACTGCTTGCCTGCCTGCCTTCCTGATTGCCCCTAACCACTTCTGCCTGCCAGCCTGATCATGCCCTAACCACTCCCTGACAGCCTGATTGATGCCTAACTACTCCCCTGCCAGCCTGATTGCCCCTAACTGCCCTCCCCTGCAGGCCTGGTCCCCCCCCCAACTGCTCTCCCCTGCAGGCCTGGGTCCCCCCACCCCCAAAGTGCCCTTCCCTGCAGGTCCAGTTGCCCCCAACTTCCCTCCTCTGCCAGCCTGGTCACCCCTAACTGCCCTCCCCTGCAGGCTTGATTGCCCCCAACTGCCCTCCCTTGCAGGCCTGGTCCCTCCCAACTGCCTGCCCCTGCTAGCCATCTTGTGTCCACATGGGGGCAGGATCTTTGACCACATAGGGGCAACCATCTTGTGTGTTGGAGTGATGGTCAATTTGCATATTACTCTTTTATTAGATAGGCTAGAGGCCTGGTGCACAGGTGGGGGCTCCTTTGGGGCGTGGGGTGGCCTGGGTGAGGGGCCTGTGCTGGTTTACAGGCTGGCCACGCCCCCTGGTGACCCAAGCAGAGACCCTGGTATCTGGGATTTATTTATCTTCTATAATTGAAACTTTGTAGCCTTGAGCAGAGCCAAGCCTCCTGCTTGCTCTGTGGCTGTGGCCATTTTTGTTGGGATTTATTTATCTTCTATAATTGAAACTTTGTAGCCTTGAGTGGAGCCCAGGCTGTCCTCCATTGCCGGGGAAACCCAAGCCTCCTGCTCATTCTGTGGCCGGCTGCCATCTTGGTTGGGTTAATTTGCATACTCACTCCTGATTGGCTGGTGGGTGTGGTTTGTGGGTGTAGTGGAGTAATGGTTAATTTGCATGTTTCTCTTTTAGTGTAGATAATAAAAAGCTAATATGCAAATCAACCAAGTGGTGGAATGACAAGTCGCTATGAAGTGCACTGACCACCAGGGGGGTAGATGCTCAATGCAGGAGCTGCCTCTTGGTGGTCAGTGCACTCCCACAGGAGTGCCACTCAGCCAGAAGTCCTGAGCAAGGCTCACAGCTGGCGGGCGCAGTGGCAGTGGCAGTGGCAGTGGCGGGAGCCTCTCCTGCCTCCGTGGCAGTCAGACATCCCCTAAGGGTTCCTGGACTGAAAGAGGGCACAGGCCAGGCACATTTCATGCACTGGGCCTCTAGTATCTCAATAAAGCACTAGTAAAAGGGGGAGGCACAACAACTTAAAAGAAACAGGCCATTTCACCTAGAGACAAGTAGTTCCACAAATCACACATTTCTGAGAGCTCTGCATAGTAAATGATGTGGATACTGAGCAAATGAGTAGTAATAAGTGGTCCATTTTCTGCAATATTTCTCTAAAAATAGTATTAAAGTTTGGGGCTTAAAAATTCAATTATCTCAAGTTTACTTATGTGTGTAAATTTACTCTACACTCACATAGTTTTAAGTAAAGTTTAAGAGACATGTCCACCAATAGAGGAATCATTGAATAAATTATAAATTACAAGGATGTCCTTATAGAATGAGTGAACTTGCACATATGGACCTGTGACAAAGTCCAAATACATTAGGATACAAATGAACTCTTGAGGAATGGAGGCTCTCTTTCTAGCTTCTATGTTGTTTGAATGTTTTAGTGAATATGTATTACCTTTACAATAAAAGTTAAAATACACACATACAAGGAAAGCAAATGGTGGTGCAAAAAGGCACAACCCAAATATTGCCCAAGCATGACACCACCTCAATAGCCATCAGGAGTTGTACCAGAGGAGGAAAAAGAGGCAGGAGGAAGTAGGCATTCGGAATAGAACCTACAATAAAGGTATTAATTGCCTAAACAATTTGTGGCCTAGAAGATCAGTTTACATATTGGCAAAAGGCAGCATCCTCTCTTAAACACGTAGATTTCCCTTAAAAACTGTTTTAAAAGACAAGGTACTTTAGGAGCTGTGGATCAGAGATAGAGTTTTAAACAAACTAGTTAAAACTGGTCAAACACAACCAATTTCAACTGAATTCCTTTATTTGAATAAAACCACAAACAGAATAACCCTAAAACAGAAGACTAAGTTGTTTCTGTTTTTTTGTTTTTGTTTTTTTTTTTTCTTAATGTGTTGGTGCAGGCAGAAAACTACTCAGGTTTTATCGTCCTTTTTGAGAAGACCTTCCCTGGGTTTTAAAGAAACACCCCCATTTATAAAAAAAAAAAACTAGTGGCCAAAGAAATGGTTTAAAAGTTCCTGGAAGACAGAAGAGTTTCCCAGGAGTAGGAAAGAAAATATGGTCTCTCCCTCCTCACCCCCCAGGAAGGGGAGGGAACCGTACAGTTCACAAACCCGGATACCTTGAACATTGTTGATGCACTAGCAATGTCCCTTGTGAAAACTGGACACCAAGAAGTAACGTCATTGGCACAGAAGACTTACTGGGTTCACGAACTGGGAATCTCACAGTAAAGATATCAGTTCTCTTCAAATTAAACTATATGTCTAAATACAGTTCCAATCAAATCTCAGCAGGATTTTTCTACCTATAGACAAGCTGATTCTAAAATTTATGAGGAAAAATAAAGGAAATGAAATAAACAACCTGGAAAACTAAGGACACAGTTTGATGAATTAAACTACCTGATATTGTAATTCACCATAAAGCTTTAGTAATCAAGACAGAATTGCACTAGCAAAGAGAGTTACACAGACCAATGAAGCAGAAGAGTCCAAACAGACCCACATACGCGCAATATTTGATTTTTTACAAAGGTATAAGCAATTCAGTGGAAAGGAACAACTGCACACCCACAGGCCAAAACAAAGACCCTCAACCTCATACCTTAAGTAAACATTAGCTCATAATGATAACAGATGTAAATATAAAATTTAAAACTAAAACTTTAAAAGAAAACAGAGTGGGCAAAGATTCCTTAGATATAACAAAAGCAATATCCATAAAAGAAGATTTTGACTAACTAGATTTCACCAAAACTGAAAACTTTTGCTCCAGAAAGTCAGTTAAGAGAAAAGACAGACCAAGTAAAGACTGGGAGAAAATACTAGCAAATCACCCATTTCACAAATAACTTGTATCCCAAATATATAAAGAATTCTCAAAACTTAATAAAAAAAAAATAACCTAATATCTGAACAGATACTTCAAACAAAGAGGGATGGCAAATAAACCTGTTTAAGCAAGGAAAATGGAAAGTCAAAATGGAACTGAAAGAAAATATCCACTAAAACAATAGTTTAATAACACACACATATTCTGCTCTGATAAACTCAAATACATAAAAACAAGATGTGTTGCCCTAGCTAGTTTGGTTCAGTGGATAGAGCATCGGCTTGTGGACTGAAGGGTTCCTGGTTCAATTCCAGTCAAGGGCACATGCCCAAGTTGCAGGCTTGATCCCCAGTACAGGGTGTGCAGGAGGCAGCCAATCAATGAATCTCTCTCATCACTGATGTTTCTCTCTCTCTCTCTCTCTCTCCCCCCCCCTCTCTGAAATCAATAAAAATATACTTTAAAAAATAAAGTGTGCTATTTTATAACATTTAAATTGGAAAATGGGGGAGATACAAACAATAAAAATAAGTGGAATATTGGACACTATGAAGGATTAGAAAGCAAAATAACCAAGATCAAAAATTACATCTGATATTGTGCTCTCTCCTTAAATGCTCATGAAATACTTGTTATTCATCTTAACAGGACCACTTTTAATGGGGGGGGGGGGCACTCTGATCTCCACTTCCCCATCACAGGAACCATCCAACACTCCCTGCTCCCCATCCCCATAGCATTAGCTGATACAGAAGTGGTCACCACCCTGCTGTGGGTGACTAGGCTGCCACAAATACACCCAACTATCTTCACCCACGCTGCCAAGGAGTATTAAGGCTCTTACATACAGAACAAGTGTCACTGCTCTGTCCCGATAAGGTTTCAGGAGTTAGAACTACAATTCTGTCCCCAAACAGGTAACAGCACGAGGCTGCCACATACATGAATGTGATGTTTTAGGCACTTGCACTCAATGTTCTAAAATGTAACTGTAATAAAGAAATCTATATATATAAAAGGCTATTATCCAAAGTGTCCCCTCAGGAGTTCGACTGCTCGCTATGATGTGCACTGACCACCAGGGGCCAGCGCGGAGGGAAGGAAGGCCCCAGCCAGAAGGCCCCAATCGGCCAGGCCTAGGGACCCTACCCATGCACAAATTTTGTGTACAGGGCCTCTAGTATGTCAATATTTAGAAGATCTGTGTAACTCAGTGATGGGATTGGGGGAAGACAGGCAGTGACTGAAGGACTACAAGATTTCTTTCTGGGGTAATGAAAAGGTTCCAATTTTTATTGTATTAATAGACAACTGTGAACATACTAAAACCCACTGAATTACACACTTTAAATGGGTGAATTATGATGTATGTGAATTATATCTTAATATAAGTTGCTATTTTTTAAATCTTACAGATTATTAACATTTTATCAGAAAGACATAGAATGGCAGATGCAAACCTAACCTTTTTTAACTGCTATTGAAGTGTGTAAAATTAAGGTTAATTGGCATTTTAACACTGTGGCACAGGGGTCCTCAAACTTTTTAAACAGGGGGCTAGTTCACTGTCCCTCAGACCGTTGGAGGGCCAGACTATAGTTTAAAAAAAAACCACTATGAACAAATTCTATGCGCACTGTGGGCCCAGGACGAGTCGGCTGCTAAGCAGGACAGGCAGCGGCACCGGGCGGGCCGGAAAAATGTTCTTGGCGGGCTGCATGTGGCCCTCAGGCCGTAGTTTGAGGACCCCTGCTGTGGCATGTTCCAGTCTGACAGAAACTAAAATATAAAAACACAATGCATATGATTATTTGGTACTGAGGACCAACTACTGTTCAGGGGTAGAAAATGGCCTTGGCTCAAATAGATCCAAGATGGGGGAAGAAAAAAGCAAAGGAACACAACGCGATGCGTTAATTACAACATAATAGATATGTCCAGGAAACACAACAGAAGATACCTCTATTTTCATCTACCCAGAAGTCTTGCCTCTGGCAGTCTTACCTCAAATTCCCCTGAACTCAAATCCTAACCATCCCTTAAAATCCATTGCAAGTACCATTTCACCAAACCTTCCAGCTTCCCCACAGCCTATCATGATCTCTCTTCTCAACTTCCAAAACCCTACCTCTTCACCCCTCCTGGCATTTATCCCTTTCTCTCCTGCATGACCCATCTATATATAACCTAGTGACTTCCCTTAAGCAAAGACATCTCTTATCTTTCTACATCTTTGAACCACACCCATGCCAGAGCCTGAAGCAGTGATTCAGTGACTGCCAGATTGCCAGCAAGTATGCAATATGCTGAGCCTGTTTGGGGAACCTTCTTCCTAGCTTATTACAGAAAGAAATGCTCGGTTTTCCATTATTCTAACCAAGGCAAAGGCCCACCTGAAAAGCAAAGCTAAACTGAGTTCACAGGCTGGGTCTAGAGCAGCACTGGCAACACAACTCTCTGTGACCATGTAGATGCTCTACAGCTGTGCTGTCCTATCTAGAAGCCTCAAGTCACGTGTGGCTACTAAGCCCCTGAAGTATGGCTAGTGAGGCTGAGTAACTGCTAATTTTACTTAATGATCATTAAAATAAACCTAATCATCCAGGTCCAGAAATCACTTCATCCTTCAGAGCCTGGGTTTCTTCACCTGTAGAGTTGGAGTTGGAGGCATAATAAACACTTTCTGTCCTAAAACAAAACCATACAACCAAGTGTCCTCTGATATCGACAGACCCAAAATGAAAACAGTATTTTAAGAAATATAAAGGGCTCCTTAAAAAAAAAAAAAAAAAAAAAGATAGGACTGAACTTCATCAAAAGAGTAATTAGGTGTTAATACTGGCCATAACAGAAAGCATTTAGATTTGCAGTAATTAATTCTCCCTCTCCTCATATTCTCCATTCCCAAGGTAATCAATAACAAACTTTAGAATAATCCTCAAGACATAAATCCACAGGGACCACAATCCCGGTGAACTGCGAGTGCTGAAGGAGGCTACAACTTGCATTGCTTAAAACACGGAAGCTATGCAGCTGGCTGCCACGTGTCTTGAAGCTAAACTAGTCTCCTCAAAAACCATACGCAATTCTGTTCCCCACGATGAGGTCCAAGGATTGCCTCACTTATTTGCATCCTCTCCAAACATCCCCAAAATCAATTTCTTTGAAGGTCTCAACTTTGCCAACCCACTGCTCAACACATTGGCAATTATCATTTGGTGCTGTTATTCATTCTGCGGACATTTTCACTTCTGGCCCACTTCCTTGAGGCCATCTTCGTATCTTTTCTCTGTAGAAACTCACACACATAATTGATAGCCAATAAATATCCTAAATCTATCTGCACAACTGAAATCACCCATCTGATGCAATGTCCAGTCCAAAAAAGGTATGCTTTCAGAGGAAATCACAGAAACTTAAGACCCCGCTGCTGACACACTTTGAGAGAAATGGGTCCTACACTGCATCCTGAGAACAGCAGGGACATTCAGAAAAACTAAGAGCAAAAGGCCACATTTATTTAAGCTTTCTTCAATCAGTGACTTAACAGCCAAAACCAAGTGAGGCTTTCTGTTTATTTAAAACTGTTTTTCTACAGTTTTTGACTACTGCAATCACTTTACAAACTAAACATGCTTCCCAAAGTTACCTATGAAGATGGATATCCTGTTTTAAAATTCTATCAGGAAAAGCCCCAAAGGAAAACATTCAAAATATGCCACAAAAATAATACCACACAGCTAGCTGGAGGTTAGTGAGGCAAGGAGACTAGCCTCTGAAGTCACCTCATTCCTTTCAGCCCCTACCCAGGTGAGGCAGCCTGGAGCTCTGTGCCTTTGACCCCGTGTCCTTTCTACCTTCTGAAAGCCGCCGTCCTAAGGAAGAAACTAGGTGATTTAGAAGAGAGAAGGAAAACGAAGCTGGGTCAAGGCTTCAAAACAAACGGTGGCCCAGGGAGAGGGGAGAGCAGCCAGGTTCGTGCCATCTGTGTGGGCTGCCCATCTGTAATGATGCTCTGGGGACAGGACCTCAATAGAGGTCTGCATCTTGGATTAAGGTGCTTCACCAGCTAACCCTGTAAGTCCACAGAATTGGGTTCTCTGAAATGTAGCATACTTGTGACCTGAGCACCAGCTGACAAGACTTGGGCCTTCTCCATATACCCAGAGCCCTGGCTGGTTTGCTTTAGGGATGATTCACTTCAATTCAGGATCATGTTACTGAATACCTGATTCAGTTACTGCAATTCTCGAAGGAGGGAGGAGTCATCTACCTTTAAAAACTCATACTATTTTGTTCTGTGTCTTCTACCACCCTATTCCACTTGCTGAACTGTAGGGAAGTGTAGGGATGGCCCCAGACGATTTTGGCAGTAGCTACTTTATTTTTTTTTTTCCTCTCTAAAAATATAACTTTATTGATATCAGAGAGGAAGGGAAAGTAAGATAGAAACATGAATGATGAGAGAGAATCACTGATTAGCTGCCTCCTATTGGGGATCAAGCTAGCAACCCAGGCAGTGCCCTGACTGGGAATTGAACAATGACCTCCTGGTTCATAGGTCAACACTCAACCACTTAAAGAGTCTTAGCCACACCAGCCAGGCATGAGCTACTTTCTATATTCAAAGCATGTGGTGCACCACACAAAACGTTCAGACTAGGAAGCCCAACTACAGCATATCAGTACGGGGTGGTGAGGGAAGAAACACAGGAGAAGGCAGCAATTGACTGCCCTGGCTAATGTCATCCTGTGCACCAAAGGGTAGCAGGTTCGATTCTGGGTTGGGGCACATAGCCAGGTTGTGGATTCCATCCCATCAGGACGCACGCATACAGGAGGCAACCGATAGGTGTTTCTTTCTTACAGAGATGTTTCTCTCTCCATCTCCTTCCCTCCCTCTTTATGATCAGTAAAACGCAAATGTGTGAAGCCAAAATGTGTGGGTTCTCATCCCATCACTGCCCCTGAGAAAAGTAACTTGATTAATGCCTTGTTCTGTTCTGCTACAAAACAGGGATGCTGCTGCATCTATTTCAGTGTTTTAGTAAGGAGCAAAGGAGTTAGCACAGGTACAGCCCACATCACATATCCTGGCAGAGTGAGGGTTAGTGCCCTCGTACTCATCAAACCTCTCTGCAGTCTCTAAAGTTCAAGGCCAGCTACATTTATTGGACACCCACCTGCTGCTTCTTTCCCACCTCCTTAGCTCCTGTATTAATTTCTAATTGCTGCTGGAACAAATTACCACAACTTTGTAGCTTAAACCACACACACCTATTCTTTTATAGTTCTAGAGGTCAGAAGTCTGGAAATGAGGCTCACTGGGCTAAATTTGAGGGGTCAGAAAGGCACGTCTCTTTTGGAGGCTCAAGGGGAAAATCTGTTTCCTTGCCTTTTCCAGCTTCTGGAAACCATCTACATTCTGTAGCTCCCCTTCCATCTTCAAAGCCAGCAATGGCCTTCTCCTACAACACCACTCTGACACTCCTATCTCCCTCTTTCAGGTGTAAGGACTTCTGATTACAGTGGGCCCACCCGGATAATGCTGAATAATCTCCCCTTAACTTAATCACACCTCTAGTCAGAGCAGCAACCTTTCAGACCACCAGTTGGCGACCCCTGAGTCAGAGACTTGAAGGTCCCTATCCCATCCTGTTATTCTGTACCTCCAGCCTCTGACCAATCCAGCCCTTCCCTCTTTTCAAACTCAGCTGTGAATCCTTCACTCACTCATTCCTTCCCCAAAGTAAGCCAGCCCTGTGGCACAGCCACCTCCTCTGCACCATTCCACAAAAGCCCTTCCCTGAGGTCTCCCCTGCACTCCATGCTATCAAGGCCGGACCAGTCAAGAGGGCTTTCACAAGTGTGTTTAATAAACGAAAGCCCTGCAACAGGCTCTGAGCACCACAGCAAAGTCAGCTCTGCTGCCACTCGGGTGCAAAGAGTCAGGAGCAAGCTATGATTCCTGGTCCAGATGAAAACCAGAAAGCAAAAGGGGTGGGGGCTAAAAACAAGATGCTCTGGGTGCCCCTCTGTGGATCTGTCAAAAAGAACAAACATAGACACTTTTTAGCAATCTTTCCTGCAATATCCAAGCATGGGCCCCTTGGGGTTAGTTGGGGTGTTGCCGAACTTGTGTGCCACATGTCACATAGGATCACATTACAGCCTGACAGCCTTTAGGGTTAGTTTAACTGCAACCCAAAAGTAGATACAAGTCAGAATCCATTTCTTTCAATGGAAGATAATTTAACTTTTTACAAAATACGTGTTTTTATGGCGGGGGGGGGAGGAAGAGGGACAGAAAAATAGAAACATCATTGGCTGTCTCCTGCATGCTCCCTATCTGGATGGAGATTGAGCCAGCATATGCCCTGACCAGTAATTGAACCAGTGATCTCTTGATTCATGGGTTGACGCTCAACCACTGAACCACACCAGCTAACTTTAAGTTGGTAAGCTACAGTCGAAGCTGTCTAGAGATAAACTTTGGAAAATCTCTTTAAACATCTTTCCCATTCTCATTGCTACCTCTGTAGCACTGGGTACATACAATTCACCCAACTATCAGTAAAACAAAGAAGCGGTCGGAAAAAATATCATCCTATCTGAGAAGCAAGGATGTTGTCCATCCAAGCAGGAAGCAAGATTGTTACTTCAAAAACTATTTGTGTAACCCACATTCTTCAAAGTGTGCATGTATGTAGGCTTCTAATATAGGGAATTGTGATAGTGTTTCTTTATATTAATGGCCTATACACATACTTTCAACAAACATGTACAGTTTATGCAATACTTTCCTTTCTTCCTGTTTGTTCAAAGTATAACTGTCGAAATGAAACTTTACCTTTGTTGAATTTTAATAATAAATTGGGGCTTGTATTCTGTATGTCTATTTTATTTTACTTAAGTAATTTGTTTGCATTGAATTTCTACAAAACACAACTTAGAAATTGTCCACAATGAACTGGCAGTTAGAAAAAACCTGGTTCTGTACCACAAGTAACTGAAGAAGCCAAGCTCTAAATAACGGGTTTGCCCAAGAACTACTTATCCATAAGTTTCCACTGCTTTTATTCATTTTAATGTTACTTTTCCAGGACACACTGGAACACTTTCTATCATTCAGTGTCACACTAATGCTACCAGAACACCCTCAAGCCAAGGAGCCAACCACACCAGCGCTGGCCATAACATATTCTTCACTGAGGGACAGGTTCATTTGCACTGTCCACCAACGTGTATAATTACCGAACATGTAAAATGCAATTAATCACTTGAGGAATGAGATTTTAAATTTAAAATCACTGCTGTGTGGTTGGTGGCTACCACAATGCAGAGTACAATAAACCCTTAAGAGTCTTCTCACATATGTATCTCCCCATGCCCCCATATGAAAACAAGTGGCTATCTGGACAAAGATTAGTCTAAAGTAGGAACACAACCTCAGTTTGTTCCCACCAGTACCAGTAGTAGGAGACCTGGAGTGCTTCAGAGAAATGAGGACTTCTTCGGGCTAGGGTAGACACACCATACCACACCAACCAAGAGAGGCAGCCATAGGCCACCACTGCTCCCAGGCTGGACAGGGAGGCTGGCGCTCACAAAGAGCCACAGCAACCGTCACTCCACCAGCTACTTCTGAGGGCATTTTGCAAGTCAGGCACTCCTGCCCCTTTCTGTTCACCCTCTAAGTCCTCACAAGCTCAAGACATAAGACGAAAAGGCTGAGATTCTTGGGGAGAATTCCAACAAGTATGGTTTTAAAACAACTAGAGGCCTGGTGCACGTGGGGTGGGAGGGGGGGTGTTCCTCAGCCTGGCCTGTACCCTCTCGCAGTCCAGGAGCCCTGGGGTAGTGGTTTGCAAACTGCGGCTCACGAGCCGTGGATTGCCGCTCTGTTGACTAATGATTTGCCGACCACTGTCATATACTACCCTTTACCTTTTTGCACACAATATGCCACAATTGCCTAATCCTCACAGCTTCCAACTACACAGTAACATTTAGTCTAGTCCAGTGGTCAGCAAACTCATTAATGGGCCTAAGCCATCAGTCAGCATTTAGTCTAGTCCAGTGGTCGGCAAACTCATTAGTGGGCCTTAGCATTGCCACGGAGGCAGGAGAGGCTCCCACCACTGCCGCTGTGCTCACCAGCCATGAGAACGACTTCTGGCTGAGCAGCGCTCCCCCTGTGGGAGCACACTGACCACCAGGGGGCAGCTCCTGCATTGAGTGTCTGCCCTCTGGTGGTCAGTGCACATCATAGTGACCGGTCATTCCACCATTTGGTCATTAGCAGATTAGCCTTTTACCCCCCCCCACCCCCATGGGGTATATGCTGAACCTTGGGAACCACTGGGCTTGACACTTTTACTCTCTGAGCTTCGTTTCTGAATACATACGCATATACCATGGGAATTGTAATCTCTTCTCTGCCTACCTCACTGGGTTGTCAGGAGGAGGGTCTGAGCTAATAAACCTAGGAACGCTTCATCAAGTAAGTGATGTCTAATGGGAAGGGATTGTTATTTTTAAGCTCACAGGTACCCTCGCAGGTAGCAGCTGCTGCTGAGGGAAGGAGGGCATGATTGTTTCCTGGGACTGTAGCTATGGAAGCTTTGCAGAGGGTTCTGCAGGCCTCGGAGGGGCGGGCTCTGGCCAGCAGCCCTGTAGCAGTGGTTGTCCCTGGAGCTGCTGGAGGGGGGCAGGGCATTAGGGGGACGGCGAGGCCAAAGGGGTAGTAACTGTTAAACCTTCCCACTTGGCGCCATTCTTTAAGTTGTATGTGGCTTTTTCTCAGCTGTACCTGCTCAGGGCAGGGCTCCAATCTCCTGGAGCGGGGTGGGGACCAGGCCAGGGCAGAGCCAGGTGGGCTAGGAGGGCGGGTTTAGCCACACCCTCAGTGAGGTTCAGCATGCTTCTGCTGCGGAGGGCGCTGCTGCTGCTGCTGCTGCTGCGTGTGTGCGTGTGTGCGTGTGTGCGTGCGTGTGTGTGTGTGTGTGTGTGTGTGTGTGTGTGTGTGTGTGTTGGTGGTGGTGGTGGTGGTGGGGGGGGTGTGTCTGACCTTGGAGGGCCACTCAGGCCTGCCTCCACCCAGGTCTGGAGTTGTAGGGAGAGGCTCCAGCTGAGGGGGCCCAGCAGCGGAGGGCCACAGGCCCCGGGTGGCTTGGGGGCGCTGACTGATGGTCGCCAGCGTGCTATTGTTGTGGGCACCCCTGGCGGGTAGCGTAGCGGGGACAAGAAAGATCGGAAGTTGGAGGTGCTGACTGCAGCTACCCCTGAGGCTGGGTCTTCTCCCTGTCCGATCAGCCTCCCCATTCCCCTGAGGTGCGGGGGCTGGGGTAGGGTGTCCTGTGCAGGGGGACTGGAAGAGCTCCCTGTGGCCACTTCCTCTTCCTTCTTTGCAGTCCTGGCTCCTGTCAAGCACTCTCCTCAGACCCCTGGGAACTTGGCTCCAGCCTCCCACCCAGTGCTGGGCGCGCAGCCTCCTGCTGGTCTGTCAATATGCAAAATGGTCATACTGGGACACCATAACGGACAATTAGCATATTACCTCTTTATATGTATAGATGATCTGGGCTATGGGATGTTTCTAACGACTTCACAGTTTATTTGATTGAATAATTTCTCCTCCAAGCTTATATAAACTACTAACTGTAAGAAGCAAGCACTTCAAAATTACCTACCCTACATTTTAAAAGGAGCTGAACTATGTAAACACGTTAAAGAGTGTTAACATGTGCTTGTTTCTTTTTTTTTTTAATTAATTTCTTTTTAAGGCAGGAAGAAAAGGAGAGAGAGAGAAACATCACCTTGCTGTTCCACTCATCCATGCACTCACTCACTGGTTGATTCCTCTAAGTGCCCAGACTAAGTATCAATCCTACAACCCTGGCAGTTAGGACGACGCTTCAACCAACTGCGCTACCAGGCCAGGATAGCACATGCTTCCAGCAATGCAGGAAACATCTGAGATCTTGCTTCCTGACACTGTCATCAGTTAGGTTCAACTAAACTCTTATAAAAATTTAAAAATCAAAGAAAAATAAAACAGCAAGTGTGCAGGGTCAATTAAGAGCCTTGAAATAATTCTTTCTCTGAAGTCATATTGATGAAATGTATTTACAACTCTAGGTAAATGGCCCATATGCCTTTTTACAAGGGGCTTTTTTATAAGGGGCCATAGAGTGGCAGGGTCTGCTCAGCTGCCACATTAGAGCAATGCCACATGGTTTCCTTTGGAAATACTCCTCTCAACTTTCTGAAAGTCCCAGGAGGAGGGTGGCAAGAGGGACAGCCAAGAGAAGTGAGATTACCACCCTGACTCCTACGGCTACACCCTGGGTGTGAGCTCGCCCTGCAATACAGGTCATCCTAACAAACGCATACTACAACCCGTTTCCAAACCAGAGGCCACTTGAACAACTTACTGCAATACCTAGACCTTCCCCTGGTCGATATTCTGGAGGCTGGTACATAACACAGGACACTGCCTTCCCAGCATTAGGTTGTCAAAAAAACTAATTTAGTCACTGGCACGAAATCAAAACCGAGGGAGGACCTGGGTTTCAAATATTCTATGCCAGGCAGGAAAATCCAGTAGAACTGTTGTGGTCACACAGGTGGTCTCCTTCTCCACAGCTTTTAGAGTCTCAGTGACCCAAAAAGAAAAAGGACCTACCACCTAGAGACTCAGACAATATTCACTCATATTTCAAACATTTAGTAAGATAAAGCTCCTGTCAATCAGTAGCTTGGGCTCCTTGAAAGGATATGTGGGCATCTCTGTGAATATTAATAGCTGTGACCTCACAACAGTGGTCCCCACACCTCAAAGGTTGACCAAGAGCTAAACTTGCTACAATGTGGCATTTGCACAGCCCAGTGAGGGCCCAGCCAGTACCAGGCAGTGAGCCATCCATCATTATAACCCCAGTGTGGTCTTCTACTCTCAGCTCTTGTCCACCCAACACAACAGTGACACTATTTCTCAGGGTGTGTTCTTCCAGAGGCCTCTCTTTCTTGCTAGTCCCACATTCAACGTGTCATCAAGTTCTGGAAGCATTTGGCTCTTTCCCAGGTTGGTATATTTCCTTGCTTGGGAAACATTCTAATTACCTCCATTCCCAACTTCCAAACTTAAATCACCAATCCTCAGAAGTAAGCCTGCTTCTCTTCAAGAAAATTTCAACACATCTGACTTCTCATTAGCCAAGGCATGTGTTAACCCACTAGAAAAATGGCATAACTAACTTTCTGGACTATACATGGACTTAAAATCCTGCTTCCTCCAACTTTCTGAAGTTCAAATTAGTTCAGAACAAGAAGCTTATGAAGCAGGTGACATTTAACACTGAACTCTGTCACAATACATATCAAGAAATACCTTGTTACAACTCCTGGTCTCCAGATTAAAATTGCATTGCTTTGGAAATTGAGAACCAGGGTACCTACTGCTCATCCAAAAACCAGAAACAGCAATAAAAACAAATTTGAAAATACTCGAAAGAAACCTTCAGTAATTTATGAAGATCTATCAATGTCCTTATCTGGAAAACAAGCTTTCTTTCCAAAACCATAAAAAATGTCATTTGAAGCAAGTTCCGTTAAAAGCAACAAAACTGAATTTGCAGCTAATAGAACAATATTGGTTCATGGCTTCGGCACTCTTTCACAGGCCATCTTGCCAGTCAGGCAGCTAGCCATCTCCTGTACTACTTACTACATTTAGTCTTAGAATTGCTATTTTCTGAAGAAATATCTTCCACGGTACATTTACAAAAAAGCAACATAAGATGGTCACTTCAGCACAAATAGTCCAACAGTGAGAAAGATGGGTACACAAGTGGCAACCTCACAGGTAGCACATGGGGCAAAAGGTTGGCAAAGAAAGTGGCTGAGGAGACCAGAAAGGTTTAGGAAAAATGTGGCATCTGAGTGGGTTTTGAACCTCCTTCCTGGGGTATCTGCCCTGTGCATTCCAGAAAGAGAAGCTACTGTGGGGTCCTGAACCTGGAGCTGTACCCATGCAACACAAATGTGTGCCTGCTGGGAGCCTGAAACACAGTGCAGGCTGAGGCCATCCTGAGGACTCTGATGGCCTGTGTTGTGTGACTTACCCTCCACAGGGAAGGCAGCACACTGAGTCTTTTAAAAAGCAGGACAGTGGGAAAATAAATAAATAAACAAATAAATAAATAACATAACATAAAAGCAGGACCGTGGCAGGGCCGGGCAGTCCATTTTCATAGCTGTGTGAGAATCAGGAAGCCAAGACCAGTAAGAAGGCTGTTGCAAAGTCCTGGCATGAGGCAACAGGGACCTTGCTTGAGGGTTGCAGCTGGAAAACCAAGAGAGCTTGGTAATAGGATATGGGTATCCAGAGAGAGTTCAAGGCCAACTCCCAAAGTCTGGAGGCTTGGTGACCTGGCTTCCTTGCTACAACCTGATGCTCAAGCTCCCATTAGATTATCTAACACTAGTGCAAGAATAAGAATGTCCTTATCAGAGAAGGCTATGGAGCTGACCAAACTGCAGTACCAGTGTCACAACAAACATCCACTCATCATCTCTATTACCCAGTTAATTTTTTAAACATATTTTTATTGATTTCAGAGAGGAAGGGAGAGGGAGAGGAAGAGGGAGAGGGGGAGAGGGAGAGAGGGAGAGAGGGAGAGAAGGAGAGAGAGAGAGAGAGAGAGAGAGAGAGAGAGAGAGAGATCATAACAGAGAATCATTGATCAGCTGCCTCCTGAACGTCCCACTCTGGGGATCGAGCCCGCAACCCAGGCATGTGCCCTGATTGGAGATCAAACTGTGACCTCCTGGTTCATAGGTTGATGCTCAACCTCTGAGCCACGCCGCCTGGGCTAGCCATTTAATCTTTCTTAAAATATTTATACCATTGGCCTTAAATACCTATTTAGGTACATCAAGTCCCAAATTTCATAAACAGTGTTGCTTAGATTGAGGCTGGTTATGTTTTCTTCCTGATCCACATCAGGATGTAATTACCCTCAGAGAGTGGTCAGCAAACTGCGGCTCGCGAGCCACATGTGGCTCTTTGGCCCCTTGAGTGTGGCTCTTCCACAAAATACCACGGCCTGAACGAGTCTATTTTGAATAAGTGGCGTTAGAACTTTTAAAAATTTGGCTCTCAAAAGAAATTTCAATCGTTGTACTGTTGATATTTGACTCTGTTGACTAATGAGTTTGCCGACTGGTACAACGATTGAAATTTCTTGAGAGCCAAATTTTTTAAACTTAAACGTCTTCTAACCCCATTTCTTCAAAATAGACTTGCCCAGGCCGTGGTATTTTGTGTAAGAGCCACACTCAAGGGGCCAAAGATCCACATGTGGCTCGCGAGCTGCAGTTTGCCAACCAGTGCCCTAGGACATTTTTGCATACCTCCAAAAACCAACTCTTGCTACCTGGATTTGGCAAACTTTATCCCTCCTCAGGTGCAAAGGTTCAACCAGCACAGCATTACCACTGACTGCACATCACCTGCACTCCCAACTCTGTGCCTGGCACTTGACCTGTGCTTTGTGTTTTCTCCCTCACAATCTTGCAAAACAGAATTGACCTCCTTTCCAAGGACAAAGAAACTGAGGCACCAAGAGCTTAAGCGATGTATATGAGGCCAAAGAACAGTGCAATGGCAAAGTCTACATTCAAACTCAGGCTCAGCCCTAAACCTGTACTCTCACGTCACCCCACAGACCCACCAAGAGGTTTCAGTGGCTTCTTCCCACAACACCGATTCAAAAAATAAATAAATGGAGGAGGAAAAGTATATACTTTCTTCCCATATTTGCTGTATCAATTTTTTGTTCACAGATCATCAAAATCAGCACCTTGAAAGAATAAGGCTGATGCCTCTGACAGTAACTTCCAATATGTTAAAAAATGGACAGGCTCACATCAGATTATGTTTCTAGGTTCAGCCTAATTTCATTTCTTCTATATTTCTTTTGAGTTCCCCGAATTGATGTTCACGTTGTAGCTTTGCATAGTTTTTTTTACCATACCAAGCTAATGTGAGGAGAAAATCAATATTCTTACTATTTGAAAATAGTAAGCATTTTAGATATAATAAAATGCACTAATTTGGTTTATCTGGGTGCATGTGTTCAACAGAACTCACTTTCTACTCCCAAACCTGCTTCAGCAGAAAAGTAACTTGAAACTCCATCTACCCACACAAGTTTGAAAGAAAAAAGCCCACCGCTGTTGTGCCCCGCCCCCAAACAAAAAAAAAAAAAAGGAAGGCAGTAGTCAATTCTTTTCAGAAACTGCAGGTGACTGACTCACTGATTTGCTTGAAGCTTAGTGTCTCTGATAGCAGTGGTCTGAGTGCTGTACACAAGTCAAACCAAACTGTCCCCTCAGAGATTACACTCTGAAACAGACTGCTCACCAGAACAGAAGAAACACACCAGGGAACAAACATGAGGATATTTACATTTGTGATAGCCAGTCTATGCAGCAGAAGCAAGGCCTTGAGAAAACTTCCTGTTGACAGGGCATAACACAGACCAGATTATCACCTCCCCAAAGTACTCACAGAGCAGAAGCCTGTGCAAGTCATTCTTTCAGCCTCTCAGCCTGGATTGCCTCTGAGTGAGAGAGTAAACTGCCAAGAACATTCAATCCTGGCCAGACCTAACACAACACCACCACCTCCACAGTTCTATATGCCCCCAACTTGAAATGTGAGATTGGTTGCTTCAGGCCTTACAGGAAGCCTGTGGTCCCAACCCCAATGAAATTCCATGTTCCCCACCTTTCCCCCACTCTGCCTTCACCCTTCATAACTTTCCTAACTGCTCAAAGCAAGGCTTTTTTACCATAACTAATACAGGGTACTGTTATTCTCCAGCAGATGTGCAAGGACTGTGCAGAGTTCAGTCAGGAGCAAATTCAACCCCAATACAGTGGAGCAGGAGGGCAGACAGCAAACTAACACTGACCTCTTTATAGGAAAAAACAACCCACCAATCTAGTCTCCCCATCTAATTTGAAACCACCCTGCCCAGGAGGGGCTGGCAGGATGCTCACTAACAAAGCTTCAAGCTGATCAGATCCCTGAGATTCCAGCTGTTAATTCTATTGGAATTAAGGGAAAGACGCTAAACAGGTGCAAGTCACTACCACAGCCTGACATATGGAGCCAACCAGACTTGATAGGAACTAAATCCCACCCTGCTGGCTTTTTAATAGGATTCTTTCACTCTTCCCAATCCTAAACTATAATATAAACCTAGCACCACATTTTAAGAAGGAGAAGGCTAAGAAAAGCAGAAATAGACTGCTTAATACATAGGCAGCTTTTTAAACCACACACCTGTGGGTGCTCCAAGGGTGTCAATCACAAGCCTGACAAAGAAAAGGTACCTTCTGGATGATGAATCTGGGAGAGACCCACTCAAGAGAAACAAGTTTCTTCCATTTCCCCCAAAGAGCACAGTTCTGTACCAGAAATAGACTTCAGTGATGTCCATGTTTATTAATTGTCACCAGCATTCAATAACACTTGACAATAGGTAAGGCAACGTAGGTGGAAAATCTATGCACTAGCCCTGATTTGGTCCTGATGGGGTAATATCCGAAAAACAAAATGAAAAGCACCCTTTTTGCTAGGTAGCATCAAAGGAATAGACAAAATTCTCTTAGCAATGTATTCCTTCACTAGCCGCTTGAATCACACTCTGCAAAGTGACTGCTTGCTGGGGCCAAGTGAAATAAGCCAGTCCTTGAAGGGACTCCACTCTCCTGGCCCCCATGCCTGCTATTGTAAGTACCACTGGGAAGTGCTTTCTCCAGGCATCTCCACCACCCAGACTTTTGCAATCTGGCAGGCCAGTTTTTCAGTCAACACCCAATATATTGGCAAGTTATTCACAGGGAATACCAGTCATGGTAAGTACTTCCACCAACCAGTGCACAGCACCCCACACGTGCAGCCAATGCATATGATAAATGCTTCTTCTCCCAGCTTCCTTAGGGCCTCCATTCATTTATGCAACTCAAAATTTCTTGCTAAAAACAAATGAGAACAAAACATTCAATGCCCGGTTCCTGCCAGGTGTATGGGAAACTATCTTTTGATGAAGACAACTTTGACTATACCCTCTTAAGTACTTGGATGTATCCAAGTAGTATATGCTAACCCCACCGCGAGAATGAAAGATGCCTTCCAATGACCAGCTTTGCTTGACTAGGACCTAGTCACTAGGTAAATCAAAGAGCTTTCCCTCCCAGTGGCTTTACAAACCTAACCAAGACGTTGCATCGCAAAGTACAGTACCTTGGAAAACTGCTGCCACATGGGCAGAAAAATTAAATTACCTTTGGAGTCAGGTTTGATGCGGATGTAGGTAGCCAAATGTGGCGGGGCACTCACGGAGTTTCAAACACACACCTGGCCGGATGCTGACTGCACGGTACACAGTCGGGGGCCACACTCCCCGAAAAGCAGGTAACGTAGAAACCAAGAGCACCTGGCTCACCACTCTGAGCCAGTCCAAAGGCTGACAACATCTGCGTTCCTGGCAGGTGTTTCAAAATGAAGCCCGACGCTGCCAAGTGCTGATATACGGCGATCTGGGAGACCGTCGCTAAGCCCGTGGGCTCTCCAGGGGAGCGCGCGGGAGGAGCAGGTGCCAGCCAGCCCCGCGTCCACGGATATTAGTTCCCGAGTTACCGGCCAGAACCGGGCCAGCCCAGCGGGCCCCGGAGACGCCCGACCAGGGGGCTGGTCCCGGGAGCCCCGCTCCCCTCGCGGGCGGCGGGAGGCCACCAGCAGCGAGAGAACGCCCGCGTCCCCGCGCGGCCCGGGCGCCCTAATTTACAAGTCGGAGCGCTTTGTGCCCGGAGGCCGCCGGCCGGGCCCGGACAATGAGCGGCCGCATGACGGTGCAGCCGGGCCGGCCGCCGCGAGCCTGCTTTAAAGATGGCGAGCCCCCCGCGTGGCTCCCGCGGCTCCCCCCGGCCACAATGGAAGGCGCCCGGCCCCGCCGCCGCCCGCGGGCCTCACCTTCCATCTCCATGTCCTCGGGCTCGCTCAGCTGCTGCTCGCCCGCTTTCTGCTGCTGCTGCTGCTGCTGCTGCTGCTGCTGGTGGTTCATGTCGGCCGCGGCCTGGGCCTCGCCTGCGGCCGGTGGCCCAGGCTGCGGGCCCGGCGGGCGGGGGGCGGCGAGCCGGGGCGGCGGCGGCGGCGGCGGCGGCGGCGGCGGGGCGGCCTCCTCCTCCTCCTCGCGCGCGTCGTCGGCGGCGGCCCCGGGGAGGCCGGCGGCGGGCGGCGGCGGCGGCAGGGAGACGCGCACGTACTTGCTCGCGATTCGCCCAATCTCGGCGCCGAGGCGGGCGGACGGCCGGCGGGCCGGGCCGGGCGGCCTCGTCGCTCGCAGGGGCCGCCGCCGCCGCCGCTGCTGCGGCCGCCGCGGGGCCCGCCTCCCGCCGCCGGGGCCGGAGCTGCGGGGCTGCGGGCCGGCCGGGGGCGGAGGGCGGCCGGCCGGGGGCCACGGACTCAGCCCCGCCTCGGGCCGGGCGCGGCGGGCGGGAGGCCTGGCCTGCGCGGCGGGCCTGCGGGGCCTGGGCCCAGCGGGAGCGGCGGCGGCGCGGGCGGGCGACGGGCCGGCCGCGCTCGGGGCGCTGCGGCCTCGGCCTCCTCGGCGGCGGCGGGGCTACGGAGCGGACGCGGCGCCCGGCGGCTCGGCTCGGCTCGGCTCGGCTGGCTCTCAAAATGGCGGCGGCCTGAAATGTCACATCCGCATGGGGGCCCGAGAGCGAGCGAGCAGCAAGCGAGGAAAGCCAGCGGGCGGGCGGGCGACGCCGGTCCGGAGGGCGGAGCAGGAGGCGGAGCAGGGAGGCGGGGCCCGGCGGGGCCCGGCGGGGCCCGGCAGCAGCCACCGCCTCCTGGCCGCAGCGCCGCGCCCCCCTGCAGCCCTGCCCGCGGCCTCTCGCCCAGTCCCCGCCTTCGGTCCCTGCCTCTAAGCCCCGAGTTCTGCTTGGGCTCTGGACGCACCGATGCGGACAGCCTATCCCCCCCCCGACCCTAGGTGGGTACCTTCCCCGGAATCTGTCCCGTCCCGGGATGTGGTCACCCAGAAAGACCCAGCGGCGGCCCAGGGTGGGGGCTGTGCGGCCTGGGGCGATAGCTGCTGTGCCCTTGCACGGCCGGAGCCGGGCGCGGGGTCCACGCTTGCGAGCAGCTGCTGGTAGTATTTAGCGCCCTTACCCGACCTGCGATCGACTCACCCGATACCTCACGTGAGAACTCATTTTCTCACTCTAGTCCGACCCAGAAAATGTAGTCCCTCAAAACCAGCCCAAAGAGCTTTCCATTTGGCGTTAGTTTGTTCCCTTCCCGTCAGCCCAGTCTGGCTAGATTCACTCAGAACGTCCCTCATTCCTGGAGGCACTCTCCGTGCTTTCTCCTCCGGTCCTGGAGACGAGTGATCAGGGCTTCAACTTTTCCATGGTAACCAAGGCAGTGTAAGGGAGTGCAGTAAAGGGAAATGCATCCTTACACACCTGTACATCTAAGCGGCCGTCTCCAGTGAGGATGTCATTTTACACTAAACATGGCCAGGAAATTGCCCTGGCCAATACCTCTCCCACCCCACCCCACCACCTTCCCCCCCCCCCCCCAAGATTGTGAATTCTATCCCCCGTCAGGGCACATACAAGATTCAACCAATCAATGCATAAAAAAAGTGGAACAACAAAAGGAATGAGAGATAAAAAGGGATACCTTGCATGATGGATAATTACACGTTGTATACCCATAAAGGAAATACTATTTGGCAATAAAAAACGAGGCTTTGCCCGGTCGTGTGGCTCAGTGGCTGAGCGTGGACCTATGAACCAGGAGATCACGGTTCAATTCCTGGTCAGTCTTGATCCCCAGTAGGGGGTGTGCAGGAAGTAGCTGATCAGTGATTCTTTCATTGATGTTTCTCTCCCTCTCCCTGGCCTCTGAAATCAATGAAAATACATTTTTAAAAAATGAGGTTCTGAGACTACAAGTGGATGAGCCTTGAAAACACTGTGCTGAGTGAAAGAAGCCAGAAGCAAAATACCATGTAGTATATGATTCCAATTACATAAAATATCCAGAATCACTTTATATAGAGAGAGAGAGTAGATTGGGGACTGGGGAATTGGCATAGGATTTCTTCTGGGGCTGATGAAAATTTCCTGAAATTTGATTCTGGTGATGATTGCACAGCTCTGTGAATATACCAAAACTATTGAACACTAATTTTACAGTACATGAATCATATTGCAATAAAACTAATTTTGTAAAAGGGTATCTTGCAAAGAAGAAGAATGAGTGAGGAAGAACAGAGTCTAGACAAGAGATGGAGGTGGATTGGACTAGGATGGTGGAGATGGAAAAAACGAGGACAGGTTTAGGTAAGTTGGCCGGTAGAATTTGCTGGATTTGCACAGAGACTTGGAGTTGGGTGGGAGGGAAAGAGAAGAATCAAGCATCACTCTCCAATTTTTTTTGGCTTGGGCATAGAGTTCATTTCTAAGCCACAATAGTCACTAGAAAAGCAAAACTAGCACCCTTTGAGGCCTACCAAGAAGGCCCAGACTCGATTATTCCAGAGGGCTGCACTAGCCTATTTTCTTCTTCCCCTTGTAGAATTATGTCTGCATTAGCCATAAGGCCCATTTACACACAGAAGGGGTGTGTGTTGAAGAACCCCACAGAAGATGTGAATTGGCTGAGTAATGCTGGCTTCCTGGGAGGCTTAACGCCAAGATGCTACAAGGGACCTGGAGAGTTCCGAAGAGGGAGGGGACTGAGGACGCCATTTCTGATCATTGCCAGTTTTTAATAATTTTACACCACCTTCCCTGGTTGAGAATCCAGGGATGAGGGAAACCTAAAAACCGGGAAGACAGGAACTGCTGGAGCAGCTGACTTGTCATTAAGTCGAGTCAGTCAAGTGTAGGGAGGGGCTACCCTATCATTACTCTCACAGCAAAACATATTTTGCTCCTCCCAGGGCCCGTGCCATGACTTGGCATAAACAGGGGGTTGGTTTTTCTTCTTGAGGACTAAATATTTACCTGGAAGTTATGTTGGTCAGGGTCTGAAACAATTTCATGGAAGTATCAGAGAAGAAATGAGCATTAACAGGTATTTCCCCCACCACCACCACGTTATTTAAATTCTTAGATAATCCATACCTGGATAGAAGACCTAAAACCCCAACCACAAGTTTAGAGAAGGATTTGGGTTTGAGATCAGGCATTTGCCAAGGCCATTTAGCTGGAAGCAGTTTGGGAGGACAAGGGACTTCAGTATTCAGAACCAGATGATCCAGGTGGGAGTTCTGCAAACGTGTACTTAGGAGTTGATTTTACCTCTTATCAGATTTAACTTTCCTATCAGGGGGATGGGGAGGAAAGTTTCTACCTAAAGGGACTATTGTGGAAATCATATGAAATGCTAAAACTTTATGGAAATACTTAATAATCCAGAGGTTGTGACATGTTTATTGTAAGAGCAAGGGCAGAATGAGATGAGACCTCAGCCCCCAGTTTCTGACCCACCACCCTTTCACTCAAAATTGCTCATAGGTGGCCCAGCTGGCATGGCTCAGTGGTTGAGCTTTGACCTATGAACCTGGAGGTCACAGTTCCATTCTTGGTCAGGGCACATGCCTGGGCTGTGGGGCATGCAGGAGGCAGCCAATCAATGATTCTCTCATCATTGATGTTTCTATCTCTCCCTCTCCCTTCCTTTCTGAAATCAATAAATATATATATATTACACATATTTTTTTAAAACTATAGGTGAAGTACCTATGTGCCAGGGACTGAGCTGCCCAATGTTAGATGAATGGCAAAAATAGGCATCGGGTGACTAAACAAAGTCATTTTACCAGCATTTTCCCAGTTGTGAGATGGCAAAATGCTAATGCAAGTATTTTGCTACAATGACTGCTCATGGTTGTCCAGGTGTGAGTACAGATGCCAGGTCTTGTTTATTTTTTTTCTTAAAGCTCATAAAAGATGCTTTGGTAGTGTGACTGGATTGACTCAAATTTTAAAAACAAAGATGCAGTAATGAGAGGTGTTGAGAACATGAGCAGCCAAGGGTGTTTTCTTTTCCTCTCTTTTTGGTTTTCAGGAAGATTTGTCAAACTGTTACCCACTTTTCTTGGTCAGGCCTTTTTTTAATTTACTGATCTCAGAGAGAAAGGAAGGTAGAGAGAGAGAGAGAGATTTGTTGTTCCACTTCTTTATTCATTTATCAGTTGATTTTTGTGTGCCCGGACCCTAGGTTGAATCCACAACCTTATCATATTGTGATGACAATATGATACTGAGTTACCTGGCCAGACTTAACCAGGCTATTTTAAAAGGGTAAGAATATGGAACAGTGGGATTTTTTCAACTGTGTGGTTTTAGAAACACACACACACACACACACACACACACACACACACACACACCAATTGAATTGTTCAGTTAAACAGAGCTGGTAGTGAGTCAGGGGCTTATTTTATTTTATTTTTTTAAGGATAAATCTTTTTTTTTTTTTTTTTAATGTACATGCCCTGGGACCCTTCAGTCTGCAGGCCGATGCTCTATCCACAGAGCCAAACCGGTTAGGGCTAGCCAGGGGCTTTTAAAGCACTTTGCATATTAACTCATTTAATTCTCACCAACAACCCTTTGAGGCAGGTGCTATTATCCCCATTTTATGGATAGGGTCACTGAGGCACAGTCTCCAGGCTAAATAACTAGCTCAAGATCATATAAGCTTGTAAAAAAGAGGCCCAGATTTGAACCCATGCAGTCTGGGTCCATTTATTGCAATAGAATATTGATGAGACTTTATGCCCACTGTAAACCCCAAATGTGAAATGCCCCTCCTCCATTAAAAGCATGAATCAGGAATCCCATAATTTCACAACTGTCTTACACTATTTTCTTATCCACATTAGCTGGAAAACAGATATAAGCCATCTTTCAGCAGCATTGCTCTGGAATCACACAAAATCTTCTTTAGGAGCTATCCTTTGCTTAAAAGACATCCATTCTATATTTTTAATTGGCCAATATCAGCCTGGAAGTTTACCACATCACATACATTCTTGACAGAATTCTATCAGCAGGAATTGTAAACCAAATAAGTAACTACTCTCAGAGCCAGGTAACATGCTCTCTGTGGGTGTTTTATTTAAACCTCACAACCAGTGAGAGCAGTAACTGCTAGTGCTTCCTTGTGCGAGGCACGTTCCAAAGGCTTAACATTAACTCATTTAATCCTCTCAACAGCCCTGTGAAATAAACTGCCGTGAACCTTCTTTATAGGTGAGGTAACTAAGGCACAGAGAAGAAAGGTGCTCAGGTCTCATAGGTAAAAGTAGCAAGGGGTTTCCTGGCTACATACCCAAAAGAATTGAAAACAGTGTCTCAAACAAAAACTTGTACACAAATGTTCACAGCAGCATTATGCTCAATCGCCAAAACAACCAATGGACAAAAAATGCAGTCGACCTGGACCACATGGGATATTATTCAGCCCAGCTGGCATAGCTCAGCAGTTGAGCATGGACCTATGAACCAGGAGGTTACAGTTGGATTCCCAGTCGGGGATCATGCCCTGGTTGGGGACTCAAAGGCCAGTGTGGGATGTGCAGAAGGCAGCCAATCATTGATGTTTCTATCTCTCCCACTCCTTTCCTCTCTGAAATCAATAAAAATACATTTTTTTTAAAAAAAAGTTCTGACACATGCTATCAAATGGATGAACCTAGAAAACATTCTGGTAAATGAAAGAAGCCTGACACAAAAGGCCACATATTGTATGATTCGATTTATATGAAACTAGAGGTCCGGTGCACGAAATTTGTGCATGGGGTGGGGCGGTGTCCCTCAGCCCAGCCTGCACCCTCTCCAATCTGGGACCACTTGAGGGATGTCCAACTGCCCATTTAGGCCCGATGCCAGTGGGATCAGGCCTAAATAGGTGGTCGGACATCCCTCTCACAATCCAGGACTGCTGGCTCCCAACCGCTCGCCTGCCTCTGCCTGATTGTCCCTAACTGCTTCTGCCTGCCAGCCTGATCACCCCCTAACCACTCTGCTGCCAGCCTGATCGACCCCTAACTGCTCCCCGGCCGGCCCAATTGCCCCTAACTGCCCTCCCCTGCAAGTCTGGTTGCCCCCAACTGCCCTCCCCTGCTGGCCCATTCACCCCTAAATGCCCTCCCCTGCTGACCTGGTCACCCCTAACAGCCCTCCCCTGCAGGCCTAGCCCCCCCAACTGACCTCTCCGGCAGGCCTGGGTCCCCCACCCAACTATCCTCCCCTGCAGGCCTGGTCCCCCCCACAAATGCCCTCCCCTGCTGGCCTGATCTCCCCCAGCTACACTCCTCTGCTACCCCAGTCACCCCCAACTGTCCTCCCTGCTGGCCTGATCGCCCACAACTGCCCTCCCCTGCAGGCCTGGTCCTCCCAAACTGCCCTCCCCTGCCTGCCCGGTCACCCCTAACTACCCTCCCTGCTGGCCTGATCGCCCACAACTGCCCTCCCCTGCAGGCCTGGTCACCCCCAACTGCCCCCAACTGCCCTCCCCTGCCAACAATCTTGTGGCAGCCATCTTGTGTCCACATGGGGACAGCCATCTTTGACCACATGGGGGCGGCCTTCTTGTGTCTTGGAGTGGTGGTCAGTTTGCATCTTACTCTTTTATTAGATAGGATATCCAGAGTGGACAAATCCATAGAGACAGAAAACAGATTAGTGGTTGCCAGAGCCTGAGTGTGGGGGTGGAGGGAGTGGCTGCTTAATGAGCATGGGGTTTCCTTTTGTGGGTAATGAAATGTCCTGGAAATAGACAGTGATGATGGTTGCATAACATGGTGAATGTATCTAATATTACTAACAGTAAAGTTTATGTTATATGTATTTTACGCCAAAAAATAGCAAAGTAAAGGTTTGAACCATGGTATTCTCTCATTCCATAGTATATGCCACTGATCACTATGCCATGCTTTAAATTCTGGTAGAAAGTGTTATTATGCTCATTTTACAGGAGAGGAAGCAGGCACAATTAGGAAGTGGTGGAAATGGGGTTCAAGCTTTGTTAGCTAAGCCGTAGAAGTCAAGACACCCTCTGCTGTTTGCCTTTTTCAATGACTCAACTTACTTTTAAAAACCCTTTAAAAAAGCTGCTGACCTAGAAAATTAAATTCTTTTCCACGACATTTGAAAATGAGGGTTGAGAAGATCTATATGTTAAAAGAAAAATTCATTGAACAATTCTGAACTTTACACACTTTCATTCATTCAACAAATATTGGTGGATTGCCTCTCCTGCCCCATGTTCAAGGTCTAGACTGGAGTTCGCTCTAGCCGGAGAAGGGACTGTGAGGCAGTGATGGGTGCCCTGTCCGGTGAGATCATCCAAGGCTCACGCTTCCAGCTGGAAATGCCTTTCTTGGAACCCTCCTTCCATCTCTCAGGATATCCAGGTGTAGAGCACAGCTACTGGCCTCTGTGTATCAGCAGGTCCTTCGTTCATTAGCGCTTGCTCAAGAAATATTTATCTAATCAATGAATACATACACTGGCAAGAGTTCCAGGCAGTTTTTTTTTTCTTTTTTTCTTTTTTTCCAACAGTTCAGTGAGTGTGGCATGCAGTAGCTGGATTTTATCTGCCAGATGGGAACTCCAGGAATTAAAATTAATTAAAATAATGGCATTTGATACCAGAGTTGATAGGGAAACAGCATCAGTCTCCGGTTCTAAGGGCCACAAGCTTGAGAACACCTTTGTGTTAAAGAAAATCACACATTCACAAGGGCCATTTATTTAGCACTTACTATGTGCCAGGCACCCTGATGAGTATTTTACCTGGCTTTTTTTTTCTTAAATAAACCTAGAATCTCCAAAGACTTGATATAGAAAGATAATGTCCCATATTAATAACTGTCATTTTTTTAGAAAGTAATTTTTATTCACTAGTAATCTCTGCTCCCTCCCCGCCACCATGTCTACCAAAGTAAAACATAAAGGAAATTCTTGTCTGTAACACACATATACCCTTGACAACCTTTTGAATTTCTTTTAAAAACAAAATCAACAATGTGTTTAAATGGCACAGAACAACTTGTGTTAGGATTTGGTGTTAGACTCTTTTCTTTCCCCACAATAAGAAAAATTGAGGCCTTAAAAAAGGGTAACCTTGTTAGCTAAGTCCTACTTTTTCCACTTTGTTTTTTACATATTTATTTAGGAGTTAATTTTGCTATTAACTTGAAGTAACAACAACAAAAACAAATAAAAAGTGACAATAGTAAAATACAACTAAAAAGACAAAAGTAAATATTTAGATATATAAAGAGTAGAAATTCAAGAAGAAAGAGAATGCAACGTGCAATTAATAAATCTACATAGTTGCTATGACCCTGCTTCAAATTTTGCGTTCAATCCACTGGACCAAATTTAAATTAAACATTTTTTGGAACACCTATTAAGTTGATCGTCACCCTAAACATATCAACCCATTATCTTAGAACATTCCTACTGTCACTTCCCATCTCTCTCTCATTTGGTTTATTAATTCAACAACATATATTTTTGTTAGCCTACTAGAGGCCTGGTGCATGAAATTTGTGCACCTGCTTGGTTGGGGGGGGGGTGCCTCAGCCCGGCCTGCGTCCTCCCACAGTCTGGGAGCCCTCGGGGGATGTCTGACTGACTGCTTAGGCCTGCTCACTGTTGGACATCCTTAGCGCTGCCGCAGAGGCGGGAGAGGCTCCCACCACCACCGCTGTGCTTGCCAGCCATGAGCCCAGCTTCTGGGCCTCTGGGCTTCTGGCTGAGTGGTGCTCCCCCTGTGGGAGCGCACTGACCACCAGGGTGCAGTTCCTGCGTTGAGTGTCTGCCCCTTGGTGGTCAGTAAGCATAATAGCAACCAGTCATTCGGCCATTTGGTCAATTTGCATATTAGCCTTTTATTATATAGGAGGATTATATTCAAGGCAGTGAGGGTGGGAAGTGGGTTGGGCTTTTTCTGTCACCATCAAGTCTGACATTACCTGGCTTGTTTTATTTCACCTTTATACAACAACTCTGCTAGTAATATTATCCATAACCTATACAGCAGCTCATCCATAGGCACACAGAAGCCCAAACGTGATCTGAGACAGTTTGGCTCCCAAGCCACACTTTTAGCCACAATACTATGCATAAGAAACCATTAACAGTTATTTCTTCTGAGGAATGGAAACAAGAACTAGGGGCATCATGTCTACTTTTTACTTTATACTTTTCCCTTCTACTGGATCAGTAAACTACAGCCCGTGGGCCATATTTGCCATGTTTGTTTGTTTGTTTTTATTGATTTTAGAGAGGGAGATGGAGGAGAAACATGGATGGATTGTCTCCTGTATAAACATCAACTGGGGATCAAACCTGAAACCTGAGTATGTGTCCTGAACGGGAATGAAATCCTGAACCTTTTGGTGTATGGGACGCTTCAACCAACTGATCAACCTGGCCAGGGATGCATGTGTCATTTTAAAAAGTAAACTTTTATTGCTTGGCTGGTGTGGCTCAGTAGTTGAGCGTCAATCCATGAACCAAAGGTCACTGGTTCAATTCCCAGTTAGGGCACATGCCCAGTTGTGGGCTATACCCCCAGTAGGGGACGTGCAGGAGACAGCTGGTCAGTGATTCTCTCTCATCATTGGTGTTTCTATCTCTCTCTCCTCCCTTCCTCTCTCTCTAAAAATCAATAAAATAAATATATATTAAAAAATAAAATAAAAATAAAGTTTTATTGGAATACAGCCTTCATTCATTTATGCATTGTCTATGGCTGCTTCCACCCCAAAGGCAGAGTTGATTAGCTACAACAGAGACCAGAGGTATATGGCTCACAAAACCAAAAATAATTATCTGACCCTTTATAGAAGGTTTGTTGACACCTGCTGTCCTGCCTTAAAGCTACAGGGGTCCTTGGAGCTGAAAGGCCCAGACCCCAAGAGGAGAGCAGTTACCCAGAGGTTCAGAGTGGGTTGCTGGTAAAGAATTCAGGTGACCCTTACCTAAGACCACCACCCTATTACCATTTTCCTTGGTTGCCTTGTTGGGTACATTGGGCTCTCCAGGTTTGGCCAGAGCACGCACCATTGGACACTTCCGTTGTCCTTTTTCCCCAGAGTCACTTTGCTGATATCTAGCACCACCTCCCCACCCCCAGTGAACAAAGCACCCTGGCCTCTAAAATGTCGATAGTTACAACAGCTCATGAGTTATGGGCCAGGCCCTGTCCTGAATGTTCTATGAATTAATTTTTTTATTGATTTCAGAGAGGAAGGGAGGAGAGATAGAAACATCAATGATGAGAGAGAATCATTGATCCACTGCTTCCTGCACACCCCACATGGGGATCCAGCCCACAGCTCTGGGGGAATTGAACAGTGACCTCCTGGTTCATAAGTAATAATGCTCTACCCAAGCTGGTTTGACTCAGTGGATAAAGCATCAGCCTGTGGACTGAAGGGCCCCGGGTTCGATTCCGGTCAAGGGCACATGCCTGGGTTGTGGACTTGATCCCCAGGGGGGTGCATGCAGGAGGTGGCCGATCAATGATTCTCTCATCATTGATGTTTCTATCTCTCTCTCCATCTCCCTTCCTCTCTGAAATCAATAAATAATAATAATAAATAATGACATTCAACCACTGAGCTGTGCCGGCAAGGTCGGGCCCACCCCCAGGCAGGTCCAGCCACTCCACATACCTGCCTCCAGAGTCCCCCAGTCCCCTCAGTCCCCCAGCTGCCCAGGGCTGTCCCGAGGCACAGGCAAGCCTCGGATGTCAGCTGCCCAGCTGCCCAGGGCCGGCCAGAGGGATGACCAAACAACTAAACAAGCAGGCTGTGTGGGGCGACCAGGCCAGCAGGGGGTTAGTGAGGGATGACCAAACGACTGAACAGCAGGTTGCGTGGGGCAACAAGGCTGGTGAGAGGGCTGGGAGGGGCGACCAAGTCAGCAGGGGGTGCAGTTGGGGGCGACCAGGCTGGCATGGGGGGCAGTAAGAGGTGACCAGGCTGGCAGGGTGGGGGCAGTTGGGGGCAACCAGGCCGACAGGGGGGCAGAGGGGAGGAGTTAGAGGTGACCAGGCAGGTGGGGGGGGGTTAGGAGTGACCTTCCCAGCAGTGGGGGGCAGTTATGGGCAACCAGGCCAGCAGGGGGGAGCAGTTAGGGGTGATCAAGTTGGCACACAAAGTCAGTGAGAGGCGATCAGGTCGGCGGGGGGTGGGGGGGGCAGTTAAGGGCAACCAGGCAGGCAGGCAGGTGAGCGATTAGGAGCCAGCAGTCCAGGATTGTGAGAGGGAGCCCGGATTAGAGAGGGTGCAGGCTGGGCTGAGGGGACCCCCCCGCCTCGTACATGAATTTTGTGCACCAGGCCTCTAGTATTGTCAATAAAATTATAATAACTATGTATGGTATCAGGTGGGTGCTAGACTTATAGGGGGATCACTTTATAAGTTAAATTAATGTCCAATCACTTTGCCATACACCTGAAATTAATAATATTGAATATCAAATGTAACTGAAAAAATTTTTTTAAATTTAAAAACAATTTAGCCCAGCCAACGTGGCTCAATAGTTGAGCACTGACCTATGAACCAGGAGGTCACTGTTGGATTCCTGGTCAGGGCATGTGCCTAGGTTGTGGGCTCAATCCCCAGTGTGGGTGGGGCCTCCAGGAGGCAGGTGCAGGAGGCAGCTGATCAATGATTCTTTCATTGATGTTTCTATCTCTCCCTCTCCCTTCCTCTCTGAAATAAGTACAAATATATTTTATTTATTTTTTTAAATTTAAAAAAAATATTTTTTTATTGATTTCAGAGAGGAAGGGAGAGGGAGAGAGAGATAGAAACATCAATGATGAGAGAAAATCATTGATTGGCTGCCTCCTACATGCCCCCCACTGGGGATTGAGCCCACAACCTGGGCATATGCCCTGACCAGGAATCAAACCGGTGACCTCTTGGTTACTGGGACGAAGCTCAACCACTGAGCTACACCCGGCTGGGCAGTAAAAATATATTTAAAATAAATAAATAAAAGGAACAATTTAGAGTTTAGAAACTTAAGTTTTATAAACTAGAACAATTTGGATTTTAATAACTTTTGGTCGCCCTGGGACCATTTGCTCTCTTGTTTTTCTCTTGTGCATTTGTGTGTAATGGAACAGGACCCAATAAGACCACCTGAGCTCTGTGCCCTCACTTCTCTGAACCTGCCTCTGCATGTATTAAAAGTGAAAAATGGTTGACCAATGTCACCCCAATAAATGTTATAAAAATTTAAAAAATGGAAAACCGTGCCTCCCTGTCCACCTCACTGCACCATAGTCAAGTTCAAATGGGATAAAGCAGGGCTTGACAAACTACAGCCCCTGGGCCATGTCTGGTCTGTTTCCTGTTTTGTATAGCCTAAGGGCTAAGAATGGTTTTTACATCTTTTTAATGATTGAAAAAAATCAGAAGAATAATATTTCATGACATGTGAAAATTATGTAAACTTCACATTGCAGTGTCCATGAATAAGGTTTTATTGTAACACTAGAGGCCCAGTGCACGAAATTCGTGCTTTTGGGGTGGGGGAGTCCCTCAGCCCAGTCTGCACCCTCTCCAATCTGGGACCCCTGTGGGATCGGGCCTAAACCAGCAGTTGGACATCCCTCTCACAATCTGGGACTGCTGACTCCCAACCGCTCACCTGCCTGCCAGCCTGATCACCCCCTAACCACTCCCCTGCCAGCCTGACCAAAGCCTAACTGCTCCCCTGCCGGCCTGGTAGCCCCCAACTACCCTCCCCTGCTGCCCTTCTTGTGGTGGCCATCTTTGACCACATAGTGTGGCCATCTTGTGCAAGGGCATGAGGGTCAATTTGCATATTACCTCTTTATTATGTAGGACGGCCACTCCCATTCATTTACTTATTGTCTGTGGCTGTTACAGAGGCAGAGAGAAGTAGTTGAGAGAGACTCTATGGCTGGCAGCAAAGTCCCAACTATTTCCTAATTAGGCCTTAAAAAAAAGACTTCTGGCCCCTGGATAAAGGATGCTTTCAGCCCTAGCTGGTTTGGCTCAGTGGATAGAGCATTGGCTTGCAGACTAAAGGGTCCCAGGCTCGATTCCGGTCAAGGGCATGTACCTTGGTTGCAGGCACATCCCCAGTAGGGGCGTGCAGGAGGCCACTGATTGATGTTTCTCTCATCGATGTTTCTAACTCTCTATCCCTCTCCCTTCCTCTCTGTAAAAAAATCAATAAAATATATATTTTTAAAAAGGATGCTTTCAGTAAAATAGCACATGCCATAGAAATATCTACTACTAGAGGCCCAGTGCACGAAATTCGTGCACAGAGGATATGTGTCCCTCATCCCAGCCTGCACCCTCTCCAATATGGGACCCCTCAAGGGAAGTCTAACTGCCTGTTTAGGCCAGATCCCGGTAGGATCTGGCCTAAACGGGCAGTCAGACACCCCTCTCACAATCCAGGACTGCTGGCTCCCAAATGCTCGCCTGCCTGCCTTCCTGATTGCCCCTAACCGCTTCTGCCTGCCAGCCTGATCACCCCCTAACCACTCCCCTGACAGCCTGATTGATGCCTAACTGCTCCCCTGCCAACCTGTTTGCCCCCAACTGCCCTCCCCTGCAGGCCTGGTCCCTCACAACTGCTCTCCCCTGCAGGCCTGGGTCCCCCCCAACTGCCCTTCCCTGCAGGCACAGACTCCCCCAACTTCCCTCCTCTGCCGGCCTGGTCCCCCACAACTGCCCTCCCTTGCAGGCCTGGTCCCTCCCAACTTCCCTCCCCTGCTCGCCATCTTGTGGTGGCCATCTTGTGTCCACATGGGGGCAGCCATCTTGTGTGTTGAAGTGATGGTCAATTTGCATATTACTCTTTTATTGGATAGGATTATATATAGTCTTCCTTATTATCAATGTCCCTAATACGCACACCAAACTTTTTTAACCTATATTTTTGAACTATTAGATTCATTTGTGACCATGCAGTTTCTTCTATAAAATATTTCAAAACATTAACCCAAAAAATGAAATATAGAAAAAAATACTCAAGACATTGTTAAAGCCAGAGATTCTTGATGTAAAAGGAATACTTTCAGATAAAGAAAAACTAAGCTTATAATCATTAATGTGGCCATAAAACTAAATAACAGTGAACATACAAAAGATATTGAACCTAGTTAGTAATAAAGAACCCCAAATTAAATACAAGATGTTTTCACCCAGTTGATTGGCCATGGTTAGAAATTACAAAGGTGTGTACTCAGTGATGGAGAAGACGCAGGACCATGGATATACATTGCACGTGGATTGTTTTCCTGAGTAGTACTTTTAACTTTCAGGTTTAACTTAAGATGTCTTTAAATTTACACACACACACACATTTGGAACAAAATAACAAAATATTTTCCATTATTTGTTCACAAATATTGCATGAGTGTCAAATAAATGCCAGACTATGGGAAAGAATTTACATTTGATATCATTGCAACGGGAAGCCATCGGCGGGTTTTAAGCAGGGAATGGCACCATCAGATTTACATTTTTAAAAATATCTCTTTGGCTGCTGGCTGGAGATTTAGCCCTGGAGCAGAGACCAGTTAACAGGCTTTGGCACTGAAAGATGAAAGTACATGAAGTAAAATATGAAAGTTACCAAAGGGTACCACCCATTGCTCCGCACTGCCTTCTCTCTTCCCATCACAACCTCTAGTGTATTTTTCCAATTTTTCACCATGACACTTGGGCCCAAAGTAGATTTCTGGGCTGGCTGTTCAATACAAGTATAATATGAGGCACATATGCAATTTTAAATTTTCTAGGAGTCACATTTTAGCAGGTAAAAATCAGTTTCTCAATAAGTAGAGTTACCATGTGATCCAACATTTCTACTGCTAGATAAATATCCAAGAGAACTGAAAACTTGTCCACATGAAAACTTGTATATGAATATTCACAGCCACTTTATTCATAATATAGCCAAAACGTGGATGTAACCTAAAGGCCACCAACTCTGGAATGGATAAACAAAATGTGATATATAACTACAAATAGACTATAATTTAACCATAAGAAGGAATAAAGTACTGATACATGCTACAACATTTTAAGTTAAAGAAGCCAGTTACAGCCCTAGCTGGTTTGTCTCAGAGGATAGAGCAGCCTCGGGCTGACTAAAAGGTCCAGGTTTGATTCCAGTCAAGGACATGGGCTTGATCCCCAGTAGAGGGCATGCAAGAGGCAGCCGATCAATGATTCTCATCATTGATATTTCTATCTTTCTCCTTCTCCTTTCCTCTCTGAAATTAATAAAGAAATATTTTTTTTAAAAAAGAAGCCAGTTACAAAGAACATATTGTATACTTCCATTTATATGAAATGTCCAGAATAAGCAAATCCAAAGACAGAAAGTAGATTACTGGTTGCCATGGATGGGGGAGGGGCAATGGAAAGCAAATGCTAAAGAATATGGATTTCTTTAGGAGTGATGAAAAATCCTGGCATTATAATTGTGGCAATGATTGTACAACTTTGTGAATATACTAAAACTCACCAAATTGTACAGGTTAAAAGGGTGAATATTGGACTCATGAGTTATATTTCAATTAAAAATATACATAAAAGAAGGAATCTGGTGATATTAATTTTAAACCAATTGTATCCAAAATATAATTTCATTAGGTAATTGACATAAAAATTATTTTACATTATTTTTTCTAACTTAGTCTTCAAAATCTGGTATATATTTCGCACAGATTATTTCAATTTCAGATGTTAAAATTTCATTGGAAATACTAGCTCTGCTTTTAGGTTTCATAAAACTCACCTTTAAAAAAGTAGAGTCAAAAATGTTATTAGGAGCTGCTTAAATGGCATTTTAAAGTATTTTTCAAATTTCCTTTGACAATAATATGTTAATTTTTAAAAAGTAGGACAACATATCCAAGTTGTTCCAAACACACTTAAAAGTTTTCTAATGAACAGAATCAAACATCCATTTTTAAACTTAAATTACAACTTCAGCTCCTCAGTCCCACTATTTATATTTCAAAGGGTCAATCGCCATGTGGGGCTGGTGGCTCCCATTCTGGGCAGCCCAGATTTAGAATATTTCCATCATCACAGAAAGTTCAATTGGCAGCACTGTCTTTGAGGATTATTGTGAGGATTAATGGAGCTGATGGATATAAGTGCTTAGTATAGTGCTGAAACTGTCCAGTTGTCAATATAGTACTAGATACCATGTAGTTATTTCATTGCTACATCCTCCAGGTAGGCCAGTTTTCCTGGCAGGGCAAGGCCCAAGCCTGTCCAGCATGCCTTTCCCTCTCTCTTCTCACTTATAACTCAGTTCTGCTTCCTAACAATTTTTTAAAATAAATATTTTTATTGATTTCCAAAAAATGAAATATAGGAAAGGAAGGGAGAAGGAAAGATAGGAACATCAATTAGGAGAGAGAATCATTGATTGGCTGCCTCCTGCACACCTGCAACCCAGGCATGTGCTCCCACTGGGAATCGAACAATGACCTCTTGGTTCATAGGTCGATGCTCAAGCACTGAGCACATTGTCAGGGCCTAAAAACTTTTTTAAAATACTTTTTTATTGATTTCAGAGAGGAAGGGAGAGGGAAATAGAAGCATCAATGATGAAGACAGAATCATTGATAAGCTGCCTCCTGCACGCCCCCTACTGTGGGTTGAGCTTGCAACCTGGGCATGTGCCCTTCACCGGAATTGAATCTGGGACCCTTCAGTCCACAGGGCGATGCTCTAACCACTGAGCAGAGCCAGCTAGGGCTAACAACTCTTCAAGGAGCTCTCCACTTCCATCTCCACACCCACTTCTGCCTGCCCAAGTTCAGGCCCCATTCCTTATCTCGTCTAGTCCTTTCTCCCTCTACCCTCCCTGGACCAGTGCAAATTTTTCCTAAGGGCATCCCCACCCATTCTCCACCTCTAAGCTATCTTCCTCAGGGCAGCCAGAGTCATACTTACAAAACGAAATTGAAAGGATTAACTTCCTTTCTTACACCCAGATCTGCTCTAACTAGATAGAACTCACCCCTCCTGCCTTTCCACTAAGACCTGGAAGTGCTTCTAGCTTCAGGCCCTTTCTCTAGATGCCTGAGCCTCTTTCCTCCAACAACCTTTTCCCCATGTTGACTCTAGTCACTTTCTTAGAGTCCCCTTTTACTCCTTATCACTGTACCTTTACTTCTTCACAGCACTTGCCTTTGGTAGCAATTTGGGTGTGGCTGGTTAAAAGCTTTGAGTTAACAGTGTTATTTCTACTAGATAAGATTTTCTTGAATGAGGTAGGGCCCCACCTGCCTCCTTGATCCCTATTCCCAGGGCCAGGCACACACAAGTGCCTGTATGTGAGTTCTTTTCTTTTTTTTTCAGAGAGGAAGAGAGAAGTAGAAAGATAGAAACATCAATGATGAGACAGAATCATTGTTTGGCTGCCTCTTCCACGCCTCACACAGGGGATGGACCCCGCAACCCAGGCATGTGCCCTGACCCAGAATTAAACCATGACCTCCTGGTTTATAGGTCAACACTCAACCACTGAGCCAGGCTGACTGGGCTAAGTTCATATTTTTAGGTAGATTTTTAAAAATTTATTATTTTTTAATTTTTTTAAATCCTCACCTGAGGATATTTTTTCCTTTGATTTTTCAGAGAGAGTGAAAGGGAGAGGTAGAGAAAGAGAGAAACATCGATGTGAGAGAGACACATCAATTGTTGCCTCCCACATGCACCCCGACCGGGGCCAGGAGCCTGCCACGGAGGTACAGGCCCTTGACCAGAATCGAACGTGGGACCCTTCAGTCCACGGGCCAATGCTCTATCCACTGAGCCAAACCAGCTAGGGCTAGATTTTTTTTTTTTAAATCTCCACCCTCACCAGGTAGCTCAGATGGTTAGAGCATCACCCCTATATGCTAAAGCTGAGGGTTCGATGCCTAGTCAGGGCACATATAAGAAGCAACCAAGAAATGCATAAATAAGCAGAACAAAAAATCTCTGTCTCAAGTCAATTTATTTAAAAAGTCTGTCTTCATTAGAACGTAGCCTCCATAAGGTAGGAGGCTTGCCCTTATCTGGAGAAAAGACTTAAATACTGCCTGAGGGAACAGACAGATTCATTTGTAGGTTCCAGAATGCCAAGATGTCTGAGGCAAATGCAGAAAGTAGCCTTGGTTGCTGCCCCATGTGGCACCTTTCCTCACTGCTCCCACTTCAACCGCACGCACTCACACAACCTTCTCCCCATCTGTGGCTTTTGGAAGGATAGGTTCTCCATGTAGGCAAAGCAAGAATGGGCATCCTCTGCACGGTAAAACAAGAATAAGTACAGGAGGGTCCTAGTTGGTTTGGCTCAGTGAATAGAGCATCAGCCTGCGGACTGAAGGGTACTGGGTTGAATTCTGGTCAAGGGCACATGCCCGGGTATTGGACTTGATCAATGATTCTCTTTCATCATTGGTATTTCTATATTTCTCTCTCTCTCCCTTCCTCTCTGAAGTCAATAAAAAATATATATTTAAAAAGAATAAATTACTTAAAAAAAAAAAAGGATAAGTACAGGAGGAATCTGAAGATGGTGTTTGAATGTCCCTTAGTATCAATTACAAAGGCATGAGAATAAGGGCTGTGAGAGTCAAAGGAAATCATGAGGGGGAAAGCACCTTGTGAGTTTATGGAGCTGGAGCAAATGTTCAGTCATTTCATGTTAACTTACATGACTGATGTGATGAGCAGATCTGAAGATTTTGTTTGGCAGAGGAAGGGGGATGTATTAACATTTCTAACTTCAGCAGTCCCCCGTAAGGTGATTTGTTCCTATCTTGGAAGAGAATGGATTTAAAAAGATTACAAAGATGACTTAAAGGATTTTCAAAGGTAATTATTTGTACCAATAAAGCATTTGTATCAATCCAGCATTTTACCGATCTTGGAGCTGGGGTTCTGTGTAGAAGCTCTTTAGCCATTATTCTGATTAGACCTGATAACAACTCACCCTTCTTTGCTTTCCACCCTGCCTATAATCTCTTTCTCCACATCCACCCTTTTACTACTTGCTCAAAGAAACCAATTCCATTTTGATCAATCCAACCAAGTTACAAAGGAACAAAGCCAAAAGCAAGAGAACAAAACACAGGCTCAACTGCAAAAGATGAGGTCAAATGCGTATGTGCAAATCATGACTGTACACCTAAAACCCTCCAGAGGAAAAACCAAACCAGCTATGGGAAGCGAGGTTGCCATAAGGTAGCCAACAGCAAGATCTACGCTAGACCCTGAAATCAACAGTTTTCTTATGAACCCGCAATAAAGTTGGAAAATACGATTCTAAAAAACATACCTTGAGGGTGGGAGCAGGGTGGAGAGAGTCAATCAGAAATACTTCCAACGATATAAATTAAAAAAACAACAACATACATACCTTGTTTCTCACTGCTGCAATTCCAGGAAAAGTCAGACAATAACAGTCTGCTCATGAAGCTGGTACTGGGGACTTCAGGGAGAGGAGACTGCTTCCGACGTTTGGGACAAGACCACAGGGCTTTGCGCTTGCGCTTCCTTTGCACAGGCATCTGTGTCCCTGGGGCCTTGACTGCTCAGGTGAGTCTGTGAAGTTCTCTGGGCCTCACAGCCCTTCCTTTACCAAGTCAAAAGGACTTAGCAAAGGAGAGAAAGGGATCTGGTCCCCGCCTTCACAACCCTCAGCCTCTTATAGGCCCCTCCCAGCGGGTCCAAAGGCAGAGTCTTTGCTCCATTTGCATAGCTTAAAGGTTTACTTAAGGAGTGGCTCCAGAACAACAACAACACAAACAATGGTACTATAAAGAAAGTTTGAAGCCTCTACCTTTTTTTTTTTTTTAATATGGTGCAAAAGACCTTTCATTCGAAACTTTCATTCTAAATATTCACTATGGCACTCTGTTACATAGATGAGAGATAGATAAAATTTAGCAATGATCAAAATAAGTGTCTGCTATTTAAACATGGGCATTTCATCTTACCCATTCCTTCCCTGAAGACTTAGCTCTTAGTTGGGTCCTGGTGTGGCTTTTGCCTTGTATCTTGGTGGCTACTGAATCAAGCTCACTTTAGATAATATCCTTATAATTTTTATTTTTAAACCTATTTTATTGTTTTGTTTTGTTTTTGTTTTTTACAGAGAGGAAGGGAGAGGAATAGAGAGTTAGAAACATCGATGAGAGAGAAACATCCATCAGCTGCTTCCTGCACACTCCCTACTGAGGATGTGCCTGCAACCAAGGTACATGCCCTTGACCGGAATCAAACATGGGACCCTTCAGTCCACAGGCCGACACTCTGTCCTCTGAGCCAAACCTGTCAGGGCATCCTTATAATTTTTAACATATTATTTAATTGTTCAATTACATAACAGTACAGGTTTTTTGCATGGTTAAAGAAAACATAATTTAACATAACATAATTGTATGCCATACATACTGTACAATATTGAGGCATACTTCACATCACTCCCACCAATGAGTTCATTAATGTGAACTAATCAGGTCATTATAAAGGCTTTCTATTTTGCAGAAAATCCTTAGTAGGTTGTTATATGGGAGATTAGGAATGTTTTAATAAAATGTTTAAGGAGCATATTAGCTGGGAACGCATTACTCTTTTTTTTTTTTTTTTTAAATAATGGGAGCCTGGCTGGCATGGCTCAGTGTTTGAGCATTGACCTATGAACCAGAAGGTCACAGTTACATACTGGTCAGGGCACATGCCTGAGTTGTGGGTTCGATCCCCAGTGTGGGTCATGCAGGAGGCAGCCTATCAATGTTTCTCTCCATCATTGATGTTTCTATCTCTCCCTCTCTCCCTTCCTCTCTGAAATTAATGCAAATATATATTTTTAAATCGATACTAATAAAAAGGTAATATGCTAATTAGAATGGACATCTTCTGGACAAAGCCATGGTGGCTGGGGCCAAGGCAGAGGCAGTTAGGGGTGATCAGGCAGGCAGGGGAGCAATTAGGGGCATCAGGCAGGCAGGTGAGTGGTTAGGAGTCAGTGGTCCCAGATTGAGAGAGGGATGTCCTGGATTGGAGAGGGTGCAGGCCGGGCTGAAGGGACCCCACCACTCCGTGCACAAATTTTGTGCACCAGGCCTTTAGTAAATAAATAATGGGATATACTAATAGCAACAACAACATACTAGAAACAATCCAAGTGGCCATCAACAGGAGAATAGCTAAATTATTTGAACTATAATCATGCAATGGGTTACTCTACAACAATAAAAAAGAACAAATTATTGAGACATGCAATACATGTATGATTCTAATTACATGAAATATAAGAAGAGGCAAAACTACTTAGTGCTGCAAGAACTTGGAATCACGGTGACCATTGGATGGGGTGTGGGTGCTGCCTGGGATGGGGCATGAGGGAACATTTGGTGCTGGAAATGTTCTATCAGTTGGTGTTGGTATGCATGGTGGTTGTGAGATGTGAATGTATGCAAAAAGTCATCAAGCGGTACATTCAAGATTAGTGCCCTGTACTGTGTGTAAGTCCATTCTTGTTATTCATGGTAGTTGGTAGGGGGTCATTTTATATTTATTTATTTATTTATTTTGCGGTGGGGGATGGGGGGAGCATTTTAAACAGCTAACCCGGCCAGCATAGCTCAGTGCTTGAGCATCAACCCATGAACCAAGAGGTCATGGTTCAATTTCCTGTTGGGGCACATGGCCCAGGTTGTGGACTCCATCCCCAATGTGAAGTGTGCAGGAGGCAGCAATCAATGATTCTCTCTCATCATTGATGTTTCTCTCTCCTTATCCCTTCCTCTCTGAAATAAAAAAATATATATATATTTTTTAAAAATGCCCAGCTGATGTGGCTCAGTGGTTGATCATTAACCTATGAGCCAGGAGGTCATGGTTCCATTCCTGGTCAGAGCACATGCCCAGGTTGTGTCTCAATCCCCAGTAGGGGGTGTGCAGGAGGCAGCCCATCAATGATTCTCTCTCATCATTCATGTTTCTATTTCTCTCTCCCTCTCCCCTTCTCTCTGAAATCAATAAAAATATATTTTAAAAATAAATAAATACATTTACACCAATAAAGGAGAAAGATGCAAATTGACCGTACATCCGCAACCCCCACAAGCCAATCAGGATTGAGTATGCAAATCAACCCAACAAAGATGGTGGGTTAATTTGCATATGCAGGCGTGGAGCCACTGGGCAGAACGCCTGCTATGAGGAGGAGGGCAGGGGATGGAGGGAGCTACAGGAGTGGCCCTCAGGCCAGGAGTGAAGACTGCAAGCTCCAGCCCGAGCACTGTGAGCGAAAACTGCAGGTTCCCCGGCTGTGGGGTGGGAACTTCTGCTGCGTCACCATGGCAACGTGGCTGCGGCCAGGGAACCTGCAGTCTTCGCTCACAGCACTTGGGCTGGGAGCTTGCCGTCTTTGCTGGCGGTGCTCGGGCCAGGAGCGAAGACTGCAGGTTCCCCGGCTGGCCAGAGTGAAGACTCCAGCTGGAGCGAAGGCCTGGGTCCTGGGTGTCAGAGGAAAACCGGTACCAGCAGCCAGGTGAAGGAAGGCCTATTCTTGCACGAACCTTCGAACAATGGGCCTTTAATAAATAAATAAATCCCTTCTTAATGTTGATGTGTAAAATCTGCTGTGGATATAACCATTAGTTAAACATGTAGCTACCTGAGTAATAACTACTCACAAAAGGACACTCTAGCTTGACAAACTGCTATTCTCTCTGAAACCCCTCACACCTCTCTACCCTAGGCCCTCTGCTGCAGTCACAGCTCTACACCTTTGTGCTGGTCATTTCTATGGCCTGCAGGTAGAATCTTGGTCATTTTTCTGGGTCTTGCTCAAACTTCTGCTCTTTCTGAAGTCTTCTGAAGTGACCTTCCTCACTCTCTATACCCTACTCCAACTCCAGCCCCTAAATAATGATTATTTCCACCTCTGGCTTTGTTCTAACTACAAGATGAGTAAGTTCTAGATCTGGAGATCAGCTGTACAACATAGAGCCTGTAGTTAAACACCGTGCTTTCACTTAAACATTTGTTAAAAGGATAGGTCTCAGGTTAAGTGTTCTTGCCACAAATAAAATAAATAAAGTAAGGGGACACAAGAAATCTTTGGTGGAGGATGAATACCTTTATTGCCTTGATTGTGGCAATAGTATCATGTGTATATGCATATGTCCAAACTCATCAAAATGTATATATTTGCTCTAGCTGGTGTGGTTCAGTTGGTTGGAGCTTCGTGCCATACACTGAAAGATTGTGGGTTCAATTCCTGGTCAGGACACATAACTAGGTTGTGGGTTTGATCCCTGTTCAGAGTGCATGTGAGAGGCACCTAATCAATGTTTCTCTTCCTCTCCCTTCTCCTCTCTCTAAAATCAATAAGTGTGTCCTCCAGTGAGGATTATATACATTTGAACATTAAGTATACAAAAGAGCTGAGAAAAAGCATGTGATAGAAAAATAAATATAATAAAATAGTGATTTGCACGTTATAGTAAGGGAAGTTTATAAAAATATATCTTTCAAACCCATTATTTTGAGCTTCATGTCACTTTCAGTTTGAATTCAAGGTGCTAAAAAAGTACATGACATAACAGCAAGAAGGAAGGAAGGAAGGAGGAAAAGAAGGAGGGAAGGAAGGGAGAAAATGAGGACAATGTGGATATGATTTAGCAGTGAAAGTTTCACTAATTCATTCCTTTTTTCAACAAGTATTTACTGAACCTCGCATATGTGCCTAACATTGTGCCGGGCTCTGGAAATAGTGTTAGCCAAACAAGTCTAGCAACCAGTTCCAGAAATAGGAGAGCTCCTGGAATTGATAAGGGTTTAAAGGGCTAATCAAAGTCAATGGAACTCATTTCTTTCTAAATACAATTATTTTCGGCTGTGTGCATGATGCCACCAGCAGGGGATGATACATCTGGAAGCGTTCCTTTGGCCTTATGTTCTCATGGGAGAGGCAGACAAGAAGTGAATCTATTTCTAAGTGCCAGGAAGAGAAGCAAGGCAGGCTGAGGGAAGAGAGAGGCAGAGGGCCCTTTCAGAGATGGTGGTCCAGGAGCACCTCCTAAAGAGGAGCCATAGAAAGTAAGAGCCAGCCCAGCCCGTGTGGCTCAGTGGTTGAGCTTTGACCTATGAACCAGGAGGTCACGTTTCAATTCTGGTTAGGGCTTGATCTCCTGAAGGGGGCGTGCAGGAGGCAGCCGATCAATGATTCTCTCTTATCATTGAGGTTTCTCTTTCTCCCTCGCCCTTCCTCTCTGGAATCAATAAAAATATATTTAAAAAAAGAAAGTAAGAGTCAGATGGTCCCGGTGTCACTGACCACCAGGGAAGGCCTCTCGGTGCCTCAGCCTTTGGATTCTGGGAAATGGAGATACTGACGATATTCCCTGGGGTTGCTCAAATGGAAGGAAGCCACACACAGAGAACCTGAGCTTTGGCTGTCACTGTCATGAGTACTGACTGGACAGGAAGCCCTGTGTTTCTAGGACCCTCTCTTTCAGATTTTGACCTTGTGCCACAGAATGAGAAAGGTCAACTCGCCTCTATTCAGAATGCACAAGATAATAATAATTGTTATTATTATTTGTTCAGATGTTTAGTTAACCTCCTGACTCATCTGTCAGCTCCACAAAGCAGGAAGAGCTTCCTCTGCCTCCTTACCACCCCTCCAGGGCCTGCACAATTTGGGGCACAAATGAATCAATCTAAAGACAAGATGTGAGAAAATGCTCCATGTTGCGTTTTTACCTTAGAAGCCACTTGGAGTAGAACAAGAGCAGGCAGGGCCTGGGACAGGAATGGGGGCAGGAGTGCACATCTCTTCCACCTTCTCTGTCTTCCTACCCCAGCATACAGTAGGGGTTCAATGAGTGTGTGTAGAAGGAGTGAGTGGACGTCCTGCCTGGTCCCCTCTGTCCTTGGAGGGCAGGAGCCTGTCCCATTTCATTTCCAAGGTAGAAGCAAACTTGCATGTCCCATGCATAGTGTTTACTCACGTCTTGTCTTCAGATTCTTTTCTTTTAATCCTTGTCAGAGGATATGTTTATTGATTTTAGAGAGAAGAAGGGGGGGAGAGAGAGAGAGAGAGAGAGAGAGAGAGAGAGAGAGAGAGAGAGAGAGAGAGAAAGAGAAAATCAATCAGTTGCCTCTCAAGCATGCCCCAAAGGGGACCAAACCCACAACCTAGGTATGTGCCTTGACCAGAACCAAGCCCATTGTTGTGGGCAGCAGAACTGCACCACGTGTTAGACCCATGAAGTCTGACTGGACCTGGGTTCAGCAACCTTGGTACTTGAGTTCTGGCCAGGAAAGAATTCAGAGCCAAGACCCAAACTATAAGAAAACATTTATTGGGTAAATCACAGAGATACAAAAAGTATTTCCTAGAAGAAATGGGCTTAGGAAACAAGTTATAGAGGTAAGGAAAGGGCCTATGGAGCTTGAGCATGAGGAAGCTAATGCCTGAGGAGAGGGGGAGAGGGTAGAAAAAGGCTCCGGTGGGCTCCCGGAAGGGAAAGTGCACTGGGCCCTCCACCCCAAGTGTCTTAAGGGTGGAGATTTTAGGGGAGGCCCCAGGGGAAGATCTCAATAAACTATCCAGCAGTTTTCCAGGTGTGTCCTTTCAGGGTTGTGGTCTCCACTGATTGATTGGTCTGCATTAGGGCAGGGGTCAGTATTAATGCAGCTGGTTCTGAAGTCAGCTGTGGCTGGTTTTGTTGCTCTTCTGGGTCTGGAATTGAAATGCAACAGAGGCTAGATGTTATCTCTAAGGAGGATAGTTCAGGGGGTCCAAACTCCATGACCAGCAGTATGCTAGGAAGGAAAGGTCACCCTGGGGGCAAGGTCCCACCCTACATTTTATCCTTTGCTAGGCACCCAGGGCTTTCCACCCTGATGACCTTCTGTACTTGGCCCATTGTCCTTGTTTTGCTCATATCTGTCTAACTGCTGACCACATACTGCCATCAAGGATCTTGGCTCTGAATTCTTTCAGAGAAAAGGGGCACAGGGTCTCTTCTGTTACTGGGTCATGCTGAAGAGGGATGAAGTTTTCCTTTAGAGTCAAGAGATCCTTGCTCTCTGTCAGAGACGATAAGGCCTGGGCATGGAAGGAGGTGGTGATGATGTCTAGAGGTGATATTTCCTGAGTAGGTGTAGGGCTTGTAACCCGGTGAAGACAAATAGTGTTACAAATTTTAATATTATTGGGGCAAAAGCTAGAATGACAAGAATTATGACAAATGGTCTGTTTGGTTGTAGGAAAGACATTTTAGTTTTCACTAATCCCATCAAAATATGAGAGAAAAATGAAACATTAGTTTGGAGGATTGTAGCCAAATATTTAAGAAAATTAGATAAATTTAGGACTCAGTTCAATTCATAGACTAAAAATAAAACTTTCAAGATAATTAACTGAATTAGAGTCCAGTGTTCACAACTGTGTATTATAGAGTCTATTGAAACATATTTTCCCCCTAAAATCACCCTCATTATTATTAAAGAGTCAATTTAAGACCAATTTATTTATTGTATTGTCTAGTTTCAACTTCTCCTGGTTATTTGCATAAATATAATAAGAATAGTCATTGATCATATAGGCTTTTTAAAATTTGACTTGCTGGAATTTCTTGATCGAGCTTTAATAAGCCCCTCAATGGCAAAGAAGCTGAGCCACTGAGTTGCCATTAGGTTTGTCTGAAATATCTATAGACTTGGGTGAATTCCTCCAGTGCTTGAGGTTCCCAAAATGTCTTAAGGTTCTTTCCTTGCCATCTTTCAGGAAAGCAATCTTCATTTCTCACCTGGGAAGACTGCCATGAGCTCTTATTGGCTTCCAAGTCCTTCCTTCCTTCCTTCCTTCCTTCCTTCCTTCCTTCCTTCCTTCCTTCCTTCCTTCCTTCCTTCCTTCCTTCCTTCCTCCCCTTTTTTCTTTTCGTTAATCCTCACCCAAGGATATTTTTCCATTGATTTTTAGGGATAGTGGAAGAGAGAGGGGAAGACAGAGAAACATCGATGTGAGAGAACACATTGATTGATTGCCTCCTGCACAAGGCCTGATGAGGGCTTGGGCCTGAGAGAAGCCTGCACCAAGATACGTGCCCCTGACCGGAATCAAACCCAGGACCCTTTGGTCCATAGGTCGACGCTCTATCCTTTGAGCCAAACCAGCTAGGGCAGTCTTCCTTTCTTAAGGCTTTCTTGTGACATCCAGAAACAGCCATGTCTCTCTCAGACATGACTTCCAGCCAAAGTCTTGGTTAATAAAACCAATTGGAAACTGGTCTTACTGAATTCATGCAAAAAAAGGTATTTCCATGACTCACTCATTAAAAATTGCCAAATTTTGGAGGGATTAGGCAGGGAGAAAAATATATAATTCAGCAAATTGCTTTATAAAATAAGTCTCCTCATATTTGAAAAGCAAGAGGAAAATTATTTTCCTTTTAACAAAGTAGAAAGGAACCAAATTCTAACTCCGTATTAGCTTATTTTTTATTTTTAAACTTATTCACTTAATTAAATTTATTATTCAGAAGAGCACATGCCGGGCCTTCATTTTGAAGGGCTTTAAAGACTGGGCATTTAGGGGAGGATCTCAACAGAATTCATTAGTTTTATGTTGATACTAGAGTCCTAGTGCATGAAATTCATGCACGGGGTAGGGGTGGGGGGGTTCCTCAGCCCAGCCTGCACCCTCTCCAATCTGGGACACCTCGAGGGATATCCGACTGCCCGGTAGGATCGGGCCTAAACAGGCAGTTGGACATCCCTCTCACAATCCAGGACTGCTGGCTCCCAAATGCTTGCCTGCCTGCCTTCCTGATTGCCCCTAACTGCTTCTGCCTGCCAGCCTGATCACCCCCTAACCACTACCCTGCCAGCCTGATTGATGCCTAACTGCTCCGCTGCCAGCCTGATTGCCCCTAACTGCCCTCCCCTGCAGGCCTGGTTCCCCCCGCCCCCAACTTCCCTCCTCTGCCAGCCTAGTCACCCCTAACTGCCCTCCCCTGCAGGCTTGATCACCCCCAACTGCTTTCCCCTGCAGGCCTGGTCCCCCCCAACTGTTTTCCCCTGCAGGCCTGGGTCCCCCTCAACTGCCCTTCCCTGCCGGCCCGGTCGCCCCCAACTTCCCTCCTCTGCCGGCCTGGTCACCCCTAACTACCCTCCCCTGCAGGCTTGTTCGCCCCCAACTGCCCTCCTCTGCTGGCCATCTTGTGGTGGCCATCTTGCGTCCACATGGGGGCAGCCATCTTGTGTGTTGGTGTGATGGTCAATTTGCATATTACTCTTTTATTAGATAGGACACCAAAGTGAGGTTTATCTCAACTTCTTTGTTCTTGGATGAGGTGGGTAAATGGCATTAACTAGGTTTCTGCTATCTCGCTGAGTAGGGTGACTTAAGCTGTTTATCTTCTGGTTGGGGAGGAAAGTGCAAATCATTTATTCTTAAATATCCTTGGTTTAGGGAAGATAGGATTTACTAGATGATTGCAAACTGCTGTTTAACTATGTCTCAGTTTCCCTATTCCACTTGTCCTGGCTTACTGTCCTGTCTCACTTATATGATTTCCTTTTAACATTTCTCTTTACAAACCTTTTATAACTTTCACAAATCTTTTTACAATTTTCACAAACTGTTTTACCCATTCAGAAATAACTGGCTTTAGAACAATTCACTTTTTTTTTCTTTCAAAATGCATTTCCATACCTCATGTTCTTTATTACCAAAACCATACAATTTCTTTCCAATTAATTGAAATTCTTAACTCTTAGAAACCTTGATTTTTTAAATTATGTTTTTATTGATTTCAGAGAGAAAGGAAAAGGAGAGACAGAAACATCAATGATGAGAGAGAATCACCAATTGGCTACTTCCTGCACATCCCCCACTGGGGATCGAGCCTGCAACTCGGGCATGTGCCCTGCACCGGAATTGAACCCAGGACCCTTCAGTCCACAGGCCAGTGCTCCATCCACACAGCCAAGTCAGGTAGGGCAGAAACCTTGATTTTTTAGTGGCCATTAAAAATAAGCAATTAGCATTATTTAGATTGGCAAATACATTTTGTAACTTCTAGAAACATAGTCTCCATTGGCAAACACATTCACTTTTTGTTGTTGTTAATCCTCATCCAAGGCTATTTCTCCATTACATTTTAGAGAGAGTGGAAAGAAGCAGGAAAGAGAGAGGGAGAAACATCAATGTGTAAGAGACACATGGGTTGGCTGCCTCCTGCACAAGCCCTTACCAGGGCATAGGTTGAACCTGCAACCAAGGTATGGACCCTTCACCTGAACCCAAGACACTTCAGTCTGAAGGCCTACACTCTATCCACTGAGCCAAACCAGCTAGGGCCACATTCACACTTCTATTTTATTTTATTTTTTCTCTTTAAATCAGGCATTTATAAACAAGAGCTCATACATTAATTACATAAAAATAGCTTTCGAATTGTAGAGTAAGTCATATTGTCGTTAGCAGCAGCAAAGGAGAGAATGGGACGGCGGTGGGTGCTTCCTGGCGGGACAAAGGTAGAGCTGTGTGTTTTTCCTTAATTGAAGGAAAGGTCGTTTGTGACTCCCGCCTTTAGGAAGGACAAGCTTCCTCCAGAGCCCACGGGCAGGGGCCGCGCAGAGACCCGGGCAGGGTGTCCCTGTCCCCTCCCCGCAGAGGAGCCTGTCCCGTTAAAAAGGCCCAGATTACAGGGCGCCTCCCGGGTAGGAGAGGGGCTTCTGGAAACCCCACGCATACGAGTGGTACAGCACATTCACACTTTTAAAAGACATATTTCTAATAAAGTATAAACTATTTATTAATAGTTCAAATATATTTCCTAGCTTTTTTTTTTTTTTGTATTAAAAGGCCCAAAGTAGTAAACTTAAGACTTGTCTAGCAATCAATGTTTAACATTGGCTAATGTTTTGTTTTTTTCCTTTCAATAAGTATTATCTACCAGAAACTCGCATTTTAAAAGATGGCCTTGCCCGACCAGGTGTGGCTCAGTGGTTGAGCATCTACCTGTGAGCCAAGAGGTCATGGTTCAATTCCCAGTTGGGACACATGGCTCAATCTCCAGTAGGGAGCATGCAGGAGGGAGCCCATCAATGATTCTCTCTCATCATTGATGTTTCTATCTCTCCCTCTCTCTTCCTCTCTGAAATCAATAAAAAGATATATTTTTTTTTAAATGGCCTAGATAAGACTCTTTGACCAGTTATTTTACATTTCAAAGGTCCTAAGACTTTGGTTTCATAAAGCCAATTATCTATAAGGATTTTGAGCTGAACAGGGGAGGTTTCCGGGGAGGTAAAAGGATTTAGTGGGCTTTGACATTCTGGAGTCACATGTCTGGACCTGTAATGACGATTTGTAAAACAAAGGCAATAATGTTCTTGGTGCGGGTTTTATTTTGTGTTTTTTGTTGTTGTTTTTTTGTATCTTTGGTGGGTTTTTTTGGGAGGGAAGAGGTCATTTTTTGTGATATCTTAAGGATTGGCAAATGTTGACAAAGGACTAACAACTTTACTCATCCATTTTTGGATTGTTCCTTTCCACTTGGGTATATTTTTCTTTCAGGCTCTATAGCAATTATAGAGATCTAGTTTACAGGTAGCATATAGCTGAGGTCATTGCTGAGAGCCATAATGGCTTGCATGTATGGAAAAGACACATTGATTTAAAAAGGCCTCATTCTCCATTCACTTCCCTTGGAATGGCAAAACAGGTCTAATGCAGGATAATATTAAACTTAACGGTGACATTAACTGGCCAAACCTCCCCATTACCCACTTTATAGTGCGGCCAGGCTATGTTGCAGAAGAAGCTTAAGGGACCCAAAGGGGTATCTTGAGACACTGTAGACTGGTCCCCCATCTATAGAGAGACAAATTCTGAGCCAAGAGGTTACAGGCGTCCCTGCTAGTCTCTGGGCTGTCGTCCTGCGGTTGAGAACCACAGTGGGGCAGGTTCCCTTTTGCCAGGGAAATAGCTGGGGTGTGGAGTAATACCCGTGCCCTGAGGGCAGACTTACCAAGCATCCCCGAGATGGCCAGTCACCAGGAGGATGGACTCACTCCGCTCAGGTGGACTCCACTCCACAGGGATGTCCTACCACCTGGGTGCCTCCAGGGTGTAGAGCTTTACCCTATGTCCTGTGGACAGACTTACTAATGGTCACAGTGGTAGCCAGTCACAGTACTGATGGACTCGCTCAACTCAGACAGGTGGACTCCACTCTACACAAAACCAACCCTAAGGAAGGCATCCCTGCTTGTCTGCCTCCGGACTTAGCCAGCCTCACTGGAGGTCCACCCTATCATATCTGTTCATACAAAGGGGTACCTAGAAAACTTGTGCCACAGCTCTTATCTATAGTGGTTGGGCTAGTCATCGGTTGCCCTGCCTTTCATGTTCCCAAAAGCACTGGTCCTATAAGAGGCCTAGGAAAGCAATGGGCCCTTGAAGGGAAGGGGGTTCTATTAAGTTATCCCTGAGACTCTCATAGAAGTTGGTTACAGGGACCAGAGAAGACTCCTGGTGACCTATGTATGTTAGCTGGGCCAGCCAGACAGAGACAGCACCTCGGGCCCTGAGGGCAAATCCTGTCAGCCTTCTCTAGGAAGATGAGAACAGTCAGATATCCCTTACTTTCGGAGCATAATGAGTTTGCGCTCTCATTTATCCAGGAAAAGGTCCTGTTCAGGCCCTCATAAGCAATTGCAATTGAAAAGTCAAAGTTAAAAAGCAACCACCCTGGCCCTGGCTGGGTACCTCAGTTGTTTAGAACACTGTCCCAATATGCCAAGGTTTCGGATTTGACTCCCAGTCAGGACACATACAAGAATTACCCATTGAGAGCATAAATAAGTGGAACAACAATTCAATGTTTCTCTCTCTCTCTCAAAATCAATAAATAAAATTTTTTAAAAAGCAGCCACCCTTTCTTTTTTGGAGGGTCTTTAGTTATCTAGATTCTTATCTTTTGGCCTAGGGCAGTGGTCGGCAAACCACGGCTTGTGAGCCACATGCGGCTCTTTGGCCCCTTGAGTGTTCTAATGCCACTTCTCCAAAATAGACTCACCCAGGCCAAAAACCGACTTCTGCGCACGGGCCACGAAGTTTCAATCACACTGTATGTGTGCGCCCGCACATGGTATTTTGTGGAAGAGCCACACTCAAGGGGCCAAAGAGCTGCATGTGGCTCGCGAGCCGCAGTTTGCCTACCACTGGTCTAGGGTCTTTCAACCCTTAACCCTTAGCTCCATGTTGAGGATTTCAAAAAAGCTCAAAGAAAGTCAGCCTGAATTTAACTCCAGCCACAAAGAAAGGAAGAGAAAGGGAAGAAAGGAACATCCTTCCAGTCAAAGGGCAAGGATCTCTCTCTCCATTGGAACTCATAACCTGACAGGGAAAAGCTGTGGGGAAGGGCTTGGTGTGATTCTACAGTGTCCCTGGGTGCGTGGACATTGTTTTGCAGCCGGCAGGGTGCCTACTGCAAACTTCCCAGTCCATGACCCACTCTTCCTGTCATGGGAGTCTTCTAGTGGAGAGAGAGAGAGAGAGAGAGAGAGAGACCTGGAAGAAAGATGCTGGAAGGAAAGAACACAGTTAGTCTATGTCCTTCAAGCCACGGTGGCAAGGACGACTGGCTTACCAGTGAGGAAACAATCCAAATCTTGGCACCATTCTGTTGTAGGCAGAGGAACAGCACCAGGTGGGGTCAGACTGGACCTGGGTTCAGCAACCTCAGTACTTGAGTTCTGGCTAGGAAAGAATTCAGAGCCAAGACCCAAACTATAAGAGAACATATATTGGGTAAATCACAGAGATATAAAAAGTAATTCTTAGAAGAAATGGGCTTAGGAAATAAGTTATAGAGGTAAAGGGAGGGCCCATGGGAGTGAGGAAGCTAATGGTAATGTGGCTGGGGGAAGGTTTTAAGGGTGGAGATTTTAGGGGAGGTCTAAGGGAGAAGATCTCAGTAGAATATCCAGCAGTTTTCCAGGTGTGTGCTTTCAGGGTTGTGGTCTCCACTGATTGGTCTGCATTAGGGAAGGGGCTCAGTATTAATGCAGCTGGTACTGAGGTCAGCCTTGGCCGGTTTTGCTGCTCTTCTGGTCTGGAGTTGAAATACAACTTTCTTCTAGGGAGGAGAGGTCAGGGGGTCCAAACTGCACGACAGACATTATGCTAGTGGAGGAAAGGTCACCTGGGGGCAAGGTCCCACCCTACATTTTGTCCTTTGCTGGGCACCCAAGGCTTTCCACCCTGATGAACTTCTGACCTGGTCTATTGTCCTTGCTCTGCTCATGTCTGTCTAACTGCCTACCACACCATGACATTTGATGTACGGAATGATACTTAACCAACTGAGCGACACTGGCCAGGGCTTGTCTTAAGATTCTTCCATTCATTCAACAGGGGCCTGAGGGACCAGCTGAGACTTTGATGGGCTGAGTTGCTTGAGTAGAAACCACAAAGCACCCACTTAACCCAATGTGGCCAGGACAGGAGCTGATTCAGACCCAGTGCTCAGCTTCCTCTCGGCACATCTGCCAGCATAGGGATGCCAGGCAGCAGTGTCTAGAGAAAGGAAACAAGATGGCCCACCCCGACCCCCTGACCTTATGCCGAGACATCCCAAATATGGACTGTAATTTTCTTCTCCCTGCTGAGGTTCTCTACAAAGAGAGGGCAGTTTTCAAATTTAGTAAGCACAAGAATCCCTGAGGAATGTTAACAATGCAGATTCCTCAGTCCCACCTTGGGTCAGGCTGGGCCGGGACTTGGACATCTACAGTTTCCACCAGCCTTCCTCAGACACCCTCCTTACCGCCACCCCAGCCCCCCAAACCCCCCCACACAAAGTGACTCTGACAGAGCTGGTTTTTATTTTCTTTTTTAAAATATTTTTTATTGATTTCAGAGAGGAAGGGAGAGGAGAGAGAGAAACATCAATGATGAGAGAGAAGCATCAGTTGGTTGCCTCCTGCACACTTTCTATTGGAGATCCAGCCCTCAACTCAGGCACGTGCCCTGACCAGGAATTGAACTGTGACCTCCTTGTTCATATGCTGAAGCTCAACCACTGAGCCATGCCAGCCAGGCCAGAGCTGGTTTTTAGATCACTCTTGGGGAAACCCTGGAATACAAAATATTTTCTATTTCAAATAGGGATGAACTGGGTGTAATTTCTTCTCTCTCTTTATTCATGTTCAGATGGAATCAACTGGGTCTAGAAAATGTCGGAGCTCTTTATTTCCTGTCATTCCTCTTGAGGTAATAATGAAAGCCAGAGCAAACATTCAGGACCCACTAGGCAAATTTGTAAGACATTGCATCCACATTTGCATTTTTATCCTCACAACATATCCAGGGACAGTACTACAATTATCATCTTTATTTTTCAGAGGAAGAAACAAATGACCTGTCCAAAGTCACCTATCTAGTAAGATGGCAGAGCTAGTATTTGAACTCAAGACTGTCTGAGTGCTTAACTGCCATGCCATGCTGCCTGCCTACACCAGAGACCTAAATAGGTGGGAGGTAACACACAAGACAAACAGTAAGTGCAGGCACCCCTGGGGAGATGTTTCCCAGGGCATAGATTTGGCATTGAGACCTCATTTGTCTTTTCCTCTAGCCATGATAGAGACCTCTATCAGACACCCCTTCAACTCCTAGGATGCTGTTGACCACAGGTGGAGGTCAAAATGGTTAGGAATTCGATGCATGGAACTAGGGTAGTCAGGACCAAAGTTTGATCCCCAAAGCATTAGGTTTGTTTTCAGCATGGCACCACTTAGAAGAGGGTAAATTTTACTGCTATAAACGTTCAGACATATAGACCTGGTTGGCCTGAATGGGAAGATAAGGTGAGAAGCAGTGGTCCCCTCTCTCCTCTGAAAAGGTCAGAGATGTCTCGGGGAGATCATATATATTTCTGTCTCTTGCAATTTATGATGGCCCCATGCATTCTGTATGGCAGGGCGGCTCATGGAAGTCAACATCACCTGTTCTTTCTCTGAAATGGACAGAAATGAACTCTGAGGTATGGTTGCTTCTGTTACTGACTTTTTAAAAAAATTTAATAAATCTTTATTGTTCAGATTATTACAATTGTTCCTCTTTTTTCCCCCATAGCTCCCCTCCACCTGGTTCCCACCCCACCCTCTGCCCTTATCTCCCCCCCCACTGTCCTCATCTATAGGTGTACGATTTTTGTCCAGTCTCTTCCCGCACCCCCCACACCCCTTTCCCCCTGAGAATTATCAGTCCACTCCCTTTCTATGTCCCTGATTCTATTATATTCACCAGTTTATTCTGTTCATCAGATTTTTTATTCACTTGATTTTTAGATTCACTTGTTGATAGACATGTACTTGTTGTTCATAATTTTTATCTTTACCTATTTCTTCTTCTTCTTCCTCTTCTTAAAGAATATCTTTCAGCATTTCATATAATACTGGTTTGGTGGTGATGAACTCCTTTAGCTTTTTCTTATCTGTGAAGCTCTTTATCTGCCCTTCAATTCTGAATGATAGCTTTGCTGGGTAGAGTAATTTTGGTTGTAGGTTCTTGCTATTCATCACTTTAAATCAGGGATCCTCAAACTTTTTAAACAGGGGGCCAGTTCACTGTCCCTCAGACCATTGGAGGGCCGGACTATAGTTAAAAAAAAAACACAAAAAACTATGAACAAATTCTTATGCGCACTGCAGGCCCGGGATGAGTTGGCTGCTAAGCAGGACAAGCAGCGGCACCCGGCGGGCTGGATAAATGTCCTCGGCGGGCCGCGTGTGGCCCGCAGGCCATAGTTTGAGGACCCCTGCTTTAAATATTTCTTGCCACTCCCGTCTGGCCTGCATAGTTTCTATTGAGGAATCAGCTGACAATCGTACGGGTACTCCCTTGTAGGTAATTAACTGTTTTTGTCTTGCTGCTTTTAATATTCTCTCTTTGTCTTTTGCCCTTGGCATTTTAATTATGATGTGTCTTGGTGTGGTCCTCTTTGGATTCCTTTTGTTTGGGATTCCCTGTGCTTCCTGGACATGTAAGTCTATTTCTTTCACCAGGTGGGGGAAGTTTTCAGTCATTATTTCTTCAAATAGGTTTTCAGTATCTTGCTCTCTCTCTTCTTCTGGCACTCCCATAATTCGGATGTTGGTACGCTTGAAGTTGTCCCAGAGGCTCCTTACACTATCTTCAAATTTTTGGATTCTTTTTTCTTTTTGCTTTTCTGGCTGAGTGTTTTTTGCTTCTTTATATTTCAAATCTTTGACTTGATTCTTGCGGTCCCTCTAGTCTGCTGTTAGGCCTCTGTATAATATTTTTTATTTCAGTCAGTGTATGTTTAATTTCTAATTGGTCCTTTTTCATATCCTTGAGGGTCTCGTTAAATTTATTGGCCTTTTCTAGGAAATTCTTGAGTAACCTTATAACCATGGTTTTGAACTCTATATCCAGTCATTTGCTTTCCTCCATTTCTTTCATTTGTGATCTATTTCTTTGTCTCCACATTTTCGCTGCTTCCCTGAGTTGGTAGAGTAGCTTTGTGTGGTAGGTGTCCTATAGGGCCCAGTGGCTCAGCCTCCCCAGTTACCTGAGGTGGACACTTTTGGTGCACCCCTTTGTGGGCTGTGTGCACAGCCTTGTTATAGTTAAGTCTTGATTGTTGTTGGTATCACTGGGAGGAATTGACCTCCAGGCCAATTGGCTGTGAGGATCAGCTGTGTCTATGCTGGGAGAACTTCTGTGCTGGAGACACCCTTATGAGACAAGACTTGCAAAATTGCAAAAGCCTCTGTGCTCAGCTTGGATGGGGTGGAGTCTCAGGGTGGAGCAGGCAGCCTTGGCTTCCTGTCAGCCCTGCCCTATGAGGCCCCTGGGTCTTAGTGTCACTTACTAATCGCTGCAAGCATCTCTGAGAGAAAGCCACCCTCAAGTTTCGCCCGCTGTCAGACAGTCCAGTTTCTCCCCCGAATGATTCTGGATTCCCAGAAACTCGCCGGGAACTGGAGTTCAGTGTAGTTGGGAGCTTCTGTCTCCCTCCCGCTTTAGAAAGCCAGCCATGCACTCAGCCACTCGTGTACTCAGCAGTCAGTCCTCTCTGTGCGCATGTGCCTCTGGACCTCTGCCTTTTGCAGCTCCTCTGAGTCTCAATGTGCTTTCCTCTTTCTTTCTAGTTGTAGAATTTCCACTCAGCCAGCTTTCCTGTGGTTCTGTATGGTGTCCATTTTGTCTTTTAGTTGTAGTTTTGATATTGTTGTGCGAGGCAGCAGTTTAGGTGTTTAGCTATGCCGCCATCTTGGTTTCTCTCCTCTGTTACTGACTTCTTAAGAGGGGCCCTGTGTTGGACAGGATCATGACTCCTCAAAAGAGTCCACATCCCAACCCTTGTAACCTGTGACTATGCTATCCTATATAATAAAAGCGTAATATGCAAATTGTCCCCTTGACTGGGAGTTGTCCAGGAGTTTGACTAGGGGATAGGGCCAGCTGGGGGAAGGGAGGGAGGTCCCAGCAGTGGCAGGTGGCTGGGGGAAGGGAGGGAGTACCTGGCCAGCAGCCAGCAACTGCTAGGAACCCTACCAGTGTACGAATTTCGTGCACTGGGCCTCTAGTTTTACATTACAAGGGGTGAATTTAGGTTGCTAATCAGCTGACCTAAAATGAGGTGTTAGTATCCTAGATTATCCAGATGACACCAAGGTAACAACAAAGCTACTTAAAAGAAGCAGAAGAACCAAAATCAGGGATATGGAATGGTGAGTAATATTTGGCTGGCTTTTAAGATGGAAGGGGGCTATGAGTCAAGGAATGTGTGCAGCCTCTTAGAGAAGCTAGAAAAAGCATGAAAACAGATTCTCCTCTAGAGCCTCAAGAAAGACACACAACCCTGATGACAATTCCTATTAGCTTGCTGAGACAACCCCACCTCAGAATTCTGACCACCAGAGCTGTGAAATAATGCATTTATGTTGTTAAGGCCACTAAGTTTTTGGTAACTTGTTATAGCAGCCATAGGAAACTAATACTGGTGAAGAGTACTGACACTGGGCATGATGCTCAGGGGCCCTGCTTAACTATCCATGGCCACCCTATATCATCTACCACACCACAGGAGAGAGAGTGAGAGAAACACGCTGTGGCCAGAATTGAGCTCTGGAGCTGGTCGGTTCTTGGCATATTCCAAGAGCAGAGGAAATCGGGCTGGATAGAGAAAGAATGAATCCAACCTGAGGAGAGAAACAGAGCCAATAGGCTCTTGAAATGCAAATCAAGTCTGCATTTCTGATGGCTTTCCAATTCTGGACCATCCTGAGGTCCTGCCAGCAGCTCCCTATCTTTATAGCAAGTCCTCCCATTTGCTTAAGCGAGCTGTGTTCCTGCTCCAGCAGACTCCTACCAACCCAGGGAGCATTTGGATACAGCCATCAATCTCTTGGGTTGACTTTTGCCAAAAATCTAGGGGAGTTAAGATTCAGATTATACCCAGTGCATGGTGCCAGTGTCCTTGGAGGTTGTGATGAAAATGACGTTTGATTCTCTGTGATTGGTGGATGAGAACTTACTCACCTCCACTCATCTGAATCGTAGCTATTCTAGGAAAGCAGCTCTGTCAGCTATGAGAGTAGCTTCTACAACAAGCATGTCAAACTCAAAGGCTAACACGGGCCAAATAAACGAGGCATGCGGCCTGTGGGCCACGAGTTTGACATGCTTGTTCTACAAGAAACCTGTGTGGTATAGTAAAAAAAATTTCTTTGCCTGGCCGGTGTTGCTCAGTGGTTGACCATCAACCTATGAACCAGGAGGTCATAGTTTGATTCCCGGTCAGGGCACATGCCCAGTTGGGGGTTCTATCCCCAGTGTGGGGTGTGCAGGAGGCAACCAATCAATGATTCTCTCTCATCATTGATGTTTCTATCTCTCCCTCCCTATCCCTTCCTCTCTGATATCAATAAAAATATATTTTTTTTTAAAAAAGAATTTCCTGTGATGAGTCTTAGAGGAGTCAACTAGACAATCTGAATCCAGGTCTTTCCTGTTTTTCTAGGTCACAAGGCCCAGGATGATGAATTCATAGCCAGCATCATGGTAAACGTGGCGCTTTCTCCATTCTCTGTGAAACACCCTGGCATGTGTGGTAGGATCATTTTATATTAGGTCTGTGATTTCATAATACTGGTTGATCTACTATGCAAATACAGGGTAACCTTGTGTAAATGGAAATGTCCCCTCTCTGGGTCACAGTGCCTTCAGTGATAACATGATGGAGATCGAGTAAAGGGTTGCAGTCCTTGTGTATCATACTATATGATTAACTATTGTGTATTTCCACCTCTCTCCAAGTTCCTCTGGGAGAACATCATGTGGTCCTGGGCTACCCCTTCCTTTCTTCTCTCCATGTGGCTTAGGTTGGTCAGAGTAGTTCAGCCCCGCACCAGGCCATTGGATTGGCTCAAGACATAGGCATGCAGTCCACATTGAGCCAATCAGAATCTTCTCTAGGATGTTGAGAGGCAAAAGTTTTTCTAATGGGGCTGCTTAACTGGGGGAGAGTTTAAAGGCACCAGAGGTCATTGTTTCTGCTACTTGGAGAGACTATCCATGCAAATAAAGCCAGGTAGCAACTCACAGAACAGAGAGCAAGGAAGAGAGCCAGGAAAGAGAGACAGAAAGCTCTTACCTTGGAAATTCCAGTGACTCACCCATCAACTAGCTACTAGCTAAACTCTTTGGGTTTGCACTTAAATGAGAAAATCTCATCCTGGCTGGTTGCTCAGTGGTTGGAGCGTCCACCTGTGGACCAAAGGGTCCCAGATTAGATTCTGGTCAAGGGCAGGTATCTCTGTTGTAGGCTCCATCTCCTGGTGCACGAGGGAGGCAACCAATCAATGTGTCTCTCTCACATCCATATTTCTCTTTCTCTGTCTTTCCCCCTCCTTCCACTCTCTCTGAAATTCAGTGGAAAAAAATATCCTCACGTGAGGATTAACAAAAAAAAATAAAAATTAAAAGAAGAAGAAGAAGAAAGAGAAGGAGGAGGAGGAGGAGGAGGAGGAGGAGGAGGAGGAGGAGGAGGAGGAGGAAAAGAAGGAGGAGGAGGAGGAGGAGGAGGAGGAGGAGGAGGAGGAGGAGGAGGAGGAGGAGGAGGAGGAGGGGGAGAAGGAGAAGAGGTAGAAGAAGAAGAAAAAAGTCGCATTTTGTGGGGCCTCCAGTTTATGTGATTTGTAGAGGCCCTTCTCAAATAAAAAAAAGTTTAATTACAGTGATAAAATTAGTAGGAAACAAACAGCAGGCCAGATTTGCCGACTCCTGATCTAATGCATCAAAGGAGGACATAGGACTTATAAACAAAACACCTAAAACAAAAAAATTATTAGGTGCCCTTCCAGGGCTTAGGAAGGAATAAGGTAAGGCCCCCCAACTCAGGCTGCATGACCCTCACCTCTAAGGCACCTCTGTTTGCACCCAGTTAGGATGAGTGGTTTTATTTGTTTGCATCTATTATTTTTTTCTCTGAGTATTACATCAGATTAAGATCGCACTGCCTTATGACTATATTGATCTCTGAGTCTGTCTACAAGGCACTTGATAGCTGGCAAATTATTAAGAATATTTATACTCTTTCTTTTTTAACCGTACCTCCCCCTCCCCCCAAAAAAGAAAATCAAAACAAAACAGAAAAATAAAACCCCAGATTCCACCAGTACTCTCTGTTCTCTCCTTTGGAAATCAATTAAGCAGCTCTGTACACTCAATTCAGCTCCCACTAACAACATAGATAAGCTTAATAACAGGTGTGAGGCACTGTGCTAAATATTTTAAAGACATTTTCTTATTTAATCTTCTTGATAATATGGGGAGACAGTCTGGGGGTGTGGGGTGCTATTGATTGCCTGCTAAGCATCCAGTCTACATTTTCTTGAAATTCAGATATGCATGTAGCCCACCTGACTGAAGGTAGTCCAATCCCATCCTCAATTGTAGGGGTGGGCTCTGATTGGTCTAAATTTGGTAATACCATTCCCTTGCCTGTGATTGGTTCAGGAATTCAGGCCTAAGCCAATCAGCTTTAGGCATTCCACAGTGAATGGATTTTCAGTCTGTGGGTGGGTATGAGACTAAAATTGATCCTATTATACTGAAAGGAAGGAATTTTATTGCATGATGGAAGGGGGGAACTCTATTGTTCATTGGCTATGAACAATAAGGCATGTGGCCTCAACTACCATGAGAAACCAGAAGCATCTAGTACCCACAAGAGAAACTCAACCACACAGAGAGATGGAAAGTTTCCAGGTCCTTGATGACCAGATTCAACTTTTGGATTAGCCATTACAGAGGCCACCCTACCTTTGGGCTTTTTGCTTTGTGAGATGATACTTTTTCTTAGGGTTGATATAACTTTTTGTCCCTTATAGCCAAAAACATCTGGCTGATGCATGTAGATATTTACCTTCATAGTAAATGGCAGTTATGGGTTTGTCTGACTTAATACTAACTCATTAATCACACTACTATGAGGATTAACTTGAACATCCATGCCCTACCACCCCCATTTCTGCAATGTAACTTATGACAATACCAATAATAATAACAATACTTGTTAAATGTCTACTACCTGCTAGTTAGTTGTAGGGAACTCACCTGCATTCATTCTTGTAAATAGTTACTATTATCCCCATTTAACAGTTGAGGAAACTGGGGCACAGAGGGTTTAAGTAACCTGTCCAAGGTCACATAGCTAACAAGGTTCTAACTATAAATGCTCTTACTCACTGTGCTAAATAGAGAAAAGCACTTTAGTACATACTTCCATTGCTCAAACTCTCACCTTAGATGTTTTTTTTAAAATTATGTTTTTATTGATTTTTAGAGAGAATGGAAGGGAGAGGGAGGGATGGATAGAAACACCAATGATGAGCCTGGCTGGTGTGGCTCAGCCGTTGAGCATCAACCCAGGAATCAAGAGGTCGCTGGTTCAATTCCCAGTCAAGGCACATGCCCTGGTTGTGGGCTCAATCCCTGGTGGGGGCAGTGCAGGAGGCAGCCAATTGATGACTTCCTCTCTCATCAATGTTTCCATCTCTCTATCCCTCTCCCTTCCTCTCTCTAAAAATCTTAAAAAGGAAGGAAGGAAGGAAGGAAGGAAGGAAGGAAGGAAGGAAGGAAGGAAGGAAGGTTAATGATGAGAGAGAATTATTAATTGGCTCCCTCCTGCAAGTCCCCGCTGGGGATCAAGCCTGCAACCTGGACATGTGCCCTGACCAGGAATCGAACCGTGACCTCCTGGTTCATAGGTAGATGATCAACCACTGAGCCACACCGAGTGGGCACATCCTTTAAACTTAAGCTGTGAGAGGGTGAAGACTTGACAGTCTTTTTAATTCTGTATCCCACTACCTGATACACTTCCCGGCACAGACTAGGCACCTAGTAAATGTTTGTTGAATTGGTCAATATTTGTTAAAGCCAAATCCTTTCTAGCAGATACATCACATAGGTAATGAATGAGGTTTATCTCATTTTGCCCAATACAAATTCAGAGTATTAAAATAAAATTTAAAAAGTTATCCAAATGATTGCTGGGTGGTTGGTTGGTCTGGCAGCACCTCTAACTTCCCTTTAATACTAAGCCACGGTGTGCCTCAGGTGGGTAGTCTCCAGAAACAGTGGTTGGCAAACTCATTAGTCAACAGAGCCAAATATCAACAGTACAACGATTGAAATTTCTTTTGAGAGCCAAATTTTTTAAACTTAAACTTCTTCTAACGCCACTTCTTCAAAATAGACTTGCCCAGGCTGTGGTATTTTGTGGAAGACCCACACTCAAGGGGCAAAAGAGCCGCATGTGGCTCATGAGCCGCAGTTTGCCGACCACGGTCCAGAAAGAATGAATCCTACCTTCGCATGGCTAGGGCCCTTTACCAATCTTAGAAACCTCTTGGGATGTTCCTAGAATTATTATGGCAACCTACTGAGACTCCAAGCACTACTGCCAAATTCATCGCCCTAAATGCCACGTAGCTCCTTTCCAAAAACCTCCCAGTGTTGTCATTTTATGATAAAATCCAACTCCCATGACTGTCATTGGAGGATTTCACTCTTTTCTGATTAGCATCACCTCTCTTAGCATATAGAGCATATGGCCATGGCATTCTAGACTCAAATCCTGCCTCCTCTCTTACTAGTTTTGTGATCCTGGAAAAATCACTAAACTCCCGGTAGCTTCCATTTCTCCATCTGTAGAATGCAGTTAATAATACCCATTTCTTTTCTTTCTTTTTTTAATAATTCTTTTTTTTAATTTAATAAATCTTTATTGTTCAGATTATTACAATTGTTTCTCTTTTTTCCCATAGCTCCCCTCCACCTGGTTCTTACCCCACCTTCTGCCCTTACTTCCCCACCCTGTCCTCATCCATAGGTGCACGATTTTTGTCCAGTCTCTTCCCGCACCCCCCACACCCCTTTCCCCCTGAGAATTGTCAGTCCACTCCCTTTCTATGCCCCTGATTCTATTATATTCACCAGTTTATTCTGTTCATCAGATTTTTTATTTACTTGATTTTTAGATTCACTTGTGGACAGACATGTATTTGTTGTTCATAATTTTTATCGTTACCTTTTTCTTCTTCTTCCTCTTCTTAAAGAATACCTTTCAGCATTTCATATAATACTGGTTTGGTGGTGATGAACTCCTTTAGCTTTTTTTTATCTGTGAAGCTCTTCATCTGCCCTTTAATTCTGAATGACAGCTTTGCTGGGTAGAGTAATCTTGGTTGTAGGTTCTTGCTATTCCTCACTTTGAATATTTCTTGCCACTCCCGTGTGGCCTGCATAGTTTCTGTTGAGAAATCAGCTGACAGTCGTACGGGTGCTCTCTTGTAGGTAACTAACTGTTTTTCTCTTGCTGCTTTTAATATTCTCTCATTGTCTTTTGCTCTTGGCATTTTAATTATGATGTGTCTTGGTGTGGTCCTCTTTGGATTCCTTTTGTTTGGGATTCCCTGCGCTTCCTGGACATGTAAGTCTATTTCTTTCACCAGGTGGGGGAAGTTTTCAGTCATTATTTCTTCAAATAGCTTTTCAGTATCTTGCGCTCTCCCTTCTTCTGGCACTCCCATAATTCGGATGTTGGTACGCTTGAAGTTGTCCCAGAGGCTCCTTACACTATCTTCAAATTTTTGGATTCTTTTTTCTTTTTGCTTTTCCGGTTGAGTGTTTTTTGCTTCTTTGTATTTCAAATCTTTGACTTGATTCTTGCGATCCTCTAGTCTGCTGTTAGGCCTCTGTATAATATTTTTTATTTCAGTCAGTGTATGTTTAATTTCTAGTTGGTCCCTTTTCATATCCTCAAGGGTCTCACTAAATTTATCGGCCTTTTCTAGAAAATTCTTGAAAAACCTTACAACCCTGGTTTTGAACTCTATATCCAGTCATTTGCTTTCTTCCATTTCTTTCATTTGTGATCTGTTTCTTTGTCTCCACATTTTGGCTGCTTCCCTGAGTTGATAGAGTGGCTTTGTGTGCTAGGTGTCCTATAGGGCCCAGTGGCTCAGCCTCCCCCAGTTACCTGAGGTGGACACTCTTGGTGCACCCCTTTGTGGGCTGTGTGCACAGCCTTGTTGTAGTTAAGCCTTAATTGTTGTTGGTATCACTGGGAGGAATTGACCTCCAGGCCAATTGGCTGTGAGGATCAGCTGTGTCTATGCTGGGAGAACTTCTGTGCTGGAGACACCCTTATGAGACAAGACTTGCAAAAGCCTCTGTGCTCAGCTTGGATGGGGTGGAGTCTCAGGGCGGAGCAGACAGCATTGGTTTGCAGTCAGTCCTGCCCTAATAGGCCCCTGTGTCTCAATGTCCATGGTAATCGCTGCAAGCACCTCTGAGAGAAAGCCGCCCTTGAGTTCTGCCCGCTGCCAGACAGTCCAGTTTCTCCCTGAATGAGTCTGGGTCCCCAGAATCTCCCCCGGAACTGGAGTTCAGTGCAGTAGGTAGCTTTTGTCTCCCTCCCACTTGAGAAAGCCAGCTGCGCACTCCGTTGCCCGCCCTCTTTGCACGCACGCCTCGGTACCTCTGCTTCCACAGTTCCTCTGAGTCTCAGTGTGCTTTTCTCTTTCCTGACAGTCCAGTTTCACCCTGTATGAGTCTGGGTCCCCAGAGTCTCCCCGGAACTGGAGTTCAGTGCAGGCAGTAGGGAGCTTCTGTTTCCCTCCCACTTGAGAAAGTCAGCCGTGCACTCAGTTACCAGTCCTCTCTGCATGCGCATCTCAGTACCTCTGCCTCCTGCAGCTCCTCTGAGTCTCAGTGTGCTTTTCTCTTTCCTTCTAATTGTAGAAATTACACTCAGCCAGCCTTCCTGTGGTTCTGGATGATGTCTGTTTTGTCTTTTAGTTGTAGTTTTGAAATTGTTGTGCAAGGCAGCAGTTTAGGTGTTTACCTATGCCACCATCTTGGTTTCTCCTAATAATTCTTTGTTGTTGAAACTACTACATATAATAATACCCATTTCATGAGGATGTTGAGAGGATAAGACAATGATTGTCTTTTTAAAGTATTTGTAACCCTCACCTGAGGATATTTTTCCATTGATTTTTAGAGTGGAAGGGAGGGAAGAGGGGATGGCAGGGGGAGAAACATTGATGTGAGAGAGACACAATGATTGGTTGCCTCCTGCATGTGGCCCCAGCCAGGGATCAAACCAGCAACCAAGGTACATGCCCTTCACTGGGAATCAAATCTTCGACCCTTCGATCTGCAGGCCGATACTCTAACCACTGAGCAAAACCAGCCAGGGTGAGACAATGATTGTCTAGCACAAAGCAGGGTGTGTACACTCACCACTGTTGGTCCATGTTATGACATTGGCTGTATTTATCCTTTCATCTAGCTAGGCTGGTCTGATGACCACACCCTGAGGAGGAGTGGCCCATTCTTGCCAATATTAGCAACAATGAGGAGGAGGATAAACAACTCACATTTATTGAGGCTTATTCTGTACCAGGCACCAGAAGGGCCATGCTCTCTTTCATGGGCCCTTCCTCCAATATATATATATGTAATGACTGTATTAGTACAAAGATAATTCCATTTTTCCTTCTGATAGTAAAACAAATTAAAATATTTTGGGGGCCCCTAAAAGCATCAGGGCACCTAGGCCCTGTGCCTGTTGTGTCTAATGGAGAATTTGGCCCTGGGATTTAAATGTCCTAAACACAGTCTCATTTCATTGTCCCATGGAGCAGGGACAGGATGGAGCACCTTTTATGTCTAGGATTCATTTCTAAAGATTTGATATAACTTCAAATTTATATAATTTGCCACCAAGCTGGACTCAAATTGGCAAATGTTTCCATTTCCCAAAGATATATGTGTAAGAGGAGCCATCAAATCATATTCAATATCCTGAGCCTTACATTCCTCAGACCCTAGTAACTTCGGAAATTTAATGATTTCTGATGCATTTACATTTCAGGGGGGAGACATTTGAAATTATTTCATATTGGGTGCACTGAGCAAGTTTCACTGGTATTTGGTCTATCATGCTATTTCAAATTCACAATATTCAAACAGTACTTTCTTGTTATATCCATTTACATTTGGGGCTGCAGAGATTACCCAAGATTGTCTGATTCCAGAGCTCAAGATCTCAGCCACACCATATTACCTTTGTACCCATCTTCTTTCTATCCTGGCAAGCTCTCTTTAATCCTCTCCACTCCTTCCTTTAGGTCTTCCTGGAATATCACCTCCTCCAAGCTGCCCCACCCTGATCACACAGCCCACACAGGTCTCCCTTCCTTGATTCTGTTCCTATCCCAGTTGCTGGAAGCTAATTCCAGCATGTCAGCAGGGCTGACTCATCTGGAATGGCTGAAGGCATTTCCCCAAACATGAAAAGGATGCATAAATGATTGCTTGCTGCCAGACAGCTGAGGGCATTTCAATCCACATGTTATTGCCTCCTGCTGGCCAAACACCTGAACAGCTGAAGGCAGTTCCCCCAATCTGACACTGGATTCTATATACTAAACCTTGCCTTTGATGTATATCTACTTTGCCTTAGGACAATTTGTGTTAATAAAAAGCAAGGGGTCCAGAAATTCAGAAGAACTTGGTTTCTTTAGCTAAGTCTACTATGGCTCCCCAAAATGCCTTCCAAAATTATGTTTCATCCCTGGACTCTTGATTAATTTACACGCAGTGTCTTCTCCAGATTCCTGACCCCTTCTCAATGCTGGATAAAGACCCCCGGCATCTAGTGTCAACCAATGGTCAATGGTCAATTGGTCATTGGCTCCAATTCAATGCGAACAGGAAGACCCAATTTGGGGTGCAGGGAAGAAACTTTATTCAGTACAAAACAGTTAGAATGTGATGCCACATGGCTGTGAAAAACAACACAGCGTGTGGCAGCACTTCGTGGGCCAGGCAGCTCTGCTCTGGTCTGATCCTCGCTGGTTGCACTGCTGTGCATTGCTCTGCTCCACGCTGGTCTGCTTTGCAGTGTGCTGGTCTGCTCCACTCTGCTCCTGTGGAATATATTTGGTGTTCAGCTCAGCCAGGGAAACGCAGTCTTTGGTCTTTAGTAGAAAGGGAAAGTGCCCAGTACTTATTACAGATGAGAGGATAAAACATAGCTTTGATGAAAAAATAATAATAGCCCTGGCCAGTGTTTCTCAGTGGTTAGAGCGTCAGCCCATGGACTGAAGGGTCACAGGTTCAATTCCCTGTCAAGGGCATGTACCTGGGTTGCAAGTTCTATCCCCAGCACATGTCATGGTGGGTGTGGAAGGCAACCGATTGATGTGTCTCTCTCACATCAATATTCCACCCCCCTCTCCCATTACCTCCTTTCCATTATCTCTAAAAATTAATGGAAAAATAATAATAATAAGAGAAGTGTGCTCTCAGAGCCAGAGGGGAGCTGGCTTATATGGATAGAAGTTCTCTGCCCTGGTCTCTGATTGGTCCATCCTCTATTTTTTTTTTTTTTTAATTTGAGCCCATTTAGCTACCAGGAACCCTTCTTAGGGTTCTCTTCTTTCTCAGGTCCATATTTCCCCCTTCCGATCAGAACCTGTGGACAGACAGTGTTGGTAATCCATCGGGTCAGTTTGTCCCATGTCAGTGCCAGAGTGGCTTGGCCACCTGCTCTATTTCCATCTAGTCCCTTGGTGGGGACTCCTGGGGCAGGGAAGTAGCCAATGGGGCAACTAGAGCCATTTGCTTACAAGAGGTCTCACAGGCACCTGCCAAACTCAAAATTCACAAGCTCTTATAAAAGCAGCCCAAACAAGTTAAAACAACAAAGGTACTGAGTTCGTAAGAGAAATCATGGATAATTGACAAAAGTTATTTGGCATCAGGAATAAAGGTTCCAACCATTATGAATTACACACATGGAGGGGATGCAATGGGGTGATAAATTATTTCTTCTTTTTTTTTTCTTCCTTTTTTTTGTTAATCCTCACCAGAGGATATTTTTCCATTGATTTTTAGAGAGTAGAAGGGAAGGGGAGAGACAGATAGAGAAACATCGACGTGAGAGAGATACGTTGATCTGCTGCTGCCTCTTGCATGTGCCTGATGGGGGCTGGGGATCGAGCCTGCAATTGAGGTACCTGCCGTTGACCGGAATCAAACTCACGACCCTTCAGTGTGCAGGCCAATGGTCTATCCACTGAGCCAAATCGGCTAGGGCCTAATGGATTTCTATCCTTTATGCAATGATTACTCAAGTTTTTGTAGGAGGCTTTAAACATTTGGTTATACAGAACACCACTAGCTTGACAATAAAATATGTTAAAACAAATTATAATAACAATTTGCAACCCAGATCTTAAAATAGCTCGAAGCCCAGTTGGGATCCAACTGAAAATATCAGAAAATGTAAGTCCTAACCAGCCATAGACACTAGAAGCAAAACTGGGATGTCCCTTAAGGGATCTGGCAAGGTTAAGGATCTGGCAAGGTTAGGTTGTTTCAAACTCTACCTGGGAAGAAGTATTTTTCCCAAGTACAGCAGGAGGTATTGGCTGTGGTTCAGACTCCTCCTTGGGCTACAAGCACTTAAGGGTGACTGTTGTTGAGGACTATTTGTACTCAGAAGTCTAAAGATATTTGCTGGGTTCAAATCGCTAAAAACAAAACACAAGCAATTTGATTGATGGTTCTAGTTAGGTTTCACAGTATATTTAATTAAGTAGTTCCAAGGCCACCCCATGAAAATACAATTCTGAGAAAGCAATTACTCCCACCTCCTGAAAAACCTGCCAGCAAGTCACATCCCACAGAAAGGCCATGAGAGCTATCCTAAAAAAAAATAAGTACTATATATATATATATATATATATATAGTACTTATTTTTCATTTCATATATATTTTCATATTTCATATATATTTCATATATATTTCATATATATTCATATATCATTTCATATTTTCATTTCATATATATCATTTCATATATATATCATTTCATATATATATATATATATATATATATATATATATAATTGATTTTACAGAGAGGGAGAGTTAGAAACATCGATCAGCTGCCTCTTGCACGCTCCCTACTGGGGACTGAGCCCACAACCATGGTACATGCCTTTGACCAGAATCGTACTCAGGACCCTTCAATCCAAGGGCCAATGCTCTATCTACTAAGGCAATCCAGTTAGGGCTTTTTAAATAAATTTTTATTGATTTCAAAGAGGAAGGGAGAGGGAGAGAGAGATAGAAACATCAGTGATGAGAGAGAATTATTGATGGGTGGCCTCCTGAATGGCCCCTACTGGAGATCGAGCCCCCAACTTGGGCATGTGCCCTGACTGGGAATCAAACTGTGACTTTGTGGTTCATAGGTTGTTGCTCAACCACTGAGCCATGCTGGCTGGGCGACCGCTATCTTCATAAACAGATGGATCCACACATCAGGTGACTAATATACTCTGATCAGGCCTTCTTTTTCCTCTGATGAGAACTCGGAGGGGTGGCTGTTACCATCCTGAGGATAGTAAAAGAAGACATCAAGTGTCCCAGTCAGCCTCCAGCTATCTAGAGTCTAGACAATCAAGTGTCCAAGGCTGATTTATGTACACAGAGACAAAATATAACCTGTGGAGGCACAAAGGTGCCTGGTAGAGTTTGTTCATTTCTACCCATTAACAGGAAGGGAGTGAGAACATTTTCCACCTGGGGATCAGTCTGGTTTGAACATCCCTCCAGAAGTCCTTGCGGTATGTTAGAACATTGTGGGGTGAACATTCAGGTTCATGACAGTGTGGCCTGTTTCCACTCACCATGGCCTTACAAAGGGTCGTTCCAAAGCTGTCAGGGTTGATAGACACAACCACATTTAAGGCATTTAAGCCACAGGTGGTCATGTGATAAGGGGTGGCTAGCGACTAATTCAACTGCGGGAGACGGTTGGGTACCACCTGGGGGGAGTGTAACCAATGCATAGGGTGAGTTTAGGTAGACACAGGGGAAAGTAGAAGTTCCTTTTGCAATTTAACCTGATACGTTTCAAAAGGAGGAGTTTTGGTGAAATTCATAGTAAAGTTAGGGATAGTTGAGAAACAGCTAACAGGAACAACTACGGGATCATCCGTTTTTTCCGACTTAGAAACAGGCACTGGATGGCAATCCAGTAGAGAGGTTCCAGGAGAAGGCTAAGGTTTGGAAGCATTGTATCATAATACGTCTACGCCCAAGGTTTCCCCTTTGCAAGGGTTAAAACAGCAAAGAGTAAGGAGTACTGTATAGTCGAGGGTTACATGATGTGGAATAACTAGAACATCCTATTAAAAACATAGGTGACCAGCTTGTTGAGAGAGGATTAAGGTTGTTAAAATATCTAAGAAATAAATGTTATAGCAACTATGAAATAAACATAGGAGTTAGACATAGCAGGAGTTGATTTTACTGGCCCAATCCCTGATCCTGAGAAAAGCCATATGTTTTAAGGGTCATCTGCTTTTCGTCTGCATGGTTTTCTGTTCTGGATAACTTTAATTTGAGGTTTCTTACAGGCTATGGTGTTCAATCAGACAAATGAGGTGTAAGTTTGGGAGCCTTTTAAAATGAAAAACATAAATTCATGTATCAACATCTTTTTAACCTTGCAACTCAGGGACTAGTTAAAGTGCCTGGTATGGTCCCTTCCAGCCAGGCTGGAGTGAGTCCTTGTGGGGATGTGGTTTTTGTTGGACCATGTGTCCAGGTTGCAGGCCATGATATTTAGAGTCAGTCTCCTGGGAACACGCTGTGAAAATGACCTTATGGCTTGCATTAATTCCAAGAATCTCTGTGCTTCCCAATAAGCTAGAAGGCCTCCTTAATAAGGCAGGTTTGCATATTCCCTGATCTAGCCTCATGGGATAGGTCTTCTGGAACAACTCCAGAAGGAGACAATTGATGTTTACCAGGAGTAGCAACATCAAGGGGAAGGCTTTAGGTCAAGGCAGATGAAAAGATTCAATAAGTTTTACCAATTGAGGCGGGGCCAGCATCCAGGTCGAGCGGGCGGGTCTGGAGCCCGGCGGGGGTCGTAGGGTCCCGGACCGCTGGGCTGCAGCGCGGGCTCTGTACCCTGGGCTTCGGGAGTTGCCGCATGCCCATGTGACCCCGACAGAGGAGACCCGATCTCCAGCTGCTTGAGGAGGGACGTGGGCTGGGGGATCTGCTACACCATTTTTGACTTGGGCTTCCGCTTTGATGTGGCATGGTTCTTGACAGAGACTTCACCCTTCATGTGGTCAAACCTGGGCATTGGCTTAGCTATCTCCCTGTCTGTGGTTGGGGCAGCGTGGGGCATCTATATTACTGGCTCATCCACCATTGGGGGAGGGGTGAAGGCCCCTCGGATCAAGACCAAGAACCTGGTCAGCATCATCTTCTGTGAGGCTGTGGCTAACTATGGCATCATCATGGCAATTGTCCTTAGCAACATGGCTGAGCCTTTCAGTGCCACTAACCCCAAAGCCATTGGCCATCCAAACTATCATGCAGGCTACTCCATGTTTGGAGCTGGCCTCACAGTGGGCCTAACCTCTTCTGTGGAGTCTGCGTGGGCATTGTGGGCAGTGGAGCCGCCCTGGCTGATGCACAGAACCCCAGCCTCTTTGTGAAGATTCTTATTGTGGAGATCTTTGGCAGCGCCATCGGCCTCTTTGGGGTCATCGTTGCGATCCTACAGACCTCCAGAGTGAAGATGGGTGACAAGACGGTCTGTGTGGGTGGGGCCGTGCTCCACTCTTATTTATTTGTGGTTTTCTTGGGACAGCTGGAGCTGTGCCCCTTTCACAGGGCTCTGTGTTCTGGGCCCTCCCTGCACTCACTTCTTGCCGCCTGTCGACTTGGAGGCACTGCCTGGCTGGATCCTCAGTGTGGGGAGTGTGCTGCTGATGACTGTGCAGCTCTGCATCTGTGTCCCACCTCCACTCCCAACCTGTCTTCCCAGTATTTGTGAAATAAATGTATTTGTCTGGGTAAAAAAAAAAAAAAGTTTTACCAATTGAATTTTACTTATTTTGTCATTTTATTCTATAAAACCAGAGGATAGCCTGGTTGGTGTGACTTGGTTGCTTGGAGTGTCATCTCTGTCCCATACACCAAAATTGTGCAAGTTTGATTCCTGGTCAGGGCACATACCCAGGTTGCGGATTTGATCCCCAGTCAGGATGTTTACAGGAAGCAGCTGATCGATGTTTTCCTCTCTCTCTCTCCCCCTCTCCATCTTCTCTTTCTAAAATTAATAAAAACATATCCTTAGGTGAGGATTAAAAAAGAAGAAGAAACAAACAAAAAACAGAGGATAAGTGCAATGGAAATGCTGCAATATCAGCCAAGTTTGGCACGCCTGGTGTAGTATTTGTCTACTAAAATGGGTTTCCCTTTCTCGATGGGACTCTGTAGGGATTTTCCAAGTAAGAAAAATCCTTTCTAGAAGTATTTTGTTGTTGTTAATCCTCATCCGAGGATATTTTTCCTTTGTGTTTTTTTTAGGGAGAGTGGAAGAGAGAGGGAAAGACAAAGAGAAACATTGATGTGAGAGAGACACATTGGTTGTCTCCTGCACCCACCCCAACCAGGGCCTGGGCTCAGGAGGAGCCTGTAACCTAGGTACGTGCCCTCGATCAGAATCAAACCCGGGACCCTTTAGTCCACAGACCGGCCCCTATCCACTAAGTCAAACCGGTTATAAGTATTTTAGTAACTGCTATGGCTGTAGCCCTTTGACAAAGGAATGTTCTACCCAATGAGAAGACATATGGTTCATCATTAACACATCTTTATCTGGTGGTCGGGGGGGGGGGGGGTTTGGATTGAAATCCACCTTTCATACATGAGAGAGGCCTCATTAGTTTCTTTTTTTCAAATTAAATTTATTGGGGTGACATTGGTCAACATGAACATACAGGTTTCTATGTTATAAGATCTGTATACTACACCATGTATCCACCACCCCAAAGTCAAACCTCATTAGTTTCACTTCCTTCTTTTGAAAAACACATTCCCTTATTTTAGTTATGCATTCAACCATTCAGTTAAAAAAAAAAAGCAAAACAAAAAACACTTCACAAACAATTATAGAAAGTTAAATGGTGAGAAGTAAAATTTAGCTCTTTAAATATAAAGATTTGATTTACCTAAGCAATCAAAGATCTGATGATGCAGGGTATATCTTTACTTCTCCCTTTATGGTTTCCTAGTAAGGGAGACCAATAGTATGGAAAAAACACTTTTGTCCCTTTAACAGAGAGAGAAACCTAAATCCCAATTCTGTATCGGCATACTTTGTTGATGATTTAAAAAAAATTTTTTTTTTTACTGGTTTCAGAGAGAAGGAAGAGGGAGAAAGAGATAGAAACATGAATGATGAGAGACAATCATTGATCAGCTGCCTTCTGTATGCCCCACACTAGGGATTGAGCCCACAACTCAAGCATGTGCCCTGACTGGGAATCAAACCATGACCTCCTAGTTCATAGGTGGATACTCAACCACTGAGCCACACTACTGGGCTCAGCATACTTTGTCAGGTAAATCTGTTCCAATCTTAGATTGATCATACGTAAGATTTCTTTTTCAAGATTCCTTTTCTATGAACCTTCTGCAACATACACAAGTTTTCTGCAACTTTCATAAATCTTTCACCCTTTGTCCTATCTTTTTCCTTTTCATTGTAGAACAATCATTTACTTTAGGGCAAAATTACTTTTTTTTTCTTCAATTAAAATGTATTCCCATTCTCCATAACTTCTTTTACTAAATGCACATCTTACCATCTACATGAATCATTTCCAGTCACCATAGCATCCTAATAAGGCTCTATCACAAGGATCTGGATCCCAAACTGAGGCACCTTGGGCCCCTTTAACCTGGTCATATGAAACATTTTCTCCACATTATTCCCTGGTTTTCCATCTGGTCTGTTAGTTCCAAAGCTAGAAAGCAATGGACAACTGTATGTCCTTAATGAAACTAACATCCTTAAGGAGCTATTTACTAAAGATTAGTCATAGATCATGCATACTTTTAAAGCAATTGCATTAGTTTTTGTTATTTTTCCAATTTGTATGAGTGCTCATTTATTTTAAGGCAATTGAATAGAGCCCTTTTATGATCTAAATTTGAATTTACAAGTTATGTTTTTATTGATTTTTAGAGAAAGAGGAAGGGAGAGCGATAGAGAGATAGAAACATCAATGAGAGAGGAACATCATCGATTAGCTGCCTCCTACATACCCCCTCCTGGGGATTGAGCCCACAACCCAGGCATGTGTCCTGACCGTGAATTAACCAGTGACCTCTTGGTTCCTGGGTTGATGCTCAAACTTTGAGCCACACTGGCCAGGCTACAGGTCAATTTTTGGCAATAGCATCTAGCAGTAGAAACATACCTTATTTATAACATGCATACATAGACACACATAAACACACAGACAGCACAACAATACAAAATTCAAAAGAAAAATTATGGATCCAAAAGAAAAGAGAATGGCCCTGTAAGGCCTTAAAAAGGACAGATTTTCCTGGGGAAAGACTGAAAAATGGCTTCAGAGGTGAGGCCTGAGCATCAGATGGCTGCTGTGCATCTGGAGACAAAGATGGGGGAGGGAGGAAAGGTAGAGGGTAGGCAGGGGGTAGGCAAGGGTGTGGGGCTAGAAAGTGAGGGATCTCCAGGGTTTGTGTAGTAAAGGTAGTTTTCGAGTTGCTAGCACAAATGTAGGAAAAGTTTTCTAAGGATCCCCCTTTTGTTCCAGTTTCACAAGTGCCAGATTCCTTTTTAATATACCAAGAATTTACCTAATTCAGAATTATTTTTCCTAAGGGAGGCAATAGAGCCTCTTGATTTCTTTTAGAGCTATCAAGGTACCAGGTGTTATTTTGTTGTTGTTGTTGTTTTTAAAGCTCCCTATTGTCTCTGGGAGGAACTGTATGTTCTTTGTTTTCACTGAGCGTGCAAATAAAAAAGCTTTGGGTTTGCAGAGGAATCCCATCTTGGCCAACAAAGCTTGAGGTCACCTCATAAGACTTTAGTCCAGAGGCCTAGGCAATTGCAATTCTCTGGACCACAATTTTGGTGCATGCAATTAGCCAAAGTCCCAAATGGTGGCTGATTAGCATGTGAAACTTAGAGAATGAGTTATCCACTATGCACTTCTCCTTATGGGGAGTCTCCATGCGCAACCCCCACTCCGACCCCCCCAGTGCCTGTTAGTGTGAGCATTCTCACAAACTGGGTAAGGCCTAGTTCCAACCTGGAGGATACCCTCCCTGGGTATCAAATGCAACGGAGGAAAGCCCTCTCAGGGGGATACCCTCCTGGTGCCAACCACGACTGAGGGATACTTTTCCTAGGTACCACACCTGAATCCTATGGAGGGGCCCTCGGTTCAAACATATGAACCAAGATCACTGGATGTGGGTCCCCTACCTAAATTCAATAAAGTCTTTGAGACCTCAGCAGCAAGTGGGAGGTCTTGGATCTGAGAGGACGTACCTCAGGTGCCACTGGGAAGACAGCTCAGCACAAGGGGCTGGTGCAAGTGCCAGACCAGTTGGTTTCAGGATGGTGTTAGGAGATGGAATCATTGCTTCAGTGCCACACATTAGGCACCATGGAATGTTAACTGATGGTTGTTGACTCCAATTCAATGCCATCAGAAATTCCCTGGATTGCGGGCTTGATCCCCAGTAGGGGGCATGCAGGAGGCAGCAGGTCAATGATTCTCTCTCATTATTTGTATTTCTATCTCTCTCTTGCTCTCCCTTCCTCTCTGAAATCAATTTAAGAAAACAAAAGGATATAGAAACTATAAAAAGAACCAGTCAGTAGTGAAGGACACACTAACTGAAATGAAGAATAATTTACAGGGAATCAACAGTAGATAGATGAAACCAAGAACCAAATCAGCTATTTGGAATATAAGGAAGCAAAAAACACCCAATCAAAACAGAAAAGAAAAAAAAAAAAAAAAAAAAGGAAATCCAAAAAAATGAGGATAGTATAAGGAGCCTCTGGGACAACTTCAAGTGTATCAATATTTGATTTGCATCATGGGGTTGCGGAAAAGAAAAGAGAGAGAGCAAGAAATTGAAAAATTATTTGAAAAAACAATGATAGAAAATGTCCCTAACTAACCTGGTAAAGAAAATAGACATACAGGTCCAGAAAGTTCAGAGAGTTGCAAACAAGATTACCTCAAGAAGCCCACACCAAGACACATCAAAATAAAAATGCAAAAGATGAAAGAGAAAGAGAGAATCTTAAAACAGTAAGAGAAAAGCAGTTAGATACCTACTAAGCCCATCGGCTGATTTTTCAACAGAAACTTCGCAGGCTAGAAGAAGGTAGCAAAAAAATATTCAAAGTGATGAAAAACAAGGACCTACAAGCAAGATTACTCTATCCAGCAAAGCTATCATTTAGAATTGAATGACAGATAAAAAGCTTCCCAGATAAGAAAAAGCTGAAGGAGTTCATCACCATCAAAACAGTGTGACTTGAGATGTTAAAGGGTATTCTTTAAGAAGAAGAAGGAGCCCTAACTGGTTTGGTTCAGTGGATAGAGCCCCGGCCTGTGGACTTGGGGGTCCCAGGTTCGATTCCAGTCAAGGGCATGTACCTTGGTTGCGGGCACATCCCCAATGGGGCATGTGCAGGAAGCAGCTGATTGATGTTTCTCTCCCATCGATGATTCTAACTCTCTCCCCCTCTCCCTTCCTCTCTGTAAAAAATCAATAAAATATATTTTTAACAAAAAAGGAGGAGGAGGAGGTGGAGAAGGAAGAAAAGATAAAAAATATGAACAATAAAATGGCAATAGATACGTATCTAGCAACAATTGGATCTAAAAGCCTAAATAAATGAACAAGAAGAAGAAGGAGGAGGAGGGGAAGGAGGAAAAAGAAAAGATAAAAAATATGAACAATAAAATGGCAATAGATACATATCTAGCAACAACTGGATCTAAAAGCCTAAATAAATGAACATGGAGAAGAGAAACAGACTCATAGATACAGATAATGTTTTGATGGTTGCCAGGTGGTAGGGGATTGGGGAGATGGATGAAGTAGGTGAAAGGGTTAAGAAGTACAAATTGTTTGTTACAGAATAGTTATGAGGATGTAAAGTACAGCATAGGGAATATAATCAATAATATTCTAATAATGCCCTGGCCGGGTGGCACCATACCATAGACCAAAAGTTTTCGATTTCCAGTCAGGGCACATACCTAGGTTGCAGGTTTCACACCACTACCCCTCCCCTCTACCCTCATCCCGTCAGGGCGCATACAGGAGGCAACTGATCAATGTTTCTCTGTCACATCTATGTTTTCTTTTCCCTCTTTCTCTCTCCCTCACCTTTCTCTCTCTCTAAAAATCAATAAAAATATATTCTAATAACTATGTATGGTTTCAGATGAGTACAAAATTTATTGGAATATCACTTACTAAGTTATATAATGTCTAATCACTAGAGTGTACACCTGAAATTAATATAATATTGTATGTTAACTGTAATTGAAAAATAAAAAATGATTTGAATTTTTAAAAAAAGGAAGGAAGGAAGGAAGAAATGGGGTTTCTCTTGCTCAATGCCACATCCCCTGTGTCAGTCACACTGTTAGGATAGAGCAACATTTTCTTAAATATCTGTTGGAGAAACAGAGGAGTTTAAGAATGAACTGTGCATGGAAATGTGGTCTGATGACTTCCTGGTTGAGCTCTATGCCTCACCCTCTTCATAGCTCCACTGTAATGTTTACCCCTAATTTGTTTCCTGTGGCTGCTGTAACAAATTACCACAAATTGGGTGGTTTAAAACCATGGAAATTTATTCTCTCACACTTCTGGAAGCCAGAAGTCTAAAATCCAGTAGAGCTGTGTTCCCTCCGGGCACTGTAGGAAAGGATCCATTCTTGCCTCTTCTAGCTTCTGGTGACTTCTGACATGGTATTCTGGGGCTTGTGGCTGCATCACTCCAGTCTCTACCTCCGTCCTCACATGGCCTTTACCTCTTCATGTCTTCTCTTCTGTCCCTTATAAGGATACTTGGTGTTGGATTTAAGGCCCACTTGGAAAATCCAGGATGATCACATCTCAAGATCCTTAACTTAATGACAAGTGCAAAGACCCTATTTTCAAATAAGGCCATATTCACAGGTTCTGGCGATGAGGATGTGCACACAGCTTTTGGGAAGCCACCATTCAACTCACTACACCCATTCAATCGTAATTGCAGCTTTTCTTTTTGGCTCCTTACCAGAATGTTGTGTTATTTATAAATATATTTAGCTGCAAGTTATAGATAACCCCACCAGTGGAGCTCAACCCATAAGGATTTGCTGTTATTTAACAAGAAATGGCAGAGGAATGCCATCCAAAGATGGCCCGGCAGTTCAGTGATTATCACCAAGGACCCAGGCTTTGGATGTGCCTCTTCTCTACTATCCTCAGTGCTGTGGCTTTTCAACCTCGGGCTCAGTCCCTCCTGGTCAAGCTCTAACCATCAAACTCTTACACAATAGCATCCACAGCAGGAAGGGAGAAAAGGTGACAGATAGAGCCACTTTCTTCTCATGCTTGTCTCTACATAAGGGTGGGAAATCTTTTCCAGAGCCAACTCCCCAGTGTACTTCCCATTATGGTTCACTGGCCAGTTGGTTCTCATCCCACCCCATCCCCAAGTCAATCCTGTTAAAGAGGAACAGAATTGTCCAAGACTGTCTGAGATGAGTGGTTCTCAACTTTAGCTGCCCAATAGAATCACCTGGGTAGTTTTTAAGAAATACTGATGTCCAGACCTAGCTGGTTTGGCTCAGTGGATAGAGCGTTGGCCTGTGGACTGAAGACTCCCAGGTTCAATTCCAGTCAAGGACACATGCCCATGTTGCAGGCTCGATCCCCAGTAGGGGACATGCAGGAAGCAGCTGATCAATGATTCTCTCTCATCATTGATGTCTCTCTCCCTCTCCCTTCCACTCTAAAATCAATAAAAATTCTATATAATAAAAGGCTAATAAAAATTCTATATAATAAAAGGCTAATAAAAATTCTATATAATAAAAGGCGGAACGACCAGTCACTATGATGTGCACTGACCACCAGGGGTAGACGCTCAATGCAGGAGCTGCCCCCTGGTGGTCAGTGCACTCCTTCAGGGGGAATGCTGCTCAGCCAGAAGCCGAGCTCATGGCTGGCAAGTGGATTGGTGGTTGTGGGAACCTCTCCTGCCTCCAAAGCAGCACTAAAGATATCCAGCAGACATCCCCCAAGGACTCCCAGACTGCGAGGGCACAGGCTGGGCTGAGGGATCCCCTGAGTGCATGAATTTCCTGCACTGGGCCTCTAGTATATAATAAAAATAAAGAAAAACAAGAGTTTAAAAAAGAAACACTGATGCCCAGAACTCATCCATAGGTAAATTAAATTACAAATTCTAGGAGGAAGGCCCAGGGTTTTGGCTTTTTTATGTTTGTTTATTTATTTATTTATTTAAAATATATTTTATTGATTTTTTACAGAGAGGAAGGGAGAGGGATAGAGAGATAGAAACATCGATGAGAGAGAAACATTGATCAGCTGCCTCCTGCACACCTTCTATTGGGGATGTGCCCACAACCAAGGTACGTTCCCTTGACCAGAATCAAACTTGGGACCCTTCAGTCCGCAGGTTGACACTCTATCCACTGAGCCAAACCAGTTTCAGCTTGGCTTTTTTAAAAAGGTAATTTCACCCTGGTCAGTTTTGCTCAGTGGTTGGAGTGTCAGCACATGAAATGAAGGATCAAGGGTTTGATTCCCAGTCAAAGGCAGTTACCTTGGTTTCAGGTTCCCCAACCCCAGTAGGGGTGCTTGTGGGAGGCAACCAATCTATATGTCTCTCTCAGATTGATGTTTCTCTCTCTCCCCCTCCTCTTTCTCCCAACTCTCTCCAGAAATCAATGGAAAAAATATCCTCAGGTGAAAATTAAAAAAACAAAAGATAGTTTCCCCAAATAATTCTAATATATAGACAAGGTTGAGCATCACTGACATAACCCAGGGGTCAGCCAATTTTTCTACAAAGGGCCAGATATCAAATATTTTGGCCAGACTTTCTTGCAACTACTCAACTCTGCCTTTATGTAGGGAGCGACTCTAGAGTTAAGCCTTGGATTGACCTGTGGCAGAGCCACAAACAAGTCTCAGCTTAGAAGGCAGAGCCCTCTTAGCATAATTAAGCTTGACCTTATGGTCATCCCCTACATCAGTGGTCGGCAAACTGTGGCTCGCAAGCCACGGTTTGCCGCTCTGTTGACTAATGAATTTGCCGACCACTGGGATAGGGGCTTAATCACAAGGAACAACTACAGCCTGTAATTATTGGAATTGAGAGTCTAGGTTAGTGATCGGCAAACTCATTAGTCAACAGAGTGGCAAACCACGGCTCGTGAGCCACATGTGGCTCGCGAGCCACAGTTTGCCGATTACTGCCTTAGATCCTTCCTAGGTAGCTAATGGGATGTGGGAGAAGCAGCAAGTGCTGCCAAAACAAGTGAAACTCACAAAAACATTGTAACTATGTTGACCACTACCTTGTTTTTCTCTGTCTATAAAATAAAGCCTCAGCTTGCTGGCTGGATCCTTCTCTGTGACCTCATCCAGGCACAGGAGATCCACCAAGCCCCAGGTATATTCTCTTTGTCTGTCTTTTCTTTAATCCTTCGACATCCCCCCTCAGGCTCACTGAACCCTTGGCTGTGCTGGCGCGGCACACCTTTATAGTGCAAAAGTAGCCACAGACAATACTGTCATGAATGAGTGTGGCTGTTTCAATAAAGCTTTATTTACAAAGACAGGTAACAAGCTGTACTTGACCTGTGAGCCATCGTATTCCACCTTTGGCTCAAATCAGTCATGATTGATTCATGCTCTGGAGTTGGACCAATTTCAGTCTGCACAAAATTCTGTGAGCAAGAAGAAAGGGGAAAATTGCTCTGGCTGGGTAGCTCAGTTGGTTAGAATGTCATCCTGATATGTCAAGTTTGTGGTTTCGATCCCTGATCAGCACACATACAAGAATGAACCAATGAATACACAAATAAGTGGAAGAACAAAATTTATGTTTCTCTGTCCCCCTTACCCCCTCTCTCAAGATCAATCAATAGCCCTAACCAGTCTGGCTCAGTGGATAGAGCGTCACCCTGTGGACTGAAAGGTCCCAGGTTCGATTCCGGTCAAGGGCATGTACCTTGGTTGCGGGCACATCCCCAGTGGGAGGTGTGCAGGAGGTAGCTGATCGATATTTCTAACTCTCTATCCCTCTTCCTTCCTCTCTGTGGAAAATCAATAAAATATATATTAAAAAATCAATCAATAAAAAAAGTTTTAAAAAAAGAAGAAAGAGAAATGATTTCAGGGGGTTGGGAGCCACAGTTGTGAACTTGAAGGCAGGATGGATTTTGTTCATCTGTTTTGTACAGTCTCTAGCACAGTGACTTGCAAGTCAGGCAATGTTTGTTGAATGAAAACAAAATCCAAAGGGAGTGTTTATGTAAGAGCATGAGGAATATTTTTCCTGAAGCATCATTCATGATAAATCTAATCTCTAAAAATGTTTTCGGAAGATACGTAATAATGTCTTTCTTCCTATCTGTGGAATAATGTCCCCCAAAGATGTCCATGTCCTAATGCCTAGAACCTTTGAAGACGTTGTGTTGCATGGTGAGTGGGAATTAAGGGTGCAGATGGAATTAGGGTTGCTAATCATGAGATCACAAGATGGGAAGATTATGCTGGATTATCCAGGTAGATCCAATGTTATCACAAGGGTCCTTATAAGAGGAAGTAGGAGCATCATATAAGAAAAAGGAGATTCACCCGTTGGCTGCCGGGATTGGAGGTCAGAGCAAGTTTCTTGGGCACCACTGAGGGAGATGGCGGTTACCCAGGAGGAAATTAAGAAGGATCCAGAGAAGCCAATCGACCTGCAGCTGCTGCGCGTCTTCACCACCAACAACAGGCGCCACCACCGCATGGACGAGTTCTCCTGCAGGAACGTGCTGTCCAGCAAGCTGCAGATCTACACCTGGATGGATGCAACCTTGAAAGAACTGACTAGTTTAGTAAAAGAAGTCTACCCAGAAGCTAGAAAGAAGGACACACACTCCAACTTTGCAATTGTTTTTACGGATATTAAAAGACCTGGCTATCGGTTGAAGGAGATTGGCAGCACCATGTCCAGGAGAAAGGGGACTGATGATTCCATGACCCTGCAGTCACAGAAGTTTCATACAGGAGATTATCTGGACGTAGTGATCACTCCTCCAAATTCAGAGCGCATGAGACCATATTAAATTTTATTGACTACTAGAGGCCCGATGCATGAAATTCGTGCAAGAGTAGGCCTTCCTTCCCCCCGGCGGCTGGCACTGGCTTCCCTCTGGCCTCCAGCAGGTACCTGGGACCCGGGCTTCCCTTGCAACCCTGGCTTCATCCAGAAGGTTGTCTGGAAGGACGTCTGGTCTAATTAGCATATTACACTTTTATTATTATAGATTTCTTGAGTTTATTTTTCATTCAATTATGTAAAATAAATTTAGGCTTTTTCCTCCCCTTTTTGTTGCTATTAAGCCTTTAAACTAAACAAATTGTAGTGCATTTATTTAGGAGTTAGGTTTGGCTGTGCTATGATATGAATGTTAATAGAACATCCATGTTTGAAGTCCTATAAAATATGAAGTGCTCTTAGCATTTTATGTAAAAGTGTTATTAAATATACATGTGCAATCAAATGCAAAAAAGAAAAAAAGAAAGAAAAAGAAGCTGCTAAATCCTGGCTGGTCATCCCAATACATACCACGGTTGTGGGTTTGATCAGGACACGTACAAAGAAGCAACCAATGAATGCATCCCTAAGTGGAACAACAAAATCAGTGTTTCTCTTTCTCTTTCAAATCAGGAAAATTATAAAAACAGAAAAAGGGGCAGTGATGATGAAAACAGGTTGAAGTAATGTGCTTTGAAGATGGGGAGGAGCCACAACTCGGGGAATGTGGGCGGCCTCTAGAAGCTGGAAAAGGCAAGAAAAAGGACCCTTTCCTCCGGAAAAGAAAGCAACCCAGCACCCTCTGACTTCAGCCCTCTGAGACCTGTTTTGGACTTCTCTCCTCCAAGACAATAAATGTGTGTTGCTTGCAGACATTAAGTTTGTAGCAATTTACTGCAGCAGCATTCGGACACTAAAGCACTTTTCTGGAGTCTAGTCCCTAGCAGTGGTCTCCTGTGAGCCACATCTCGTATTCGCTCTCTGGGGTATGTCCCTCCCACACTAGTCAGTGCTGCCTGGGACTTACCAATGCATGATAACAGATGAGATGTGGTGTCAGCTCCAGACCCAAGCATCAAGAAGACTGGGCAGCTCCACTTTTGCGCTTCGGGGAGTCCCCAGATGCGGCATGTAAGCAGTCCTGCTGAAGTGGCCCATGTGGAGAGGAGAGACTCTGAGACAGCTTGGAGTGGAGAGGGGCCCAGGCTTCCCAGCATTCCACTTTAGCCCCTCCCCACCCCCATGACCTCAGCTCATCAGACTGCAACAGCATGAGGGACCCCAAGCAAGGTCAGCTGTGGAATAGCCCATCGAGCCTAGTCTGTCCACAGGGACATGGTTGTTTCAAGCCACTGTCCAATTTCAGCTACCATGAGTGAAGGCCCTACTGTGGTGGGTGCTAGGGAACCATTGGTTCATATTACTGTCCTGAATATCATTCCCACTTTCCAGATGAAGAAACTGAGGTCCTGGAAGAAGGTAACTAGACCTGCTGGTAGATGGGAGAACTGGGTTTCTGCGTTGGGGGGCCAGATATGGCGGGGATCTCCCTTTTCTGCGTCCAGCACGGAAAGAGAGAGGAACCGGTTCTGAGTGGAGGCAGCTAGGGATTGAGAAATAAGAGACCAGACACAAAGATAGAAGGAAAAAGCTGGGAGCTGGGTGGAATCGCTGCCACCTCTAATGGAGAGGCAGGGACCCAGAGCCCACGCAGCAAGTTTATTTTATACCCCCAAATACCAGGGGGTTTCACCAGAACTTAGGATCAAAGGAGCTTATTTGCATTCTTTAGTAGGCCCTAGCATTCCTGGTGCTTGACTGGATTTACATATCAAAGCCCGCTCCTCGGCACCTGGACAAAGGTAAGAAGTCAGTACTGATAACACTCTCTGGCCTTCTTGGGGAATGTGTATCCGAGACGCGGCTCTGCCTGTCGCCTCGCCTCAGACTCAGCTGACGATAATTTAAAGAAATGCCCATGTGCCTTCCCAGGGGGCCCTCTACAGGTTTCAACCTGTCTGTCCAATTCCGGAGCCCCAGGCCCTTTGCACTTCCCAATGCAACCTCTCCTCAAAGCTCTTAGATAAAATTCAAAGGCCTAGGTTGGTCCTCGTCGCTGCTTTGGCACCATTGGCTACCACCATGCTGGTTTCAGCAAACCCTTAGCTCCACTCAGTCCTGTTTCCTCCGCTTGTTCTCAAGTCTCATCAGAGAAAAGGATTACTTACAGTAAATGAAAACCAAGACTTGTACAGGAAGCACAGGGTGATCCATTACAGGGTTATTCTAGCCTGTAATGTACCTGCGTGCTCTCAGACACAGCCAGACTGTCTGGAGAGGGCCTGGGAGTGTTCAAACTGCCCTGTGCCTGCTCCTGGGGTCAAGGTTCAGAGATGCAGAACAGGAGGAGCAATGCCCCCACCCCCACCCCAGGCTGTTCCTCAGGATCTCCAGGCACTGCTGCACCAGGAGTCAGCGGATGTTCTGATGCTGGGGTGTGTATCTGCAACCCTGGGGGCTTTGGAGAGCCTGGGAGCCAGGAAGGGCTTCTATGCTGAATCACCAACCACAGCCCTGACCCCAGGCTGCCTGACCAGTAGCTGCTCGGGGTCCTTGCACCCCCTAGTGGCCATGAGGAGAAAAGAGTCACTTCTCAGCTAGTCAGTGGAGATTAGGAAACTGGGTCCCAGGTGGCATTGAAAAGTCAGACTCTCCTATTCCTTCACTACCAAGTAAACAGAAGACACAACTCAGAAGAATGGATGGCCCCAGTCAGACTTCTTTTTTTTTTTTTTAAAGAACAATGTACCCGGTCGGCGTGGTTGAACCAGGAGGTCATGGTTCGATTCCTGATCAGGGCACATGCGTGGGTTGCAGGCTCAGTCCCCAATAGGGGGTGTGCAGGAGGCAGCCAATCAATGATTCTCTCTCATCATTGATATTTCTAGCTCTCTCTCCCTTTCCCTTCCTCTCTGAAATCAATAAAAAAATATCTTTTTAAAAAAGAAAAAGAGTTGCCCTGGCCAGTTTGACCCAGTGGATAGAGCGACGGCCTGGGGACTAAGGAAGGGGTCCCAGGTTCGATTCTGGCCAAGGGCACGTGCCTGAGTTGCGGGCTCGATCTCCAGTGGGGGGCGTGCAGGAGGCAGCCAGTCAGTGGTTCTCTTTCATCATTGATGTTTCTATCTCTCTCTCCCTCTTCCTTCCTCTCTGAAATCAATAAAGAAATATATTTAAAAAAATAAAAAGAGTTGTTGACAGTGGTGAAAAATGGCACCAGGTGTTAGATGGGTGGAGTCAAATCAGACCTTGGTTTAGCAACTTCAGTTCTTGAGTTCTGACTAAGAATTCAGAGCCAAGACTCAAACTATAAGAGAAAGTTTATGTAGAAAGTCACAGAAGTAGGAAAAGTGAGCCACCTGGGCATGGGATCATAAAACAAGTTACAGAGATAAAAGAGAAGCCCTTGGGGCTTAGGTAAAAGAAAGGTAAAGGTAACAAGCCTGGGGTGAGGAGGGGGGAGACGGGAGAAGGGAGGAGGAGGAAAAGGTGCAGATGTGCTCCCTTCTGGTAGGGAGAGCAGGAGCTAAGAGCTGCTGGGGCCCTGTCCTCAGGGCTTTTAAGGGTGGGGATTTTAGGGGCGGTCCCAGGGGAGGACCTTAATAGAATATGCATCAGCTTTCCAGGTGTGTCCTTTCAGGGTCGTGGTCTCCACTGATTGGTCGGCGCCAGGCCTGGGGGTCATTAGTCAATGCAGCTGGTCCTGAGGTCAGCCATGTCATCATTTGCCTGGTTTGGCTGCTTCTCTGGGCCTGGAACTGAAACACAGATGAGGCCTAGATGTTATCCCCACAGGATGATGCTGAAGGGAGTGGTCCTGTAAGGGCTGGCATGAGAGTCCCATGAGGCCACTCTTAGGCCCCCTGTTCCTCCTCCAACAGGGTCTACTGCATGATTAGCGACTTGCCAGGGGAGGAACGGTTCCTTCTTTTCTCAGTTTTGCCCATCACTAGACACCCAGGACTCTCTGTCCTGGTGACCTTCCATACCTGGCCCATCATCCATCTGTCCTTGCTCTGCTCACATCTGTCTAATTGCCTACCACAGAGGGGTCTCTAACCACTGAAAAGGGAGACAGGATCATTGGGCCAGGAGCCACTGAGAAGATAGTCAATGCATCCTATCTAATAAAAGACTAATATGCAAATTGAACGTATCTCTGCTACACCCACAAGCCATGCCCCCCAGCCAATCAGGAGTGAGTGTGCAAATTAACCCAACCAAGATGGCTGCAGCCACGGAGGAAGCAGGAGGCTTGGGTTTCCCCTGCAATGGAGGAAACCAAGCATCTGCACACCCTCGCTGTCCCTGGCCTCTGCTCAAGGCTACAAAGTTTCAATTATAGAAGATAAATGAATCCCAGATCCCAGGGCCTCCACTTAGGTTGCCGGGGTGTGTGGCCAGCCTGCAAACCACCACAGGCCCCTCTCCCAGGCCACCCCATGCCCCAAGGGAACCCCCACCCTGATCCAGGACACCCTTCAGGGTAAACCAGCTGGCCCCCATTTGTGCACTAGGTCTCTAGCCTATCTAATAAAAGAGTAATATGCAAATTGAGCATCACTCCAACACACAAAGATGTGGTCAAAGATGGCTGCCCCCATGTGGACACAAAATGGCCACCACAAGATGGCCAGCAGGGGCGGGCAGCTGTGGGCAATCAGGCCAGCAGGGAAGGGCAGTTAGGGGTGACCAGGCTGGCAGAGGAGGGAAGTTGGGGCGGGGGGAGGGGGGACCAGGGCTGCAGGGGAGGGCAGTTAGGGGCAATCAGGCTGGCAGGGGAGCAGTTAGGCATCAATCAGGCTGGCAGGGGAGTGGTTAGGGGGTGATCAGGCTGGCAGGCAGAAGCGGTTAGGGGCAATCAGGAAGGCAGGCAGATGAGCAGTTGGGAGCCAGCAGTCCTGGATTGTGAGAGGGATGTCCCTACTAGGATCGGGCCTAAATGGGCAGCCGGACATCCCTCGAGAGGTCCCAGATTGGAGAGGGTGCAGGCTGGACTGAGGGACACCCCCCCTCCCCCGCACGAATTTCGTGCACTGGGCCTCTGGTTAGATAATAATTGTAATTACCTTTGGTTGTTTCCAGGAATCGGATGAAAAGGAAAAGAGAGAGCATAGGCTTTTCGCTAAGTATCTAAGTTCAGAGGGGAGCCAGGTGTCATTCTCCAAAATCCAGGAAGAAAATGGTCAAGTTAGAAGCCAAGCCTGGGCAAGCCATCATCTCTCACATGTCAGTTCTGAGAAAATCACATTCTTTCTGTAAGCTAGAGAAGTTAAAGGTGGCTTTTGGTTCCAGCAGGGAGGCATAGCCACAGCAAAATGCAATTACGAGATCAAAGGGACAATTTAATGCATCTTTAAGAGCCACTAATTTGATGCAGATGTGACCATCAAACCCTGCTCCCAAGACTTGTGTGCTTGACCCGGAAAAAAATCTTGTTATTTTGTGCCATGCTTTAACTTTGCAAATAAGAACATTTATTCTCATGGCATTAAAATATAAACAAATAACAATGACAGAGACCCAGAGAGCTTCAGGGACTAGTGAGAGGTGATTTCATGTAGACTCTCCCCAAATCAGCTAAAAAACGTGGCAGTGGGAAGCTTATCTTCAGAGAAATCCAGATTCAGGACCCAAAGTTTCCCTCTCCCCTTGCCCCCGCTCCAACCCATCATTATCAGGTAAAGGCTTCTTCCTTGAGGCTAGTGGTTCTGAAATGAGGAGGAGTAGTTCACACACAGACACGCTGACACACACACACATACATTTTGGCAATGTTTAGATACATTTAGTGTTGTCACAGCTGTGTGTGTGTGTGTGTGTGTGTGTGTGTGTGTGTGTGTGTGTATGCGCGCGCCGGCGCAGGTGAAGAAGAGATGGAGGGGTTGGAGGGGATGAGGGAAAGGGTAGTTAGAGGAAACACAAAATGAGATAAGAAAAAGTAAGGGAGAGGAGAGGCACGAGGCCTCACATAGGTGCTGGATCCACCCAGACCCGAAATCCCACCTTGGACTTTTCAATTATGTGAATCAATCACTTCTCTTTTTAGCTTATGCCGGTTTCAGGTGGGTTTCACTGGCTTGCAACCAAAAGACTCCTCGCTAACACAGCAGTGACTGTGAACTGCTTAAGGAGGCCTGTAACGTTGAGTAGGGTTGCTTTTACCCCCTGACCACTCTCAAAGCCAGGGGAACATGCTGCTCCGCGATCATCTTGGGTTTCTGGTGTCGTTTGGGCATGAAGACAGAGACACGGGAACCCTCGGTGACAGAAGGGGCGGCAGGCAGGAGCCACCCGCTCCCGAAGAAGCAGGCTGCAGCCTGGTAAACCTTAAATTGGAGGTGGGAATCCATCTCGCCTGAGACAGACTTATCTGGGTGTTGACGGAAAAGGTGACTCCAAAGAGAAGTGCCCTTGGGGCCACCTACATTCCTTTGGATGCGGAATTCGGAATTCGTGCACAGGCGCACAGCAGGCTGGAGCGGGTGGGAGGGTTCCTTCCTCCAGCATCCTCTCCTCTCCCCCTCCCCGCCTGCCAGCGAGGGAGGCTGGGATCACCCAGCCAGGAGGAGAGCTGGGCCGGGCTTCATCTGCATTGCGCCAGCCCCCGCCTGAGGGTGGGTGGGAGTAGGGGTTGGACCACTTTGGGAGTCAGGATTGGAGCTGGGGGAGGGGGGGAGGCGGCGGGAAGGGGGGGGGGGGGAGGCAGCCCCAGCAGCTGACTGCCTGTCCTCTCCCCTCCCCCTCCTCCATCTTCAACTAAGCCGGACTCCTGTTTCTCACCAGGTGGGAGTCATAGTGGGGGGCGGGGGGCACAAATAAAACAGGGAGAATACTCTTAGCTCCTTTTCTAGCATGTGGGATGCAGAGACATGAGACACCACCACACAGGCCTCCTTCTGCTTTGGCACACTGCATTAAGCAGGTGTGATAAATGGCATCCACCTAGACAGCAGGAATGAGGAACATGAGGTCACCAGAACATGCTCTGGGAGAGAGGGCGATGCCCCACCCAGTAGTTCTCAATCCTGCCTGCATGTGAATTACCTCAGGAGCAAATAAATAAATATTGATGGCTGAGTGCCCTGTCCAGGGAGTCTGCAGATGTGATTAATGCAGAGAAAAAAGTAAAAAACAAGCAAAAACCATCCTGAGCAAATAGTCACGTCAAACCTATAAGCATCCTATAAACCTGGCTTGGAGTCCTGGCTTGACCCCAACATCACAGAATCAGACTGTGACTCTGGCCAACATTCTTAACCTCCCTGACCTTTAATTACCTGTAGCACAGAAGGTTGGGGCAGCTGCATCCTTGCCAGAGACTTCTCCTCTTGCTCTTAATTCCTCAGCCACCCTGGTCTCCATGTCCCCAGAAGCTGGCATCTCTCTGGTCTCCATGCTTCTACCTAGGCTGTCCCCTCTGACTAACTCACTCCTAATCAGGCTTTCATACCCAGCTTTAGTATCATTTGCTCTGAAAGTCTTTGTGTGCACATGCAGTTCCTTCTGCCTGGGACTGTCCCCAGATACCCCTTCATCCCTCATTCCTTTAGTCCTAGCTCCCTGGAGTGTAACTAAGCACACTTAGAGGAAATCTACATTTCTCAGGTGACTAAATTTTGGCTAATGGAATGTGAGCCATGTGACTTGCCCAATTTCTCAGTCATGGCCTCAAAGGCAAGAAGTGTACACTTTCTTTTTCTTTCCTGCTGGCTAGAATGTTTGTATGATGGCAGGTGCTACACCAGCCATTTTGGACTCCGAGGTAACAATCTGGATCCGTGACCCTGAGGAGCAGCTGTGATAGCCCTGGACTTAAATAAAAGAAAGGTCAACTTTTATCTTGTTTTACCCCCTGCTGGTTGACCTTTGTTATGTTAACTTATAAATAAAAAGACCTGCCCAGCTGGTGTGGCTCAGTGGTTGAGTGTCAATCTATGAACCAGGCGGTCACGGTTCGATTCCTGGTCAGGGCACATGCCCAGGCTGCAGGCCCAATCCCCAGTGCGGGGCATGCAGGAGGCAGCCAATCAATGATTCTCTCTCACCATTGATGTTTCTCTCTCTCCCTCTCCTTTCCTCTCTGAAATCAATAAAAGGTATTTAAAAAATAAATAAGAAAAATAAAAAGACCTTTCAAAGTGAGAGGCAACAGCATTTATTTGAAATCAATAAGAATAACTATTTGATGGAGACAAGACAGTTTCTTCAATAAATGGTGTTGGGAAAACTGGACAGATACTTGCAAAAAAATGAAACTAGACCACCAACACTTACTATACACAAAAATAAACTCAAAATGAATAAAGGACTTAAATGTAAGATGGGAAAACACAAAAATCTTAGAAGAAGCCATAGTCAGCAAAATAGCAGATATTTGTTGTAGCAATATCTTTACCGATACAGCTCCTAGGGCAATGGAAACTAAAGAGAAAATAAACAAATGGGACTACATCAAAATAAAAAGCTTCTGCACAGCAAAAGAAACAACCAACAAAGCAACAAGAAAGCCCACTTCATGGGAGAACATATTTGCCGATGTTATCTCTGATAAGGGTTTAATCTCCAACATTTACAGGGAACTCATACAACTTAACAAAATCCAATCAAAAAATGGGCAAAGAACCTAAATAGACACTTTTCGAAAGAGGACATTCAGAAAGCCAAGAGACATATGAAAACATGCTCAAAGTCACTAATCATCTGAGAGATACAAATCAAAACAACAATGAGGTACCACCTCACACCTGTCAGAATGGCTATCATCAACAAATCAACAAATGACAAGTGTTGGAGAAGATTCGGAGAAATAGGAACCCTCCTTCACTGCTGGTGGGAATGCAGACTGGTGCAGCCATTGTGGAAAACAGTATGGCATTTCCTCAAAAAATTAAAAATGGAACTGCCATTTGACCCAGTAATACCACTTCTAGGAATATATCCCAAGAAAACAGAAACACCAATCAGAAAGGATATATGCACCCCTATGTTCATAGCAGCACAATTTACAATCGCTAAGATTTGGAAACAGCCTAAATGCCCATCAGCAGGTGAATGGATTAGAAAACTGTGGTACATCTACACAGTGGAATACTATGCTGCTATAAAAAAGAAGGAATTCTTACCATTTGCAACAGCATGGATGAAACTGGAGAGCATTATGCTAAGTGAAATAAGCCAGTCAGTGAAAGAAAAATACCTCATGATTTCATTCATTTATGGATAATAAAAAACATTATAAACTGATGAACAAAAATAGATACAAGGCAGAGAAGCATCAAACAGACTATCAAACTACAGTGGGAACTCTGGGCGGGTTGGGTGGAGGGAGGTAAGAGATCAACCAAAGGACTTTTATGCATGCATATAAGCATAACCAATGGACGGGAGACACTGGGGGAAGGTGGAGGGCATGTGCTGGAGGGTAGGGGAGGCAGGGGGAAGGTCAATTGAAGGGGGAAGGAGACATATGTACTACTGTTTGAATACTTTAAACAATAAAATAAAATTTAAAAAAAGAATAACTCTTTGAGAATCATTAATTCAGGAAGAAGCCGAAATAGCGTTCCTATTAGTAGACAAAGGCAATGCGTATTATGAGAAGGGGAAGCAGAACAATTACATCAATGAAAGGAAGGCATTTCTATTGGTGCAGATAAGCTAACATAGTGCTGCTAATTCTGAACAATGTTTTTAATTTTCAGTCCAGTAGTCATCAGTGCAGTAGTCATAATGACTGCTTTCTTGTTGTCTTTGCAAACAGTTCTTTGCAACACAGCGTTACCCTAGGCTCAGTCCAAAGGTTTTTTTTGCTCTGCTTTGAACATACTAAGTTTTCAAGTATAAGACATGCAAAGCAGTTCCTCCGGTGTGGCACTCAGCTCCATTTTGAAGTGGCTTCGTTTATACTATTGTTTACAGTTACAGCATCCAGTTCATAGTACAGTATTCTAACTAACACACCACTCATTCTCTACTGACTCACTCTTCAACTCTTAATATAACTACCTATATAAAATAGGTCCCTCTTGCCCTAGCCGGTTTGGCTCAGTGGATAGAGCATTGGCCTACAGACCAAAGGGTCCCGTGTTCAAATCTGGTTGAGGGCACATATCTTGGTGGCAGGCTTCTCCCCAGCTGGGCCCAGGACCAGGCTCAAGCAGGAGGCAACCAATTGATGTGTCCTTCTCACACTGATGTTTCCATCTGTCTTCCCCTCTCTCTTCCACTCTTCCTAAAAATCAAAGGACAAGTATCCTCGGGTGAGGATTCACAAAAAAATAAATTTAAATAATAAAATAGGTCCCTCTTGACTTATGTAACAAGTGGACCTTGATTTAATCTTAATTTGAATAAACAATCTGTACAAATGAAAAATAAAATAGGTCGCTCTTCATAACCACACCTTCATCTAGTGTGCTAAATATTTTATATAGACTGTATCTTTGAATTTCCTACGTGATATTAGGAAGGGGATCTTTATTAGTCCCATTTTACAGACCAGAAAGTAGAGCCACAGAGAGACGGACTCCTCGGCTCGTCTGATCCCAGGACCCATTACTACAACATAGGCCACAAATGCAGGTGTGCAAAATGATCACTTTCTCTGTTTTCTAGAGCTCAGGTTCATGCAAGCCCCGTGTCCTTCCTGGGACACCTGCCCCTCTCTCCATGGTTGTGCTGTGATCCTGAGTCTTGCAGGTGCCAAAGTGTCCCTCTGTCATTGACCCACCTGGTTGCCATGGATCCACTGTCTTGGTTTACATGACTTCTGAGGCTCTAGAATTCTCTGTGGCTTCTATATCCTGCTTGGGGCTCCAGGAAGCCTGGGTTCAAGCTTAGCTTTGCCTTTTGGGAGTCAGCTCACCTCTCCTAGCCTTTGCTTCCTCACCTGTGAAACAGGGATGGAGAGTCTGTGGTGTGTTTTGTTGGGATGCACCACCCAGCGGACCCCTCTACACCACCTTCCATCCTGCTTGGTAACTCAGCTCCAGGTGCAGCCCTTGACTACAAGGCCCACAGACCAGCAGTAGTCACTTGTCTTTCTCCTGTCCTCCTTCCAAAACAGTCTTTTTATGCTCTCTGGGTCAAAGCACCACCCTTCCTTCTGCTTCTGCCTCAGGCAGTCTGACTGACCCACATATCCATTTTATTTTTGTAGGCAAAATATCTGTATGCTTGCAGACTCTCCGAGGGAAGGCAGGGGAGGGTGGGTGGGAAGTGATCAACCAAACACCTTGTATGCATATATGCATAACCCCTGGACACAGACAATAGGGTGGTGAAGGGCTGGGGTGGGAGGTGGGGACCGGCTGGAAGGGGTCAATAGGGAAAAAGGGGGGACATATGTAATACTTTCAACAATAAAGATTTTTCTGTTTGGTCTTCACTTTATTAAAAATATAATCCAGCGCCCTCGCCGGTTTGGCTCAGTGGATAGAGCATCGGCCTGCGAACTGAAAGGTCCCAGGTTCAATTCTGGTCAAGGGCACATGCCTGAGTTGTGGGCTCGATCCCCAGTGGGGGACTTGCAGGAGGCAGCCAATCCATGATTCTCTCTCATTGTGGATGTTTCTATCTCTCTCCCTCTTCCTTCCTCTCTGAAATCAATAAAAAATATATTTAAAAAATAAAAATAAAAATATAATTCATCAAAGGAAGTGGCAACAAACATGACAAAGTGAGCTGCCCACCCTGGTCACAGAGACACAGTGGCAGGGCTGGTATCAGGACCCTTACCTCCTTGACCATCTCTATAATACTCTATATTTAGGTCAGAAATGGAAATCAACAATAAAGATTTAATTTTAAAAAAGACATATGTATGCTTAACAGATATAAGAGAGGATATAGTAAAAACCCTCCCTGCTTCACAGTTCTCTCTCCCCACAATTCCTCACCCCAGATGTCAACATTGTTACCAACTCCTTTATCCTTCCAAAGAGGATGTCTGCATATCCTAGCAACTAGGTTTACACATCCTCTTCCTTCCCACGTACACACTGTTTTTAAATTTTCTTGAGGAAAACTTCAAACATGTGCCAACAGTAGAGAGAACGGTGTAATGACCCCACCCTGTGCCTGGCACCCAGCTTCAACCGCTGTCCGTGCCTGGCCAGCCTCGTGTCATCTCTACCCCACCCACTTTTGCTCCCAATAGATTAATTGGACACTTCTTTATTTCATTCATAAATATTTCAGAACAGACCTCAAACATATAAGACTCCTTTTGAAGATCATAATCACAATATCATCATCATATGTAATAATTTTAACGAATTTCTCAGTACAATAAACTATTCAGTCATGTTCAGATTTCTCAGGTTGTTTCACCATTTGTATCAAGATACAAATAAGGTCCGTTACAATTGGTTGATATGGCTAAGTCCCTTTTAGTATTGGTTCCCTCCATGGCTTTCTATTTCTTTGTAAGATTTTGCTCATTGCACCCACGGTTTGCTGATGTCTCTTCATACGTTCCTTGTTCCTTATACTTCCATTAAATTGACATTTAAGAGCTCTTCCCGGCTATGGAAACCTGGGCTGGGGGCCTGGTGTGGGGCTGAAACTCCTTGCTTCTCACGGGAGGCATCTGCAGCCGAAATAGCCCTCCTGATTAAAAACAAAAGGGGGGGGATATATGAGTGTTGGAGCAGCCCATTCCATGCCCCACCCCTCCTACCAGTGTCAATGTGCTTTCTTCTTTAATTTTCTAGTTGTAGGACTTCCATTAAGCCAGATTTCAGGCCGTTCTGAATGATGGTTTGTGGAGAAGCACGGGACTTGGTTGGAAAGTCTATAAGAAGGATTCTTCAAAAGGTCGGGGGCCTCTTAGGGGGACCTTCCTGAAGGTGGCAGCCCCTGCCTTGACTTTTCCAAACAAGCCCAAGTCCCTGGGTGTTTTACTGGAATCTCCATGTTTAGTCTTTAGACCCGACCTTGTAGAAACATGTGCTTTCTCAAGGATACTTACCCTGCTGATTGTATCTAGAGGTTAATTTTAGTTCAAGCTGTTGTTACAATAAAAGCCTAAGAAGGCAGGCGAACTGGGCTGTTTTGGTGCCTCCTGCCAAGCAGCCCCCTAGCCTCTCTTTCACATAAAGGTGTGTCAGAGTAATCCGTTCATCCGTCACTCAGGGTCTGCTGGTCAGTCCCGGCAATGGTTGTTCATATTTTAGTTGCAATTTTGATGTGGTTGTGGGAGGATGTGAGTACCAAATTTATCTATGCCACCATCTTGGTTCCTCACATTTCAGTTATCCTTATTGATACTTGGATGATACTCTTCTTTGGTCTATGGGAGACTTGAATTTGGCACCTGAGACCATTGGTATGACCCCAGCAATCTTTGACAGTTGCCATGCTCACCTTGTACATTTCTGCTCCAGATTTGAAATCAGCCATTTGTCCCAGGATCCACCTGGGCACTAAGGTTTACATAGCTCCCCTTCTCCCCCAAAAAACAGACTTTAGGCAATGAATCAAGCCATTCTGCATCTTCTTTACATCACAGTATATCTTGGATTTCATCCCATATAATGTGCTTTCTCCTTTTGAAAACAAAAGCCTCCCCAAAGCACATAACACATTAACTAGGTGATCAGATAAATTGTTAACCTCATTCTTATTTTCTCTTTCCACCTACTTTAAAAGAAACCCTTTCAGTTCAATAATTCTTATTAACATACTTCTTCTTACAAAAGATGCCAAAAAGTGCTCTTTTTTTTTCTCTATTGATTTTTAGAGAGAAAGAAAGGTAGAAAAACATTAATGTGAGAGAGAAACATTGATTGGTTGCCTCCCACACATGCCCCAACCAGGGATCAAACCCAAAACCTGGGCATGTGCCCTGACTGGGAATCAAACCTGCCACCTTCTGATGTATGGGACAATGCTCCAACCAGCTGAGCCACACTGGCCAAGGAAACATAGTCCTCCTCCTCCTCCTCCCCCTCCCCCTCCTCCCCCTCCCCCTTCCCCCCTCCCCTCCCCTCCCCTCCCCTTCCCCCTCCTTCTCCCCTTACTCGAGGATATTTTCCATTGATTTTTAGAGAGAATGGGAGAGGGAAAGATTGATGTGAGAGAAACACATCGATTGGTTGCCTTCCGCATGAGCCCCAACCAGGGCCCGGCTGGGGAGGAGCCTGCAACAGAGGTACCTGCCCTTGACTGGAATTGAACCCCAGACCCTTCAGTCTACAGGCCAAAGCTCTATCCACTGAGCCAAACCAGGTAGGGCCATACTGCTTCTTATTAGAGAGGGGAAATTCACTGAATCAAGTAGTTACATTTTAATGTGCATAGCTGAGAAATTCCTTCTCTTTTCTCCTATGACTTGATGCATGCCAAGAATGCTGACTCTGTTTGGGAATCTGAAGAAAACAGCAGTTTGTTCATCTCCTGTTCCTCAGAGCCTCCCAGAGCTGCTTTTAATTCCTAACACTTGAGATTATAGGGATGATGCAAATTAGGTCCTAGGAACTCCTGTGCTCTCCATTCTCCCCCACACCCAGCCCCCTCCCTCCTTGTCTTGTCAGCTTCTGACAAGTGTTCACAAGAATCTAAAGTTCAAAAAGGTAAGTTCAGGGAACCAAATGCCAAGGAGACTTGAATAATCTTTCTTTGTATAATACAGCACTTCGGGTTAGTTTTCAAATGCCAAACAGCCTTGCCATCTAACGTTCTTTCCTATTTTTCGTAGAGAAGTGAGTATTGAGAAATGTTGCTTGGCTGAAAGAAAAACAGTAATTCAAATGTTCAAATAATAATTGGTTTTGGATTTCAGCCTCGGGGGTAGGGTTGGGGGGTGGCAGTAGCGAGGAGTGCGGACCATGGTGAACTGGAATCCCTTTCTAAAGGAGCAGCTATTACTGAATTCTAGCTGCTTGTTGCTAGGCAAAATATGGGCAGTGTTGCCACATCTTAGGAATTTTTAAGAGAAACTGGAAATGTGAACTTTGATGTCAAAACAATTTCTTTTTTAGAGAGAGAAAGGAAGAGATGGAGTGAGGGGAAGAGAGAGGGAGAGTGAGAATGAGATCTTGTTGTTCCACTTATTTATGCATTTATTGGTTACTTCTTATATGTGCCCTGACTGGGGATGGAACCCACACCTTGTTGTATCGGGATAAAACTCTAAGCAACTGAGTCACTGGCCAGGGCTCAAAACAATTTCTTGAGTTTTACATGGTGACTTGATTCTTTAATAAAGCATTTTGCCAGCCAAACAAAAATACATTTCTGAGCTAAATTCTGATTTCAGGCCACCAGTTTGCTATCCTCGTTCTTTTAATTTCCTGAGTTCTCTCTCTAGATTTTGGGAAATAGCCACTTTTCTCCCCTCAAGACACTCTGATGGCCCTTATCACTCTTTCACTGTCCCAGGGGTCTCTATTAGTCTGTAGTTTCTGTGTATGTGCATATGCTATGTTCATTTACACACATAAACCAATACTTATATAAAGCACTATGCTAAGCTCTTACATACATTATTAAATTTAACCTTCACAAAACTATGAGATAGGCACATGTATTAGCTGTGTAACAAATAACCCCAAATGTAGTGGCTCAAAACAATAGTCATTTTAAAAAAATATTTTTATTTTATTATTTTTATTTTGAGAAAAACATTGATTTGTTGTTCCACTTATTTATGCATTCATTGGTTGATTCTTGTATGTGCCCTGACAGAGATTGAACTCACAACTTGACATATGGGTACAACGCTCTAACCAACTGAGCTACCTGGCCAGGGCGTACAACAGTCATTTATTATCACAGTTTCTGTAGGTCAGGCATCTAAAGGTGGCTTAGCTGGATGGTTCTGGCTCAGGGTCTCTCATGAAGTTATAGTCAAGATGTTGGCAGTGGTGGCAGTCATCTAGAAACTTGGTCTGGTGGATCCTTTTCCGAGGTGGCTGGCTCACATGCCTGGGACTTAGTGGTGGCTGTTGGTGGGAGGCAGCAGTGCCTGCCCACATGGACCTCTCCATCGGGCGGCTTGCGTGTCCTCACAACACAGCAGCTGGCTTCCCCTCAGAGAACGTGACTCAAAAGACAGCAAGGCAGAAGCTGTAATGACTTTATGAAGTCTCACACTGTAATTTCTTTCGTATTCTGCTAGTCCCACAGGCCAGCTCTTTTCATTGTGCAGGAGGACTCTACAAAGGGGTAAATATCAGGAGGTGAGAATCACTGGGAGCCATCGCAGAGGCTGGCTACTACGGCACACTTTTTCTGTTTTTAATGTTTTTATTGATTTCAGAGAGAGAAAGGAGAGGGAGAGAGAGTCAGAGACATTAATGATGAGAGAGAATCGTTGATCAGCGGTCTCCCGCATGCTCCCTCCTGGGGTTTGAGCCCCCAACCTGGTCATGTGCCCTGACCGGGAATCGAACCGTGACTTCCTGGTTCATGGGTCAATGCTCAACCACTATGCCGCACCAGCGGGGCTGCTACACCACTCTTATGATTATATATGTTACAGTGTCTATGTGAACCGATTAGGTAATGGCATCTTTATTAGAATTGGGCTTTATTCCAATAACTTCTCTCTGTGGCTTTGCCCCACTGGGAATAATTTCCCTCTCCTATGGCCTCTATTCCAATACATTAGCTCCTCTGGAGGCAGGAATTCTCCAGTATTAGGGATGGCTTTACCAGGGGTGGGGAGCAGGAATATGGGTCAAGGACAAAACCACCTCTGGACCTCAGAACCTGAAATGACTTTCCCGCTTCTTGGAAAGTTTCATTGGTCTCCTGAGCTTCTGGGGATCAAGACACTAACCAGGCGCCCTCTAGTGGTGAAAGGGAGCTATGGGGAATCTCTCAAGAAGCTTGTGGAGCGGGACTTTCGAGACCAAGTGGACTTAACCGTGCCTCCAGGGTTGAGAATCTGCTCTTGGAAGGTTGCTTTTGCACTGGAGGCTCTGATCCTGGATGAGCCTATGTACACCTTGGGTCTGGAGAAAAGATGCTGTCCCCTGTATGCAACTTCTAAGTGTTACTTATCTAAATACTGTTTGTTTATAAGAGCATGCATTTTCATTGGAAACGTTCCATGCTACATCACTTAAAGAGAGAAATTTTGACACGATAACATACTCCGATAACATACTCCACCTGTTTGATTGGTAAGGATGAAAAAGTTTGATAACCACGTGTCAGGGCGGGAGGGTTACAGGGAAAGGGGCATCTCCATTTTGTGTTGGAAGAAGAGTGTCATAGGGCACAGTCTTTTTGCAGAGCAGACTGGCAATATCTGTCAACGATCAAAAACAAGACTGTCCTGTGATTCGTTTCTCATGTTGGCCCTGGCCCAACAGTGGCTTGAACGTGCCTGAGGCAATGTCATATCAAAAAATTGGAGATATTGTAAAAATCCATGAGTGGGGGACTTGCTAAGTAAATCAAAAGACACTTATGCCATGGCTGGTTTGCCATGCTGCCTTTATAAAGAAGGAGGCAGAAAAATATCTCCAAATAAGACCATCTCCAAGATAGATCAGTTTAGAATGTCATGTTGCAGAACCATACGCCTTGAGTGATTTAACTCCTATGATTTTTAAAAAGACCACTACTTTGTTTATGCTTGTAGAGGCAGAGTAAATTTCTAGAAGGATGCATGAGAAACTATGACCCCCTTGGAGGCTGGCTACTGCACCCCTCATCTGGGCTCTTATTGGTCCTTGTGCTTCCTTATGTCCTAGCAACTACCACACTGAGAAGTCCTTGGAGAAGACACCTCTGTGACCCCAGCACCTGGCACCTACAATCTTACATACAGTGGGTGCATCATGTGGTCATTGAATTCAAATGACAGCACTTGCCTTCTAGTCACCCAAGCTTGATGGTTAACACAGCTTACCTACCCTTCTTCCATATTCTTGGGCTAGAGCAGACAGAGGCTCAGCAGTTTTGCACAAATTATTCTCTGCTAAAAACTCCTGCTACTGTACCTTTTTAAAAATAGTGTAATTCATGCCCTACCTGCTTTGGCTCAGTGGATAGAGCATTGGCCTGCAGACTGAAGGGTCCCAAGTTCGATTCCCATATGCCTGGGTTGCAGGCTCAATCCCCAGTAGGAGGTGTGCAGGAGATGTTTCTATCTCTCTCTCCCTCTTCCTTTCTCTCTGAAATCAATAAAATTTTTTAAAAAAAAAATAGTGTAACTCAGGCCCTGGCTGGTGTGGTTCAGTAGGTTGGAGCATTGTCCTGTTCACAGAAGGGTTGCAGGTGATTAGTGTTTACATCATCAATAAAAGATATATTGACATCATACACCCCCAATAACATACATTGAGAAGTACAGAGCATTACTTCTGTGATGTTCATGCCCCAAATGTACAACCTCAATCTAATCATGAGATTGAGAAATACTCTACAAAACACCTGACCAGCACGCTCCAAAGTGACAAGGAAAGTGACAAGGAGAGACGGAGAAACCATCATCTCCAAGAAGAAACAAAGGAGATAAGATGACTAAATGCAATGTGAGACCCCGGATTGGATCCTGGGATAGGAAAAAAGACATCGATAGAAAAACTGGTAGAATCCAAACAAACCTTATAGTTTAGATAATAGTTTTGTGCCGATGTTAATTTCTGGTTTGAGTCATTGCCCTGTGATCACGCAAGGTGTTAACCTTAAAGGAAGCAGGTGAGGGGCAGACAAAAACTCTGGTCTATTTTTCTTTTCTTTTTTTGTGGGTTTTTTGTTTTTTAACTCTGGTCTATTTTTACAAGTTCTCTATAAATCTAAAATAATCTGAAAATTAAAAGCTAAAAAAACACTGATGCCTGGGTCCTATCCCAAAAGATTTTATTTCATTGGTCTAAATTAGGGCCTAGACATAGGGATTCTAAAAAATAACATTTTCAGTGTTGTGTTTCTAATGTACAGTCAAGATTGAGATTCACACCCTGGCCGAGTAGCTCATTTGGTTGGAGTGTCGTCCCCTTACGCCAAGGTTGCTGGTTTGTTGCAGGTTTGACCCCCACTCAGGGGCACATACAAGAAGCAACCAATGAATGCATCAATAAGTGGAACAACAAATTGATGTTTTTTTCTCTTTTTCCCTCCCTTCCTCTCTCTCTCTCTCTCTCTCTCTCTCTCTCTCTCTCTCTCTCTCTCAAATCAATAAATTTTTTAAAAGATTGAGATTCACTGACCTAAGTGATAAATCACCATCAAAATTATTTCACAAATTATTCTTTTTGTTGTTGTTGTTAATCCTCACCCAAGGATAGTTTTTCCATTGATTTTGTTTTTTAGAGAGAGAATGAAAGGGAAGGGGAGAGACACAAAGAGAGAAACATCGATGTGAAAAAGACACATCGATCTGTTTCCGGCATGCACCCACTGGGGCCGGGGACTGAGCCTGCATCTGAGCTACATGCCCTTGGACCAGAATCGAACTTGAGACCCTTTAGTCCACAGGCTGACACTCTAACCATTGAGTCAACCATCTGGGGCCTCACAAATTATTTTTATCATTCCTTTATTTTAAAAAATATATATTTATTTTTTTTAAAAATATATTTTATTGATTTTTTTACAGAGAGGAAGGGAGAGGGATAGAGAGTTAGAAACATCAATGAGAGAGAAATATCGGTCAGCTGCCTCCTGCACACCCATTACTGGGGATGTGCCCGCAACCAAGGTACATGCCCTTGACCAGAATCGAACCTAGGACCCTTCAGTCGACAGGCCAACGCTCTATCCACTGAGCCAAACCGGTTCGGGCTTTAAAATATATTTTTATTGATTTCAGAGAGAAGGGAAAGGGAGAGAGAGATAGAAACATCAATGATAAGAATCATTGATTGGCCGCCTCCTGCACGCCCCCCACTGGGGACCAAGCCTGCAACCCAGGCTTGTGCCCTTGACTGGAATCAAACTGGGACCCCTCAGTCCACAGGCCAGTGCTCTATCCACTGAGCCAAACTGGCTAGGCTTGTCATTCCTTTTTAAAAAGATACAGCAAGGGATATGTCATGCTATGTCCCATAATTTGCTTAAAGTCTTTTGATAAAGACAAGGAACTTTAATGGAACAAGGTTATTATTACTGAGCAGTGAATGGAACTTTAGATACCAAAAAATGTGAAAACAATACTCCTAAACCTTTAAAAATGCATCTGACCTCCTCAAAAAAACTAAAAATGGAACTCCCATTTGACCCAGTGATCCCACTTCTAGGAATATATCCCAAGAAACTAGTAACACCAATCAGAAAGGATATATGCACCCCTATATTCATAGCAGTACAATTCACCATAGCTAAGATATGGAAACAGCCTAAGTGCCCATCAGCAGATGAGTGGATTAAAAAACTGTGGTACATCTACACAATGGAATACTATGCTGCTGTAAAAAAGAAAGGAACTCCTACCATTTGCAACAGCATGGATGGAGCTGGAAAGCATTATGCTAAGTGAAATAAGTCAGTCAGAGAAAGATAAATATCACATGATCTCACTCGTTTGTAGAATATAATGAACAACATAAACTGATGAACAAAAACAGATTCAGAGACTAAGAAGCATCAATCAGATGCTCAAACCTCAGAGGGAAAGGAGGGGAGGGTGGGGATAAGATGGAGAGATCAACCAAAGGACTTGTATGCATGCATATAAGCCTAACCAATAGACACAGACACCAGGGGGGTGAGGGCATGTACAGGAGTGGGGGGGGGGCAATGGGGGATATGGACACATATGTAATACCTTAATCAATAAAAAATCAATTAAAAATACATCTGACCAACATTGCAGTTAAAAGGAAATAAAAGGGGAAATGCCCTGTCATTTTTCCCTTTCCTTGTCTGTGTAATCTAGATGATGATCCACTGTGAATACCTCCCGGATAATGCACAGTTATCTTTACATCAGTAAAGTTCACAACCGGTAAAATCAAACACACATTGTAGTGATGGGACAGTTATGTATCCTGACTGTGGTGGCAGTTACATGAATCTATACCCCTGTGATAAAATTTCATAGAATTATACACACATACACAGAATGCATATAAAAAGTGGTAAAAGAGAATGAGGTTTGTGAATAGCACTATACCAATGTTCATTTCCTGGTTTTGATAATGGGCTCTATCTATTTATGTAAGATGTTATCATTATGGGAAGCTGGGTAAAATGTATATGGGAACTCTCTGGTATATATTATTTTTATTTATTTATGCATTTATTAAAATATTTTATTGATTTTTAGAGAGAGAGGAAGGGAAAGGGAGAGAGAGAAAGAGAAACATCAATGTGAGATCACTGCCTCCTGCACACCTCCCACCCGGGATTGAGCCGGCAACCCTGGCATGTGACTTGACTGGGAATCAAACCAACAACCTTTTGGTGCATGGGACCACGCCCAAGCAACTAAGCCACACAGCCAGGGCTATTTTTTTTCAAGTTGTATTTTGTTGGTTTTTAAATATATATATTTTGACTTATTTCAGAGAGGAATAGAAACATCAATGATGAGAGAGAATCATTGATCAGCCACCTCCATACACCACCCACTGGGGATCGAGACCGCAACCCAGGCAAGTGCCCTGACCAGGAATCGAACCGTGACCTCCTGGTTCATAGGTCAACAGTCAATCACTGAGCCACGCTAGTCAGGCTCAGTGTGGTTTTGATTTGCTGTTCCTTAATGATGTGGAGCATCTAACTATAGCTCTTTGACAACAAAGTTGAAAAAATCCCCAATTCCTTCAGGAAACCAGGCCTTTGTCTTCCACAGAGAGACACAAGTCTCTCCAAGGTGCCTGTTAGGAACTGAATGTTTGTGTGTCTCTCCTCCACCGCCACCACCACACACACACAATTCACATGTTGAAATCCTACCCGCCAGTGTGATGGCAGTAGGAGGTGGGCCTTTGGGCACTGCTTAGATCATGAGAGTGGAGCTCCCTTCACCATCTACCACCTGAGGTCACGTCTAGAAGATGACCATCTGCAAATCAGGAAGCTGTGTGTTTTGTTTTGTTTTTTAATTTTTATTAGAAAAAAGAAAACTGAGAGAGAGAGAAACCTGGATCTGCTGCCTCCTGCACACTCCCCAAGGGGGAATCGAACCTGAAACATGCATATGTTTCCTGACAGGGAATCAAACCCACAACCCTTTGGACACTCCAACTGAGCCACAGGGCCACCGCAGGAAGCCGGTTCTGATCAGACCACACCTTGATCTTGGACTTCTCAGCCTCCAGACTGTGAGAAATCAATGTTTGTTGTTGAAGCCGCCCAGTCTGTGGTATTTGTGTTATAGGAGCCCAAACGGACAGAGTGCATGTGGCTGCGATTCTGCCCCACGACTGGTTTTCACGCTTAGTTGGGGGAGGGCTGACAGTGACTGTGGTTCTGTCCACCTTGCGACTTGGGCTCAGCTCTTCACAGCCACTCCGCAGGCCGAGAGCCTGAGGTCTCCAAGGATTCGGTTTATCTATAGAAACCAGTTGGGAGAAGAAGAGGGAAGGCGGGACAGAAGACTAAGATGCCCAGAGCCCGAGGCCTCCCAGTTCTGCGGTGGTTGGTTTCAGAGCCGCGAGGATGGTTAGCGGCTGTGGGAAGGATCCGCAGGGTAATGTGCTGCCACACTGATGCGCCAGTGATGATGATGAAGGGTCCTCGGTGGGATTAGCTGGGAGACTGCCAGGAGCCGCAGAAAGCAGATCTCTTTCCTGGGGAGACCGCCTCCCTCTCAGGGGATCGTCTGGATTGGCCCAGCTGGCTGCGGTGGGGAGGGAGTGCCCAGAGCAGGTTGGCATCACCACACTGTAAAGTGCATGCTGTCAGTGCAAAAGGGGGCGCTGCAAGGGTCAGGGGGCCTGGAAGGCAGGCGGTGGGGAGCGGTTTGACTGCATCCCAAGAACTCCAGGGGCGGACACCGAAGGGGTGTCTGTCTGAGGGGGGTCAGATGTGCCTTTCTTCAAGATGACGCTGGCTGTAGTATGCACAGCAGACAGCAGGGGGCGAGAGGAAGACAGCAGTGGTCACTTCTGGGAGTAAACCGGCAAGGCCACGGACACCCCTGAACAAATGCTGTTCTAGATGCTTCCGCAGACGCAAAGCCCATACGAGATGTGGCCATAACCCTCAAGGACTTACAGCCATGTCAGGCCAGGAGACCCGTGTTCATTGCTCATGTGAATGTAATCCACATGTCATTCATTATTAGGTTATTACTCAACCCCATAGTTCTCTCTCTCACGACTGTGAACTCCCTGAGGACAATCTATATGCCAGTCATCTTTGTATCTGCCATACACATAAAAAACCTCCGGCCAGGAATGGGAGTTGGGGGGAGGGCAGGAGGGAGAGCCATGTCCCTGTCCACAGTACTGAATCTTCATGGCCCAGGTTCTTCTTGGGATGCTTTCTCTCCAACCAGTTCACATTGTGTTCTTCACAAAGGTGCCCTCTGGAGTTCTGTAACACAGCGGCCCTGGCATCAGTCCTCATCCGATCTCCCAGGTATGTTAACCGAAATAAGACAGGTAGTAAAGTGTGTGCAGCATGAGCTCACTGCTGAAAAATACACACTGTGGGCACATCCATTGCTATAGGACAGGTACTGTGCACACACAAATCATCAAACAATGTTTATAGAAATATATGGAAGATTCTACACCAAAGTGAGAATGGTGTTTATCACATTAGAGTGGGATGGTGACCGGAGGAGGATTGTACTTTGAAAATACTCTTTGATATTTTTTTTGGTTTGTTTAAGCTATAACTCCTATATTATTTTTGCCATAATAATTTGAAAATAATGTTTTAAAACCAGAAAACATTAGTTGGTAGAAACTGTGAATAGAGGTTGGGACTTACCTTCATGTTCCAATGAGATTAGCTTCATAACAAAGTGGCAGCCCCTGCACATTCAGGAGACAATGGATTTTGAAGTTTGTTATATGTGTATCTAAGCATCCCTGAGAGGGAAGGGTCTTTCGAAACCAGCACATCCAACCCCCACCCCCATTTTACAGATGAGGGAACAGGCTCATCAAGGGGAAGGGAAGAAGCCAACATCAGTTGTCTAATCAGAGGCAGCTCCAGGATTAGAACTCATCCTCCGGCTTCCAAGCAAACCCTGCTTATCAGTGTCCTCAGGCTGCTGTGACAAAGTACCACAAACTGAGTGCTGAAAACAATAGAAATTTATTCTCTCACTAGAGGCTTGATGCATGAAATTCATGCAAGAGTAGGCCTTCCTTCCCCTGGCTGCCGGCACCAGTTTCCCTCTGGCACCCAGAACCCAGGCTTCCTTCCCTCTGGCCGCAGGCAGGCAACCGGGGCCTGGGCTTCATCTGGAAGATCATCTGGAAGGACATTCTTTCTAATTAGCATATTATGCTTTTATTATTATAGATGGTTCTAGAGGACCAAAGCCTGAAATCAAGGTGTCCACAGGACCATGCTCACTCTAACGGCTCCTGGGAAGGGTCCTGGCTTGCCTCCCCCTGGCTTCTGGGGGTTGCCAGCAATCCTTGGAGTTCTTTGCCTTGTAGGTGCATCGCTCTAATTTCTGCTCCCTTGCCCTGTGTGTCTGTGCTTCTTTTTATGATATTGGTGATTGGATTTAGGGCCCATCTTATTCCAGTATGACCTCACTTTAATTTACATCTTAATTATATATGCAAAGAGCCAATTTCTAAATCAGGTTACATTCACAGGTACGAGGGGTCAAGATGTGAATATATTTTTTTTGGGGGGGGGCACAATTCAACCATAACACCCTGTTTCAGCTGTACCAAGATGCCTCATTGTTCAGTAATAATTATTATTAACAGTAAGTTCTAATTTTCACTGAGTATTTGCCCTGTCACAGGCACTGTGCTAAGTACTGTGTATGTGTTATTTCATTTGATTCTCTCTAGGCTGTAGAAACTACAATTATCCCCATTTGACTGATGAGGAAACTGAGGCCCAGAAGGTGAAACAACTTGACTGGCACCCAGTTGGTATGGCAGATTGTAAGTTCCCAAAATGGTCACAGCAGTGTTTCCAGTCCCATGTGCCTTTCCAGAATCTTGTTGCTCCCCACCAAGAAGCAAAGTCTATCTCTTCTCCGCCTGAACTTGGGCAGGACCTTGTGGCTGCATCAGTTAATAGGATATGAGGATGTGATGCTGAGTAACTTCCAAAACTAGGCCATGACTGGTGCTGCAACCTCCAACTGCCACTCTTTCAGGATGCTTGGTCTTAGAACCCAGCCACCTGCTGTCAGGAAGCCCAAACCAACCATGTGTAGAGACCCAAGTGGAGAGAATCTGAGGCCCAGCCTACAAACAGCACCAACCGCCACATGTGTGAGTGAGGGAGCCTTCAGGTGATCCAGCCCCTGGCCTTGGAGTCTTCCAGGCGGGGCCCCAGATAAGGAAAAGCAGAGACAGGTCATCAGGGCTGTTGTGCGTTGTCTGAATTCCCGACCCACAGCATCTGTAAGCGTCATGCATGATTGTTCTTTGGCACTACATTTGGGAACACTTTGTGTGGCAGTCACAGCAACTGGAGCAGCTAGGAGTGGGGAGTCAGGGTTGGAAATTTGGAATTCCAAGCTCTGTTCACTCATGGCCCCACTCCTCCTTCCCCCCTCTTGCTATCTGGTGAAACCCCAGTATTATCAGCAGGTAGCAGCTTCCTCTCTCCCAGCCTCCCCAGGCTTCTGACTAATCTCAAGTGCAGTCCTTTTTGTTTGGAAAAGAAAAATCAGAATCCAAAGACAACTGTTGACAGAATGTGCAAAAGCCCCTTGGTGACAGCTGTGGTTCTTTTAACAGAGAGAGCCACCAGCCCACTTATCCCTCCCCCCACCCACCCATGCAAACAACCCAGATCAAACAAAAAGGTAATGAGAATGTCTTTTCATTCTGCCACCCATGCTGTTTGCTCAGAGCATAATAGTTCATCTTTTTTTTTAAAAGTTTATCTTTATTGTTGGAAGTATTACAGATGTCCCCCTTTTTCCTCCATTGACCCCCTCCTCCCCGCTCCCGCCTCTTCCCCATGCCTTTACCGCACTATTGTCTGTGTCCATGGGTTATGCACATATGCATATAAGTTCTTTGGTTAATCTATTCCTGTCCCATCCCCTTCCCTCTGAAAATCATCAGAAGGCTCATTTTTTATTTATTTTTAAAAATATTTTTATTGATTTCAGAGAGGAAAGGAGAGGGAGAGATAGAAATAGCAATGATGAGAGAGAATCATTGACCAGCTGCCTCCTACATGCCCCACACTGGGGATTGAGACCACAACCTGGGCCTGGGGCCTGACTAGGAATTGGGAATGGAACCATGACCTCCTACTTCATAGGTCGATGCCCAACCACTGAGCCATGCTGGCCAGGCAGAAGGCTCATCTTCCCCCCCCCCCCCTTTTTTTAAATTGTTTTAAGTATTACAAATAGTAGTACATATGTCTTCTTTTTTTCCCCCATTGATCTCCCCCCGACCTCCCCTATCCCCCAGGACATGCCTTCACCTGCCCGCCCTCCCCCTCGCCCCAGTGTCTTATATGCATTGGTTGTGCTTATATACATGCGTACAAGTCCTTCGGTTGGTCTCTTAGAGCCCCCCTCGCCCAACCTCCAGAAGGCTCATCTTTAAAAAAGGTCTCCAAGGATCTGCTATACCAGGCATTTCCCTTTCTTCCTCCCTTCCTTCCTCCCTCCCATTCTTCCTTTCTCTCTTTCTGTCTCTCTTTCTTCAAAAGATTGTTTATTGATTTTTAGAGCGAGAGGAAGTGAGAGGGAGAGAAAGAGAGAGAAGTGTCACTGTGAGAGCAAAACATTGTTTACTGCCTCCTGCAGGCCCCCCACCCGGGATTGAGCCCTTAACTCAGGCATGTGTCCTGACCAGGAATCAAACCAGCTACTTCTTAGTACACAGGACGACACCCAACCAACTGAGCCATGAGGCATTTCCTTTTCTATGCCTACCTTGCCTCCCTCTAAAACAGTGAGACTCATGCCTTCCATTTTGTTTAACATTAAAAAAAAAAAAAAGAATCACATTTCACTTACACACACACACACACACACACACGCACACCAATCTCAATTTAAGCGGTTTAGAAATAATAATTAAAACAAAGAAATGTATTAACTTTCACATCCAAAAGTTCCAGTGTACATAGTTAGACTTTGGATGAGGCTGGATCAGGAGCTCAGATAATCACACCATCCAAACTCTGAATCTCTGCATTCCTCGGCTTTGCCTTCTCAGTGGTATCTTCATTTTCCGGCTCTTCTCAGGGATCCCTGGAAACGTCAGGTTCCTCATATTGAGACAGGCCAGGCAGCCAGGACAAGTGGAATGGGGAAACTGAGACAGAGAGCTGAATAAAGGGGCAGAGCAATTCACAGCAGATACAGAAGGTCACCTCCTTAGAGAGAACGTCTAGGCCTCAGTTATATTTCAGCTCCAGGCCCAGAGAAGCAGCAAAACCAGTTCAGTGATACCAGGACCAGCTGCAATGACTAAGGACCCCCTGTCCTGACACTGACCAATCAATGGAGACCAGGACCCTGAAGGAGCACACCTAGAAAACTGGTGAAGATTCTGCTGAAACCCTCCCCTCAGACCTCCCTGAAGATTCCAGCCTGTAAGAGAGGGATAAAGCCTCAAGGCAAAGGACCCAGCACCTGCTCTCCCTCTGGGGAGCAGCCCCCGCCATTCCCTTTTCCCTCTTCTTCCCTCTCTTCTTCACCCACAGGCACACATCTCCTAAACCCTAAGGGACCCCGCCAGGCTTGCAACCAGAGGAACAATGGGCAGCCACAGCTCATCCCAGGCTAATCCTCTGAACCTGATCCCAAGGTGCCCTTTTCTCTGACTTCCCAGAGAGCTAAGGCAGCCCAGCTTAGGCTCTCCTGCTGCTTCTTCTATGCTAAGCCCTTTCTTGTTTACCGTGCCCAGCTTTAACACATGTTCTCTCATAGTCCACCGGGGACTGAGTCCTCAACCCAGGCATATGCCCTGACCAGGAATCAAACAAGACCTCCTGGTTCATTGTGAAATTTTTCCTGCATGAAGTCAAGAACCTACACACTACCGGCTGGCCCTAGGCAGACCTTCCAAGGGCCAGGTCCCCTTTCTAATAATAATACTACCGAACCAAACTCGAGGAACAGAGTTTCTCTGCCTGATAGCACTAAAGGAATCGAGGAACGGAGGCTTGCTTTCTCTGGCTGGTCATTCTTGGGTCCTGGCTCTACCCTAAACCAATCACCATGGCCTGGGCAATGGAGAATACCTGTTACCTCCCTCTAGGTCAAAGGCTGTGAATTTGACTAAACAAGGGATTGGAGAGAAGGGGGACACAGGACTGTTATCACAGGAAAGGGGAGAGGATTTGGAACAGAAGGAGCCATAGAGGGTGGAATTGGGGTGCATTGAGAACAAAACTTAAATATCCACAACCTTAATAGGTTCTAACAGGTCATTTACAGAAGATAATATAGAATGGTCATCATAAACATTTGAAAAGATGCTTGAGCACACTGGTAATCTGGGAAATACAAAGTAAAACAACAAATGAAATATAACTTTCCCACCACCCCATCCAGTGACAATGTACATCCAGGTGTAAACAATAATATAAACCGAACCACTGTAAAATGGAGTCCGAGCTGCCATCCCAGAGGAAGTCTTGTACATCGTATGTCTCAAACCTTTGGAATGGTAAAACAGAACAAAATGGCTTTGGATTGGTCTAAGCAACCTTGTTTCCGCCCCTCTCCCTCCCAAAAAAAAAACCGTTTGTAAAAATAACGAGAAAGCAGTTATTGTGACTACTGGACTGAAAATTAAAACAAGGTTTAGAATTAGCATCACTATGTTATGTTATTAACACCAACAGAAATGCTGTCGGCAGTTAGGCAGACATGAGCAGAGCAAGGATGATGGGCCATGAACAGAAGGTCACCAGGATGGAAAGCCCCAGGTGCCTAGCAGTGGACAACCAATTGTAGAGTGGGACCTTGCCCCCAGGGTGACCTCTCCTCCCCTAGTATATCACTGGTCCTGTGGTTTGGAGCCCCTGACCTATCCTCCCTAGAGATAACATCTATGCCTCAGCTGTATTTCAGCTCCAGGCCTGGATAAGCAACAAAACCAGGCAAGGCTGACGTCAGGACCAGCTGCATTGAATACTGACCCCCTGCCCTCATTCCAGCAAATCAATCAATGGAGACCACAACCCTGAAAGGACACACCTGAAAATTTGTGGAATATTCTATTGAGATCTTTCCCTGGGACCTCCCCTAAAGTCTCTGCCCTTAAAACCCTTAGCACAGAGACCCCAATGCGCTCTCCCTCTTGGGAACACACCAGTGCCTTTTCCTACACTTCCCCCCACAACCTCCACCCCCACCACATATTTCGATTACCTTCCTCACTCCCAAGCTCCAAGGGCCCTTCCTTTCCTAAGCCCATTTCTTCTAGGAATTACTTCTTCTACCTCTATGATTTACCCAATAAATGTTCTCCTACAGTTTGGGTCTTACTCTGAATTCTTTCCTGGACAGAACCCAAGTACTGAGGTTGCTGAACCCAGGTTTGGTCTGACCTTACCTGTCAGACACCTGGTGCCATTCCCTCCCCCTACATCAGAAATGCCTTCCTTCTATTGATATAATTGTTCCCCTTCCCTTTACCATAAATACCCATTGCCTTTGTCCCCTAATAAGAACATTATTTGGGCTTCTGCCAGAATTGGTGCTTCCTGAATTGTTATTGATCCCAAATAAATGCTCTCTCACTTTGAAGGGCCTTTTATTTTTAGGTTAGCACAGAGTTGGCGAAAGTGTGGGGATCGGGTGCTCCTACACTGATGATGGGGTACAAACTGGGACATCCTTTTGGGTAGACAATCTAACAATATTCCTCAAAGGTTTAAAGGTTGTAGAAGTCCCTAGAAAGAGCTATGAGTGCCCAAAGACATATGTACAAGTGATGATGCCTTCTCTTTCCAGGGTTAAGGCTCGTGTTCTTTTTTTAAAATATTAGATTTAATTAGTGTTTGAAATAAGGCAGGTATGCATGGGGTTACTGCTGGTGCCTTCCAGCCAAGAAACCCTCCTAGCAGGAGCGCTCCTCAAGGCCTCACCACCGCCAGTGTTCAGACCTTGCAAGGGCCTCCATTCTTGCGTCCAGATCGGCGTGGCTCTCTGGGGACTGCTGGCCTGGACGCACATCTGTGGTTTCATCTGGGTCAGACCATCCCCGCCAAGAGGGCAGAGTTGGGTGAAAAATGAGCCTGCACTGTGTGGAGCCCCTGGCGTCATCCCAGGGAAGAGCTCAGGAGGCCAAGAACTGGAGGAGTGAAAGAGTCAGTCTCCAGGGAAGCGGAAGTGATGACTCAGCTTTGGGTCGAGATTTCCCTGGCTTTGACTTCTTAGTCAAAGGCGTTGAGTCATCACCTTTTTGCCTTTGATATTTAGACTTCTCATTCATCCCAGCAGGTCATAGGAAGTGGGTGAAAGGAAGCTCCCTGTAGTTAGGGCTGTGCTCCCAGATGCCCGCCCCCCCCTCCTCTCCTCCAGATAAAATTCAGTGTCTGCTGCTTACTAACCATGAAACTGACAAATCACTGAGCTCACATGTCTCCACCTGTATCGTGGAGATGCTAATACCTGTCTTGTTAGGTCCTTCCCCTAATCGGTACTTTATTTTATTTTTTTATTGGTTTCAGAGAGGAATGGAGAGGGAGAGAGAAAGATAGAAACATCAAGGATGAGGTGCCTTCTGCACACCACCCTGGAGATGGAGCCTGCAACCTGGGCATGTGCCCTGACAGGGGATCCAACCATGACCTCTGGTTCATAGGTTGACGCTCAACCACTGATCCACCTTGGCCGGGTTAATCAATATTCATGAAGCACCTCCTGTGTGCCATGCACAGGGAATATGGTGGTAAGCGAATCAGACAAAATCTCTTTCCTCACGAAGCTTACATTTTAGTGAGAAAAAACAACAATGAACAAATAGGTACATACAATGTAATGTTAGTTGGTGATAAGCAGAATGAAGAAGAATTAAATGGGTTGGGAGGGAAAGGGTTAAGGGGGCTGATGGAGACAGTGCCTATTTGAGTGTCTAGCACAGGGCTTGGCACATAGTAGGGCTAATAAACAAACACAAATTCCCTTCTTTGCAGTTTAGGAAGTAAGGGCCACATAGTTTTCAGGACTGAAAGGACCTTTCCTCCCTGGAGAAGTTGCAAGATGACTCCCACACAGGGTTCCCAGTCATAGGACAGTGAGGAGCAAAGGTATGTGTGTGAAATATATTTTTTCATTGAGGTGGATTCACATAACATAAAATTAACATTAACCATTAAAAATGAACAATTCAGTACATTCACAATGTTGTGCAATCACCACCATTATCTATTTCCAAGACAATTTTAGCAACCCAAAAGAAAATCCTGTACCCACTAGGCAGTCACTCCCCATCCCTCCCTCTCCCCAGTCCCTGACTAATGTTTGATCACTCAGAAAAAGCAAAAAGTTTTTTTGGGGAGTGCCAAGGCATAACAAATACATTCAAAATTAGTACAGGTCTTACATTCTAAAGGTTATGAGCAGCCTAGCTGAGGTCATGCCTGCCTAATTATTGTGCCTAATAATTACCTTGACTAATTAGAGCAAAGGTTTTGGAGTGTGTTTCTATTCCCAGACACTGAGTCATCAGTGACTGAGAATAAATCATTTCCCTCTATTTGTGTCTTGGATCATCCACATGGAAGCAACCCAGCCAACCCCTCAGGGAAATTTCACAGGCTTCATTAATTAATATTTGGAAAAACAGTATCATTTGTGTATGTCAGGCCTATAGAAACATGACACCAGTGTGTTTTGTATGTTGGATTCATTTACTTAATTACTCAACTATGCTCCTGGTGCATTTATTTATTTAAAATGTTTTTTATTGATTTTTAGAGAGAGAGGAAGGGAGAGGGAGAGAAACATCGATGTGAGATAGAACCATAGGTTCCCTCCTGCACGCACCAGTATGTGCCCTGATTGGCAACCGCAAGGTCCCATAACCTTTCTGTGCATGGGACAACACTCAATTCACTGAATCACACCAGCCAGAGCTCCAGGTACATTTAATACTTATTAAGCTCTTAGTCTGAGCCAGGCCCTGAGATAAGAACTGGGGATATAATTAATAGTGAACAAGACAGATGGGCTCTGTCCTCATAAACATATAGACTAGTGGTGAAGACAGATGATAAGTAAAATCATCACAAACTGTCAAGTGCTATAAGGAAAACTAATAGAACTCTGCCACAGATAGTAACAGGAGGGGTCTATCTTGAAAAATGATCATAGAAGGCTTCCTGGAGGAACTGACCTCCAAGCTGAGACCTGAACTGTGGGAAGGCAACAGCCAGGTAGAGTTGGTGTTCAGTATGTATGGGAGATATGAAAGTGGGCAAGATTAATGAGTGGTCATAGACTTTCTGGGTCCGAATCCTGCCCTACCAACGACTTACTGTAAAATGGGAACAATAACAATACTTGTTTCATGGGGCTGTCAAAAAGACTCAGTGGATTGATATTTATGAAGCACTCAAAACTTTGCCTGGCACAGTCCCAGCATCATGCATGCACGTAAGGGTCCCAGAGACTATGCTATCCTTATAGCCCCTTGCTCACCTGACCTCACCTCCAGCATCAGAGAAGAGGGTTTCCAGTTCTCTTAGACCTCCCAACTCAACCTGCATCTCTCCTCTTCCTCACCTAGCAAAGCTCTTCAACTCAACGAAACTCAGGCTTACCCTGGATTTGCTCTGGTTCACCTCCATATCCCTGCTTATTACCTCACTGGGGCCTGGCTGACAGACAGCAGGCCCCCACATTTGTTGAATGAATAAATAGATGGAAGTGTTGTAGGCGGTGGGAAGAGCACCAAGTGTCTGACCCCAGGGGTTCAGCAACCTCGGTACTTGAATTCTGGCTGGGAAAGAATTCAGAGCCAAGACCCAAACTAGAAGAGAACATTTATTGGGTAAATCACAGAAGTAGAAAAAGTATTTCCTAGAAGAAATAGGCTTAGGAAACGAGTTATGGAGGTAAAGGAAGGGCCCTTAGATCTTGGGATTGAGGAAGCTAATGGTAACTTGCCTGAGATGGGGGAAAAAGAGGGGGAAGGGAAAGGAAGAGGCAAGGGCATGCTTCCTGGAGGGAGAGCACCCTGGGTCCTCTGTCCTAAGGGTTTTAAGAGCAGAGATTTTAGGGGAAGTCCCAGGGAAAGATGTTAATAGAATATTCAGTAGCTTTCCAGGTGTATTCATTCAGGGTTGTGGTCTCCACTGATTGATTGGCTAGCATTCAATGCTGCTGGTCCTGATGTCAGCCAAGGCTGGTTTAGTTGCTTATCTAGGCCTGGAGCTGAAATATACCTGAGTCCTAGATATTATCTCTAGGGAAGAAAGGTCAGTGGGTCTAAACCACATGACCAGCGCTATGATAAGGGAGGAAAAGTCACCATAGGGGTGAGGTCCCATCCTACAATTGATTGTCCTTTGCTAGGTACCTGGGGCTTTTCAACCTGATGACCTTCTATACCTGGCCCATTGTCCTTGCTCTGCTCATGTCTGTCTAAGTGCCTACAGCAGGATGTGCAATGTGGAAGAATTTGGGAGCCTTTCTGGCTTTTTTCACTTATTGTAGTTTTTGAGGTCCATCTCCATTGTAGCAAGTACAGTGTTTCTAAAGTCTCTCAGGCTGTAGATGGTATCCATGGCAGAGACCGCTCTCAGGAATACACCCCAGTGGCTAACCCAATATTTCTCTTCTCTTAGCCCATCTTCTCTCCCCAAGGGCCAAGTGCAGGCAATTAAGCTCTCTAAGTGATATATTTATTATATATCTCCTATATAATAAAGCCCTAATATGCAAATCGACCAAACAGTGGAATGACTAGTAGAATGACCAGTCACTATGACACACACTGACCACCAGGGGCAGACACTCAACACAGGAGCTGCCCCCAGCCTGCAGGCCCCAGGCCAGCCAAGGTGGGTGCCAGCAGGGGTCCCCTGATTGCCCCACCAGTAGCCTCGCAGAGGGAGGTAACTGGCGGCAGTGGCGGGCTGGTGAGCAGGCAGTGCCAGGCCAGCCAAGGCTGGTGCCAGTGGGGGCCAAGCCTGATCTCCCTATCGGTCACCCCACAGATCGGCCCTGATTGCCAGCCAGACCTGTGCACGAAATTCATGCACTGGGCCTCTATATATATAAAATATATATATATATATATTTTATTGATTTGTTTTTTTTATTGATTTTAGAGGGAGAGAGAGAAATATTGATATGAGGGAGAAACATTAATTGGTTGCCTTCAGCACACACCCCAACTGAGGATCAAACCTGAAACCTGGACATGAGCCCAGATAGGGAATCAGCCGGCAACCTTTTGGTACACTAGATGCCATTCAACTATTGAGCCACTCCGGCCAGAGCCCACCAGGTATATTTTGAATCCATCTGCCTCCCTTTAGTCACTTCTGTCCTCTTCATCACAGTCACCCTGGTCCAGACACCACCACTTCTTGCTGTCCTCCCAGCTGCCACAATAAAACTAACAAGAGCAAAATTTTTATTATGGAAAAATTCCAAAAAGATACAAAAGGAATGAGAACAGAATATGAAAACAATTTTAACAATTTGTCAGCTCATGGCACAGTTTCACCCACTCCCCAGCCTCCTGGAATTTTTAATTCCTCCCCCCTTCCCCACGTTTATTTTGTGTGTGTGTGGGGGGGGGAGGGAGGGTGTTGAAAATTTTTGGCCTCAGAGACAGGTTAATCTGACTTTTCATCAGTTTACCCTGCAGAGGTATTATCCGTTGTGGTGTAATGTTTACTCCAAGATTCCTTCAGGAATTTGCTTTTGAAACCAAAATTTTGAGACTCAAAACCAAAGTTTTGAGACCTTAAAATAAAAGGCCTCTCTTTTGCAATCTCCCAAATGGCAAGCCTCGGCTTCCAAGATTATTATCTCTGCCATGAATTTCAAAAGACTGCTTAGGAACTCTTAAAAGGCAGGAATTTGGTTCTTCCAGTGATTCCTTTTTTTGAATTGGTTTGGGTCAGACCTCTCCCAGGGTTGTATCCAGACTGACTCAGGCTTCAACCTCAGTACTAGGTTTTGGGGAGAGAAGGATCACAAGATTTCTTTTAAAAAGGGAATAAGCCCTAGCCAGTTTGGTTCAGTGGATAGAGTTGGCCTGTGGACCAAAGGATCCTGGGTTTGATTCTGGTCAAGGGCATGTACCTCCATTAAAGGCTCCTCCTCTGGTCAGGGCGCATGCAGGAGGCAACCAATCGATGTATTTCTCTTACATCAATATTTCTCTCTGTCTTTCCTTCTCTTTTCCACTCTCTCTAAAAATCAGTGGGAAAATATCCTCAGGTAAGGATTAAAAATAATAAATAAATAAATAAATAAATAAATAAATAAATTGCCCATTGCTATTTTTATTGTTCTTAACATGTAATGTTAGTGAATTTAAACCATTTCTCAGAATGTTCACAGGGGTGGTATCCACAACCCTGTTTTCCCACATGTTTTAAGTTCTTCAACTACAATTTCATACAAACTTTCACAGGACCCAAGCTCCCAGTTCGGTGGCTATTTTTCACTTAATATGTCACTCTTCTAGGTGTTCTTCAAGAGCAGCCTCTCAGGGCTGCGCATCAGTGCAGACCGGTGTCCTGGATGTCACCTAAGGTCCCATGTCACTTCACAGTGCAGCGCTCCTGCTTAGCCTTGCATCATCTGATTTCCCAGATCACAGGCATTGGCATTAATGTTGAAGTCAGTCACCTGTTAAAAAAAAGTAAGAGTTGTTTTTTTTTCAGGCAGTTCCACTGAAAGCTCCTAATAATTTTCAATAACCAAAGTCTCCCAGAATCAGGACTGCGCCAGACAGGACAATTCAGGCCCCGGTGTGATAAAGTCAAACTGAAGGGGAAGGAAGGATGGTTAGTGGGGAGGGCCACTTACTGAGAATAGAAGCGCTGGTGTTTATCCTCACCTCACCCAACAGCCTCCCTGGGGACCCAGCGTGCCACAGTTGGGCTTCGTTTCCAAATGGGCAGTTTTCCTGGTGACAAAGTCAGAGTCGCCTGTGTGTCCTTACAGACAGAGGCAAGGAGCCCAGTGTTTTTTTAAGTGTCCCAAATGATCACAATTGAGTGTAACCTGATTGTGTCTTTCAATCAGCTTTTTATTTGAGAACAGTTTTTTACATTTACAGAAAAGTTGCAAAGACAGTATGTACACAGATTTCCCACATACACGACATCTACTTTCCCCCATGATTTTCTGGTATTACAAACATATCACATTATTACTGTCTATTTGTCAGAATGAATGAACCGATATTGATATATTATTCTTTTTTAAAAATATGTTTTATGATTTGAGAGAGAGGGGGATATAAAGAGAGAAACATTAATGAGAGAGAAACATGAATTGACTGCTCCCTGCAGGCCCCTTACTAGGGACTGAGCCTGCAACCCGGGGATGTGCCCTGACCGGGAATGGAATTAGCAACATCTTGGTTCATGGGTAGACACTCAGCCACTGAGGCACACCGGCTGGGCACTACATTGTTCTTAACTTCAGTCTGTGTTTTGCTAATATTTCCTTATGTTTTACTGAATGCACTTTTTCTGTACCTGGACTCCACGCAGGGCATGATATTCCATTTAGGCATCGTGTTTGTTTAGATTCCTCTTGGTGTGACGGTTTCTCAGACTTTGTGTTTTTTGTTTTTGTTTTTTTAATTGAGATATAATTCACATATTATTATATCTACCTTTTAAAAGTGTACAATTCAGTGGACTTTAGTGCATTCAGAAATTGTGCTATCTTATATTTAAAAAAACAAGCCCAACCAGCTTGGCTCAGAGGTTCAGCATTGACCTATGGATCAGGAGGTCACGGTTTGATTCCCTGTCAGGGTACATGCCCAGGTTGCAGGCTTGATCCCCAGTGTGGGGCTTGCGGGAGGCAGTCAATCAATGATTTTCTCTCATCATTGATGTTTCTATCTCTCTCTTCCTCTCCCTTCCTCTCTGAAATCAATAAAAATATATTTTTTAAAGGAAAAAAATTGTGCTAATTCCATAACATTTTCTTCACCTCTGTAAGAAACCATATATCCATGTAACAGTCACTCCCCCTTCTCCCCTTCCCGATGCTCCTGGCAACCACTAATCTACTTTCTGTTTTTATTAATTTGTCTATTCTAGACATTTCATAGAAATGGGATCACACAATTTGTGGCCTTTTATATCGGGCTTCTTTCACTGAGCACAATGTTCTCGAGGTTCACCGATGTTGTAGCATCTGTCAGGACTTCATTCCTTTTTATGGCTAAATAAAATTCCATTGAATGGATAGACCACATTTAGTTTATCCATTCATTAGTTGATGGATATAACCACCTTTGGCTGTTATGACTTTCTTTATAGTTTCACAGAATACTGCTTAGATATGTTGTCATGCAGTAGAGATCTGTCTGATGTGTTTCTCATGACTGAACAGGGGTTAGGGCTTAGGGAGGTGGACCGTGGAGGCAAGTGCCCTTCTCATCACTCATATTGAAAGTGTATGCTACTAAAATGATTTCTCACTCTTTTTTTTAAAAAAAATATTTTATTGATTTTTTACAGAGAGGAAAGGAGAGAGATAGAGAGTTAGAAACATCGATGAGAGAGAAGCATTGATCAGCTGCCTCCTGCACGACCCCTACTGGGGATGTGCCCGCAACCCAGGTACATGCCCTTGACCAGAATGGAACCTGGGACCCTTCAGTCCACAGACCGATGCTCTATCCACTAAGCCAAAGCCGTTTCAGCTGATTGCTCACTCTTGATATGAACTTTGATCACCTGGCGGAAGTAGTGTTTGTCAGATTTCATCACTGTTAAAGTGCCCTGATAGCAATAGACAGTTACATCAATTTCCTCTTCACTTTAACCACAAAGTTATAATTCTAATATTAATTTTTTTGCTGCATAGGTATATTAAAGAGAAGGCTAGTTTTAACTTATTTGATTTGGATTCATACTTCAAATAAAGACCTTTTTTTCCAGATAGAAGACATTTAATTATATTAAAAATGTCACACTGCAGTGATTTGCAGAGATTTTAAAACAAATCTTTAGTATCCCACCCATCCCTTCCAAAATCTTTAGAAGCCACCCAATTCCATCAATTCTACATTTAGAACTTTAAATGAAGAAAATAAATATGTACACAAATATTTGGCCAAAAACAAACAAACAAAAAAACCAACCCAATTTATTATAGAATTATTTGTAGGAACCAAAGTTGAAAATAACCTAAGTGCCCAAAATAGAAAATTAGCTTTAAAATTGACACAACCCCACAGTCCATTGCCAAACAACTATTTAAAAGGATGTAAATACATAAAAAGACAAAAAGAAAAAAGAAAAAGACATGAAAAGATTATCACAACTTATTAAGTAGAAAAAATGATTAAAAACAGTGTGTATACAAAAATTCTAATTTTATAGAACAATTAAATATATATGTATTTTTTATTTGCATTCTTCATTTTTTTAAATAAATCTTTATTGTTCAGTATTACAGTTGTTCCTCTTTTTTTCTCCCCATAGCTCCCCTTCACCCGGTTCCCACCCCACCCCATGCCCTTACCCCACCCACCACTGTCCTTATCCATAGGTGTACGATTTTTGTCCAGTCTCTTCCTGCACCCCCCACATCCCTTTCCCCCTGAGTATTTTCAGTCCACTCCCTTTCTATGCCCCTGATTCTATTATATTCACCAGTTTATTCTGTTCATCAGATTTTTTATTCACTCGATTTTTAGATTCACTTGTTGATAGATATATATTTGTTGTTCATAATTTTTATCTTTACCTTTTTCTTCTTCCTCTTCTTAAAGAATACCTTTCAGCATTTCATATAATACTGGTTTGGCAGTGATGAACTCCTTTAGCTTTTTTTTTTATCTATGAAGCTCTTTATCAGACATTCAATTCTGAATGATAGCTTTGCTGGGTAGAGTAATCTTGGTTGTAGGTTCTTGTTATTCATCACTTTGAATATTTCTTGCCACTCCCATCTGGCCTGCATAGTTTCTGTTGAGAAATCAGCTGACAGTCGTATGGGTACTCCCTTGTAGGTAACTAACTGTTTCTCTCTTGCTGCTTTTAAGATTCTCTCTTTGTCTTTTGCTCTTGGCATTTTAATTATGATGTGTCTTGATGTGGTCCTCTTTGGATTCCTTTTGTTTGGGATTCTCTGCGCTTCCTGGACTTGTAAGTCTATTTCTTTCACCAGGTGGGGGAACTTTTCAATCATTATTTCTTCAAATAGGTTTTCAATATCTTGCTCTCTCTTTTCTTTTGGCACCCTCATAATTCGGATGTTGGTATGCTTGAAGTAGTCCCAGAGGCTTCTTACACTATCTTCAAATTTTTGGATTCTTTTTTCTTTTTGCTTTTCCGTATTTTTGCTTTTGGGTATTTTTCTTTGTATTTCAAATTTGACTTGATTCTTGCGATCCTTTAGTCTGCTGTTGGATCTCTGTATATTATTCTTTATTTCAGTCAGTGTATGCTTAATTTCTAGTTGGTCCTTTTTCATATCCTTGAGATTCTCACTAAATTTATTGGCGGTTTCTAGAAGATTCTTGAAAAACCTTATAACTGTGGTTTTGAACTCTATATCCTCCATTTCTTTCATTTGTGATGTTTCTTTGTCTCCACATTTTGGCTGCTTCCCTGAGTTGATAGAGTGGCTTTGTGTGCTAGGTGTCCTATAGGGCCCAGTGGCTCAGCCTCCCCAGTTACCTGAGGTGGACACTCTTGGTGCACCCCTTTGTGGGTTGTGTGCACAGCCTTGTTGTAGTTAAGCCTTGATTGTTGTTGGTATCACTGTGAGGAATTGACCTCCAGGCCAATTGGCTATGAGGATCAGTTGTGTCTACGATGGGAGGACTTCTGTGCTGGAGACACCCTTAAGAGGCAAGAGTTGCTTCAGTGGGGCTTTAGTGCTCAATGAGTCTGCCCCCTGAGCGTGTCCCTTATAGATCTGAGGAGTTATAATCTGGATGGTCCCACTCTGGCCACTGGGTACACTGGCTCTTGGATCTCCAAGGAAGTGCTAATTTAGCCTCTGCCTAAGGCCACCCAGCAGGAGCTACAGAGTGATCTGCAGATTTCTCTTCTTTGTTTGGGTTTTGGAGGTGCCCAGATGAGGCCCAGCTGTGAAGCAATGCAAGCTGCTGTGGATCCTTGAGCCTTCTTTTGGATGTTCTGGGTCTCTTTGACTCAGCTGCAGTTTGTTAGGTAATTTTAGATTGCAAAGAGCCAGGCCATTCATATGCAAAAGCCTCTGCACACAGCTTGGGTGGGGCGGGGTCTCAGGGCAGAGCAAACAGCAATGACTTCCCATCAGCCCTTCCCTAAGAGGCCCCTGGGTCTCAGTTTCCCTCGGTAATTGCTGCAAGCACCTCTGAGAGAAAGCCACCCTTGAGTTTTGCCCACTGCCAGACAGTCCAGTTTCTCCCCGTATGAGTCTGGGTCCCCAGAGTCTTGCCCAGAACTGGAGTTTAGAGCAGTTGGGAGCTCGTGTCTCCCTCTCAATTGAGAAAGACAGCCATGTACTCAGTTGCCAGCTCTCTCAGTGCACGCGCCTCCATACCTCTGCACTTTACTTCCGCAGCTCCTCTGAGTCTCAGTGTGCTTTTCTCTTTTCTTCTAGTTGTAGAATTTCCACTCAGCCAGCCTTCCTGTGGTTCTGGATGATGTCCGTTTTGTCTTTTAGTTGTAGTTCTGAAGTGGTTGTGCGAGGCAGCAAGTTCAGGTGTTTACCTATGCCACCATCTTGGTTTCTCCTCCAAATATATATGTATTTGCATAGAAAAAATAATGATTCCATCCTTAGTAAGGGACATGCAGGGGGTAGCTGATCAATGATTCTCTCTCATCATTGTTTCCATCTCCCTCTCTCCCTTCTTCTCTGAAATCAATATATATATATATATATATATATATATCAGGAAATGTATTTGGTCTTTATCCCTGCCTCCTGGCACAGACCTTCAAACACCCTTGGAATTTCCTGAATGACAGGAGGGTTTTCTGTTTTCCATAGTGAGCCCTTTTAATCACAGCTGAGTTCACACTAATGACATAACTTGGGGTAGAGCACCTTAGGAGGGGGCTGCTCACCAGAAAGACCAAGTGGTTGGCACTTATAGCTCCACTCTGGGGAGGGAAGAGGGGGGTTAGATATTAAGTTCTATAGCAACTCTTTTGTTGTTAATCCTCATCCAAGGATATTTTCCCATTGATTTTTAGAGAGAGTAGAAGGGAGAGAAGGGAGAGGGGGAGAGAGAGAGAGAGAATTATCCATGGGAGAGAGAGACATCAATTGGTTGCCTCCCCTGTGCACCCTATCTGGGGTTCAGGATGGAACCCGAAACCCAGGTACCTATGTGCCTGGGATGTGCCCTTGACTGGGAATTGAACCCATGAAACTTTGGTGCAGAGGTCAATGCTCCAACCTCTGAGCACCATCGGCCATATTGGCCAGGGCTCTATAGCAACTCTTGAAAAACATTTAATGAGCTAGGTTGGTAAACATGTGGAGGTGCTGGGAGGGTGGGCTGTGCCTGGAGAGACGTGAAAGCTCAGAGCCCATCTTCCCCCATACCTTGCATTTCTTCCATCTGGCTGTTCCTGAGTTGTATCCTTTACAATCAAGTGGTAATAGTAAGTAAACTGTTTCCTGAGTTCTGTGAACCCTATAGCAACATGAGAAGGGGGTCATGGGAACCCCTGATTTATAGCTAATCAGTCAGAAGTACAGGAGGCTTGAACTTGGAATTGGATCTGAAGTGGGGGTAGTCTTGTGGGACTGAGCCTTTAACCTGGGGAGGGGGAGTCTGACCATAATTCTAGGTTGTGTCAGATTGAATCGCTGTTGGTGTCCAGAGATTTGAGGAATTGGTTGGTATGAGAAACCCCACACACATTTGGTGTTAGAAGGTTCTGTGGGTAGAAACAGACCTTAGGAAGCTCTTTATAAAGTCTCAGTTTCTCATCTTTAAAATGGGAGTAAAAATACCAACCTTATTGGGTATTTGTCAGGATCAAATGAGTTAATACACACAAAGGATTTATCATAAATATTAAAATAGGTGGAATCCCATGTATGGTAGAAGGAACTTTTTTTTAAAGTAAATAATGTGGGTTTTTTAAAAATGTATTTTATTGAGGGGAATCCAAGATGGCGGCATAGGTAAACACCTAAACTGCTGCCTCCCACAACAATTTAAACTGCAACTAAAAGACAAAACGTCTATCACCCAGAACCACGGGAAAGCTGGCTGAGTGGAAGTTCTACAACTAGAAGGAAAGAGAAAAGAGCATTGAGACCTGCATGAGCGCTGAAAGGCTGAGGTACGGAGGCGCGTGATCCGGGCTGGCGGCGGGCGACTGGGTGCATTGCTTTTTTCAACCCAAAGGGAGACAAGCCCCCGATTACTCTGAAATCCAGTCTCTGGGGAGACGCGGGGGACCCAAACTCCTACAGGGAGAAGCTGGACTGTCTACCAGTGAGAGTGGCTTGCTTGCAGAGCTGCACGCAGGAATAATTGTTTGCGGCACTGGGGCACGGGACTCCAGGAGGCCCTCGGGGACACAGAGCCGGCTAACTAGCAGCCATTGCTGTTTGCCACGCCCTAACCTAGTGACGCCCTGAGACCCTGCCCCACACAACCTACAAACCCACCCAAGCTCCAAGCAGCTCAATTAGCATAAGAAAGCCTGCCCTATCGCAGCTTAACCTAGAAAACTTGCAGCCTGGGTCAGACAGCTCCAAAACCTCCAAACCCCAAACAAAGAGGAGAAAACTGCAGCTCTCACTGTAGCTCCTGCTGAGTGGCCTCAGACAGTAGCTGACCTGCACACCATTGGAGATCCAGAAGCCAGTGTACCTAGTGGTCAGTGTGAGACACCAGATTTCAACTCCTCACATCCATAAGTGACACATTCAAGAGGCAGACTCAGTGAGCACCAAAGCCCCACTGAAACAAGTCCTGCCCCATAAGTGTGTCTTCAGCGCAGCACTTCTTCCATTATAGACACAGGGAGTGCTCACAGCTAATTGGCCTGGAGGTCAATTCCTCCCAGTGTACCAACAGCAATTCAGGCTTAACTACACCAAGACTTTGCACTCAGCCCACAAAGGGGTGTACCAAGAGCATCCACATCAGGTGATTGGGGAGGCTGAGCTACTGCCCCCTATAGGTCACCTACCACACAAAGCCACCCCATCAACACAGGGAAGCAGCCAAAATGAGGAGACAAAGAAACATGTCACGAATGAAAGAAACGGAGGAAAGCAAACTACTGGATGACATAGAGTTCAGAATCACATTTATAAGGTTACTCAAGAATCTTCTAAAAACTGCCGAGAAACTTGATGACACTTCTGAGGAGCTTAGTGAGACCTTCAAGGACCTTAATGAGAATGCCAAAAAAATGGAAAAGGATCAGTCAGAAATGAAGCATACACTGTCTGAAATAAAGAATATACAGAAACTCAACTGTAGATCAACATACCCCAAGAATGAAACCAAAGATCTGAAATATGTGGAAACAAAAAACATCCAACCAGAAAAACAAAAAGAAAAAAGAATCCAAAAATATGAAGATAATGTAAGGAGCCTCTGGGACAACTTTAAGCGAAACAACATCCGAATTTTTGGGGTGCCAGAAGAAGGGAAAGAGCAAAATATTGAAAACCCTATTAGAAGAAATAATGACAGAAAACTTTCCCTACCTGGTGAAAGAAATAGAATTACAAGTTCAGGAAGCGCACAGAACTCCATACAAGAGGAACCCAAAGAGGACCACACCAAGACACATCATAATTAAAATGCCAAGGGCAAAAGACAAAGAGAGAATATTAAAAGCAGCAAGAGAAAAACAGTTAATTACCTACAAGGGAGTACCCATACGACTGTCAGCTGATTTCTCGGCAGAAACTATGCAGGCCAGAAGGGAGTGGCAAGAAATATTCAAAGTGATGAACAGCAAGAACCTACAACCAAGATTACTCTACCCAGCAAAGCTGTCATTCAGAGTTGAAGGTCAGATAAAGAGCTTCACAGACAAGAAAAAGCTAAAGGAGTTCATCGCCACCAAACCAGGATTACATGAAACGCTGAAGGGTATTCTTTAAGAAGAAGAAGAAGAAGAAAAAGGTAAAGATAAAAATTAAGAACAACAAAATGACATCAAATACATACCTACCAACAAGTGAATCTAAAAATCAAGTGAATAAAAAATCTGAAGAACAGAATGGACTGGTGAATATAATAGAATCAGGGACATAGAAAGGGAGTGGACTGACGATTCTCAGGGGAAGCAGGTGTGAGGGGTGCGGGAAGAGATTGGACAAAAATCTTACTCCTATGGATGAAGACAGTGGCGGGGGTAAGGGCATGGGGTGGGGTGGGGAATCAGGTGGAGGGGAGCTATGGGGGGAAAAAAAGTGGAGCACCTGTAATAATCTGAACAATAAAGATTTAATTAAGAAAAAAAAAAGTATTTTATTGATTTTTACAGAGAAGAAGGGTGAGGGATAGAGACTTAGAAACATTGATGAGAGAGAAGCATCAATCAGCTGCCTCCTACACACCTGCTACTGGGGATCGAGCCCCCAACCAAGGTACATGCCCTTGACCAGAATTGAACCCAGGACCCTTCAGTCTGCAGGTCGATGCTCTATCCACTGAGCCAATCCAATTACGGCATAGGGGAACCTTTTATTAAAATGTTATTGATTTTAAGGCTCAGCTCTGCAACATTAATGTGTAGATACAGATGCTTAACTCCTAAGATTGGGGTTCTCATTCAATCTTCCCCTTGCCATATGTAGTTGAAATTCACACTTTCTTTGATGTCTAGTTCCCTTTTTCTTCTTGGCTGTTCCATCCCAGTCCTCTTGAGTTAGGCAGGGTCATATGACTAGCTCTGGCCAATGGAATATGATCAGAAGGGATGGTCACTTCCTTTCTGAGGCAGCAAAGAGCCTCTGCAAGTTTCTCCAGCTCATTTTCCCCTTTATGGAGGAGGCCTGGGGTTGAGAGGGCAGAGTCACCAGGCAGAAGCCACCTGGATCGGGAGGGTCACCTGGACCCAGCACCGCCTTTGCCAGAGCAAGAAAGAAACGTTTGTGATGTTTAACCAATGAGATGTGTTTGTTATCATTATTGCAGCTCGCTCATTCACAGCGGCATAACCTGTCCTGACCAATACAACATATCAATGGATGTTTCCAGAAAATAACCAGGCGGTTTATTTGGAGGATCCAGGGGCACCACCTCTCACATCTTTCAACCCCTTATCTTTTCTAACAAGCTGCTGCTACAGCTGCTGGAAGGAACCACAGAAACACCCTCTGCCTACTGTATCACCATCAGTTCTTCTGACCTCTGGGTAGGGAGATATGGCGCTAATTTAAAAAATATATTTCTATTAATTTCAGAAAGCAAGGGAGAGGGAGAGAGAGATAGAAATGTCAATGATGAGAGAGAATCATTGACCAGCTGTCTTCTACATGCCCCACACTGGGGACTGAGTCCATAACCCGGGCCTGTGCCCTTGGCCAGAATCGAACCTGGTACCCTTCAGTCCTCAGGCTGATGTGCTATCCACTGAGCCAAACCAGCTAGGGCAAGTGCTATTTTCTTTTCAATAAGAAAAGAAAATGGGACACTCTTCCTCTGGGGAGCACACCCACGCTTTTCCCTTCCACCTCTTCTTCCCCAGGAGGGGTACCTTTGCCTTCTCTCTCCTAAGCTCCAAGGGCCCTTCTTTTGCTTCTGTGACTTGTTTTCTGAGCCTAAGCAGCCCAGCTGGCTCATTCTACTACCTCTGTAACTTTCTAAATAAGCTTTCTCTTATAATTTGAAACAAAAAAAAAAAGAAAGAAAAGAAAATGGCTTTGTGAAATGTTTCTGACCTACCAGGCCATGACTGATGTGCCCCGGTTTGGACAGAGCCTGAGAACCTGCACATGTTGGCATCCCATCATGTTTGCTTCTTTTTATGTGATAAGCAGGCTCTAAGGGGGTCCCTAAAATTCCAGTTCCTTCTTACTCATGTCCTTGTGTAATTCCCTTCCCGTTAGTGTGAGTTGGATTTACTCATTTGCCTCAAATGAAGAGAATACAACAAGGGATGGACCCCACATCCAAGAGTAGGTTATAAAAAAGAGTGGCTTCAGTCTTGAGCATCCTCTTTCTCTTTCTCCCTCCAATGAAAGAAGCCAGCTGCCAGGTTGTGAGCTATCCCAGGGAGAGTTAATTAACATAACTATTACCCAAACTGCTTTCTTTCCCAAAGGGGATTATAAGGAGCCCTCTTTTAAACTCCTCCCAATCCTCCCTCCCTCCCTCCCATCCCAGGCAACCTTTTTTTCTTTTTTTAACATATTTTTATTAATTTCAGAGAGGAAGAGAGAGGGAGAGAGAGAGAGAAACATCCATGATGAGAGAGAATCATTGATTGGCTGCCTCCTGCACACCTCCCCATTGGGAATTGAGCCTACAACCCAGGCATGTGCCCTTGACTGGAATCGAACGTGAGACCCTTCAGTCCACAGGCCAAAACTCTATCCACTGAGCCAAACCAGCTAGGGCTTAAATATGTTTTTATTGGTTTTCAGAGGGAGAGGAAGGGAGAGGGATAGAGAGGTAAAAATATCTACCGGCCTCCTCCTGCATGCCCCCTACTGGGGATGGAGCTCATGACCTGAGTATGTGCCCTGGCTGGAATCGAACCAGTGACCTCTTGATTCATGGGTGGATGCTCAACCATTGAGCTACACTGGCCGTGCGGTTTTCTGTGACTATAGATTAGTTTGCATTTTCTCTAATTTTATGCAAAGGAAATTAATTAGAAAGCACATATCCTTTTTTTGCTTGGCTACTTTCACTCAGCATAATTATTTTTTATTTTATTTTATTTTTTATTTATTTAACAAATCTTTCTTCAAATTATTACAATTGTTTCTCCTTTTTCCCCCCATAGCTCCCCTCCACCCAGTTCCCACCCCACCTTCTGCCCTTAACTCCCCACCACTGTCCTCATCCATGGGTGTATGATTTTTGTACAGTCTCTTCCTGCACCCCCCCATACCTCTTTCCCCCTGAGAATTATCAGTCCACTCCCTTTCTATGCCTCTGATTCTATTATATTCACCAGTTTATTCTGTTCCTCAGGTTTTTAATTCCCTTGATTTTTAGGTTCACTTGTTGATAGATATGTATTTGTTGTTCATAATTTTTATCTTTACTTTTTTCTTCTTCCTCTTCTTAAAGAATACCTTTCAGCATTTCATATAATACTGGTTTGGTGGTGATGAACTCCTTTAGCTTTCTCTTATCTGTGAAGCTCTTTATCTGCCCTTCAATTCTGAATGATAACTTTGCTGGGTAGAGTAATCTTGGTTGTAGGTTCTTGCTATTCATCACTTTGAAAATTTCTTGCCACTCCCATCTGGCCTGCATAGTTTCTGTTGAGAAATCAGCTGACAATCTTATGGGTGCTCCCTTGTAGGTAATTAACTGTTTTTGTCTTGCTGCTTTTAATATTCTCTCTTTGTCTTTTGCTCTTGGCATTTTAATTATGATGTGTCTTGGTGTGGTCCTTTTTGGATTCCTTTTGTTTGGGGTTCTGTGTGCTTCCTGGACTTTTTTCTTTCACCAGGTGGGGGAAGTTTTCAGTTATTATTTGTTCAAATAGGTTTTCAGTATCTTGCTCTCTCTCTTCGTCTGGCACCCCCATAATTCTGATGTTGGTATGCTTGAAGTTGTCCCAGAGGCTTCTTACACTATCTTCAACTTTTGGATTCTTTTTTCTTTTTCAGTTGAGTGTTTTTTGCTTCTTTGTATTTCAATTCTTTGACTTGATTCTTGCGTTCCTCTAGTCTGTTGTTGGGTCTCTGTATAATATTTTTTATTTCAGTCAGTGTATGTTTAATTTCTAGTTGGTCCTTTTTCATATCTTTGAGGGTCTCATTAAATTTATTGGCCTTTTCTAGGAATTCTTGAAAAGCCTTATAACCGTGGTTTTGAATTCTATATCCAGTCATTTGTTTTCCTCCATTTCTTTCATTTGTGATCTCTTTCTTTGTCACCGCATTTTCACTGCTTCCCTGAGTTGGTAGGGTAGCTTTGTGTGCTAGGTTTCCTATATGGCCCAGTGGGTCGGCCTCCCAGTTACCTGGGATGGACACTCTTGGTGCACCCCTTTGTGGACTGTGTGTACAGCCTTGTTGTAGTTAAGTCTTGATTGTTATTGGTATCACTGGGAGGAATTGACCTCCAGGCCAGTTGGCTGTGAGGATCAGCTGTGTCTATGCTGGGAGAAGTTCGGTGCTGGAGACAGCCTTATAGGATTAGACTTGCCAAATTGCAAAAGCCTCTGTGCTCATCTTGGATGGAGTGGAGTCTCAGGGCGGAGCAGACAGTCTTGGCTTCCTGTCAGCCCTGCCCTTGCGTGGGCATGCGTGCCTCCAGACCTCTGGCTTCCCCGGCTCCCAAGCCTCCATCCGAGAGTCCAGATTCCCCCTGCAAGAGCGTGGGTCCCCAGGGGCTCACCTGGAACTGGGGTTCAGCGCATTCAGGAGCTTCCGACTCCCTTCTGCTAGGGAAAGCGTATGGCAACCTCCGCAGTCTTTGTGTGCACTGGCGCGCACATGCCTCCAGATCCCTGCCCGCTGCGGCTTCCCCCCGGATCTCCGAGTCTCCGAGTGCCTTTCTCTCTACCTGACAGTCCAGACTCCCCCTGTATGAGCCTGGGTCCACAAGGTTTCACCCGGAACTGGGGTTCAGTGCAGTCGGAACTGGGGTTCAGTGCAGTCAGGGGCTTCCTTCCCCCTCCCGCCAGAGAAAGTCAGCCAAGCTCTCAGCCATCCTTCCTCTCTGCACGCACAAAGACCCTTTGCCGTACCTCAAACCTTTGCTGTTCCTCCAGTTCTCCTTGAGCTTTTCTCTTTCCCTCTAGTTGTAGCATTTCCACTCAGCCAGCTTTCCTGTGGTTCTGGATGGTGTCCGTTCTGTCTTTTAGTTGTAGTTTTGAAATTGTTGTGCGAGGCAGCAGTTTAGGTGCTTACCTATGCTGCCATCTTGGTTTCTCTCTCAGCATAATTATTTAGATTCATTCATGTTGTGTTGTATACCAAGAGTTCATGCCATTTTGTTGCTGTGCAGTAGTAATAGTCCCCTCTATGCACATACCACATGCTCTCTGTTCACCTGTTGATGGGCATTCGGGTTGCTTCCAGTTTGGGGCTATTATAAGTAGAGCTGATGTGGACATTCATGCATAAGTATGGCTTTCTTTTCTCTTTGGTAATTACCTAGGAATGAAATACTTCTGGGTATTTATCCAAAAAATATAAAAACACTAATTAAAAAAGATATATGTACCCCTATGTTCATTGCAGCATTATTTACAATAGTCAAGATATGGAAACAAACTGTGTCCATCCGTGAATGAATGGATAAAGATGTGGTATATATACACTGAGTGGCCAGATTATTATGATCTCTGAACGCATAATAATCTGGCCACTCAGTGTATATCCTATATAATAAAAGGCTAATATGCAAATTGTCTCTTTGACCAGGAGTTCGACCAGCAGGAGGCCGGCCAACCACCTGTGTCCCCTCCCCTTGGCCAGGCTGGCCAGACCCCACCCATGCACGAATTCGTGCACCGGGCCTCTAATATATATATATATATATATATATATATATATATATATATATATATATATAGAGAGAGAGAGAGAGAGAGAGAGAGAGAGAGAGAGAGAGACCAGATTATTATGATCTGGCCACTCAGTGTATATACAACAACATTCTATTCAGCTATAAGACCAGAATGAAATCTTGCCACTAGTGACAACATAAATGAACCTTGAAGATATTCTGCTAAATGAAATAAGTGAGCTGGCCTGACCGGTGTTGCTCAGTGGTTGAGAGTCAACCTAGGAACCAGGAGGTCATGGTTCAATTCCAGGTCAGCACTCATGCTCAGATTGCAGGCTCCATCCCCAGTGGGGAGGCATGTAGGAGGCAGCCAATTGATGAATCTCTTTCATCATTGATGTTTCTATCTCTTTCTCCCTCTCTCTTTTTCTCTGAAGTAAACCAAAATATATTTTTAAAAAATAAGTGAGGTGGAGAAAGAAAATATCATATTGCTCATATGTGAAATTTAAACAAAACAAAACAAATGGAAAAAAATGAAACAAAAACAAACTCAAGATACAGAGAACAAATTGATGGTTACCAGAGGGAAATAAAACGGTTATGGGGAAGGGTACCCCTAGCAGGTTTGGCTCAGTGGATAGAGCATCTGCCTGTGGACTGAAGGGTCCCAGATTCGATTCTGGTCAAGGGCACATGCCCAAATTGCAGGCTCAATCCCCAGTAGGGGGCGTGCAGAAGGCAGCCAATCGATAAATCTCTCATCATTGATGTTTCTATCTCTCTTCCCTCTCCCTTCCTCTCTGAAATCAATAAAAATATATATAAAAAAAGATTGGGGGGGTGGGCAAAAGGGGTTAAGGGAGTCAACTGTATGGTGACTGATGGTAACTAGATTTTTGGGGGGTGATCACTTTACCATGTATACAGATGTCAAATTATAATATTGTACACCTGAAACTTATATACCAATTTTACCTTCATAAAAATACAAACTCTTGAGTTATTTTTCAAAGTGATTGTACCATTTTACATTGCCACAAGCATTCTATAGGACGTTTCCCAACCCTAGCACTAAACCACTAAATACCAGCGGTGCCAGTCATGGTGGCAACTTAACCCCCGACTCCCTTTACAAATGCCCCTCCAGGATGGAGCAGAGCTGCCCAGCTGAGGATCACTGGGTCAGAAGCTCTTTGTTCCTACGGTAGCCAAAGATAAGCCCGCATTCAGGAGCCAAGGAAGAAAAATGTGTGAAACCATGTTTGTGAATTGAATGCATGGAAGCCCAAGGTAGAAGATGGTTACAAGAATGAGGGGTAACTGCCAGTGGTACATCTTGGCTTGGCCAGGCATTTTGTGGTTCTTCAGTTTCTGAAAGGACCAAAATGCTCTTATTTAAAGAACTAAGGTTCATAGGCATTGTGGTTAGAGCTAAAGTCAGATGATCCATTTACTTTCTATTTTTAATTTTCTCTCTGGCCCTGGAGCCCCCCAGAGCCTCCCTGGGGTAAAAATAAGTGGCGTTTGGTAATCCCGAGCTGAAAGGTGGTACTTAAGTCAAAAGTACACCTGAACTCAGCTAATTTGCACTAATCACCTACCCCAGCCATGGATCAGCCAGGGGGGAAAACATCGCTATGATGCAACCACAACCAGGCATTGCAGGATGCCACCCACACTCAAACACTCTTTTGATTTCTAGAACCTTCATCCCAGCCCCCTGTTAAGCTAGATGGGGCCTCAGAATCCCCTGGAGGGCTTGAGAAACACAGATTGCCTGGCCCCACCCCTAGAGATTCTGATTTCATGCAGCTGGAGATGTGTGTGAGAATTTTCATTTCTAACAGGTGGGGCTGATGCTGCTGGTCCAGGGGCCACACTCTGACACCCACTTTCCTATTGGAAGCCTCAATTTAAAGTCTAACTGATGGGTGGTGGGAGCTGTGGCCCTGGCCAGGGTGAGGCAGCTCTCCCGGGAGCAGGGCATCACCCAGCACGGGAGTGCTGACATTGTGGCCCAGTTCTTCTCATTTGGCATCAACAGCATTTTATATCAGTGTGACATTTCCCCACCTGAATCCTTTACTCAAGTGGAGAAATGTGGATGCACCTTGCTTGTAACTGATCCTAAGCTCATGAAATACCTAAATAATGCAGTGCAACAACTAAGAGATTTGTTATACAAGTGTTCAGTGCAGAAACATGTGGTAGTCATCTTGAATATTGAAAGCGGAGAGGTCCTTGAAAGATGGCAGTTTGACACTGAGTGTGACAAAGATGACAGCACCTGGAGAAAAGCCTGAAAGCTCTCCAAGATGAAATCCGCTCGGTGATCAGAAAGGTCACAGCGACGGTGACATTTCTGCTAGTGTTGGAAGTTTCTCGTTCATTTGATCTGCTGATCTGTGCAGACAAAATTTGGTTGTACCTGAAAAGTGGGAAGAGTCAGGACTACGGTTCATTACCAAATCTGAGCAAGTGCGTCTGCGTTCCTTCAGCTACAACCCACAAAGTAAGCAGCATGGTGGCCTACGGAATTCTGTCCATGACTGGAGATAAGACAAGAACAATCATGTAATTCTCATATGTGTTTCCTGAAACCGAGTCGGCTACAGTTCATGTTTTATTTCATTGGTTCATTTTCAGATGGGGAAAACTTAACATTAGACTTTATGAACTGTGCACATGGTTCCATTTCTGGTATCTGTTTGACTTTCCATAAGGTTGATGTCATTTTTTTGCACACTGTTCAGAGGGAACCAGCAGATTACATCAGTACTGGAATGTCAATTCCTGTGAAGCTGGTAACTGGAGATGGGAAACTTTTGCTATAAAGCTAAATGCCTTCCAAAATCAGACTTCATGGTCAAGTAGCTCTTGACTCAGAATAGAGGTAAAGCCCAGCTGGTGTGGCTCTGTGGTTGAGTGTCGGCCTATAAACCAGGAGGTCATGATTTGATTACCCGTCAGGGCACATGCCTGGGTTGTGGCTCGATCCCCATTGTGGGGCATGCAGGAGGCAGCTGATCAATAATTCTCTCTCATCATTGATGTTTCTCTCTCTCTCCCTCTCCCCTACTCTCTGAAATCAATAAAAATATATTTTAAAAAAAGAATAGAGGTATATATGAAGCAGTAAAAGGAGTCTGACTATTCAGTCTTTGTTTAGGTCCTAAAGTAACTGATAATCCACAATCAACAAAGTATTCCTATAAGGTCCTTTTGCCATTTATTTTATTTCATTTGTATAATTTCCATGCTGAAAAAAATCTCCAATTATTTGATTTCAATGTATATAATTTATACTTATGAAGCTGTCACTATTTGTACTGTTTAAATTCCAGTGATATAGAACTCAATGTCTTTTTCTGTCTTATAAAATCGAACTTCAAATGACAATGATAAAGTTAAATGTGTATGTTAAAGATATATAAATTAAAAAAAGTGAAGTCTAATTATGGCAGTGATCTTCAACCAATATGATTTTGTGCCCTTACCCCAAAGGGACAAATCTTGAGACATTTTGGTTGATATAACTGATGTGGGGGGATTGAAGCTGGTATCTAATGGGTAGAAGTCAGGGATGCTGTCAGCACCCTACAATACACAGGACAACCCCCACAAGAATTGTTTCACCCAAATGTCAATAGTGCCAAGGTTGAGAAACCCTGAGCTATAGGGGAATGCTTAAAGAAATTAGAAGAAAATTCTCACGAGAAATAAATATTACCCAGCCATCCATTAAGAAGAATGCCCCTTAGACCTTTTTAAAACTTGGGAAATTGTTCCTGATAAGATGTGAAAGAAACAAATAGGATAAAAGGGGTGTATTCAACCTACCAGCTGTTTCATTTAATTTTCTTCATACTTTATCACACACTTTATCTTGTTTGTTTCTATGTTTACTTATACACCCCCTGGCTTCATTTCCTGGGATATAAGGTCCTGGTATATTTTAGGAGAGCATTAAATAGTTGGCAGACACTCCAATGGGTAAACCTGATGTCTTGGAAGAAAAATCAGTGCTGTGCTGGTAAAAGTTTAATAACCGACTCTCTGAAAAGAAAATCCCTCATTTGTAGCATTTGCTGATTTCCATGGTGTAAAGACTCCCACTGTGGCTTATCAGCTCCCTCACGGTGTCAATGACAAAGGAGTTGGGTAAGTGTACACAGCTGCCTTGCCACACCCATAGGAGCCAGCCCCAGCACACCACTGCAAAGAATTATATTAATCAAAAAAGGCTGGAAGGGAAAATGCTAAAATGTTAATGGTAGAGCAGTGGGATCACGCATATATTAGAAACCATTAAGCTCCAGCATAATAACAAATGAATGTGAGAGGATGGCTCCTAGTCTAGTTTATGTCCTTCAAGAAAGAATGGAATAACAGGCCCATTAATATGATGTGGCTCCCAATTTCTGGTCTCTATCCAAATTCCAAATTCCTGACTGAGAGAATCAGCTGACACAATCTTATGTCAACTGTTGTGGGAGTGGGGGGCATGTAGTTTAGGTGTTCAGGTTCTGAACTACATGAAGGCAGCACATCTGGGGGTCACATATGAACTTGCATAAAAGAATGCAGATGGACTCAGAGGTTTGGGGTTCTGCGTCCTGAGGCAGTGGGGTAACACCCTTTGTTATAAACCCCATGGACCAATGGTCGTGTATGCACTCTGGAGAGCACACAGACACATGGTCCTGTTTTGCAGACACAATGTGACCTTCTCATTTCTCAGAGCCCCAATTCTGTCATTTAACGCCCGTGGGTCTTAATCCAGAATCTAGCGAGCACCATTAATGTTGGTGCTGCAAGGGTTCAGGAAGCTCCTGTTCGGGATGCCATTAATGCCGGGGTTCTTGTTCCAGCATTAGAAGGGTTCAGCAATCTGGAGAAAGGCTGTGTGTAGATTAAGTAAGAGTCCAGAGACGAAAGATAAGTTTGAAAGGCATTGGGGGTCAGAGGAGCCTAGCTAAAGGAGCTAAGTTCTCCTTGTCTCAGGACCCCTTGCTTTTTATTAACCCAATTTGTCCTAAGGCGAGGTGGAGATACACTTCAAAGGGTAGGGTTTCATACAGAAGCATTGTCAGATTGGGGAATAGCCTATGGCTGTTCAGGTGTTTGGCCAACAGGAGGCAATAACATGTAGATTAAGGTGCCCTGAGCTGTCTGGCAGCAAACAATCATCCTATTCAGGTTTGGGGAAATGCCTTCAGCCATTCCCAACAGGTGATAACATATGTGATTTAGCCCTTGTTGAGTCCCCAAGTTCCATCAACCTTTTGATGAAACTCTTGCAATTATGACATGCTGGAATTGGCTTCTGGCAGGCCCCCACAACCCCAGCACTGAAGCTGATGGCTGTTCAACCTGGAGGAGAGGGCACTGGGGTATTGAGGTTGCTGTAAGTCCTAAGGTGCCTTCAAGTGGGTAAAAATGAGGGTATATTTGACCCTCAGCAAGGCTGCTGCCTACATGGCCACGGGAAGGTACTTAGGACCCTTTTAAAAGATCATTTGCAATACTCAAGAGAATTAAAAACATATGTTCAGCCTTAGCCAGTTTGGCTCAGTGGATAGAGTATCACCTGCGGACTGAAGGGTACTGGGTTCAATTCCGGTCAAGGGCACATGCCCGGGTTGTGAGCTCAATCCCCAGTAGGGGCTGTGCAGGAGGCAGCCAATCAGTGATTCTCTCTAATCATTGATGTTTCTACCTTTCTCTTCCTCTCCCTTCCTCTCTGAAATCAATACAAATATATTTTTTAAAAAATAAATAAAAACATAAGTTCACACAAAAACTTGTACACAAATACTAATAGCAGTCTTAGTTATCATAGCCCCAAAAGTGGAAACAACCCAAATATCCATGAATGGATGAATGGAAAGTGTGGTCTATCTGTACAATGAAATATTATTCAGCCATAAAAAAGAACTGATACATGCTACAACATATGTAAACTTCAAAGACATTACGATCAATGAAAGAAGTCAGATACAAAAGGCTACGTGTTTTATGATTCCATTTCTATGACATATCCAGAATAGCAAGTCCATAGGCAGAAAGTAGATTAGTGGTTCCCAGAGGGTGGGGGATGAGGGAATGGGGAGTGACTGCTGATGGGCATGGGGCTTCTTATCAGGGTCATGAAAATGTTCTGGAAATAGATAGTGGTGATAGTTGTACAACATAGTGAATATACTAAAACCACTGACCTACACACTTTAAAATGGTGGTTTTAATGGTATGCAAATTGTATTTCAATAATAAAAATAATTTGAGGAAGGTGTGCTTTGTTCTAGTTTGCACATAGGCTGGAAATGTATGGGCTGACGGTGGTCTCCAAAACAAAGATTCTAGGAGTTCATCTTGGTGACCTAGGTGGTCCCAGCAGGTCCCATAAAGAAAGCAAGCTTCATTTCTGGAAAGACTGTGTGGCAGACCCCAATGGCACCTGCCAGTATCTCCTTGGCTTTCACTTTGCCCGTGAACATAATCTCTCTGTTAGTTTCTATGGTTCTCTGGCTAGGGCCTTGCTCCAGTTGCAGAAGTGTGTTCAACCTGCGCATGGGGTGGCTGGGAATGCTGGGACATGATCACCACCCAACAATCTCAACCAGGGATGGACAGGACCCCAACGTCCTCACTCCTGGAGGTCCCCAGAGGGATAGAACCCTTACTGCCCACAGCAGGAACTTGCCCACGAATTGACTCCTCTCCTTCCCTGCCTCCCTTTCCTGTCTTTGGGTCACCTCTCAAATCAACTACCTGCTCTCTGATCCTTGTTCCAGGTTCTGCTTCTGGGAGAACCCAATCGAGGTATTTTTAAAATTTCTTTCATAGTAGACACAATATTCTCATCATCAGAAAATAAACATTTTTTTTCAAGTCTTGAGATATCTAAGAGCGATCACCTCATCTCTGGAAGGACATTCTAGCTGAAGGAGAGGTTGAGGTATTTATCAAGTGCCTACTGCATGCTTGGAACTGGTCTAGGGACTGGAGATGTAGAGATGAACAGGGCAGCAGGCAGACATGGCCTCTGCCCTCATGGATCATTTTAGTGGCTGTGAGGAGATATGCCTTGTTCATCCCAAGATTAGTAAGTACCATGATGAAAAATCTGGGTGAAGTGGGACAATGTGATGGGGGTCTGATTGGCCCAGCTGGTCAGGAAGGGCTGCTCAAAGGGAGTGACATTTGAATGGAGACCTGAATGACAGGAAGGAGCCTGACAGAGACAAGGACCTGTGTTGTGAGAACAGCCAGCAAGTGCCTTCCTACTCAGGATGCCATCTGTGAACCAGCCACTTTAGCTCAATGTGAGCTGGTTAGAAATGCAGACTCTCAGGTCCCAGCCCAGACCTACAGAACTAGATTGCATTTGAACATGGTTCCCAGGTGATTCCTGTGAGTCACAGAGTAGTGGATTGAATACGAGGGTCTGCATTACTCCTGTTTCAGGATGCATGTGTGGCCAGCAGTGTGGCTCTGTAATGTAGACATTTTGCCTTACTGAGAAGCCGTTTCTTTATTTGTGACACCTGTGTTGGCAAAGCAACCTGAGCCTTTTTGTTTTCAGAGCTGTGCCACTTTTAAAAAAAATTATTATTAAATCTTCACCAGAGGGTATGCTTAGTAAGTTTTGAGACAGAGATAGATAGATAGATAGATAGATAGATAGATAGATAGATAGATAGATAGAAACATTGATATGCAAAACATTGATGTGAGAGAGAAACATGGATCGGTTGTCTTTCATACATGCCCAGACTAGGAATCGTACCCGTAACCTAGGCATGAGCCCTGGCTGGGAATTAAACCCGCAACCCTTTGGTGCAGAGGATGATGCTCCAACCAACTGAGCCACACTGGCCAGCAGAGCTGTGCCACTTTTAAAACAGTTTTTAGGAAAATCAAGGAATCATTTAGCAGTCAGAGCAGGAGACCTGAGAAACAGTCTATCATGAGGGGCCTTTCATGGTGATATTACCACTGTGCTGAAGCAGACCTCTAACCTGGGGGCTCTAAGTGCCATCCGCAAGGTTGCATCAAGTTGGGAAGGCCACAGGCAATCTTCTGAAAATGCATTGATTTGCCTGTGATTCACCCCTCAGATAACAGAATGAGAGGTAACATTTTTAACCTGAGTACTATCTGATAACCCACAGAACTTGCAGCTACAGTTCCAGGCTGAGGACTAGCCATGAAGGAACATGCTGTTTTAATGGGGAAAAGTTGCATAAGCAGTGGATAAAAGCAACATCACACATACAGACACACACACACACACCCCACAAAGAAAAACCCTCAAGTCTCCCAAAACTACAGAGAATTACATTTATTTAGCACTATGCAAATTACCACGAGCATTACATTATATAAGGAGTAATGAATTGTGTTCAGCTGCTGGTACAGAGAACTGACCACAGTTGCTTATGTAAACTAGAGGTTTTTTACCTCTACTTAAAAAACAAGTCTCACCCTGGCCAGTGTGGCTCCAAGATTAGAGCGTCGGCCAGCGCACCAAAGGGTCTCTGGTTCGATTCCCAGTCAAGGGCACATACCTCGATTTCGTGTTTGTTCCCTGCCCCCGGTTGGGGCAGGTGTGGGAGACAGCAAGTTGATGTGTCTCTCTCACATTGATGCTTCTCTCTCTCTTTCTCCCCCTTCCGCCCCGCCCCCTTCCTTCCACTCTCTCTCTGAAAAGCGTTGGAAAAAATATCCTCCGGTAAGGATTAACAACAACAAAATCTAGAGGTAGCCCTGGGATGACCACAAACTCATCACAGACTTCCTCCTTTCGGTTCCACCATCCTTAGCATATGGCTTCCTTCCTCAAGGTTACCTCGTGGTCAAAAATGGCTGCTACAGCCCTTGCTATTTTGTTTGTGTTCCAGGCAATAGGAAGGAGGAAGTACAAGAGCAATAGGGCAAGCCAAGTCAGTTCCCTTTAAATAGCTTTCCTGGAAGCCCCACCCAATGACTTCCTCTTATTTCATCATCCTCAGTTGCAAAGGGGCCTGGGAAATGTAGTCCTTAAGCTGGGCTCATTGCCCACTTGAATACAATTTAGGCTCTGTTGGTAAATACTTATGGAATGGATATGGGGAAGGGACAGAGCCAATTTTTATTATGTACATAATATTCTATTATATGCTCAGGTTTTTTCCCCGTTTCTTTTTTGTTCATTTTTATTGAATTTACTGGGGTTACATTAGTAAATAAAATTATGTAGGTTTCAGGTGTACAATTCTATAATACATCATCTGTATATTGTACTGTGTGTTCACGATCCCAAGTCAAGTCTCCTTCCATCTCCATTTATTCCCCTTATACCCCCTTTTACCCCCCCTCCCCCCAGCCCTATAGGCATAGTTTTAAGAAACCCTTAGGAAAATTTCCCCCATGAGGTCTGAAATATTTTTACTCTTTGGGTAAAAGTTTTTTTTTTTTTTTTTTTTAACTTATAGATAAGACTTGTAGTCTTTTCTTTTCTTTTTAAGGCAGGTAGAATTTACTTGCCCAAGTATAACAAGGGGAGAAGAACATATAAGCCTTCGAATTTCTGCTAAAAATCTCATTATTTATTATTTAAGCTTATTTGCTGTTTTTATTTAGAACCGAGTTTAGAGAGAAAATGTCTTTCAGTTTACCAAATGGGTTAAGAGAGTTTTGGCTGAGTTCAATCATGAGCTTGCAATTTCTGCCCCAGGAAAGGAAGTTAAAAGAGGTCAGAACACATCTTTCCCTGCTCAATCCTGCACTTGCCAGAACAGTCATCGAGTTAGTTGTTGCTGTGCAAGAGAGCTGTGAAATGTGAGTGGTGGGCTCCCCAGGTGAGCCATGACACCCTTGAAGTCCAGGACTGTAGAGTCAAAGAATTTCACCTTCAGTAGAGAGCTGAATGCAGCATGGGTAAGGCCTAGATGCGGTGGTTTTAAAATACGTCCCTAAATTCTATGACTTCCTCCCTTCAAAAGGTGGGACCTAATTCCCCTCCCCTTGAATGTGGCCCCGACTTAGTGTCTTGCTTCTAAGGAATAGAATGTGGCAGGATGATGCTATATGACTTCTGAGGCCAGGTCTCCCCAAAATAGCTTCTGCCTGGTGTCTCTCAGCTCACTCACTCCAATGGAAGCCAGACACCACGACTTGAGGACACTTGAGTGGTCTGTGGGGAACCTGAGGTCTCTTGCCAACAGCCAGCATCAATTTGCTAGCTCTGTGAGGATGCTATCTTGGAAGTGGGTCCTCCAGCTTCAGTCAAGACTTCAGATGACTGCAGGCCTCATCAATACCTGATTACAACCTCATGAGAGACCCCCATGTTAGAACATTCAGCTAAGCTACTCCTGCATTCTTGTTGTTTATTGTTGTTTTATACCATTGTTGGTTTGTTATGCAGCAGTAGATAACTAATACACTGGACATTAACTATTATGAGAGGGAATAAATGGAGAGAGATATTCTTTTTTGTTGTTGTTAATCCTCCCCTGAGGATATTTTCCCATTGATATTTTTTAGAGAGAGTGGGAGAGAGATAGAGAGTGAGAGAAACATCAGTGTGAGAAAGACACATGGATTAGTTGCCTTGCATATGCCCAACCAGGGCCCAACCAGGGCCAAGGATGGAGCCTGCAACCCAGGTACGTGCTCTTAACCGGAATCAAACCCAGGACCCTCAGTCCACAGGCTGATGCCCTTTCCACTGAGCCATCTTTCCAAACCGGCTAGGGCTGGAGAGAGATATTCTTTGGTTGGTTTCTGCCTCTATGTTTCCTGAAGCTTCTCATTTGTGATTAAAATAATCAAGTAGAGCCCTGGCTGGTGTTGCTTAGTGGTTGAGTATCATCCTGTGCACCAAAAGGTTTGATTCCTGCCTGAAACATGCCTAGGTTTCAGGTCCTGTTGAGGTCGGGGTGTGTAGGGGAGGCAACTGATAGATCTTTCTTACATTGATGTTTCTCCCTTTCTCTCCCTCTCCCTTCCTCTCTCTGTCAACTCAATAATAGTCCAGGCTAGAGGAAATAAAATCATACTTGATTCCAGAACATCTGAAAATAGACTTAGCCACCCCATGATGTGGTAATTACATGAGAATGCAATTGACAAACCAGAGGACTTTTGAAAATCCAGATTCCTGAGCCCCACTCCTGGGGATCTGGGAACTAGATTCCATAGCTTTGATTGGGCCCCAAGGATCTATATATCTAAAAAGCCCCACATAATTCTGAGGAGCAACAATTCACATATTCTAGAACCATATCTAGGCTATTATGAAGCCCACTCTCCTGCATTTGGGAGAATTTTCTAGAGGAAAGCATCCTTCTCAGCTTCAGGTTGCCTCATTGTTCATTCCACCATCCCGGTTCACTGAAAGATCAGACTGTGGACTAGGAATATGAGATTTCTCAGTGATGATGTTTGGAGTTATTTCCTCTCCAAGAGACCTTCTCCCAAAGTCATTTCCTTTCTGCTGTCCTTGCCCCAGCAAGGGATGGAGACTCTGGAGACAGACTGCCTGAGGTCCAATTCTGGACCTATACGCCATGTGGTTTTACATGAATTAGTTAACCTCTCTCTAAGCCTCGGTTTCCTCATCATAAAAGGGGACAATTGATGGATATGGATCAGGGTTTCTCAACCTCACCACTACTGACATTTGGGCCAGATAATCCTTTGTTGTGGAGTTGTCCTGTGCACTGTAAGATGTTTAGAAGCATCCCTGGACTCTATCCATTAGATGCCATAGTACTGCCCTCCCCCTCAGTTATGACAACCAAATATCTCCAGACATTACGTGTCCTTCAGGGGGCAAAATTGCCCTCATTAAGAACCACTGATCTAGGTAACTTATTTCTGTGCATGGTGCTTAGTAAATGATAACCATGACTATTTTCTCCTTTCAGATTGCATCACTATAAGGGTTAAGCAATGTTTTTTCCTGCATGTTTTTTTTTTTTAAAGATGTTACTTGCATTTTTGTGACAAAATTATTTTTTACAATTTAGGCAAAATGTTGAATCTCAGGCTATGTGGATTCTAGTCACTTAAAAAAAAAGATATGGATGCCCTGGCCACAAGGCTCAATGGTTGAGTGTTGACCTATGAAACAGGAGGTCATGGGTCAACTCCTGGTAGGAGCATATGCCCAGATTGCAGGCTCAATGCCCATTAGGGGATGTGCAGGAGGCAGTCGATCAATGATTCTCTTTCATCATTAATGTTTCTATCTCTCTCTCCCTCTCCCTTCCTGTCTAAATCAAGAAAAATATATGTATTTTTAAAAAAGATATGTGAGCAATAGCAGCAAAAGAAAAATAGATAAATTGTACTATATTAAAGTTTCCACCTTTTGTGCTTCCAAGGATGCCATTAATAATGTGAAAAGACAACTTGCAGAAAGGGAGAACAATTTGCAAATCATATATCTGATAAGGAACAGGTATATCTAGAATATATAATGAAATCTGACAACTCAATAATACAAAGACAATCCAATTAGAAAATGGGCAGAAGAATCGAATGGCTAGGAGAGAAACAAGTGACCAATAAGCACATATAAGGTTGTGGGTTATCCAAGATGAAGTGGTGTGTGACTTCTGACACTGTGCCAGAAGGCAGCAATATGCACAAGTTGTGTTCTCTCCTCTGCTAAAACCTAAATGTGCAGAGCTGCCCTTCTCACATCCCACTGCAACAGAAGTGAAATGCAGGAATTGATTCAAGGGTGCACTTAATATGTCAACATTGGTCCTAAATTTGGACAGGTAATGTGTTAAAATATACAAAAACACTGCTCTTATTTAAACACTAGTGGCCTGATGCACAAAATTCATGCACTCAGGGTTATGGGGGCAGCCTGTCCTGTGCCCTGTCATAGTGTGGGAGTCCTGCGATCCATCATCCCAAAGAGTTAGGTCCCACCCATCCTTCCAGGGCTCCTCGATGGATTGCCCCCCAAAGAGGTAGGCTGGAGCAGGGGGAGGCCTGCGGACCCCTGGGCCAGGCTGCAGCGGAGCCCTGCGGACCTCCACGTGCCTGCGGACCCCCATGTGGCTGCGGCAGAGGGGCTTCTCCATGTGCCTGTGGACCCCTGGTTGGGCCTGTGGCACAGGGGCCTCTCCGCCATGCCCCCCCCCCCATCTGCGACACTGCAAGTCCCCACCCACCCACACCTGCTGCGCATGCAGCCTGCTGATCGGTCATTACTGTGATGGCATCCCAACCAGTTTGCAAATTGTCCTATTATTAGTAAAATGCTTGTTGACTTGTATGCTGTTGAATGTTAAATAAAATGTTTTATTTTGTCTTGTTATTTGTATTGCCTTTTGTGCTTACAATATTGTTGACTTCTCTCATGTTTTTTGACTTATGCACTTGAGTCTAACTTTGAACTCTTCTGGCAGTAATTAAACTTTGAGACCATTTTACTGCCTACTATGATGAATGCATGCTTTATAACAGAGAAGTTATTGGTAGTATGTATTCTCTTGACATTCTGTTTGATAGTCAAAAAGATGAGGGAAGATGGGCTGCCATTTTCATTTTAATTCAATTATGTCAACAAATAACCTCGGAGTGTGGAAAGCCTTCCTCAGCCTGATGGCAAAACTCAGAAGCTATAAAATAAAACCCTTGTCTATTTTGAAAAAATTTGTAAGGCAAGAAAAGTGAAAAAAACATTTTAAAAAATGACAACCTGGGAAACTGGACTAATCAAAGCACAGCCATAAGGAGACCCCTTTTTCATTTATTTGTTCAGCAAAGTGCAAAGTATTTTATAATACTCACTATTGACAAGTTGGAAAAATAGCACACATATTTATTGGAGGCAATGACCATTATTCTGCCTTTCTGAAGGGTGTTTTCTTTTTTAAAAATTTTATTTTTAATCCTCACCCGAGGATATTTTCCCACTGATTTTTAGAGAAAGTGGAAGAGAAAAGGAAAGACAGAGAGAAATATTTATATGAGAAAAGCACATTGATTGGTTGCCTCCTGCATATGCCCTGACCAGGGCCTGGGCCGGGGAGGAGCCTCCTTTGGTCCCGATGCTCTACCCACTGAGCCAAACCAGCTGGGGCTCTGAAGGGCATTTTAGAAGTCTCATAAAATATTTGAATCATACACCTTTGACCCTAAAATACTATTTCTGAATATATATATTTGCTCACGTATCCATGTACACACATGCAAGGATGTTCACTATAGCACCTATACACAAGGTTATTCATTATAGCATTGTTTATAGTAGTCAGAGACTGGTATGATCTAAATTCCAGCAATAGGGAACCTGTTCATAATTAATCCATACAATAAAGTATTTCACAATGTTTTAAAAGAATTTATGTCCTGATGTGGAAAGGTATCCAAATTATGTTAAGGGAAACAAGTTTGCATAACAGTACAAATAAAATGATCACCTTGTTTTTCACTTAAGAGGGGAACATACAGTTATGCATATACTACATGTGACATAGACATGGACACATCTTCTAACAGTTACAAGTTATTTATTGGAAACAGGATTGACGATCTGGAATGAGGTAGGTAGAATGATTTTTACTTTCCATTTATATTGTTTTGTACAACTGGAATTCTTCAGTTGAAATATGGAGTACTTTTGCAGTAATAATAACAAAACCAATGAAAACAGAAAAAGTGTTTTCACCAAGTGATTCTACTTTGTGGAATTTATACAAAGGAATTAATTGAATGAGTGTGCAAAGATGAATGTACAAGGGTGATGAGTAACTGTAGTACTAAAACACAGCAAACAGCCCAGAGAGTGTGGCTCAGTGGTTGAGCATCGATCCATGAACCAAGAGGTCCATGGTTTGGTCCTAGGTTCTATCCCTAGTTGGATTCCCAGTCAGGGCACATGCCCAGGTTTTGGGCTCCATCTCCAGTCAGGGGCATGCAGGAGGCAGCTGATCTACATCTCTCATCGATGTTTCTATCTATCCGTCTCCCTTCCTTTCTAAAATCAATAAAAACAAATTAGCCCTCACCGGTTTGGCTCAGTGGATAGAGTGTCAGCCTGCGGACTGAAGGGTCCCTGGTTCAGTTTCGGTCAGGGGCACATTCCCTGGGCTGTGGGCTTAGTCTCCAGTGTGGGGCGTGCAGGAGGCAGCCGATCGAGGATTCTCTCTCATTATTGATGTTTCTCTCTCTCTCTCCCCCTTCCTCTCTGAAATCAATAAAAAAAAATTAAAACACACACACAGAAAACAACCCAAATGCCTTTTAGTAAAGAACTATTAAATACATTATGATGTGCCCATACCCTGGAATGCTATGTCACTATTAATAAGGAATGAGGCCACTATATTGAAAAAATATCCTAGATGTATTATAAAAGGTAGGTTTCATAATAAGCTGTGTAACATAGCTTTTATATTGAAGTATTTACATATACATATTGAAAAGTCTGAAAGTGTTAAAAATAAAAGGATATATTAATCCACTTTTCTTGAGTCATCAGCCTCTAGTGAGTTTAAATGGATGTAAAGTTTCCAGATCTTAGCTGAAAGATGTCGTATTTACATTGTTTCATACAGTCCTTCTAATTCCAGGGTTGGAGACTAATCAAGGAGCACTTTCCCAGGTGTCTTTATTGAGTGAGTTTGTGTACTGGTACTACTCAGTTCTTTCCTCACTTACTCTCATTTAATCCTGAGAGCAAACACTATGAGTTTCTGTCATCATCTCCATTTATAATGCTCAGGGAAATTGAAGTAATTTGCCAAGGTTACTCAGCTAGGAAGTTATCTGTACAGCTACTGAGAAAACCAAATGCGATAGCAGCAGAAAAAAAGAAACTTCGATTCAATCAAACCAGATAAATCTGGGTTCTTTAAGCCTTTTCCACTTCTGAGCCTTTGAGTCTGTGTCCCAATGCTCTGAGGGGCCTCTTCCTTCCAGGATCCTTGCCAGTGCTTCAAGGCCCAGTGAAAAATGCTTCCTCTCCCAGGAAGCCCTCCCAGATTCTCATCGCTGGGAAGGATCCTTCTCATTAATCTGATTTTATGCCCTCATAGCATTTAGCACAGACTGCTTTTCAGAGTGCTCTCCTGTGAGCCTCATCCCCAGAGCTCTTGCAGGTTGGCCATGAGCACCCACCAAGTGCTGATGTGTAATAATGTTGCTTAGGTTTTTTTATAAAGGGTAGTTTAGAATGGAAAAAAAATCATCCAGTAGCCTGGTCTCTAGAATTATCTGCTTTGTGTGTGTGTGTGTGTGTGAGAGCGAGAGCGAGAGAGAGAGAGAGAGAGAGAGAGAGAGAGAGAGAGAGAGAGAGAGAGAGGAAACCTTGGCAGGTCTCAGAAAATATATTAATATGCACGCAGATTAACCTCTCTTTTTGCTGTAAAAATTGAAGGTTTTCAGATTTTTTTCGTATTGTAATCATTATTGAAAAAAAATTTCATAGCATAGAATAAGTTGTGTTTATAACGCCTGTAAAAATAGGTAGACTCTAGGCTGTCTGCCTCTATTACGAGATGGACAAAGTGCCCTGCCTGCTGCGCCCTCCCCCTTTGGTAGGCCTGATGAATTTAGGGTTCCCCTATAAGCCTTACTTTTGCCTTTCCGCCATGGCCTCCATCCCCCTTCCTAAATCCTTGTTTTCAGATCCAACCAGGAATCTGCGAAGATTCCTGCTTTAAGAACTTACTTTTTGGTGAGAGGAGTATACTAAGTAAACAAACGTATCAATAGCAGATTGTTCAAGGGGATACAAGGTGTGAAAAACACAACAGCCGGGCAATAGGAGAGAGGGGGGAGGGCGCTACTTTAAAACAGGCTGGTCTGAAAGAGGCCCTGTGCTTACGGGCTTCGAGTAGAGCCCTGAGGATGATGACCAGGGAGGAGGGGAGGCAAGAGGGAAGGGGAAGAAAAGATTCCGGAGAGAGGGAACTCCTAGGGCAAAGGCCCTGAGGCAGAAAAGGGGCTTAGTCCCGGTGAGAACCGAAAGGCGGCCAGTGTACTTGAACCGCACCAGCCGGAGCAGCGGCCGGCGTCAGCTGAAAACAGAAGAGGCGGGACCAAACCCTGCGGGGACGCGATGGTCTCCGGGAGGAGGTCAGATTTTACTCCAGGGGTGGTGGCTTTAAAGCCAAATTTGTAGGGGCGCAACCGGGCAGCTAGTGGGAGATGGTGCTCCACGCCTACCTCTCCACGCCCCAGGGGCTCCTGGCGGCCGCCAGCGGGACCTAGAGGGCCAGCTTTGCCTCTGAGCGGTCAACGCCCATTTACGTGGCTGCTCGTTCCCCAGATCCTGAGTCCGAGGCGGCCCCCGACCGGTACCCGCGGCGCGCAGCCCTACTGCCCCAGGCGCGCAGCGGACGAACAGCCCCGTGGGCGCAGAAGTGACAGGACTACTGCGCACGGCCTGTTAACCAGAGTTCGACGCAGAACTTTCCCCCTGGAAGCGGGCCCTCCCACTCAGCGCGGCCATGCGGGTTCCGGTATAAGAAGGCGGAGGCTGCCGCGTGACGCAAGCAGCTGCACGTGGCCCAGGAGTGTGCTTTAGGGACAGGTGCGGGGGTTGCCTTACTCGCAAAAGCTCAGACGTGCCAGGGCCTCGGCACCCTCTCCTGTTTCGGCTTATTCTCGGTTTATCGGGCCGGCTGGGCGGCAGCTGCAGTCTAGTCCAAAGCCGTGTCCCCGGAGGACGCGGGTTGCTTGCGGTAGAGGGGGGAAGATGGGTGGCAGAGAGTTCCCCACGCACCCCGTGATAAGCTCTGTGGGTGTGGGCCGCCCGGCAGGACACAGGAAGGCTCCGCTGGCCTGCAACCTGAAAATTTTCCTTTGGGCTCTGAGGTTCATCTTGCCCATCTAAGAAATGGGACAGTGAAATAAACAGATGGGAAGCACTTTGCACACTTGAACAGAATTTGGGTGTTTTATTCAATTCCTTCATTTCCCTCCTCCTTTTGGAAGCCCAAGGGAGGACTAAGCAGGCTGTCACCCACCACACCCTTCCAGCCCGGCGGCGCAGTGGCCGGATCCAATTTTGCGTCTCCTAGGGCCTGGAAACGCCGGAAAAACCCCCGCCCCGGGTGCGGTCGCAGGGCCGGTCACGTGACGCCCGCTGGAGGCCCAGGGGCTGGGGCAGCGGGCAAAGTGCGCATGCGCACTTTTTTTTTTTTGTGTGTGGCTTGGACGCAACCAGTCAGCTTTCCCCCCCCTTTCTACGACTTCACCCTTCCCGAAGTTCTCTCCCTTGCCCCCGCCCATTGGTCGTTAGGCAGACAGGTAGAGGAACCAATCACGGAGCTGTGTTCAGACACCGGCTCGCGGAACCGGTTGTATCGGACCAATGGGAACCCTCGGAGAGGACGCGCCCCAATTGGGCAGGGGAGGGCCGAGTGGGCGGTGCTTCTCAGTCAGCATGTGGGCGGGGGAGGGCGGGGATCAGCAGCCGCAGAGGCGTCGACGGCGGTGGCGACGACGTTCCTTAGTTTTTGGTGTGGGCTCATTGGCGCTGGCACGGCCGCTGGGAGGGTTCGGTTGTCAGCAGCGGCGGCCCTACGGCGGGGGGCCGCGGCGCCATGGGGGGACGGTAGACGGGCTCCGACTCTAGAGGCGAGAGGCGGCGGCAGTCCTCTGGCCCTCGGCGACCTTCGGCGGGGCCCAGGGGTGTGGAGGCCCGGGGCGGGGGTCGTCCCGGGCTGCGCGGGGCCGCGGGGCGGGGCTCGCAGGTCGTCGGGAAGCAGGAGGCCTGGGCCGCCGCGAGGAGCCGCCGCCGGCCGCTGGGCCCCGCCACCGTGCCGCTTGACGACGACGCTTTCGCGGGAGCCTAGCCTGAGGAGGACGCGGCTGCGGCGGCGGCGGCGAGGCCGCGGGAGGCCGCGGAGGATGGAGGAGCGGAAGGAAGAGGGCGAGGCAGAGATTCAGGAGCACGGGCCCGAGCATTGGTTCTCCAAGTGGGAGCGGCAGTGCCTGGCCGAGGCCGAGCAAGATGAGCAGCTACCCCCGGAGCTGCAGGAGGAGGCGGCGGCCGGGGCGCAGCCCGAACACAAGCAACAGAAGCTCTGGCACCTCTTCCAGAACTCGGCCACCGCCGTGGCCCAGCTCTACAAAGGTGAGGGCCGCTGCCGCCATCTTGCCGCTGCTGCCTCGGCCCGACCCCCGGCCGAGGGCCCCAGGCGGCCTCCCGGGCCCGGCCGCCGCCCCGCTGCCCCCTCCTCACAAGATGGCGGCGCGGAGGCCGGGCCGCGGGGGAGGCCGGGGCGGGCGCGGGGGAGGTCTGTCTTGGAGGCCGGCCCGGAGGACCCCGCCCGCTCCTCAGGCCTGGTTGTCGGGGGCCCCGGGCCGGGGAGGGCAGGGGAGGAGCCCCCAGTCACAAAATGGCGAAGGGAGGCGACAGGGCCGGTCCTATTGTGCCCGAAGCTGGCCTCGGGGCGGGGACAGGCACCTCCCTGCGCCGTGGCTAGGCCTCGGGCTGCGCCCCGAACCCCGAGGGTCGCCTTCCACCCCTCCGCGACCCCTTTTCTGCCTTCCTCCCAGTCACTGTGGGATCCCGAAACCCTGGAACAAAATGGCGAAACCTAATATGGCCGTTCCCGAATGATTGACGCCCAAATAACATTTCTTTCTCCGTTCCCTCCCCCCCCCCCCCTTTCCCACTTTTTCAGACCGAGTGTGTCAGCAACAAGGACTTTCTCTCTGGGTCCCCTTCCAAAACGCAGCCACCGCCGTCACCAACCTCTACAAAGGTAAAGATAACCTTGCTGCATTGCCGATTAGGGGAAGGGCGCCCTGCGTCAGGGTGAAAGGCCTGCGTTCCAACTGGGTTGGCCACCTACACCTGGACCTAGACTGCCGGAGTGTTTTCTCCTGTATCCAAAGATTAACCCTGAGTATCTTGCAACTTGGAAATGGTGGTATTCTAGCTAGATCAATGATATTCTGCTGGGTGCTATTTTGACGCTCCCCCCCCATCCCCCGGTACATTTGGTTACGTCTGGGGGCATTTTTGAATGTCATCACTGAAGGGGGCTGCTGAATATCCTATTCGCTAGAGGCTGTCCTGTTACCCTCACCCTACCCTATCTTCATGTCCCAAATGTCAAATAGTGCGGAGGTCAAAAAGCCCTGAGCTGACACTGGGTGAGAGGAGCTTTTCTTTGGAAAAGGCACCCAAGGGAAGAAAGTTTATGGTTTTGCGCCACTGCTAGGGGTGGGGGTGGAGAATTGTAAGCACCTTGTGGAAAAGATTCTTGTGATGGACAAGATCGTTTGTAGTGTTTATAAGTGCATTGTAAACTAGTTAATTGAAATCCTGTGCCCATCTTAACACGCTGCTCTTCTCTAACAGCTTCAATTATTTATCTTGAAAACTACCTTATTATCTGCTTGTACATTATTGACAGGAAATCTGTGATCCGAGTGTGAGTTAATAGAGTTGTGTTTTATGGTAGTGCCTTTCTGGAGTTAATTTTCCTCCTCTGTGATGACATGCAGATATGTTCAAGGAAACGTTCTTGCCCATTATGCTCTCTCAGTAACAATGGGTTGAGATTTTATGCCTTAGATTTTGAAGATTTGGAAATTTGGGTTTAATTTTTGAGGGGCAAGGTTTCTATGGAAAAAGGATTTGTATTTGACTGTTAATCTTAAAGATATATTTAAATGCTTTCAAACTTCTAGAAGCTGCTGACAACAGTAGTGGAACTCAGTGATTTCAAAATTATCAAAATAGGCTGTGGAGTGACTTGATTCTCAGATTCTTATTTTTGTATAAGAATGTGCACATGATGGTAGCATTCTATAAGAAATACTCGTCAGATTTTGTGGGTAGAATTTGCATTTTTTTGAGAACGTAAACAAACTGGTGAGTAAAATGTTAATTTTAAGGAATGAGGAACTGATAGTCCAGGCTTATCAAGAAAAGGGAAACCATTAAAACGTGCTCCAGTGATCAACTTTGATTTTATTGTTAATCCTCATTTGAGGATATTTTTCCATTGATTTTTCTAGAGAGAGTGGAAGGGAAGAAGAGAGGCAGGGAGAGAAACTGCGAAACAGATATTAGAGAGAGACGTCAATTGGTTGCTTCCTCTGCACATAACCTACAGCCCAGGTATGAACCTGCCTGATGCTCAGAACTACAACAGCCAGGACGAGTTCCTTCAATTTTTACAAAGTCCTGAGTAGTTGGCTAATATCCATCAGTACTTGAGGGTCTGGAATATTCTCTGGGATGACTCTTGGTTTCATCCAGACAGGGAAATTTGAAATAAGACGTAAAACACATTTTTAAAAAAAATACTCAGATTTCTTGAGGTATAACTTACATGCAGTAAAATTGCCCTTTAAAGATGTAAGCTTGAGCTTGACACTGTTAAATTCTATCTTCACCCCAGCCCCTAAGCAACCACTGATCTGATTGTTGAATATATGGTTTTCCCTGTTTCCATAAATCAAACCTTATAGTATGCAGCCTTTTGTGGCTGGCTTCTTTCGCTGAGATTGAGTTCACATTGCATGCGTTCATAAATAGCTCAGTGCCTTTTTTTCTTTTTTGTTTTGTTGAGTAGCTTTCTGTTGTATGATGGTACCATGGGGTATCCATTTGCTTGTTGCAATTGGCTTTTTACTTAAAGGGGAAGGCAACACATTTTTAGTGCCTTGTATGTGCCAGGTTTGCCTGGATCATACAAAAATAGGAATGCGTTCTAGTTTTATTTATTTTTTTTAAGTTTTTGGTGCTGTTGTCTACAAGATTCTGTTTCTTTAGGACTAAAGCTGGCAGTTTACTTTAGTGCAAATTCTTCATATAAGTAGATGGGCTTAGAAGCTGAACTTTGAAATTTCCAGTTTGATTACTTAATTTGCAAAAAATTTATTTGTTCAGAAACTTAATGTAATATTCATTTATTTTAAAAAATAAACATCACCTGAAGTTCTTGCATTATTGCATATGCTGAATTGTTAGACTGAATTACTCTTACTTTGTATTTTATTTTTTTTAAATGCATTCCTTTTTACCTGATAGTAAAGGTAAGTTGTGGTTTGTGGAACTTGGTAGTGTAGCAACATTTTTTTATCTGATTTAAGGAGAGTATGGATAGTGCTCTGCAGTTACATTGTTACTCCTTTTCAGGATGTGGTGTAGAGAATACAATTCAACTATAGGAATAATTGAATACCCTAAATACAAAGAAATTGGCAAGGTAGTGTCACAGGTGTATGCAGCATTAAGTAGTGGTAAATTTCTATCAGAATGTTCACAGTTCTGATTATTTAAATGTAATTTACAGGTGGGGGGGGATTTGTGGGGATCTCTTTAATTGGGTGGTGCTCCTGTATTTTGTATGATTAAGCACTTAACCTAGCAAGCTAAAAAATGGCTCATTTTGCAGCCTGGGAATAGCTTGGTACATTCATCAACTTCTTTATAACCTCTAAAAATGAGTACATTGGAAGGTAAGAAATGAGGTACAAGCCTAGAAGAGGGCCCCTGTGGTCTTTTGAAAAATTGAACATTATGTTGGTTGGGCAGAAAATGTAGCTGGAAGGATTTGGAGGAGAGTGTGTTGGGATGCCCCCCTCAGTGTGGACAGAATTCAACAAAATGGAGTGCATGGTTCCTTCTCCTCCACAAAGTAGGGCTAGACTTAGCCATCCTTTTTTGGAAAGGGGAAGGAAAATCCTGATGCTGGTTCTTGTTTTTATGTTGATTTGATAACTCTACAAAGAGGGCAATGTTTGTTCAATATTCAGTCAGGTTGTGTCTTCCTTTGCCTAGTCTAGTGCATTTTTTGATGTCTGTAACTAAAGGGAGTGAAAAGTTACTGAGGTCATTTTAATATAATCCAGGTTGATGCTTACTGGAAAATACTTGGCCAAGCCTGTGTGTTTGCTTCTTAAATCCACCACCCACCTACCACATTTTCTTGGGTAATTGATTTTCAGTCTCTGTCTTTTGACTCTTCATTAGGAAAGCACAATATTCTCTTTATCTAATTTCGAATTCCTCCTGCATGGGGCTACTTGTTCAGGTGAGAGGTTGGACTGGTTGTCTTCTAGGACAAGGCCATCCTAGGAGCCTCACATGGTCAGACTGAGGTGTCAGCTGGTGCTCAGCTCTTCAGTAGCCCCTATAAGCTAGTGCTTGATCTTAACCTGTAGAGCCACTTTTTTATTTCTCTCAGCTTGTGAATGTTTTTCTTTTTTTATGCTATGCCTTGTTTCTTTGCCTCTTCACATTTTAAAACTGCTTCTGAAACTTCAGTTGCATGCTGAGTCCTACCACATGTTGAGAGCTTTCTCTTGGTATTGTTTATATTAAAGACGTTTCTGGTCTCCCTGTTCATAGCATTTGCCCCAGGCCAGCAACATTATGGAGTCTACTGCTGGATTATCTGAGTTCAGAATTTAGACTTACTTTAACAGAGCTGTAAACTCCTGGAGTCAGACAGTGGAACAAGATATTTCCCCATTGTGCTCCTTCATTTCCTTAACTGTAAGTGGTGGGGATTCGTATTCACAGCTTAGTACAAAGCTCTTAGTTTAGTGCTAGCATATACTGAGTATTCAAGTGTTAGGGTTGACTGTTGGTGATCAGGTTTTATTTTTCAGATGTTTCTGGCTGTGGGCAGTACTGAAGAGGAAGGGAAGATATTCTAGTTTATTTTTTGTCTATCCTTTTTTGTGTGTGTTGGAATAAACTTCATGGTGTGTACTTTACTTCATTTTCCCCTAAAATGGCTAAGTATAATAAAATTTTCAGGTGAAAAATAGTATGATGCTTTTAAAGCTTTATTTTTGAGACATCTTGGTGCTAAATTCTGTTTATAATATGCTGTCTTACTTCAGTGGGCCATTTTGGACATATATAATTGTGTGTGTGTGTGTATGTATGTATACACACACACACACACACAAACTGAAAATTAATTGAACATAGTGAAAATTTGTGAATTGATGTATAAGCAAACTGGCAGACAAGAGCATATGCTACCTGAAGATAGGTACTGGGATTTCAGCTCTTTACAATTTTTGGAGCTTGTTTGTGACTATCCTTGCTGCAAAAACTATTGAACGTTAAGACTGTACAAAATGCCTTAGTATGGATCACAATTAGAAACCCTGTCTTAAGTTGTATTAAATTTTTAAGGAGCAGTAGTAGTAGCGTCAGTTATTCCTAATATTGTTATTAGATTCTGTCTGTAATTTTTAAAAAATGTATTTTTATTGATTTCAGAGAGAAAAGGAGAGGGAGAGAGAAATATTAATGATGAGAGAGAATCATTGATCAGCTGCCTCCTGCACACCTCCTACTGGGGATTGAGCCCACAACCCAGTCTGCAGGCTGATGCTCTATCCACTGAGCCAAACCACCTAAGGCTGTTTGTAAGCTTTTATAGAAGACAGTAATTTTACTTAATGTGTAAAAGGATGTTTTGGCTGCAGATAACCAGAAAAATACAAGTTAGGCTGGCTTCAATGGTATGAACATGGATTGGCTCCTTTCACATGGATGGTGAGGTTGACTGAATTCAGTTTCCCTGGCTCTGCAGCTCTGCACTCTTGTGTATATATGAGCTTTGTCTTCAGGCTAATGTCAATAAGTTAGCAACTCAAATCTTAGAGCTACTCACCAAAGCTTAGAAGAGCTGGGAAAACTTTTTCCCCAGGAGATACTAGCAAATGACTTCTACAGTTTCTTGGCCAAAATTGGGTCACGTGCTTACTCAGAGCCAGCATCATAGCCACCGTTTGGGATTGTGCAGATTAATTAAGGACTAAACCACATGTTCCACCCCTTGAGCAAATTTGTTGCAGAAGCTTTCCCAAGAGCTATTCAAACAAAAACTTGGAGGGCCTTTAGGAAAGAAAGGAGGATTGGATGCCAGGCAACTGTGGCTGTAATGATTCTTCCTTGGTTCCTGCTCTTCGTTTTGTGTGGTAGGTGAAGATTAAGTAAACATGTAATTAGCTAGAAGTTAGTGCTTATTTTTGGATACTACCTCTTTGGGGGATACATAGTTATTTTTTTAAAACAATTTTATTTTGTCTATGACTCAGACCTTTGTTTCTTTTTTTAAAAAGGTTTTTTTTATTAATTTTATTCAAGGGAGGGACAGGTAGAGAGAGCTCAAAAGATCCGTAATACATGTCCACACTGGGGAATGAGCCTGAAAACCCAGGCATGTGCCCTGACCGGGAATCAAGCCAGTGACCTCTTGGTGTGTGGGTCGACATTCAACCACTGAGCTGAGGAACACTGGCAGGGACAGATCTTTGTTTCTGATTTTTTTTTTCTCTCCCTGTGGCAGACTTCTTGCCTTAGTACAGATTTAATTCTTAAGTATTCCTTAGAAGAGTTGCTTGATGTAATAGTGTGTTCTTCTGGTTTGTAGATCCTCTAAGGCAGGGGTGGGGAACCCTTTTTTGTGCCAAGGGCCATTTGGATATTTGTAACATTCGAGGGCCATATAAAATTAACTTAAAAAATTAGCCTGCTATATTTGATTAAACATTTAATTAACTCACCCCTAGTGCCTTGGCAAGGCCAGATCAAATGATTTATCGGGCCTTACGTTCCCCACCCCTGCAAGAAGAATGGAAAATGGCTTCTCTATTGTTGAGGAAGAAATATCTTGTAGAAGTAATAACTGCCACCTAACTTTGGGTAAGACCCTTCGAACCTCAGTTTCAGTTTCTTGTTTATGAAATTGGAATATTTGCTCTGGTGGACTCAACATAAGGTTTTTGAGTATCAGAAAAACAATGAATAGTGAAATCTGATTAATTTTGTCAAGTGCATCATGTAAAGGAAGTGTTGCATTTGGTCTTGACCTCAGAAATCATCATTTGCCATTTGCCCCATGCCAGTGGTGGGAGGATTAGACTTGTAAAAATCTCTCAAATCTCAGCTGCTTATATCTTTTTTTTTTTTTTTAAAATATGAAATGTGGGACATCTGTGACTACCATGAATCAGTATTTCTTGAATGAGGAAATGAATGTGTTGTGATTAAAGGTTAGATTGACATTTTGTGATGCCCTTGGGGTTTGCCTAACCTTCAAGCTTATAGCCCTTTTCCATGATGACATTGGTGTCAGTAAGATGGTGTTGGACCTAAGACTGTCCCCCACTGTTTTTGAGTTGTACCTGGAGAATTTGGGTGATACTGTTAGGGTTCAGATGTATTTCAAGCAGTCTAGCTGAGAGTTTTCAGGAGGCCATCCTGTGTGTTTATGTTTAGCTGGATATTAAATTAACCTGCATTTTAAGTTAAAAGCTACTCTAGTCATGCCTAAGATTCTCCAATAAGCATTAGGTTTTTCCTACTTAGTTCAAGGTATTGCAGGAGGGTTTTTATTTTCAACCAAGTAACTAAAGTCCTAAACATAGGACTATATTTTTTAAATGTTTTAATGTCAAAATGAGATTCCCTGTTTAGGGAAAATAACAGATTGGATTAATCTGGGTGGTAAAGTAATTGGATTTGTTTTCAGGAGATGTTAATGGTATAAAACTAAGCTATGTACAGGCAATGCAAAAGCCTGTACCTGAACACCTTGAATGTTATATCTGCTTTTCTCCTACTCTGTCTTCTAATAGGTAAAAGTCAGTGTTCACAAAATGCTTAATTTTTAGTGTGCTCTTGGTTGGTTTGGATATTGAGACTTGTGCAGAATTTTTGAGGTGAAATGCTTTGTCAGTTGCATACACTGACAAAGAAGTTCACAACTAGTTCTCTAACTCATCTAAACCAGTGAATATTGAGTTTTCCAACTTTGTTCAAATCTGATTAAATCGTCAGCCCTTTGCAGATCTAAATTTTGAGACTTTATTGTGCCTTCAGTCAGAACAAACCAAAACATTGCCAAGCTCTTTCTTTCCTGGATTGTCAGTTTCTTTAAACCACCTTAACTGGAGATTTGTATCAGGCATAGCTTCCCTTTTTTGCTGTCTGGTTTGCCAGATCTACATTTACATGTCTGCTTCATCTTTGTACTATCCAAGCCTGCTTTGGGCTTGTTTCTTGTGTCCTTTTCATGCTTCCAACTTTTTTCCCCTCTGTATATCTAGTTCTGGGCCTACCTCCATTTAGTTCTTGAAAAATTAATTTTCTTAGTTACTGTGTTTGGTGAAAGAGAAGCTTCTCCAGTTATGAACTTAATTACAATTCTTTTAGGTGTTGGGCAGGGTTTTAGAAACCTGGTTGCTTCTAGTTTCATATATATTGTATTTCTTCTTCTCCCTTCTTTGGTCAAGTCCCATGAGATGGGCTTAGTTTTCTTGATGACTTGATTTCTCTTAAAATGCTTCCATTTCTTCAGAACACTTAAGGTCTAGATACAGCTTAACAAGGTCATCTTAGAATTTTATCTACTCCTCTAAGGGTGGCTTCATCTAAGTCTTTAAGACTGAGAGGTGGAAAAGTGCTCTATTTTCCTCTTAAATACAATTTGCCTTTAAAATGGAGTTCTTGCTTCCTTTTTGTTTATGTGAAATGAGAAATCAGAAGACATTGATTCATGTAATGTGGCCATTATTCTGGTGGTGAAATACTGGAGAAATGACTTCATTCCCAAGCTGCTTTTTATGTCTGTAAAATTAGAATCCAGCTTTTCAAAATGGGGATAGAGTTTAATATTCTTAAGAGTGCTCCCATGGACAACTTCCCTTTTTCTTTTTAATTTTTTAGCAATAAGGAATGATCATCTGGTAAGGAATAACTCTTGTAATAATGTTCTGCTTGTGTTGCCCTTTTTGCCATCTTTTTTAATGATTGAAATTCATACAGTTTAAGGGCCTCTATGATGTCTGAATTCTTGTTTTTCTTTTTGGGACATTGCTCTTCATTGATTATTGCTACTCCTTTCAGAATCTATCTTTGTAGCAGACAAGAGATTTAAAAAAAAAAAAAAAAAAGGAGGCCATGCTGGGCCACATGGCTCAATGGCTCAGTGGTTGAATGTTGATCTACGAACCAGAAAATCACAATTCGAATCCTGGTCAGGGCACATGCCTGGGTTGCCAGCTCAATCCTGGTTGTAGGGCGGTAGGGAGGCAACTGATCAATGATTCTCTCATTGATGTTTCTCTCTACCCTCCCCTCCTTATCCCTTCCTCTCTGAAATCAATCTATAATAATAAAATTGGAATAAGCTAATTATAGACTGAACATCTTTTTGGACGACCTTCTGGATGAAGCTGGGGCTGCGAGGGAAGCCTGGGTCCCAGGTGCTGGCTGGCGGCCAGAGGGAAGCTCAGGTCCCAGGTGCCAGAGGGAAAGCTGTTGCCAGCAGCCGGGGGCGGCGGGGGGGGGGGGGGGGAGGGGGGGGACGGGGGGCTACTCTTAACACGAATTTCGTGCATCGGGCCTCTAGTAAAGATATATTTAAAAAAAAAAAATTACAGATAGTTCTTCATCTCCGGATCTTTTGTAAAAGCAAATTCTTGCTTAACACAAAGAATCATCTACATTTCTTGGCCTTTTATTGATTTCAGAGAGAAAGGGAGAAAGATAGAAACATCAATGATGAGAGAGAATCACTGATTGGCTGCCTCTTGCACGCCCCACACAGGCGTGTGCCCTGACCAGGAATTGAACCATGACCTCCTGGTTCATAGGTTGATACTCAACCACTGAGTCACACTGGCTGGGCTATTAAAGATATACTGGTTGTTTTCTGCTGCTTGAGTAGCACAACTAAAAATAAATTTCAGGGATTGTTTGATTGAAAACTAGAGGCCCAGTGTACGAAATCTGTGCATGGGGGAGGGAGGATGTCCCCTCAGCCCAGCCTGGACCTTCTCCAATCCGGGACCCCTCGGGGGGGGATGTCCGACTGCTGGTTTTGGCCTAATCTCAAGCAGTTGGACATCCCTCTCACAATCTGGCACTGCTGGATTCTAACTGCTTGCCTGCCTGCCTGCCTGATCGCCCTTAACTGCCCCCCCCCCCCCCCCCCCCCCGTCAGCTTGGTTGTCCCTTAGTACCCCCCTCCCCTCCCTGCCGGCCTGGTCACCCTTCACTGCCCCCCTCTGCTGGTCAGTCGTTTGGTTGTCCCTTGCTAACCTAACCTCCCTGCCGGCCTGGTCACCCCACGCAGCCTGCTGGTCAGTTATTTGGTCGTCCCCCCTGCTGGCCTGGTTGCCCCACGTAGCCTGCTGTTTGGTTGTTACTGTGAGGGCGTTGTGACCAATTTGCATATTACCCTTTTCTTAGTAAATAGAAGATAGATTCTGGTTCTTTATATAAGGGGGAAGTATCTATAGGGAGACTGGGAGGCCAGAAATTTTAAGGCAAGGTCTTTTGGAATTGGAATGGTTATGAATTTATGGAAAACTGTTGGTATTGGAGTAGAATGAAATTATACCCAGGGGAATGAGTGAAACCTTTTTGTTTCCACCGTACTGTTCCGTTTTGTTGAGTAGTCAATCAGAATTAATTTCCCTGTTTCTAAAATGTTTGTTACTGCTTTCCGTGTGTTCCCCCAGTCAGTGCTGATGAACCAATCAGTAGGAGTGCATCTCCAAAATAACATGGTGAATGCTGCTGGGGTGAGCAAGGCTTAAGTGATATGCAATATTTAGTCATCCATTGAATGATGTAATGATTTTATTTAGCATTCATGAGAATTCACTTTTTTTCCCTGAAGGCGAGCAGTATAGATTAATGGATAAGAACCACAGACTCTTGAGCAAAGTTCTAGCTCTTGTATATATTATTCTGTGACCTTCATGAAGTTTCTCAGCACTCATTTCCTGTTTTCTCTTAGTACCGCTCTCAAGATATGTATTTGTATTACCTTTTCTCAGGTGAAACTGAGTATAGATAGTACTTAATAAACATTTAATAATTTACCCATTGTTAGCATTATTAAACAAGCTAGTTTCATTAGGTTAGCACAGCAAACTTTTTAAGGGAATAGCATTTTAAAGATGGAAGTTTGGCTAATAAGTAGTTCCTCTTTTTATTTATTTAAATTTTGTAAAGAACATGGCAGAAGCTCCAGGACTATGTGATATGTTAACTGAATTTAGAACATTATGATTAAATGTCAGAGTATAACAAACAAAAATATAATTCACTTTAATAGATTTAGAGAGGTCCATACTTCATGATACTCATTTTGGTTAACTTGTAAAATGTTTTTTTTTTTTTTAAGAAAATGCAGCATGGCTCTACTGATCATCATGTATTATTTTCTTTTTTTCTAACAGAAAGCGTGGACACCCATCAGCGAAGTTTTGATATTGGAATTCAGATTGGCTATCAGCGACGCAATAAGGATGTGTTGGCTTGGGTTAAAAAGCGCAGAAGAACTATTCGTAGAGAAGATTTGATCAGCTTCCTGTGTGGGAAAGTTCCTCCACCACGAAACTCTAGAGCTCCCCCAAGACTGACTGTAGTGTCCCCTAACCGAGCTACTTCAACGGAAACTAGCTCATCTGTAGAGACTGATTTGCAACCCTTCCGGGAAGCCATAGCTCTGCATGGTAAAGCCGTTTAAACATATTTCTTTGGAACATGGTTAAGAGTGTGCCTGTGGATCCATTTTCATATTTAGGTTTAGGTCCAGATATATGATCTTTTTTCCCCATTATAGTAACTACTTGCTCTAGAAATGTTTAAATAGAATGGAAGCTAAGAACACATGGGCAAATTTTTTAATGTTAGTTAGCCTATTCTAAAAAATATTTTCAGAAAGTTAGTTTGAGCTTATTGATTTTACAATAACACAGTCTTTTGCAGCATTGATGAGGATTTGTTGCTTTACACTTATATTGTACATGTTTTCTTACTCTCGGAGGCAAAGAGGAAGTTCTTGTGTTTTAAGAATTCTACCAGAGTAATAATTTCCTGGAGGAACCTAGTCAGTGATAGGCTGGTATAGCTCTCATGGGAACTACTTTTGACATCCCAAGTTCATGTGCCTATAGAAGGTGAGAGTTGATGACCCAAGTTGGAGTGAATAAATGGAAGAATAATCGACTTCCCTTATGTCTATTGTCCCTTAGGTCCTTGGCTTTGTTAGACAGACTGTCAGAGGACAGATCCACTTCATTAATTATTGCTACCATTTCCCCAGGCCAGACCTGCCATAAAAATAGGCATTCTTGGCAAAGGGGTTTAAGTATTAACTGGAGAAGCATGGGTATATATATGTAGTCAATGAGTCTGTTGTTTCTTGTTCTCTAATACAGACTTTCAAATAGAACTAGGAGAAATACTTCTATAGGACAACATTTAATACTGTTATAAAAATAAAAAGAAAAGACTTGGTTGAAGCCAAGGTGAAACATGGATTGCGCCAGTGACTAAGCATATAGAAGTGATTAGTGAGTCCTGTTAAAAGTTCACATTTGGGCCATAGTGTAGGTCATTTAAAACAAAGTAAGCTGGTAATAAAAATAGTGGTATACACACAAAGGGCTTCTATATCCTTGAAACTTTAATGCTTATAGGGATTCTTGTTTGGCAAACTTTGATTCTTTATCTTAAAACTAGAACATGGGATTTGAAAAGTGTTTGTTTCCCTCCCCCTCATTGTGAGTTTGTTTAGGATAAATTAAAAATACAAAAACATTTATTGCAGGAAACTATGATGTATGGATGTGATATTTACTGCTTGCTCTTTCTAATAGAGTGGAATAGTTATGCCATCAGAACTTTTGAAACTCAGGCAAAATACAAATTTATCTGCTCCTATTGAATTATAGAGTTTCACATATTTTACCATTAATTTGGAAAATTTATTAAAAGTATATTTGTCAAATTAATTTTATTTAATAATTTTTTGAAATTGATTTTTAGAGAGTGAAAAGGAGAACAAATGAGGAACATCAATTTGTTGTTCCACTCATCTATGCATTGATAGGTTGTTCCTTGTATGTGACTGACTGGGGATTAAACCCGTAGCCTTGACATATGGGAGCTGCGCTCTAACCAACTGAGCTACCCATCCAGGGCTGTCAGATTAATTTTAATGCATGGTAATGTTTGATGTAGTTGTCTTAAGTGTTTCGCTTTTTTTATCAAGGGAATTTATGACTCATTCAATATTTCTCCTGTTAAAAGTTAAAAGTATGCATTATTATACTTTAGAAGATAGTTTTGAGAAACGTAAGTGCCACTCTTGTTTTTAGTTCTAATGCAGTTATATACAGGGGTGGGCAAAAATAGGTTTACAGTTCATTTGGAAAATAATACTCTGTTTTGCGTACTCAAAACTGTCAACCTCCTTTTTTGCCCACATTGTACAAAGGGCAAGCCAGCCTCCCTCCCAAACAACTACTATATTCTCCAACTCCCCTTACATTTTTTTAAATTGAATCTTTTCAATTTGTTATTCAATATTTTACTAAACTTCAGGAATTTTAATGATAAAGTTTTAAGAAGGAATTCTTTATAGTTTTTACTTAAATTGTGAGGGTTTAAAAAAGTTTACTTATAAAGCTGTGTGGAAAAATAATCTTTTCCTTCAATAAATTTACCAGTAAATATAACAAGTAGTGCCAATCCAGCATATATTGGAGACTCAGTGTGCTCTTAGTACTAGGGTTCATACACCAAATTAATGTAGTTAAAATTATATGTGTTGTGGTGAAATAATAGGGTCCCTTGCAAGAATATACAGAAACATAATTTATACCGAGTTTTGTGCTGTAGTGGTTTTAGAGAATGTCAGCGTATTGGGAATACTAGTCTGATTGAGTGTTTAAAGTAATTTGAATTATTTTTAATGGTGTAGGGTATTGTTAATGAAATTGTGTATACAGCTTAATGACTAACCTTGTAACGACTCGTGATCTGTTTCATTGAATAGTCTGTAAATTGAAGTGAAAATTGTTCAGATCTTTTAAAATGTATTTGAAATAATTAGGGCACATGCTTGTCAGAATTCAGTTTTGCATATAATTTGCTTAGCCAAATACATGAATTGTGAGGTCAAATTGAAGTTCTTGGAGTTCTACAATTGCAGGAAGAATTTAAATTCATGAAGTTTGGAGTGCAAGAGGGGGCATAGGTAAAAAAAAAAAATTGGTATATTGAGGCAGACTTCTTGAGTTTATAATAAAAGCAAATATGAGTGTAGGTCATATTGATTAACATCTCATGTCCTATCCATTTTTACCAGAGGACAATTACCTTTCTAGTTTTTTCTTTTCTTTCTTTTTTTTTTTAAGGATAATCTTTTTTTAAAAAAAACATTTTGTTGATTTTTTTACAGAGGGAGGAGAGGGATAGAGATTTAGAAACTCAATGAGAGAGACATCTATCAGCTGCCTCCTGCACACCACCTACTGGGGATTTGTCTGCAACCAAGGTACATGCCCTTGACTGGAATCGAATCTGGGACCCTTCAGTCCGCAGGCCGGCGCTCTATCCACTAAGCCAAACCGCTCAGGGCTAGTTTTTTCTTTATCAGCTTCTAAATTCTCATCTGTACCAAATGCACCCAAATATATCTAAAGTATGCTCTTTATTTGAAGAAAATGGCAAAGATGTAAGGTATTTGTAGAGTACTTCATGTAGTCAGGATGAGATACCTGTGATCAATACCCTCATCAGCTTTAGACTTCATACAATTTCAATCAAATGCATCAGTTAATGGTTATCAAGCAGTTTCAATAAAAAATGTTAACCAAGGGGTATTGAGCCATAAAAAAATATAATCCAGTGCATTGTTTTGCAACTTATTTTCTATCTACTATGGGATCTAGTCATCTGATACTAAACTCAGAGAAGTCAAAGAAACACAAGCACATGCTAAACTGATTAGTCCTTTAGTCCTTGTCTTAACATCATAAATATATTGAGCAAATTTACTGAGCCCTGAGTTAATACCTGCCACCTTGTTTTTATTTAAATATATTTGCAATAGACCAAAATTATCTGGACCTTTTGTGATTCTCTACCTTTCTCATTGTCCCTCTTTTAGTCATCTTTTTTCTTCTAGAAATTTTCCTTTTCTTCTCTTCTTAGGCTCTCAGACTTTTCCTCATGCTCTCTCAATCTTAATTTTCAAGATTTATACTTCCAGTTTAGATCCTCCTTACTGCCAAATATAATGTGCCCCATTGTCTTCTGGTGGACATTTCCACAGGTGTCCCACAAGCATTTATCTCACAGATTTCAAATTGGACTCATCCTTTCTGCCCCAGCCACAGCAAATACATGTCTTTTCCTCATTTAACCATAGAGCATATGTGTACATGCAGATTTTATGAAGTCTCTGGGCATGTATAAATGAATGGAGTGCTTTCTGTTGAGGCAACACAGTTGTTTTGGATAACAATTTAATGTCTTGAACCCCGTTATGTGTAAGATATTCTGGGGCAGCCTGGCTATGGATTCAGAAAAGGCTCTCTGGAGGAAGTGAGACCTGGGCTCTAGGAATAATCTTCCAGCTCTTATTTCCCAGTCCTGAATTGACCCATTTGCCAGTCCATCTTTCCTGGGGTGGGGACATTGGGAGTCTATCTTTTGGATCACTTCACTTTACTGGAAAAATAACCTTTGTTTTCCTATGGCCTATAGGGTGAAGTCAGAACTCAGCATGGCATTGCAAGGGCCTTATGACTTGGTCTTAACCTTGGGTCAGGTACTTTAGTCACACTGTTTAATCTATTAAATACTTAACCTTCATTTTTTTTCTTTTTGTCTTCATTCTTTTTTTCGAAATTTTCCCTATGCTTTTTTATCCTTTCAGATTGATTAAAAGTTTCTTTTGTGCCAGCTTTCCTTCATTTCTCATTTTCTCAATCTTTCCCTGAACAGTATCTCTGCTCATCAGTTTGAATTGTTTCCATGGCTCTTCCTTCCAGTAGACAGAGCTACCTTAGGGAAGGGGCCTTGTCTCAAAGCTTCTGCCTTTAACAGAACCTGATGTAGATGTGTTCTGGGCTTAATGCGGTTCAGAGATCTGTTAGGTAAATGGGTGCAACACAGTGTGGGCAGAGAACCTTTACAGTGGTGCTCAACCTTTCTAAAGCCACGACCCTTTAATACAGTTCCTCATGTTGTGGTGACCCCCAACCATAAAATTATTTTCATTGCTACTTCGTAACTGTAATTTTGCTACTGTTAATGAATCGTAATGTAAGTATCTGTTTTCTGATGGTCTTGGGCTCTACAGCAGCAGCAGTTCTCAACCTTAGGGTCGAATAAGACCATCGGAAAACAGATACTTACATTACGATTCATTAACAGTAGCAAAATTACAGTTACGAAGTAGCAACGAAAATAATTTTATGGTTGGGGGTCACCACAACATGAGGAACTGTATTAAAGGGTCGTGGCTTTAGAAAGGTTGAGAACCACTGCTTTAGAAAGAGTTAAGGATACAATTCCCTAGATGACTACAATAAGGGTACACTAACTGGTGTACCTTAGGAGTGCTACAAAGTAAACCTAAATTAGAGCAACCAAGACTTGGAGTGGGGCCTGAGGATGACTCATAATAAGAACTATACTTTTAGTGTTTACTTGGTGTCAGCACCCTGCTAATAAGGAGGGTCTCCTTTAATCCTCACTCTTACCTTGAGTCATTGCCATTTTATCAGTGAAGAAAGGTTTATTTGGATAAAATGGAAGCGATCAGTAAGTAGTAAAATAGATATTCTAGATCTGTCTGAAAATTTAAATGAATGCTCCTAATCACTATGCCTCTATGTTTATACATTTGGGGTTTCTCTACTCCCTCCCCTTGGTAGGGCTGGGAGATGGGATGGGATAGGTCTCCAGGCTTACTTTTCTAAAGACATCAGAAAATACATGAATTTTGTATCTTTTGGTGTTTGCCCCATAAGGAAATGTGGACAAGGAGGCTTGAAGATCAGTCGCTATGACCATTTAAACTTTGTATACAGGCTACTTTCCCAGTATGACCTTGGGCAAGATGGTTAGCATCTCCAAGGCAGTCTCCTCCTTTGTTGTAAAAGGTGTAATACTTTGTTAATAAGGTGATGTAATAAATGGCATAAATGAGAAACTACGCAAAGTACCTTTCCACAACACTGTGTAAGTGTTCTTTGACTTAAGAGGAGCCAGGACCTCTGGTTAGTTCTAAGTCCTATGAGTGCTCTCTCTGCCCCTGAAAGCAAAATTGGTTCCAGTGGCCTTCGAGGATACTTTTTCCCCTCCCTTTTTAGTAAGGGTGGCTTTTTAAATTTTCAGAAATCACTCCAGAGGTGACAGGGATAACTTACAACTTACTGTTAATTACTTACAAGACTTTGAGGTTGTTTCATGTTTATATAAACCAGTGAGGGTGGTGATGTTCTCTTTCTACTGTATGGAGAGAGAGATTCTGAGTTGTCTTGCCCAAGCTAGTGGTGTGTCTGGAAAAGCCTTAAATTGAAATCTACTGTCTTTATTCTGAGTTCTGTTTGTCATCATGGGATTTAGGTGTTGTAAGGGTCCAGAATAAGAATGGGACATGCGTTCATAAGATGGAAGAGGAAGCAGGATGCCAAGTCAGACTTCACTCAAACTTTATTCAAAGCCTTGCTCTCATTTAAATCATCTCATAGGTGGTCTTTGTAGGTTTCTGGCCCTGGTTCAGACTGTTCCAGAAAAATCAGAGACATTTTGTTTTAGTTCCAAAGAGTCATTTTGATAATCTCTACTGCTGTACTAGGAACTAACCCTGCTGGGCCTGGGTTAACCCTTTGTAAAATTCATCAGTTCAAACTCAAAGGCCTCTAGCACAGAGGGTTTGGTGTCTGGTGGGAACCATTGCTATTAAGTGGCATTTGGCTTTAAAATGTTACCTTGTCCAATTTCAAGTTTATTTTGTTTAAAACAAGTTTTAAAAATACAGTGTAAGTGCTGGAAGGGACTTAGGTAAACATAGGTAGTCTAGCCTTTAATACAACACGGGAGAATTTGAAAAAGAAAGAAGTAAAGTTTTCTTTTTTAAAGAAATAACAGTTAACAGTACCTATTTAGTGAGTATTGAAGTTGAAAGTTTTTTGTTTTTTTTTGTTATGTTTCAGGTTTTGTGTGTGTGTGGATGCATTGTTATAAAATTCGGATTTTTGCAATTAAAGTCCTCCTGTGTAAGGTTGTAGTCATTTAAGAAATAAAGTCTGTATTATTCTGTAGCCTTTCCTGTTGCCCAACACTTAACTAAACACAGTAAATAGCAAGCACTATATTAGAGAAACTAGTGGTAGGAGCAGGGTGATACAAAGGAGAATCAAATAATCTCAAGGAATTTCTAGCCTAATAGAATTGCATTAGACAGTTTGAAGTTTATAAACCCAGGCAATCAGATAGAGGGACAGTGCCAATGCCTTAGGAGTTAATAGGCTCCAATTTTGTTTTCTCCCTTTTGGCCTAACAAAGTCTCTGGGGGTTGTGGAGATCCTTATTCTCATAAATCATTAAATTATTTGGTAAATCCCTGTATCTGGAGAAAACTGGGTATAGGACCTATAAGAAAAATGTAATTGTTTGAAATTGTTTTCAGGGATATAAGGTCAGCTAGGAATTTGTACCTAGAAAAAATGTAAGGTAAATTCTTAATTTGTTAAACTTACATAAAACTGAGTAAAACTCTTCCCCTAGAGTTTATGGAAAACTGATTCTGGGCAGCCTGAAGCACAACAGGATTGTCTTTCTCCTTGAGCACAGGTTTTGCAGCTTTTGTTATTTTGTCACTGTTTGGCCTGTGCACTAGAGTGATAATAGAAGTTACTAAATCTTCCTCTTAAAATTTCTTAGACAGTTGAGGTCTGTCTGGTATATTTCAGAAGAAATTTAAGTAATTGTGCTTGGTTCTCTGTTTCCCCCTTCCCTATCCCTCTTGATCCCTTCCATTTGTAAAGCTAAATAATTAGATAAACTTTGACAGTTGAGCACAAAAATTTAGATTAACTATTCTTACACTGTGATGGTATGTTATAAAAGAAACTCCTTGGAACTGTCTGTTGCAGAGGACTATTTGGAACTGACCTGCGGGGGATTTCTGTACATCCACCTTTCAAAGTCCCCTTTTCTCCTCTTGCCCGCACTTCTAGCACAGTGTGTGGAGCTGTAGATTCTTAATAAATGCTTGAATGTTGTAATCTGTATCTTCTTGAATAACAGAGCTGTCAAGCGTTACATAACAGTAAAATGTTTTAAGGACTTACTTGGAAATTAAGATATAAGAGATTAATGCACCAAAGCAGAATCATTTTTTTAATTGCTTAAGATCGATTATTTCAAAGAATATTCTTTAAAATTCCTCTTAAGGCTGGAATTTCTAAACTAATGCCCTTTGTTCAGACCAGCCTCTGAGAATAAGAACAATTAAGGCAAGATAGCATTAAACTTTTTGATGAAAAGTTGGCATTTTCTGTATGTTAATGTTAGATACAAGCAGCTGAACTTTCTGGGGGTATAGGACTTAACTAAAGCTTCCAACATCAATGGTACAAAATTGTTTGAACTTGGCAATAAAATTTTGATGGGCCTTTTTTTCCCCATTAAGGTAAAAAAGGAGTCCGTATAGATAAAGGAATTCATGTAGCCATGCCTCAAAGCCAGTTTACTCACCTAGTACTTTTTAAAAAATTCATTGGTAGTTAATGAAGGGACTTAACATTTGCATTTATTATTATTTTTTTGCTAGTTTTCTGATTTATTAATACTGATTTCAGGGAAAATTGGAAAATTTCCGAAAAGTAAATAAATATTCAGTATCTTGTTATCCAACTATATAAAGATAACAGCAGTTAAATGTTTGGTGCATTTTCTTCAATTTTATTTTCAATGTATAAATATTAAAATTATTTCATAGTTGAGATCATACTGCATATGTGGTACTGTATCTTGCTTTTTTCATTTTAACGTGAGCATTTTCCCATGGCATTAAAACTGTCTTTGAAAAATTGAAAGCATTTTGGGCTGTCAGCATAACTGAAAATGTTTTCTTGGTGTGACACATGTATCTTTGTAATTGATTTGATTTAGTGTGCTTTGCTTCAATAAAAGTTCAGTATTATAATTTCCAGATTGGGGTGGGGAGTGGTCTACTTCAAATTACCAAAATCTCCCTCGTAGAATTTCTTTTTCAATGCTTGAACTCCCCCTGGTACATTTAAAACACCACACTTACACACAAGTGCTTTTTGCTTAAAGCCTCTGAACCACAACTTTGTGAAAAGGGAGGGCTATCCATTTGAATAGTGCAATTCATTTCAAATGCAAGAGTACTAGTTTCTTAGGGTTCAGTTAGGATGTTAACCACTTTGTTCTAGTTGTGGGGATTTCAAATTGCCCCCTTTCTGCTGGAGGCTAGAAAACTGGTGGAGCAGATCTGCAGAGGGTCCTGAACCTGTCTTGCTGAGTGGATCAATAGTAATAACAGTCTGCCTTCTCTTTCAGGGCTAGCCCTCACAGGGCTGGGGGTGGAGTGGGGTGGGGTGAGGTGGTGGTAAGCAAATAGAGTGTGTAGACCTGGTGTAGACCTGGCTTCCAGGCCAGGGGCTGCTGGTGGAGAAAGGAGGTGGATTGATTCTGCATTTGCTCTTTCACTGCCTATGTGTGACCTAACTATGTGTTGGTAAGCTGGAATCACATGTAATTCTCAAAACAGGATTTTCTTATGCTAAGCATGAACTTGATATGAAAATAATAGTTATGTGCTGCTTTTAACAATTTATCATGTAACCTAGATTCCTATAACCTGGACTTGTAACTTTGTTTTAGCTCCAGTGGGAGCTTTCTTTTCAAAGTATAATTCAATTCTAATTTTTTCCCCTCATTCCTTCACTAATCATTTAAAATGGATGCAGAAACTTTAAAGCTGAGTTTATCTTTTATTAAGCAATTTAGACTTTTCTGTCTAATCATACTACTTGTTCTATTGCTTTTTGTCAATTGATATTCCCATAGCCCGTTTGAAAAAGTGTGTTTTTGTTGGTTGTATGCCCTTGTGCTATGCAACTTCCTTTTTAGTTCTGAAGCATGTCTAGATTCTCTGTACTTGTATAGGCCTGATTGTTCATGTGGCTTAACTAAGGGTTTCTAAAGCATCTTCTAGTAGCTGTCATTGGTTTATTAAATAAAACTTGGGCTATTTAAAATACAAATTTTTTTTTGGTTGTTAATCTTAATTTTTTTTGGACACTTGAAAAGTCTTTTTGGGAAGATTAGTTAAACTTTGAAAAGAAATCTCACTGCTGAGAGTAGGTAATGTTGCACATTGTGATTTTACTTTAGCTGTTAAACTAAACCCAAGTCAAACACCCAACAGAAAAAGATGGATTTTGTGGAAGTTACTGGGGAATTTTCAAATTGATATTTATGCTCATCTTTTTCATGGAGAATGTGCCTGTTCACTTCTGATGGGAGTGACTTATGAGCCTTAGGTGTTTGTCCTTAGGTGTTAAATCATACTGCCATGGAACTGCTACCTTAAGAGGAGCATTGGGGTAGGGTGGATTTCTTGTGTGTGTGTGGTTTCAAATGATATCCTGAGTTGAATTACTGAAGTAGTTTATTACTGAAGTAGTTTATTGCTGAAGGTCCAAATTTTGCAGTATAATTACCTTAGAACTTTCTGCATTATGAAACAAGTATGATGGTTATTGTTTAGAGTATTTGGACATCTTTTAGTAGTATGTTGTGAGGATTGAGGTTACAGACACAGTTCTCAAGGAGTTTACAGAATTGGTGAAGAACTTTAAAAAAATGCCAGTAATTTGGGAATAATTGAATTTTTAACTTGATGGCAAAGCTTTAAGTGAAGAGGGCTACTTGAGTTTATTTTCTGGTGTTGGAGAAGTGAATAAACATTAACAGCTTTGGATTTCAGAATATGGGATAGGACTCTGAAGCATCATTATTTTCCAGAATTCAGTCAATGTTATGTGCCAGGTACCGTATTAAATTTATTAGCTGGAGTTGAAAAGACAGTTTAGAAGAGTTGAATGATGGTATGATGGTACTGTGCTATTCTAGAAAATGAGCCTTGAGATGCTTTCCCTCCTTTTTTAAATTAGCCTGTGAGGGCGGGGAAAGGAGGAGTACAGTTCCTTTTGCAAATGTTAAGTTTGAGATGAAACTTAACAGGAGAAGCGGCTTTCCTTTTTAAAATTTATTTTTAGTAAATCCATGTGGGCTATCGAAGGAGCCCAGTTCTTTTTGAAATTGTGAAGTTTGAGATGTCCAACAGGCAGTTAGAAAAATGGATAGGATTCTTGAGCTCAAGAGAAATGTCTGCTTCTGTGGTGCACTGATTTGGAAACAGTGGGTAAGTGAATGGGTCAAGGCCATAACAACCTCTTGGGCAGAAGAGGCCCACACAGGCCACTGAGAAAGGAGCAGAGAGTTTGGGGCAGGAGGGAAGAGGAGACCCATAAGAGACTATAGATAGGAGAGGTGGGAAAACCAGGGAAGAAGCCCTCAGAAGGGAGGTTTGAGACCAGATAGGAGAGGGGCTTGGCTCAGCTCCCACGCTCCAAATGACATGCCTGTAATAGCTGGCTTCCCTTTGCTCCTTTTCTATTATAACTAACTAGTTAACCAGTGGGAAGCAGATATTGGAAGGTAGGCGCAGGCCCAGCCATTGTAGGAACTGCAAATTCTCAGGTACAGGCAGTCACGATTCAGTCTTACGGGGAGGAGAGGAAGGCAGGAAAGGAGAGTAATTTTAAAGAGATGGGACCTAATGCAGGCTAGGCCCTAGACCCTAAAGTCCCTTCACACTAAAACATTTTAGACTTTAAGAGGGGGCAGTATAACAGTTAATAGGAATATGGAATCTACTTGAGGTTAAGTTCCAGTTCTTGCTTTATTAGCTGTGTGACCTTGGATGGCTCACTTAATATTGGTGTTTCATCTACAAAATGGAGATAATACAGTTATCATAGGGTTATTTTGAGGATGAAATTGAAAAGTACTTAGTGTAGTGCTGGACACACAGTAAGTGCTCCAATATTAGTGCTTATACTCTATTTTTTTTAACAGGTACTAGCCTTGGAATGGTGTTTAGAGCTTAAAAGGGACACAATCAGGTTTCCTCTGGCCATCAGTGGGAGGGAAGGGTTGGATGTGTTATCTACAGGGAGAGCAGTGAGGGGCAGGTTGGTTAGAGCAGTTTAAAAGAGAGGTGTGGGCTGCAGAAATATGCTTAGCATATGGGAGGTGGTTGAGGCTGTGAGCTTGAAAGTGTTCACAGTATTTGTAGAGTGAGAACAATGTCAGGGAATTTAATAGATTTTGAAGTGGTAAGAAGCAGAGAATTCTTTTCCAACTTAATGTTCACATTTAAATCATACTTACAAAGCATAAAATTAGAAAGAATGAGCCAGCCTCTAAGCTTATTTTAAGTCTTACTCTTTGGAAACATTGATTATACTAGATCATGTTATATAAATTTAATCAAGCAACAACAAAATCCCATGATGATGCTATAATAGCATAAGGGGAAATTCATGAGAAGAAATACCCACTGTCAATGGTGTTAGGTTTTTAAATTCAGTGCTGTGTTTTATGTTTTCTTGTCTCACTCATGCCTTTTATAGGTTTATCCTGAACATTTACGAGTGGAACATGTTTGCCTCAACTGTTCAGGAGTGTAAGGCATTGAGTGTTCAGCAATGAGTGTTGAGTCTATTCTGGATTTAATAACTTACTGTGCAAGCAAAGCAGCAGGATTTTTTATGGTTCTCTTGCCCTTCCCCACTCTAAAGGATTATAGATGATAATGAGTTAGGTTGTCCTGAGGGGGTATCTTAACAAATAGAGTCCAGAACTTGAGTAATCAGGCAAGCCTAAGTTGTCCAGGGCAGACTCGTTTTTTAAAATACGTTTTTATTGATTTCAGAGAGGAAGGGAGAGGGAGAGAGAGAGAAACATCAATGATGAGAGAGAATCATCCATCGCTGCCTCCTGCACACCCCCTACTGGGGATCAAGCTCGAAACAGGGGCATGTGCCCTGACTGGGAATCGAACTGTGACTTGGTTCATAGGTTGACGCTCAACCACTATGCCATGCTGACGGGCCACGGAAAACTCATTTAGTACTTTATATCCCAGCAAAATTTATAGCAGTGATGTGTTTTTTGGGTTTGATAGTGTACTGTTTTAGATGACAGATTCTAAAGTCACCTTATCTAGAAGGGGATGTTGAAAGCCCACTCAGGCCTGGAATGATTGCTTGTTCCCCTTTGTGCATGTACACACACACCCTCACCCTTGTATATACTCACAGACACACCAGAGAGAGGGATCTGTTGGAATGGTGACTTTCAATAACTGAAATTGTTTAAAACAAGTGCCTTCTGTCAGCTGTAAATTGCATATACAGTACCTAGCTAAGAGAGAGGGAGGATTTCATGATCTGTTTGTAAACCTAGCATGGTGCTTGCTACATAAGCTTCCAATAGTTGGTACCTAACAATATTGTAAATATTGGTAGTATTACCAATAAAACATCTCGTGAAAGCCAGACAATTCCTCTTTCCAGAAGAAAGCTTTGCTCTCTGGGGACCCCTTACAAAGAAAGTAGGCAGACATTCTTTGACACTATGACAACATTGAAAGTAAAGTGGGTTGCTTTCAAGAGGGTTGAATAATTGAGCAACTCTAAAACCTTTTTTCTTCTTCCTAGGTCTTAGTGGTGCAATGGCTAGTATAAGCGTGCGTTCGAGTACCCCAGGCTCTCCTACACATGTAAGCAGTGGATCGAATGCTAGTCGAAGGAGAAATGGACTCCATGATGTCGATTTGAACACTTTCATATCAGAAGAAATGGCACTCCACTTGGACAATGGTGGAACTAGAAAGCGTACCTCAGCCCAGTGTGGCGATGTCATTACAGACTCACCAACCCATAAACGTAACAGAATGATCTAAACTGAAAACATTTTCACACCCACCATGCTGCTTGAAAGCCACTTGATCCTCAACATATACTATTATTGCAAAGGAAACATGAGGCCATCTTCCCTTGTTCACTGTTTCTAAGACAAGTGAATTCTATAGTGGTTGCCATAAAAGGAAGTTCTAGGTATTTACAGTAGATGCCTCTTGTAACCATGGCTTTCTTAAAACTATAATCCTAGCAGAGGACATCAGATATTGTGTAGTTAGCAAGATCATCATAGGCAAACATATATCCGTTCCAAGGCTAAAAGTGACCTTAACTGTATTTATTCTCAAAGGGAAAGGAAATATCAGATGTTTATTTGGTTAGAGGATGCTTTTTTTTTTTTCTTCTCCATTTCCTGCTGTGTTGAGTATTTTGCTTCAACAGTATTGCCAGGTTCCTAAAATGATCTAAAATACGATTTGGCTTTCTCGTCAAATCTGCAGGCTTCCATTTTTGCACAGCAGCACTGTACCATGCACCTGATTTCTATATAGTAACAGTGTGCAACTTCTAATTCTTGGACTGTGCCGTTTTCAGTTTTCAAAGCAGTTGCTAATTCTGGTGATTGTGATGTAAAGAGGTGCTATGATGGTCATGCAGTTAATAATATTGAATCAATACACAGAACTTTATTGGATTCACTTTGTGTGTGTTAGTGCTCTAAAAGTAGCAATATTTTAATCGCCCCCAGATGAATGAACCCTTTAGGCTTAAACTCCAGTTTTAAGACAAGTACTGCTTCCCATGCAGGGTACTTATTCTTAATGGTAAATGGAAACGTAGATTGCACTCAAGGTGACCTAAAGTAGAGAGGTCATGAACTTTGAGAGTGGGCTTCCTCTTTGATATAATATTCATGAGAAGGGAGATGGATGGTGCGAGTGTAGGTATTCCAGCCTTTCTGTCCTGTTTTACATTTTTTATGAGTGCCCTACATTGTGCAGTTTCCATTGGAATGGGTGGCAGGTTAAAATAGGTCGTGATCTGCTTACAATGTGATTACAACTTAAATAGCAAAACCCAACTCTAATCCCTCTCCTAAAAAGGGCAGTTTGGAATCTCATTCTGGAAAAGATGGAATCGCATGGAGGTTCTCTAGATGTTAGGTAGACCTAAATAAAAGTACTCACTAGATTCCTCTTTTGAGTAAAATATAAGACCTCTTGTAGCTACAATGTTTTAGAGCATGTTTCATATTCATTTTTAATATCTCGAACTGAATGATAGCCTTTTTTTAGATGAAGAACTGATGTCAGCCTGCCAGGTACTGTAATTTATTCTACCATATTATTATATAATATATATCAAGTAGGACAGTGAAAAAATGTTTCCTTGCAAATTTGTAGTCCAGTATCAGTTACTTCTTTTTATTCTTAAAAGACCATTGCAAATCCAATGTAAGGGTTTTTCCAGTAATTTACTCACAGCACTTTGTTAAAGTTTGCAATTTCTTCAGCCATTTCATAATATCTTTATGTGAAGAAACTTTGCTAAGTCATCCATAATATTCATTGACTGGGTGGGATGTGAACGGAATGTTAGAAATGTGTGAACTGGAGTTCTGTAATCATTATATATAAAACCTTTTATTTAAAAAAGTCAATTCCATGCTAAAACTAGGAATGAAAGAGGCATTTCTAAATTTTGGCAAAAGTGGATTATTTTTGTTTTAATATTATAGCAGGAAGAATTATAGTAATCTCTCATTTTACCTGAAATGGACAAACCCTCTGTATTACCAATACTTTCAAGCTGCCCTTGGGACTATACAAAGAAATGCAGTTGGAGATATCTGTGTCTTTCTGTCGTTGTAAATTTAGATTCTGGAGTTGGGGTTTGGTGGTGTGATAAGTTGCTCACATGTGGCCAGAACTCCTACTCCTAAAGGATTTTTCTGAGATTGAGGAACGCATATTTAATCTCCCCTTTATGCCTTGGTTCTAGTTCCTCTTTCCAAGTTGAGTGACAATTTCGGGGGGTGGGGGGGTTGTTTTAGTTGGTGCTCTGACGCTTAATCTCAGTACCCTTTACTCTTGATTGTCAAATTTTGATAAAATATGTGCCATTTTCTTTGGTAAGAGAAAGCAGGTCTTGTCTGCCAGAACACAATTTATATGCCTTATTGGCTCCATTAAACTTTTTGAAAACTTTAGCATTCGTTACTTTTTTCCATTGTATTTAATCACCTGTAACTCCCACTGTTTCTGTCCCCTTGCTTTCTCCTGTGCCACCTGAGCACAGACTAACCCCGAGACCTGGATTAGAAAGGAAATTGTTTCTCTTAGGAAAAGTTAGTTCTGACTGCTAGATTTTTAAAGCCTTTCTTTCTTAGTACCATTTTAGATATAAAGCGAATCATGGAAGATTCATATATGTGTGGTACTTTTAAAATGACTTTTTTTCTCCCCCCAGTCTCTTGAGAACATTGTAGGCTGAATTTTAAAACTTAACATTGCTTTTGGGGAACAGAATCTCTTTTCATCTTGAGATAGATTATCAGATTCTTTTAGACATCATAGCTCATTAATTAGTTCTGTTCCTTTCATCCTAACTTGGCATGAGTGGGTTGAAGTCATCCTTATACTGCAGTGTTCTGAGCATGGCTGAAGCATTAAAACCTTAATTATAATGTCTGGTATTTTATAGAGTGAAATTAATGGAAACATTTATTTCCATTTGAATCTGAAGACCTGCAGTCAAATTCTTCAATGTGGTTTATCCAACTGGAGTAGTGGTACACACCTTAAATCATTCAATGAATAAATATTGGAAAAAAAACACACCACCAAAAAATCATGGGGCTTGTCTGCAGTTTTGTTGTGCTTATCACATCTGAATAACTTTTTTTAATAAAATGAAGTCCAGGCTTTTAAAAAAGAACTAGCCTACATTTTTTCCCTAAAGGCTATTGGAACTCACTAAACTTGTAATTACGGCTTTGGGTCTTTAGGTTTCCCTACAGCAGTAAAAGTTGGGCAAGCTCTCTGTATAGCAAGGGCATGGCCAAGGTCTGACCATGAGGGTGAGCTAACCTGAGTGCAGTGAAGGTGCAAGATACCAAGAGGTGATTTGGAAATGGGGCCTTTAGTTGGGGATATGGAATAGCACAGTTACTTTTAGAAAACTTATGAACAAATCCTTAAATTTTTGGCATGATTACTGCCTAGATTGTTAGAGGCATGTAGTGACTGTGAGTAAATCTCATTGCATTCTATTTCATACAACTGTCACTTTGTCTGTTAGGTTGATTCCTTAGGTGTCTGGTGATGAAGTTGGGAATCTTCAGAAATACATTCTGTCCTCTAGGAATGGAGTGACTTGGAAGGTCCCTGCAAACAAGTTCAAAAAATCCATGTTTGCTTCATTATTATTTTAATGTTTGTTCATCTTCACCAGAGGAAATTTTTCCATTGATTTTTAGGGGGAGTGGAAGAAAGAGGGAAACAGAGAGAAACATCAATGTGAGAGAAACACATCCGTTGCCTCCTTCATGAGTTCCTACCAGGTCCTGGACAGGGTAGGAATATCCAATCAAGGTACCTACCCTTGACTGGAATCGAACCTGGGACACTTTGGTCCTCAGGCTGGCGCTCTATCCACTGACCCAAACTGGCTAGGGCAAAACCCATGTTTATTAAAGTTAAACTTAAGATTTATTAATTAAAGAAGATTATTCTGATCTGATGTTTATAGTGCCTGCTCTCCCCCACCCCTTTTGAAAGCTATTAAAACTTGGATCAGTTCAGATGACCTTCCAGACCACATTAGAATGTGTCTGAGGTGTGTGATGTTTTAGTGGGGACGGTATTTTGGTTGATACTCCCATGTGTTGGACTGATGCATTTGACATGATGAGATCCAGGGTTTTACTTCCTGTGATGGGACATGCATGTTCTCTTTAAGTTCAGCAGATAGCAAGCAGCCTGTGACATGAGAGTGTTTTGAGGATTCAACACAAACTTGTAGCCCTCAGCAAAACTGGGAAGTTTCATTGATGCTATTCCAAGTTTCTGATGTCCCCTCATTTTATTTGTATTGAATTGATTTAAAAAAAACATCTAAAACTGCAAAGATTAAGCCACACAATTGGTTATAGTGTATGCATATCTTTCTGCATGAGAATATATGTGGTGATATTTTATGACCTGATAGTACTTCATTGTATGGGTGGCCCTTAATGGGAATCACAGTTTTTTATAATTATTAGTATACTGCACAGCAGTGAATATTTTAGTTTCTTTAAAAATATATTTTTATTGATTTCAGAGGAAGGGAGAGGGGGGGAGTGAGAGAAACTCAGTGATGAGAGAGAATAATTGGTCGGCTGCCTCCTGCACACCCCACACTGGGGATGGAGCCTGCAACCCAGGCATGTGGCCTGACCGGGAGTAGAACTGTGACCTGGATCATAGGTCCATGCTCAGCCACTGAGCCACGCTGGCCAGGCAACCCAGTTTCCTTAGGTTTCTATAGGATATATTTCTGTAGGTAAAATTGCTGGTTTAAAGGAATTCAAATTTAAGACATTGGTAAGTCCTCCCAAAGTACTTTCTGCAAGGAACAGTAAATACTTCTATGAACAAGGTGATGACAGTGTGCCACAGATCAGCAACTAAAGTCAGCCTAACCTTAGTGCTTAATGCTCAGGTAAGTCAGGGCGCCGTGCCTTGTGAACCAAAGTTGAGGCATTTGGTATGTACTGTGCAAGGGCTTTGATGCAGCCCCCTGTTAGCACAACTGTACACGTTAGGTCTGTGACATTACTTCCTTTTAAGTCTGGTGGGCGTGTTTTCTGAGCTGCTATTAGTGTGTAGCTGCTTTGGGAGTTTCAAAAGTTGTCCTAGTTTTTGTTTTTTTAAATATATTTTTATTGATTTCAGAGAGGGGGGGAGAGAGAAACATCAATGATGAGAGCGGATCATTGATTGGCTGCCTCCTGCACACTTCCTACTGGGGATTATACCCACAACCCAGGACCCTTCATTCTGCAGGCCAACGCTCTTATCAGCTGAGCCAAATCAGCTAGGACTCTTCCCCACCTTTTTTTTTTCAAGGTGGTGTCTTAACCACAGTGGCAGTGTTGATTTCATGGCGCATCTAGAAATTGTTGATTCTCGAGCAGTTTTGGTTTGTTGTTTGAGGGTTCCTGGTTAACATACATATAGAACTGTTTGCTAACACAAATACATTCTGTATATTATGGCTTATTTCTTGACCATCTCAGTGTTGCTCAATGGTTTGTACTGTGATCCACAGAAATACTTCCCATCAAGACCTCATGTGGAGAGACAAACCTCCACCATAAGTAATACGAGTTGTAGAGAGCCGTTCTCTTACTGTGTCTGGTACACTGGATCCTCAGTCCTACCATCCGCTTACCTCTGTTTACATTTAAAACATTACAGTATGCTGTATGTGAACTGCATTGCTTCCACAACCAGTTTGGAAACCTGGCTCTCTGGAAGGCAGCATCCTGTCCTGTGTAGGTACTTGGACATTTCTTGAATGAGCGAGTAGGTAAAAGATGGTGACTTGAAGAAATTTTCTAGGTTTTTATGAGAAGTCCCTATTGTTCTTCATGGGCCCTAACAGTCTCAAGAGCAGGACTTTGGGGTTGGTGCAATGTAGGTGAGCCCCTGCCTTGGATGTGTGTCGACATGATGAAGCCGAGGATGATGGCTGGCATATGGTAAGCACTCACGTTAGCCATTAAATGCGGTCACCTCACTGGCTGGCTGGATAAAATTTCCTTAGACTGTGAGGGGAGCTCTCCTGGGATCCACCCTAGTCAGTTCCCATTTCTTTTCCCCTTGAGTTCTGTGGTTCTCAACCTGCCTGCACAGGATCAGCTGTGGTCAGAATGTGCTCAGACCAACTAACTGGGATTCTGTCGGATGGGACCAGGCACCAGCCTTTTTCCAGCTCCTCTGGTAGAGAACCAGCATCCAAGGACCTCCAGTGCATTCTGCAGAGAATTCCGAGGGGAATGTTACTTTGCCTTTTTAAAAAAATACATTTTTATTGATTTAAAAGAGGAAGGGAGAGGGAGAGAAAAACATCAATGATAGAACTATTGATCGGCTGCCTCCTGCATGCCCCACAATGGGGATCAAGCCCGCAATCCAGGCCTGTGCCCCTGACCAGAATTGAACCTGGGACCCTTCACTCCACAGGCCAACACTATCCACTGAGCCAAAACAGCTAGGGCTGCTTTGGTTCTTTACAGATTATTCCTGGACAGATGGCCCATGGGTCTGGGCTTCCTCGCATAGCCCTGAGGCTGAGGGCAGCTGGAGCTGTCTTAAGGCCTGTGTCTCTCCCCTCATGCTTCCTGCTCATCCACCTTTAGATCCTCAGGCTTTGAGGAAGTCTGGACATGACCAGGGCTTGGGGCAGTGTGCAGGAAGTTCACATCCACAAGGCCCCAGGGTGAGTGGAGTGCTGGCTCACTAGGAGGGGAGTCTCCACCTGGGGAGTGGGGGGTAGGGGGGAGGCTGTCCCCTGTCCCCTATGGTAAAGGGTTATAATACAGATCCTTGACTCCCCATTTGCACTAAATCCAAAGGTCTGGCGTGGGGATGGTATCTTTTTAAAAAAAGGCTAATTCAAGAAAATGGATCCTAAGTCCTACCATTCGTTTACCTCTGTTGACATGTAAAACATTACACTTTGGGGGAAAATTGTACAGAAAGGTTCAAGGAGGAGTCTTCCTGAGCAGTCTGCTTGTGGATGTTATCCTGTGTGCAGGTGAGCCTGAGTTGTGTGGCCTGCTGCCATGAGGGAAGCACGGCTAATGCCAAGGTTGGTGACCACAGCAGAAAATGGAAGAACCTTGTTCCTCGAGCATGCTGGTTCCACTTGGAATCCTGTTACAAGAGCAATTCCCAAAATCAGGGTGGGTGCACTCATCCACATCCCTACAGACACCACATCTCCCTACCTTGTCAAGAATTACTGGGTGTACTTAACTACTTGCATGGACCTATCTGTTTTCCTGAAACCTACAAAAAAGGTCATGTACATTCTTAAACCAAATTTCAATTAAAGTTGGGTGGAGCTCTGACCAGCCTATACCGATCGGAATATTTTACTGTGTAATGAATAATCATGAACAAGTTCTAAAGTTCCTGGGAGCTCATTCTGCTGTTGGGTAGGTACTGTTGTTTCCATTTACCAGTTGACCAGATGTTTCAGTGCCTGGCTTTGTAGCCACGGCCCTGTGTGGGGCTGCGCATGCCACGGACTCTTGTGGATCCCTCACTGCCGCTGTTCTGGAAGTCCTAGAGCCTTGTGATTACGGTGTCACTAACCCATCCTAGCAAGTTCTTTAGACACTGCCTCAGTTTCCTCATCTGTAAAGAGGACTGTTTGTGAGGATGCCTGAGGGCACCTGGCTCAAGGTAAGCACTGAATTCTTAATCCTGGCTACTAGGAAGTGGCTACAAGATAGTATTCTCTTCATTTTCCCACAGGGGTGGCAGGGGTGGGGGGGATTGAAGTGGATGGCAAATTGTCTTGAGGCTGGTAAGGGGTGACTAAGGTTGGAGGCTGTTCCCAAGTGAGAAGGGGAGGGGGGAGGAATGTGCTGATGTGCAGGGAATGTCACCAGGAATGGCCTTGGTGACATCCACCCCAGGGAAGGAACAGTCTGTTCCCAGCAGCTCACAGCCACGTGCAACATGAGGACAGCAGGTGGGCTCCTGTGAAGCTGTCTGGGACCTGACATCCCAGTGAAATCCCATTTTAAATCGACTCCTAACTGCTGAGGCCACCATGCAGTGGACTTTCGGCTGTGGAAGCCAGAGCAGTGGCCTCCCTGGGCATGAGTAGTGGGACCGTGAAGAAGCACTGGCGACACTACCTCCTGGCACAGGCTCACAGTCCAGCAGTGGGGGAGGCTCCTTAAAGCAGGGGGTAGGGTCAAAAGGGGAGGGGGTGGGTTATTTCCAGTATCTAGGTGTGGAGCTGGTGTCGTCTGAGATTGGGGAGGACCAGGGCCTGACCTATGCCTGCTGTCACCCCAGCTGGCATTCTCAGTGGGTGCCAGCAATGAGGATTTTACTCCCTGGGCATGGTAGGGTCTGGGGCCACCCCACTGAAACCTTGAAGCTTCTGGTTAACATTTACTCCAGTTGCAAGTTGTAGAAGTATTGTGGAATTCTTTTTTTTAAATGTTTTTTATTGTTTAAAGTATTACATATATTAGTACATATATCTCCATTCCCCCCCCCCCCCCCCCCATTGACCTTCCCCCAGCCTCCCCTACCCCCTGTCACATGCCCTCATCCCATCCCCCCAGTGTCTTGTGTCCATTGGTGTGCTTATATGTATGCATACAAGTCCTTTGGTTGATCTATTTCCCTCCCTCCCCAACGCTCCCCAGCCTTCCCGCTGTAATGTGACAGTCTGTTCGGTGCTTTACTGCCTCTGTATCTTTTTGTTCATCAGGTTATAATGTTCTTTATTTTCCATAAATGAGTGAGATCATGTGGTATTTTTCTTTAATTGCCTGGCTTATTTCACTGTGGAATTCTTTTGATTTGCATCTGCTCCTGGGATGCCCTTCTACCCACTTTTTTAAAAGGGTGTCACTTTTTTATTCATTTTGGTTGTCCCCCTCCTGCATTTTTATCTGCCCTTTGTTTTTCATTATGTCTTGTGATTTTATTTACTGGTGTACTTTTGTTTTGGTCAGCTTTTCCTGGAGTCAATGTTCACTCTCTTACCTGCCTTTGTGCCTGTCACCCAGTAGGCATCCAGTAAATAGTTTTTGAAGGGATGAGGGTTCCCCATTTTACAGGTTAGAAATGAAAGGTTAAGGGGGGTGGCCAAACCAGGATCTGAACCCAGATCTGTGGCTTCAAACTCAAGAGAATTGGGAAGTGGGGCAGGAAGGACCTAGGGCAAGTTACTTTAACTAGCATCAGTTTGCTCACCTGAGAAATAGGGATGATGAAAGTAACTGCCTCATAGTGTTGTGAGCACATAAATCATTTAGCTGGCTTGAGTGTGTGTTCAGTAACCTTTTGTTTGGGGATCTGGCCTGGCCAGTCACCAAAAGATGCCCATGTGACCTGCTTCACTGGTCAACTCAGATGAACTTGGATTGTATTTGAGACTTTCTCTAGTTGCTCGCCATTCAGTAATGCAAGTAGATGCTGAAATCTTGTTCCTCCACTTACAAATCAGTCATACACTCCACAAAGGCCTGACCCCCCACAGGGGGCCGGTCCTTGGTTGGCCTTGCTAGTTGGCCTGAGGCTGGGAGCCACGAATTCTCCTGTGGTGACTCACTTCCTGTTTGGGCCTGGGATTTAGAAGATAGAAATGTGTCAGAGTCAGCTCTATGGAAATGGCTGGACCCGCCCACCAGAGTCTTAAAGGGACAGTTATCCCAGGGCAGGGCTTGTCTGGAGGGGTCCCTGGTAAGGACTGGAATGCTGATGAATGGTCCCAGAAATTCAGAGTCAGGGTGTAAACCCAGGAAGTCTGTTGCCAGATCCCGCAGTCCTTTTCCTCTAGGGAACACCTTTTCCCTCATGCCCAATCCAGTTCCAGTGCCATTTTGGAAGGACTGACACTCTTATCTTGAACTTCTGTTACTTCTATCAAACTGGATAACAATACCCCAGGCTGATAGTGAAAACTCCCTTTGAGGGATGGGGTGATGGTGGTGGTGGGACACGGAGATGCTGACACATGACTAAAGTTGGCAGCCCTGAGACGACAGTGATTTGCAGCATGCACATCCCTTTAAGGACACTTACAGCATGTGTTCAGAGAGACCCAGTTGGCCCAGCCCAGCCAGCACATTCTGCGGATGAGGTTGGCTTTGGCACCTCCTGGGTCAGAAAGCCTGGAAGAATGGGTGGATGCCTTTCCAGGCTCCTTCAGAACCAGCCATGCAGCTTTCTGGGCCTCACCTTGCCCACCTCTAAAATGGGCCAATCCTGGATTTGGGTCTCCTGGATTGGGATGAGTAGCAATCAGTGAACTATAACTTGCAGATAGTTACTCTCAGAGTTTAGATGCTGCTTCCCATCCTCAACTTCTTCCACTCCCAGACTATCATGGGATTCTGATGGTGCCTTGGGCCTGCCCATCAGGGGCTTTGCCTCAGAAGTCCCTTCTTAGATCGCCCTTGTGGCTGTAATCCTTCTCTTAGCCTTTGGCAGGAGATGAAACTGGCTGTGGGCAGAGCAGGCTCTGGTTTCCCTGTCAGACAAACAGGAAGTCCTCCAACTGTGCAGGAATTTATGTGATGTCCATTTCTCAACTCCTGAGTGCTTTGCATGCAAATCCCATTGCAAGGTGACAGCAGCCCCTAAGGCATGTAGGTATGTGCCTGTTTTGCCAATGGATAAGCCATTGCTCAGAGAGGTTGAGTGACTTGTCTGGAAATGCCCAGCTGGGATTCAAATTTGGGATTTTGTGTCTTTAAAATCTGGACTCTCTTCTGTGCAACTTTCCTTCCCCAGAACTTGTGATCCAGCGGGAAGTATGGCATTCAGTATCATATATGTTCAACTTGGCTTTTTATTCACTCCAGTTAAAGGACAGTGTTTCATGGTCTCAGCATAAAGAGAAAAAATGGCTTCTTTTTCCACTCAGGCTTTTCCTTTAGTATAAAAATGGAATTCTTGATCAAAGTGGCTGGTTTAGAATATTAGAGCACTATTAAAAAAAAGAACAGCACAGCAGGACTAAAAAAATAGTGCTGACTTGCAATCTCTGAGCTTAGGCTGCTGGGTTTCAATCCTGCTCCACCGCTGACAAGTGTGGGACCCCCAGCAAACCTATTTAACCTTTCTGTGCCTTAATTTCCTCATCTGTAAGTTGTGGATAATGATAGTTTCTATTTAAAGTTGTTATGAGGCAGAAATGAATTTAATTACTTTATAAAGTTAGAATAGCATTTGCCATATGGGAAGCACTATACCATATAAGTGCTGTTTTAATGACAAGGTAGATAAATACCATGTGGAAGCATCCTTACCAATAACAGACAGAGTTAATAGCCTCCTTTGTCCCCTAAGCCCCAGTCCTGGTTCTTTCACAGAGGCAACCTCTGATACAATTTTGGGAATTTTCTTTTTTAAATAAAGCTTTTACTATTTTTAAAAGACTTTAAATTTATTGATTTTTAGAGAGAGATGACGGGGGTGGTGAAAGAGAATGCGAATGCGAGAAAGAGAAACGGAAACATTGACTTGTTCCACTTGTTTGTGCAGTCATTGGTGGATTCTTCTATGTGCTTTGGGGACTGAACCCTCAACCTTGCTGTCTTGGGACAAAGCCTTAACCAACTGAGCCACAACCTCAGAGCTAATCTGGTAATTTTTCTTTCTGGACCAAGAGTCAGCAAACTATACAGCCTGAGGGCCAAATTCAGCCCACTGCCAGGTTTTGTAAATAAAGTTTTATTTACACTCACTTGTTTACATATTGACAATGACAAGAGACCTTATGGTTCACAAAGCTCAAAATATTTGCTAACTGGTCCTTAACAGAAAGAATTTGCCGAAATTGACTACCTTGATTTACTTGGAGCAGGGGCATTGTTTTTAAGAAAAAACATGTCATGTGGGTTGTCTAAAAATAAAATGCATTTAAACAAACAAACAAAAAAGGGACTTATACCGTAGGCATTTGCTTAGCAGTTTGCTTTTCTTAATTTAACATTAAATCAAGAACCTCCTTCCTTCTCTGTACATGTGCACCAGCCTGCTGCTAGGATTGTAGATTTGGCTTTACCCATAATTCATTAGCCGAACTCTGTGATGTTGTTTATGTATATGTCATCTATTGCAAAAAGTCGTGCAGTGAACTTTTTTTTTTTAAAAAATGTGTGAGGTTTCTAGGTACCAAGAAGTGGAAATTCTGGGTCAATGCATCCATACATTTAAAAGTTTGATAGAGACTGTCCAGTTATCTTCCTAAAAGGCTGATTTATACATCCTCCAACAATGTCTGCAAGCGCCCATTTTTTCTTTCCACACTTGAGCGTTGATTCTTTCCAAATTAACTTTTAGTTGAATTTATTGTTTTGGTAAAAGTCCAAAGGGATTTTTGGAAATGAGTAAGAAGTATTTAGGTTCAGCTGAAAGAATTCACAACTGAAAATAGCTAAGGAGATTTTGAAATAAAAGATAGAAATTAAAACATAAAACAGCAATAACTAAAAGTTAGGCATTAGCACCAATGGTAAAACAGGATAGACACTCTAGAAAATACCCTGGTTTATGTAAGAACTTGGTATTCCATCAGAAACTAGAGCAAAATGAGAGGGAAGTGATGATAGTCAACATGTAGTACCAGAAAAATTGACTATTTGGGGGAAAATTGTTAGAGCATCATTTCATATTCCCAGATTAAAGGTTAAATGTAAAACAGATGATTAAACACTGGAGGAAAATATATGTGAATATTTAACTTTATTAAGCATAAAAGTAATGGACAACATATTTTTAAAATATATTTTATTGATTTTTTACAGAGAGGAAGGGAGAGGGATAGAGAGTTAGAAACATCGATCAGCTGGTTGCAGGCACACCCCCCACCAGGGATGTGCCTGCAACCAAGGCACATGCCCTTGACCGAAATCGAACCTGGGACCCTTCAGTCCACAGGCTGACGCTCTATCCACTGAGCCAAACTGGTAAGGGCTGGACAATTTTTTTAAAACAAAAAGCTTGAGCCCTGGCTGGTGTGGACCAGTGGTTAGAGTGCCCGCCCATGTACCTAAGGGTCTCGGGTTTAATTTTTGGTCAAGGGCAAGTATTTGGGTTTTAGGTTCGATCCCTGGTCCCTGTCTGGCCTCTGAGGGAGGCAACCAATTGCTCTCACATTGATGTTTCTTTTTCCTCCCTCCCTCCTTCCCTTCCTCCCTTCCAATCTCTCTAAAAAAATCAATGGAAGAAATATCCTTGAGTGAGGATTAACAAAAAAATAAGATAAAAATAAAATGTAACCCTTTAAAAAATAAAAACTTGATTATGAGTATAAATTTAATTTTTAAAATATATTTTTATTGATTTCAGAGAGGAAGGGAGAGGGAGAGAGATATAGAAACATCAATGATGAGAGAGCAACATCAATCAGCTGCCTCCTGCACGCCCTTCACTGGGGATCAAGCCCACAATCCAGGCATGTGCCCTTGACTGGAATTGAACCCATGACCCTTTAGTCTGTAGGCTGACACTGTATCCACTGAACCAAGCTGGTCAGGGCTATGAGTATAAAGTTAAACTTCACCGATATAAATAGAATTGAAAGAAAAGGAATATGACAAATTTAATATATATTATATATATACACACATATATCTCCTATATAATAAAGAGGTAATATGCAAATAGACCATCACACCCTCACAAGATGGCTGCCTACAACCAGGCTAGTAGGGGGGTTAGTGAGGGACGACCAAACAACTGAACAAGCAGGCTATGTGGGGTGACCAGGTCAGCAGAGGGGGGTAGTTGGGGGTGACCAGGCTGGCAGGGGGGGCAGTAAGAAGCGACCAGGTTGGTGGGGGGTGGGGGGGCAGTTAGGGGTGATCAGGCTGGGGGGAGGTACAGTTGGGGATGACCAGGCTAGCAGGGGGCGCAGTTAGGTTGGCAGGGGGGGCAGTTAGGGGCGACCAGGCTGGCAGGGAGGTGGCAGTTGGGGGCGACCTGGCTGGCAGTGGGGGGCATTTAGGGGCGGTCAGGTTGGCATGCCGAGGCAGTGAGGGGTGATCAGGCTGACAGGTGGGGGACAGTTAGGGGTGACCAGGCAGGCAGGCAGATGAGCGATTAGGAGCCAGCGGTCCAGGATTGTGAGAGGGATGTCTGACTGCTGGTTTAGGCCCGATTCCTGGGATAGGGCCTAAACCGGCAATTGGACATCCCCCAAGGGGTGCCGGATTGGAGAGGGTGCATGCTGGGCTGAGGGGACACTCCCCCTCCTCATGCATGAATTTCATGCACCGGGCCTCTAGTATATATATATACTAGTACATACACAGTGGGGGAGATATATATGTGAATAAGAAAGTAATATGTCACAAAGGAAAAATAAATGATATTACAGGGAGATTTCAGATACTCAAATGACCAATCAATATATGAATAAAAGGTTCATCTTTGTGAAATTCAAATGTTCAGAAGAGAGACTGTTTTGCATACAATTAGAAAAGATAAGTGGATACCATTGTGCTGGGAGGTCTGAGATGGTGTATTTCCCTACATGCTGCTCTGAGAAGGCAAACTGTTACAGCATTTTGAAAAATAAGTTGGCCAATTATATCAAGATCTTTAAACAAGTTCCTAGCTTTTGATCATATAAAGTCCACATTAATACCAGGAGGGGGAATAATCAGAGTTTTGGAAGCTAATTTTTATGTAACAATATGAAATGTATTATTTGGAGTAGGAGAGAGAAAGAAATAATCTAAAAACCAAGAATAATGGACTAGTTGCTTAAACACACCAGTTTCATTAGGCGGAAAATTTTGAAACCCTATATAAAGGATGCTTTTGAAGAAAATACAAGAAATTGGGATCCCGACTGGTGTGGCTCAGGGGTTGAGCTTTGACCTGTGAACCAGGAGGTCACAGTTTGATTCCCAATCAGGGCACATGCCCAGGTTTTGGACTCCATCTCCAGTGTGGGGAGCAGGGGCATGCAGGAGATAGCCAATCAACGATTCTCTCATCATTGATGTTTCTATCTCTCTCGCTCTCCCTTCCTCGCTGAAATCAAAATGGGGAAATGCTCAGAATATAATGAGAAATATGTACAGTATGATCCTATTTGGCTAGAAGAGTGCCAAGCAGCAAGTTTGCAATACATGTTAGTTACTATCATTGAGAATTTCAAACCCTCAAATGATCGTTCTTTCGGTCATGCATCACTCAGTTGACACGGATCTGAGTGTTCCACGTGTGAGTCTGTTGGGGCAGGTTGTGGGGCTGGTGGCTCTGGGCTCTTCTCCTCCCCTCCCTGGGCCTTCAGCAGGCTCCATTTCTGGCTGGACACTGCCATCTAGAGGCTTCTGGCCCACAGGGCAGCTGTCCTTTGCAGCCTGAGACAGGGCTCCAGCCCCCGGGGAGGGCTGCTTGTTTTCTGGAAGCCTCTGAGAACATCAACTCTAGAAATACCTTCAAGGCGCTTATGTCAAGAAACCTATGGGGCAGTATTCCTTCAAGTGTGGTCTTGGAACCTGCATCATTCTCAGCTTGTGGGAGACTTAATGAAGATCCAGGACCTAACCCAACGCCCCTGAGTCAGACCTTGCTGGAGGGAGCAGGGTTGCTGAATACCTAGAATTTTACCACACTCCCCTGTGATTCTGATGCATGTTGACATTTGAGAAGCCATCATTCCAGACCACTGATATTTATAATTTAAGGGTGGGGGTGGGAGCTTGGCACAGAGCCTTTGACCTTGTTCCTAGAAACATACACATAGGTACATTTTAGGAGGCTCCTTGACTATATGCTAAGCCTTTTTTTTTTTTTTGTAGAGCAGTGTTAGGGTCACAGCAAAATTGGGGGGAAGATACAGATGTCCAGCCTCCCGCATTTTCAGCACCCCCTACCATAGTGGTACGTTAGAATTGCTGAACCTACAATGGTACATCATATCATTAGGGTTCACTCTTGGTGGTGTACATTCTGTGGGTTTGACAAATGTCAGTGACATGTTTCCATCACTATGATGTCAGACAGTACTTTTGCTGCCTTAAAAGTCCTCTGTGCTCCACCTATTCATTTCTCCCTCTGCCACAATCCCTGGCAACCACTGATGTTTTTACTATCTCCAAACTTTTACCTTTTTCACAATGCCAGAGAGTTGGAATCAAGCAGTGGGTAACCTTTTCAGACTGACTTCTTTCACTTAATAACATGCAGTAAGGGTTCTCCATGTCTTCTCATGGTTTGATAACTCATTTATTTTAAACATTTTTTTTTGTTAATCCTCACCTGAGGATAATTTCCCATTGATATTTAGAGAGAGTGGAAGGGAGAGAGACAGAATGAGAAACATCAATGTGAGACACATCAACTGGTTGCCCCCGCATGCACCCAGACGTGGGGCCAGGGATTGAGCCTGGAACCGAGGAGGTACATGCCCTTAACCGGAATTTGAACCTGGGACTCTTTGGTCCGAGGGCCAACTCTATCCACTGAGCCAAACAGGCTAGGGCAGTGGTCGGCAAACTCATTAGTCAACAGAGCCAAATATCAACAGTACAATGATTGAAATTTCTTTTGAGAGCCAATTTTTTAAAACAAACTTCTTCTAAGGCCACTTCTTCAAAATAGACTCACCCAGGTCATGGTATTTTGTGGAAGAGCCACACTCAAGGGACCAAAGAGCCACATGTGGCTCGCGAACCGCGGTTTGCCGACCACTGGGCTACGGCAATAGCTCATTTCCTTTTAGTGTTGAGTAATATTCCCTTATCTGAATGTGCCACAGTTTATGACTAAAGCTGTTGTAATCCTCCATGTGAAGGTTTTTGTGGGGACATAGTGTTCAGCTCCTTTGGGCAAATACCAAGGAGCCAGATTGCTGGATTATACGATAAGAGTACTTTTAGTTTTATAAGAAACTGCCGGACTATCTTCCAAAGTGGCTGTATCATGTTGCATCTCCATCAGCAATGAATGCGAGTTCCTGTTGCTCCACATCCTAGCCAGCATTTGATGTTGTCAGTGTTCCAAATTTTAGCCATTTAATAGGTTGGCTGTGATATCTCATTGTTGTTTAATTTGCATTTCCTGATGACATGATGTGAAGCACCTTTTCATATGTTTATGTACCATCTGTGTATCTTCTTTGGTGAGGTATCTATTAAGGTCTTTGGCCCATTTTTTAAAATCAGGTTGTTTGTTCCTTATTGTTGAGTTTTGGGAGTTCTTTGTATATTTTGGATAACAGTTCTTTATTGCATGTATCTTTTGCAAATATTTTCTCTCAGTCTGTGGCTTATCTGGTTTATCTTCTAATGTTCTTGATACTGTCTTTCATAGAGCAGAAGATTTTTAAAATTAAAAAAATATTTTTATTGATTTCAGAGAGCAAGGGAGAGGGAGGGAGATATAGAATCATAGATCTCATGCCTCCTGCACACCCCCTACTGGGAATTAAGCCCACAACCTGGCCATGTGCCCTTACTGGGAATTGAACCTTGACCTTCTGGTTTATATTTATAGGTCGACCCTCAACCACTGAGCAACACTGGCCAGGCCAGAGATTTTAAATTTTAATGAAGTTCAATTTGTCAATGATTTCTTTCATGGATTATGCCTTTGGTGTTGCTTCTAAAAAGTCATTGCTATACTCAAGGTCTAGGTTTCTCCTATGTTATCTTCTAGGAGTTTTATAATTTTAGATTTTAAGTTTAGGTCTGCAATCCATTTTGGGTTAATTCTGTGAAGGGTATAAGGTGCTGCAGCCATAGTGAGTCCTGGACGGAGGAGGAAGGCTGATACACACTTACAAACCCTCTAGGGGTGAGCAGGGCTGGCCCATTTGCCTACTTTGCCCAAAGAAGAAGGAAGCACTATTTTTTGTTAGTCTGCACACCAGTCTCTGTCACAGAGACAGCTGTCCTTTCAAAATTTCTATTTGGTAAAATAAGCAGTATTGTGAGTGTAAAAGAGTAAGATTCTAAATGCACTGTTTTTGTGTAATTTTTTTTTTTGAGCAACATATAGTTAATAATGAATACCTTACTAATGTAAGGTGCATGAAAAAAAAATCAGAAATAGGGTTTTGTAAATCCTAGCTCATCACCTATTGATGTTGTGACCTTGGTTTGGTTACTGTCTTCTAAGTTTTTTCATCTGTAAAAGAGGATTAACAGTAGCGTCTTACCTGTGGCAAAAACTGCTGAGGCACACGGTTGTACCAAAGAATGACTGTACTTCTCAACCTCCCTTGCAGCTATGTGTAGCCATGTGACCAAGTTCTGGCCAATGGGATGTAGGTCAAAGTGGTGTGGGAAACTTCTGGGCGCTGTTTCCCTTCTCCCCTTCCTCCTTCCCCTGAGCTGGGTTGTAGGTGTAATGGCTGGAGATGGAGCAGCTGTATGGCACGTGAGGACTGGAGAATGAAGGGCATCCACAGTAGACCAATAAGACAGAACGTTGTTTTCCTGACACCAGGGAGTTGCTGCCCCAGCCCTGGACCACTTTACTTCAGATTTTATTTTATTATTATTATTATTATTTTAAAAATATATTTTATTGATCTTTTACAGAGAGGAAGGAAGAGGGACAGAGAGCTAGAAACATCGATGAGAGAGAAACATCGATTACCTGCCTCCTGCACCCCCCCCACTGGGGACGTGCCCGCAACCAAGGCACATGCCCTTGACCGGAATCGAACCTGGGACCCTTCAGTCCGCAGGCCGACGCTCTATCCACTGAGCCAAACCGGTTTTGGCAGATTTTATTTTATTTTTAAAAATTTTATTTTTATTGATTTCAGAGAGGAAGGGAGAGATAGAAACATCAATGATGAGAGAATCATTGATTAGCTGTCTCTTGCACACCCCACACTGGGGACTGAGCGCCCAACCCAGGCATGTGCCCTGACCGGGAATTAAACCGTGACCTCCTGGTTCATAGGTCAATGTTCAACCACTGAGCCATGCCAGCCAGGCTATAACAGATTTTTATGTGATAGAAAAGTAAACTTCTACCTTATTTAGGCCACTGTCATTTTGGGTCTGTGAACTTGAAATGAACTTGTTTCTAATAAATGTATAATCTCAGATTTTGGGGGAAGATAAAATGAGATACTGGGTATAGCCTGCTTACCACAATAACTAGCACATTATAAACACTCAGAAATGTTAGCTTCCTCTTAGTAGCTTCTCAAGCATCTAATTATAATAACTGTCCCTCAACCCCAAGGAGAATTCTAGAGGGGAGTTCTGCAAAGAAGAGTTACCAAGATTGTATTGTTAATTTTCTTTTTGTTCCCAAATAGTTACAAAGAAAGAAAATAGCATTCTCTTAAACAACTCATTCAATAGAAATGATTTCATTGGAGTGCTTCTGTTCTCCTGTTTACTAGTTTCAGCTGACCAAGCTCAGCCGTACACCTTTGCACGGTATGTTAACTGGAAGATAAGTCATATATCCTTTTAAATAGCTGCGTTTATAAACACAAGCTCAATTGTTCTGCAGTTGAAACCCAGCCTTTCAAAACAATGTAGGTGCATTCTTCTCCTTGGCTTTTTCCGCTTGGGAAAACAGGCTGGAATGTGTTCCAGGAGTCCGTGACCCCAGTCCAACCCTGTGCTTTGTAGTGTATGGCTGGTCCATCTAGCAAATAGTAAGTATCCAATGAATGTTTTTTGACTCAATAGCTTCTAAGATCTTGGTTGGCTCTCAAGTTCTCTGATTCTGCAAAACATTGCCTATCTAAAGAATGCAAACCTCGATTCCTAAGGAATCCTAAGGGAAAGAGGGCAAGGACAGTAAAACGGAAGAAAGAAAATTGTTACAAGATTTATCATCAATGAATGAAAGGTAAGAGACATGAAACATTTCTCTTTGTCCTGGCCGGTGTGGCTGGGCTGGTGGAGCATCGTCCTGTGCACCAGGAGGTGGCACGTGTGATTCTTGATCAGGGCACATGCCCAGGCTGTCAGGGTGCATGTGGGGGTTGGGGGTAGGTAGGGCAGCAGATCCATGTTTCTCTCTTTCTCTCCCTTCCTTTCTCTTTAAAAGGCCAATAAGCTTATCCTTGCCCGAGGATAAAAAGCAATAAAAATAAATAAAATAAGCATTATTCTTTAATGTTTAAAAAAACACAAGCCCTAGCTGGTTTGGCTCAGTGGATAGAGCGTCAGCCTGCAGACTGAAGGGTCCTGGGTTCGATTCTAGTCAAGGGTACATGCCCAGATTGTGGACTTGATCCCCAGTTGGGTGCGGGGGTGGGGGGATAGGGGGGTGGGGGTGAGGGGTAGGGGGGGTAGGGGGGCGTGCAGGAGGCTGCTGATCAGTGATTCTCATCATTGGTATTTCTATCTATCCATCCCTCTCCCTTCCTCTTTGAAATAAATATTAATATATCAAAACAAAACAAAAAAATTAAATATATGAGATACAAATAACATTTGGGAGGAGATAATTTCTGATAATACACATTTATACAATTTTTAAAAAACATTTTTATTATGATATAAAGCAGTACTTTACCTGTTAACTCAATTTTACATAAAAACAGGTCTTACATTAAAAGCCGTTTGAGTTGTTTGATTTGCAAATTGGAAAATGTTTTCTCTGCAGAAAATAGTAAAATGATAATATGTCCCCAGCTAGCCCAATAGATTCATTTAAGTCAAATTTATAAATATGGTGTGAGTTCTGGGACCCAGGAGAATTGTTAGCTTCATTTATTGAGATAACCATGTTTTTCTTAAAGTTAAAAAAAATTAAATCCCCCTTACTCTTTTTCATTTTTAATATATTTTTATTGATTTTAGAGAGGAAGGGAGAGGGAGAGAGAGATAGAAACATCAATGATGAGAGAGAATCATTGGTCAGCTGCCTCCTGCATGCTCCCTACTGGAGGTTGAGCCCTCAACCCAGGCATGTGCCCTTACTGGGAGTTGAGATCAACATTCATCCACTAAACCATGCCAGCCTGGCAAGTCCCCCTTATTCTTGATTCACATCTGATTATTTTTTAAGGCTAATTTATCAAGGTTTCAGCTGCCCTTCCCTCAGTGATAGATACTGAATCCTTCTATTCTGCTTGATAAGGCACCCGTCCCTATTCATGGAAAGTTCTTTGGTTGTTATTAAAGCATGTATTTGGGCAAAAATAAAAACTAAGAAGTTATGGTCCAAAGGCACATGGGTTTATCCTATGCTTTGTTGGGAGACACTGAGGATTTGGGAGGAGATGAATGGATCAAGGAATGAAAACCAAGGGAATTTCTGAGGACAGTGTATCCAGTGAGGATTCAAGAGTAGAACTGAAGTTCAAATATAAAAAGTACCTTGCCTAAAGGACCAAGAAGGAATTGGCTGTTGGCATGGATAGGATTTCAGTGCGTAGGCAATGCTCTTGGTGGCCACTGCTTGCCGTCTCTTTCTTTAGAACCTCAGGCTTGTCTGGTTACTCACTGCATGGGTTTCCTAGGGGTGCAACAAAGCACCACACACTGGGCGGCTGAAACAACAGAAATGTATTCCCACAGTTCTGGGGGCCTAGGAGGTAAAAATCATGGTGCCCACAGGTCTGGTCCCTTCTGAGGGAAGTGAAGAGAATCCGCTCCATGTCTCTTGCCCAGCTTCTGGTAGCCTCAGGCATTCCTTGGTTTGTAGCTAGATGGCTGTCTTCCTGTGTCTTTACATGGTCTTCTTCTTATGCATGTCTTTATGTTCAAACTTACTCTTAAATTTTTTTAAAAAAATTTATTTCAGAGAGGAAGGGAGAGGGAGAGATAGAAACATGGGAGAGAATCATTGATTGGCTGCCTCCTGCACGTCCCGCCCTCCTCCCCCACCCCCCATGTGCCCCAACCAGGAATAGAACTGTGACCTCTTCATTCATACATAGGTCGACACTCAACCACTGAGCTACACCAGATGGGCAAAATTTCCTCTTTTTATAAGAGATCAACCAAGGGACTTGTATGCATGCATATGAACCTAATCAATGGACACAGACAACAAGGGGGTGGGGCATTAAGAGAAATTGTTTCATGTGACAAAAATTTTTAAATGAAACTCTCTGTAGACTGAAAATTATTTTGGAAGGAAACAAAGAGAAGTTTCCTTCAAAAGTCATAAGGATTGTAATTGAAAGTCAATATATTTGGCCTCTTGAACTAAAGTAAGTAATTTGTGTTTTTGCCTCCCTGACAAAGTTTATATAAAGCTACAAAAAGAAATTGACAGCCAGTTTGAAATGGAATTGCCAGGGCCTAGGGCAAAGAATATCCTTACATGATATTATTCTACAATGTCATTATAATTTTAGATATTTTACAACAGCATATTTTACAATTATCCCAAACAAACTTACAAACTAATTCTTTGAATGGTTGGCAGCAATTAAAAAAAAAAAAAAAGGGACATGAAAGGATTTAATCTCTTGCAGGAATTAAGGCACTGGGAAGGCACTTGAGCATCCTATATTGGCCCCTCTTGCCCTTTGTGCCAAGAGGGACCCTCTTCTCACAATCCAATTGCCCTCAGCTGTTACCTGAGCTTTCTGTTCATGCTGAGCTTGAAGCCTCGTGGGGGCTGGTACCATGGATCTGTCTCACATCCAATTGTGTGAGCTGGGCCCTCACTGGAGAAGAAACCCGAGTTCCCCGAGATATGTGATCAGCACCGGGACCCTGCCAGCAGGCCAGGGGTTCCCAAGGCAGGTGCTGGGTGTGGAGGCCACGGGGTCATAGGCTACCAAGGAGACAGAACTGAACCTCACAGCACCCTGCTTGGCCCCGGAGGATGGCTGGTTAGCCAGAGACAGGTAAGATTCCTCAAGGAAGGAACAACCTAAGACAGGCACAGTCGCAGAGGGGCCATCAGGAGAGAACTTGGGGGGGCAACAGAAGTGGGGCACAGACCCTCACCCCCCCAACATTGCAGGGGCTTGAACCCTCACCCCCTTCTAAAGGAGGTCTCCTGCCCCCATGGCTGCTTCGCGCTTCCCACACCCAGCTCAGATCGGGACCCCAGCAACAGAAAGAGACCTGGCCCAGCTCACATCGAGATACAGGTGACAGACAGAGACTTGGCCCAGCTCAGATCGGGACCCAGGTAACAGACAAGAGACTTGGCCGACAGCAGTTGCCCTATATCTAAATTCAGCCGAGCATTTGGAATGCTCAGGGCCCACTCAAGAATGCAAATAATCCTTCCCACTAATATTTACAGGGTAAACTAAGATTGTTGGTAGAGTATTAAATTTGACAGTAAAATAGTAATCGAGTTTTCAGATTAATTTAAATAGCCTAATTGAAATAAGTGAATATTCAAGTACTGGACAAAAAGCTGTTCTTAAAGTAATAACTAAAATTTCTATTGGGAGTTCATCTCATGGTAAAATTCCTGAATATGCAATGAACCTAAAGCAGTCATATGTGTGGGGGGGAAAATTTTTTTTTTAATTTAAAGTTATCAAGACTGCATTATAAAATTTACAAAAACCTCCATTAATAAAAAAAAAAGGGGGGGGATAGTAGGGCAATATCATGTAAGGAAAAATATCCTATAAGTAAATTACATCTAGAAAATTTTTACTTTACCAAATTAAGTTTCATTTGCAATGCTAACAGCAAGACGGCCATTAAAACACACATGGTGTCTAAATAAGACAAAGGAAAATCGTTTGAACAAAAATAAAAAGGATCCCAAATCAATTATATAGAAAAGATTCCTTTATTAACTTGTGGTCGAGAATATATTTGTATATTTTCAGAAAACAACCCCAAGACCAGATGGATTCCTGCAACAGAGGAATTGACAGGAGTGCTCCAACCACGAAGACAAGAGGAAAAAACAGTCCAGAGGTGGAAGACGCTGACAACGCCTGGCCATGGGAGCAGTCAGCAGCTGTGCACCGCTGCAGGTTACCTAGGACCAAACCAGAGAGGGTCGGACCTGCATTGCCACCATGTGCCCACCATCCAGATATCACTGCTGACATGTACACATAAGGAACTGTTGGACATTGAAATTGGGACTCAAACATTTTTTTGTTTTGTCTTGTTTTGTTATTATATGTTTATTTCCAGTCTGCAAAGGCAAAACTTTTTAAAGGAAAGAAATGGTGGGAAAAAGATACAGAGGCAAAGAAGCATTGAACAAACTGTCAAACTATATTGGGAAGGCAGGGGAGGTTGGGCGAGGGGGGCTGTAAGAGACCAACCGAAGGACTTGTACACATGCATATAAGCACAACCAATGGATATAAGACACTGGGGCGGGGGGTGGGGGGTGGGGGGGAGGGTGGGCAGGTGAAGGCATGTCCTGGGGGGTAGGGGAGGTCGGGGGGAGATCAAGGGGGAAAAAAAAGGAGACATATGTACTACTATTCGTAATACTTAAAACAATAAAAATAAAATTAAAAAAAAATTATTTCAGAGAGGAAGGGAGAGGGAGAGATAGAAACATGGGAGAGAATCATTGATTGGCTGCCTCCTGCACGTCCCGCCCTCCTCCCCCACCCCCCATGTGCCCCAACCAGGAATAGAACTGTGACCTCTTCATTCATACATAGGTCGACACTCAACCACTGAGCTACACCAGATGGGCAAAATTTCCTCTTTTTATAAGGACACCAATCATATTGGATTAGGGGCCACCCTGATGGCCTCACCTTAGCCTGATCACCTCTGTAAAGGCCCTGACTCCAAGTATGGTCATATTCTGAGGTCCTGGGAGTCAGGAATTAACATCTTTTTGGATGGGCCCAATTCAACCCAGAACATCCACCCTCCCTGAAGGAGGTTCCACAACAATTGTGTGGCCAGCCAGACTTTCCACATCTTACCTTGTATCTCTAGGGAAGCTGCCAACGGCACATGAATTTTTTGAAATGGTTAGTGTGGGCATCTTTGAAGGATCTTTGAACGAGTTCAGAGGGCTCCCGTTCCAGGTGAGCAGGCTGAGGACAAGGAACCTGCTTGTGGTCCCCTGGACTTGGGGGCAGAATGGAATGCCAGGGAAGCCTGGGAGGTTGCACAGCCTTGTGGTTGAGGACATACTCAAGGCCACCTGCCTGAGCGGGAATCCGGCTCTGGAACTCACTAGCTGCATGACCTTGAGCAAGTCACATGACCTCTCTGTGTCTGTTTCCTCGAGTGTAATATGGTGATAGAAATGGGACCTGCCGCATAGGATTAGAAGAGGGGATGTGTATAGGGTGCTTAGTGCTGGGCCTGCCACTCGGTGACTATCCATTAAGGGTTAGCTGGTTGCTGTCCATTTCAGGGCCATTCTCCAAGGGTCTGTGGTGACCCCTGTCCTGTAGTCCCTGCCCAGCCTAGGGGATAGGGGAGCTCAGACTTGTAGTCAGGCACCCCTGAGTTAGAATCCTGGCTTCTCTACTTGTTGGCTGTGCAATGTTGGGCAACTAAATCACTTCAGGATTCTAAGTCTAAGTTCCTCCTTTGTTAAATGGGGTGAATGCTATTCCTGATCATAGAAATTGTGAGGCTTATTGTGAGGCTTAAAGGCTATTCATTCATTCAACAAATATTTATTGTAATGCTTTACTACAGGAAACTAGAGGTAAATATCAAACAAATAAGGGAATTATTTAGCAAGATAGAAGGATGTGAATGCTGTAGGGAAAAAAAAAAGCAGAGAGAGAAAGTAGCGATTTTATAAAGGCACATTTGAACAAGACTTGAAGGGGATGAGGGAATGAGCTATGATGGCAGGGACAGTGCAAAGGCCAGCGGTGTGCCTGGGAGGTTTGAGGGACAGCATGAAAGCAGGTGTGACTGGAGCAGATGGGAGTGGCAGAGGAGGTGAAGGCAGAGAGGGATAGAGGCTGCTGGAAGGACCCTGACCTTACAAAGAGGTCAAGTGTAGCTACTGGATACACTCCACACTTGTGGAGTGCCTGGGCACTGCCTTTGCTCTGGGAACTAGGCTGGGTGTTGGGAATAGTTCAGGCCTCAAAGAGCTCAGCATTGCCCCTGGGGACTATTGGGGGTTTACTGATGGGCTTTCTGGGGAGTCTGTGGGGCTGTATGTGGGGCTGCTGACTGGTGACCAGAACCGTACTCCAAAGCCTTTGGAAGCAGAACAATACACTCTTTCAATACCCAGCGGCTCACTTACTGGAAAAGATTAAACATTTTGTTCCCAAGGGCGACTGAAGCCTACCCCTTTTATTATTATTCAAATCTTTAAAATGTTAGTTCATTAAATTTGGAACTTGAATCAGATGGGGCCTCCAAATGTGGTCTTTTTCTCTCTCCTCCCTCCCATCCCTTTTCCCTCCATCCCTCCTCCCCACCCTCCTTTCTCCTACCTCATCTCTCCTCCCCCCCTCCTCCTCCCTCCTTCCCACACCTCCTTTCTTCTATCCCCCCTCTCCTTCCCCATTCTCCCCCATCTCTCGCCCCCCTTTCTCCTTACCCCTTCCTTCCCTCTCCCCTGCCCCTTCCCTTTCCCCTACCCCAAGTTCTTTCCTGGTTTTGTTTGCTTCAGATGATGCAGTTCCCGTGTCTGTGTCTTTGTCATTCTGTTGCTACACTGTCTCTGTCTCCACTTCAGCAATTTTTTTTTAAAAAAAATCCTCACTCGAGGGTACTTTTTCACTGATTTTAGAGAGAGTGGGAGGGAGAGACAGAGTGAGAGGGCCACATCAATTGGTTGCTTCCTGCAAAGTGCCCTGACCAGTGCCGGGGATCGAGCCTGCAACCAAAGTATGTGCCCTTGACCAGAATCGAACCTGGGACCCTTCAGTCCTCAGGCCAATGCTCTATCTGCTGAACCAGACCGGCTAGGGCTACTGTAGCAATATTAACAGTGGGGCTGGATACTTCTTTGCTGTGGGGACTGGCCTATGTGCTGGAGGATATTTAACAGCTTCCCTGGCCGCCACCTATTAGATGTTAGCAGTACCCCCTCCCCAGCTGTGGTAATACAAAATATCTCCAGGTGTCCCCAAAGGTCCCCTGACACAATCTTTTTGAACCCACTGGTCTGTCCCCTTCTTCATCTCTGCGTGTCTCTCTCATGAACTCCATCTCTCTTTCTGGCCAACACGAGCCAGTAATCAAGCCTAAACTGTCATCAGGGCTGAAAAGCCAGGCTATACCCCATTCCCCCAGCCCCCCCTGATCTGCCTCCTCCATCCATGGGAGTAGGGCCATGCGCTGAAAAAGAGTGGGAGTGAGCAGGCGTGAGAGCTTGGAGCAGGGCTCCTGGTGTGGGCCTCCAGCACCTGAGGGTCATGGCAGGGTGGGGGCGGGCTTCAATTGGCTTCCTGTGATCCATCTGAGACCCATTGGTCTGGGCTCCGGATAAACACAGTGACTGTGGCCTGTGGCCTACGGCCAGGACTCCCACAGCTGCCTCAGCAGTGGGTTACTGAGCATATCATGGGTTTCCCATCTCTCACTGGGCCAACTTGTGAACAGTAATCCCCGGGTGCCAAGGTCCTGAATTCCCAGTGGCGTGGACTTCGGCTGTGCCCTCCACAGGGTTGATGCAGCTCAGCCACATCTACATTCCAATCTATCAGGTGAGCTCCGCTGCCCAGAAACCTGCATGGGCCTGTTCTCTGTCCAGGCCGTGCGCTCTCACTGCCGACAGCATCTCCTCTCCCTGAATACCCACGTGTGGCCCAACTCTCTTCTCCAGGTGGACTGTGAAGTGCTGCGCTGACAGCCACCAGCCTTGAAGGTCTCCGTCAGCAGGTGCCAAAGGCTGCAGAATGGCAGAGAAGAAGGGGGCCTCACGTGAGAGGGGACCCACAGACCTGACTTGCCAGATTCTGCCTCTGAACAGCTGTGTGACCTTTAAGCAAGTCACTTCACCTCTCTGAGCCTCTGTTTCCTCTTCAATAAAATAGGGATAACACCACCCAGTAGCATATGTAGCTTATATGACATCCACAATGGATCCTTTTTTACAGCTTCATTTATATATATAAAAGCCTAAGTGACCAGCTGACTGGCCAACTGGCCAGTAGCTATGACACACACTGACCACCAGGGTGCAGACGCTCAAAGCAGGAGCTGCTGAGCTTTGGTCACTTGGCAGTGGCGGTTCTCGGGTGACACACCTGGAACCAGAGGAGGAGGGAGCCCGATTCTGGGGTGCATTACCCGAGAACCACCCTCTCGCAATCTGGGACCCCTCAGGGGATGTTGGAAAGCCAGTTTCAGACTGATCTCCACAGGCCAGGCCAAGGGACCCCACTGGTGCATGAATCCGTGTGCTGGGCCTCTAGTTCATATATAATTCACATATGATATATTTCACCCTTTGAACGTACAATTCAATGTTGTTTTTTTTTCATATTACATTACTCATTAAAAATTTGTGGTAAAATATATTTCATCTAAAATGCACTGTCCTGGTCATTTTTAAATGTGCAAATCAGTGGTGTTACTTACATTAGCACCTTCTCTTCTCTCCCACAAAATGATCTGTGATACTCCTGTGAACCCTGAGAAAGAAGATACCTACTAAGAAAGGCTCCTGGAGGCTAACAGGGCTCAAATTTTAAAAAACAGAGCCTTGCAGCCATTTCTACACAGGGGCCTCTCACGCAAGCTGCACTTCAGGGAGAAGCTGGCACTGAACTGCCTGCCTCTGCACTGAACTGCCTGCCTGCCCTGTGTTCCTGCCACCTGAGCCAGGCCTAGAAAGGAGCTCCTGGCCCTGGCCAGTGTGGCTCAGTTGGTGGGAGCATCGTCCTCTGCACCGAAAGATCACTGGTTGGATTCCTCATCAGGTCACTTGCCCAGGTTGTGGGTTCGATCCCCAGTTGGGGTGTGTACATGAGGCAACCAGTTGATGCTTCCCTCTCACATTGATGTCTCTCTTTCTATTCCTCTCTGTCTAAAATCAATAAAAACGTATTAAAAAAAAAAAGAGTTACCAAATCCTATTTCAACCAATAGGTCTGAGACTTTCCCCAGTGGTCGGCAAACTCATTAGTCAACAGAGCCAAATATCGGCAGTACAATGATTGAAATTTCTTTTGAGAGCCAAAATTTTTAAACTTAAACTTCTTCTAACGCCACTTCCTCAAAATAGACTCGCCCAGGCTGTGGTATTTTGTGGAAGAGCCAAACTCAATGGGCCAAAGAGCTGCATGTGGCTTGTGTGCTGCAGTTTGCCGACCATGGCCCTATCCAGTCAGAGCTGAGCAGCTACGTGTCCCCTCCCCCCTTCCGCCTCCTCCCCCCAATCATCAACATCTCACTAACCAATCAGAGCAGCTCCATTCTGACCAATCAGGAAAATGCCTTTTGGACCCATCATACTGTGAGGATTTGGGATCCTCATTTACAGGAAGATGGACCAATAAGGGAGGGCGGGGCGGGGACTTCTTTGTATATAAGCCAGCTCCCCTCTGGCTCTGGGAGCACACTTTCCCTTCCTATTGAAGACTTGTGTTTCCCTAGCCAAACTGAAATACCAAAGGCAGCAGAGCAGAGCTGTCTAGCCTGAGAGGGCCTGGCCATAGGGTTACCTCACAGCCATGCTGCATCACAATTGAGCTGTTTTGCACTGAATAAATTTTACAGAGAGATAGAGAGAGACTTCAAAGTGAGGGAGAAACATAGATCTATTGCTTCCTGTATGTGCCCGGACTCAGGGAACAAACCCAAAAGGTATAATGCCTTGACCAGGAACCCAACTAACAACCTTTTTGGTGTATGGGATGATGCTCCAACCAACAGAGCCACCGGGCCTGGGTTGCCCAGCATCTAGGAATTTACTCTCAGAACAAACCCTGGTGGGTGGCTGAGTCTGTTTGTGTTGCTAGGCATGCTCAGAATGAACTTCCATGTAGGATATACCGTTTATTAAAGGATAGGTAATACAAACGTGCTGTTTTGAAGTTTCCGGATATATTATTAAAACAACAGTCATGGCAGCAAGTGTTTAGAACTTAAACCAACAAAAGATATTTTGGGGAAGAGGATTGCCTGGTTCCCATGGTGATAACAAAAGACAGTCCACTTGTGCTCAAATTAATCCTTGTTTTAGGTCCTGCCTACAAGATGTAACCTGACTGACTGCCTGCCCAAGGTGGGCTGTGCCCTCAACCCCACTGGGCTGTGGATTGGGATTAGCAGTCACGCGCAGGGAGCACCCCGCACGCTCCCCATGTGTGGTGGGCATTTGATACATAACTGATGCCCCTGGCCTGGTCAGTATGGCCCAATGCCGCACTCCACCGGCCGGCTGCCCATCGCCTGTTTATGAACTTTTCTAATCGTAGGTGTGGCCTCATTCAGGCACAAGCCACGTGTCCCCTCTGAAAGCCCCTTCAGGAGCACAGGAATTTTCAACAATTGCACTTGATGTTGTTTTTCCATGGAATTTGCTGGGGAAGAAAGAGTAACTCACGCTGCTCTGAGCCTCTGTTTTGGGAATATGAGTTAGCGCTCACATAAGATGCCCTTTTTATTAAAATCCTTAAAGTAAATTCCACTGATAAAGCGTGGAACAGCGAGGCATTTAGAGATGGGCTGGGGGCAGTGCTGTGGGAGCAGGATGCTCTAGGCTTAGCTGTGTCCTAGAGTAACTGGGGGGCAGGCCGGGGGGGGGGGGAGGAGGGGGATCCTGACACAGTCCTCCCGCCCAGCCCTGCCTGCCTCCTCTGCCTGCCCCAGAGTGGCGGCGTCTTGTGTCACCCTCACCGTGTGGGCAGTGTGGCCTCCGGTGCCCACTGGCCCGCCTTCCACCTGCCATACCTCATTTCAGGATGAAGACACTGAGGCTAAGTGAGCTAGCGTCTGGCTCTCCCATGCACATCTCCCAGCTCCCATGTCCTTCTGGGCACTCCACATTTGCACATCTGGACTCACATGAACCGTGTGTGAGTGTGTGTGTGTGTCCTGGTTTTCTTACTCAGTACCTGTCAGGCCAGTTTCTCCAGCTCTTTCCTACCCCTTGGTTGTCAGAAATCTGAGGTCTGTTTGGGGTATCCTTGTTGCACCCCAGTTTGGGGCCCTGTGTCAGTTTCCCAGGGCTGCTGTAACAAAAGACCCCAATGCAACGGCTTAAAGCAACAGGACTTCATTTTCTCACTGTTTTGGAGCTTAAAAGCCCGAGATCCAGGTGTCCACAGGGTCGATTCCCTCTGGGGGCTTTGAGGGAGACCCTGCTCCCTGCCTCTCTCCTGGCCTGGTTGGGATAGGCAGTCCTAGGCCTTCCTTGTGCTACTGGGACCCCGATGTTTGAGTCCATCTGCCTGAGCACACTGGTGCGAGGTGATGCATGAGCTGGAGTTTGTAGCATAGAAAGAAAAATAGTTTAATATTGAATTGGCCAATCCAGAGGCGGGGAGCTAGTGTTTAAGATCTGAATCCCCAACAATGTGTAGGTTACAGATTATATAGGGCAAAACCACAAGACATCGTGGGTTAGGGGGTTCAGGGCTGTGCTGGGAGGGGATGGTCAGAGGTGAGGTATGGGTAATTCGTGATTTCTTCAAGTCTTGAAAACAGTTCTCAGGTCTGCTCTGGGTCCCTCTGTCCGGTCTTATGGGAGAGCAGCTAGAGGATTGTTCCACCTTAGGGTCCAGGAGCCGAAACATAACTTAGGTCAAGAGGTTGGCCCACACCCTGTGAACCAGGAGGTCATAGTTCGATTCCCATTCAGGGCATACTGGGTTTGTGGTAGTTTGTTACGGAAGCCATAGGAACCAGATACAACATCTTACCGTTCAAAACATCAGGCAGAAGTTGCACATCAAAATCTGTACATCATGCCCGGCCAGTGTTGCTCAGTGGTTGAGCATTGATGTATGTATGAACTAGGAGGTCATTGTTCGCTTCCTGGTCAGGGCACATGCCCAGGTTTCAGGCTCCACTACACACACACACACACACACACACACACACACACACACACACACACACTACGGGCCCGGTGCATGAAGATTTGTGCACGGGGGGTGGGTCCCTCAGCCTGACCTACACCCTCTCTAATTGGGGAGCTCTCAGGGGAGCCCTCTCCAATCTGGAAGTTTCTGTCTGTCTTTGCAATCATATGAGTGAATTGTTTGAGACCCCAACCCAGTTTGGTTTGGTGCCCACAGAATAATAGAAGTCTTTTTTATTTTCTTTGCTCCATTGGTGGAGATTTCCTAGAAGTTGCAGAATATCTTCCCTTTAATTTTTCCTTGACACTGTGACTTTACTCATGTCTCTCGCCTTTGCTTTCCCTCCATCCCCCACCTGAAACAGTAACTTGCTCCAGGCTCATTTTGTTCTAGTGTCTAGGAGATCTCACAATGCGTCTGCCACCAGAACTACGATTCCCAGCATTCCTGGTGCTCCCCATGCTCTTGATTTCCGCTTCTGGTTCAGGGGGCTGCACAAACCAAAAGGACTGCGAGCTCCTGCCACACCAAGGCTGGGCTGACAGGACTGGACACTCCAGTGGCATCCCCGGGACCCTGGCCACTCGGCGCTGGCGCATGCGTGCTCTGGCCACAGTCTCGAAGTGGGCAGGGTCCCGGGGATGCCTGCCACGTGGCGCTGGCTACACGGAGGGCGCCTGTGCACATGCATGCTGCCCACAGGCCCATCATCTTTGTTGGATTAGTTTGCTTACTCACTCCTGATTGGTTGTGGGCATTGCGGAGGTATGGTCAATTTACATTTTTGTCTATTATTAGTGTAGATATTTAATCCTCACCCACGGATATTTTTCCATTGGGTTTTAGAGAAAGTGGAAGCCAGAGGGAAAGACAGAAATATCGATGTGAGAGAAACACATCAATTGGTTGCCTCTTGTATGAGTCCTGACCAGGGCCTGGACCAGGGAGGAGCCTGCAACCGAAATTGAACCTGGGACCCTTGGGTCTGCAGGCTGATGCTCTATCCACTGAGGCAAACTGGCTAAGGCAGCTCCATTATTTTATTTTTTTATTTTTATTATTTTTTTTCTTAATTAAATCTTTATTGTTCAGATTATTACAGGTGTTCCACTTTTTTTCCCCCCATAGCTCCCCTCCACCTGATTCCCCACCCCACCCCATGCCCTTACCCCCCGCCACTGTCTTCATCCATAGGAGTAAGATTTTTGTCCAATCTCTTCCCGCAACCCTCACACTTGCTTCCCCTGAGAATCGTCAGTCCACTCCCTTTCTATGTCCCTGATTCTATTATATTCACCAGTCCATTCTGTTCTTCAGATTTTTTATTCACTTGATTATTAGATTCACTTTTTGGTAGGTATGTATTTGATGTCATTTTGTTGTTCATAATTTTTATCTTTACCTTTTTCTTCTTCTTCTTCTTCTTAAAGAATACCCTTCAGCATTTCATGTAATCCTGGTTTGGTGGCGATGAACTCCTTTAGCTTTTTCTTGTCTGTGAAGCTCTTTATCTGACCTTCAACTCTGAATGATAGCTTTGCTGGGTAGAGTAATCTTGGTTGTAGGTTCTTGCTGTTCATCACTTTGAATATTTCTTGCCACTCCCTTCTGGCCTGCATAGTTTCTGCCGAGAAATCAGCTGACAGTCGTATGGGTACTCCCTTGTAGGTAATTAACTGTTTTTCTCTTGCTGCTTTTAATATTCTCTCTTTGTCTTTTGCCCTTGGCATTTTAATTATGATGTGTCTTGGTGTGGTCCTCTTTGGGTTCCTCTTGTATGGGGTTCTGTGCGCTTCCTGAACTTGTAAGTCTATTTCTTTCACCAGGTAGGGAAAGTTTTCTGTCATTATTTCTTCTAATAGGTTTTCAATATTTTGCTCTCTCCCTTCTTCTGGCACCCCAAAAATTCGGATGTTGTTTCGCTTAAAGTTGTCCCAGAGGCTCCTTACATTATCTTCATATTTTTGGATTCTTTTTTCTTTTTGTTTTTCTGGTTGGATGTTTTTTGTTTCCACATATTTCAGATCTTTGGTTTGATTCTTGGGGTATGTTGATCTACAGTTGAGTTTCTGTATATTCTTTATTTCAGACAGTGTATGCTTCATTTCTGACTGGTCCTTTTCCATTTTTTTGGCATTCTCATTAAGGTCCTTGAAGGTCTCACTAAGCTCCTCAGAAGTGTCATCAAGTTTCTCGGCAGTTTTTAGAAGATTCTTGAGTAACCTTATAAATGTGATTCTGAACTCTATGTCATCCAGTAGTTTGCTTTCCTCCGTTTCTTTCATTCGTGACATGTTTCTTTGTTTCTGCATTTTGGCTTCTTCCCTGTGTTGATGGAGTGGCTTTGTGTGGTAGGTGACCTATAGGGGGCAGTAGCTCAGCCTCCCCAATCACCTGATGTGGATGCTCTTGGTACACCCCTTTGTGGGCTGAGTGCAAAGTCTTGGTGCAGTTAAGCCTGAATTGCTGTTGGTACGCTGGGAGGAATTGACCTCCAGGCCAATTAGCTGTGAGCACTCCCTGTGTCTATAATGGAAGAAGTGCTGCGCTTATGGGGCAGGACTTGTTTCAGTGGGGCTTTGGTGCTCACTGAGTCTGCCTCTTGAATGTGTCACTTATGGATGTGAGGAGTTGAAATCTGTTGTCTCACACTGACCACTAGGTACACTGGCTTCTGGATCTCCAATGGGGTGCAGGTCAGCTACTGTGTGAGGCCACTCAGCAGGAGCTACAGTGAGAGCTGCAGTTTTCTCCTCTTTGCTTGGGGTTTGGAGGTTTTGGAGCTGTCTGACCCGGGCTGCAAGTTTTCTAGGTTAAGCTGCAATAGGGCAGGCTTTCTTATGCTAATTGAGCTGCTTGGAGCTTGGGTGGGTTTGTAGGTTGTGTGGGGCGGGGTCTCAGGGCGTCACTAGGTTAGGGCGTGGCAAACAGCAATGGCTGCTAGTAAGCCCGCTCTGTGTCCGGACCGTGTCCTGGAATCCTGTGCCCCAGTGCCGTAGACAATTATTCCTGCGTGCAGCTCTGCTAGCAAGCCACTCTCACTGGCAGACAGTCCAGCTTCTCCCCGTAGGAGTTTGGGTCCCCCGCGTCTCCCCAGAGACTGGATTTCAGAGTAATCGGGGGCTTGTCTCCCTTCGGGTTGAAAAAAGCAATGCACCCAGTCGCCCGCCGCCAGCCCGGATCCCGCGCCTCCGTACCTCAGCTTTTCAGCGCTCCTGCACGTCTCAATGCTCTTTTCTCTTTCCTTCTAGTTGTAGAACTTCCACTCAGCCAGCTTTCCCGTGGTGCTGGGTGATAGACGTTTTATCTTTTAGTTGCAGTTTAAATTGTTGTCGGAGGCAGCAGTTTAGGTGTTTACCTATGCCGCCATCTTGGATTCCCAGCGGCAGCTCCATTATTAAAAAATTATATATTTTTATTGATTTCATAGAGGAAGGGAGGGAGAAACATCGATGATGAGAGAGAATCATCCGTGGGCTACCTCCTGCATGCCTCCTACTGGGAATTGAGCCTGCAACCTGGGCATGCCCTGACCAAGAATCAAACCGTGACCTGGTTCGTGGGTCAATGCTCAACCATCAGGCCACACTGGCCAGGCTGGCTCCACTATTTTGACGTTCTTTTCTCACCTAACCTTTGTTAGTCCTTGGTGCTTTCCATAGAAGAGAGTTTACAAACCACTGCCCTGGAGGGTTGGTTATATGTTTGCTGTAGAAGAGCTACCGTAGTCTGGGGCTGGCAGGAGACACCCTCAAGGTAAAACATTAAACCTATCACTTCTTTCCCTCTTGGTACTTACTATTATGTTCCAGGGTTTTATTGTTGTAGAGAATGCATCTGATGAACTGATTCCCATCCAGTCTGGGATGGAACACTGGATTTGCAGTCGGATGCCAGGGTTCAAGTCTTTCCTCCACCACTTGCTAGCTGAGAGCAAGTCACTTCACCTCGAGGAGCCACAGATGTCTCACCTGCACATAGGAATAAGTGCTTAGATTGTGGGTTGAGAAGCAACCTAGGGAAATAGAATAAATGTCAGCCAGATCTGAGTGTGAACCCAGCTCTTCCACCTCTTAGCTGTGTGGTCTTGAGTAAGTTGATTGACCTCTTTGAGCCTCAGTTTCCTCATCTGCAACGTGGGCAAGAAGGGCAGCTTACATGGCTGTCCTGGGGATTAAAGAGATCATGTGTGTAAAGTGCTTCACACAGAAATTGACATGCAGTAGGTGCTCAACTAAAGCCAGTTCTCTCTTCTTTTTCTTCTTCTCCTCCTCCTCCTCCTCCTCCTCCTCCTCCTCCTCCTCCTCCTCCTCCTCCCCCTCCTCCTCCCCCTCCTCCTCCTCCTCCTCCTCCTCCTCCTCCTCCTCCTCCTCCTCCTCCTCCTCCTCCTCCTCCTCCTCCTCCTCCTCCTCCTTTTCTTGCAGACCAGGGACTGGAAAGAAACAAGGAGCAAATAATTAATTAATTAATTAATTAATTGATATTTTATTTATTTTTAAAAATAATATAAATTATTTACTCCAATAATGCCAGCACTATGGGAGAACAGCAGGTCATCACAAAAATCTGCTCTCCCAAAAGAGCAAATATTATAGACTTAGGAATTACTGAGATACTGAATGTCTATGTATCTTGCAGAAATAAAACTGTGGAAATTAGGTAGGAATATGCATATGAACGGGTAGGTATGTTGCAGATACTCGAGGTGTTTTTGGAAAGACTGAATCCCCTTTCAGGGGAATTTGCATCTTACAAGAGGAGTCAGGAAACGCTGAAAACCCAAGGGTACAGAGACTTCGGAAATTCTAACTCTGGCTTCTCAGACATTCCCAATTTAGCCAGCAGGGGGCGCTGAAGGACCACTTTCTTCTGGGTGTCTGCAGTGGGGAAGTCGTCAGCTGTGCTCTGCCAGGAGATGGGAGATTCGGGAGATGGTCCAGATGACCTCCAATTGTCTTTTTCTGCCTATTGAGTCTAGGTGATTTTTTCAGAGGGAGGCACAGGATGAGCTGCCCGAAGCTAGCTGGCAGCAGCTGGGAGCTCGGGAGGAGCAGCCCCCTTTCCGTGGAGATGGAAGACAATGAAAATGCAGCCATGTTGCAGGTGGCTGCCATCCTGGTTTCAGTGTGTTCTCTTATCACTCCTTTTGACTAGCATGCATGTGTTTATGGATGGATTAATGAGGCTTTCTTTAATTAAAGGCAAGCCTCTTAAACACATGACAAATACCAGGCAGAAAAAAAATGGTCAGATGGGTTTGGGCTTGGATACTAAGGACCCATAGATGGTACTCTTTTAGCCTTTAAAACCTCAAATAAGCCGTGAAGCAAGATCATCTGACAGCTTCCCATGGGTGTCTGCCCTTGTTTTTATTTATTTATTTATCAATCCTCACCCGAGGATTTTTCCATTGATTTTTAGAGAGAGTGGAAATGAGGGGGAGAGATGGAGAGAGAGACACATCAATGTGAGAGAGACACATCGATTGGTTGCCTCCTGCCTGCAACCCAGGTACCTGCCCTTGACCCGAATTGAACCTATGACCCTTTAGTCTGAGGACTGACGCTCTATCCACTGGCCAGTGCTACCTGCCCTTGTCTTGATGAAGGTGGTCTACTCCATGATTCTTTGTGTCCCCACTTGGGAAACAGGTAGAAACATCAGTGATAGGTCCACTGTGTAGGGCAGTGTCTACAAAGCATGGACCCCAGTCCAGCAGTACCAGCATCACTGGGAGCTGCTTAGAAATGCATGTTCTGGGGTTCCAGCTAAGGCCGCCTGAGTCAACACTGCAGGCGGGGCCAGCAATGGGCCTCTAAAAACTTCTTCAGGTAACTCTGATGATGCTCAAGTGGGAGACTCGTTAGTATCCTTAGTGGTTTCCAATCTTGGCTGCACATTGGAATCACTTGTATTTTTCAGGCCCTGACAGGGGACCACGCCCCAGACCAGTTACGTCAGGCTCTTGGGGTTGGGACCAGCATATGTGGGTTTTTGAAACTCCCCAGGTGATTCCAATATAGCCAAGGTCAAGCCCACTGATGTAGTGTAAAGTGGTTTTGGAGTTAGCTAGACCCAAGTTCAAATCCCAGCCTTATCACTTACTAGCTGTCTGACCCTGGGCAAGGCAAGTCACTTCTCTGACCCAAAGGCCCTCTTTTGTAGAATTGAGATAATGTTTCCACTGTTGAAGAATTGTTTATTTAAAAAATATTTTTATTGCTTTCAGAGAGGAGAGAGAGAGAGAGAGAGAGAGAGAGAGAGAGAGAGAGAGAGAGATCAATGATGAGAGGGAACCATTGATCATCTGCCTCCTGCATAGTGAGCACATAGCACTGGCATGTGCCCAGACTAGGAATTGAACCATAACCTCCTGGTTCATAGGTCAATGCTGAACTACCCGAATGAGCCACTCTGCCCAGCAAGAATTGTTTAAAGCTGGAACAAATGATAGATCTAGAACAATACCTGGCATCCAGTTGGGGTTCAACACACGATAGCTCCCCTTTCCTGCTCCCTTTTCTTGGACTGTGGGGTTGTTCTGCTCTGGAAAACCCCACATATTTTCCTTTGCATCCTCAGGGAATAAGCAACCCCTAGGATATACCCATCTCTGGGAGAGAGCTGGGGAAGTGGGCATCCGAGATGCTTAGCTACTGGATTTCTTACCTGACTGTCTTGCTGGGACAGCTAGGGTGACCTTTGCTTTGTCTTAACACAGGTCAGCCCTGTCTATTTAAGTTAAAGACCCACAGTCCCCCTGACCCTTAGGAATCTGTCCTGATACAAACAAAATGGCAGCATGTTAGGATATGTGTGCAAAGGTATTTACTGTTGTGCTGTTTGCCCTGGAAATAATTGGAAACATAACTTTACCAATCCTACCTAATAAAAGAGTAATATGCAAATTGACCATCACTCCAACACACAAGATGGCTGCCCCCATGTGGTCAAAGATGGCTGCCCCCATGTGGACACAAGATGGCTGCCACAAGATGGCCAGCAGGGGAAGGCAGTTGGGAGGGACTAGATCTGCAAGGGAGGGCAGTTGTGGGCAATCAGGCCAGCAGGGGAGGGCAGTTGAGAGGAACCAGGCCTGCAAAGGAGGGCAGTTGGGGGCGATCAAGCCTGCAGGGGAGGGCAGTTAGGGGTGACCAGGCCGGCAGAGGAGGGACGTTGGGGGCGACTGTGCCTGCAGGGAAGGGCAGTTGGGGGGGACCCAGGCCTGCAGGGGAGGGCAGTTAGGGGTGACTAGATCTGTAGGGGAGGGCAGTTAGGGGCAATCAGGCTGGCAGGGAAGCAGTTAGGCATCAATCAGGCTGGCAGGGGAGTGGATAGGGGGTGATCAGGCTGGCAGGCAGAAATGGTTAGGGGCAATCAGGAAGGCAAGCAGGCAAGCCGTTGGAAGCCAGCAGTCCTGGATTGTGAGAGGGATGTCCGACTGCCCGTTTAGGCCCGATCCAGGTAGGATCGGGCCTAAACGGGCAGTTGGACATCCCTTGAGGGGTCCCAGATTGGAGAGGGTGCAGGCTGGGCTGAGGGACACCACCCCTCCCTCCTCCCCGGCCCCCCCCCCCCCCCGCACGAATTTTGTCCACCAGACCTCTAGTAGGTGAATAATAGGATAAATTGGAGCATATTCAGTATTATGACACAACATGAACCATTAAAAAGAATTGGATAATGCTATGTTTATGAGAAAAACTATATATTGCTAAGTGAAAAAGCAGTTGTTGGCTCATGTCTGTAACATGATTCTTTTTTTGTTTTTGACAATGAGTCTCCATATTATGTATGTTTGTGTGCATAAAACAAAGCAAGGGCCCTGCCTGGTGTAGCTTAGTTGGCTGAGCATCGTCCCATGCACTGAAAGGTCACTGGTTGACTCCCTGTCAGGGCACATACCCAGGTTGCAGGCTCGATTCCCAGTAGGGGGTGTGCAGAAGGCAGCTGATCCATGTTTCTCTCTCTCATCGATGTTTCACTCTCTTTCTCCCTCTCTCCTCCTCCCTCTCTAAAAATCAATAATAAAAACATACTAAAAAAAACACAAAGTACGGAAGAATATACTCCAGGCTGTTTGAATTAGTTACCTTGTGGAATTGGAGAGAGGGACAAACTCATTCATTCATTAATTTCTTCATTTATATTCTCACCCACTCATTCATGTTTTCATTCAATGAGTATTTACTTAAGGTCTGCTGTGTGTCAGGCATTGTAGCCCTGGGGATACAGCCAGAAACAAGACAGACCAAATCTTGGCTTTCATGCAGCTAGAGTGACCAAATGTCCGGTTTGCCTGGGACTGTATTGGTTTTAGCACTGAAGTTTCATTGTCCCAGGACACTCCTCAGTCCTGTGTGGACTAGGATGGGCAGTTACTCCGTGGAGCTTACATTTTAGCACAGGAAGACAGAGAAACAAATATTCAAGGAGGACAGGTATTTGGGTGGTTAAAGAGCGGGTTTGGAGCGCTTCCAGTTCACTTACAGTGAGAACAAACCTCCTTCCAGCGCCCAGTCCTCCTTTAAGCCCTGATTGGCTGTCAGCGCTGGAAGGGTGCCCTGAGCACTGTGACTGCCCCGAGGGTCACTGGCTAGCTCTGCGTTTTGCTGAGTCAGCGGTGGGACCCACTTTGTTAATTAAGAGAAGATGGTGAGCTGTCCTAGCGTTTTGATTAACCTAATGGCCTTCCCGGCACGACTCGGAATCAGCCATAGACTTCTCTGCAACTTTGTTTTTCCCCCCTGTAACTTTTAATGAAATGATTTGAAGTGCCATCCGGAGGCTTTGCCCGCTAGGCTGCTGCTCGCCAGCACCATGACCACTTGGCAGCCGAGCAGGCCAGAGCCGTGGCCCCAGCGAACACTGGGTTTTGGTTTGGAGGCAGGACTTATTCTTTTAGTCCAGCTTGAGGGACTGATGGCCACCTCAGCTTTCACGCAATTTGCCCTGCATTGGAGGAGCAGCCCGGAGAAGGCGCATCACAAGCTGCGAGGCCCAGAGATGCTGTTGGTGCCCTGAGCCTGCCCCTTGGCCCCGGGGCGGGGCTCTCCCTGCCGGCCTGCGCATGGCTCACAGGATTTACATGCTGGATTTATGACTTGAATTGTATCCCTTTCAAAAGACAGGGACGTCCTAACCCCGGAAGCAATTGGCACTTGAATTTCCTTCTCAGAGTCTGCTTCTGAGACAAGTCTTGACCTCCCATGTGCATTTGTGCACGTGTGTTCATGTGTGTGCATGTGTGTGTGCGTGTGCACTGTGTACTGGAAAGACCTCCATCACAACCTCTGGTGTGCAGAAAGGTCACATTATGCCCGTACTGAGCCCTCAGCGCGTGGGCTGGTGGGCCGTGCTCTTCCCTGTGGGGTCCTTGCCGCCCGTCTCCCCAGGCTGTGTCTAGTTCTCACAAAGGGGCTGCTGTGATCCCAGGCCTCAATGTCCCGGCTGTGCCACCACGTGGCCAGCCTGAGATGCCCTTGTTTTTCCCTTTGGCTCATTCAGGTGAAAATGGCACCATCTTTCTGGTCCAGCATCCTCAGTGTTCTGCCACCAAACCCAGAGGCCCGCGGGACACGGCAGCTCTCTGAGCCCTTGCAGGAGCTGAGCACACCACCTGCTCTGTGTGCCAGGGCAGTGTTGTCCTTCAGCGATGAGCAGGCTCTGGGCTGCAGGGCAGCCATGGTCTCAGAGCAGCAGGTGCTGCACATGTTCCTCCAGGTCTACTCCCAGGTCCCGCCCCTCCCTCGCCCATGACACGGGCCTGGGTGCAGTCACAGCGGGGAGATCTGGGGCAGGAAGAAAGACTTTCTCCCTTGGACATATGATGGGGCTCAGAATCCTTTGAATTTTGAAAATTACATTAGTAATATGCAGGTATGTGAAAAACTCCACCACAGAAATGTTGAGTCAAAAGTGAGCCAGGCCAGTGTGGCTCAGTGGTTGAATGTCGACCTATGAACCAGGAGGTCACGGTTTGATTCCTGGCCAGGGCACATGCCTGGGTTGTGGGCTTGATCCCCGGTGGGGGCCTGCAGGAGGCAGGCAATCAATGATTCTCATCATTGCTGTTTCTATCTCTTTCTCCCTTCCTCTCTGAAATCAATAAAAATATATTAAAGAAAGAAAATCATAACGGAGAGAAAATACATTTACAGTATTTATTGAAAAAATTCTGTGGATAGTGAACCTTCGAAGTTCAAATTCACATTATTCAAGGTCACCTGCAGCTATAGACAGATGTAGCTATAGCTAGCTAGCTATAGCTATAGATTAGATATTGACATAGATACACACATATATAGATAGCTTTGGATAAGGACATAGATGTAGATATAGGTATAGCCATATCTATATCTATAGGTATAAAGAGATATAGACAGTACATTTTTATTTTAGTTATTATTTTTTAAAAAGATATTTTTATTGATTTCAGAGAGGAAGGGAGAGAGAGATAGAAACAACAATGATGAAAGAGAATCATTGATGGGCTGCCTCCTGCACAATCCCTACTTGGGATGGAGCCCACAACGTGGGCATGTGCCCTTGACTGGAATCGAACCTGGGACCTTTCAGTCCCCAGGCTGACACTCTATCCACTGAGCCAAACTGGCTAGGGCTAGACAGTGCATTTTTAAATATACATGTCACTGTGCTGTCTGTGTGGTTTGGTGACTGTGTTATCACTAGATGATGGCCTTGGGGGTTTCCTGAAATAAGACCGTCAATACCCACCTCATTCTTAGTAACTGGGTCCCCTGCTAATTGGCCATCAAGTTGGTCCCATTTCTTTTGCTCTTTTCCATACAATGCAGCAACAAAGATTCTTGAACGAACACATATCTTTATTATATATTTGTGCAAGTATTTCTGTAGGATGCTTCAGGGAGGTTGAAATCCTGAGTTCAAAGGTAATCAGATTTCAGATTTGGGGAGGTACCATCAAATTGCCCTCCAAGAATGTTAAACCAATTTATGCTCCACAGGTAATTTAATTAGAATATTAACAAGGACTGTAACCTCAGTTTGGACTTAAAGCTAGCAATGTGAGACAGATTAGTGACATATAAATAGGTTGTTATGGAGCAAGCATGTATGAGCCAATTTCCACTGGGCAATGATCTTTTTATTATTATTATTTTTTTGGTTAATCCTCACTGGAGGATATGTTTTCCATTGATTTGAGAGAGAGTGGAAGGGAGGTGAGAGGGTGAGAGAGGAGAGCAAGAGAGAGAAACATCCATGTGAGAGAGCCACATCAACAGGTTGCCTCCCACATGTGCCCCAATTGGGATGGGGAACCTGCAACCCAGGTACGTGCCCTTGACTGGAATTGAACCCGATTGTTCGATGGTTTGTTATGACTGATACAGAGTTTCCTTCCTGTGCTCTTATCACCCACCTGTATGTACCCACAATCACATTTACTAAGAAACTTATAATAACCTGTTTACTTCTCTAAAATCTTCACCAGGCTGTATGTTCAGAGTGGGCAGAAGTTATAATTATTTTGTTTGCTTCACCTAAAGTTCTATCTGGAACATGGCAGGAGCTCATAAAGTACTTATGACCTGGCAGGTGAATGGACAAAAGAAGCAATCAATGCACTTAGGCTGCCCCAGTTCCTTGCTGTCCTTGGATCCTCTGAATGACATTTCCATCTTTCTTTTTGAAAAATTACTCTAATTTTAGCCAGAGTCATTTTTTATTACCTGTTGAAATCAAACATGTGAAAAACCCAAACCCTAATGAATACGTGTGATTTCTGTGCTTCATTTACCAAGCTCTTCTGCTCACCTTTGGTTTATTTCATATTTACAAGAGTCTCGTGATGTATCTTCTCTTTCTCTTCATTGGGAGGACCTGGGAATCAGATGGGCCAATGACTTGCTCTGTCTTGTCAGCTAGCAGGTAGCCTCAAGCAGCCTTACACCTGTATCTCTAGCTCCCGGTCCAAGGTCTTTCTTGAGCCACCTTCCTTCCCATGGGTCCTCACTGAGTTGATTGGGGTCCTGCCTTGGGTATGAATGTGTAGTGTGTGAGTCTGGTCCGCTCTCCAAGAACGTGTCTTTGTCCCCTCGGGTGCAGGAGAATAGAGTGTTAGTCTTTTTTTGGTAGGGAAAACATTAATGAAAAGTGAACCATTGTGAAATTAATTTCAAAGATTTATGCATTCTCTGTGACTAACAAGCTTGCACCTGTTCATTTGACACTCTTTAACAGATCCCCCTCACCCCCTCCCACCTTCTTAAAAATTCTCCTCCTTCCCTAAAGGCACCTGGTTGGCACACTGAGCCATTAAATAAATGTACAGTGGGATAGAGACATGACTTGTTAATTAAAACTGCTGGGATGCCACTTCACAGTTATGAAGACATGAGCCAGGCTGAGCGGAAAGAGTGACTGTTGAGGAGACTCTGGTTGTGTGTGTGTGTGTGTGTGTGTTTTAATATATTTTTATTGATTTCAGAGAGGAAGGGAGAGGGAGAGAGAGACAGGAACATCAATGATGAGAGAGAATCATTGATTGGCTGCCTCCTGCACACTCCTCTCTGGGGATTGAGCCCGCAACCTGGGCATGTGCCCTTGACTGGAATTGAACTAGGGACCCTTCAGTCCACAGGCTGATGCTCTATCCACTGAACCAAACTGGCTAGGGCACCCATTAGCCTCTTAAAAAAAACAAACTTAAAAAAAGGAAGCATAACATACATTCTGTGTGTGTAAAATGTACACATCTTAGTATGTAGTTTAATGGGTGTTAAATATGTATACAGTTCAGAATGTGGACTATTTCCAGCTCCCCCAGAAAGTTCTCTCATGTTCCTTCCCAGCCAATACCCTCTACCCGGAAAGAAGCACTATTCCAACTTCCATCACCACCAGTTAGTTTTTCTTGTTTTTGACCTTCATGGAAATGGAATCATACACGTCCTCTTCAGGCTCCACTCATCTCATTTCTGTGAAATTAATCCACACCCTTTGTGCTCACTTTATTGCTGTGTGGCATTCCACTGTGAGGCTCAACCACACTTATTTATCATTCTCCCATTGATGGATATTTAGAGTTTTTCCAGTTTGGGGCTAAAACCAATAAAGCTGCTGTAAACATTCTTCTGTATGGCTTTTGTTGGGTTAAATGAAGGCATTTGTATGGGATGTAAACCAAGGAATGGAATTTCCAGGCTACAGGGGAGGTCTGTGTTTAACCTTGTAAGAAATTTATGGACAGTTTTCCAAAGTGCTTATATCAATTTAGACTCCTGCCAGCAGCGTGTGAATCCAGCTGCTTCACATTTTTGTCAGCACTTGGAATCGTTAGTCTTTTTCATTCTAGCCATTCTGCTGGGAGGAGAGTAGTCCTTCCTCCTTCTACTGGCTTATGTATTATTCTTCGTTCAGATGTCAGCTCAGAACTCTTCTGTGTTAGTCAGCTTGGGCTGCTCTAACAAAATACTGTAGAGGGGCGGCTCAAACAACAGACACTTATTTATTTTTTAGAGTTCTGGAGGCTGAAAGTCTGAGATCAGAGCCAGCAGGGTCTGAGCCCCCTTCCCTTCTTGCAGATGGCCACTTGCCCACTTGCGTGCTGTGTGCTCACATGGCCTTTCCTTGGAGCATGAGCATGGAAAGAGATTCATTCTCTCTCTCTCTCTCTCTCTCTCTCTCTCTCTCTCTCTCTCTCTCTCTCTCTCTCTCTCTCTCCTCTTATAAGGACATTAATCCTATCATAAGCTTCTGACCCTCATTTCAACCTAATTAGCTCTCACAGGCTCCACCTCCAAATACCATCACAATGAAAGTAGTGCTTTGATGTTTGCATTTTGGCAGGGACACACAATTTCATCAAATAGCAGCTTCCCTGCCCCTTAGCCTGCATGTTTCCCCAATGCCCACCTCGTCACAGATCTGGTTGTGCTGAAATATGGTTGACTTGGCAGTTGCTCCTGCTCAATGGGGAAATCCCTGAGGCAGGGGCTGTGTTTGTTCTTTAGCGAGAGCTGGCCTGGGACTGATGCTCAGTAGCCTGGGCATGCCCATGCCATATTCTCTGCCTTCTGCTCTATGACAGTGAGAGACATGCCCACACTCCTGTCTAAGATCTTGGACTCCAGATCTCATTCTTTCTTATCTTCTCAAAGCATTTTTCCTACAGCGATTCTTTTGATCCTACATTGATGACTGTCTCTTCTCTCCGAGATCATTTTCATCAGCACCATGCCGTAACACAGCACACCTAAAAGGACATAGAAGACACCACCCCTCCTCTAATGTCCATGATTCCACATCCACTTTCAGCTAAAATCCCAGGTCCTGTTCTTTTCCCTTAGCAGGTCTTCTCAAAATGCTTATATCCACAGTCTCCTTCCTCACCTCTTTCCTGTCTTTAACCCATTCCAATCAAGCTTTTGGCCTCCCTGAAATGGGCATCCTTGCTAACATTGGTCAATTTCCTGTCTTCATCTTACTAGGACAGCAGCATGTGGCATTTTGATTATCCTCCCTTCGGGAAACAGCTTTTCCTCTACGCCTCCAAGGCGCTGCACTCTTGTGTGGCCCTCAGTATGGCCACTTTTGCTCAATCTCTTTTTGCCGACTCTCCTCTCCATCAGATCTCTGAATGCGTGCATTCCCCAGACCTACTCAGCCCTCTAGTTACACCTTCTCTCTTCATCACCTCATCCTGCCCCATGCCTTTAAATCCCATGACTCCTGAATTTTATCCCCAATTGAATTCAATTGCTTCCTCACTTCAAAGTCTGATCAGCATCTCAAAGTTAACATGGCCCAAGCAGGATTTTAGATTCCCCATCTTGTCCCACTCTCTTGTCCCAGAAGCCATACCTAATCTGAAAAAGTTGCTACTCAGGAAAATGCATGGATCCCAAACCTAGAAGCTGTCCTTGATTTCCTTCTCATCCAAAGCCAACCCATTAGCAAGTCCTTTTGGGTCTTTCTACAGCAAAATACAGCTGGGTTGCTGTTACTTCATGGCACCATGTTTACTGCTGCCACAATGAGGCCAGGTGATGATGGAGGCAGAGATTGAAGGCATGTAGCTACAAGCCAAGGAACGCCAAGGATTTCTGGCAACCACCATGAGCTAGGAAAAAGCAAAGAAGGATTCTCCCCTAGAGCCTTAAAGATGGCCATGCTGACACTTTGAACTTGAACTTCTAGCCTCCAGGTGAGACAAGGAATTTCTGTTATTTTAAGCTACTCGGTTTGCACAGTTTCAAAGCCCAGCCCCACCAAGGTCTAGCTATGTCACGGGAAAGCTACTCAACATCTTTGTGCCTCAGATTCTTCATCTGTAAAATGGGATGATAACAGGACCTGCCTCACAGGGCTTTGTGCCTCAGATTCTTCATCTGTAAAATGGGATGATGATAACAGGACCTGCCTCACAGGGCTGTTGTGAGGTTAAAACAACTAACATGTCCTTGGCACACAGTAAGGCTGGGTACATTTCTGCTACAGATCCAAAATTTATTTATTAAAAAAAAATTTTTTTTTATTGATTTCAGAGAGGAAGGAAGAGGGAGAGAGAGACATAAACATCAATGATGAGAGAGAACCATGGATCAGCTGTCTCCTGCAAGTCCCCCACTTGGGACCGAGCCCACAACCCAGGTATGTGCTCTTGACAAGAATCGAACCCGGGACTCTTCAGTTTGCAGGCTGATGCTCTATCCACTGAGCCAAAATTTATTAGCTGTATCACCTTGAACAAGCCCCGCAGCTTCAGTTTCCTCTTCAGAAAGAGGGAATAATCATATAATCTCATAGCATTGCGGTAACAGTGAAAACAGATGAACATAATTAAGGAGGCAAAGAGGGTACTCAAGAAATCTTACTCCTTCCCAGACACATGAGTGGGCTGAGTTCTAAAAATGTGTTTGAAGGCACATGTTGGAAACCAAAATGCCTTTTCCAATAGAAGCCAGGCTCCAATGGACTGGGTGTCCCAAGATAGCCCGTTACATTCTGTTTTTAAGGCTGAGAACATTTTCATTATGAAACATTTCAGATTTTCAGAAAAGTTCAGGAAATAATATGACACCCATGCACCCACCCTCTGAAGTTAACAGATGTTAACATTTTGTCATATTTGCTTCCTTTACAAGAGGAAGGAAATATTACAGTTATAGCGAAGACAAAGCTATTTAACCAAGAATGTAGATGGATTCTGGCTCTGAGGAGTGGTCCCGTGCCCCTGGGGGTACTGGGGATAATGACAAGAATAAGTGAGTTCTCAGCTTCTGCAGGCTCACAGAACACTGGGGAGGTGCACTAGGGAACAGAATTGTCCCGCACTGGGACAAGCGCCTTCTCAGAGGAGCAGTGGTGGCAAAGAGGAGCATGGGCAGTCAGAGAAGGTTTCCTGGGGGGTGTGACATCTGAGTTGTACTTTGAAAAGTTAAGTAGAATTTTGGTGGGTGGATCAAGGGACAGGTTGGCTTTCCAGGCGGAGGGAACAGCATATGTGAAGGCAGAGAGGTGGAAAAGGGTATGTGAACTGGGATTATAATGTATAGATTTTGTTTTTAAATATATATTTTTTTATTTCAGAGAGGAAGGGAGAGGGAGAGAGATAGAAACATCAATGATGAGAGAGAATGATTGATTGACTGCCTCCTGCGTGCCCCCTACTAGGGATTGAGCCTGCAACCCGGGGATGTGCCCTGACTGGGAATCAAACTGTGATCTTCTGGTTCTTAGGTTGACGCTCAACTACTGAACCACACCGGCCCGGCACGACGTACAGATTTTGATGTGCAACTTCTGTCTGACATTTTGAACTGTGAGATGTTGTATCTGGGTCCTATGGCTTCCGTAACAAACTACCACAAACCCAGTAACTTAAAACAGCAGACATGAATTGTCTCAAAGATCTGGAGGCTAGAAGTCAAAGCCAGGGTGTCAGCAAGGACACCCTCCTTCTGCAGGCTTCAGGGGGAATCCTTCTTTGCTGTTTCCCAGCTTCTAGTGGTGATGAGCAATCCTTGGGGTTTCTTGGCTTGTAGCTACATCACTCCAGTCTCTGCCTCCATCATCTTCTGGCCTCCTTTTCCCAGTGTGTCTCTGTACCTCTTTTTCTCTTCTTATGAGGACATCAGTCATAATAAATGAAAGGCCCTCCAGGCTCCAGTATGACCTCATCTTAATTTAATGAATTACATCTGCAACGACTCTTGGAGCTCAAGCATTTGTTCCTGGGAACACTTGCATCCACACATGTATACATGCATATAGGCATGTATGTAAATATGTATTTTATAAGTGTTGCTTCTGCTCTGCTCTAAATGTCACCATCCTACTTTGCAGGCACAGGGAGACATCTGTTGTTCCTCTAAGCTTCAAGAGTATGAATTCTTGCTTTGGTTTTGCATTGATTTTTTAAAAGAAATTCCTTCTGTGGATTTTGCCAAGCCATGCCAAGGAATCTAATGGATTACTGGATGTTCTTGGGAGTCAGCCCAGTTAATGTGCTATTTCCCAGGCATCTGCTGGGTGCCTCAGGATTAAGCTGTGGCTGACTCCTTTGTGCTGTTTTTAGGTGGCTGTTTGATGAATTTTCTAGGTGTCAGAAAGACCTAATTCACAACAATGGGCTTACGATATGGCCTGAAAAGAAAGGAGTGCCCAGCACTCCCTGAGCATGGATGGGTCTGAGAGAGTGCACATAAAAGACAGGTGAGTTTTGGGGTGTTGATGCAAGGGTCTGGACTTGCCAGAACCTGAGGACCACCAGGGGAGGCAGACTGCCTGATAACCAGGCCCTCGGGCACCCTCTCATTTGTACAGCCCTTTAACAGTTAACAAAGATGTTGATTTTGCACGTGTTACCCCCTTGAGCCCTGCAGCGTCTCAGCTCACAGCGATATTAGCGGCTGCATATTTTATGGCTCACTCCAGGGACAAGGAAACCAAGACCCAGAGAGGGGGCTCTGCTGAATATTAGGACTTCTTACTGCGCATCTGGGGCGTTTGTACCAGAGCCAAGATTAAGGCCACGTTCCTCCATGTCCCGATTGTGGGTCTGGGGACTCCTTCTTCCGGCCTGGGAGGAGCGCTCTTGGTCACTGGGTGCATACGAAGGGCCTCTATTTGTCACTGAATCAGGGCTCTGCCAGCAGGCAGGATGGGGAAGATCACTTCCCTGTGGTTACTTCACATCTCAGGTGCCCCTTTTCTGCCAGTCTGTGCCCCTGTCTAGAGGCCCTTCATTTTTTTCCTCACGACCTTCATTGTTTTCTTCCACACCTCCTCACATCCCTTCCTGCCACCATTCCTTAGTGGGACTCTGCGGAATTACCGACCCCATCCCCAGCACTTTAGATTCATTTTAAACTTCACCTACTCTGTCGCTTCTGTTTTGTCCATGGGGAGATTGAGGCATCGCTGGAAGAAGATGCTTGTCCAAAGTCACTGCCTGGAGAACTGGTTTTGGGGAGGCAGGGAGAGCAGGCTTAGGGGTGACTAGTTGGACTAATTCTATTGGGCTCTGGGCAAGGGCCTGCTCCTGGTTGTCAGGTATCAGACCTTGGGTGACTCAGGCTAGGGGGTGGTGGCTGGAGGGAGTGTCAGAGCTAGATAAAGGATAAAGGAGGTGGTTGCGGGGTGGGATCCACATTGGTTGGTTTGCGTAGGAATTGTGTGCTCTCAGATGAGTCACTTGCTACCTTCTGAAATCAGCTAACCCCGGAAGGGGCAGTCCCTCCTGGGATAGCAAAGCTTCAAGATGTCAAAGCATCGGAAGTAAAAATAAAATTTAAAAAGATACGATTAAGGCAGAACCCAATTATTTTGAGTAGAAAAATCACGTATCTTCTACTATACGAATCAGAGACCAGGAGATACTCCCTTGAGACCTAGGAAGAAGCACTGTGATTTTTTTTTGTCTGTGAAAGATTACTTCCTCTTTCCAGCGTGAGTGCACCATTTCTCTTTCTGCATTGTTCTCTTCTTGCAGTCGCTTTCTATATGCTATCCAACATGACACCTCTCTCTGCTGGGCCTAGCCTGGGTAAATGTCAAGTCTCTGATTAAAAAGCACAATACGCTGGCTAAATGCAGCATAACAGTAGTAATGAACAGACAGAGGATATTAAAACCCTTGAATTCTCTGCTGCATCCCTCTCTTTTCCAGGGCTGGAGCTGAGGCTGGGGATATGCAGTGTTAACTCTTTTGGGTCTGCAGGGCTCTAGAAATCGGATGGGGGCCTTTGCCAGGCACTCAGAGGTGAGCCTACCTGTCCTGCCTGGTCTCTTGGGGGAGTTTTCCATTCCCACCCAGGTTTGGCCAAGCAGCGGAGAAAGGGCAGAGAGAACTACAATTGAAACGAGAGTCTGTGTTAGGAGCGTCAGCACATTTACATCAATTCTATTCTATGTCTGTGCGTTGTGTAGTAATAATGAGACTAATAGCTTACATTTATGGGCTCTGATTACATGCCAGGCTCTGTGCTAAGCATTTTTTCCTGCACTGTTTATTGAATTCTCACAATGATCCTATGCAATAGGTATGATTTTTTATTGTTGTTAATCCTCACCAGAAGACATTTTCTCCATGGATTTAAAAAATTTTTTTAATTTTTTATTTTTTTCTCCATTGATTTTTTTTAGATAGAGTGGAAGGGAGAGGGGGAGAGAGAGAGAAACATTGATGTGAGAGAACACATTGATTGGTTGCCTCCCACACATGCCTGGACTGGGGCCGGGGAATTGATTCTGCAACCAAGGTATGTGCCTTTGATCAGGAAGGAACCTGGGACCCTTCATTTCACAGGTCAAGGTTCTAACCACTGAGCAAAACTGGTTAGGACAGTAAGCATGATTTTTGTCTCCATTGTATAGAGGAAAAAACCAAGGGATTGGCAGACAAAGACATGCAAGTAGCAGTTGGTGGAGCCATGATTCAAATCCAGGCAGGCTGACTGTGGGACCCGAGTTCTGAACTTCATTTAACAGAAGAACCAAGATTAACAGATTAAGTGACTTATTTTCTTAAGTCTGTGCTTTTTAGCCAGGGGTGATTTTTTCAGGAGAAATATTGGGTGTCACAATTGGGTGGATGGTGGGAGGATGCTACTGGCATCTAGTGTGTGGAGGCCAAGGATGAGCTAAGATCCTATAGTGCAGAGGTTGGTCTCTACCATGACCTGACCCCAGATGTTGAGAAACCCTGTGTTAAGGTCACATGCTTCCAGCTGAGTTAGGACCTCAGTTCTGAACTCCAGTTGCTGAGCACAGAGCTCATCCCATCACTCTAAGCAAAGGAGGTCAATTGCTACCCTCTGTTTGTGCCAATGCAGGTATTGACTCTGCATGAAAGGGTTCTTCCTGTGCCTCTCCTGATGATGATGATGGCGGTGGTGGTGATGCTGGTGACAGTGGTGATGATGGTGATGAAGGTGATGGTGGTGATCATGATGATGGTGGTGATGGTGAAGGTAATGGTGGCAGTGGTGATGAGGATGATGACAGTGGTGATGATGGTGATGGTGGTGATGATGGTGGTGATGGTGGTGATGATGATGGTGATGATGTTGATGGGAACAATGATATGATGATTCTTCTTGAATGTTAAGTAGAGGAGGACTTTGAGTGAGGATATAGAATGCAGAAGGCTCTATAAAGAAAAAGCCTTGCCCTTTGGCTGTGGCTCATGAGCTTTCCCCATGTGTGATCTGTGTCCTCCTCTCTGTGATATTCCCCACCCAAATGCAGACCAATCTGATGTCACCGATTCCTCTGGCTCAGGACTTCGTTATATGTCCCAAGCCAGTGGCACCTGGTAGTCAATGAGCCCCTTGCACAGCCCAGGGGTTATGGGCTGGAAGGTGGCATGTGCTAGCCTGGTTTAATGCTCCACTACATTAATATTAGTAGGAGACAGTTGGCTCTCAGTGCAGTGTGGGGGATGTGCCCAAGGAACAAAGGCTGCTGCAGTTCAGAGATTTGGGGGGTGGGGGGTGGACAAGGATCTTGGAGGGGACTTACTTTCTCACTCCAGGCTTCAACTTAACCCTCTATAAAATGAAGGATTGGGGGCTCAGGTGGCTTTAAGCTGAGCCTGTAGGAAGAGTAAGAGTTGGCCAAGGGAAGCCCAAGGTGGGGGTGTATTCTACAGTGAAAAATCCCTCTAGCAAGAACCACTTGGGTGTTCTAGAAGGAGCAGAGAGGCCAGACTGGGGGAGTGGAGTGGGCGAGGAGACGTGTGAGATGCATGGGGCCTGTGGACTGAGGTGAGGAATTTAGTTTATAGTCCAAGTGCAAGGAGAAGCGGTTTGGAGAGTTATAAGGAGAGGAGTGTTGTTGCCTGTTTTTGGAATTAAGGTCACTGGTGGTGAGAATGAGGATTCCCCTGGAAGCTCTGGCAGGTGCCCCCGGGCCCAGGAGATGTGGCTGGAGCCGCAGGAAGGGGTTTGGTCTTCGGCAGGAGTGGCCAGCCCCTGCAGCTTCCATGGGGAACGAAGGCATGGCCCTCTACCTCCAGGGCTGCTGGGACACAAAACCTTCCCACCTACAGGAAGTGGGAAGCTGGGGCTCAGACCCAGCCTGGGCACCTGGAGAGGACCCCGGGACCTCCCAGCAGCAAAGTCACATGGCCTCATCTACCACCAACATATCCGCCTTCTGGAACCTTCGTCGCCATTTCTATTTTTGTTCCCCTTGGCAGCTCTGTGGAAATTAAAAGGCTATTTGCAGTGACTAATGTTGCTAATTCTGATCAAACAATTTAAAATTCATCCTTTGCCATATCAGAGACCCGCTAGGGAACAGAATTAACACATCATTTGTGGCAATTTCTATGAGGGTTGGTAGAAAACAGAAAAGACATTAAAATCGGTCTCAATTCAAATTGCTGCTCATTAAACTGCTTCTTTTAAAATAGCCCATACTGGTCTATACAATAGGTCTCTGTCTGTTCCAGTTTATGAACCAAGAGGAGGGGCCTGACAAGCTGGCTGCTGGCTCCCAGGCGCTAGGAACTTGGGAGTAACAGGGGGGCGGTGGGGGGTGGGGAGGGGTAAGGGGAGGGGAAGGTAATGCATCCTATCGCCCTCCACTCCAGCCCTCTTCTAGCTCCAGCCCTTGCTCCAGCTGCCTTTGAGCCTTCCTGTCCTGAGAGGGGATGTAGTTTCCATTTCAAAGAGTTAAAATTCAGGAAGCCAAATATTAAAAAAAGAATCAAGCTTCCAGTGTGACCCAAACTTGAGTCATTCACATACCACCTGTGTATTTTGCCATATTCATAGCCATGTTCTATTTATTTAATATAAAGCCAACTCATTTTGTAACTTTGTAACATATATTATATTAATTAAATCAGTACTAATGATAATTGGAAACTTCTTATATCTTATATATATATGTTAAAGTGTATAACATATAATGTATACAAATTATACAATATAAAATATACACTGAGTGGCCAGATTATTATGATCTCTGAATGCATAATAATCTGGCCACTCAGTGTATATCCTATATAATAAAAGGCTAATATGCAAATTGTCCCCTCGACCAGGCAGGCTGGCCAACTGTCCATGTCCCCTCCCCCTAGCCAGGCTGGCCGGACCCCACCCATGCATGAATTCATGCACTGGGCCTCTAATACATATACATATACATATATACATATATATACACACACACACACACACACACACACACACACACACACACACTGAGTGGCCAGATTATTATGTGTTTAGAGATCATAATAATCTGGCCACTCAGTGTATATTATATACATTATAACCTATTAGACACTATACATGTCATATATATTATGTTATATAATATTATATATTAACATATTAATATATTATATATTAAAATGTATAATATATTCTATTTATATTAACATAATATATTATATATTAAAATGTATAATATATTATGTTTGTATTAATACTAGTGGCCTGGTGTACGAAATTCATGTGGCGGGAGTGGGGGGGCTGTCCCTCAGCCTGGCCTGCACCATCTCCTACCTGGGACCACTTGGGGGATCGGGCCTAAACCGGAAGTTGGACATCCCTCTCGCAATCCAGGACTGCTGGCTCCTAACCGCTCACCTGCCTGCCTGCCTGATTGCCCCTAACCACCTCTGCCTTGGCCCTGCCACCATGGCTTTGTCCAGAAGGATGTCTAGAAGGTCTCCCAGTCTAATTAGCATATTAACCTTTTATTAGTATAGATATGTTATTAATAAATATTATATTTATGTAATATATTAATTATATTAATACAAACTTAGTTTTATTTTGTTTTTCAAAGATTTAAATGGATTAAAAACAGAAAGATTATCTTTGATAATGTCCTACTTTAAATAAATTTTCTTTATTGTTGAGAGTATTACAAATGTTTCCCATTTCCTCCCATAACTCTATTGTAAATGGAAAAACATCACAAGCAATAAATAAATGCTGTGTAAAAAATGATTTAAAACATTTGAAAAACTAATATAAAATGAAATGGAATGTAAACTGTAATTTCAAATTAAAATGAAAAACAAAACAACAAAAAATATCCATTTTCACCCCTTGGGTTTTGTTCTACATAAGGGTCAGGGTGTGTGTGTGTGTGTGTGGTAAAAATGCATGTAAAAAATGGTCAGACAATTAAGGTACAATTACTGTAGATACATATTTGCAAGCTTTTTCACCATTGGATAGATATGAACAGGTTAAAAAGTGACTTGCCACTTGAAAAGTAAAAGTTTGTGTGTGACAACAATAAGAACAAAATAAATGCAGTGAGAAGGGACACAATAGATCAGATTCTAATTGGATACATTTGTGGTGAAGGCAAGTTATAGAGGCAGAGACGCAGGACATAGCTTCTCCAGGGAACCAGGGGAGACCTCCCAGAGGAGGCGACAGACCATCCCAGTAGCCATCTCCTTGGGGTCTCAAGAAAAGCCTTTCAGCCAGCAGAATCTTAAAAGATTTAATTGGCCCTAAATGGTTTGGCTCAGTGGATAGAGTATCGGCCTTCAGATTGAAGGGTCCCAGGTTCGATTCCAATCAAGGGCATGTACCTTGGTTGTGGGCACATCCCCAGTAGGGGGTGTGCAGGAGGCAGCTGATCGATGTTTCTCTCTAATCGATGTTTCTAACTCTCTATTCCTCTCCCTTCCTCTCTGTAAAAAAATCAATAAAATATATTAAAAAAAGTTTTAATTGACTTTTTGATTTCATATCCCCAGTTCCTGTAATTATCCAATTCAACCTGCCTACGGCAAGTCCCTGTGTGTGTGTATGAGAGAGAGAGAGAGAGAGAGAGAGAGAGAGAGAGAGAGAGAGAGAGAGAGAGAGGGCTTTGAGGTAGATTTTATAACCCCCAGCATTATGATAACGTCTCTAGCCTTCTCTCAAGTCTACCCTTCCCATCACCATGGCAACACACAAAACAAAAAGGTCAGAAGGAAAGATTTTTGATCTTATCTTGCCTGGTGCTTTGTCATACCCTTTGATATTCCCTGAGACCAGCATCTTGGGAAAGTTCAGCATTGCGTGTTTATGTTGAATATGTTAGGCTACCTAGAATTGATTCTTTTTGTTGTGTTGGTTTCTATCAGAGAGGTATGGGAAATAACTAGAAATTCTAAAGCAAGTAACTGGAAGTCACAGGAAAAACATGATGCAAATTGTGGCAGATATTTTTCCAAGATGGCTGCTACAATCTCCTGTCCCACAATCCATGCTGGACCCTAACCAGCCCCATCAGGAGCTGTGGTCTCTGTCCCCTTCTTGTGACCCTGGACGGGCTTTGGTATCTGTCTTGACCAACTGAGTATGGCAGAGCTTACGGGATATGACTTTTGAGGTCAGGTCATAAAATGCTATGCAATCCCCCTTATGCTCACTCTCCAGCATGCTGTGAGGAAGCCCAGGCCCCCGGAGAGAGGCACAGGGGAGGAGGAGCAGAGGTCCGAGTCCTGGCCTAGGGTCCAGCTGGTAGAAAGTGCCTACCTGCCAGTCATGGAGTCATGTCCAGCCCTTAATCTAGCTACCCTAGTGTGTTTTGCATGGGACAGAGGAGCTGCTCCCACTGAGCCCTTCCCAAATCACATACTTGTGAATAAAACAAATAATTAGTGTTGTTTTAAGCCACGAAGTATTGAAGTGATTTGTTACTTAGCAATAGGTAATGGATGACCCAATAAGGTGATGTTTGCTTTGTGGAGGTAGAATGTTTATCAATTTTCAACCTCTTCCTGTGCACTTCCAGTTCTGTTTTAAAATTAGACTGGTGTGGCTCAGTGGTTGAATGTCCACCTATGAACCGGGAGGTCAGGGTTCGATTCCTGCTCAGGGCACATGCCTGGGTTGCAGGCTCGATCCCCAGTGCAGTGTCTGCAGGGGCAGCTAATCAATGATTCTCATCATTGATGTTTCTATCTCTTTCTCCCTCTCTGAAATCAATAAAAACATATTAAAAAATAAAATAAAATAAAATTAGACCTCCTTATGATCCCTAATAGCTCACATCAGTGACATCTAAGCAGAGACTGGAAAAATGAGCTCAGATGAAGAAAGGTGGAAAGGCACTGAAGAGTCAGGACTGCCTGGACAAAGGCCTCACAGCATAAGGAATTTAGAAACCATTAGGTGTTTCTGAAATGTGGGAGGAAGGAATAGAGGACTAGGACAAGGATAGACCTGTCAGCCGAGGCACCTCCTGGAGAACCTGTTGGGGGTGCTGAAGATCAGAGGAACTGGTGACTTGTTCCCACTCATGCAATAAACTCAGGTGGAGCTGGTTCCTAATTCTGGGGTCAGCTTAGTCTGTGTTTCCAGTTCCAGTGTATACTGCCCTTGCTGGCAGTTCTCCTTTAAGACCCTGAAGATTTTGAGTGAGATAGATAGGGCCATCATACAGTGTAATTACGACCTTGAGCTCTGACGTTCAAATGCTAGCTTCCTGCGGGGTTGACCAGATGACATACAGCTTCTCCATATCTCTGTTTTTCTCATTAAAAAGACAGGGGTGCCAATAATAGCATGTACACCGTGAGACTGTTTTGCAAATTCAATAAATTAATTAGAATAACCATTTAGCACCCAGTAGATGCCCAATAAATGTAGCTCTTACAACATTTGGAAATGGAAGGGGTAGGAGAAGTTAGGGGGGTGGACCCAGTGAATCCAATGAAGCTTATAGAAAACCCTGTGAATGATTTTCTCATCTCACCAAGATGTCTTTTCAGATATAGAGACATTTATTTCAGCATTGAGATGAAGTGAACAATAGACTTGCAAGTAGGAAATGCAATCTCACCTTCAGGAGAAACAGCCTGCCCTGTGGAAGGAGGTGGCTGAAAGAATGTGCTTATTTCATTGACTTGAGACGTGCTACCTGGGGCTAAGACATTCTCCCACACACAGGAGAGTGACCCCTGGCGAAGCCTGTGTTTTTCAGTCACTCTCTCACAGCTCCTTAATGGACTCTTTAATGGACTTCCATTGTCTGGGAAGTGGGCTGGAAACGTTCTGCTCGCAAGTGAAGGTGTGGTGACAGGTCACAGAACAGGACCTGTCCTCCAGTGATAAGAATAGAAACCAGGACAGGAGAGTTTCCTTAACCCTTCTATGGGTTCTGTAATCACTGGAGAAATGGGCGGGGGGTAGGGTGGGGGGGAGGGAGGTGAATGAGTGAGGGAGTGAATGAATGAATGAGTGATCAGGGAGAGAATGAATGGATAGGTTAGTGTGTGAGTGAGCGAGTAAACAACATCGGTGAACCCCTATTGACACCCCACTTCAAGTCCACTCCATTTTCCTTTCCTACAACAACAGTCTGACTCTGTTTGGATATTCCCCAAAGCCAGGCTTGATCAGGTGTAGGTTACAGGATAGAGGTAGGGCACAGGTAGGTTATTTGGAGAGTGATCTCAGGAAGCATCAGTGGGGGAACTGGGAGAGTGAGACAGGAAAGGGAGAAAAGACCACAGAGTGGGTGTGTGTTTTGAGCTGGTTAAATATTGTGGGCATTGAAGCTCGATCACACTGGGGGTTCTTGGAGGAACTGTGTAATATACATCTTAGACTTGACTCACCAAAGAGTGGGAGACAGGGGCGATCACTCATCAATTTCCATCTCCCATTGGTTGAGGGGTCATTTATGAGATCCTTTGATCAGCGTGTGTCCCCCACTGAGCCATAAGCTCCAGGAAGGTAGGGACTGTTTCTGCTTCTGCATATTCCTATTTCCCAGTACAAATCTTTCAAATCCCAGCATGACCGTAGTTAGCTAGTTATTAATAGAATGAGAGCAAGGGGAGTCAGACATTGTTAAGCATGGTCAGCTGGGGAGCATGAGCCTGTTTGCTTCACCAGGAAGCTACATCTTAACCACCCTTCCTTCCCCATGTAGGGAGCGGCCAGCTCCCATAAAGGACTGAGTGTAAGCGTGTGTGTGGCGGGGGGCAGAGGGGGGGACAGGGAGAGATAAATATACATGCAGAAGTCAACATGGTGCACGGGGAGGTGCTTGACCACAGAGGGTCTGTCAAGTCTAAACCTGGGAAAGGGATCATTGGTCAGGGGCTGGGCCCCTCAGAAGCCCGTGAAAGCTTGGGAAGTTGATTGGTTATTTTGAAAAGACCTCCTGGTTATAACCTCAGGTGAACAAAGAAACTCTCCTTCTGTCTTGCTCAGTGACCCGCACTCCCCCATGCATTCCCATGTTCTCTCACCAGGGAGCACACAACCATGCGGGTCCAGCAGCTGCTGGGACCTGCAGCAGACAGCGCGGGCTCCTAGGACTAAGCTTTAATATGAAGCAGAGACTCTGGACGCTGGCCTTAGTTTTGGCCTTGGTGAAGACGCGGTTGGACTTTTTCCATGGCGGGAGGGGTGGAGATGGGACATTGGGAACCCAGGAGGGGAACTTTTTTGATTTTGCCTCAAAAATGAATCATCTTGCCACACCAGAATCTCCCATGTGTGGGTCCATGAGATGCTTTTCTCACTGTCCTGTGGAAGAGCCTAATTTCTGCTGACAACACCTGTGTATGGTATATAATGGGCAGCCAATAAATCTTTGTTGAATGAGATGTGAGGCCCTTCTCCCTGGCTCCTCCAGGTTCCCAACATCCCCCAATTGCTGCAGGGCTCAGATGTGACCTTGCTGCTGGCCTTCCTTAGCAAGGCTCCATGACAAGTCATGCTTCTGGAGTTTGCTGTTAGTGCAGCACAGACAGCCCAGGTTATATAGCTGCACAAACTTAGGTCCCAGTTTTGTCTCTCAGTGGCTGAGGGACATTGGGCCAGGGACATGCCCCTTCTCACATGGCTTCCTCATCTATGAGGTAGAGGTGGAACTGTGCTCCAGGGCTGTTTAAAGGCTCCAGGAGGCACATGACCCCACACACTACATGCCACTTCCCTTCAGCCTCTTTTTAAAGACATTTATTGATGAGAGAGAGAGAGACATCAATCTGTTTTTCCACTTATTTATGCATTTATTGGTTGATTCTTGTATGTGTGCTGACCAGGGATCGAACCTGCAACCTTGGCATAATGGGACAATGCTCTAACCAACTGAGCTACCCGGCCAGGGTCCCTTCTAGCCTCTTGCTCCATCTTCTGTCCCTAGGATTTCAGCTGCAGAGAGAAAATCAGCTTGGCAGGGCTGGGAGGATGTGCTTCGGGGACCCTACGGGGCTGAGTTTTCACCATGCTCTCTTTTGACTCCCTCTTCATGGCTAATGATTGCTGCAAAACCTGTGACTTTGGTTTCTTAAAAAAAAATAAATCAATACTCTATTAGCAAATGCCTTCTGTAGGCTGTCTAATGCAAGCCGCTTTGGGGATGCTCACAGGGCTGTGGGATGAAGGCTTGACTCTTGTAGAAGCATCCAGTCCCTGGGGCATGAGAGCTGATGGATGCTGTGTCCCGAGACGCTTGAGATGTTTCGTCCACTCCCTTCGGCTGCCAGGAACTCTAGCCAACAACACAGAATTAGCCATGGAATAAAACCTTTGAAGGAATTCATTCATTCAACAAATATGGGTCGAGTTCCTACTCTGAAGGGAGTGAGACAGGTGCAGATTTGGATCTGGAGCCATTCCTACTCTGCTGAGTACCTATGTGTTTCTGGTGTGGGCCTGGCATGTGGTGAGTAGGTGCCTACTGAATAGGTGCTGAATGATGGAATGCGGATTGTGATGATTGGCAAGGCCCATCGTTTCTCTAAACTTCAGTTCTTCGTCTCTGAGATGGGCATAATAGTAGCCTGTTGCCATGGGTTATGAGGAGATGCTGCAGATGCTGGGCACAGCTGGCGCACCATACATCTTCTACAAGCTGAGGCTTGGACAGTGACGGGGATTTGAAATCCACCCTGCCTGGCAGCAGAAAACGATTTCCATCTGGAATTGCATTATACCTGTGCCTCATCCCTTCTGCGGCCAGTAATCCAAATTGTTTTTCTCTCTTCCCTAATTATATTCATTTGCTTTTCTCTCTCTTTGGTTACATAAGCCGAGATATTAGACTTGTTGGCTGTGAAGGCTGAATTCTCTTCTAATTATAAGAAAAATGGCTCTTTCTTCCTTCTATTAGTCCTAATGGAAATTAGCTGTGTGAATCTCCCAGCTTTGGGGTAAATCTGGAGGCCTCCATGGGCATTGCTGAATGCAAGCTTTGAAAGGAGGTTGGCAAACGGCCCTCAGCTGGGTGGAGGTCATGGTTTTGGAGTTGGGGAGACCTGATTTGGAATCCAGTAATGAGCTGTATGACCCAGGGCAGCCACCTCACCTCCTGGTGTCAGTTTCTTCATCTATAAAATGGGCCTAGTGATATTTACCGGGTGGTGTTAGTGTGTAGCTTCCCACTGTTCTAAGATTATGGGGCATGGAGATGGAGTTTCTTGATAGGACAGCCGCTCCCCTTCTTATCACACCTGTCACAGGCTGTCTTCCTGCGATGCCACATACCTGGGGAGGTTGGCCCTTCTGGGTGTTCAGATGTGTCCCGTGGAGCCTACTATTAGGACTGAAGGAGACAAACAATTATATGACCCTATTTCCCTAGGTCCCCTTCCCCCCAGGTGTCGGGATGGATGGACATGGGTGGTGATTTCTGGGCTGACTCAGACCTGGAGGCTTTCTCCATCACCTTCCCTAAGTGTCTCCCCAAGGACTTCTTCCCCCCCCCCCCCCGCCCCGCTCCCCATGCAATAGCGATTGTCCCAGAAGAGAAGGCAGCCCCTCAAGGACACATTTGAGAGATGGCTGTATGGGACCAACAGCTTGTTCCTCACCTTTGGGATCCCAACCCAACACAGAAGGGAGAGAAGGCCCAGTTCTGAAGCAGAATGGAAGGAGAAGGAGGGGTGGTGGGCGTGGCCAGCATGTGGGGTATGGTGGAAGAGAGTGATCTGAGAATTCCCTCCTTTCACAAGTTAACTGTGAGACCACAGGGATACTGCTTAATTTCTCCACATGTGAGTTTTCACTGCAGCCCTCTGAGGAGATCAAGCCCTGGCCACGTCTCCAGGTCTTGAAAGAGAGGCAGGCGAAGGAGATCTGTCACCAACCAGGGTCCAGGGGTGTTCTGACTTCTTGGCTCTTTGGCCCCTCACCTCCAAGGCCTCATCCACAGTCTCTGTAGAGGGAACATTGGCTGTCTTGGGGCTCAGCCACCCCTCTGAGTGTGGCCCGCAAGTCCTCCTCACCACCCAGGCCTCTAGAATAGCCGGAGGGCAGAGGTGGGCAGGGATGGGCAGTAGGGCCTGGGAGAGGAGAACACCTACCCCTGCAAAGCCTTTCCTCTGGTGCTTGGCAGAGGTGCCCTGAGGGGTGGAGGAGGCTGCGGCCTCTGGAGGCCCACAGCAGCCTCCTCTGGGCTCAGGCTCTAAGGAGCCTGCCTGCTGAGGTCTCCACTCTGTAGCTACATGGCCGGGCTGGTATCCTATCCTGGGTTATGAAGGTGGTGTGTGTGTGTGTGTGTGACCGCACATGTGTGTGGTACACAAAAAGGAGAGAGAGGAGGGAGAGAATGATTTAGAGAGGGACAAGAGAGACTAGTGGACAGAGGACCTGAATAGATAATTCTCTAAGGAAGACATACAGATGGCCAATAGACATATAAAAGTTGCTCAAGATCGCTAATCATCAGGGAAATGGAAATTAAAACGACTACGAGATATCACCTCACACCTGTCAGAATGGCTATCATCAATAAGTCAACAAACTATGAGTTTTGGCAAGAATGTGAGGGAAAGGGAACCCTTGTCCATTGTTGGTGGGAATGCAGATTGGTGCAGCCACTGCAGAAAACAGTGTGGAGGTTTCTCAAAAATTAAAAATGGAATTTCCTTATGATCCAGCGACTCCACTTTTGGGGATATATCCAAAGAAACCCAAAACACGAATTCAAAGGAATATATGCACCCCCAGGATTACAATGGCCAAGAAATGGAATTCACCCAAGTGCCCATCAATAGATGAGTGGATTGAAAAGCTCTGGTACATTTATACAATAGAATACTACTCAGCCATAAAAAAAAAGAAAACAAAAACAAACATGAGCCTGGCTAGTGTGGCTCAATGGTTGAGCATTGACCCATGAACCAAGAGGTCACTGTTTCGATTCCTGGTAGGGTCATATGCCTGGCTTGTGGGCTTGATCCCCAGCAGATAGCATGCAGGAGGAGACTGATCAATGATGTTTCTCATAGATGCTTCTCTCTATCCCTCTCCCTTCCTCTCTCTCTAACATCAGTAAAACACACACACACACACACACACACACACACACACACACACACACTTAAAAAACAAAACAAAACAAAACAATAAACCCCAAACATGAAATCTTACCTTTTGCAACAGTGTGAATGGACATTGTGCTAAGTGAAATAAGTCAGAGAAGGACAGTACCATATGATTTCACTTATATATGAAATCTTAAAAGTTAAATGGACCTTTCTCTTCTTGGTGGGGTCGGGCATACGGTCTGGTCCCCTAAGGTACAGAGGAGAACAAAAGGGCTTCGGCCCCCTTGGCATCCTGCCTTGGTTGCCAATGGTTTCCAGTCTGCCGGTTCTATCCTCAAGAACCAGGACATGGGGGCTTGGGGTTGGGGGAGAGCAAAACAAACAAAATAGAGCAGACTCAAAGCTACAGAGAATAGACTGACCATTGCTGGAGGGGAGGGGTGCTGGGGGACCGGCTGAAAAAGGTGAAGGGATTGAGAAGTACAGATTGGTAGTTACAGAGCAGTCACAGAGATGTAAATTACAGTATGGGGAATATAGTCAATAATATCTTGATAGCTATGGTACCAGATGGGTACTAGAATTATGGGGGTGTGGGGGGGAGAACTCTATAAAGTACATGATTGTCTAACCACTATACTGTACAGTATGTCTGAAACTGATACAGAATATAATATTGAATGTAAACTGTAATTGAAAAATAATAACAAAAAAAACAAAAATAAAGAGACTAGGAGTGAAGAAATGAGGGGGAGAAAATGATAAGAGGAGCAAGGTGAAGAAAGGGAAGAGAGAAAACAGAGAAAAACACATTCCTTTCTTTGCTGTGTTCTCCCCCTGCTTCTGACGAAGGAGGAGGAGGCTGCCGCGGGTCCCACACTTTGGACTCCTTCTCAGCTACACATCTGGTCTTTCAGCTTCCACTGGAGGGAGCATGAGTGATGGAACCCGGTCATTGCTATTCTGTTCAGGAAGCTGGACACTGCAGGCTCACGTGGAAATGAATCTACTGAGCTCAAAGCCATGCCACGAGCAGCCGAGCAGTCCCGGCTGTGACGCTGGCCTAGGTGCAGAAGCAGACTCTTGTGCTTGGTTCTCAGACCATAGAGACAGGGGAGGGGGAGGCAGGGTTGAGCCGTGGGTACCAGGCTCGCTAGCGTACCCTTCATGTCCAGCTGACCTTTCCTGCAGCTCCTAGGAGAGGAAATGGGATCTAAGGATGCCAGAGTCTTGGTGAGGGTGGGGCGTGAGCCTCCTGCAGCCAGGTTATGGGGCTGCAGAAGGGAATGGCCTTTAACTGGCCTGGCGGCGTGGAAGCCAACTGCCCTGGAAGAAATACAACCACTTTCATTTCGAGCAGGCTGGAGTGTCAAGAGCCAGCCCAGAGCCGTGGGAAGAGCAGGATCTAGAGTCAGACACAGCGGTGGAATGTCCCAGCTCTGCATGTCCCTTAACCTCTCCAAGTCCCCGTTTCCTCATCTGTCAGATGGAAGTGATCATAGTAAAGTTGCATTTGCCAACACTGATGGAGTGCTTACTGTTCCAAATGCGTTAGGATGTTATCTCTAATTTATACTCATAGACTTCTGGGTTTCTATTCAGGGAAACTAGGTGGCTTAAAAAGTCAATTGATCATCACCTCTCCCACTCCTGTGGCGTGGCTGGGCTCAGCTGGGCAGCTCTGGCTTGGGGTCTCTCATGCAATGCTCACTCAGGCACATGGGGGCTGGAGTCATCCAAAAGCCCGACTGGCTCCTGGTGCCCCGGTCTCTGTCTCTTTTGGATCTCAGCCTTCAGGACCCTTCCCCAGGACTTGAGCTACTCACAGCATGTGGGGGTGTACTCCTTTCTGCTGCTGCTGTAAAAAATTACAACAAATTTAGCAGCTTAAAAAATACCCATCAATTACGTGGCAGTTCTGGAGGGCAGAAGTCCAGGTGTGTTTTGCCTCGACGAGTCTCACAAGGCCAAAATCAAAGTTCTTTACTGAATGAATGAATGAATGAATGAGTGTTTGAATTCAATTGTCTGCTGAGAGAATGGTTGTTCCTTAGAAAATGGTAGGATTAATTTGATATATATATATATATATATATATATATATATATATATATATATATCCTTACCCAAAGATATGTTTATTGGCTTACTAGATATGTTTATTGATGATAGATAGAGAGATAAACAGAGAGACATCGATGTGAGAGAAACATTGGTCAGTTGCCTCCTTACATGCCCCGAACAGGAACCAAACCTGAAACATAGGTAAGTGCCCTGACTAGGAATTGAACCCACAACTTTCGGTGTATGGGGTGATGATCCAACTAACTGAGCTACTTGGCCAGGGCTCATGTATATTTTGACCACAGGTATCTTTGGTTTGGTTACCGAGGTTGTATATTCATTAGCAGAGATCCACAATGTCCAGTTTTTTTTTTCTACTCTGAGCTAGCGTGGTGGTGTTAGATTGCAAAAACTGGCAATTTACCTTTCTGGTTCCTTGGACACATTTTCCAAAATGTTGGTTGTTTCATTAATGTCTCAGTGGAGTGATCATAATCATAAAGATAGATATCATAATTGAGTTTCTACTATGTGCTAAGTGCTTTCAACGGACCATCTCATTTAATTTCTTTAACAGTCCAGTGTGGTAGCACAAGGATCCCAATAGTAATGATGATAATAATCATAATAATGACAACCACAAAAATGGCAGTAACAATAGCCAGTGTTTACTGAGGGTAAGTGCTGGGCATGGCACCCTATGCTGCATGCACTATGAATAGCCCGTGCCTGCACGCCTTTAAGGATGTTTGGGCTGAATCTCAGAGACTTCCTAGAACTCTTGCTCTCCCAAAGGAGATGGCGGTGTTTTGCAGAAAGAGAACAGGCCCATCCTCCTCAACCTTCCCCCCTGCCTCAGATTGGGAGGTATAAAGAAGGCTTACCTAGTCCTGAGGTCAGCTCTTGGGTAGTGTCCATGCTGATCAAACGTTGCCCAGGCTCAGGAGCAGATTAGTCGAAATTTCTAATAAAAGCCACTAATCATTGTTTCCTCAGCTCTTGGGACTGGAGGTCACTTGGAGGCTTTTGGGAGAGATGCTGATTGTTGTCTCCCTCATTCACAGCACCCTGCTGGGGCCTGCCCCCAACTCTGCTGTCCCCCAAGAAGACAGCAAGCTGAAGACTCCTCCCACCCCTCTAATCCCAAGGTGACACCTGGGCATAGTATTGGGGTGGGGGAAGGCTTATCTTCCCCCAATCCCATTCCATTTAACAGTAAAACACTCTTGTTTCAACACCAAATTAAAAAAAACCCACATATTTCTTTATTGATTTCAGAGAGGAAGGGAGAAGGAGAGAGAGATAGAAACATCAATGGTAAGAGATAATCATTGATCGGCTGCCTCCCGCACACCCCCTACTGGGGATCAAGCTCGCAACCCAGGCATGTGCCCTTGGCCAGAATCAAACCTGGGACCTTTCAGTCCGCAGGCTGACGCTCTATCCACTAAGCCAAGCCAGCTAGGGCTCAACACTAAATTTTGAAATTAAAAAAAAAGGGAAACTGCTAATGTTCCCATCTAATGTTCCCAGTTCTCTGCCTTGCCTCCCAATCTTAGCCCAGGTAATACGAAAACTGGGCTGGGTGTGGATCCTGGCTCTGCCGCTTGGTAGCTGTGGCCTTGGATAGTCAGTTGTGTGGCCTTGGGTAGTTAGTTGACTTCATCTCTCTGAGCCTCATCTTGCTCATCTGAAAATGGGAACAATAACATTAGAAGAAAAGGGCACTGAGGTCAAGACATTTATTTTCTTTTTAAAATATGCTTTTATATATTTTAGAGAGAGGAAGAGAGAGGGATAGAGAGATAGAAACACTAATGAGAGAGAAACATCAATCAGCTGCCTCCTGCCTACCCCTACTAGGGATCAAGCCCCCAACCTTGGCATGTGCTCTGACGGGGAATCAAACTGGCGACCTTTTGGATCATGTGTTGATGCTCAAGTACTGAGCCACACATGCCGGGCAAGAAATTTATTTGCTTTGTTCCCTCCTTGCAGGGTCAATTAAGGTCAACTGCATCTCTTGAGTGAAGGTCACAGCTCCTGCCTGACAGTCCTCTCCTTGCAATGTCTTCAGATTCTGGTACCTGCTTCCTCCTCATCACTTGAGGATTATCTTTCAACAAACTGAGTTCAACTTTCCCATCCTCTTGCCCTCCTTGCCCCTTAAGCTCTTTGGTTTCCTCCCACCTCCCCAACTCTCCTTAAACCTATCGGCATTTTCTCTGCAGGGCCTCAATTCTTGCCAAGGTAGGATAATCCCATTCTCTCAACTCACTTCCTGAGCTATCAACTGATGAGTGAAGCAGGGATTCTCTCTGGGTCCAAGGGTTGTGTAGGATTTTGCATCTGTCTGCATTTTTCTAGGAAGAAGATCCATAGCTTTCCTTCTTCCCCCCCACCCCAACATTCTCAAACCATAAGATGGTTAAGAATTAGTGGATATTAGGTCTCTGTCCCTTCTCCCAGGATCACCTGATTTTACATATGGCTTTTGAATAACAACAACAACAAAAAAAATAAAATGAATCTTTAATGGTGAAAATATTTCAGGGGATTGCATAAAAAACAGGGCCTGGAGCAGCCTGCAGCCTCCTCAACTAGCCATATACATTCAATGCTTATCAGGCAGCTGTGCTAATGCAGCTTAATATATAGCAACTGATTTTATCACCCCAAAGTGGAAAAACAAAGTCTGAGAGATTCATGTAGGATTATAAAGAGGCTAGATTTACTCTTCTCTAAAACTTTTTCAGAGTGAAAGAGAAAGAAAAAGACCAATAAAAACGACATGCTAAATTACATGGACCAGAGAAGAGATAACAAGATAAATCTCACAGCCAAGGACTTTGGCCTGCTGATGGAGGCTGGGGAATATTTAAGAGGGAAAGAAATGGATCACTAAATTTATCAGCGGTTTCTAGAAGATTCGTGAGGAACCTTATAACCATGGTTTTGAACTTTATATCCAGTCGTTTGCTTTCCTCCATTCCTTTGATTTGTGATTTGTTTCTTTGTCTCCGCATTCTGGCTGCTTCCCTGAGTTGGTAGGGTGGCTTTGTGTGCTAGGTATCCTACAGAGCCCAGTGGCTCAGCCTCCCTAATTACCTGAGGTGGACACTCTTGGTGCACCCCTTTGTGAGCTGTGTGTACAGTCTTCTTGTAGTTAAGCCTTGATTGTTGTGGGTATCACTGGGAAGAATTGACCTCCAGGCTAATTGGCTGTGAGGATCAGTTGTGTCTACGATGGGAGAACTTCTGTGCTGGAGACACCCTTATGGGGTAGGACTTGCTTCAACGGGGCTTTGACACTCACTGAGTCGGCCCCCTGAGTGTGTCTCTTATGGATCTGAAGAGTTGTAGTCTGGATGGTCTCTCTCTGACCACTGGGTACATTGGCTCTTGGATCTCCAAGGAGAGAGGCCACCCAGCAGGAGCTATGCAGAGATCTGCAGATTCTTTCCCTTTGTTTGGGGGTTGGAGGTGCCCAGATGAGGCCCAGCTGTGAAGCAATGCAAGCTGCTTGAACATTGGGTCTTCTTTTGGAGGCTCTGGGGCTCTTTGTCCCAGCTGCAGTATGTTAGGTTTCAGATTGCAAAGGGCCAGGCCATTCATATGCAAAAGCCTCTGCGCACAAATTGGATGGGGCAGGGTCTCAGGGATTCACCAGGGTGGAGCAAACAGCAATGGCTGACCATCAGCCCTGCCTGGAAGAGGTCCTGTATTTCTGTGTCCTGCAGCACCGTGCAGCAACAATGATCGCTGCAAACACCTCTGAGAGAAAGGCACCCACCCTCGAGTTCCGCCCGATGCCAGACAGTCCAGTTTCTCCCCATATGAGTCTGGGTCCCCAGAGTCCCGCCCAGAACTGGAGTTCAGAGCATTCAGGAGCTTGTGTATCCCTCCTGACTGAAAAAGACAACAGTGTACTTAATTACCAGCCCTATCCGCGTGTGTGCGCCCCTGTACCTCTGCACTTCACTTCTGCACTTCTGCTCCTCCTCCGAGTCTTAGTGTGCTTTTCTCTTTCCTTCTAGTTGTAGAATTTCCACTCAGCCAGCCTTCCTGTGGTTCTGGATGATACCCGTTTTGTCTTTTAGTTTTAATTTGAAGTGGTTGTCCGAGGCAGCAAGTTCAGGTGTTTACTTATACCACCATCTTGGTTTCTCTCTGCGGCAAGTTTTGATTGGAGGGTTTTGGAACTTGGTCAATTATGGTATAGAATCAAGAGAAAGCACAAAGCCAATTCCAATCAGGCAGGGTTTGACTGGTGAGTTCTGTACTTATTGGTATTTGGTCCAAGCCCGGGATCATCCTTATTGAAGGACACCTCGCTTCATGAAGGGCCCCAGTGGCCGCACTTCCATTTCTTGAGTTCCTTTTACTCAAGATTCTTGGTTCTGGGGTCATCCCGAGGACAGATGTGGCGCAAGCAGTGTTGTCTGTAAAATAACCCATGGCTGCATTGCCCACCAGTCTGCTTTAAGGGAGCAGGACTGTTTTAGGCTGGTCGCTGTGATTTGTGTGCTGCTTCACTCCCCTAAGGACCCTCTGGGCTGACAGTACAGTCTGCCTGTGCGTGGGGATAGCTGGACGTGTCAGAAAGAGTCAGCTAGAAGCAGCCCCTCAGCCCACAAAGGCTGGGCGTTGATGGAAAACACTGCCGATTCGCCACCCCTTAGGCAGAGACTCTGAGGGGTGTTCTGCACTGTGGGATGGTGGGATGGTGCTCCATGGTGCATCCTGGCTGCCTGCCCCTCCCTGCCTGTCTCACTTTCCTACTCTTCCTGCTGATGCGTCTGGATCTCCTCCCAAATAGAGTACTTGCACTAGGATCCTGGTGTGATGGCTCCTTTTAGGTGTCGTCTTCACTGGACTTGATGGCTGAGCTGGGACATTGTTCTACTCCTGCCCTCGGGTTCCTGGGTCTGGAATATGCACCAATAGCTCCCTGGTTCTCAGGCCTTCACACTACACCACCGGCTTTCCTGACTCTCCCCACACCACCGGCTTTCCTGCTGGCAGATTGCGGGACTTCTCAGTCTCTATAACTGTGTGAGCCAATACCTTATGATGAATAAAATATATATCCCATTGGTTCTGTTCTCTGGAGAACCCTCACCAATACACCTTGTCTCAGGGCCTGTTCCTGGGGAACCCAGCCAGAGACAGCCGGCCACCTGAGACTTTATAATGACATCTCTACTGTGCGGACAGCCTTGTGAATCCTTTCTCTAGGGGATTTTGTCAAGATTGAAATAGCTGGGCAGCTGTGGAGCAGTAGAGGGGGAACTGCCTTTAAAGCCAGGACTCTGTTCAAATCCTATTATTGTCTCTTTCCACCTGCATAAGCGCGGGCACCAACTAAACCTGCCCAGCCTCAGATTCCATCTGTACAATGAGAGGCATAATCTTTTGCTCATGAGGCTAGAGGGAGTCTAAAAAACCCCCAACATCCTTGTATGTGAAAGGATTTTATAAGTTGATGAAGCATGCACAGTATAATTTCATAATTGAGAGGCAGCATGACCAGGACAATAACAGACTTTGGGGTCAAACACAGCTCTTGGTCAACTCCCATGATCACTTTGTGACTTATCTCCTCATCCACCAGATGGATGCATTTTTTAGAGTACTACAAATGTAATGGTTAGGTTACAGAGCTGTAACAAAGAGGCCCCAAATCCAATGACTTTAAGTATATAGAAGTTTCTTTTTCTTTTTTTTTTAATAAATCTTTATTGTTCAGATTATTACAGGTGTTCCTCTTTTTTTCCCCCCATAGCTCCCCTCCACCTGATTCCCCACCCCACCCCATGCCCTTACCCCCCGCCTCTGTCTTCATCCATAGGAGTAAGATTTTTGTCCAATCTCTTCCCGCACCCCTCACACCTGCTTCCCCTGAGAGTCATCAGTCCACTCCCTTTCTATGTCCCTGATTCTATTATATTCACCAGTCCATTCTGTTCTTCAGATTTTTATTCACTTGATTTTTAGATTCACTTGTTGGTAGGTATGTATTTGATGTCATTTTGTTGCTCATAATTTTTATCTTTACCTTTTTCTTCTTCTTCCTCTTCTTAAAGAATACCCTTCAGCATTTCATGTAATCCTGGTTTGGTGGCGATGAACTCCTTTAGCTTTTTCTTGTCTGTGAAGCTCTTTATCTGACCTTCAACTCTGAATGATAGCTTTGCTGGGTAGATTAATCTTGGTTGTAGGTTCTTGCTGTTCATCACTTTGAATATTTCTTGCCACTCCCTTCTGGCCTGCATAGTTTCTGTTGAGAAATCAGCTGACAGTCGTATGGGTACTCCCTTGTAGGTAACTAACCGTTTTTCTCTTGCTGCTTTTAATATTCTCTCTTTGTCTTTTGCCCTTGGCATTTTAATTATGATGTGTCTTGGTGTGGTCCTCTTTGGATTCCTCTTGTATGGGGTTCTGTGTGCTTCCTGGACTTGTAAGTCTATTTCTTTCACCAGTTAGGGAAAGTTTTCTGTCATTATTTCTTCTAATAGGTTTTCAGTATTTTGCTCTCTCTCTTCTTCTGGCACCCCAAAAATTCGGATGTTGGTACGCTTGAAGTTGTCCCAGAGGCTCCTTACACTATCTTCATATTTTTGGATTCTTTTTTCTTTTTGTTTTTCTGGTTGGGTGTTTTTTGTTTCCTCATATTTCAGATCTTTGGTTTGATTCTTGGGGTACGTTGATCTACAGTTGAGTTTCTGTATATTCTTTATTTTAGACAGTGTATGCTTCATTTCTGACTGGTCCTTTTCCATTTTTTTGGCATTCTCATTAAGCTCCTTGAAGGTCTCACTAAGCCCCTCAGAAGTGTCATCAAGTTTCTCTGCGGTTTTTAGAAGATTCTTGAGTAACCTTATAAATGTGGTTCTGAACTCTATGTCGTCCAGTAGTTTGCTTTCCTCCATTTCTTTCATTCGTGACATGTTTCTTTGTCTCCACATTTTGGCTGCTTCCCTGTGTTGATAAAGTGGCTTTGTGTGGTAGGTGACCTATAGGGGGCAGTAGCTCAGCCTCCCCAATCACCTGATGTGGACGCTCTTGGTACACCCCTTTGTAGGCTGAGTGCAAAGTCTTGGTGTAGTTAAGCCTTAATTGCTGTTGGTACGCTGGGAGGAATTGACCTCCAGGCCAATCGGCTGTGAGGACTCACTGTGTCTATAAGAACTGCTGTGCTGGAGACACGCTTATGGGGCAGGACTTGTTTCAGTGGGGCTTTGGTGCTCGCTGAGTCTGCCTCTTGAATGTGTCACTTATGGATGTGAGGAGTTGAAATCTGGTTTCTCACACTGACCACTAGGTATACTGGCTTCTGGATCTCCAATGGGGTGCAGGTCAGCTATTGTCTGAGTCCACCCAGCAGGAGCTACAGCGAGAGCTACAGTTTTCTCCTCTTTGCTTGGGGTTTGGAGGTTTTGGAGCTGTCTGACCCAGGCTGCAAGTTTGTTAGGTTATGCTGCAGTCCATTCATATGCAAAAGCCGCTGCTTGGAGGTTGGGTGGGTTTGTAGGTTGTGTGGGGTGGGGTCTCAGGGCGTCACTAGGCTAGGGCATGGCAAACAGCAATGGCTGCTAGTTAGCTGGCTCTGTGTCTCCGACTGCGTCCAGTCCCATGCCCCAGCGCAGATAAACAATTATTCCTGTGCACAGCTCTACAAGCATGCCCCCCTCACTTTCCCTCCCGGTAGCAGACAATCCAGCTTCTCCCCGTAGGTGTATGGGTCCCCCCGCGTCTCCCCAGAAACTGTATTTCAGAGTAATTGGGGGCTTGTCTCCACTTTGGGTTGAAAAAAGCAACGCCTGCCGCCAGCCCAGATCCCGCGCCTCCGTACCTCAGCTTTTCAGTGTTTGTGCACGTCTCAGTGCTCTTTTCTCTTTCCTTCTAGTTGTAGAACTTCCACTCAGCCAGCTTTCCTGTGGTTCTGGGTGATAGACGTTTTGTCTTTTAGTTGCAGTTTAAATTGTTGTGCGAGGCAGCAGTTTAGGTGTTTACCTACGCCACCATCTTGGATTCCCCCCTAGAAGTTTATTTTTCTTGCACAAGAATCTTAAGGTGAACGACTCAAGGCTGGAATCTCTACTCTGTGAAGTCATTTAAGGATCCAGGTCTCTTCTACTCTGTTGCTCTGCCAACATCAGATTGGCAAAAGTGGGCTCCCAGCAACACATCAATGGAAAGGGACAAGCAATTCCTTTTAAGGAGGTGACATGAAAGCTTCATATATTACCTGTTTATTTCCCATTGGCTAGATTTCATCACATGGTCAAATCTAGTTGCAAGGGAAGCCGGGAAGTATAATTTCTATCTATATGCATCTTGTTAAACTTTGGAGAAGGTTCTATTATTAAAAGGAGAAGAGAGTGCCCTAACTGGTTTGGCTCAGTGGATAGAGCATCGGCCTGTGGACTGAAGGGTCCCAGGTTAGATTCTGGTCAAGGTCATGTACCTTGGTTGCGGGCACATCCCCACTAGGGGGTGTGCAGGAGGCAGCTGATCGATGTTTCTCTCTCATGGATGATTCTAACTCTCTATCCCTCTCCCTTTCTCTCGGTAAAAAAATCAATAAAGTATATATTAAAAAAATAAAAAATAAATGGAGAAGAGAGGATACTGAGAAGCAGCTAGCAATTTCTGCAATGGGGTAATTTCCACCTCACTGGGTTGTAGTGAAGCTTAAATGAGATCCTGTCTGCCAGGAGCCAGCACATGGCACATCCTTAATGATTTCATCACTTATTTGCCTTTATTGTTGTAGCAGGACACAGAGGCTCAGGATCCTGAGGATAAGACGAGAAGGGGGCATTGGTATGGGTGGTGATCCCTTCATAGTGCTCCGTGCAGAGCCAAAGCCTCTTCACTTCCCTGGTCCAAGTGTGCGACCCGCCCTGGGCTCCAGTCCTGTGGGCATCCCAGCCCAGGCCCCCGAGCCCATCTTAGTGAACATATCTATACAGGCGGGCTATTGTCAGAGGAATTCAACATTGGCTGGGCCTGCCATGGAGAACACTTGAATTCATTAAATCCAGGCTCACCTTTTAAATCCTCTGGGGACTTTCTAGCCGCCTGCTTCAGTAAACTTCCATCTGGAGGGAGCTTTTGTCTGTGGGGTGGCTGAGGGGAGGAGAAAAGAAGAAACCTAGAAATGAGAGGGATGATAGACAAGTAATAGCCCATGTACAAGCTCTGATTTCCAGTCCTTCCTTCGCCTTGGACTTGCTGGGTGACCTTCAGCATCCTTTGTGTCTCTCTGGTTCTCTCCTTTTCACATCTTACTCTGGTTTCTATGAGTCTAAGGCAGACCAACCAATAAGTGTCCATTCACCTTACCAGGCTCTGCTTTTCCTGGATTTATTTCAAAGGGAAAATTCATATTTGAGTTCAGTTTAGCTTGGATGTAGGAAAAAAGATGGGTAATCATTCATTCTAGCAGAGCTTATTGAGCACCTACTGTGCCCCAGGGCCTGCCATCCTGGGCTCCAGGAGCTCACAGTTAGAGAGTTGTGGACAAGCGAATAGGCATGCATGAAGATAACTATAATGCAGCCCAGTGAGAGATGGAGGGTGGACTGAGGATGTCAGGGCTGATTATGCCCAGACACTTTAGAAAATGGGCAGCAGTTTGTATTAGTGGTAACAATAAAATGGGTGCTTACTAAGTCTTGACTGTGTGCCAGACTCCGTGCTGAGGGAATTGTAAGCAGTATCTCATTAGTCTCCCCTGAAGCTACAGGAGGTAGGTTCTACTAGTCACACCAGTTTATAAACTGAGAAAGCCAAGGATCAGAGAGGTTAAATAACTTGCACCAAGTCACCCAGCTAGTAAGAGGCACAGTTAGGATGTGAAGCCAGGCTTTGCTGTCAGGCAACGATAGTCCCATCCTAGCTCATGGCCTGTTTTATTTGTAATAGGGATGGTGTGGCATACAAAGCTGAAAATAGTTACTATCCGGTCCTTTACCGAAAAAGTATGCTGAATCTTGCTTTATGATGTTAAATCATTTAATTCTCACAACAACCTGATTGTCACCCCCCTTTATACTAGGTGGGAAAACTGAGGCACAGAGAGGCAAAGTTGCTTGTCCAAGGTCACACAGCAGAGCTGGGATTAGCGCTCTGGCCAATCTGATTCAGAGTTTGTGCTCTAACCATTGAGGCCCATATTATCCTTAAGGTCTTACCAGCAAAGTCTGCTCCTTATGTTTAATTTTCACGTTCTGTTTAGCATGAGGAAGAGAAAAAGGTACTTGTTAGAACTGGCTATGAGCAGATGTCAAAATATTTTCTGCAGCACCAGAAATGTGCATGGAGAAGGAAAATCGCGCGGACCGGAACTTCCAATATTTGTCTTTGTAGTGACCTCGTAATGGGAGCTTTGGCACCTTGCCCAAAACCGTCTGTCCGCTGGAGGCTGAAAAAGCTGGTTATGGTAACACCCAGCTTAGGGTTGCTGCAAGGACCACACGAGGGAATATATGCAAAGTGCCCAGAACTGTATCCGAGGTCCACATAGGCATTTGCTATTGTGTGTCCTCAAGAGCTGTTCCCAAGGAATATTCGTAATTCATAGCAATATCTGATTTACTCATTGGCTTCCCTCTCAGGTCTACGTCTTTGCATGGGCTGTTCTCCCTGCCTGGATTCTCTCACCTGTAAGCGAGCCAGGTGTCTGCCCAGCTCTTCTTGAATGTGCCTGGGTCTCCACCCAGTAGGCTGTACATGAATGCTCTCCCTTTACTACAGCCATGGTCCCCCACTGCTTTATAGACTATGTCCAGGCTTGTCTAGAGCAATTCTGAGTCTTGGTGATTGCTTCCTCACTGAGTTAGAACTTACTTGGTTTTCTGCTGTAGAACCACACAGATGTGCAGACCATGTCCCTGCCGCCAGACCTCCTGGGTTCAAACTCCAGCCTGCTCTCTTCTAGCTCCATAACTGCAGGCAAAGTGCTTATCCTCAATGAGCCTCAGCTTCCTCATCTGTAAAATGGGGAGGGATTTAGTATCTACCATCTGGTTGTTGCGGGATTGAACAGAGTGAGTCTGTAAAGTACTCAATAAAGACATGCCAGCCTTTATTGCTGCTGTTATTATTTTACTGCTATGACTTCTCCTTGGCACCAAGTGCTGCTGAAAATCCCCAAGCTTGGACATTTTTAAAAAACTTGTTTGTATCTCCTTCTCCCGCTGCCCCTCGCATTCCACACCAGCATCATTAAAAGAGCTGTAAAGAGCCCTAGCTGGTTTGGCTCAGTGGATAGAAAGGTCCCAGGTTCGATTCTGGTCAAGGGCACATGCCTGGGTGTGGGCTCACAGTGTTGGATAACTGTGGTGTGTGGAAGGGCAGCCTCCCAGCAGATAGGTCTACCCAGAAACAGCAAATGTGACATTGAGATTAGATCATTTTGGATGATCTGGTTGGCCCCAAATTCAATGACTAGTGGATTTAGGAGAGGAGATGACCCAGACGAGCACATGATGTGATGACGGGGGAGAGACTGAAGTGATGCAAGCCAATGAACACCAACGATTACTGCTGCCACCAGATGCCAAGATGTTGGTTCCATTTACAACAAAAGGAATGTCTGTGGACACTGGGGCTACCATAACAAAATACCATAGACTGGGAGGCTGAAGCAACAGAAGTATATTTCTCACAGTTCTGGAGACTGGAAGTCCAAGATCAAGGTGCTGGCCAATTTGGCTCCTGGTGAGAGCCCTCTTCCTATCTTGCAGATGGCTGCCCCTCCACTATAATTTCCTCTGGGCCTGAGCAAAGAGAAAAAGAGATCTTTCTCTTATTATAAGGACACTAATCCCACCAGGAGGGACCCATCCTCATGGCCTCATCTAACCCTAGCCACCTTCCAAAGGCCCCAGCTCCAAATGCTATCACGTTGAAGGGTAGGGCTTCAACATATAAAATTTTAGGTAAGGGACACAAACATTTAGTCCATGACAGAAAGGAAGCTGATTGTTGAAGGGAAGGGAAGGTGGCAGTTTAGACTCAGTTCCTTCTCCTCAAAAGACCATGCAGTCTCTGTTGCAACTACTCAAGTCTATAGTTGTGGGAAAACAGTGACAGATGGTACATAATGAATTGGCGAGGCCATGTTCCAATAAAACTATATTTACAAAAACAGCTGGTCATGGAAACAACCCAACATGTCCATCAACAGACAAATGGATAAACAAAACATGGTTTAAACACACAATGGAGTAGTATGTAGCCATAAAAAGGAATGAAGCACTGATACATGCTCTGATAAAGATGAACCTCAAAATTATTATACTCAGTGAAAGAAGCCAGTCACAAGAAGTCACATATTGTAGGATTCCATTCATATGAAATAGTCACAACAGACAAATCCAAAGGTACAGAAAGTAGATCAGTGGTTGCCAGGGTCTGGGGAGAGGGGGCATGAGGAGTGGCTGCTTCACGGTGCTGGGTTTCCATTTGGGGTGATGAAAATGTTTTGGAATTAGATAGAGGTGATGCTTGCACAAGAACATGAAAGCACTAATAAATTGCAACTTTCAAATGGAAAATTTTATGCGATATGAATTTCACCTCAATAACCAGGAAAGGCAGTAGACAGAGCTTGGCTCTGGGCTGCAGTTTCCTGACTCCTGAACTAGGTAATCTTCAAGGTGTTGTGCAGATCTAAAATTTTTCAATGGAAGGATGAAGTGGGCATTTTAAGATACTTTCTAATTCTCTCTTTCTTTTTTTTTTTTTTTTACCCCTGTGGACTCTAACTTGGAGATTGTGCTACTGTTTCAGAGAGAAGCAGCTGGCCTTAAACACTAAAGTGACCCTGTCCCAACCTGGCTCAGTAGCTTGGTTGATTGGAGCATAGTCCTGATGTGCCAGAGTTGTGGGTTCGATCCCCAATTAGGGCCCATACAAGTATCAACTAATGAATGCATAAGTAAGTAGAACAACAAATTGATGTTAAAAAAAATCCTGCAGAATTCTAACACGAACTACAAAGGGAGCCTGCACATGCAGTAAAAACTAGTAGCCACATTAAAAACGTAAAGAAACAGATGAGATCAATTTTCCCATTATTAATATTTATTTATTTTGTTTATTTTTTAGCCCAAAAAATTGTTTAAATTGTTTCTCCAAGATTTTCATCATGGTCTATCCTTACATATATATAAAATCCTATATAATAAAAGGTTAATATGCAAATTGACCAAAAGGTGCAACGACTAGATGCTATAATGCACACTGACCACCAGGGGGCAGACACTCAATGCAGGAACTGCCCCCCAGTGGTCAGTGCACTCCCACATGGGGAGCGCCGCTCAGCCAGAAGCCCTGAGCTGCACTCACGGCTGGCGAGTGCAGTGGCGGTGGAGAGAGCCCTCCCGCCTCCACGGCAGCGCTAAGGGCCTAAGCCATCAGTCGGACATCCCCTGAAGGCTCCCGGACTGTGAGGGCTCCCTTACCTCAATTTCATGCACTGGGTCTCTAGTATATATAGAAAAACAAAAATTACAAACTGTCACATTTCAGTGTTTTAACACTTTGAATGTATTGGTTGTAACCCCTCATCCACTTTTATATGGAAAAACCTGAGTTGAATTCTATTCTTTTTTCTATATTTTAGACTTTGTTGTGGTGAGATGAATATTAAGAATATATTTTCTTGAACACAATATATACCAAATATTGTCACCTCAACATGCAACCAATATAAAAATTATTAACAAGGTATTTTGAATCATTTTTTTGGTCTGAAGTCCCTGGAGTCTGTTGTCTATTTTACACTTACAGCATATATTAATTCAATCCAGCCCCATTTCAAGTGCCTAAAAGCCATACGTGGCTGTGGCTTCCATATTGGACCACACGGGCCCAGTGTTTCAGATCCGCTATAATCTGATCTCCAGTCCTGTGAGTGCTCGTTAGGTGATCAGGGAGTCTTTGCTTGAATGTACCCAGTGGTTCATTTTGCCACATTAAAGGCAGCAGACTGCATTTCTGGAAATCCTAGTTATTAGAAAGTGCTTCTTTATATAGAGTGGAAGTTGCTTCTCTCTAAACTCCAGACAGTGGTCTTGTCCTGTCTTCTGGGCTGGATGAGTTTGTAACCTTTTCCCCTGACAGCTCCACAGGGGCCTCAAGATGGTGATTTGTAATCCCCTCTCCCTGCTCGATCAATGGCTCAGCTCAGCAAACATTTATCAAGCTCCAACCATGTGGAGCTCACCACCTGAAGGAAGGTTATACCAAGACAGAGAGGTGGGTGGCGGCTTTTTCCTCTCAGACCCGAAGGAGCACCCTGCTGCTTAAGTTTTTCTAGAGAAACATTGCCCAGACCACAGCCTATGATGCAGGTGGCCTCTGCAACTCCAGGGTGACCATCTCCGTAGCTCTCATTCGTTTTCCTTCTCTTTGTGGACAAATCTGAGGTCAGAATCACTTGAGTTGGGAAGGTTGCCCAAAGGATACTGATGAAATATTAGAGCAAAAAGAAGGAAGTCCAGCAACGACAACAGTAACAGTGACAACAACACACTCATTGTGCACTCACTTTCTCTTAAGAGTCTCCTAGCATCCCTCAGAATAGGTGTTCTTTTCTGCTTTATCAGGATGACAGAGTTGCAACCGAGAGAGGTGGAGTAGCTTGCCCAAGTCACACCTGGGCGAGGGAGGCACTGGGAACTAAATACCCACCTGTCTGAATCCTAAACCCATATTTCCCTCCCATAGATATCCAAATAAGCCACAATGGAGATTAAATTCTGCATGTAGTCTGCCATTTCTGCCTCCCTCCCTCCCTCCCTCCCTCCCTCCCTCCCTCCCTCCCTCCCTCCCTCCCTCCCTCCCTCCTTCCCTCCCTTCCTGAGACATTTATTCATGCCAACCAGTGAGGTTGCAAAGCAGGCACAACCTCAGACTGTGAGCAATTCTCACTCCAGTAGGAAGGGCTCAGAGCCACAGGAAAACTAAGGAGACTAACTTCAGATGCCCGTTCTTTGTTTACTGTGATATTTACAATGAAAGGAAGACAGAAATAAAGCTGTGTCAGCGTTTACTGTTGGGACAAAGGGAGGTGATGTTTGTGCAGGCACTTGGCAATGGTGAAGACCATGGGTAGTGATCATGGTGACAGTTGTTTTAGGGTAGATTATGTGAAATTGCTAACATTAGACCATAGACAATCTACAAAAATGGTGATTTCAATATAGTTCAACCTTAGTACTTGCTGAAGTTTTTACCAGCTAACTATCCATCTGACATGATATGATAACCAAATTTTCCAAAAGCTAGGAATTGATCTTTGAATAGAACATTAAAAAAACAAACAAAAATAAACACTAAACCACCCCCAATAGTAAGACTAAATCCAGTGTTTTTTAAAGTATAGAGTGTGTGCCATTCTGTGGGCATGAAAAATAATTCTAGGTGGTCACCAGACCCAACATGAAATTACTTCAAATAACTTCAAATTTTATAGTGAGAATCAATCCTCTTTCAATTTCCTCTCATTCCTCTGATTACTCAAAGCTGAAGGTCCCAGGGTGGTGTCATCGGCCTTTAATTTTTGCTAACCTCCCATTTAGACAAGACAGAACAGACCTCAGGCTCAGACCTTCAGGGGCCCTGATATCTAGGTTTTCACTGTATTTACTTTTACAGTCGATTAGGAAAAAGAATGCCAGTTTTCCATTAATAATAAAGGTCTTACTGGAAAATTTATTTATTTAGGTAAGAAGAGCAATTTCCTTTAAAGAAAAATACTAATCACAAATATTGCCCCACATGGTGAAGGTGATATGAACCTTCTCATGTTCAGAGGTATTGCCCTAATTAAAGGTCTGAGTTTGTGCGTGGGTGTGTTCAAATCACATGTCCCACAAGTTTACTTTTCTAACCATCGAGGAAGTCCCTGCGATTCAAGTGTTTATGAACCAAGGTAAATCATTTTGAACAGCAAACAGCAGTGCATAATTAAAATCCCTCAACAATTAAAGGGCAAAGCTGTCATCTGTTATGAAACATACACTGGAGTTAGTAAGGTAGCGAGAAGGTTATTTTAGGAACTCATCAAACTGTATCAACAGTCCCAAACCTAAGCGAAGTTTCTCTCTTCTTTGGGTAGGCAATGGCCAGCCAGATGACCTTAACTTGACTTTGAACCTGCCTTGCCATTGGCAATCACATTTAATGAGGAAAATGTGTAGAGAAGAGATAGGTACCTCAAATCCATTCTTAACTGGAGAATCAGAATGAAATCAGCCATGCATAGGATGCCTACTGAAATCTCATAATCGCAGGCAGGAGGGTGAGGGAGTCTTTTATAATACAGAAAAATCGAAATGGCAAAGCCTGTTTGAAGAGCTGCGTCTCTTTCAAAAACATGGGGTCCTCCTACAAGACGTCTAGCCTGGATTTTGAAAAAGCATCAAGACATCAATGACTTGAGAATTAAAACAAAGCAGTGGGGGCAGTTCTAGGTTAAAGGAGATGAAAGAGATATGACTACTAAGTAAAATCCATGCCCCTTGATTGGATTCTGGGTTTTAAAAATACCCGGAAAGTCAATACTGGGACTGTTGGGAAGAGGTTAGTATGGGCTGCATATAAGTAGTAGTGTATTACTGTTAAATCTCTTGGGTGTGATAGTGGTATTACTGCACAGTGGACTATGTTGGAAAATGCATTTGTTCTTAGGAAATACATGCTGAAATACCATGATGCTAAAAGTTATTTTCAAATAGTTCAGCAAGAAAATATACAGAGAGATAAGCAGATATGATCAATTGTTAATGATGGGTAAATAGTTATCCTAGCATTATCGAGGCTTTCATTATCCGATTATATTAACTTTTCTATAGAGTGAGACATTTTCAAAATAAAGAGTTGTGAAAAATTCCCCAACTGCACTGATGGGCTGAGGGGAGGTGGGGTTAGACTCCTTGTTTTGTGGTTTCCTTGCTTCTATGGAAATGAGAACTTGGCAGTTTAAATAGAGCTCCTCAGACATTCTGGTGTAAGTGAATGATTTCTCTTTAGCACATTCTCTGTGTGAACAAGGCTCATAGGGAAAACAATTATCTTCTGGCTTCAGAGGCACTGAGACCAGGGCAGCTCCCCTTGTATGGTGGATTTTCTTCTCTGCTGGATCATCCTCTCCTGCCTTCCAGGTGTCTCAGGCTTAGCCACCTCCCTCTCTCACCAGGGCAATGATTCTGAGGGTCTAAGCAGGTTGGCAAATAAATAGCACAGGTGCTCATGCTCCCATGTGTGTATCCATGGGAGACATCATGAGTTGATTTCAACACAATAATCCAGCCAGACACAACTAATAAATTGCAGAGAAACAGTCTCTTGACAACCTGGAAACCGCCCCCGCCCTTTGCCCCAGTTGTCAAGCAAAGCAAGCTTAAGTCTGAGTCACTCTAAACCTGATACTGATGGCTTCCTCATCCTCATTGCAACTCATCCTTACCCATGTCTTCTCTCACCAACATAATGAAAAAAACACACACACCACTTTCTTGCCTAAAATCCCTTTTAAATATTTAGTGGGACCCTGGGGTGCTCCTGTGTGCTCACCAGGAAGTTGTCTACCACATCTGGGGAAGCTGCTGCTCCCATGGGTCCTGATACCCAACTGATGGGAGCTGCATTCTCTCTGCCTGGAGCACCACTTGCCTATTCTCCTGGCATGGGAATTTCTTCCAGCTAGTCCACTGGGCCCTTGGTGCCAACTCTTTAAAAAAATAACTTTATTGCCTGGCTGGTATGGCTTAGTGGTTGAGGTCAACCTATGAACCAGGAGATCATAGTTTGATTCCTGGTTAGGACACATGCCCGGGGTGTGGGCTCTATCTCCAGTAGGGAGCATACAGGAGGCAACCAATTAATGGTTCTCTCTCACCATTAATGTTTCTATCTCTCCCTCTCCCTTCCTCTAATATATTATTAAATATATTAAAAATAACTTTATTAAGGCATAGTTTGCATATTGTAGAATTAATTCAATGCAAGTGTAGCTTTTTAGTAAACTTACCAAGTTGTACACCCATAGTCACTGCTCTGATGGGATCTTTCATGCTCACTAGCTGAGGCCTTTAGACTCAGACTGGGATTCACACCATTGGCACCCCCAATTCCCAGGCCTTTGGGTTTGGATTGGAACTACATCACTGTCTTTGCTGGGTCTCCAGCTTGCAGATGGCTGATCGTGGGACTTCTCAGCCTCCACAATCATGTGAGCCAATCCTGCACATACTAAATCTTCCTACATATTTATGTATATACTAAAGGCCTGGTGCAAGAAATTCGTGCATGGGGGAGTCCCCTCAGCCCAGCCTGCACCCTCTCCAATCCAGGACCCCTTAGGGGATGTCTGACTGCCCGTTTAAACCTGATCCTTGGGATTGGGCATAAACCTGCAGTCGGACATCCCTCTCACAACCCTGGATCTCTGGCACCTAATTGCTCACCTGCCTGCCTGCCTGCCTGGTTGCCCCTAACTACCACCCCCCTCCCCCCCCCCCCCCCGCTGGTCTGATCACCCCTCTGCCTCTGTGTGCCGGTCTGATTGCCCCTAACTGCTCCTCCTGCTGGCCAGGTCACCCCCAACTGCCCCCCTGCTGACCTGGTCACCCCATGCAGCCTGCTTGTTCAGTCATTTGGTTGTCCCTCATTAATCCCCCTGCCGGCCTGGTCATAGGCAGCCATCTTGGGAGGGTGTGAGGGTCAATTTGCATATTACCTCTTTATTATATAGGACTAGAGGCCTGATGCATGAAATTTGTGCAAGGGGCTCGGCCCTCACAGCCCTGGCTTCGTCTGGAAGGTAGTCCAGATGGTGGTTCTGCTGTTTGGTCTAATTAGCATATTAGCTTTTTATTATATAGGATCCTATTGGTCTGTTTCTCTGGAGATTCCTGACTAATACAGATGTCATGCTGGAGAAAGGGTCATTTTTCCTTTCCATCTCTGTGAATAAAGAGAAGAAGAAAGCACAGATGTGCTCTGGATTGCTGTACAACTGTCCCATGGCTGGGGTCTGCAGGAGGACCTGGGGCTCCATGTGCAGCTGATGGTGTCATTGAAGGTACCTTTTTGCTTATTTTTCTGTGGCTAATCCTGGTATCAGAATGTGCAGGAGACACCCTGGCAGATGGAGTGGAGGCGATACCAATGGAGAGAAGTACCTAGAGAAATGCTCCATGGACAGGAATCGGGGTCTCCTTATTCAAAGCAAACATGGTGGAATCACAAGATCTTGGAGCTGGAGGAGATGGGAGGCACAGTGGGAAAGTTCTACACATCAGCTTGGAATATTTATTAAGCCCCTGTTGTTTGCTGGGCCATATTGCTTTCCTGCTCTGGAGAGCCTGTACTCAAAGAGCCCTCTTTCAGTATCTGAGGCTGGACCACCTCTATAGTATCCCTGAAGCATGACCCTCCTTCCTCAACTGGATCACCTTCAGAGATGGAGCACTCACTGCCTCACCTGGGTCAGGGGAGCCAAGATAAAGCTCTCCTGTGGAAATACCACTGTGTGTAGAGATAACGCCTGCATTCTGACGAAGAGCATAAGGAAGAGTATGCATCTTCTTCACTTACCTTTTCTAAATGCCAGGCTCCTATTAGAGGGGGGAATGCAAGTGGCAGGGTTTGGATCTCTTTCCTTTGGCTGTTTTATTTTGTGACAAGAAGTTTCCGGAACAATCTTTTAATTTTGCTGTCATACTTGATTACTTACTTACTTATTTATTTATTTTTTGTTAATCCTCACCTGAGGGTATTTTTTTCTATTGATTTTTAGAAAGAGTGGAAGGGACAGACCGAGAATCCAAGATGGCGGCGTAGGTAAACACCTAAACTGCTGCCTCCCACAACAATTTAAACTGCAACTAAAAGACAAAACGTCTATCACCCAGAACCACAGGAAAGCTGGCTGAGTGGAAGTTCTACAACTAGAAGGAAAGAGAAAAGAGCATTGAGACGTGCACGAGAGCTGAAAAGCTGAGGTACGGAGGCGCGTGATCCGGGCTGGCTGTGGGCGACTGGGTGCGTTGCTTTTTTCAACCCTAACGGAGACAAGCCCCCGATTACTCTGAAATCCAGTCTCTGGGGAGACGCAGGGGACCCAAACTCCTACGGGGAGAAGCTGGACTGTCTGCCAGTGAGGGTGGCTTGCTTGCAGAGCTGTGCGCAGGAATATTTGTTTACTGCACTGGGGCACGGGACTCGCGGATGCCATTGGGGACGCAGAGCCAGCTAACTAGCAGCCATTGCTGTTTGCCATGCCCTAACCTAGTGACACCCTGAGGCCCCGCCCTGCACAACCTACAAACCCACCCAACCTCCAAGCAGCTGAGTTAGCATAAGAAAGGCCTGCCCTATCACAGCTTAATCTAGCAAACTTGCAGCCTGGGTCAGACAGCTCCAAAACCTCCAAACCCCAAGCAAAGAGGAGAAAACTGCAGCTCTCACTGTAGCTCCTGCTGAGTGGCCTCAGACAGTAGCTGACCTGCACCCCATTGGAGATCCAGAAGCCAGTGTACCTAGTGGTCAGTGTGAGACACCAGATTTCAACTCCTCACATCCATAAGTGACACATTCAAGAGACAGACTCAGTGAGCACCAAAGCCCCACTGAAACAAGTCCTGCCCCATAAGTGTGTCTTCAGTCCAGCAGTTCTTCCATTATAGACACAGGGAGTGCTCAGAGCTAATTGGCCTGGAGGTCAATTCTTCCCAGTGTACCAACAGCAATTAAGGCTTAACTACACCAAGACTTTGGACTCAGCCCACAAAGGGGTGTACCAAGGGCGTCCACCTCAGGTGATTGGGGAGGCTGAGCTACTGCCCCCTATAGGTCACCTACCACACAAACCCACTCCATCAACACAGGGAAGCAGCCAAAATGCAGAAACAAAGAAACATGTCACGAATGAAAGAAATGGAGGAAAGCAAACTACTGGATGACATAGAGTTCAGAACCACATGTATAAGGTTACTCAAGAATCTTCTAAAAACCGCTGAGAAACTTGATGACACTTTTGAGGAGCTTAGTGAGACCTTCAAGGACCTTAATGAGAATGCCAAAAAAAATGGAAAAGGACCAGTCAGAAATGAAGCATACACTGTCTAAAATAAAGAATATACAGAAACTCAATTGTAGATCAACGTACCCCAAGAATCAAACCAAAGATCTGAAATATGTGGAAACAAAAAACATGCAACCAGAAAAACAAAAAGAAAAAAGAATCCAAAAATATGAAGATAGTGTAAGGAGCCTCTGGGACAACTTCAAGCGAACCAACATCCGAATTTTTGGGGTGCCAGAAGAAGGGAGAGAGCAAAATATTGAAAACCTATTAGAAGAAATAATGACAGAAAACTTTCCCTACCTGGTGAAAGAAATAGACTTACAAGTTCAGGAAGCACACAGAACCCCATACAAGAGGAATCCAAAGAGGACCACACCAAGACACATCATAATTAAAATGCCAAGGGCAAAAGACAAAGAGAGAATATTAAAAGCAGCAAGAGAAAAACAGTTAATTACCTACAAGGGAGTACCCATACAATTATCAGCTGATTTCTCAACAGAAACTATGCAGGCCAGAAGGGAGTGGCAAGAAATATTCAAAGTGATGAACAGCAAGAACCTACAACCAAGATTACTCTACCCAGCAAAGCTATCATTCAGAGTTGAAGGTCAGATAAAGAGCTTCACAGGTAAGAAAAAGCTAAAGGAGTTCATCACCACCAAACCTGGATTACACGAAATGCTGAAGGGTATCCTTTAAGAAGAGGAAGAAGAAGAAAAAGGTAAAGATAAAAATTATGAACAACAAAATGACATCAAATACATACCTACCAACAAGTGAATCTAAAAATCAAGTGAATAAAAAATCTGAAGAACAGAATGGACTGGTGAATATAATAGAATCAGGGACATAGAAAGGGAGTGGACCGACGATTCTCAGGGGAAGCAGGTGTGAAGGGTGCGGGAAGAGATTGGACAAAAATCTTACTCCTATGGATGAAGACAGTGGCGGGGGGTAAGGGCATGGGGTGGGGTCGGGAATCAGGTGGAGGGGAGCTATGGGGAAAAATAAAAGAGGAACACCTGTAATAATCTGAACAATAAAGATTTATTTAAAAAAAAAAAGAAAGAGTGGAAGGTAGAGGGAGAAACATCGATGTGAGAGAGACACATTGATTGGTTGCCTCCTGAATGCACCCTGACCGGGGCCGGGCATCGAGCCTGCAATTGAGGTATGTACCCTTGACCATAATTGAACTCTCAACCCTTCAGTCCAAGGACTGACACTCTATCCACTGAGCCAAACTGGCCAGGGATGACATACTTGATTATTATACTTTGGATTCTCTTCTCACTAATCCAATGAGGCTTTTGCCACTCCACAGAGACCACACCTGTCAAGGCCACTGGTCCAGATGACCACATTCAGTGGTCAGCATTGCTGTTGTTATTATTTTTTCATATTAACAGCATTCAAAGCAGTAGATCATTCCTGCCTTTTTAGAGCACTTTTTCCTCTTGGCTTTGGTGTCCGCTCACTCTCTTGGTTTTCCTCCTATTCATCAGCCGTTACTTTACAATTTCCTTTTTCACTGCCCTTCTCTGATTCTTTGCTATCTTCTGGCCCAGATGTGGACCAGCCAATTTCCCACTGATTCCTGGTTTCTTCTAGTTGGGATGGTGCTTAGGGACTACAGTGGGTGCTAGGGGTGCTCATTGTTCCTGGGTAGAATATTGCTGCTAGTCCTTTTATTGGTTAGAGCGAGGGACTTTTTTTTTGGGTTGGGGGGAGATATACTTGAATTTATACAGATACTTCAGTTCAGACTCAGGACTAGTAAGTTTTTACATAACATCTTCACTTTCATGTCAGTTTCTTCTTTCTTCCATACCCAAATTCCTGATTCCCAAAGAAACCGACATAATTATTCATTTGCTTTATTCCATAACACACAGAGAATGGTCTCAGGAAAAACAGTAACAACACTACCATTAATGGTTTGATCATGAAAACAGTTCAAGATTTTTTGTGTTTCTTTTTTTGTTCATAATATGTATCTTACTAGGCCTTTCCTGACTAATGATCTAAGTACCCTTCCAGTCATTCTTCATCACTTAATCCTATTTTTTTTGGGGGGGGGAAGGGGCACTAAATTTTTTGGTATTGAGTGATTGACATCAGAGTCTTTCCCCACCTTCTCATTCTAGGATTCCCAGTGTCTGGCACACAATAGGTGCTCAATACATTGGGTTCAATGGGCTAATGAATAGCAAATATTTTTCTTGGGATATATTCCTAATTCTCATTCTCAGTATCCCTCAGCAGAGGGCACTCCTTGAAGGTAAGACCACCATTCAGTCATCTCTGTACCTGCTGTGTCTCTTTGCCTGGCACTTAATAGGTGCTCATAGAGAGCAAATCTAGATTTGGGGATCCTGGAGCTTACAAAATTTGGGGGGCCTTCTTTAGGTAAAAGAATGCAGAATTACAAATATCATATTAGGTAGAAGGCCTTGGGAGGGACCCATTTAAGAGAGGGCCCCTGAAGCTAAAGATTTCTTAGTTTCATGGAAAAACCATCTCTAGAGCTCATTAAAAGTCTGCTGAATGAGTGGATGAGTCAAAGGTAGATTTTAAATGCCTGATTTGACTGGTTTCACTTTCAGTGGGTAGAAACACAAAGAGAAGTGCAAGAATAGGACAGAAAGACCTGCCCATTTTATTCTTGCACATAATTAGGATATATTTTTTTGATCTTTCCAACTTAAGGCAGTTCCCACCTCAGGTCTGTGCCCAACGGGAAAGAAAATAATAGGCACAGTGGCATCACTGAGGCCACTCTATGAGGCAGCTGGTGTTTCTGCCTTCCTGCTCTCCATTCCCCTCCTTTTGCTGACAGCACAGCCATTTCCTTTTGGAGAAGCATCCCCTGCCTCCCAGAGAGGGCTATGCACCCCAGGCCTGTCAAGTTAGCATGTTTCAACCCAAGCTCCAGTCATTTAATGAAGTCACTTCCATATTCTGTGTGCTGTGCACTAGACGCTAGGCTAAGCATTTTATAAACGTATACATTTTATCTTCACCACAAACCTTGGAGGGAAGTAGAATTACTTTTCCTATTTTACAGCTGGAAAAATGAAAGCACAGAGGGGTGAAAGCTATTGTCCAAGGTCCCTATCAGGCAAGTGGTGGAGCAGGGATTCGAACCCAGATAGTCTGGCTCTTGACCAGCACATTGGGTTGCATCTCAATTAGTTCAGGTGAAGGAGAAGACAGCCAAGCCAGTCCCAAGTCTTAATCCCAAGCCTCAGAACGTAGGGGAGGATTTCTCTTTCCAGAGGAACAGTCAGCAGTTCAGACAACGAAAGCTGGATGTTTCCCTGGCCACCATGTAGAGCCAGAGAAGGTTACTGCCACCTGGGGAGAGATGGGGACCTTCCTGTGGAGACCATGAGGAGGCTATTGGCACCCCATCTCAGCCCATGCATGAGGGTCTACCTCCAGGTTTCTCACACACATGAGCCAAGATGTTCTCTTTATTGCTTAAGACAGTTTGAATTGGGTTTTTCTTTTTTTGCTTCTGATCTCAAGACTTTTCAAAGAAGGACTAGAGTAAGAATTTGGTCCTGGAAAAGAATGATGCCCCCAGGCTCTTGGTTCCCCTCTTCCTGCTGGCAGCATGGACAGTGGAGGCTGATGGCATGGGTTTGATTCCTAATTGAGTTACCCTGGCCAAGTCCCTTAAGCCCTCTGAAATGGAGAAAGTTGCCTTTATGGGCAGTGGGTGTGGCTTTAATGAGATAATGTGGGCAAGAGCTCCTGGCATGTAGTACGAGCTTCACACACAAGTCCTCTGTCCTCTCCGTCTTTTTGAGCTCTTTCTTTACTGGCTCTGTTAATCAGTTAGCATCTTCCAGAGAAACACAACCACTAGTGTGTGTGTAAACATTTTTTTATAGGTAGTTAAATAAATATATATAAGCACATGAATGTATGGGTTTATATATAAACATATACTTAAATATGTATACTGTATTTACATTTCTTTAAGGAATTTAAATTCCTTGGGCAGGCAAATCAAGGGACCTCTTGCATAATGGCACAAAATCTGTAGGGGAGGCCAGCAGGCTGGAAACTCAGGCAAAGCTTCTATGTTGCAATCTCCAGGCAAAATTCCTTATTCTCCAGGAAACCTCAGTTTTGTCATTTAGTCCTTCAACTGATTAGCTAAGGCCCACCTGCGTTATGGAGGGTAATCTCCCTTACCTAACGTCAACTGACAGTAGATGTTAGTCATATCTATACATTACCTCCACAGCAACATCTAGACTAGTGTTTGACCAAGACAACCAGGCCCCTGAGCCTGAACAAGCTGACATAAAATTAACTGCCCATTTGCTGAGGCAGTTCCTGTGGGCCTCAGTGTCCCCATCTGTAAACTGGAGACCAGTCCTGGCCTTGACCTTCAAGCTTCTCTTCTATAAATGGGAAGAATGGACAGGAGGGTGCAGGGGGTGAGTGAGGATGCGCCGAGGAGCAGGATGAAGATGATTCTGGACGGAGAATCCTCGCTGTTGTGGGGCAGAAGACCCTGCCAGTTGAGGCCTCTTGTTCCCTGAACCCCTGAGTCATCTCAGGGGAGGAGAATGTAGCATCAGAGCTTGAAGGTGGCTGTTGGCATGTACCAGAGCTATTTATATGACTTCTCCACTCTTCCACAAAGATGATTTCAGCCCCAGAAGGGAGAAAGCACAGCCCTCCTGGTGCAGCTCCGAGCACATAGACAGGCACAGTCTCTCCTAACCCTACAGAGACGCTCCGTGCTTGCCTGGGAGGCCCCGCTGGAGGAAGGTGAGGCAGGAGAGGAGGAGGAGGATGAGGAGGAGGGTGACACAGATAACGACCTGTTTTGTGGGAAAGAACACACACACACACAGTCACACACATTTGCAAGGTGGAGAGCAGCATTTACATCCTGGTTCTGATATTACCTCACTGTTCTGGCTTGGGCAGGCAAGTTAAGGGAACTCTCTGACCTGCAATCTCTTTATCTGTGAATGGGACATCATAGTGATAATACCTTGTGTGCAGGGATGTGGTTAGGATGACACCAGATGAAACATGTGCAGGGTCTTTCATTTCCTACTGTGTCTGCATGGCCTGGGGGCTCCTGAATTTGATCATGTTCACTTCATGTCTCCTAGGTCCCACACGCCACTCTGAGGTCAAGTTCAGCTCTCAGTCATCCTGGGTCTTGGTGTTTATGTTTATTTTTAAAATATGTTTTTATTGATTTTAGAGAGAGGAAGGGAGAGGGAGAGATAGAAACATTGATGAGAGAGAAACATCAACTGGCTGCCTCCCACATGCCCTACCCTGGGGATCGAGCAAGTAACCTGGGCATGCACCTTGACCGGGAATCAAACCATGACCTCCCGGTTCATGGGTTGATGCTCAACCACTTAGCTGCACCGGCTGGGCAGTTTATGTTTATTTTTAGCAGGGAAATGTTATGCTAAGGAAGGGAAGAACTGTTAATGAACATATTATTCAATAATGGGAGATAATAAGCAGCTGCCCTAATTGTATTATGAGTCTGTCACTTGAAGTTTATACCGTGATTAAAGCTCAACGTTTAAAGTATGTTAAAGTGGGAGCTCAGGTTTTCAAGTGCAGGAAACAAAAAAAGAACAATTGCCTAAAAGTGGTGAAATTAATATCCCTTCATTCTTGGCCTTCTGAAGAGCTTTCTGATTACAGATCCCTTCATGGCTTACCCAGGCAGTTGAGGCCGGGGAATGAGATAATTTCCACCAAGCGATGAAATGCCTCACAGAATTATTCTTGGTATTTGAAAAGGCCAGATGGTGAGCATGAATGTTTTGAATGGTTTGAAGGTCATGGAGTGTGTGTACCTTTATCCCTTAGTCACCTTAGTAGTTACCTTAGTAACCCCGAGAGGCAGGCGTTATGATGCCTGTTTTTGCAAATGGGGCCACTGAGGCCCAGGGGTGATGTGACTAGTCCTAAGGAGCAGACCAGAGCAGGGAGTTGTCCCAACCACAACCCAACCTGCCTGCTGAAGACCAAATGAGCTGTGAACAGAGACCTGCTCTGTGAAGGGCCAGGCCTTCGAAGGGCTTTTTAAAAAATATATGTTTTTATCAATTTTTAGAGCAAGAGGAAGGGGGGGGGGGGGCGGACAGAGAAATATAAACATGGATGAGAGAGAAACATCATTGGTCAGGTGCCTCTGGCATGCTCTCTTCTGGGGATCGAGCCCGCAACCTTGGCATGTGTCCTGACTGGGAATCAAACCGCGACCTCCTGGTTCATAGGTCAACGCTCAATCACTGAGCCATGCCGGCCGGGTGAATGGCTCCTTTTGAACGGCCCTAGGGCACAGTGTGATGTGTTTAAGTCGGAATTGCAGTTCACAGGCCAGTCACACTTTAGTTCTGAGGCCCAATTCTATCCCTCCTGTCCCTTCCTGTCTGAGTCTGTTTCCATTTGTGCAGAACAGCTAGGTTTCCCAAGGCCAGTGCCCTGTAAATGGGCCTGAGATGCCTGGACTTGGCAAGTATTTATGCATCATGCTTACGGTTACTTTCTTTTATGGCTAACAGTTTTGGTTTTCTAATTAGGGGAGTGATACACAATTTTAGTTTACAGTAAATCCATTTAAGCTTTTTAAGATTGTGTAGATATAAAAAGATTGGAATAGATAATAGAGATGGTAGTAGCAGATATGACAGTAACAATAATTGCAAAGGTTTATTGAGTGCTTATGAGGGGCCAGCCATGATTCTTAGCACTTTCTGTTTAACTCATTTAATCCTCCAACCATTGAGGTTGGTTACTATGAGCTCCACTGTACAATGGAGCAAACAGAGAGACAAAGACTTTTATTTATTTATTGAAAAAATTTTATTTTTATTTTTAAAATCTTTATAATTGAAAGTATGACATGTGTCCCTTTTTTACCCACCATTGACCTCCCCCCCTCTTCACCGCCCCATTGTCTGTGTGCATGTGTTATGCATGTATGCAACAAGTTCATTGAATGGTCTCTTCCCACCCAGCCTCCCCTGCCTTCCCGGAGGGACAGAGACTTGACTTTCTTGCCAAAGTTGTGTGACTAGTAAGTGGCGGAGCTGGGATTTGAACCCAGACCCCTGATTGCAGAGTCCATACTCCTACGTAGTTATGCATGTGGGGTACAAGTGAGTGGTGTTTGGGGAGCACTGGCCGGAGTTGTGCCTGGGATGACCAGCTTGCTTCAGTTTGCCGGGATTTTCTTGGTTTTAAACCTGAAAGTCCTGTGTCCTGGGAACCCTTGTCACTTCGTTATGCCTCAGTCTTTTCCAATCTCTTCTGAGATCTCATCACCGTATATGCCAGTGAGACAGGTTAAGTATAAGTCACCAAACAAAACATGCCAGCTACCTTCTGCACACTCCCTACTGGGTATTGAGCCCACAACCTGGCATGTGCCCTGAATAGGAATCGAGTCAGTGACCTTTAGGCACAAGGGGATGACACCCAACCAACAGAGCCACACCAGCCAGGACAAGGGCCATGTCATAGCTTATTGAACCAGTTTCTCCCTGATGGACATATGGATTGTGGGGAGTAAACACACATCTCCCCTAACTGTATAAGTAACATCCAGAAACCCTTGCCAAAAACAACAAAATAAAGTGCCTGTCTGCTGTATGCGTAACCAACAGTGGCACTTGCCTGACGGGCATAAACAATGGGGTGAAAATATACCATATTTCCATCTACAGCAGAGTAACAATTATTGTATTGGGATGTACGGATATACGAAATCTTGGCACACCAGCATGGATCATGCAGATGAAAGAGTCCTTGCCCTGGCTGGTGTGGCTCTGTTTGTTGGGTGTCATCCCCTTGCACCAAAAGGTCACTGGCTTGATTCCCATTCAGGGCACATGCAGGGTTGTAGGCCCAATCCCCAGTAGGGACGTGCAGAAGGTAGCCAATCGATGTTATGCTCTTGTATCAGTGTTTCTCTCTTCTCCCTTCCTCTCCCTCTAAAAATCAATAAACGATTCTTAAAAGAAAAAAGAGTCCTCATTGGTGCATCTGAAATAACAGAAATAAAGATGATGGTGATGATGATGCTGGCAGCTCTGTTTCTGGCATTCACTCTGTTCCAACATAGCGCCAGGCACTGTGTTATGTGCATCGCCTTAATGAACTCACGCAGCCCCTGTGGGTAATACCATCACTTTCATCTCCATGTTACAGACGAAGAAACAGAGGCACAGAAAAGCTTTCAAAATGGCCACGCTCATGCAGCTAGGAAGCGATTATGTGGAGCCTTGATCCAGGGCAGGAGCTCTCAACTTGGGAGAAGACACGGCCCCTGGCATTGGTCTGGTGGGTGAAAATGTGCCCATTCTTCTTCGTGACTGTGGAGCATCCCATAGCATGGCTGTGTCATAGCTCACTGAACCAGTTTCTCCCTGATGGACGTGCGGCGTCCAATGGTGATGGACGTTCCCACCATTTCCTGTTATAAATAATTCTGAAACATACATGCATGTGGCTATCTGCTAGTGCACACTGTTGAGTATTTTTCCAGGATAGTGTGGTGGGCAGGATCCTAAAGTCAACCCCAAGATTCCAGCCCCCCGGTTATTCCAATCTAGATATTTCTGGGAAGGGATGCTGCAGAGGTAATTAAAGTTCCAAGCCAGTTCACCTCAGATACCAAGTTTATCCAGGTGATTGTCTGATCAGAGGAGCCCTTGAAAAGTAGAGTTTTCTCTGACTGGGAGCAGAAGAAGCCAGAAAGATTTGAAGCAAAAGAAGGAGCAGCACACTGCTGTTGCTTGAAGATGGAGAGTCTATGCGAAGAGGAATTCGAGTGACCTTTAGGAGCTGAGAGTGCCTCTTGATTGAAGACTTCAGGCCTGAACGGCAAGGACCCGAATTCTGCCCTTACCAGGAACGAGCATGGAAGAGGACCCGAGGTCCCTGAGAACCCAGTGGCCGGCACTGGGATTTCAGTCTGAGCGGGGACTCCACCCTGGGTGAACTTCTCACTTGAGGAACCGTACGCTAATAAGTGGGAGTTGCGTTCATTGGCAATTCCTTTCACAGTAATAGAAAATGAATACAGATGGTTTCTGAAAGGCAGAATCAATAGTTATCTGCACTTAAAACCTGGGTCATTCGGCAAATATGTGTTGCCCATCTGGGCCAGGTCCACTCCAGGCTTTGGAGACTCAGCAGGCAACAATGCAATCACACATCTGAGCCTCTTGAAGCTGACATTCTGTGGGAGTGTCTTTTGCGGGGGGAGGCAGATAATGAAAGCAACATGTACAACATATGAAGAGCTAGAGAGTTTTGTGGGTGCTATGGAAAAAGAGAAGGCAGGGAAGAGGGAGAGAGTGAGCAAGAGAGAGGGACAATGTGTATGTATGTGTGTATGATTAATGTGTGACTAGGAACACAGTGGTATGTGACTAAAGACTTAAAGGGAATGAGCCATACAGAAAAGCATTCCAGGTAAAGGACATAGCAAGTACCAAGGCCCTGAGGCAGGGACATACCTGGTGAGTTCAAGAAGATTTTAGGGAAGAGTGAGGAGGGGGAGAGTAGTAGGAACTGAGATCAGAAAGGTAATGACATCCCAGATCCTGCAAAGACCATAAAATAGTGTCAATTATACTCTACTCCACCAAGTTTGCAGAATCCCTCTGTCCACTCTTCCACCATGGCCAATACCTGTTAAGATCAAATACAACATGTTTATCTATTGGGTGGATGAATAATGCTGCCTCCTTTTTCTAACTGGCATTTCTGGATCGCAAGTGAAGTTGGAATCTTTCCTGATCTCGATTGCCCATGCTTACCTCCTTCCCTCCCCCAGGACCCAATCCCCATATATTACAAAGAAGAAAGCTTGATATTTCTGTATGGACCTCACAGGACATGGGATACAGAGAGGCAGTCCCAGGCTTTTTATTCCATCGAGTGTGGACACATCTATACTCTGTAAATTCCCTCCTTCCCTTCCCCACTGACAAGCCCTAATCAGAATGCAGTGAGTGAAACTGATGCTGTATAGGAATAACCTTGAGTCTACTTGAACACACATTTGCAACATTTAGCACTTTTTAAAGTTAGCAATAGATTACTTGGCAATACAGCTCACAACTTCTTGCAACACAGCATATCTTGGTTGATTATTGATGGCAGAACATGGACAGTGTGCGTGTGTGTGTCTTGAATGAGAAAGAGCAGACCTCCATTGCCCGTCTCCCTCAGAGCCACGAGGTTACTTATCAGGTACAAGCTACTTCGGCCCATCTCATGCACCGGCATCAGGTGACTCTGCAGCCTTGGAGTTGACTCTAGCTTAGGTGTCCTTGGGCCTTTCCCTTTCCTGCCAGCTGGATCACCTTCCCGGGAGGTCTTCCCAGAGGGCTCTCTTGGACTGGGGCCCCAGATGGCCATTGTCAGCTGCTTAGTACCTTGGGAGCCTGGTCATGGCCACGTGAAAACAGAAGCAGAGACCAGGGTGATGTTTCTATGAGTCAAGGAAAGGCAAGATTGCCAGCAAACCAGCAGAAGCTACAAGAGAGGCCTAGAACAGACTTCTCAGAGCCCTCAGGAGGAACCAGCCCTGCGGACACCTTGATCTTGGGTTTCTGGCCTCCAGAAGAGTAGACAATAGATTTCTGTTGTTTGAACCACTCAGTTGGTGGTACTTTGTTATGGCAGCTCCAGGTCACCAATACACAGACAAAATGCAAGTGGTTTGGAAGAGTGGAGTATGGAGTTTGGGGTCGGGGTATCTCAAGGACATAAATAAAGAGGTAAGGGTCCTGCATTAGGTTTAAAACTTCAACTGCCCCAACATAGGAAGGGAGAGTTATGGAGTGGGGGCCTTGGATTTAAAATCTGGCTCTACTGTGTGATCTTGGGCTGGTTACTTAACTTCTCTGAGCCCCAGAGCAACTGTATTTCCGAAAAAGCACCATGTTATCCACCGAGAGTTTATTCCTGAGGCCCATCTTATAACATAAAATCCTATAAGTGACCAGGAATATCAAATAGAGCTACATTATGTTTTTATAGACACCTGTTGAGGATGTAAAGCGAGGCACTTATTACAGAGGCTACAAGGTGATTGTTTCCTTAGGGGCATCTTTTCTTCCATGGGCTGGGCTGCCTGAGGTATTAAAACACAAGAATCTAAGAAACACAGACAGACAGCGCTGCCTTCTTTTCCTGGTGACTCAGACTGTGGCTGCAAAGTCAACCTGCATTCTATCTTCAAGGTGTCCTAGGAACTGCATTCAAAATGAGGGTCTCCTGTCTGGAGGGTACCAATGTCATTTTGAACTTTTGGATGGCACAAAAATTTGTGAATGGCGAGGGCTGAGGTAGCACAGTTTCCATGGTGATGTGAGAAGCCAGTGTCAGCACCAAGAGTAAACACGTAGGTGGTTTTAAATGTAGGGTCTTATTTGAAGGGAGAATGGCCTTAAACTGTGTAGGGGGAGAATGGACCCTAAAGTGTATGAGGTTGTCATTCCAGGTGATCCAAGCTGGGATTCCTTTGACCACAGCAGTTTATGTAATGAGTCCTGATGTGTGTATGTGTGTGCGTGTATGTGTTCACGTGCCTGTGTGTCTCTGTGTGTATATATGTGCTTCTGCATATCTCTGAGTGTATAGTTATGTGTATTTGCATAGGTGTGTGTATGTGTTTATGTGTATATGTCTCTGTGTGCAGATGCGTGTGTATATCTCTGTATGTATATCTCTGTATGTATGTATGTGTACTCTACATATGTGCTCGAAACTCTTAGGGCTTTCTAGTACATAGAAAGCCCTAAATGAGTTGTGTGTGCTAAAGTATGCACATGCTCATATATCTGGGTGCCTATGCATGCATCTCTCTGCATGTATATTAGTGTGCATGCATATGGGTCTTTGTGTGTTTATGCATGTGTATCTGTTTATGTATGCATGTTTTATATGTGTTACATGTGGTTATACAAAATGTTATAGGTTGTATGTGTGCACCCGTGTATATGCACACACTCACCAGTGTCTTTGTATACATGCGTGTTTATATATGTGACCATATGTATGTGTAAATACGTGTATATATACATGCTTATGTGTCTCTGTGTTTGCATATGTATGTCTGTGTGTCTGTGTGTGTGTCTCTCTGTGCATGTGCTGTTATTCTCCACTCCCACACCCTAGGCAGACATCACTAGTCAATTACAGCAAGACTCACACTCCTTCTGTGCAGGGCTTCTCCCACCGCTGGCTGTGAACTGGGCTTGGCTGCAAGAGGAAACCAGTGTGCGTTCCCAGGTCTCCAGCATCAAGGTCAAGCTGCTCAGACCGACATTCGAGGCTTTTCAGAGCCTGTCTCTTTATTTTCTGCCTCAATCAGTTCCCTGAGCTCCAACAGGCTCATTCCTCACTGATCTTTTGAACAGGTTTCTTCTCAGCTAACAGGGTCATTACGCATATGGTTTCTGAAATTAACCTCCATGGGTTCAGTTCCTGGTCTGATTTGGGCAGCTTTGAGTAAATCATTTAACAACATAGCCTCACTTTTCTTATTTGCAATCTGCAGATGATAATAATAATATCTACTTCACAGAGTTGATGTGAGGGCAAAACAAGATCATTCATGTAAGGTCCCTAGTACATAGAAAGCCCAAAATGAGTTGTGTGTGTTAAAGTAATATTGTAACATCTGGTTGGCATCTGTTTCTCTATTGAACATCTCTCCACTATCCATCCACTTCCTATCAGCCCCTGGCCTCCCCCATTCCCTTTAAGTCACCTCCTCCCACAATTTGTCCTTTCCTGTCTTAGCCTCTCACAGGGCCACCATGTTGTCAACCTCAGGTAGGCAACATTCACCTGCCTTGCTGGAGCTATGCTGGAGGGGCCCCCATCATAGAACATAAGGTGACAGGTGGCCCCTCATCGTGTGCCACTGGTGGTCCTGTTTCCATGGACTTCCAGTCACATAAGGGGACAAATCTTGCTGTATCCAGGAGACCAAATGCTCCTGAAGGCCAAGGTCTAGCCTTAGTCACCAGCACCCAACACAGTGCCTGGCACATACTAGATGCTCAATTAATGTGGGTGGAATGCATGGAACATGGAAGGGCTGAGATCCCACCTGGTCTTTCTCACGCAGGGATGAGGTCAACATTGGTGGTCAGTGATGGGGTAAAATGTTGAGAATCACATGGAGGATTCATGGGGTCAAGTGGAAATAGAGTTGGGCAGAAAACTTCAGGCCCAATCTTGTTCCCTCAACCTCTGTTCAGGAGGCCTCTGAACAGCTCACCCACTGCCTAATAGCTTCCTTTTAGTGCCCTCTGTGGTCAGCCACCAGCGGGACAGGTTTCCTGGCCTTCGCAGTATTGCTGCTTTGGACTGGGGGCTGTCCTGTGCACCGTAGGATGTGTAACAGCATCCCTGGCCTCCACCCACTAGATGCCAGTAGCCGCCCCCCCGCCCCCCCCCCGCCACCCCCACCGCCAAGTTGTGACAACCCAAAACACCTCCAGACATGGTCGAATAGTCCCAGGAAGACAGCATTACCCCAGCTAAGATCTACTGGGTCCTGCTCCCTGGAGCAGCTTTGCCCTCAGGTCCTGGCTGGGTGATAGCTGCCTGGAAAGGAGTAAAAGCTGGGAAAGATGAGTCTGTCATTCCATTTATATAGTAAATCAATAATTTAGGGTTTTGAGACTTGGCACAGGGGCAGCAGGGATTCTTCCGATGACTGACCCAAATCTTAAGGCATGAACTTGGACCTTGGGGGACAAAGGCGAAGGCTGGAAGCTTTCGGCTAATGTAATATTCCCTTTCTGGTATCTGGTGAGTAGTGACTGGGTTACGTTGGGAGGGGGAGGGAACGGGGCCACCTGGGAGATTTCTGGGATTTTGGAGATTGTGCAACATGGCCAAGCCTTCCTCTTTTGGATCAGGTTGACACTCAGGACAGCGGCTTGTCACCTGGTCAGGAAAGCCTCCCAGAGCTTCCCTTTCCCCCGCCCCTCCCCTGATTGACTCAGCTCCATGGACTCCACTTGGGCCAGACCCTCCAGGAAGGCTTCTCTGACACCCATCCTCTCAAGCTGGGTTGGGGTTCCTCTGAGACCTCCACCCCCCCATGCTTACCCCATCACAGTCCTCAATGCATCAGGTTCTACTTGGTGACTTGTCAGTCTCTGCCCCATGGCCATGGCCTCTGGTTCTTGTCCAACTCTGAACTCTCAGTGCCTACACATGGGCCTGCCACATAGTAGGTGGTCATCTCTTCACTCAATGCATTTTGTTGCCAGGCACAGTGGTGCTCAAACAAGACTCAGCCCCTGGCTCATGGCACTATGTCTCCTGGGGAAGCCAGACACAAAGTTACATCATGTCCAGCCACAGAAGCAGCCACAAAGGGTGTCAGAGCACAGACAGAGTGGGGCCAGTGGTCAGAGTTGAGCTGCGTGTCCTGTAGGGTGACCAGTCGTTTCAGTTCCCCCAGAACCGAGGGGTTTCTTGAGCTGGAGAACGTTCAGGAGAAAACCGGGAAAGTCCTGGGCAAATTGGTATGGGCTGGTTATTTTATCACTGGCACCAGCCTAGGAGAGTTACAGTATATTACACAATTGAATCCTCAGAACAACCCTGTATAGTCAGTACCAGTGTTAAACCTCATTCAACAGGCCAGAACCAGGTCCTAAGAGTGTAGGGACGAGTTAGGGGCAGGGCTGGGTAGGAAGCCCAGACTCTGGGGCTCTGATTGTTTTGCCATATTGATTCCCTTAGGGCTAAATGAAGGTGATGCCCATTTTTATGGTACAATGAGCCATCAGGCTCTTTCCCGTGTGTGAGTGTGTGTGTGTGTGTGTGTGTAATCTTGAGCCTATATCCATCCATCCTATGGAATCTGTGGGAGACTCTGGGTGTCTTAGTGGCTCCCAGGCCAGGCAATGGAGCCTCTGGGTTGAAGCATATCAGATTTTTATTTGGATCTTGACTTCATCTTGTGAAATAAAACCTACCTGTTTTTCCATAGAGGACATGGAGACCCAGAGAAGTTGAGTGACTGGCCCAAGGTCACACAGTGATGAACTCATGACTTTCAGCTCTTGATCCGTTGCTGTTTTGGGTTCTGGGTTAATATATAAACTCTAACATCCAAATCATGGCTCTGCTAGTGACCAACTCTAAGACCTTGGCCAAGGAATTAACTTTTCCAAGCCTCAAATTCCTCATCTGTCAAATGGATGTAACTCTAGGCTTCTCCTTAGGGTTATCCGGAGGCATTAATGAGACGGTCCATGTAAAGAAGGCTCTTAGCAGTACATGCTAAAGTTCCCAGAGCACAGTGGCTGCTGCCTTTAAATCCCCCAAATACATATTCCTTTGCAGGGCCCAGTCCTGAAGCTAGAAGCCAAGGGATCTATGATCTTACACCCTCCTGGCCAGAACCAGTCTCCAGGTTCTACAGGTTCTGAGGAGATGCCCAACTTCTGCGAACTGCATATCCCTCCTGCCTCCTGGGAGCCCATATTCCAAATGCAGCTAAAATTGGCCCTCGAACAGCTTTCACAGAGCACGTTGCAGCTTTTTTTGGGTCTGGAGAGCCAGTTTCCATAATGAAAGTGGCACAGAAGGAGAGACCCAGCTAAAAACAGCCACCGCCCAGACTGATGTTAACAGGATGCAGCCTCCCCTGTCATTTGGGGACTGTGGACGCTTCGACTTCCGCAGCAGCTTTCCCCATCCCCACTAGGTGGCAGCATGGCAACGCGCGGCGGGGACCGCGCCCCAGGACCATAACAAAGAGCCACTTGTGAAAATGATGCCCATAAAATACGCACCAGCCACAAAATTCCCCACTAAATTATTTCCCTTTTATTTGGGGCAGTTATTTGCATTGCAGGAGCTCCGCGGAAGCATCTCTTCTCAGGGCTGTCTTAGTGCCTCGGAAGCAAAGCTAAAAAATGGTCTGAGCACCGTGGTGTCCTTGCAGCAGGCGTGTTCCCCCACCCAACTGGACTTAGGGCGCCATTAGGCTTTGGGTCCAATGTCCTAGCTGAAGTTTTGAATTTTCCAGGGGAGGTAGCGTAGATTGGGTGGAAATGCACCAATTGGAGGCTCATGGTTCTGCCCTAGGTGGCCCGTTCCTTCCCTGTCTGGGCTTAGGCACGGAGTTTTGGCTCTGGAGTGTGGCTGCCTTGTTCTCAGGTCACTAAATCGTCCAGGAGGGCACTCCTGGAGGCCTCCTCCTGGGCCACAGTGAGGAATAGATGAGTCACAGATGTGGATTTCTTATAGCACTGCCTGCCGCACAAGGACTCCAGTGCCAGCTGTGTTCTCAGTGTGTCCTGGGTCAGGTATGTAGCAGCCCCGCAACAAGCAGTAACTCACGGGGCCTCACTGCCCTTGGTTGGGGTGGCAGGAATGATCTTCAAGGAGGAGTTTCTCAAAGGGCCGGCAGCATCCGTTAACACCTGCGCTTGTCGGAAACTAGAATCTTTCTTCACAGCATCTCCGAGGATTTCGTGGCGCATTGAAGTTTGAGGAGCGCAGCTACCAGGCACCTTTCCGCCCCTGAGACCTGGGGTTTAACCCATGCCTGTGTGAGCTCCAGAAGGAGAGACCCAGCTAAATAGCTACCAGAGAGCAGCCTTCAGGCAGCGCCTGCATTTTAGCCCTTTCTCCTGCTTTTCTCCAACTGCCTGGGCACTCAGGTGTGATGGAAATGGGGGGTGGGGTTCCAGAAGGGGGGTGATGCTGCAGTGGGCCCGGCTGCACACTACACACTTCCTCAACTCCCACATGTGGATCCCCTGTCTCTGGCCACAGCATCCTCCCCATCACCCCAGTGATCAGAAACAGACTTTGTCTGAGATTCTCTCTGGCCCTCCCTACCCTGAGCCCTGTGGATCCCGCCACCAAAATATCTCGCACCAGGTGCTCGCCAGGCCTCCTCTGCAGCCCTCACTCTCGTTCTCCGTCATCCAGCTTTCTTGGGAACCATCCCCACATCTCCTAACTGTCCCCCCTGTCCGCATCTCCTGATTTCCCCTGCACCCCTACACACATCTGCCAAATTCTCTTCCCCGCTGACCTCTGACTGGGTTTCACTCTGCGGTCCAAACTCCTGTGCTCGCGCCACAGCTCCATCTCAGCTTCCTTCTTCTTCCTCTAGATCAGCCGCCTCTCATCATGCCCAATCCAGGCCACAGCCCGTTGTAGATAAAGTGTGACTGGTGCACAACATGCCCGTTTGATGACGTGTTGTCTATGGCGCTTTCAGGTTGCAAGGGCAGAGGTGAGTAGCTGCAGCAGAGACCCTACGGCCTGCAAAGCCTAAGGCATTTACCATCTGGCTATTTTCAGATGCTGATTATCTCTGTCCTAGATCCAGCCCATGCTGGATGGCATTGCACGCTGGTCCCTCACACACACTCCACACTTTTGAATCCCTGGGCCCCTGCCCACTTTTGCCAGGAACCATCCTGTCGGCCTTGGGGGCCCAGCTCCAAGCTGCCCTGGGCATTCCTTCCTCAAGCATTCACAGCATGGGCCTGGCGTGCTGTGTGCTGGGATGATGTCCTTGCTCCCAGGGGCCCACGAGCTGCTGACTCAGCTGCTGATCAGAAGGACCTTTTGGGCCTTAAAGTAGCAGCCGAGGCCTCTCATGTTAGTATTGCAGCGTCCTGCTGGCCTGAGGCCAGGGTTCTACAGCACTTAGTGCCCTGCGCAGTGCAGGTCACCATAGTCCATTTGAGTAAATGAATGAATTTCTTTTCCCCTGGTCCCTTTCTGGGTCGTCGCCCTGGGGGCCAGACTCCATCTCCCCTGGGCAGCCAGGTGCCCTGGGATCCCATGCAGGCCGGATGCTGCTGATCTCCATGCTTGCCCACTTTCATCACTTTCATATGCAGATGCATTGCCGCAGATCTTGTTAGAATGCAGATGTCAACCGCTGGTCTGGGATGGAGCCCAAGGTTCTGCATTTATAACAAGTTCCTGGATAATATGGATCCTGCTGGGCGACGGACCACACTGAGTAGCAAGGATTGGCTTTGTCCAGATGAGCAGAAAGGACGTAGGGGGAGAAAAGGGGCCCAGTCTCTCCTGGAGATTTTACTGTGCAGCCAGCAGGAAACTGAACCTAGAGCCACCAGCCTACGACTGTGAAGCTTCCTTCCAAATACCCTCCCCTCCCTTCCAGCATCACAGCCACCTACACTGTGGTCCTCAAAGTGGGGCTCTGACCCCGGCACCAGCAGCGCCTGGGGACTTGTACAATGTGTGTGCTAAGTTCTACCTCAGAGCCACAGGTGGGAGCACACTGCCCTTCGAATGTCTGATCCTGGGTGCACCTGTTGGTTCCTACCTCATCTCCCTGCCTCTGGCCACCCCCCATCCAATTTGCCATTTATTTTGTAGTGACAGTGAGTTTCCAGAAATGTCAATCTGACTAGAGTTGCTCATCTGCTTACAACCTTCCAAGCTCCCCATCACCCTCAAGCCCATAGCAGAGCTTCAAGGCTCTCTGAGGTCTGAACCCTCCCAGGAGGTCCCCAGTGTCTGGAAGGACAAACATCGAAGATGGGGAGTTATTCTCCACCAGGTGCTCTGTTAGCAGGGGCTGAAAGGAGGCCTTTTTAATGGTCTGGAAAGGGTTTCTGACTTTCTCTGTGCTCACTAGGAAGTTCAGCTCTCCAGAACTCTCTTGTTATTGGAAAATATTTTGGGAAAAAACTCTGGCTCCTTTACCTCTTGTTCATGTTATCCTTCAAGCTGCTTGCAGAAGTTCTGGGGCATAAGCGCAAGGAAGAGCCTTGCACACAAGTTTGCATCCTCCAGCCTTCCCTTCTCTCCTAGCCATCAGCTCCCGTCAGCTTGTCTGCTTACTGGATTACTGGGGGCTTATACAGTTTCTGACGTCTGGGTCTCATGCCCAGGGACTCTGTTTTCATTGGTTTTGGGGTACTGCTGTTTTTAAAAGCACCCCGTCCCCACCCCGATGAACCCCATGGCAGCCAAGATTGAGAACTGAATTTGGCCTGAGATCTGCTGCTGGAGTCCAGAAAGCCTATTTAACAAGAGCTGGAAGAACTGTTTTCTTTGCTTGAAGAATAGGGCGTCTATGGGCCCAGCCGCCTGAGCCCCACTGCTGATTCCTATCTGACACAAGGCTGGGGGGACCTGGATCTTAGAGGCATCCAGTTGAGCCCACCCAATGGGGCAGGGGTTGAATCTAACAGTGACTGCATTCCACACACATCCACTCTTTTCATCTTTCAGGATACCTGGCCAGGTAAGTGTTATTATCTTGACATCACAGACCAATAAACTGGGATTTGATGAGCTTTTAATAGGCTACCTTTAATCTTCGCTGCCCAGTTGGTGTGGCTGCTCAGTGGCTGAGTGTCAACCCAGGCACCAAGAGGTCACTGGTTTGATTCCTGGCCAGGGCACATGTTGTGGGCTCAATCCCCAGCAGAGTGTGCAGGAGACAGCCAGTCGATGGTGTTTCTCTCTCATTGATGTTTCTATCTCTCTTGTTCTCCCTAAAATCAATGAAAAAAATATAAAAAAAGAACTTACACCTTTGCTGAGTGCTTCACATCCATTTCCTTACTGAAAGACATGAGATACAGATATTGTCATAGCTGAAGAAGTAGAGACTCAGAGAAGTACAGTTACGTGATTAAGGTCACACAGCTCTCGGAGGAACATGAACCTGGGTTGAGGTCCTAGAGCCCTTTCTAAAATAACCCTAAACTCTAGCTTCCCAGCCCTCTCTAACCTTCATCTCTAACACTGAGCACACATTAAAGACCAAAACAGGTGCAAGGAACCTGTAAGATAGCATTGTATGCAGGTTTTCCCTGATTCGTCCCAGCAGACAGAGCAGGGAAGGTTTTAATTGTCATTTGAGGACATGTTGGAAATTGTGTTAGTAAAAATTACTTTATGTAATGAACTCTTATTTTTTTTTTAAATGAATCTTTATTGTTCAGATTATTACAATTGTTCCTCTTTTTTCCCCGCTTAGCTCCCCTCCACCTGGTTCCCACCTCATCCTCTGCCCTTACCTCCCCCACCACTGTCCTCATCCATAGGTGTACGATTTTTGTCCAGTCTCTTCCTGTACCCCCCACACCCTTTTCCCCCTGAGAATTGTCAGTCCACTCCCTTTCTACGCCCCTGATTCTATTATATTCACCAGTTTATTCTGTTCCTCAGATTTTTTATTCACTTGGTTTTTAGATTCACTTGTTGATAGATATGTATTTGTTGTTCATAATTTTTATCTTTATCTTTTTCTTCTTCTTCCTCTTCTTAGAGAATACCTTTCAGCATTTCATATAATACTGGTTTGGTGGTGATGAACACCTTTAGCTTTTTCTTATCTGTGAAGCTCTTTATCTGACCTTCAATTCTGAATGATAGCTTTGCTGGGTAGAGTAATCTTGGTTGTAGGTTCTTGCTGTTCATCACTTTGAATATTTCTTGCCACTCCCTTCTGGCCTGTACAGTTTCTATTGAGAAATCAGCTGACAGTCTTATGGGTGCTCCCTTGTAGGTAACTAACTGTTTTTCTCTTGCTGCTTTTAATATTCTCTCATTGTCTTTTGCTCTTGGCATTTTAATTATGATGTGTCTTGGTGTGGTCCTCTTTGGTGGATTCCTTTTGTTTGGGGTTCTCTGCACTTCCTGGACTTGCAAGTCTATTTCTTTTTAAATTTATTTATTTATTTTTATTGTTTTAAGTATTACAAATAATAGTACATATGTCTCCTTTTTTTCTCTCCCATTGACCTCCCCCCGACCTCCCCTACCCCCCAGTAATGCCTTCACCTGCCCGTCCCCCCCTCCCCCAGTGTCTTGTATCCATTGATTGTGCTTATATGCATGCGTACAAGTCCTTCGGTTGGTCTCTTACAGCCCCCCTCGCCCAACCTCCCCTGTCTTCCCGATGTAGTTTGACACTCTGTTCAATGCTTCTTTGCCTCTGTATCTTTTCCCCACCATTTCTTTCCTTTAAAAAGTTTTGCCTTTGCAGACTAGAAGTAAACATATAATAACAAAACAAAACAAAAATAAATAAAAAATAAAAAATGTTTGAGTCCCAATTTCAATGTCTAACAGTTCTGAGTCCCCGTTTCAATGTCTAACAGTTCCTTATGTGATCATGTCAGCAATGATATCTGGATGGCTGGGCTCTCAAAAGGACTTTTGAGCTGGAACCTGAGGCCGAGAGTGTTGCCTCTGCACAGAGCTGAAGAAAGTGCTCCTGGCAGACATCAGTGGTGAGGTAAGATAAAGGTGAAGGCTGTGAAGTGGGAAGGAATACTCACAAACAAGTGACAGAAAGGAAACCTGTGTGTTTGGCACTGTATTAGGTATGTGCTGCTTCCTAACAGAATACCGCACTCTTGGCAGCTTAAAACACACTTGTGATCTTGTATAGGGCCAGAGGGTCAGCAATTTGGTCAAGACTTAATTGGGTCCTCTGCTTAGGGCTGCAGTCAGGGTATCGGCCAGATGGCATTTTCATCTCAAGGCTCATCTGGGGAAGGACCTGCTTGCAGCCTCATTCATGTTGTTGGCAGAATCTGTTTCCTTGTGGCTACTTGACTGAGGATGCTGGTTGCTGGTTGTTGGGTGGAGGCAGCTCTCAGGTCCTTGAGTCTGAAGTTCCTAGAGTTCCCCAGCAAATCTTTTGCCATATGGGCTTCTTCCACATGACTATTTCATCAAGCGAGTAGGGATCTCTCAGCTCAGGGAGAACTCAGTCCTTCTTTTAAGAGCTTTCATTTGATTATGTCAGGCCCACTCACAATGCGCTCCCTATTGATGAACTCAAAATCAACTAATATGGGACCTTGATTACAGCTACATATCTCTTCACTGTTGTCATATTCTTTTGGCTAAGGCAAGTCCTGCCCATCCTCAAAGGGAGGACATTTATAGCCTCGAGAGCATCAGGGACAGAGATCATGGGGCTTGTCTTAGGATTCTGCCTCCCATAGATACATTGTGAATGAGAGTGGGGACTTATGCCAGGTGCTACTAGTTGCCTTCTCAATACTTCACCTCCCTTTTTTCATTAGCAATAAAACCCTGATTTTATTTAGGACACAAAGTGCCCACCTAAGAAGGTTTGGCTTCCCAGGCTGCTCCCTTGAAGCTATCATGGTGATGTGACATAGTTCTGGTCAATGACTTGTAAGTGGCAACCTGAAGAAAAGTTATCCCTTTCCTGATAAAAAGGGACAGACCCAACTGGCATGTAACTTTTCTTCTTTGCTTCTTTCCCTTTTGCTGCCTGGAACTTGGACACAAAGCCTGGAGGCGGAGCAGCCATCTTGTGACCATGAGGCTTCCTATTTTCTGAGAATGGCAGAGCAAGAAGATAGAAGGGGCCTGGGTCCCCAAGGGCATTTTGGAGCTCTCTGGACCACTTCTGGACTTCTTGTAACATGAAAAAAATATCTAACATTTGGATATGCAAGTATATTTAAGTTTCTGGTACATGTAGCCAAATGCAATCCTAACATACAACCGTATAAAACCAAGTCAGGTCATGGAGGTCCTTGTTGGTCACATAATGGAGTGTGGGTTTTATTCTAAGTTAAACAGGAAGATGCTGAAGGCTTTGTTTGTTTTTTAGAGAAACATCTTTTATTTGGGTAGCATGTCCCCAAACAGATCAGTAAGTAAAATAGATTCCAGAGAATATGGCCCTGTGCACAGCCCTCCTCTTCCCCCCCCAAAAATAACCCTGGGGGTGAACATTCCCCATCCACCTTGGGCTCTTAAGGTATAAAAAGTTTTGGCAGCTCAATGTTTATCATCTGTGTATGGGGCACCATATATCTATGTTCAGTATTACTAGGGTATAGCATTGTAGGGCCCTCAGATCTGCCAACCCTCCCTCCATCCCAACTCAGCAAACATTTCTGCCCCACCCCAGAATCTGGGACTGAAACAAGGAGCAAGAGGACCCCTCCACCGAGGTGCTGAGCAGGGCTCAGTGCGTCACTGTGCTTTGAGAAAGAGGGAGGCATTTTATTTGGCACTTTAAAAACAGAGAGCAGAACTGGAGAATCCAGAGAAGGTACCAAGACTGGCAGGAAGAGGCCACTTGGCACCAGTGTCTTGGGAGAAAGGAAGAGGGAAATAGATGTGAGGGTAGGAGCTAAGAAAATTAGGAGGACTCCACCCCAAATGACAGAGGGCTGAAGTGAGCTAGAAACAAGAGAACTGCTGACTCAGAGCCTGTGTCCTCTCTACTTCCATCTCAAAGCATCTGGGTACCATACCCAACTTTAGCCTCCCCAGTGTCCGTTTGTCCCTGTGTAGTGTCTGCCCGATTCCAGCACTCAGTGTCTTCCCTAATACTAATGTCTCCTGATCATGTTTCTAGTGACTTGATCATGCCTTGTCCCTTGAGCCTGGGGACCAGGCTTTTGTCTACCCACTTCTTTCCCATTGGTCAAGTTGTTCCAAAGGCTCATCCCCACTTCTCAGAGAAGTCTTTGGTCCTCAATACTTCCCTTCACCATTCCTGAGGAGGGAAGATGGGTACCCAATCTCCCCTGCCCCTCTTGGAGCTCCTTAGACTTGGATGAAGAGTAGGCCAGTCAGTGGGGCAAAGCCTGATAGGAGCAGAATGACCTTGAGGATCCTCTGCTCAGAAGTGGCCACCTCCTGGGGCAGGATTTACAAGAAGGTGATAGAGAGCAAAGTGCCAGCTGCCATGCCCTCCAGCACAGATTGGGCCAGCTGGTGCAGCGGGACAGCCGACTCTGCCAGAGCTGCACCCAGCCCCATGCCCAGAGGTGTCATGCATGAGAAGAGAATGCCACAGCCAGCCACCACCTTTGCTTGCTAGTGGCTCTGCAGCAGCCTCAGGGACAAGCTGACGGCCAAATACCCTGATGGAGCAGCAAAGCCAGGCACAGCTCCATGGCCTGAGCCCGGTCTCGCTGCAGTCCACTGCCAGCCCCTCGAACACCAAGCGCAGAGCCAGGGAGAAGACCAGTACACAGGTACGCAGGGCTGAGGGAGCTGCCAGAGCTCTGCTCGCCTGTGGGAGGCCTTGCCCGTCACGCCAGTGCTGCGGCCCACCATTCACTGTTCCCAGAAGTGCCCTTGTCTCCTCTCGAGCTGGTGGCACTGACTGCTCCTTGTAAGCCAGCGTGATCTGCTCCATCACCAGGACCAGGAAGACACCCATGGCCAGGATAAACCCTTGCAGGGGAAACTGGAGCGTCACGTGCAGGGATGCCAGGGCCTCATCTATGGCAGACAAGTAGGCAGGCAGCAGGCCCAGGAGGCAGGTGGGTCAGGGCTTTCTGGCAGAAGGCTGAGGCTTCTGGGTTCGCTCCAGGCCGGCGTAGTACACAGATGGGCATCAGATTACAGATGAGACTGAACGCCAGCAGGAGCACCAGGGCCCCCAACTTCATCTGCAGCCCCACGGGCAGTGGGGGGATCCGAGGCTACTGCCTTTGGGTGCTACACCAGGAGCTCTAGTTCTCCCTAGCACCCCAGGGTGGCCGTGGTTGCTCCAGGGGCTATCAGACCTCACGAGGGTCTCACTACATGGCACCCGCTCGGTTCCGGCCTCCAGTCGGGACTCTGTTGAAGGGTTTTTGATCAGAGAGGTGTCTGGGTTGATTTATGTTTTGGAAAAATCTCCTGGCTACGTGGCAAAGAATGAACTGACACGGAGCATTGTGCAAGACTGCAAATGAAGGCTCAGAGAAGGTGAGTAAGTCGCCCAAGGTAACACAACTAGAGAGGGATAGGAATGGGCTCCAAAATGCATGTTTGCTTGACTCGACAATCCTGGCTTTGGCTGATGTCTCTGATGAAAGTCTTTGTCTTCCCGCCGTTGCTGGAGGAGCCTGAAACCACCACATCACTTGATTTACCTCTGGAGTCCCATTCTCCAAAAACCTTCATGACTTTCACAATCATAAAAGAGAAATTCATTCTGGGTCTGGAAATTTTTCCAGATCAATCTGGGTCAACCTAATTAAAGCTAATAGAAGTGTGTGTGTGTGTGTGTGTGTGTGTGTGTGTATGTGTGTGTGTGTGTGTGTGTGTGTGTGTAGGGGGGAACTTTCCTTTCGGTTATGATTTGCTTACAATTTCTTTTAGGTCCCTATTGACTACTGTCCACCTGATACTATTACCAAAGCTTGGGCATAAAATGATTCCAGCTTTATAATCAGAACTCCAATCAGCTCCAACTGGTACTGAATGCTAAATGAGCTTGACATGGGGCACCTCTCTTGGACATGACAGTGAATTTCATTCAGGGGCCTCCAAGGGAATCATGCAAAATTTGACGCGTGAAGGTGATGCAGTAGTAACATGTAGTAGACTGTGAATGAGGAGGTCTGGGCTCTAGCTCCCAGTTGCCACTGATTTACGGGGTGGCCCTGGGGCAGTCACTTCCCCTCTCTGGTCCTCAGTCTCCCCTTCTTCTGAGTGGTGCTGTTTAGTCAGAGCCAAGGTTTTTGATCTGTGTCTCCCAGAGTCCTAAGGTTTCAGGGGCTACTCCAGAGAAAGGGGTCTCTTAGGGTCATATGAATTTGGAACTGAAAGGTGATTAGAGAGCAAGGAAGGAGCTTTAGGTGTAGAGACCTGAAACCTTTCCCCCAAGAAAGCTCACTCTCCAATATGGCTCCACTATTTTGCTCCAGTGGAGGGTGGGAGAGGAGAACCAAGCTTTGTAGGTCACCGAGAAAAGCATCTGCTCTAATGACATCCATTGTGGGCGAGCAGGTGGCCTCCCTTCAGTCCTCCTGGGGGGCTGGAGCTATCCATCTGCTTGCTTCCCATGAAGAAAGTCCCCTTTGCCCTCTTGGATTCTTGGGCAAAGCTGACTTTGAGAGCCAGGGAGAGCCAGGCAGCTTCTACAGAATAGGAACGAGGACATAATAGAGATGCAGTGAGAGGGCTAGGAAGAAGCACTCTAGGGCTTGGAACCATTAAACCTGGAGGAGGAAGCCTGAGGTGGCGGGGTGGGGTAGATGTGTGGACAGCCCACTGTAGGATACACCTGTTGAGAGTGCAGAAGGCATGATTTACTTAATTCATAACATCAGTCAGGTCACTTCAACCTAACCCAACCCAACCCATCCCATCCCAATCCTATCTGTCCATCCATCATCCACCCACCCACCCACCCACCCACCTATTCATTTATTGTCATGCATTCAATTACCCACCAGTTCATTTATTTAGCTCAATCACTTTCTCTTCCCCTCCCTGCCTTATTCATTTATTCTTTTGACCATTCCATAATTATTCATTGAGCACCTACTATCTACCTGGGAGTGTAGAGGAGAAGGAACTCTTCAGGGAGCTGAAAGTTACAATACTGTGAACAGAAATGTAAGCAGTTCTGAGAAGTGATTGTAATACAGGGAGGAGCAAAGTGCTATTTGAGTTTGGAACTGGGAGGGACTGTTGAAGGAGGTGGATTAGAGAAGGCTTCAAGGAAGCAGTGACACAAGAACTGGACCTGAAAGAGGAGTTTTAGTTTATTGGCTGGACGAGTGGGGTAAGGGTTTATTTTTTGGGATGCCGCAAGTTCGAGGCCATGCTTATTCTTTATAGATAATATAAACTCTACTCCCTTTCCCCTCCTTCCAACCCCCGCCCCCCAAAAGTCCAGATTATTCAACTCAGATTTCTAGGCTGATGAATTCAAGTTTAATTCACAACTGATTGTTCTTATTCTGAAGATTGGAGGAAAAAAAAAACACTCAAGGAAAAATCATAGACGCTCATAGCAGGAAGTTACCTTAATCAAACCTCTCTCTGTGTGGCATCTACAAGTTAGAACCAGCTATCAGTGATTCATTTTGTTGAGAGGCCAGGTATTTGTGTATGTGTGTGTGTTGGGGGGGGGGGGGTGTTTAAGCTGATATTGCTTCAGGTAATCAGATTGTTTCTTAGGGTTTGGTACTATCTTGTCAAAGGTGTCTCTTTTGTGCTAGCATTCTTGCATTGTCACTTGACACTTAATGCCTTCAATAATTACCGGTCCACCCATTCATCAAATATCCATTAAGCTTCCTGTATCTTCCAGGCTTGACACAAGATGCTGAAGGCAATACTATGATAAAGGTTCTTGCCTTTCGAGAGCCCACAGTCAAGGCAATGGTCAGTTAACATTTCTGCCAAGGGCCACATAATAAATACTTTAGATTTTGCAGGTCATCCAGTCTCTGTGGCCACTATTTAGTTCCGCTGTTGTAGTGCCAAAGCAGTCTTAGAGAATATGTAAAAGAATGGTCGTGACTGTGTTCCTATAAAACTTAGTTTAGCAAAACAGAGTTGCCCCAGCTGCCATTTGCTGACCACCATTCTAGTGGAGGACACACAGGAGTAGCTAGACAGTGATAAAGTAGTGTGGAAAGTGCTGCCGTGAGGGTAAACATACTGTCCTCTGGGAGCACAGAGCAGAGTCCAGCCAGGCTTGAGCAGCAGGGAAGACTGCCTGGAAGAGGTGATGTATAACCTTAGACTTGACAGATGAGTGGAGGGGGTCAGAGAAAGAGGCTGGGGGCAGGGGGAGAGGGTGGAGAGGGCCCTCTAGGCACAGAAGTATGCAAAGCCTGAAGTTCCTCCTTCAGGGGACATGGTGCAGCAGGAAAATGCAAGACCTAGAAGAGGGGAGGGTGGCATCAGGAGGGGTTGGCTAGGTGAATGGGGGCAAGACAGTGACAGTCCTTGTAGGAGCAGGACATGGAGCCCCATTGACAGGTGTTCAGCATCTCATTCTATCTTGTCTTGTTTTAAAAGACACAACACTCCCAACTTAGCAGGCCTCTGGGGTGCTTGCCACAGGGCCTCAGGGCCACTCCCAGAGTGAGACACACAGCTCTTCCTGGCTTGGCGTGATCTCCCTCTTCCCACCACCTGTGAGGCGCATCAGGCAGTCTGTGGGCTGGTCCAAGAGGCAGGTCCCTTCTGCAAGAGGTTTCAACAGCAGAATAGAAGTGTAGTTTAAGAAGAAACAGAAACAAAATAGGCATAAACAGGAAGCTGGGATAATAAATATTAAGGTCAAAGCTCTGACCTCACAATATTGTGGAGAGGATTGAATGCTATAACATGTATAAACGTGTGCCTTGTAAATGCTGAAGTATCATAAACGCTAAGACATCTTTTAAAAAAATATTTTTATTGATTTCACAGAGGAAGGGAGAGGGGGAGAGATAGAAACATCAATGATGAGAGAGAAGCATTGAACAGCTGCACACTTCCTGCACGCCTCCTACTGGGGATGGAGCCAGCAACCCTGGAATCAAACTGTGACCTCCTGGTTTATAGGCCGACTCTCAACCACTGAGCCACGCCAGCAAGGCAAAGCTAAGACATCTTAATGCTGGTCTCTGCAACTCTGCTCCTGTCTGGCTTCTCTTCTCTCCCCTCATCCTTTCCCTCTCCGGCTCCTAATGCTGGCCTGTAAACCAGGATTAAGGAGTGGTCTTTGCTTTCTAGGGCCTTTGGAAGAAAATTGTATGGAGTACTATTAAATTTATGGGCCTCAAGGAGAAACAAACCCTGGTGTGAATCCTGGCTGTGGTATTTACTAACAAGCTATTAACCAGGTTTCTCCTCTTTAAACAGGGATGATGTTTATACCTCCCTCCTGGTATTTATTGAGATAACTCATGTCAAATGCTCATTAATACTGTGCCCAGCATGAGTGTTATTGCTTTTAGTTGTAAATTTCAGGACCTGGCACATGGTGGGCACTCAGTAAATGTTTGTGGAATGACTGTTTGACTGCTTAAATAGTGTGCAAAGCACCATATTTTTTAGAAAGTATATGTTTTTATTGATTTCAGAGAGGAAGGAAGAAGGAGAAAGAGATAGAAACATCAATGATGAGAGGGAATCACTGATGGGCTGCCTCCTGCATGACCTATGAGCCAGCCAGCCAGCAACCTGGGCATATGGCCTGACCTCCTGGTTCATAGGTCGATGCTCAACCTGTCTTTTTAGATAATGTAACTGCAAACTTCAGGTTGCAGGTTTGCATATGCTTACAGGACCGCTCTCCTTGGGCATCTGTCAAGGTGGTCCCATTAAGTCCTCATCCTCTTTCCCCCAATTCTGTGGATTCTGTTATCAAAGTCCCTCCAATCAATGGTTCTCTTTTATGCCCGAGGCAATGACTTTGGTTCATCATGACTTATGTGAACCTGCCAGCAGGGTCCGTTTTCCTGTCACCTGTCTCCTTATACCCCATCCATCCACCCACTGTGGACAGATCACCCTAAAAAAGAAGAATGTTCTCTACACTTTGCTTAATAAACAATGTTCATGACACTGTGATGTCTAAACTCACAGCCGGACCTTCAAGTCCTTCCCCAGTCTGGGCTGTTAATGTTTCCAGTTCAGTGGTTCCCAACTGGGGGTAAGTTTGTCCCCAAGGGGACATTTGGCAATGTCTGGAGATATTTTTTGATGGCCACAGCTGGAGTGTGTGTGTGTGTGTGTGTGTGTGTGTGTGTGTGTGTGTATGTGTGTGTGTGTTTATACTGTTGGTATCCAGTGTGGAGGCCCAGGATGCTGCAGAAAATCCTACAGTACATTGGACAACACTTCACAATAGAGAATTATGGAGCCCAAATATCATTAGTATTGATGAGAAATTACTCTAGTTCCATCTTTTTGCTACTTGCTGCATATCCTGCCACTCTCATGAGTTTCTGAGTGTGCTTTCCTGTTTTTGCATCTCTGATTCCTTTTGCCAGGTCACTCTTTCTATCTCTCTTCATCCTGATATCTTCGTATAGACCCTTAAGACCCATTTCAGGTGCCTCTACTTCCTGTGAAACCTATAGGGAAGCACAGTGTGGCAATTTATTGCTTCCTTCTTTTAGAGCCCACAGCCCTTACAATATTAGAGTGTTGTTGTAAATATCATCAATATAGTATATATGTCACACCCCTCCCCCACCATTTCTGAGCTTTTCTAGTATGGAGACTGGGTCTTATTTATCGCCCCTTCCCCAATATAATAAATGTCTGCTGAATGAATGAGTAAAATATTCATAATAAAAAGTGTTCAAAATACTCTTAGGTTCTGGGCTCGTTTAAAATAAATACTCTGGACTGACATGTGAACGCACATATTTATCCACGTCTTCCTCATCGTACCCATCTTCTAGGTGAATTTTATGCAGGCAACCTTCAAACTTTTCTGAAACTCAGAGCTGATTTGTGTTTGTGATTCAGTTTCAATTTCCTGTCTTCAGCACTTTCACATTCAGCAACATTTTCCATTTTGCAGTAAATCTATGGATGTTGCTTGAACACAAATTTCTCCTGCTCCGCCCGGTGACACATTTACAGCCACCAGCCAAGGGTCTTCTTTTGTGGGAATGAAATCTGATGCTTCCCTGTGTCTGACAACCTCTTATTCATATTCAAACCATGAAGGTATCTTCCTGACACGGCACCACCCCCCTTGTGGGGACATCCATTAGTAACAATAGGACAAGGCCAGCCAGCGTGGCTCCGTGGTTGAGCATCAGCTTATGGACCAGGAGGTCACAATTCAATTCCCAGTCAGGCCATATGCCCGGTTGTGGGCTCAATCCCCAGTAGGGGGTGTGCAAGAGGCAGCCAATCAATGATTCTCTCTCATCATTGATGTTTCTATCTCTCTCTCCCTCTCCCTTCTTCTCTGAAATCAATAAAAATACATTTTAAACAAATAACAATAGGACAAGACCCTGGCGTGGGTCATTCCACGGAAAAGATTAGATATTGAGGGCCATTCGGGTAACTGCACAGTCACTACTGGAGTTAGAGACTTTTCTAGACTTTCCTGCAGGGTACTATCTTTCCTCAGGATTCCTGCCCCTGGGGCCCCAATTTTATAGGTTTGAACCCAGTGTGCAGAGGAAAGCCCAAACTGGTTTATGACATGTGTTTCCTTCAACATGTGCCACAGGAACCCTGGATGCTGGAGGCAGTAGGAACCTTAGGGAAATGCTAATTCATCACTTTTAATGTGCAAAGAAGCTTGAGGCTCAGAGAGGTTAAGTAACTTGCCCCAGGTCACACAGGGAGTTGGTAGCAAAGCCCTAATTTGAGCCAGGATCTCCCAACTTCCAAGTCCTTGTTCCTTTCCCTATGCTGAGGGGTCAGGGGTCTGCATTCAGTGCTTTAGTGGCCAAAGCACAAATGCTATTTGAATTAAGCCTACAGAGATCCACACACTCTGCTTCTGCTGCATTAAACTTCTGATGCAGTGGTTGAGGCCTGACAACCCCTCATAAGAATGGGCGTGCATGAAAAGCATTTTCAGAAGAGGTTTCTTGGAGCAATGCTCCAAGAAAGCGCTCTGACCCTGGCTCAGATGTCTTTGTGCTGCAAGCTTGGCTTCCCAAACCCAAGCCTTTCCCTGCAGGAAAACACCAGCTCCTATGGGCTCAGCCCCAGGGCCCTTGGGGCCCTTTGACCACATACTCAGTCCTAATTCTGAGGAGAGCTCTCTATGTGCAGGGTCTGTTCTGAGACTTTGGCTGGCTCCTGCATCTTGAGAGGCTCTTAAGAGAGAAAGAGGCTTGGGGGTTGTCGCGCAGACTGAGTCAAAGAAAAAAATGCTTATAACAGTGTTCAGCACACAGTAAGTGCTCCATAAACACACCTCCTGTTAATAAATGCAGGTGCTGGGTTCCACCTTGACTGTGTGACTTGGGGTGAGTTCCTTGACTGCTCTGAGCTGCAGTATCCTATCAGACAAGTGAATATAAGAACAATACTGGCAGTTCTGGTTTTCACATATCTGTCTCTGGGACACAGTACTTTGGGGCACTTACACTGAAGCCCTTACTCTGCTTCCTCTATGTGGCTTTGGGATTTTGTACATCAGCTGATGCAAGGTCATCTGAACATCTGTGTGACGATGCCTCGTGGCAGACAGTTTGTCTCCAGGAGGGTCTCCCCCTGGTCTGAGCAGCAGTGTGTGTACCAAGGACTTTAATATTTTATTGAAGTGTTGCGATCACTGCATAATACCGAGAGGAAAGAAGTGCCGATCCCATGACTAGAGGGACAGAGTCTCAGAAACCAAATACAACTGAGCCAAAGAAAGAGAAAAGAGAAAATCCTAAAAGCCACTGCACAGTAGATCCTTAACTTGAGCTGGGAGATCTTTGGCCTGAGCTGATTGCCTGTCACTCAACTGTGAAAGAAAAGAATACAATGGGAGAACAAGAATGGAAATGCCAGAAATATGTGGTTGAAAATAGCATCAGAAAAAATAATTAAATATTGTGTATAAAAATTATCTTACCCTACCATAGGAACTGATTATTACATTTTTGTACACATTTGCAGTTGTACATTATGTGTGTAAGGAGGGATGGTGATTGCTCTGTATGTAAAGTGCCCACCACAGGGTATAGGGTGTACAGATGCCTCTTTAGTGATGGCTCTTGTCATCACCCTCATCATCACATCATTATCATCACCATCATCATCATCACCACCACCATCACCATACCATCATCATCATCACCACCATCATCAGCATCACCATCATTGTCATTACCATTACCATCACCACCACCACCATTATCACCACCACCATCATCATCCCCATCTTCATCCTTAAGGTTGACTTCTGAAGATTTAGAGTCAATTGAATATAGCCTAAAAACCTTAGAGCATCAGCCATCATCCTGGTAATTCAGAAATTACTAAGAATTCTCTGACAAGTATCCCTTCTGTTTGGATACTCCCATTCTCTGGGAGCTCCTTGACCACTGTGGCAACCCATCCTCTTTTTTTTTTTTAATAAATCTTTATTGTTCAGATTATTACAGGTGTTCCTCTATTTTTTCCCCCATAGCTCCCCTCCACCTGATTCCCCACCCCACCCCATGCCCTTACCCCCCCGCCTCTGTCTTCATCCATAGGAGTAAGATTTTTGTCCAATCTCTTCCCGCACCCCTCACACCTGCTTCCCCTGAGAGTCATCAGTCCACTCCCTTTCTATGTCCCTGATTCTATTATATTCACCAGTCCATTCTGTTCTTCAGATTTTTATTCACTTGATTTTTAGATTCACTTGTTGGTAGGTATGTATTTGATGTCATTTTGTTGTTCATAATTTTTATCTTTACCTTTTTCTTCTTCTTCCTCTTCTTAAAGAATAGCCTTCAGCATTTCATGTAATCCTGGTTTGGTGGTAATGAACTCCTTTAACTTTTTCTTGTCTGTGAAGCTCTTTATCTGACCTTCAACTCTGAATGCTAGCTTTGCTGGGTAGAGTAATCTTGGTTGTAGGTTCTTGCTGTTCATCACTTTGAATATTTCTTGCCACTCCCTTCTGGCCTGCATAGTTTCTGTTGAGAAATCAGCTGATAATTGTATGGGTACTCCCTTGTAGGTAATTAACTGTTTTTCTCTTGCTGCTTTTAATATTCTCTCTTTGTCTTTTGCCCTTGGCATTTTAATTATGATGTGTCTTGGTGTGGTCCTCTTTGGATTCCTCTTGTATGGGGTTCTGTGCACTTCCTGGACTTGTAAGTCTATTTCTTTCACCAGGTAGGGAAAGTTTTCTGTCATTATTTCTTCTAATAGGTTTTCAATATTTTGCTATCTCCCTTCTTCTGGCACCCCAAAAATTCGGATGTTGGTTCGCTTAAAGTTGTCCCAGAGGCTCCTTACACTATCTTCATATTTTTGGATTCTTTTTTCTTTTTGTTTTTCTCGTTGGATGTGTATTGTTTCCACATATTTTAGATCTTTGGTTTGATTCTTGGGGTACGTTGATCTACAGTTGAGTTTCTGTATATTCTTTATTTCAGACAGTGTATGCTTCATTTCTGACTGATCCTTTTCCATTTTTTTGGCATTCTCATTAAGCTCCTTGAAGGTCTCATCAAGTTTCTCAGCGGTTTTAAGAAGATTCTTGAGTAACCTTATAAATGTGGTTCTGAACTCTATGTCATCCAGTAGTTTGCTTTCCTCCGTTTCTTTCATTCGTGACATGTTTCTTTGTCTCCACATTTTGGCTGCTTCCCTGTGTTGATGGAGTAGCTTTGTGTGGTAGGTGACCTATAGGGGGCAGTAACTCAGCCTCCTCAATCACCTGATGTGGATGCTCTTGGTACACCCCTTTGTGGGCTGAGTGCAAAGACTTGGTGCAGTTAAGCCTTAATTGCTGTTGGTATACTGGGAGGAATTGACCTCCAGGCCAATTAGCTGTGAGCACTCACTGTGTCTATAATGGAAGAACTGCTGCACTGAAGACACGCTTATGGGGCAGGACTTGTTTCAGTGGGGCTTTGGTGCTCACTGAGTCTGCCTCTTGAATGTGTCACTTATGGATGTGAGGAGTTGAAATCTGGTGTCTCACTCTGACCACTAGGTGCACTGGCTTCTGGATCTCCAATGGGGTGCAGGTCAGTTACTGTCTGAGGCCATCCAGCAGGAGCTACAGTGAGAGCTGCAGTTTTCTCCTCTTTGCTTGGGTTTTGGAGGTTTTGGAACGGTCTGACCCGGGCTGCAAGTTTGCTAGGTTAAGCTGTGATAGGGCAGGGCTTTTTACGTTAAATATGCTGCTTGGAGCTTGGGTGGGTTTGTAGGTTGTGCAGGGCGGGGTCTCAGGGTGTCACTAGGCTAGGGCGTGGCAAACAGCAATGGCTGCTAGTTAGCCTGCTCTGTGTCCCCGTCGGCGGCCCGGAGTCCCGTGCCCCAGTGCCGTAAACAATTATTCCTGCGCGCAGCTCTGCAAGTAAGCCACCCTCACTGGCAGACAGTCCAGCTTCTCCCCGTAGGAGTTTGGGTCCCCTGCGTCTCCCCAGAAACTGGATTTCAGAGTAGTTGGGGGCTTGCCTCCCTTTGGGTTGAAAAAAGCAACGCCCGCCGCCAGCCCAGATCATGCGCCTCCGTACCTCAGCTTTTCAGCGCTCGTGCACGTCTCAATGCTCTTTTCTCTTTCCTTCTAGCTGTAGAACTTCCACTCAGCCAGCTTTCCCATGGTTCTGGGTGATAGACGTTTTGTCTTTTAGTTGAATTTTTGAAATTGTTGCGCGAGGCAGCAGTTTAGGTGTTTACCTATGCCGCCATCTTGGATCTGTTACCCCATCCTCTTTTTAATGTGGTTGAATGACACTATGTGTCAGTGTATTTCCTGGGAGACTCGAGCTATTAATGGGTTTTATGCTCTGTATGGAAGGAACCACAGAGTTAGTGAAATCTCTCTTTCACCTGAAGGGCACTTAGGTTACCTACCTCTCTTTTAAAAATATTTTTTATTGATTTCAGAGAGGAAGGGAGAGGGGAAGAGAGATAGAAACATCAATGATGAGAGAGAATCATTGATTGGCTGCCTTCTGCACGTCCCCTGTTGGGAATAGACCCTGAAACCTGGGCATTTGCCCTTGACCGGAATTAAACCTGGGACCCTTCAGTCTGCAGGTCAATGCTCTATCCACTGAGCCAAAGCAGCTAGGGCAGGCTACCCATCTTTTAAGAAATCATTCACACATTCATACACAAACACTTTCTAAGCACCTACTGTGGGCTGGCCTCTGGGCTGGGCCTCAGAGAAGTTCCAGGGCCGGTAAGGGAGACAGATAATTATGATCTGGAATTGTAATTACAATTTACAATGGCAACCTGGACAGGTAGAGGGAGAATTGTGGGAGCCCCAAAGAGGTGCCCAGCCCAGCTGGGGAGGGTGATGGTCATGGGAGGCTTCCTGGAGGAGGTGCCACCTGAGCTGAGTTTCAGAGGATGGGTGAGAGGTTGGGATGGGGAAGAGGAAGGCATTTCAGATGGAATGGAGAGTATGCACAAACATACATGGAACTCAAAAGACTGGTGGGTATTGAGTACAGTTGCAGGTCTGGTGTGTGTGTGCTGTGGGAGGGTGGTTGGAGAGTATGGGTACCTAGGATAAGGCCAGGAAGTTTGAAGAGTCCAGGAGAGCCTTCTTGCCAAGCTAGAGTTTGGACCTTATCCAGGGGACATGGAGCTCCTGTGGCAGCCTTGTGGTTTGCCCTGACCCTGGAGTAGGGCCCTCTCCTCTGAGCTAGAGCTCTCCCAGTTGGGTGCAGCTGGGAATTTTTTTAGCTTTTGTGTGACAGCCAATTCTGTTGTTCCCACTTCCTTGGCATGATGTATTGTATGGCTCGTTCATCTCTTCCTCCCTCCCCTTTCATGAGTCAGTAGTAAGAACTTACCTCTGGAGCCAAAAAGACAGCGCTAAGTCCCAGCTCTATTGCCACCAATTTATGAGCCTCAACCAGACTCCTTGAGCCCCACAAAACCTCAGTCTCCTTGATTGTAAGTGGGGATAATAATAAAAGTAGCAAACTGCCCTAACGGGTTTGGCTCAGTGGACAGAGCATCGGCCTGAGGACTGAAGGGTCAAAGGCATGTACCTTGGTTGCGGGCACATCCCAAGTAGGAGGTGTGCAGGAGGCAGCTGATTGATGTTTCTCTCCCATTGATGTTTCTAACTCTCTATCCCTCTCCCTTCCTCTCTGTAAAAAATAAATAAAATATAATTTTTTAGAAAAGTAGCAAACATGTATAGGCACTGGTCTATGCACTTTGCAAAAATTACTCATTGAATCTCTACAACAACTCTGAGAGGTTGGTAGTGTTATTATCCCCATTTTACAGATGAGAAATCAGGGACATGGAGGGGCCTAAAGCTTTCTAGCTGGTAACTGGAAGGAACAGGAGGCCAGAAGAATCTTTGTCTTGGGGTTGATGTGAAGATCAGAAGGGCTAAGGCATGCAGAGACCTTGATGCACTGCCAACACATAGTAGATACTCAGTAAATGTAACTATTATAGTTACAAATGCTCCAAAAACCAGAGCAACGTTTACAAGCTGACAGCAGTCCCCAGAGCTAAGCAAATCCCCTTCATCCAAGAGAGCCCTCAGAAGGCCCAATTCAAACAGCCTCATTAACTCCACACAATAGAAAATGATAGATCAAGTCTTTGATGAAAGAGACTGAACAGCCATTGATTAGAAGACAGACTTGTTTTTTTCTTCCCCAACTGATTGACTGACTTCTGAGGGCTCCTCTGTCTGTGTAATTAAAGAGCTAAGTGAACCATGGAGCACGTTTCCTTCATCCATCACCATCTTGATGGTGGCGGGAGGGCATCCCATAAGCCATAGACTTCCTCCTGCCCAGTCTCACAGCCAAAGACCCAGCAAAGCATTGGGGTTTCCAACCTGCCACTCTTAAATCTCTGAAGCCACATCAAACTCTCTTTTACCACCATGTAAAGTATTGGCAATTGGAACCAGTGATTGCACAAGAAGAGGATGGCTGCAAAAATCACTCGATGTGAAATGGGTGTAATAGGCTGGAGAAGGGAATGGGAGGGTGGAAGGGGGTAGCGAGCAGCGTGTGACCTGATTATGCATTGGAGCCAGCATACCTGGGTTTGGATCTAGATCTGGTCACCGCTTAGCCGTGTAACTTGGGGCATGGCTATAGGAGTGAATCCGTCATAGTTCCTGCCCACATTCAAGCTCAGGATTTGGTACAGGCATTGAAGAGCTCTCTTCAAAATAGAGGCTGCATGGTGGGTGGGAGGAGGGCTCGTTTTGGGGTCAGACCTGAATTCATATCCACTGGGCCCCACATGTGCTGTGTGACGGTGGGGACTGGCTTCCCTCTCAGACCCTCTGTTTCAGGCTGAAGATTGGGGATAAATTGTTGAGGACTTTGTCAGTTGCAATTAGAGGAGCCAACTCTGGAATCAGGCTGCCTGGATTCAAATCTGTGGGCTGCCTCACTGGTTCTCAAGCAGTGTCATTTTGTGCTCCCCTTCCGGACTCCCCCAGGGGACATTTGGCCATGTTTGGAGATATTTAAAAAATATTTTTATTGATTTCAGAGAGGAAGGGAGAGGGAGAGAGAGATAGAAACATCAGTGACGAGAGAGAATCATCGATCAGCTGCCTACTGAGGATCGAGCCCATAATCTGGGCATGTGCCCTGACCAGGAATTGAACTGTGACCTCCTGGTTCAGAGGTCGATGCTAACCACTGAGCACACTGGCTGGGCTGGAGACATTTTTGATGATCACAGCTTGGGGGTATTGCTGCTAGCATCTGGAGGGCAGAGACCAGGATGCTGCTCGACATTCCACCATGCACAGGACAGCCTCACCACAGAGAATTATCTGGCCCTAAAAGTCAATGGTGCTAAGGTCAAGCGAGACATCTTGCTCTATTGTCTATTAGCTTGTGAAGTCATTTCACCTGGTCAAGACTCTGTTCTTTCACCGGGGGAAGGCAGATCATAACCGTGGGTGATTCTTTTAAAAACAGAGGTAGTATGGCAGCTAGCACAGTATTAGGCATCTTGCAAACCCTCAAAAAACATAAGCCTGCATAACTGTGGAATTGAGAGGCAGTAGTGCATAGTAACTGCTAGGACAGAGGTAGGTCCCATGTAACTCACAGCCAAGATAGGATGATGACGGTGATGTGTGCCATTTTCACAGGCTCTTTGTGGTGCCCGGAGAGCTTTCGTCAAGCCTGCACTTCACAGTGGCTCCCTGTGCCACCCACACTTCTGCCTCAAGGGGCTGTGCAAAGTCATTGTCAAAATTTACAAAGCAAGAAGTGTCCCTGGGGAGGCTGATGCTGGATCTCAGGTCTGCCGGTGCCGAAAATCATTAACTTCCTCCTGGGTTTCCCTCTGCAATTGTTTCCTGAAAGCTATTTGCAACTTGAGTAGTTCTTGTAATTGGGACTTACTTTCCTGGACCGGGGATTCCTTACCCTTCTCTCTCATATTTTGTCTGAGCCTGTGATGGACTGAATGTCTGTGTCTCCCCAACATTTCTATTTTGAAGCCTGAACTCCCAATGTGATGGTATTTGGAGGTGGGGCTTTTGGAAAGTGATTAGGGTTAGATGAGGTCATGAGGGTGGGAACCTGAGATGGGGTTAGTGGCCTTATAGGAAGAGAGACCAGGTCTTACCCTTCCCCCAGGCTTCTCTTTCCCATCTGTCTGCATTTTGGTCTTGGACTTCCAGCCTCATTTATTATGAGAAATAAATGTCTGTTGTTTATTCTTGCCAGTGTGTGGATTTAGTTATAGCAGCCCAAGCTAAGACAGGACCCAGGATCCTTAAAGTATAAATTTTTGCCAATTCCTCAGTTTTTCAGGGGGATCCTGGGGAGAGGTATCCCCTCACTCTTCCCTTTGAGGAAAACAGTGGCTTGACTTCCATGGTCCATGTTGGCAATAGGAGTAGAAACTGTTCCCTCCAGTTGGGGGACAACAAGCAAAGCATGAAGCTGGTTTTAAACAGAAATGCAGATAAGATAAGGCGGGTTGTGATTGGCTGACCAAACTGTGCCTAGGGGCTTACAGGAACCTAACCCTGCATTTCCCCTACGAGCAAAGGTTCAGTGTTCGATGATTCATTCTTTGTGGTGATTTTTATAGAACATAACTATGTTGAATAAGAATTGAGTGTGTTTTACTGGGCTGGTATGGTTCAGTTGGTTGAGCATCAACCCATGCACCAAGAGATTGCTGGTTTGATTCCCAGCTGGGGCACATGCCTGTGTTGTGCAGGGGGCAGACGATTGATATTTCTCTCTTTCTCCACCTTCCCTTCCTCTCTCTAGAAAATCAGTAAACACATATAAAAAAAAAGAATTGACTGTTTTAATGTTTTCTTATTTCCTTGTGTGAATTACTAGTATTTGCTGGTTAGAAGGGGGTGTGTGGTTGGTAACCTCCAAATCCTACCAGTGTGGTTTTCTCCACGCCAGGGCCACAGGCAGGTGTTCATCCCTCTCTGCTTTTGCCACGATTTTGCCACTACGAAGACTCTGTTGGATCTTCTAAGAGATGGAATCTTTATTGTCAGGCAAGTGCTCCTCTGAGGAACCTGTCACTGTACAATCTGTTAGAACAAAAGGTAGGGAAAGGGCCTGTGTTCAAATCCCACCCCACCACTTACCCCTGTTTAATTATAGGCCAGTCACTTACCCCTTCCAACTTTTAGTTTCCTCATCTGGGAGGAGAATAAACTCCCGCACCCCAGCACTGGTGTAAGAAGAAAAAAATAAAGTCACCCAATCCCCAATAGGTGCCTGAAATCCTCCTTTTTTATTTCCCGCCCCCAGGAAGGATTGCAACAGCATCAGGAAACTTAAGGTCCTTTGGAAACTTATTGAAAGCAAGAACCAAGATGTCCACAAGCCTCATGTTCATGAATTTACCTGCACGGCCCCTGTCCTCGGTCCCTGACACAGCTTGGCCAGTACTGACCCCTGTGTGCACTAAGCTGCCAAAGCTTCTGGGAGTTAGTAGGGAACACAGGAGGGGAATGGGAATCCCTTCTCTGGGTTCTGTGCCCTTGTGGCTCCAGCCTGGTGTCAACTGTTGCCTTTGTTGACAAATTTCTGCTCGCTGACCGTGGTGGCTATTCCTCCATGTCAGTCTGGCGAGGCTGTGGGACCCAGTAATTTAATCAAACTTTAATCTAGGTGTTGCTGTGAAGGTATTTGTTAATGCCTGTGGTTAGCATCTACAGTCAATGGACTTTAAGGTAATTACTCTTTTTATAAAAAAATGTTTTTATTGATTTTCAGAGAGAAGAAGGGAGAGGGAGAGAGAGATAGAAACATCAATGATTAGAGAGAATCATCCATCGGCTGCCTACTGCATTCCCCCCACTGGGGATGGAGCCCTCAGCCTAGGCATGTGCCCTGACCGGAAATTGAACCGTGACCTCCTGGCTCATAGGTTGACACTCAACCACTGAGCCACACTGGCCAGTCAAGATGATTACTCTTGATAATGAGGGAGGCCTCATCCAATCAGCCAAAACTGAGATTTCCAGGAGAAGAGGAAATTCTGTCTTAAGACTGTAACATAGAAGTTCCACCTGAGTTTCCAGCCTGCCCTACCAGTTCTGGGTTTGCCAGCTCATGCAATTCCTTGAAATCTCTCCCTGTGTCTGGCCCTTTCTGTCTCTGCCTCCATTTATCTGTCTGTCTATCTATCTATCTATCTATCTATCTATCTATCTATCTATCTATCTATCATCATCTATCATCATATCCTATTGGTTCTTGTCTTAGTTTTTTTTGGCTGCTTTAATAAAATACCATAGCCCGAGTGGCTTATAAATAATGTAAATTCCTATCTCACAGTTCTGGAGGCTGAGAAACACAAGATTAGGATGCTGGTGGAATCAATGTCCGGTGAGGGCTGTTTTCTGTCTCACAGACAGCCACCTCTTGCTGTCCTCACATGATGGAAGGGACAAGGAACTCTCTGGGGCCTCCTTTATCAGGGCACTAATCTCATTCATGAGGGTTTCACTCTTATGGCCTAATCACCTCCCGAAGGCCTCTCCTCCTATTACCATCACATTGAGGATCAGGTTTTAACATATGAATTTTGGGGGACACAAACAATTGGCTTACAGCAGCTGTGTTTCTCTGGAGAGCCCTAACCCCTCTCCCGACCCCTGGGAAAATGCATTGACACTCGTGGCCTCATCCACTATCTCTGTTAGTGTTTCTTAACCCTTCTTGGGCACAGATTCATTTCAAAGAGTGATGCAGAACTTGGATCTTCTCTCCAGAAAATGTACATGTATCTGTAACATTGCATGAAGCTCAGGGACCAGGGACCCCAAGTTAAGATTCCAGTCAGAATGCTGGTGGATCATAAACTCTATCTGCGCTGACTGCTCTCCTGAGCTGCAAACCTACTCAGCATCTCATCTTGGCTGTTTCCCAGGAGCCTCAAACCGACAGGTCCAAACTAAACTCTTCATTTTTCTGCCCTACTTGTTTCTCTTCTCATGCTCCGTTTGCTAGTGAATGGCACCGTCACCCACCAGGGAGAGAAATTTTGGGTATTCTTTGCATTTTTCCTCCCCCTCTCCACCCACATGCAAACAATCACCAAGACCTGTCAAATTCATCCCCTCTGCCAGGGGCAATTTCAGGCCACCATTGCCGTCCTCCTAATTGGGATCCTTGCTTTCAGCCCTTGTCATGTCCAACCTGTTCTTCAGTAAGAAACCAGGGTTAGATTTTAAAGTGAATATTTTATTATATTTTATGTTTTCCAGCTTTATTGAGATATAAAGACATATAATGCAGAAGTTTAAGGTATACGACATGTTGATCTGATATACTTATATATTGCAAAATGATTACCACATAGCGTTAGCTAACACCTCCATCATGCCACATAATTGAAAACAAAGATTTAAGATATTTATTTCTGAATTATGTCTCTCCCCCAATTAAAAAGATATCTGGTGCTTCTGCCGTGCCCTCTGGGTATTGCAAAGCCCAGTGTGAGTTACAAGACTCTCTGGCCCTGTTTCTGTCCTTCTATCACTCATTTATTCCACAAACACTTATTGAGCACCTCTGTGTGCCGGGCTCTGTGTGGGGTGCTGGGATCCAAAGGACGGGGGTCTTTGTCTTTAGGTTGCATATGGTGCTCATTTGCGTTTTCCAGCCATGCTGAGATATCCTTATCCCAATGTGCCCCTGGATTTCACCTATAAGAAAGTTTCTCTGCACTTTCTTACTCTTCAGCAGTGGTGAGCTCCTTTTCATTCTTCCAAACCCAAGTCAGCTCTCTCCCTGTGGAGATGTCTACATCTTTACGGAGAATCATTCAATTCCATATAACATGGGAAACAAATATGTTTATTGGAAGACTATGGGGTGGAAAACCTTGAAGAACAGAGGCAGGGCAGCTCTGAGGGTTCTAAGTAAAGAGGCGAGTCTCTTAACCAGGAACACCAATCAGAAAGAATGTATGCACCCCTGTGTTCATAGCTGCACAATTTACAATAGCTAAGATTTGGATACAGTCCAGTGCCCACCAGCAGATGAGTGTATAAAAAAGCTGTGGTTCATTTACACAATGGAATACTATGTAGCTATAAAAAAGAAAGAACTCTTACCATTTACAACAGCATGGATGGACCTGGAGAGTATAATGCTAAGTGAAATAAGCTAGTCAGAGAAAGGTAAGTATCACATGATCTCACTCATATGTGGAATATAATGAACAAAATAAACTGATGAACAAAATAGATCCAGAGACATAGAAGCATAGAACAGTCTGTTGAATTTCAGAGGGAAGGTGGGGGTGGGTGGGTGGGTGGAGAGTGATTAACTGGAGAACATATATGCCTTTATGCATAGCCCATGGACACAGACCTGGGAGGGGCGGGTGTGGGAGGGAGGGTCAATGGGAAACAAACAAACAAACAAACAAATGGGACATCTGTACTACTTTCAACAATAAGGGTAAAAAAAAATAAAAAAAAAATAAAAACTTCCCACAAAAAAGAAAGAAAGAGATGAGTCTTTTTCAACTGCCAACTATTTGTTGCTTCCCCATCCTTTGCCTAATCCCTTTGTTTAATATTTCCAGGCATGAGAGACTGATGGGTTAGACTTGAGTCAAGTGCCTACCTCTGGGGAATGCCACCTGATTGACAGCTCAGAAAGACTGCATATAATTGGAGAGGGAGAATTCCCCAAAGGAAATAAGGGTTCTGATATAAATGAAGAAAGGAAGTGATGCTGGGCAAGCAAAGGTAATGTGCCTTCCACACCTTCTTGACCTCTCTCCTGCAGAATTAATTATTCCTTCTGGTCTTTACCTTGCACATTTTAAAAATTAATAACTTGCAAATAATCTCTCTGGCCAGGTTGAATTATGATTTTTTTATGTACTTTGCTTTTGCACTTGAGTCTGTAGCTTTGTAATGTGGGTTCCAATCATGATGCCTAGCACATAGTAGGTGCTCAGAAATGTTTCTAGTGTTACACGAATGTGCATTGTAATGAAAACTCCAAACCCGCCATTTCAAGGTCCGCCTTTTAAATTCAGGTTTCTCTTAAGAGTAAAATCTGGTTCTGACTTTGAGATGGCAGCTTTTAATTCCCCCCTCCTTTTTTTTCCCAGGAAGCTTTGAGTCTTGAAATATCACCTATAAAGAGAATCTGGGTTTAACAAAGTCAATTTGCTGAATGGTGTTAATGATCATAACCAGATATATGGTCCCCTGGAAAAGATGACTCCCAAGGACAGAAGAAGAAATTAGTCTTTGTTCATACCAGAGACATTTACGTGGAGAGAATTGAAGAAAAAAAAGGATCTTTTTGAATAAAATATGTAATAATGATGCATAGACTATAAATGCAAAGTAGCCTGGGATTATGTTATACTTGGAAGAAGAAGAAATAAAAAACTAAGACTTTCATTGAGCGGAGCACAGGCCCTTGAAAATATCTTTTTCTCCCAGCAATTACTGACACCTACTACTTGCCAGGTACTGAATCAAGCACTTACACACCTTTAATCCTTGCAAATTCCTCTTTGGTAGGAATCACTGTCCCCATTTTACAACAGAGGACACTGAAGTTCAGCATATTTATGTAGTAGGCCCCACGTTCAAGTAGCTAGGAAGCAGCAGAGGCAGGATTTGAACCTTGGTCTTCCTGATGTCAAAACTGCCGTTTTTGCTCCCATTTCAGCCCAAGGATGGGGCACAGGCATAGTTTCCCAAAGGGGAGCCCAAAGTGCTGACTTCATGATCAGTCCTAGCAGTTGGCTCAGGGCTCCTCAAGTGCCTTCTTGCTGAGGTCAGGACGGGCTGTAGGGTCCAGAGGGAGCTGAGTGTTCTTGCTGAGGTCAAAGAATCAACAGGAAGATCTTTTCCTGGCAGTATTTGCAGGTAAAAGCTCTCATTCTGAGGACATATCCTGGAAGGGAAACCCACTCCCAGTAGGAGGAGGTCTGGGGTTGATGAAGGTAAGTGCATGTACGTGCACGCATACAGGAGGGAATGTGTAGGTAAGCCCATGTGCTTTTGCATAAGAGGCTGTGTATATGTCTCTGTGAGTATTTATGTGTCTCTGCACATGTATATTTGTGTGTGCTGGGCATTGTACACTCCATGATTATTGATGCCCCTGTGTTGGTATGTGTGTACTCATACATACAGGTGGGCCTTTGCATGTTTATCTGTGTTATGTCTGTCTGTGCATTCATCTATATTCCTGTGTTTATATGTTGTGTGTGTGTGAGTGTGTGATGACTTACAACAATGGGGAAATGTGTATACAGACACCCCTGACTTCCTGCCAACCTGCTTAACAGGTTTCAGAGAGCATCTATTCACCTCTCACTGGACCTGCTCTGTTATACTCTGCAATTTCATTTTCCATTTGATAAAATGGAAATAATAATTTTTAACGAGTTTGGAAGCTGTCCCACGAGACCTTACTGCTAAAGGTCTGGTTGCTGAGACAAAACTGAAAATCCAGCTCTGACTTTCTCTTGTGATGTTTAAGATAAACCAGGAAGTAAAGTCCCCGAGTGAGAATGTCTATGGAGTCTTTTTTTTTTTTTAATTTTATTTTATTTTTATTGTTTTAAGTATTACAAATAGTAGTACATATGTCTCCTTTTTTTCCCCCCTTTGATCTCCCCCTGACCTCCCCTACCCCCCAGGACATGCCTTCACCTGCCCACCCTCCCCCCCCCCACCCCAGTGTCTTATATCCATTGGTTGTGCTTATATGCATGCGTACAAGTCCTTCGGTTGGTCTCTTACAGCCCTCCTCGCCCAACCACCCCTGTCTTCCCAATGTAGTTTGACAGTCTGTTCAATGCTTCTTTGCCTATGTATCTTTTTCCCACCATTTCTTTCCTTTAAAAAGTTTTGCCTTTGCAGACTGGAAATAAACATATAATAACAAAACAAGACAAAACAAAAAAATGTTTGAGTCCCAATTTCAATGTCCAACAGTTCCTTATGTGTACATGTCAGCAGTGATATCTGGATGGTGGGCACATGGTGGCAATGCAGGTCCGACCCTCTCTGGTTTGGTCCTAGGCAACCTGCAGCGGTGCACAGCTGCTGACTGCTCCCATGGCAAGGTGTTGTCAGCGTCTTCCATCTCTGGACTGTTTTTGCCTCTTGTCTTCGTGGTTGGAGCACTCCTGTCAATTCCTCTCTGTTGCAGGAATCCATCTGGTCTTGGGGTTGTTTTCTGAAAATATACAAATATATTCTCGACCACAAGTTAATAAAGGAATCTTTTCTATATAATTGATTTGGGATCCTTTTTATTTTTGTTCAAATGATTTTCCTTTGTCTTATTTTCTATGGAGTCTTAATCTTTTCCTAAATAAATCCCTGCTTCTGACTTCCTATTGCCCATCAGATAAAGGATTATCTGCTGCAAATGGGCTTTGTTTATCTTTCATAAATCTCACTCCTGCTCTGCTAATTCTCACATGGCTCATTGTTCTGGACACTGTAGTGTCTTTTTTGAGGTTTAATATTCTGTCCCAGCTCTCCTGTGACAAAAATTTCTATGGGGCTGTGAGCCTGTTTGGTTGGCCTGGACGTTGAGGATTCTGGCTATGGTAGCTGATGTCCAGACCTGCCCTATTAGCTCTCCCGAAATATAGACAACCTTGGATATTGGCTGATTTAGCATCGTCTTAGGTAGCCTGATATGAGGCTCAGAGAAATGGGTTTTGAATTAAATGGACCTAGTTTCCGTTTTGGCTGTGGGACTTAGCAGATGAGTGACCCCAGGCAAGTCTTTTTTTTTCCCCCCTTTCTGTCACAAAACCCCTTATAACAAAAGAGAATTATAAATTCTTAACTGCAAGGACAAAAATAATGTATTAAAAACATTGGTTACTTAGCAAGTGTATTAGATAGCTATGGCTATGTAACAAATCATTTCACAATTTAGTGGTTTAAAAATTATAAATGTTTGCCCTAACCGGTTTGGCTCAGTGGATAGAGTGTCAGCCTGTGGACTGAAGGGTCCCAGGTTTGATTCTGGTCAAGGGCATGTACCTTAGTTGCAGACACATCCCCAGTAGTGGGTGTGCAGGAGGCAGCTGATCGATGTTTCTCTCTCATCCATGTTTCTGGCTCTCTTTCCCTCTCCCTTGCTCTCTGTAAAAAAATCAATAAAATATGTTAAAAAATAAAAAATTATAAATGTTTATTTTTGCTCATGAGTCTATGTGTTGGCAGTTTAGGGAAGTTCTTCTACTCCCAGTGGGGCTCCCTCATGTGTCTGTGGTCAGCTGAGGGTCAGTGTGGTGGCTTTTTCTGGAGGTTGACTGAGGTCTCCTGATTCTCTTTCCTCTGCTCTCTCAGACTCCAGAGTCCAGCCTGGGCTTGTTCTGGTGGAGGCAATGGCCCCAGAGAGACAGCTGAAACCTGCAAAGCCTCTTAAGACTTCAGCTCAGGACTGGAACATTGTCAAGTCCATTGCATTCTATAGGCAGAGCAGGTGATAGGCCAGCCTGGGCAAAATTGGTGGGAAGGCAGACTAGCTCTTGATGGGAGGAACTGTTAGTCACATTGGAAAGACATGGAAGCAGGGAGGAGATTAATGGGGGTAATCAATGCAAGCAACCTCTTGCGATAGGCACTCCGTGTTTGTTGAACTGCCTGGCACCTAATAATAATTAACGAATATTAATTAATGGTACATAGTGTAGCCCGCTGTGGAAGAAATATGATTTTCCCTCAACCCTTCTAAGTTCTTGGCTGAGCTCCCCTCCCCCATAATAAAAGACAGATTAATAGGAGAAAAACAAAGGGAAATATAATAACATGTATACCTCCTGCATGCATGGAAGAGACCTGGAAAAAACCAAGTCAGTCCCTGAAATGGCTCCAGCCACCCCCTTAGATACCATTTCCAGATAAAGACAAAAGAAGATATTGGGGGTGGGGAGGGCAGTTCCGGGAGAGTCCCAGAAAAAGCACAAAAATCAAGGGTATGGCTGTTGTGCAGATTTGTCATTCTATCTCCATCGATAGAAGTTTCTAGACATGTAGTCATCCTTCTTTCCCTGTCACACAAGGAGACACTCTTACAAGTGGAGATTTCCCTCAGAGATGTAAATTTCTCTTACAAGAAGGTAACTTCTACTTGGTTTTCAGAACTTCTCTGGTGTCTGTTGTTTCTTAAAAAAAAAAAAAAAATCACTCCCCAACAATCCTTATACCAAAGAGGCATATTTTGGGGTGGCAAATTCTGTTCCTCTTCACATCTATGAGGTCCAGTCTCAGCACAGTTTCTTGTTCATTCCTGGCCTTTTGATTTTCCTGTCTCTCATTGTTCTGCTGATCCCCACATAATGGCTTCATTCTTACCTTCTAGCATAGTAGGCATTCAGAATGCACCTGGTAGCTTACTTCTTCAGAATGATGGGAGTAGAAGCATCCCCAGGGCTAACTCTGCTCCAAGCCCTATGAGATACACTTTGCTTGCACTCTTAATGCTTATTTTACTGCTGTTGGAGAGCAAATTTTTGTCTCTATCCTTCTAAGTCCTTCTGGCTGGTCTAAGAATTAAATAGACATGAAATAGATTAACAGGAGAGAAACCAAGATGGTGGCATAAGGTATACACCTGTACGTGCTGCGTCTCACAACCACACCAAAACTACAACTAAAAGACAAAACTTCTATCACCCAGAACCACAGGAAAGCTGGCTGAGTAGAAGTTCTACAACTAGAAGGAAAGAGAAAAGAACATTGACATGTGCACAAGCACGGAAAAGCTTGAGGTACGCAGGTGCACGAATCGGGCTGGTGGTTGGTGACTGGGTGCGCTGTTTCAGCGAGACTCTGGGGACTGAGACCCCTACAAGGAGAAGCTGGACTGTCTGCCATCGGGTCAGAAAGTGAGGGTGGCTTTCTTGCAGAGCTGCATGCAGGAATCATTGTTTACTGTGCTGGGGTGCAGAACGTGGGGACTTGGAAATGCAGAGACCCCAAGACAGCTGACTGGCAGCCATCGCTGTTTGCCATGCCCTAGCCCTAGTGACTCCCTGAGACCCTGCCCTGCCCCATTTACAAACCCACCCAAACTGTACACAGCGGCTTGTGCATATAAATGGCATGCCTTATCACAGCTTAACCTAACAAACTGCAGCTCTGGTCAGACGAGGAGAAATCTGCAGACCTTGCTGTAGCTCCTGCTGGGTGGCCTCAGACAGTAGCTGACCTGCACGCCATTGGAGATCCAGAAGCCAGTGTACCTAGTGGTCAGTGTGAGACGACACCAGATTTCAACTTCTCACATCCATAAGTGACACATTCAAGAGGCAGACTCAGTGAGTACCAAAGCCCCACTGAAACAAGTCCTGCCCCATAAGAGTGTCTCCAGCACAGCAGTTCTTCCATTATAGACATAGCAGGTCCTCACAGCCAATTGGCCTGGAGGTAAATTCCTCCCAGTGTATCAATAGCAAACAAGGTTTAATTACAACAAGACTGTGCACTCAGCCCACAAAGGGGTGCACCAAGAGTATCCACCTCAGGTGATTGGGGAGGCTGAAACCACTGGGCCCTATAGGTCACCTACCACACAAAGCCAATCCCATCAACACAGGGAAGCAGCCAGAATGTGGAGACAAAGAAACATGTCATGAATAAAAGAAATGGAAGAAAGCAAACTACTGGACATAGAGCTCAAAACCACAATTATTAGGTTACTCAAGAATCTGCTAAAAACCTCTGAGGAGCTTAGTGAGATCTTTAAAGATCTTAATGAGAATGCCCCCCCCCCCAAAAAAAAAAGAAAAAAAAAGAAAAAGATGGAAAAGGACCAGTCAGAAATTAAACATACACTGTCTGAAATAAAGAACATACAAAAATTCAACAGTAGATCAAAGGACCCCAAGAATCAAACCAAAGATTTGAAACATGAGGAAACAAAAAACACCCAACCAGAAAAACAAAAAGAAAAAAGAACAAAAAAATATGAAGATAGTGTAAGGAGCCTCTGGGACAACTTTAAGCATACCAACATTCGAATTATAAGGGTGCCAGAAGAAGAGAGAGAGCAAAATACTGAAAACTTATTAGAAGAAATAATGACAGAAAACTTTCCCTACCTGGTGAAAGAAATAGACTTACAAGTCCAGGAAGCGCAGAGAAACCCAAATAAGAGGAATCCAAAGAGGACCACACCAAGACACATCATAATTAAAATGCCAAGGGCAAAAGACAAAGAGAGAATCTTGAAAGCAGCAAGAGAAAAACGGTTAGTTACCTACAAGGGAGTACCCATACAACTGTCAGCTGATTTCTCAACAGAAACTATGCAGGCCAGAAGGGAGTGGCAAGAAATATTCAAAGTGATGAACAGCAAGAACCTACAACCAAGATTACTCTACATAGCAAAGCTATCATTCAGAATTTAAGGTCAGATAAAGAGCTTCATAGACAAGAAAAAGCTAAAGGAGTTCAGCACTACCAAACCAGGATTATATGAAATGCTGAAGGGTATTCTTTAAGAAGAGGAAGAAGAAGAAAAAGGTAAAGATAAAAATTATGAATAACAAAATGACAACAAATACATACCTATCAACAAGTGAATCATTTCTATACACCAATAGTGAACATACAGAAAGAGAGACTAAAAAAGCAATCCCATTTACCATTGCACCAAAAAAATTAAGATATCTAGGAATAAACTTAACTAAGGAGCTAAAAGACCTATACGTGGAAAACTACACGACACTGAAAAAAGAGATAGAGGAAGACATAAACAGATGGAGGAACATACCATGTTCATGGATTGGTAGAATAAACATCATCAAAATGTCCATACTACCCAAAGCAATCTATAAATTCAATGTAATTCCCATTAAAATACCAATGGCATATTTCACAGACCTAGAAAGAACCTTCAAAAAATTCATCTGGAATAAAAAGAGACCCCGAATAGCTGCAGCAATCCTGAGAAAGAAAAACAAAGTAGGGGGGATCTCAATACCAGATATCAAGCTGTATTACAAAGCCACGGTTCTTAAAACAGACTGGTACTGGCACAGAACAGACATATAGATCAATGGAATAGAATAGAGAACCCAGAAATTGACCCAAACCACTATGCCCAATTAATATTTTACAAAGGAGGCATGAACATACCATGGAGTCAAGACAGTCTATTCAACAAATGGTGTTGGGAAAATTGGACAGATACATGCAAAAAAATGAAACTAGATCAACAACTTTCACCATACACAAAAATAAACTGAAAATGGATCAAGGACTAAAAAATAAGATGGGAAACCATAAAAATACTAGAGGAATCCACAGGCAGAAAATTCTCAGACATGCTGAAGGAACTTCTTCACTGATACTGCTCCTAGGGTAATGGAAACTAAAGAGAAAATAAACAAATGGGGCTACATCAAAATAAAAAGCTTTTGCACAGCAAAGGAAACCATCAATAAAACAACAAGAAAGCCCACTGCATGGGAGAACATATTTGCCAATAATATCAATTCTAAGGGTTTAATCTCCAACATTTACAGAGAACTCATACAACTTAACAAAAAGAAGATAAACAACTCAATCAAAATATGGGCAACTGATCTAAATACACACTTTTCAAAAGAAGACAGAAGGAAGACCAAGAGACATATGAAAACCTGCTCAAAGTCACTAATCATCAGAGAGATGCAAATCAAAACAATAATGCGGTACCATCTTCACACCTGTCAGAATGGCTATCATCAACAAATCAACAAATGACAAGTGCTGGCGAGGATGCAGAGGAAAAGGAACCTCGTGCACTGCTGGTGGGAATGCAGACTGGTGCAGCCACTGCGGAGAACAGTATGGAGTTTTCTCAAGAAACTAAAAATGGAACTCCCATTTGACCCAGTGATCCCACTTCTAGGGATATATCCCAAGAAACTAGAAACATGAATCAGAAAGGACATATGCACCCCCATATTCATAGCAGCACAATTCACCATAGCTAAGATTTGGAAACAGCCTAAGTGCCCATCAGCAGATGAGTGGATTAAAAAACTGTGATATATCTTCACAATGGAATACTACGCTGCAGTAAAAAAGGAGTTCCTACCATTTGCAACAACATGGATGGAGATGGAGAATATTATGTTAAGTGAAATAAGCCAGGCAGAGAAAGATAAATATCACATGATATCACTCATTTGTGGAATATAATGAACAGCATAGACTGATGAACAAGAACAGAACCAGAGATTGAGAAATGTCGATCAGAACCTCAAACCTCAGGGAAGGAGGGGGTCAGTGGGAGTAAGGGGGAGAGATCAACCAAGGGACTTGTGTGCATGCATATGAGCCTAATCAATGGACACAGACAGCAGGTGGGTGCGGCATGAGTGGGGTGTGGGGGGTAATGGCGGAATAAGGACACATATGTATAAAAATATTAAAATAAAAAATAATAAAAAAAATAGAAAAAAAATTGTGAGGTACCAGAACCCCAAGAATGCCTGAGAACGTCTTTCTTGCCATGCTAGCAGTCATCAGCTGTACGGTAATATTACCTGGGGCAAATGGGGAAGTATTTTGGACTTATATTCCTGACCCTTCATGGATAAGAGCCCTTACATGGGCTGATCCCCCGCCTAATGTAGTCACCAATAATACCAAACACCTTGGTCATCCAGGAGGACCATGGGTGGGGCAAGGAAGTATAATTACACAGGGGTTGCCACCCAGCTTCCCTTTTGTATGACACAAAAATCAAACCACTGCTCCTTTGTGTGTAAAATTAAAGAGAGGTTTCTGGCTTGTGTGGACACCAAAGGAAGGGGCTATCACTACTTGCTCCTGGGAGAGGTGCAGAAAATGTAACTAAGACTTGTCTATACAAAAAGAAATTGACAGCCAGTTTGAAATGGAATTGCCATGGCCTAGAGCAAAGAATATCCTTACATGATATTATTCTACAATCTCATTATAATTTCCCCAGATTTGTATTACCCCCATTACCTACAATAGTATCTCGCACCCTTGGGAATCAATAAAAAATCATCTTTTTGGTGCTTGGAGACAAAGGTAACACATCTCTTGATATTTTAGAATTACAACTGTATAATGTACAATTATCCCAAACAAACTTACAAACTAATTCTTTGAATGTCTGGCAGCAATTTAAAAAGGATTCAAAGGGATTTAATCCCGTCCACTGTATAGAGGACCCCCTGGGAAGGCACCAGAGCATTCTATATTGGCCCCTCTTGCTTCTTTGGCCAAGAGGGACCCTCTTTTCACAATCCATTTGCCCACAGCTGTTGCCTGAGCTTTCTGTTCATCCTGAGGTTGAAGCCTCGTGGTGGCTGGTACCATGGATCTATCTCTCTCCCAGTGGGGTGAGCTGGGCCCTCCCCAGAGAAGAAACCTGGGTTCCCCAAGATATGTGATCAGTGCTGGGGGCCCCATCAGCAGGAGAGGGGATCCCAAGGCAGGTGCTGGGCATGGAGGACACAGGGGCATAGGCCACCAAGGAGACAGATCTGAACCTCACATCACCTGCTTGGCCCCGGAGGATGGCTGGTTAGCCAGAGATGGGTAAGATTCCTCAGGGAAGGAACAACCTAAGACAGGCAAGATCACAGAGGGGCTATCAGGAGAGAACTAGGGAGTCAACAGAGGTGGGGCACAGACCCTCACCCCCCCAACGTAGCAGGGGCCTGAACCCTCACCCCTTCTGAGGGAGGTCTCCTGCCCCCATGGCTGCTTCGCTTCCGATGCCCAGCTCAAATTGGGACCCAGGCAACAGACAGAGATTTGGCCGACAGCAGCTGCCCTCTCACTGCAACAAGACTTGTTTGAGTTGTCTTGTACCCATGGTGTGGGGAAGTGGTTTTTTTTTTTTTTTCTTAATTAAATCTTTATTGTTCAGATTATTACAGGTGTTCCACTTTTTTTCCCCCCATAGCTGCCCTCCACCTGATTCCCCACCCCACCCCATGCCCTTACCCCCCGCCACTGTCTTCATCCATAGAAGTAAGATTTTTGTCCAATCTCTTCCCGCACCCCTCACACTTGCTTCCCCTGAGAATCGTCAGTCCACTCCCTTTCTATGTCCCTGATTCTATTATATTCACCAGTCCATTCTGTTCTTCAGATTTTTTTTATCCACTTGATTTTTAGATTCACTTGTTGGTAGGTATGTATTTGATGTCATTTTGTTGTTCATAATTTTTATCTTTACCTTTTTCTTCTTCTTCTTCTTCTTAAAGAATACCCTTCAGCATTTCATGTAATCCTGGTTTGGTGGCGATGAACTCCTTTAGCTTTTTCTTGTCTGTGAAGCTCTTTATCTGACCTTCAACTCTGAATGATAGCTTTGCTGAGTAGAGTAATCTTGGTTGTAGGTTCTTGCTGTTCATCACTTTGAATATTTCTTGCCACTCCCTTCTGGCCTGCATAGTTTCTGCCGAGAAATCAGCTGACAGTCGTATGGGTACTCCCTTGTAGGTAATTAACTGTTTTTCTCTTGCTGCTTTTAATATTCTCTCTTTGTCTTTTGCCCTTGGCATTTTAATTATGATGTGTCTTGGTGTGGTCCTCTTTGGGTTCCTCTTGTATGGGGTTCTGTGCGCTTCCTGAACTTGTAAGTCTATTTCTTTCACCAGGTAGGGAAAGTTTTCTGTCATTATTTCTTCTAATAGGTTTTCAATATTTTGCTCTCTCCCTTCTTCTGGCACCCCAAAAATTCGGATGTTGTTTCGCTTAAAGTTGTCCCAGAGACTCCTTACATTATCTTCATATTTTTGGATTCTTTTTTCTTTTTGTTTTTCTGGTTGGATGTTTTTTGTTTCCACATATTTCAGATCTTTGGTTTGATTCTTGGGGTATGTTGATCTACAGTTGAGTTTCTGTATATTCTTTATTTCAGACAGTGTATGCTTCATTTCTGACTGATCCTTTTCCATTTTTTTGGCATTCTCATTAAGGTCCTTGAAGGTCTCACTAAGCTCCTCAGAAGTGTCATCAAGTTTCTCGGCGGTTTTTAGAAGATTCTTGAGTAACCTTATAAATGTGATTCTGAACTCTATGTCATCCAGTAGTTTGTTTTCCTCCGTTTCTTTCATTCGTGACATGTTTCTTTGTTTCTGCATTTTGGCTGCTTCCCTGTGTTGATGGAGTGGCTTTGTGTGGTAGGTGACCTATAGGGGGCAGTAGCTCAGCCTCCCCAATCCCCTGATGTGGATGCTCTTGGTACACCCCTTTGTGGGCTGAGTGCAAAGTCTTGGTGTAGTTAAGCCTGAATTGCTGTTGGTACACTGGGAGGAATTGACCTCCAGGCCAATTAGCTGTGAGCACTCCCTGTGTCTATAATGGAAGAAGTGCTGCGCTGAAGACACACTTATGGGGCAGGACTTGTTTCAGTGGGGCTTTGGTGCTCACTGAGTCTGCCTCTTGAATGTGTCACTTATGGATGTGAGGAGTTGAAATCTGGTGTCTCACACTGACCACTAGGTACACTGGCTTCTGGATCTCCAATGGGGTGCAGGTCAGCTACTGTCTGAGGCCACTCAGCAGGAGCTACAGTGAGAGCTGCAGTTTTCTCCTCTTTGCTTGGGGTTTGGAGGTTTTGGAGCTGTCTGACCCGGGCTGCAAGTTTTCTAGGTTAAGCTGCCGATAGGGCAGGCTTTCTTATGCTAATTGAGCTGCTTGGAGCTTGGGTGGGTTTGTAGGTTGTGTGGGGCAGGGTCTCAGGGCGTCACTAGGTTAGGGCGTGGCAAACAGCAATGGCTGCTAGTAAGCCGGCTCTGTGTCTCCGACTGCGTCCTGGAGTCCTGTGCCCCAGTGCCGTAAACAATTATTCCTGCGCGCAGCTCTGCAAGCAAGCCACTCTCGCTGGCAGACAGTCCACCTTCTCCCTGTAGGAGTTTGGGTCCCCCGCGTCTCCCCAGAGACTGGATTTCAGAGTAATCGGGGGCTTGTCTCCGTTCAGGTTGAAAAAAGCAATGCACCCAGTCGCCCGCCGCCAGCCCGGATCACGCGCCTCCGTACCTCAGCTTTTCAGCGCTCCTGCACGTCTCAATGTTCTTTTCTCTTTCCTTCTAGTTGTAGAACTTCCACTCAGCCAGCTTTCCCGTGGTTCTGGATGATAGACGTTTTGTCTTTTAGTTGCAGTTTAAATTGTTGTGGGAGGCAGCAGTTTAGGTGTTTACCTACGCCACCATCTTGGATTCCTCCCGGGGAAGTGGGTTTTTGATATTTAAATCCAGTCTAGCACCAGGAATGCTCAGGGCCTACTCAAGAAGGCAAATAATCCTTTTCACTAATGTTTACAAGGTAAAATAAGACTGTTGATAGAGTATTAAATTTGACAGTAAAATAGTAGTCAAGTTCTCAGACTAATTTAAATTGGTTAATTGAAATAAGTGAATATTCTAGAAAAATTAATGGTACTGGACAAAAAGCTGTTCCTAAAGTGTTAACTAAAATTTTTATTGGTAGTTCATATCATGGTAAAATTGCGTAACATGTAATGAACCTAAAGCAGTCATATTTTAGTGCAAAAAATTAAAATTTAAAAGCTACCAAGACTACATTATAAAATTTCCAAAAGCCTCCTAATATTTAAATAAAAAATGGGGGGACAGTAGAAGAATATCATGTAAGTAAAATATCCTGTAAGTGAATTACATCTAGAAAATTATTACTTTAGAAAATTAACTTCCATTTGTAATGCTAACAGCAAGACACCCATGAAAAACACACATGGTGTCAAAACAAGCCAAAGGAAAATCGTTTGGGCAAAAAAATGAAAAAGAATCCCAAGTCAAATTTATAGAAATGATTCTTTTATTAACTTTTGGTTGAGAATATGTTTGTATATTCTCAGAAAACAACTCCAAGACCACGTGGATTCCTGCAATAGAGAGGAATTGCTCCAGCCGTGAAGACAGAAGAGAAACAGTCCAGAGATGGAAGACGCTGACGACGCCTTGCCATACTAGCAGTCAGCAGCTGTGCATTGCTGCAAGTTGCCCAGGACCAAACCAGAGAGGGTCGGACCTGCATTACCACCATTTGTTCACCATCCAGAACTGAAATATCATTGCTGACATGTACACATAAGGAACTGTTGGACATTGAAATTGGGACTCAAAAAAACTGTTGGCCCAGAAAGAAACACACTACAGACTGATTCATTTGCCTCTCAGCATAACCATTATTGCTTGTCTCATTTTCGGTTCTTGTAAGTGTATTTCCAGTATCACATGATCTCACTCATCTAGGGGAAATAATGAACAACATAAACTGATGAACAAAAACAGACCTGGAGACAGGGAAGCATCGATCAGACTGTCAAACCTCAGGGAAGGTAGGGAAGGGTCAGGTAAGGGGGAGAAATCAACCAAAGGACTTGTATGCATGCATATAAGCCTAACCAATGGTCATGGACAACAGGGGGGTGGGGGCATGCGTGGGGAAGGGTTCGGGAAGGGAACGGGAGGATGAGTACAAATATGTGATACCTTCATCAATAAAGAAATTAAAAAAAAACACAAAAAACACACAAGTGAATCTAAAAATCAAGTGAATAAAAAATCTGATGAACAGAATAAACTGATGAATATAATAGAATCAGGAAGCCAAGAAAGGGAGCGGACTCACAATTCTCAGGGAAAGTGGCTGTGAGGGGTGTGGGAAGAGAATGGACAAAAATCTTACACCTATGGATGAAGACAGTGGCGGGGGATAAGGGCATGGGGCGGGGGGTAAGGGCATAGGGTGGGTTGGGGAATCAGGTGGAGGGGAGCTATGAGGAAAAAAAAGAGGAACATATGTAATAATCTGAACAATAAAGATTTATTAAAAAAAAAGAAATATACTGAAAAAAAAAAAAGAAACAGATTAACAGGAGAAAATCAGAGTTAATTATGTGCGTGCGGGGACATTCGCATAAACATGAGAGATCTCAAAGACAAAATGAGGCTGTTGTGAACTAAGGAGAAGGAGGTGGTGGTCTGGGACTTCATAGGGAAGGAAAGCAGTTCAGAGGAAGATGAAAAGAGCAAATGTTTCATAAACAAATGTTTGTCACGCCCTGTGAGACACTGGGCCACAGAGAGGAATGTTAACAAACAGGCTTTACTAGGCTGCTCCCTACCCCACCCTACTTCATAGTATATGATAGGTAGTTATCATCCAGAGAACTGCGCCCTTCCTGGAGCAGGTCCTCCATCCAAATTCTTTTAGGCAGTGAGGAGGATGCTCAAAGGTTCTTTCTGAGTCTCTTTGAGACAGCCCAGTGTGCCAGGGCAAGTGGCACAGGGAAATGGAGGCAAATAGTGAAACAGCCGTTCGCAGCCATCTAGGAACTCTAGATGCCAAGCAGTTTGCAGCCATCTGGCAAATTTTGTCTTTCCTACACCAAGTCACTTAAGAGTAAATGGTTTGCACTTCCCTCCCCAACCAGAGGGTAAATAGCTTAAATCACCCTATTCAGGGAGACAGACAGCAGAAGTCTAATTAGTGCCATTTGCCAACCACACCCACGTACAGATGGAGTTAAGAGAATATATCTCATTTTGGTACATCAGCATAAAGCTGAGGAATATCCTACTAAGATCCTCCTCAAGACCTACCCTAAATGCCCCGCCTTTAAAAACACCTCAAAACAAAGGTCCAAGCATGCACTCTCCCTTCCAGGAGCACAGCCTTCGCCTTCTCCCACTCCTTCCCCCTACGGGCAGGTTTTTCCTAAACTCTAAGGGACCTTGTGAGTCTTGCAAGCAGGGCAGGAATGGGCAGTGGCAGTTCATCTCCCTGAACCCATCCCCAAGGCCCCCTCCCAGCCCCTTCTTGTTTCACTGCCCCCAGCTTTCATAAACGTCATCTAAAATTCACCAGGACTCCCGCTGTGAAATTTGTCCTGCATGAAGTCAAGAGCCCACAACTACCAGGCAGCCTTAGGCAGACCCGCCCAAAGCCAGGTCCCCTTTCCAGTAACGTTTTGTTTCCTACAAATAATCAGCCTAAAAGAATCCTCATGGCAAACAGACATATCTTGGGGTGGTCAATTTTGCTCCTCTACACGACATCCCTCTGAGGGGGGTAACTTAATCAAGGGGAGGTCAAGTAACCTGTACCAGGTCACTTAGCTAGCACAGGCAGGATTCAAACCCATTCAGTCTGACTTTAAAGTCCATGCTTTAGCAATTATGTTAAACTGTCTCCCTTACCTAGGGTGACCAACTCAATCCTGGTTTCTGGCTTTTTTTTTCCTGGATTTAAAACGGAAAGTCTGGAATCCTATGAAATCACCCCACCCCGGGAAAAGTGGGGTGTTTGTCATTGGACCCCAACCTAAGGCTTCTGTATCAGGCTGGGCTCAATATCTCTGACTCCTCCTGCTTCCCCAGTCCCCATTGGAAAAGGGTGTTTCCACGTCTTGCTTCCTCTCTAATTCCTGATGCCTGTCTTTTTGCTTCTTTTTTTTGCCCGTGCAGTCTTGTGTGCCATCAACATCTGGTTTGTTTCACTTTGGAAATGCTCATGGCACTGTAGGCTGCTCCTGGCTGGAATTCCCCGCCTCCACCCCCACAGCTGAGACCTCCCTGGCTCCCTGGGGGATGGAACAAAGTAGGAATCCTATCTGGTTTGCAGACTCTCAGGAAACCCACTGTCCCTTTAATGCCTCCCAGTAGCACGGGGGTTAGGGGGATAGGCAATGCCTTCTCCTTACTGTGACATCTTTGCTCAGTCCCTCCCATCACCCTGACAACATGAGCCTCAAGATAAGCAATGAGGTATTGACAGGAAAGAGGAGAGAAGCTAATATCCATCAGCTCCCTTCCCTTTCCCCCCCTCAATAAAACATTTGCCCTTAAGGATTTTATCTTCTTTTTTATATACATTCTTGGATTCTTAAAATAGAGTGCTTTTGACATTATAATTTAAAAAACTTCGCTAAAAAAAAAAAAAAGGCTCCAAACACCTAGACACCAGAGATACTGCTCAGAACTATATAGGTTCTCTCCCGTGTGCAGCCTAATAAAAATGGAGCATGCTGGAAAAGATAAAAAGGCATGCCAGATGACTGAACCAGTGCAAAAGCACAAAAGAATGAATATTTCAGAAATGCTGATCTAGACAGGTTTGCTACGCAACCAGAGAGGTCATTGAATTTGCCAGGTTCCGAATGAGCAGCTCTCCCTAAAAGCTTCTCCAAGCTTGACCTCCATGGGCTGTCTAAGGTGTCCGGCCGAGCACAGGGAAAGTGGCCCTGTCTTGTTGAACAGCCACTCTGATGACTTTTCCATAGACAGTGTTCTTAACTAAGACATCTGGGGGAGCAACATGTAAAGTGCCCCCGCTCCCCCCAACCAAAATTTGTGTGAGAGTTCCAGTTGCTCAAAGTTGAATTTTAAATTAAAACCCTCAGCGACCCACATGGCTGGAGGTTGGTGTACATTTGCAATACACAACAAGATCAAATCAATATTCATCCAGAGAAACAAATTAGGAATGAGCAGTTCATACTTAGCCAAGCGTGCCAAGCTCTCCAAGGATGGGAATTGAAAGATTTCTGCAGTCCTCTGTGCCTGCCCCAGAGAACATCTAAAAGCTCCCCAAGGTTAACTCCCGAACAAAAAAGACCTTTGGCAATTCTGATATTGTGAGACTTTCCATTAGATAAAGTTAATAGGATTTTAAAGTGCTTCTTAGTTGCTAGTAGGTCCATGCTGGGAAAATAATGTAAAAAAACCCCGGTAAAAATATGTTTCAAAATTAATGGGAAATAATATTGAGGAGGAAAATAATCCCCCACCGATGAGAGCAATCTAGTTTCTGGAAACGGCCATTGTATTGGGTAGATTTTCGGTAACATCAATTATGAATACGGTTAATACTGACAATAATCAGGGCTGCCTAAGGAAGCAAAGAGTTGTCTAGTCACAGAGCTCAGGGAGTGGGAGATGGTTGCTAAATCGTTCCTGCCTTTTTCAGCATCTCAGCTTATTTCCTTATCTCACTCGCAGGGTTTGTGAGCTGAGGAAAAGGAAGGGTTATCGTGTGCCTCCTGTCCGAGGCAAAGCATCAGTCAGATTTTCATTCATGTGGGGAGCAACTAGAGGTTGCCCATCCTGTTTTCCAACCTGGCTGCCCATCAGAATTCCTTGGAAAATGAAAAAATATATAGATTATTGGAAATCCCTTCGGATCTACTGAATCAATGTCTTTGAGGTTGAGGCCCAGAGATAAGTATATTTACGAAAGTCCCATGTCAAAATAGTCATTACTTTGTGTGTGTGTGTGTGTGTGTGTGTGTGTGTGATATTGTATGCTATATTGCAATTTAAATAGACATTCCAGGTGATTCTATAACAGGAGCAGGTCTTTGGAAAAGAGGGGTGAGTCTCCTTTCAAATAAGAAAGCCGAGTCCCAGAGACACAAGGGATTTGCTTACTACCACCCAACACAAAGCCAAGACTACAGGCTTGTATCTAAACTCAAAGTGTAGGAACTTCTGCTCTAGACAAGGCTCATGAAGTTGTTCTGGAAACTTCTGGGAAGGTTTTATTCCACTCCTCACAAAGCCCAAAAGACACCCAGGGAAGAACTGGCTCATTTGGTGGAATGTAATGGTGTCACTAACTTTGACAGCCCTTTTCCCTCATCACTCTCCAGAAGCCCCCAAATGCAGAGGTATCATCTTCTCCTCCCACAGAGTGGTCTCTGTGGGTAAATGGACATCGCATAATTCTGCAACAGCTGACGGTTTACCATGCAACATTTATTGAACATTTACTATGTGGCAGGCACTTTTTCATCCCCTTGAATTTCACATCTACACCCCAAGGACTAGAAATTACTATTACAATTTTCCAAGTGAAAGGCGCTCATTTTATAAAAATTTTACAAAACTGAGGCCCAGGTGAAAAACTCAACCAAGACCACATGGTTCGGAAGATCAACGATTTATCAAATATATACCTGAAATTAATATGATGTCAATTATATCTCAAAAAAAAGAACCTAAAACAAAGCACCCAGGTCTTTATGGCTTCTAGACTCATATTCTTGCCCCGCTGATGTGGCTCAATGATTGAGCATAGTTCGATTCCTGTGTGGGGTGTGCGGGAGGCAGACAATCAATGATTCTCATCATTGATGTTTCTATCTCTCTCTCCCTCCCCCTTCCTCTCTAAAATCAATAAAAACATGTTAAAAGAAAAGACTCATATTCTTTTCTTTGCTTACACGGCACCCCTCATAACTCTACCATCATATGCAAAGAATTTCAGTGACTTGCACCTGGTTTAGAAACCGACCTATTCTCTGGTTAAAAGAAAAATCTATGAGTATCTTTTTCAGGTGAAAGTAAGCTGCCATGATATTATTTCATACTTTACTTTATAAAACTTGTAAAAATATCAAGGTGGAAAGCGAATAAACCATGCAGTGGACTATTTCCAGTAGATCTTAAAAGAACATAGAAATCAGAGAATTCTCAATTGTGAGCAAGGCCGTGGTGACGTTGGTTAATGAAGTCCTTTCATGTTCTACGACACTTTTCTGAATATGGAGGTCAAGTTCGGGCATTTGTAATCAGTTGATAAAAGACAAGTGTGTGCAGCCACATGGGAAATCTATGAATATTATCAAATAATGATGTAGAGTCTAATTAAGGTTGAGCTATTAAGCTCTAATTAATTAAGCTGTCAGATTTTAATCAAGGAATTGATTGTTTCTGTATAGACCTTTGATGGTACTGCATCTTTGCAAAGCTCTGGAACCCTGATTTGCAAAGGTTAACAAGTTAAAGGGCCATACTCCAGCCCAAAGAGGCAGTGAGCTTTTCTGCTTCTAAGAGGGTGCAGACCCAATAAATTTCTGATTCTTACAGAAAACCAAAAAGGCAAGTGTGCCTTCTTGGGTAGGACCAGACCTAAAAATTTGTACTTCAAATTTATTTCCTCAGTGACCATTGTTCAGATTCAAAAACATTTCTGGAGTACCTACTCTGTTCTTGGAAATGTGTCATCTCATTTTATCCTCAAACTACCCACTTTACAGAAGAGGAAACTGAGGGTGAAAGAGGGGGTGGGACCAACTCAAGGTTCTATAACAAGCCAACTTCCTTGCGGGAGGAGAGGTGAGGGATTTTCTTTGGTTCTTGAGGATACAGCACAGCTTCTAATGCATTTCTGCATCCTCTCCACCCCTTATCTCTAGTCTCTCTTCCCACTGCACAGAGATCTTTTGCCTGGTGGAAAACACACTGGTTTTTGGAATCATACAGGTCCAGGTTGAAATCTGGCTCTACTACTTACTGGCTGTGAGAACCTGAACAAGTTATTTTCTTTCCTCCGAACCTCAGCTTTCTCCTTTGCTTCAGGGGACAGTGCCATCACCTTGCAGAGGATTGAAGGACATCATGGCTACATTGGACTGAGCACTTCCTGTCTGCCAGGCCTGGTGCTAAGCATGTCATCATTCACTTCGTCCTCACAATACCTTGTGCGATGGCGCTGCCCGACAGAACTTGCTGCAAGGATGAAAACACTCCATCTGTGCTGTCCAATATAGGAGCCACTAGCCTCACGCCTCCATCCAGCACTAAAAATGTGGCTGGTGCCACTGAGGGACAGAATTTTAAATTTTCTTTACTTTTAATGAATTAAGTTAAAAAATATTTTTATTGATTTTAGAGAAGAAGGGAGAGGGGCAGAGAGATAGAAACATCAATGACAAGAAAGAATCATGGATCGGCTGCCTCCTGCACACCCCCTACTGGGGATCGAGCCTGCAACCCGGGCATGTACGCTGACTGGGAATTGAACCATGACCTCATGGTTCATAGGTCAACCCTCAACCACTGAGCCGCATCAGTTGAATGAATTAAAATTTAAATAGCCACATGTGACTGGTAGCCTCTGTATTAGCACAGCTCTAATGACGTATTCAATTTATTCTGATTCGACAGATGAGGGCCCAAAGAAAGCACGTGACTTGCCTGTAGTCTTATAGCCTGTAGGTGGCAGAGTTGAGATACGAACCCAGGTGAGGTGGCTTCTAACCGCTATACTGCACCAAATGGGAACTGGAGAGCAGGGCCTATCAAAGCAGAGGTCGGAGGCCACGTTTTCCACCTGCACTGCTGCCTTGTACCCCAGCATGCTACCCCTCAGAACGGCTGAGGGGCCCAGTGTAAGCCAGGCCACTTACCGTGTCCCCAAAGTCCTCTGCCCTGGGTAAGCCATCTGTTTGCAGGCAGGAGGTGGAGTGGCCAGCAAGGCGGAGATGACTTACACGGCCTGCGTTGGCTTCAGGGCTGGGGTGACCCCATGCTTTGGCTTTTGCTCAGTTGAGGAAGGGAGCTGGTGAATAGCAATGGTGGTTGTGTGCCAGCTGCCATGTGGGCTCCCACACCTATGCTCACATTTTATACCATAAGTTAGGTGGTGCCACCGCCCTTCTGGAGGTGAGCGAGCCGAGCCTCCACCAGGCCCGATGACTTGCCCAAGGTTGCGCAATGTGGAGGGACCGAGCCGGGGTTTGCAGGCAGGCACTTGCTTTATTCTTTCCTGAGGGACTTCTCATCTTGGCTCTCTCTCCCTATTAGCCTGTTTAGATCTATCTCACGGTGAGACAGGTTTTTGGGCTCCCACTCCACAGGCAGGAAAGCAACAAGTAGAAAACGGGGTGAGCCCTAGCTCATATGGCTCAGTGGATAGAGCGTCAGGCTGCAGACTGAAGGGTCTTGGGTTCGATTCCAGTCAAGGGCACATACCTGGGTTGCGGGCTTGATCCCCAGTAGAGGGTGTGCAGGAAGCAGCCGATCAATGATTCTCTCTAATCATTGATGTTTCTATCTCTCTCTCCCTCTCCCTCCTCTCTGAAATCAATAAAAATATATTAAAAAAAGAAAAGAAAATGGGGGTGATGCTGAATTTGACCCAGGCAGCTGTGAGCAGGTGGGAAAAGGGAATGGGAGCTGAGGAGGAATATGAATGATGGGGACCTACACCAAGGAAAGCCGCCATTATAATAATAATGATAATTAGCAGATCCTCCCTGCCCTCTCTCTGGGATCCAGAGACTTTCCCACACAATGCCCAGTACTTGTCATCCTCCAAGGACTTGTTATAAAAGATTGCTGTCATATCCGAGACAATGGAAACAAAGCTGCCGACATTTAAGGAAATGTGTCTGCATTTAATAGTTTGTTTCTTTTATGGAGCAGTAAGAACACCAAGATTTACACATTTCGGGATTCCTAATTGAATTGTATAAATGGAAAATGCGAGCTCTGGGAGTCTTTGGAGAAGCAGGCGGAGGTTTGTCAATGCCAGGTTGCTGCGCCTGCTTCCTGCTTGGGCAGCTGGGTGGTTGCGCTAGTGACTCCAGTGTGTCTTCCGCACTGGGGCGCGTCTTGTCAGCTCATTTCCTTCTGGGTCTGCACTGTTTCTTCAGGAAAAACAAACTTTGGGTCTGGGAAGCTGGTGCCTCCCAGCCTCATGTTCCTGCCATATCTGACTTCCAGGCCATCTTCCTGTGTTCCCAACTTCCTCTGCCCTGGGTGAATCATCTGTAGGCAGAGGTGTGGTCTTCTGAGATGTTGAGGTGGTATGTGAGGAGTCATGGTTTTGGGTCTCTGCTATGTCTTAGCTGTGTGACTTTGCCCAGGTGATTAACCCTCTCTAAGACTCCATCCATACCTGATTCTGTAAAATGGAGAGCATTGATTATAAGTGTTTTCCAAATTAAATTGACCCCTGCCCCAAATGTGTTAAAGTTCTGACCCCTGGTTCCTGTGAATGTAAACTTGTTTGGAAATGGGGTCTTTAAAGATGTAATTAACTTAAGATGAGGTCATACTGGAGTCAGGTGTGCCCTTCATACAATACTAGTCACCTGGTGCACAGATTCATGTACATTGAAAGGAAATTAATTAGAAGAAATATTTTAATATCATTATTTGCCCTTTCCCTATAATAGAAATGTCAACCAAATTCACCATCAACAAGGACAGATGGGAACACACATGTACGATTGGCGCCAGCGAGAGCTTTATATATATAGTTAAACTTGCTTAATTAGACCTGCTTTCTGATTCAGCTAAACTTTTTCCAGTCCAGCGAAGCACCCCGATTTCTCTTTCAGGTAATTGTCAGCAACACAGCAGTAACTTTCAACACGAAGCAGATTATTATTGTAGATCATGCAGGGAGAACAGAGGGTAAAATATTTAATTGCAACAGCGTTTGACTATATTCTGTGCAGTGAGAAAACCTGAAGTCATTTTCAAGGTCCACCATTTCTTACTTCTTTTCAGTCAGGTCAAGTTTCTAAGCTTTCTAAATCTCCATTTTTCAGCTAAAGAAAAGAAAATAGGATTCCACTGAGTGTCCTATCTATCTACTTCAGGACTTCTGTGAGGATCAAATGAGATGGGGCATGGGAAAATGCTTCACAGACATTTGGTTACAGTGTAAAATGTTCCCACCTGGCTATAAAGCAAGTTGTGTTCCTGGGCTGAAGAAACTGCAAGGAGGCTAATTGTCGCTAGGGAGAGGAAGCCGGGCATTGCTATGCGACATCATTACCCGGCGCCCACAGCCACCATTTCCGGGCTGGGCTGGGCTGTGGGCTGCATTTTGCACCGTGGGGTCTTGGCAGCATGGGCTGCGATTTGTTGGGCTGTTGCTCTGGGGTAGGGGTGGGGCCTATGTCCCACTTGGGGAAAGCCGAGTGTTGCTTTGTGGTGCCAAGTCTATGGTGCCATTTCTCTGTAAATGGCCAGTGCGCATCACGGCAGCTCCTGCACTGAGTATCTGCCCCCTGGTGGTCAGTGCACATAATAACGACTGGTCAGACGGTTGGACACTTAGCATATTAGCCTTTTATATGTATAGATGACAGGTGTCCTTATAAAAGGAGAAGACACACAGAGACACGAGGGGAGACAGCCATGTGAAGGCAGAGGCAGAGACTGGAGTGATGCCGTCACAAGCCAAGGAAGGCCTGGGGCCACCAGAAGCTGTAAGAGGCAGGAGGGATTCTCTCCTGGAGGATTGAGGGGGACCATGGCCTTATGAAACTTCATTTCTGACTTCTGGTCACCAGCACTATGGGAGAATGCACCTCTATAGTTTTATAAAAATATAAATATTTTTTGACTTCAGAGAGGAAGGGAGAGGAAGAGAGAGATAGAAACATCAATGATGAGAGAGAATCATTGATTGACTGCCTCCTGCATGCCCCACATTGGGGATAGAGCCCGCAACCTAGGCATATGCCTGGGAATTGAACCGTGACCTCCTGGTTCATAGGTCGATGCTTAACCACTGAGCCATGCTGGGCTGGACAAAAGTCACGCCCAGGAGGAGAGGTGATGCAGTGACTTCAATCGCACTCTCTAGAGCCAGGCTGCCTGGACTTGCATCCTCACTCCATTATTTAACCAGTGTCGTGACTTTGAACAAGTGGCTTGATCCTTTTGTCTCAGTTTTGAAAGGAGAAAAGCAGCCCCTGACCCCAAGATGGGCCTGGTGCTGTGAGCCCAGGCTTTGTGTTGCCAGGAGCTGGCCCGGCACTTACACCGGACCCCAGTGCCTCCTTGAACATGAACAATTTCTCAGAACATCATCAGGAAAGGTAGAAAGTAGAATGGGGTGGGGGCAGGGGTACAGAAGGAGTTAGGGATATATGGTTTAAGGTACAAACTTGCAACTAGGAGATAAATAAGTCTGGAGACCTCATGCACAGTACAGTGACTGTAGTGAACAATACCAGATTATAGACTTCAATGTTGCTAAGAAACTAGATCTTAATTGTTCTCACCACAAAAAAGAATGATCATTATATGACACAATAGACATGCTGTACATCTTTCAATGACACAATGTTCTATGCCAATTATATTTCAATAACATAAATAAATAAATTACAAAGAAAAGAAAAGAGAAAAGCTCTCTGTACCTATGATGGGCCAAGACCAAAACAAGCTCACTCTGCAATCATGTCTAAACAAAGACGAAATGTGAGCGTGATTCCAACCACCAAAATGACCCAGCAATCCCTTACCCTGGCTGACATGTATGACTGCTGCTCCTTTACCAACCCCGGCCACAGCCTGCTTCATTCTTCCCACCTTCTCCATGAGGACTGAGAAATAATCGCAGAGTTGCTCCCATTGCCTGCTATGCAGAGGAGCAGTCAACCCACCTTTCTGAGGTCGCTGGAGGAAGTGAGTGGGGAGTGAGCCTGTGCTCCTGCCAAGGACATGGTGTCCCCAAGAAGAGCAGAATGAGGGCTTCAGGGGGGAGGGGAATGTGGCTGTGAGCTACAGTGGGTGGAGTTAGGGTTTGGGATCAGCTGAACATGGGTTACCAAGCGCTAGTGGCTGTGTGACTTGGAGGCATCCCTCGATTCTCTGAACTCCCATTCAGTCCCTGGCAGAATGAGAAAGATCACAATATGAAGACTATTGCTGGAGTTCTTGTTCCGGCATTAAGAAGGGTTCAGCAATCTAGAGAAAGGCTGTGTAAGTAAGAGTCCAGAGACGAAAGATAATTTGAAAGGCATTGGGGTCAGAGGAGCCTAGCTAAAGGAGCTAAGTTCTCCTTGTCTCAGGACCCCTTGCTTTTTAACACAAATTGTCCCAAGGCAAGGTGGAGATATACATTTCAAAGGGTAGGGTTTTATCTAGAGTCCATTGTCAGAATGGGGAATAGCCTATGGCTGTTCAGGTGTTTGGCCAGTAGGAGGCAATAATATGTAGATTAAGATGCCCTGAGCTGTCTGGCAGCAAACAATCAATTTAATGCATCCTTTTCAGGTTTGGGGAAATGCCCCCAGCCATTCCAGCAGGCAGTAACATATGTGACTCAGCCCTTGTTGAGTCCCCAAGTTCCATTAACCTTTTGATGAAACTCTTGCACTTATGACATGCTGGAACTGGCTTCCGGCAAGTATGTTGTGTCTAGTTGCTCCCTCGGAGACCCCCTGATTGAAGTCCTTCAATGGGGCACAGTGAGCTTCTCAAATTGGGGTGCATACGGCAGGACATAGCCATGCTGAGTCCAGATTGGAGGTGCTCAAGCCCAAGTCATTTTGCCACCCAGGACAGCTGGCAATGTTTGGAGACATTTTTGGTTGTCACGACTCCAGGAGGGGAGGCAGTCCTGGCATCTATTGCACAGAGGCCAGGGATGTTGCTAAATATCCTACAGAGCACAGAGCAGCCCTACAGCAGGGAATTATCCAGCCCCAAATGTCCACAGTCCCAGGGCGAGCAACCCTGCACAGGGGGAAGGGGTGCATGATCTGTGTGGTCACTCTTGCTCCACAGTAAAGGTTTAAAGCATCATTTTATTATAACAAATGCAAATATAGTATGGAGGAGAAAGCAACATTTGCATGACTTTTTCACAAAAACCTGGTATTTCCCAAAGTTACACTCAGGGAGTGGCTGCTTTGGTCTTTGCTCCCTTGTTACTACCCCCTCCTCAGCCCCCCCCTCCCGCCCCCATCCTGTGACTAAGAGACCCAGAGTGATGTGATGTGAATTCCAAATCTGTGACAGAGCATAGGTGTCTTCTGCACTCCTCTCCCCAGCTTTGTCTGTCATTAAGAATATTCTCTGGTCCATCTACGTCAAGCAATAACAGCGAGTAACCTGTTTACTATGGGCCAGGCACCAGCTAAACGTTTTGCACACAATCTCTCCTTTATCTAAAGTACCAGCAGTGACCAAACACAGACATGCACTTTTCTGCCTTTGAATTCAAAATTTCTCAGTGTTTCCTTTCTCTGTCAGACAAACTCCTGCTCATCCCTAAAAACCCATTTCAGGCAAACCCTCTGCCAAGCGATTATGAACATGGGCCCTGAAGGCAATTGCCTAGATTCACATCTTCCTCTGCCTCTTCCTCTGCAGATCGCTACCTCTGTCCGAGTTTCCCTTCTAAATGATGGGATGATTAAAATAGTATCTTCCTTACCGTGGCTAAATAAGCACCTGAGGGCTTGGAACAGTAGGTGGCACATAATAGCTGCCTAATAAATGTTTAGCTATTATTATTATTAGGCTTTTTTTTTTGACCCTTCCCCTATCACCACCCCACCATTCTTGCTAGAAGCTAAGTCTCAAAGGGCCTTTCTGGAGATATTTGCAGAGGTTCACAAGTGTTTGTGGAAAGAATGAACGTGATACAGAGATGATATGCAGTAGCCACATTGTGTAGTAGTGGCTGCGAAAATCTGAGCAAAAACGCCAACCTTAAACTAACTTCTGAGCCCCAAATAAACAGATTGGGCTGTTACTGAGAAAATCCCATTATAAAACTGGGAAAAGAGAGACACTCCCTGCTCTTGGGAGCAGCTGTGAGCTGGCTGCAGCGCATCCGGTCAAGCCTCTCCTTTGCTAGTCAGTGGCATCCTGTAGTGTGGTGTTAAGAAAGATTCTGAGGCTGTGTCTGGGGACAGAGTGAAGAGAGACTTAATCACGTATGGCTGTCTGCCATGGCTGATGGAGGGGAGGTGCAGAACCTATTATGTCTGGATTATGAGACCACAGGCAAAGGCCCTTTCAGGACCTGGCGCCCAGTAGACATTCAATAGGTGGTACATATTACAGCTGGTCAGGGGCACAAAGGCTGTCTCTTGTTTTTCGTGTGCTGACACTTTGCTGAACACACGTGGAACAGTTAAGTGGACACAAAGTCAATAAATGCTGCAAAAGTGCAAGGCACTGGTATGCAAAGGAAAAAGTTTGGACTTTTGAGTCAAGCTGGCCTGGGCTGGTATTCCCATAGCTGTGTGACCTTGGGAAAAATTGTGGGTCCTCTCTGACCCTTGGTTTCCTCGTCTGAAAAAGGAGGGACACTTTTGGGAGGACTTACTCCGTCCGTAAAAATACTAAAGTGGGAGGCTCATTGCTGGTGTTTCCTGAGGGGCAGTTTCCTTCCTCTGATTCAGCGTGGAGCTGCCAACTCATCGCTTGACCCACAGTCAAGTCAGCATCATAAACCCTGAAAATCCTGTGACTGATTTTCAAGCAGCAAAGTCACAATCACTTACAAGACTTCTCGTTCCACTTACAATTTCCCCCCAAGCTGTTACTTTCCTTTGGCACATAGAAAAAGAATAAACGGGCCGGGGGGGAAGCTACTTACCCAGACTCTGCAGATAAACACCTATAAGTAGTTCAAGGCAGGCGCGGTCTTCAGGGAAGGACAGGGAGGGCTTGTTTGTGCCCCCTGCTGGGTTCATTATAAACCCTGGAGAAAGCAGGTTCCCAGAGAAATGCTGATACAGCCCATCTCAGGGTTGCTATGAGACACCCAACTGCGTTACATAAAATCAGCCTGAAATATGGAGGCAGAGATTTTAATGACCAGACCCCTGCCTGTCTGGAGGGAGAGCCTCGGTCACTATTTCCTGCTAAGTACCATGGCTGGTTTTATTTCTTTGATGGCTTAATAAGACTAATGGATCATGCCCCACAATGTTGCTTCCTTCCACTTGGAAGGTGTGAGCAGGCTCAGGTAGATGAGCCGGTTTCTCAATGAAACAGCCGCTCAGGAGGGCAGCCCGGGGGGCGAGGGGCAGCTTGCCATTTCTCTGTGTGTCCTTACACAAGTCACTTAATAACTCTGGTTCCAATGAGGACTTTCTTCCCAGCTGGTTGGAACCAGGGGATCTAACACTGTGCATCTCCAACTCTCAGGTGCCTGTAGATCACAGAGGGGCCTTGGTACAAGGCAGATTCTGAGCCCGTGGCTCTGGATGAGGCCTGAGATTCTGCATGTTTGTCGAACAAGTACCCGGGGATGCCACTGCTGTTGGTTCCTGGTTGCTCCTTTGAGTAGGCAGCTTTGAGGACACGTGAGAGTGCTTCAGAAACGGCAAGTTATTGTACCATCCTAAGGCGTTTTATACGGGGAAACACAGGCACGGACTTTTCGTCAGCTGCTCAGTGAGGTAATGCTTACTAAGTGCCTTGGTGGTAAGTTCCTGGCAATGCACTAGATTCAGAGGCAGTGACCTGGATTGTAAGTCACTAACTCCTCCTACGTGATGATGGAGAGAGAGAGAGGGGGAGAGAGAGAGAGAGAGAGAGAGAGAGAGAGAGAGAGAGAGAGAGAGAGAGAGAGAGAGCACGATGCTCACGCAAGTGAGCAGGTGTCAGCCCCAGGCAGACCTGAGCTTGAGTCCTGCCTACCTCTGCTATTTCATGATTGTGTGATCATAAACAAGTCAGCTCACCTGTCCTGGCCTCATTTTCCCCGTCTGTTAAATGGGGATGGTGTCACCATCGCAGGGTGGGCAGAAAGGCTTAAGCAAGATGATGGATGCACAGTCCCCGGCCCAGTGCCTGGCACGTGGTAGACACTGCTCCTGCGCTTGTCATGGGCACACACCTGACTGCATGAGCCTGGCTTCGTCAGGTCAGGGCTACAGGGGGAGGGGCGACCTGTCTCTCCAGGGACTCAGAGGCCATCCCTCCCAAGTCAGCAGAAAGGGCTGCAGGGAGGGAAAGCCCAAGTCTGTCTCAGAGGTGAATTATCCGGCCCCACACTCCTGCCAGCAGTCAGCAGGCTACGCTCCCATGAGCAACAGCCGTGCTCATCCTCAGGGCAGCGGCCTTTGAGAGGGGATAACACAGGTTCCCATGCCCAACAGACCCTAGTTTGAGCCTCATCCAAGGATCCTCAGACCTCTCATCTGTGAAATAGGGTCACTCTGCCTGCCTTGCAGAATTATGTGAGGACCAGAGAGAACAATGACAATCAGAGCAGCTCACGCCTTTTGTGCCCAGCACCAGGCTCAGTGCATTGCATGAAGCATCAACATCCTCACAACCCTCACAGGCACTGGTCTTATTAAGCTGCCTCAGTGCCAAGTGAGGCTCAGAGAGGTTAAGTACCATGCCTGAGGCCACACAGCTGGCAAGAGGCAGAATCAGGATTTGAACCACAGATGCCTAACTCCAGAGTGTGAAAGCCTAGCCTAGATGCTACTGCCTCCTTCTTAGTTTTCTCCAGAATCTCCTGGAGGCAGGGAAAGTGGCAGGCAGGGCTGGGCTGGGGGTGGAAGCAGTACCGCTGCTTGATGGCGAACACATACATGCAAAGGTATCCCCCTTTGATGACTTTCTGCTTGAGCCCTCAAGGCTCCCTGTTGTGTGGTTTCTCTAACACCTTTCCAGCAAACATCATTTGCACGATCATAAGCAAGTCAGCTCACCTGTGTTGGTCTCAGTTTCTCCATCGGTCAAATGGGCATGATGTCACAATCATAGGATGAGCTGACAGGATTAAGCAACATAATGGTTGCAAAGTGCCAGACCCATCATGCCACGGTATTACCTTAACAGCTGAAAAATCCACTCAGTGGATGTCAACCTCCCTGAACCCCAGCCTTTGATATTCCCCTTTCTTCCTTTCATATGTCTAGAATAGTGTCTGGGCATAGTTAGGAACTCAATATTTAGAAGCTGTTATATTATCTGAGCAGTAAGACCTACTCCCAGGGTGTCTCTGGTCCTGATTGCATCCATGTTGTCAGGAGGAACAGCTTCCGGAGTCCTGTTGATCATCCTAGGAAGGGAGAGAGAGCCTTGAGCAGCCAGGTTGTGACGAGGTGGTCAGGATGAGAGCCTGGCACAGCAAGCAGCTCACTTTGCAGCCAACCCCAGAGGCAGTGGCTACAGCTTCCCAATGCTAAGGAGTTCTGCTTCTCTGAGCACTGTTGCGCATTGCACCAAGCCATAACTAATAAAGCTGTCAGGGACAGGCTCCTTCCCCCGCTACCTGCCTCTTACAGAAGCCTCGCCAGTTCCAGGCTGACAGCTCTGTGTGTGCCTTGGTCCATGCACCCAGCCTCCCATTCACACAGGAACCCCAGGCAGAGAACCAATGCCGCTGGGAGCTGGGTTGGGGTTCATTAGGCCAGTTATGTGGAGCAGCTGGGGTGCAGGAAAGAGAACAGTAGACTTGGAGACAGACTCCATGAGCCTTAATGCTACCTGGTCCCATTTGCATCTGATAAAATGGGACCAAAAGCCTTGATCTAGAGAGGCAGGGCAGTAGAGGGTAGGTGCTGGGCAAGTCTGGATTTTGACCTTGGCTCAGCCACTCATAAGCTGCGCCTTCCTGGGAAAATGACTTCATCTCTCAGATTGTTTTTTTTTTTTATAAACAAGGGAGTAATGATGGTACCTAGACCTCACAGAGTTATTGTGCATATTAAAACAAAATGAAGTAGAACGTGCTTAGCCTCTTTCATGGTAAACTATGAATGTCTGGTCTTCTTACTAATGGAGTTGTTAATTTCTTCCTTCCAGGTAGTGCATTGGAGCCAAAGACGCAAAAGCTAAAAGATGAATAGGAGTTGAACAAACATTTGAGAACTGTTGGGAGAATAGGCCAAGATGATGCATGTGAGGAACCCATTCCTCACCTGCCTCACCTTCCTGTGCTCAGGAAGCCCTGTGTCCACCGAGGCATGTTCTCTTCTTGCTCAATCTCACCTGCTGACATTACTAACAGTCATAAGGAAGAGCTAACTCTCACATAGCTCATACTATGTGCCGGGCATTGTTCTAAACAGTTTATAAATGTTAATTCATTTAATTTCATGACATATGAGGTGTGTATCATTACTTTCCCCATTTTATAGATAAACTGAGCCACAGGGAAGATAAGTAACTTACCAAGGTTACACAGCTGTTGAATGGTGGAGCCAGGATTATGAACCTGGCAGTTTGGTAGCCAGCTCCTTGCTCTGAACTAGTTCACCAGAGACAGCTTCTCAGGATGGCTGGCAGGGGATCCTGACCTTGATTTCCATGTCTACCCTCTTGTCTATTAGCTACAAGACCATGCTGCCCATAAGAATGCAACCCTAAGAACTGCCTGCCTCAATTCAACTCAACTCAGTTCAGCTCAACTCAACTACCTGACTCAGTTCAACTCAACTCAACTCAACTCAACTCAACTCAACTCAACTCAACTCAGGCAGAACATGTGCCCAGGGGTCTTGAGCCAGATGTAAGTGACTCCAACAAATGATGCAAAATTTGGAGGTCATCTTTCATGCTTGTACTATTCTCATTGGTCTGATGGGACTCTTATGTCCCTCATTTACATAAAATAATACCAAGACATTATGTGCACATAGCACTATACAATTTACAAATCTTTTTACACATGTAACTCATTTATGTTTCCTAAGTCAAGCCAGTTTGGAAGTACAGAAAAAGGGGAGCTTATGCAGAGAATAATTCTGATATGTACTACTAATTGGACAGCTACTATGTTCCAGGCATGGTGCTAGATGCATAATTAACAGTATTTAACTAATTTAACCTGGCTCTGTGAGGAATGAGATTATTCTGGGCATTTTACAGATGAAGTAACTGAGGTGTGGATCAGCTGAGTAACTTTTCCAAGTCCTAGAGCTGGTAAAGGTATTGTGATCTACTTCCAAAGTCTGTGTCTTTCCAGAGCTACACCCTACCTACCTGGGCTGGCCACCACCTCGGGGAAACCAGCCTATGTCGCCTCAAGAAATTGGTGCTCAGGGGAGCAGGGACAATTAAAGTGTGTCCTTCCATTCCATGTAAACCCAGAGACAAAGGAGCCGTAACCTCTGGGCCAGATGAAGGCAGCTTCCCTGCCCCAGGGAGGAGCAAAGGCTCCAGAAGAGTGAATTCTGCTTTATGAACCTGGTACAGGTTCATTCCTTATTGTTGAGCTGACGTGACCTCTGAAATCCAACATTCTTGCTGGATGGATGGATTAGAATTTGGATTGAAGACCATCTCCCTCAACATCTTGCTTTTAGTGTGCAAACTATGGTCACAAGAAATAAATTCTCAGAGCCAGGTAAATGACAGAACAGAGCTCAGACATTGGCACAGGGTTTGTTGGGGTTAGTTAAGTAGAAATCTTTAGAAAGAAGGATTGAGATTTGGCTTTTAAAAATGAACATCAGTCACATTATTGAACCCCCTACCAACCCCCTTTGTCTTTAGGGTCCCTGGACTGTGTTCGCTGTGGGCTGCACATACAATAACAATCATGTTAATTCAAATACTAACTTAGATCGAGCAGGAGACCTTGCTGTGGAAAGGGTGGGTGGGACCATCCAGTGGGCCCAGAAATGGTGCCCTGATCACTTTGAGCCCCTCCAATGTAAAAGGGTTCTGCTATGAAAGGATACTCCAGGCCCACTCATTGCTTTTCCTTTTGTCTGGATTCCAGTTCTCACTTTTCACTTGCTTTGAGATGTTATCTCCGTGGAATAGCCAGTTCAATGTCAGGTTAGAATCCCTTGCTTGCCACTCTCCGACTGTGTGCTCTTGACTGTGCTTCTTAATTGCACTGTGCTTCATTTTCCTTATTCATGAAATTAAGATAACGCTACCCAACATGCTGGATTTCAGATGGACTGAATGAATATATAAAAGGCCTGCTTTATTCAACAGTAGAAAATTTATTATTAATACTCTTTTTGGGGACATATTCATAGCTATAGAACAACTTGAGAGCTATGGAAAACAGGGTATTCTGTTGGAGAATATTGATTAGTTACCTCTCAGCTCTCAAATGAGGGTACATCTTTCCCCCACTGGGCCATCAAACAACCTTTCCCATCTCACAGCCCCTGCACAGGAGTCATGCTTATCAGGGAGCAGGACTGAGG